>OX419751.1:1967363-3242227 GCA_948477245.1 Thumatha senex
AACCACTCAGAAATAAAAAGTTTTGTTGTGCCGAGCTAGATGTAACCAAAACCGGTGGGCAGACGGTATGCTTACGTCGCCTGGTGCTAAATTTTTCGGGATCGTACGGAGTTTTAGCATGGGTTGTAAGGATCAAGTTTAGCAAAAACAGTTTTCTAACAGAAAGGACGTCGCTGGTGTTGTACAACTCAGTCGTCGGATATCAATAAAGGATAAGTCTTTCGATAGGTATGTTAAAGCTACAAGTGATTACTTTTCTCGTGTAACAGGTTCGATACCCGGTTCAACTTTATATA
The DNA here is from genome assembly GCA_948477245.1 of Thumatha senex. Taxonomy (NCBI): domain Eukaryota; kingdom Metazoa; phylum Arthropoda; class Insecta; order Lepidoptera; family Erebidae; genus Thumatha; species Thumatha senex. Next base: position 1,967,660 of record OX419751.1, read on the forward strand.
TATATATTTTATATATCAATATAATTATTTAAGTATCTATGAATGCAGTTTCATTGCTTTTTAAATTTAAATAATGTCATCTTTTAATAAAATATTCCATCTACAATATTCAAGGTACTTTTCCTCCAGTGGCACATCAGTGGGACGCCCTGTATAGCGGTGAACTGAGCCAGAGCCGGAATTCACGAATCAGCTGCGAAGTTAGATAAACAACCCTCCAATACTATAGCCGAAACTAAAAGTCCAGTCCAAACTAGCTGTTTTAGCCGAGACCAAAACTTTCGGTCGGTTACAAGTTATATGCTCGGATTGCAGAGATAAAAAAGCGTGTAACAACTGTCCTGGCTGCTGGATATTTTATAGGTTTGGAATACAGAAGGTTTAGACAAAATTGTCTATCCTAGCCCCTTTCCTATCTCATCCTTTTTCCTACCCTCTAATCCTTTTCCTACCTTATCTTCTTCCCATCCTTTCTCCGCCAAGCCAAGGTTGCCGTGCCGAGGAGCTGCGTGGCTAGGGGCGAGCCTAGTCGTAACGTGCCTGACTGCCCTGGGACCGGGCGACCCCAGAATAAGGCTAGCCTTACCTAGACAAGCGGGGCTCTGTCTAGGCGGACTTTGAATTTCCCTTGCCACTCGTGGGAACGCAATGGATATTAAAAATTTAATAATCCGGAATGGCGGCGATGTGGTCTCCTCCCATCGAGGCGGAAAGTGGGCTAGGGATACCCACTTTGCTACATTGAATGTTAGAGGAGGAATGAAAGACAAAATTGATGAGGTATGCGAGATGCTGCGAGCAAGACGACTTGATGTTTTGTGTGTGAATGAAACAAAGAGGAAAGGATGTAACACCACTACACATGGGCCCTATACAGCCTACTGGTCAGGTGTAGCCACAACCAGTACAGCGAGCCAGGGTGTCGGTGTTCTACTGTCCGCGAGAATGAATGAATGTGTGACTGACTATGAATGTGTGAGCCCAAGACTCCTTTGGTTGAGGTTGAAGGTTGGACTTACCCGCATCTTTGTTTTAGGCGTTTATGCTCCGCAAGATGCGCGGTGGCGCCGATCTACAAGAGACCAAAGTGAGAGACAGGCATTTTGGGAGAGTGTGAGCGATATTCTGAGTACATGCAAACGGAACGAGAGAATTGTAATATTAGGTGATTTTAATGGTTGGGTTGAAGTGAAGCGTGATGGATATGAAAAAGTGTATTGGGCAACTTTGGTGACGAAGTGAATGAAAATGGTGAGAGTTTGCTTGAAGTATGTTTGGAGAGGAATCTTGTGGTAACTAACACCATATTTAACCACAAACAGATTCATTTGTATACTAGACAAGAGGGAAACCAGAGAAGTATGATTGATTTTGTGATTGTAGATGCAAGACTAAGAACGAAAGTCTTAGACACCCGGGCATACCGCGGTGCCGCGATTGATACAGATCACTTCTTGGTTATCAGCCGAGTAAGAGGTCTGTTTCAACGGTGGCGGCATCGTGTGTGTGAACCTGTAAGTGTACTAGAGCGCATAAAAGTCGAAAATTTGCAAGAGATGAGCATAAAAGAAGGATTCGTGAGTAATTGAGTAAGAAATTTAAAAATTTAGATGAAGTATGTGAGATTGAAGAATTATGGAAGACGCTAAAGGAAGGTCTAGTGGAAGTTGCGGTGGAAGTGTGTGGGGTAAATAAAAGAAGCCAAGGATGTAAGGTGAAGAGAATGTGTGCAGAAGTCATGAAAGCATTGTCCGACAAGAAGAAGGCATGGTTGGGCTGGCTGACTTCAAAGGTGAATCAAAGAATGCAGAGGGCAACGGATGAGGATGTAAAAATGGCAAGAATAAAAGGTATAAACGAGTTGCAAAAGAAGTTATAAAAAGAGAGAAAGAGAATAATAGGGATAAATTTAATAGTAGGTTATCTGATAATTTCCAGCAGAATATAAAATTCTTTTGGAAATCTATAAAATCTGTGAGGGGTCAACAAACATCATCGAAACTCAGTAATATCAGAAACCAGGATGGCAGTTTTCTAAAAGGAGAAGAATGTGTGCTAAAAAGATGGAAAGATTATTTTGAAAGCTTATATGAAAAAGAGGATATGGAAGCACAAACGAGCTCTTGGGAAAGGAATGAACTAAGCAATGAAAGCATCATAAGTATGGAAGAAATTGTGGAAGCATTGAGTAGTATGAAATTGGGTAAGGCTGCTGGATTTGATAGGATTTCTGATTCCTGAAAGCGGGACATGGCGTGGTAGCTTGCCAGCTGTACCGCCTTTTTAATCTTTGCTGGAGGAATGGCAGCGTGACAGGAGATTGGTGCAAGGCTGTCATCGTGCCGCTTTACAAAGGAAAAGGGTCACAGCAAGAGTGCAAAAACTACCGCGGCATAAGCTTGCTCAGCATCGTCGGCAAATTGTATGGTCGCCCCTTACCAGTTTGCCCATTCACTCTCTTCTGATAAATCTGTTTCTTTAGTCTACTTTCATCCATCCTCTTCACGTGTCCGAATCATCTAAGCATACCTTTTTCTATCTTAGTCACTACTTCTTCTACCATACCGCAATGTTCTCTTATCACACTGTTCGTTTTTTTGTCCATCAATTCCACTGCATAAATTTTACTTCTATGCTTCTTCTGCCACACCCAACTTTCACTACCATACATGAGTGTAGGAACAAGTACTCCTCTATGCACAGCCAGTCTTGCCTTCTCAGATACGTTCTGACTGCTCATAACGGCGTGCATGGCTCCATTCACTTGATTTCCAGCCAAAACTCTTCGTTCAATGTCACAATCACACTTTCCATCTCTCACAAATTTTGAACCTAAATATACAAATTCTTTCACCTGTTCCACTCGTTTTCCTTCCACAAAAATCGAGCAATCAGACATACTTTCCTCTCTTTTAAAAACCATTACTTTTGTCTTATTTACATTCACTTTCATTTCTTAGCTTTTTAGCGTATCATGCATAATGTTAACCATCAACTGCAACTCCTCCGCCGATGATGCCAGTATTACCTGGTCATATACGCTATAGGAGGCATTTGACAGTCAGTTCATTCATTTTTAAACCATACGAACTCTCTTGCAGTTCTTTCAAACAACTGATTATGTATAGGTTAAACAGCGCCGGTGACGCTACACAACCCTGTCTCACACCTTTTTTAATGTGAAAAAAGTCTGCAAGCTCCGTTGATCCTGACACAAGCACTAGAGCCCTCATAGAGAGATTTCAGTGCTCGTATCAAGTGACTGCTTACTCCATACTTGGCCAGTGTTGTCCATAGTTCATGCCTCACCACTCGTTCATAGGCCTTTTCCAAGTCTACAAATATGCAATAGACCTTTTGACATTTTGCCAAAAATTTTTCGGCTATGCATGCGACGTACATATGTCAATCAAATAGAAGACATTTTGGAAAAAGGTCAGGTCAAGAGTACCCTTAACCGGCGTGTGTGTATGAAAACACTTATGAAAGTGGAAGAAGCGAAAGTTGTATGCCAGGATCGTAGCAAGTGGAAAGCCATAGTCTCTGCCTACCCCGATGGAAGACAGGCATGACGATATGTATGTATGTATGTACAAGTTATTAAATAAAAGAATTAAATAAATATATATTGTGGGACATTTTTTACACAGCGCCATATAGCCCAAAGTAAGCTAATTTAAGCGTGTGGTATGGGAGATGAAAACGAAATAAAAATTAAATTAGAATGAAATGAAAAAAAATGAAATGAAAATAACATATTTTATATTGGGCACAAAGTAAGACATATGAACGTCAAGATTATTGCTTTTACATTTAGGTACATTTACTGCCAGATTCGTAATGCAATAGCTAGAGCCTGGGGAAGAAATAAAACTCATGATCACTCTTTTCTAACCACCATTAATCACATTAGTTTTATTTACTTAATATTTATTCAAACAAATAAAATGTCGTAAGACTTAACACGACGAAAATAACTAAAGTAAACCAGCCTAGCAGTTTCCACATCAGGGAGCTGCCTGACTTTACTAACGGCAAAGCCATATTTACGCGTTCCATTGCAAATCTACTTTACTATCTAAAGTGTTTGCCAAAAATGCAGTTTATTCTATAAAACTAAGGGTATCACCGTTCAATCCTATATTAGTACCGTAATTCCTGATATTAAACATGGTATTTTATACATTTTATCTTCTTTGTGGTTTGGAGCAAATTATTGGCCATAAACCAATCTACAACACTTTGGCAAGTCACACTTCCCTCTCGCTCTTGTTGATCAAGCGGGTCTGTGCGATCGCTCCGTAATTTTAATAATTTTTCCGTGGTTTAACTTTGTATTCCCAGCTCGTGAATTGGTTTATGTGATATTTTAGTGATTGTGTTTCGGTAACACGTAAGTGAAACTTGGTTTAATTGTCGTTAATCGCGAAAATATTGCTATTTATCAATCGGTAAGTTTTTTTTTATTTTCATTCTAAAGTGTGGGTCAGTGAATTAAGTTGCGCCGATAATTTTATTGTTTACACTTTATTTAAACACTTTTTTTATTTGTGCTGTTTAATTAGTGTTAAAAAATAATGCCCTTTCGAGACGAACCTTCCGATAGAGGGGGAGGTAAACGCGTATGTGCTACTATAAGGTCGCCACCGGCAAAGCGACTTTTTAGTGAAATGTCTCCGGTTTTCCAAACACCCGAAGATGTAAACAAACGGGTACAATCAGTTAAATTGGTCAATAGTGACTTGTCGGAATACCATAATCAAGGCGAATATTGCACGTTAGTCGAGCAGGCAAACAGTTATATTGCTACAATAAATAATATAATCAACGATCAGGGATCGCGTATCACTTTGTCTAATAAAACTTCTATCATGGATTTAAACCAGCGCTTGACCGGCATTATTTCTATTCTGGCATTAAAATCGTCATGCAACGAAACTAAGGTGGCAAATATGGCCAAAGAACTGCAAGCACTTAAATGTCAGCAACCAAAAATGTCATATGCGAATACACTAAGGTTACGTTTGCCAGCTAAATCGGCCCCAGCAGCAGTGAAGGCTCTTCCAGCCCGACCCTGTGTGGTGGCTTACCCCGCGCCTGATCGTTCAACCGAGTTCAAAACGGCGTCCGCGACTAAACAGGCACTTACGAAAGCTATCAAGCCCAGTGACGATGGCTTCCAAATTGTAGGCATTAAAAAAACCGCGAAATCGGGTGTAGTACTTCGTGTTGCGAGCGAAAGCCAATTCAAGAAGTTGGAGTCAGTAGACGCAATCAAATCGGTGGGCTTGCGCTTAGAAAAACCCAAGGGTCGTAACCCGCGAATCCTAGTTAAAGATGTTCCTGGGTCTATGGAAGACCATGACTTTATTAGAGCCTTATATCGCCAAAACATTAAGGACGAATTAAAAATTAGCGAGGAGGAATTTATTAAGAATTCCAAAATAGTTCGTAGGCGTCGTTTAGCTAACGGTCGTTCGTGGGTGGGTTTGGAGCTGGAGCCGGAGATCCGGAATTTGAAATTGATTGGGCCACTTGTAGATTTATCGATGATCTCGAGGTAGTGCGTTGTATGAACGGTCAACAATACGGTCCATGACCACCGTTGCGGCTCTCGGGAGTGTCATACCTATAAGCATAGGCTGCAGCAGCTCATTCTGAGCACAAACTACATGTAGTTGTTTCATTTAATAAAAAAAAAAACTTGGAACATGAAAAATCTAATTATAGGACAGCTTAATTTACACAACGATAGGGCAGTCACGGCGGAACTGGACCGCCTAGTAATAGAGAACAAATTAGACATTGTCCTCTTACAGGAACAATATCAGAGCGCCCACCTGCGTAACAGAGTGGTACAATTACATGCCAAGGCACGAGCTGGGATTTATGTTTCTAGTACAAATTTTACTGTAACATCTTTGAGCAACCTCATGACATCTCATTGTGCTGTTGCTGAGGTTACTTCCTCGGCCTATAGGGTGTTTGTTGTGAGCTGCTACTTTCAATATTCACATCATATCGATCCTCACTTACACGATCTTCGTCACGATCTGCAGTCTCTTGCGGGTCAAAGAATAATCATAGGCGCTGATGTCAATGCCTCTTCTACATTATGGTATGGCAAACTACGTGTATTCGATAGGGACCGGCGCTGGGCCGTCGAAGAATTCATTGCAGAAATGAATTTATCTATACACAATTATCCCAATGCACCACCTACTTTTTGCGGCCCTATGGGTGAGTCTTCTACTGACGTGACACTTTCACGCGGCGACGTCTCGATATCCGAATGGCGTGTCCTCCCGGATGCGTCCTGTAGCGACCATCGTCTAATCGTTTACAAGCTCTTACCCGGTGATGCACGAGAGGCGCAAAGTACTACTTGTAATTTCAAATATAAAAGTAGGGGCGCAAACTGGGAGCTCTTTGGTTCTCTGTTTGCGGCTCACGCTAAAGATTTTGGTCGTGGTAACCTGTCTGTCGAAGAGAGTGCTTTGTTAATGTCAGAAACTTTTACCTACTGTGCCGACGTGGCCATTGGTCGTGGATCTATTAACAACACGGGGTAATATACACCAATAGTTTTAAATCATGGCAATAACTTCGGGGGCCTATTATATAAGGCCTTATTGTTAAGTAGGCATAGTTAAAAATTATATTAAAAATTTTCAAAATATTTTTTTTTATCCCAAAAAATATGAAATTATGGCCATATTTTCGAACTTAATTCATAACAATACTGCTATCTGTTTATCACGTGGTCTCGTTCTGACGCACAGTGACCCCGCGATGATGTTATCAAATAGCTTAAAACCAAAATACTACACTTTATTCTAACTTTTCCTTCATACTTAACCGGGCTTAGGACCGGCAAAATTACTTTTCGTAGGTACTTGTTCAGTTATGAAAAATAAAAACTTATTAGACTGGAATTAAGTTTAAACAAGATAACTTAAGTTTTGAAATCTAAAGCTTTAGCATTAAAAAATAATTTTGGCGTATTTAAAAAGTCAGAATCAACCGATTGCTATTTACAATAATTTACGTATTTATAAAATTAAAAAAATAACTTACATGTATTTTAATTGTCCTTCAAAATGTCCTCCTGCATTATCAATACACACGCGAGCACGTTTTATTGAATTGTTTTTAAGGGAAAGAAGTATGGTTCTTTGGCGTTTCACTTTAGTAAAAGCGTCTATTATGCGCTGTTTTAATTGTTCTAAAGTATTTGGTTCACTAAAGTACACCCGTCTTTTTAATTCACTCCACAAAAAAAAGTCCAGCGGCGTTAGGTCAGGCGAATGTGCGGGCCAGGCAACCGGCCCACCTCGACCAATCCACCGATCACCAAACTCCTGTGTTAGGAACTCACGCACTGCGCTATGATAGTGTGGAGGCGCGCCATCCTGTTGAAACCACAGGCCTCGTAAGTTGGATAGCGGAATATCATCCAATATCGAAGAAACCATGGTTCGCAGCAAGTTCAAATACGATTCCCTAGTGATAAAATATGGACCAACGATATGGTCGTTCAGGATTCCCACCCAGACATCTCTGGGATCTTCATCAAAGTACTCCAGGACATTTTCGTACAAGTTCTGTTGGTACGCCGGTCTCCCTCGGCCTTGGGCATGTGATGGTGTGTAAAAGGAGCCATGATCGAGTAATCGCTGGTAAGCGTTTAGAACCGTTCTAAAGCTTGGCTGTCAAGCATCCGGGTATTGTTCTCGGTACATTTTTAAAGTAGCATTCACGTTCTCATCACATAAAAAGTACAAACGTACCATAGCCACATACTCCCGTGATGAAAACTGGTAAGCCATCACAATAAATTAAGTTAAACAAACACGCGTAGGTAAAAAATTCAAAAGTAAGAAATAATTATTACGCAGTACTGATTCAATCAAACAAAATTTAAACCAAAATGGTTGATGCGACCAGTGTGACCAGATAAAAGTTTACAAAAATACCGAAGCACCTAAAAAAATACCAAAATATACCAATTTACATAAGGAAAAAAATCTAATAAAAATACTGATTTTCAAAATTCGTCATTACAATAAATGTAATTTGTTGCTTCAATAATACATAAATAATAATAAATAATTAACTAAAAATATGTTTAGCCTTTTTTCTCAATTTACTCCGAGGTCTCGGTTCACAGAACCACTAGTAATAAATACCTATATTCGGAAAAGTCAATAAAAATACCGAAAAGATATTAAAATACTGAATCTTGTCACACAGGTTGCGAATTGACCAATCTCTTTCTTGCGCTTACCCCTTTCGCCAATCGTGAGCTTACACGCGAGTTTGCCGTGATTTATCAATGGAAATCAAATTTACACTTCTACGCATTTCAATAAAAGCTACGTTCCACTTAACGCCCGCTACGATCGTAACATCCTCTGTATCGGGCCACCTAATATCCCTTACAAACGTATTTGGTTTGCCTACAAACCAAATCTTAACATCTGTAGAGTAGTCAGGCGGACACAATTATTGTTGACTAGCTTTTGCCTGCGGCTACGCTCGCGTGGTGTTTTGTATGTCACTCACATAAAGTTCAAAACTTTTAGTATACATGGTCACCCATCCAAAATTTGGCCACGCTAAGATTTAACTTTACTCATCGGTTGGTTATCAGTGAAGGCAACTTGATACCAGTATGTGATTGAAAAATGTTGTCTTAAGGAAATTATAACTAATAACCAAAATACTTTGAACTCTCCAATGTATTGCGCGTCTAGTAATATGTAGTTCAAGCTGAATTATTACTTCTGCTAAACCGATTTTGATGAAATATAGCACAGTATTGAAGCTGGAAAATAACCACAATATTCTAATGCTAAAATTGTGATCGACTGTCTGGATATTGCTCCAACTCCGAACAAACAAACAAACAGACACAATGAAAAAAAATATAGTTTTGAAATAAGAATCCCCTAATTAGTCGCTTACATTTATTTATTTTTATTTATTTTGAATGTACCGTCAAAGCTAATTTAAAAAAATTATAATTATTATTAATTGAGTCCGTCTCGGTCCTCTTGCTCACTCATCGGACATGGTCTGCTTCGCACTAAATCTAGTAAATACATCAATGTTGCCGTTTTAGCTGCTTTGTCGTAAATTTCCCCAGATCTAAATTTACTTTTCCCCAAAAAAAAAACACTTTTTCATTAATTTTCCCCAATGTTGCCGTTTTAGTTACTTTTTCGTAAACTTTCCCAGATCTGATTAAAAATTTTCCCAATAAGCTAGTTTTTTATAAATTTTCCCCAAAAAGGAATAAAATCTACGTTAATTCATAACGTGGTGTTTATTTGCTCTATGGAGAGGAATACCATGCAATCCAGGTAAATAAATCTACATAACTCCAGGTAAATAAAATTGAAATGTCTGTTTAAAATTCTAATTTAACAGCTTTTCATTCAATATGAAATTCATCATCATCCAAGCCATTTGTCCCAGTTGCGTCTCGCGTCGCGCCAGGTCTGCTTTCCTATATTTTTTCCTACTTCGCATGGTCGTCGTCATCCCCTGTAGTGAGATCATTGGCACGCATGTCATCCCTTACGACGACAAGCCAGCACTTCTTGGGTCTTTCCCTCTTACCTCTTTACTTTTTTACCTTACTCTTACATGGCCAGACATTTGTTTCCCACGTAGCTCGGTGGTTGACAAGTGACTTGACATCGCAATCGATGTCACTAGACGTGTGAAATACAGATCCCAGGTATTTAACCTCGTCCGTGCACTCGACGAAATCACCACCTATGCGGACGGATGTGGGATCTGTTAAGTGCCAAGTACTCGGTCTTTGCCACTTAAAGACCGCCGTTCTCACGTCGCACCGCCTCTGTCCGCGTCTGCCAGCGCAATATCGCCAGCATACATGAGCAACCATGGAGGCTGCTCATGCGCGTCCCTGATGCTGTCCGGCAATACGTCTAATATCACACTGAACAGAGGCGGACTAAGGACCGAACCCTGGTGTACCCCGACCGTGATAGGGAAGAGTTTCGTGTCGCCAACAATAGTCCGAATCATGGAATCGGAGTCGCGATACATGTCCCGGATAGTGTCAATATAGACCTCTGGTACCCCTTTGGACCGCAGTGCCCACCAGATCATCGCTAGAAGAACACAGTCGAAGGCCTTCTGCATGTCTAGGAACAGACAGTTCAGAGGCATGTTCTTCGTCCTCTATTTCTCCGCGACATCCCTCAGGACAAAAACAGGGTCTATGGTCCCATGACCAAGGCGGAACCCATATTGACACTTCGAGGTCGATGACAAGGTGACGGTGTTGTGCAGTGAGACTCTCTCCGGGTATGACCTGGCAGTTGGCTACCTTGCCGATGCCGTGTCGCCTAGCGAGTAGGAAATCGATCTGAGTTGTGCGCCTCCCGCTCTTGTAGGTGATGAGATGTTCGGATTTCTTTTTGAAATACGTGGCCGGCTCAGTAGTCGCACACGTTCTATAGATAGTTTCTCTTTCAGAGCTGCGGGTACCGTATCCAAAACCATCATGAACACGCTCAAACTCCTTACACCCCTCACCCACATAACCGTTTATGAAAGTATTTACCTTTAAATACTTTTTATTTCTCCAAAAGTTACTCAAAGTATTTTTTAACCCCAGAATATGGAAAAACACCCCTAATCTGTCAAAAGTATGTAAATACTTTTATATGCATTTAGTGACAAGCTGTTAACTTGGAAATACAAACAATTCATTTCAATTTTATTCACCTATGTAGTAGATATCTGGCTTGCATAGTATTTCTCTCCATAGAGCAAAATACACTAAGTTATGTATTAACGTAGTCTTATTCCTTTTTAGGTATGTAAAAATGTATAAAAAAGTGTCTTTTTGAGAATTTTTTAAAATCAGATCTGGGGAAGTTTACGACAAAGTAATTAAAACGGCAACATTGGGCAAAATGTGTGAAAAAGTGTCATTTTGGGGAAAAATAAAATCAGTTCTGAGGAAATTTACGACAAAGTAGCTAAACGGCAACATTTATTTATATACCAGATTTAGTGCGAAGCAGACTATGTCCGATGTGCGAGTAACCGGACCGAGACGGACTCAATTAATAATAATTGAGACCGCCGGAATGCTCTACAGAACGGTAAGATTTGGACTGGAGGCAAACCAAATGCGAACGTTTGTCAGGGCTATTAGGCGGAACGATACAGATGATGTTACGATCGTTGCGGGCGTTAAGTGGAACGTAGCCTTTATTGAAATGCTCTGTTCAAGTGTAAATTCGAATTTCGATTTTCATTGATAAATCGCGGCATACTTCCCAAGTACACGATTGGCTCAAGAAAGAGACAGGTCAAGTCAAAACCAATCATTTTGTTTTAAATTTTGTGTCAGTGAATTGATACTGCGTAATAATTATTTCTTGCTTTTGAAATTTTTAACATGCGCGTGTTTGTTATTTTAATTTATTGTGATTGCTTACCAGTTTTGATCACGGGAGTATGTGGCTATGGTACGTTTGTACTTTTTATGTGATGAGAACGTGAGTGCCAATTTAACAATGTACCGAGAAGAATACCCGGATGCTCGACAGCCAAGCTTTAGAACGGTTCTAAACGCTTACCAGTGATTACTAAATAATGGCTTTTTACACACCATCACATGCCCACGGCAGACCACAGAACTACTTTGATGAAGATAGATCCCAGACGTAGCACGCAGACGTTGCTCCTCATTTTAACCTAAGCCAGTCCAGTACCAACTGTGCGTGTAAAATTGTATAATATTGTTACTTTTTTTTGTGGAGTGAAATAAAAAGACGGGTGTACTTTAGTGAGCCGAATATTTTAGAACAATTAAAACAGCGCATAATAGACGCTTTTACTGAAGTGAAACGCCAAAGAACCATACTACTTTCCCTTAAAAACAATTCAATAAAACGTGCTCGCGTTTGTATTGATAATGCAGGAGGACATTTTAAAGGAAATTAAAACACATGTAAGTTATTTTTTTAGGTTTTGTAAATACGTAAATTCTTGTAAATTGCAATCGGTTACTTCTAACTTTTTAAATACGCCAAAATTATTTTTTATGCTCAACTTTAGATTTCAAAACTTAAGTAATCTTGATTATACTTAATTTCAGTCTAATAAGTTTTTCTTATTTTTCAAAACTGAACCAGTACCTACGAAAAGTAATTTTGCCGGTCCTAAGCCCGGTTAAGTATGAAGGAAAAGTTAGAATAAAGTGTAGTATTTGGATTTTAAGCTATTTGATAACATTATCATCGCGGGGTCACTATGCGTCAGAACGAGACCACGTGATAAACAGATAGCAGTATTGTTATGAATGAAGTTCGAAAATATGGCCATAATTTAATATTTTTTGGGATATAAATAAACCTTTACAAATTTGTCAATATCAAATATTAATAATTTAAACTACGCCTACTTAACAATAAGGCCTTATATAATAGGCCCCCGAAGTTATTGCCATGATTAAAAACTTTTGGTGTATAAAAATCGGAGATGCGAAGGCGTTTCCGGAGAGCTCGTAGAAAATTAAATTATTTTAAAAAGCATAAAATTTGTGCCGGTGCGGAATACAATAGCGCTTTACTTGCTCTTAGAGTTGCCAGGTCCCATTACAGGGCGGCTGTTGAAAAATCAAAGGGTAATTTGCTACGTAAACTAGTGCATGGGCTGGAAGCTGAGGGTCCGTGGCCGCCTATATACCATGAGTTTAGGGCTAACCGTTCTGTTGATCTTGCCTATGTACGAAATATCAAAATTAACAACTCGCATACTATAGGTCTGAAGTGTTAGCATTTAAACCAATAGATAATTATTTTCATACAGCTTAATGAGGGTAGTCTAATTTTTCATATACATTTTGATTCTAGAGTAAGTTAATAGTTTATTGTGAGTAAATTATTATTAATATAGGAATGTAATAACAGTATATTATAACCGCAAATAGAGCTCTGAAAGTATTTCTCGAAATATGACTGTCGGTGCATTTTATATTAATGAGGGTGGTTTTACTTTTGCTGATTATTCAGTAAATTTATAAAAGAGGCATTTTGGGGCAGGACACGGCATTCAGTCGGCATCATTTAAAAAGTATGGACATGTAAGGTTAGCGTTAGTGTAATTAAGATGCAATATACGGCTATACTGCTAACAAGTATTTTATTTTTAACGTGTAAGTCAATAACTTCAGAAGTGGGATCAAGAAAAATCCATAGGATTTTTCTACTCTACGTCCTGTAAGGTGAGTGCTATGCCTTATTTTTAATGTTTTTTTTCTTTTTGATTGTGCTTGCTATAACTACAACTGTATTTGTCGTAACTGATTTGTTCCGGAGACTTATATGGTTTGAGGGATATGTATGTCGTGTCAGGGCACTCCCTGAAGGCGTACATGCCTGCTAGTCGACGCTTATTATTTTTTGTAGATAGTTAATACAACTACAACTGTATTTGTCGTAACGGATTTGTTCCGGAGACTTGTATGGTTTGAGGGATATGTATGTCGTGTCAGGGCACTCCCTGAAGGCGTACATGCCTGCTAGTCGACGCTTATTATTTTTAGTAGATAGTTAATACAACTACAACTGTATTTGTCGTAACGGATTTGTTCCGGAGACTTATATGGTTTGAGGAATATATATGTCGTGTCAGGGCACTCCCTGAAGGCGTACGTGCCTGCTAGTTGACGCTTATCATTTTAAGTAGATAGTTAAACCCTTAATTAGTTTCTTTGAAAGTAGATGCATAATAAAATAACTAGTACTGTACTTGTAAACACGAGGTTTATAGGTTAATTTGCACGGTTGATATACTGCTGCTGCTGCAAATGGACTTAAACAGATGTAGTAAAACTAGAACATTGTTCCATGAACTTGTAAAGAATTAAAACGCAGTCAGATGCTGGGTTGTATACCTACCTCGGAAACCCATTGGACCCATTAATGTCGCTCCTTGTATACTACACATGCCGTGATATACTATGCGAATACCTTACTAACTGCGCGCTTAAAGTAACCCCATGACCGACATTTGCTATACTTGCTGTTACTCTATACAATAATTGACGTTAGCGTTGCAATTAATGATTGGATATTAATATTTCGTAAGATGTTATGCTTCTTTCCTAAATACTTTACCGACTCCTCCCCCCTCTCCGTTCAGTCACTCCATCAGTATCAGTATTGTACTTTTCATACAGATATTCAGCGAGCAGGAGCTCTCGTGCCTTAAATTAAAAATAAAATATCGTGCCTAAAATATTTACATACAGTGCGACATAAAAGAGTTGACAATAAATGAGGGCGTCACTATCGCTTTTGTATCGTATATGTAGCAACACAGTTAGTAAGAAACAAACGTTTTTGATACTTGTATTATTTTTGCTGCAAGTATAATATTTGCAAGACACGAATTCTCATTTAAACAGAATGAAATAAGTATCTATAAATGATATAAATATAGTATGTAAAGGGCAATTCAGAAACGGCATGGAAATCCGAAAAGAGGTCAGTGTACCCATCAATACGACTACTTTGCTAATTGAACATTATGCTAACCTTCCTGCTCTTTAGACGTTTTCCTAAGTCGACGTTTGATCGTGAGCGCAACTTTTACAATAGCATCAACCAAAACAATGAGAACATTGATATAAAATATTAAAATATAAATCAGCGTCGTACATACACTCACACAAACTTTCGCAATTCAAAATATTGTTCTTTTACTCATTATTTTACCTACTATATTTCATTTCTAAAATATGCAATTTGTATGCATATATTACTTCTAAACAAATTCTTCTTTATTTATTAAATGCTTATTTCTTACTTGCATTATTCATTGAGTGAAAACAAGTATCAAATGCAGTAGTCGCACTATAAATACTTTTTTTTGGTGTTGCCTGTACTGTATATATTACTTCTAAACAAATTCTTCTTTATTTATTAAATGCTTATTTCTTACTTGCATTATTCATTGAGTGAAAACAAGTATCAACTGCAGTAGTCGCACTATAAATACTTTTTTTTGGTGTTGCCTGTAAGTAAGTGACTAGTTAGTTCTTAAATAATTAATTTCTACTCTTTTATGTCGCACTGTAACTGTCATTTTATTAGTAACTAGCTGATACCAGCGACTTCGTTGGCGTGGAAATTATGATATAACGCAAAACTTGTATTACTCTCTATCGAGCTCCTCGGCAAAGTAGTGTTTGATAATACAAATAGTAAAAAAATAGGATCATTGGGTTTTGAAGACCAAATTTAACACACATACAAATTGAAAATTTAATAAGCTATTGTTTTGAGGTATATTACACCATACTCAAGTTAGTGCATATAACTAACTTTTTTCAAAAATATTCTATTTATATTTAATACTATGATTGAATACCTATACTTGGCCCAGACATGAAAATTAATTAAATTTTTTCATGAACAATTTAACATTGTATTGAAATGCATTTAACAAAAATAATAACAAGACTTAAATGAAAAATGCGAACTGTAGACAAAATGGACGGACGTCAATAGCATTTTTCCCGTATCACTGGAGTTAAAACGGAGACTTTCGTCGGCTCGCTTCGCTTACCTCCTCAGTGAATAGCGTTAAGAAATTCATTGACCTAGTTAGGCAGACGTCACAGGTCCAATCCCCGTCCTACACCTTCCTGCACACCACCAATAAATAGGTATACTAACAATAGTAAATGTTTATAAAAGTTCTTATAAGCTACGTTCAAATCATTGTGAATAACTCAACACTGCTTTCTCAATATGAGAATAGGTGCAACTTAACCCGAGGTCGAAGCTCGAAGCTGATATTGAAGTATCTGCCCCTGTATCTTGCTAAGTCTTTATAAAGCTTACTTACAGAAACTGCACGCGCTTAAATTGTGATGAATGGCGGGAATCAGAGGAAAAATCACTAGATCACCGAGACGCCACCACTAATCGGAATTTTCGAAGTTGAGTTCGATAAACCGACCTTCGTTGGCGTTGCGTTGAAGTTCACTCCTTCTGTGAAAGTGGAACTAAGGATTGATTTTGTTCGCTCGTTATTTTAATAGACCACAGTGTCTGTAAACCACATAAATTATATCAATTTCTGAGAGAAAAAGCGTGTAGCTTTAAAAGTTTTCTCTGGTAGAGAGCCTTCGCAAAAATAACTTTCTTACAGAATTTATGAACTTGCGAAATGCGAATTGTTTGAACAAAACTGTGACACCACCAATCAATTGTTCGACCCTGCGGATTTACCGCAATGTTCTCTAGATGTTTCCACTGCTTCATCCCATACTTGCGATGGATCCCTATTGGGTTGCTTAAATTGAAGAGGCAGGATTTAAAACTGCATAACGTTTTTTGGCATACTCTTCGTTTCGCAAAAAGTTCAAACAGAGTAAATTATTAGGCATACTTTATTTTCCCAAGCTTCTTTTGTAATAATTATTTTTACAATAACGATTACTAATCATAACAATCGTTGGCATCTCACTTTATGGCATAAAGGTTAAAAGTCATACTCGTAGATATAGAATACCATAATGGTATATATTTTTATATCTAAGGTTGAACTATCTATGATTGAAATGCAGACTGAATAAAAATGTCGATTATCACTATACTGAAGTTCTGAATGCCAACACTATATAGAATGTAGACTATAATATATGGTATATAGAATATAAATAAAATACAGAAAGTAGATGGTAACTAGACTATAACGAGCGATTCAGTTCTGGCGTTTTGGTCACAAGTAACCTAACACCATTACTTTTTCTCTCCGCGTTGTACCTATTTACGACTATGCCCAAGACTAATTATACGTTTTCTATTTTATGATAAATTATGTTTAACAATTATACCTTTTACATTTATGCTGATTAAAATTATGAAAAAGTAAATAAGAGTAAGTTGAAATTACGCCAATAAACTATTCTGCGTTTATAACACTCTGCTTATTATAGTTTATGCAAGAAAACTTTATGATGAAGCTGTTATGCGAAACTACATTACGATGAAAAAGATTATGCGATCCAAAGGTCACCCATTAGCAATATAAGGGCAATCTTTAGCACTTGTTTCTTATTCGAAGACTATTCAAAAGAATTGTCATAGCTCTGAGGTATTACCAGAGAACATAATTATCGCTAACTAAGGATATACATATGCTGTTACACAGAGGCTACGGATAGATATAGCCCGTCTGTTATCGCGTGATAATATGTAGCCCCTATGTAGATCCAATCTCTTGTTGACATTCATGTAAGATTTAAATTCATTTAGTAATATTTACGATAATCGTTTAGGCATACATATATGTATCTAATAGTTCTCAACCGAGCCCCTATACTATGTAGCGTGATAATATATATCCTATGTGTAGACCCGGTCTACTGTTAATACTCCTGCAAAGTTTGAATAAAATCCATTCAGTAATTTTAGTTTATACCGAACATGCATTTATAGCTAATGGTTCTCTGCCAAGCTCCTAGGATATGTAGCGTAATAAAATATTATATGTGTAGGCCCGACATACTGTTAATGTTCATACAAAATTTAAATGAAATCCAATCAGTATATTGAGTGTATCCCGGACATGCATTTAATATTATTATTATGTCGGGACATGCATATAATTATTGTTTTCTGCCAAGCTCATAAGTTATGTAGTGTAATAGGCCCAAGATATTGTTAAAGTTCGTGAAAATTTGAATGAAATCCAATCAGTAGTTTCAGAGTTTTTCCCGAGCGTAGCTATCGCAGACAAATAGATAGACAAACTCGGATCCATTGGCGAAACACTTTTTGTGAAAATATTCAATATACAGTTTTTACTTTGTTACGATTTTATTATGCGTATAGATGTACCTTCAGTACAGTTATATAATATATAAATCATTGAACACTCTTTGAATGAAAAAACTTTATTCTATTATGTCTGCAGAGGATTACCCCGTTAGCAAATTCATATCTAATAATTGCCCGGGTAATATAAAATGTACGTGCAATCCCTCTCCACATGATTTTAATTATTGTGTTGATTTTTCAGATAATGAAAGTAAATGATGATCAACTAAAGCCCAGGTCACAGGGTCAGGATAACGTTGGGGCGAAGGTCCCAGGGTCTAAGTAAGTAATAAGTTGTAAGTAAAATGATCCAGGAGTACCAGTTTCATCGGGTCAGGATCTTAGCTACGTTAGCCCAGGAGTCACCAGAAATGGTCGGGGCCATATTAACTACGATAGCCCAGAAGTCACCAGAAATGGTCGGGGCCATGTTAACTTCGATAGCCCAGGAGTCACCAGAAATGCTCGGGGCCATGTTAACTACGATAGCCCAGGAGGTACCAGAAATGGTCGGGGCTCATGTAGAATCTGATTTTGTTCGAAACTAGGTGACGCGGACGTGAACTACGAGATTGTGAGCAGGCTACTACGACGTAGCTCATCCAGCGACGCGCGTGACCCTTAACTCTCCAATACGTTGTACGAATAATATAGTTCTGTTCCATAAGCTCTGTACAATGTACGTTGTATAATAAATAATATCGTTTGTACAATAAATAAATAAATTTAATGTTGTTATATATTATCTAATTCTAAGTCTAATATAGCGTACGTAGATAACTGCTTAAGACTTTCTTGTTTCTTTATATAAGTTGTAGAAAGTAGGCACTAATATAGATTGTGATATATATCCATCACGCCTTATCCCCGAAGGGGTGGCAGAGGCATACTATATGCCCACTTTTCACCGTGTGGATTCCTGTCCCACGTAATAGGTGGTGAGCCCATTGCCGTGTTGAAATAGACAGACGCAGGTTGTGGCTACATGCTGTTGAAATTTTCAAGCCGCCCATAAGGCCTTCAACCAGGCTTAACGACTGCCATTTTACTGGCAACCGGGACCAACGGCTTAACGTGCCTTCCGAAGCACGGAAACGCTCGCAAATGTAAATGCCACAAAGTGGTCACCCATCCGAGGACCAGCCATAGTGAAAGTTGCGTAACTCAGTGATCGTTTACAGAACACTAACTTATTATACTTATTATACTCTTTGCATCAGAGATTGTAATATTTTGCTCTTCTCTATGGCCTACTATAAGATTGTTCGATATTACTCGTACCACACAAGCAAAACTGCTAGTATTGTTAAGAACTTGTACTGCATGATTAAGGGTGACATTTCGCAAGTTTCGACAAATAAGTGATACCAGTTTTATATTATACTACTAGCATAATATTTATAAACTGTACTTGTTTTGTATACCCAGTTACTTGCCTTTGAAAACTATTTGATACGAAATGTTAGTACCTAACTGCGTTGGTACTTTTTGAATTTGTTTAACTGTATACTGTAAAAGTTTGCCCACGTGTAGCGAAGGGACTCGCTGTAGCAGGAT
Organism: Thumatha senex; assembly: GCA_948477245.1. Taxonomy (NCBI): domain Eukaryota; kingdom Metazoa; phylum Arthropoda; class Insecta; order Lepidoptera; family Erebidae; genus Thumatha; species Thumatha senex. The sequence continues at coordinate 1,987,102 of OX419751.1, forward strand.
GGCGGAGCTGTTAGCATTTAAACTAATAGATAATTATTTTCATACAGCTTAATGAGGGTAGTCTAATTTTTCATATACATTTTGATTCTAGAGTAAGTTAATAGTTTATTGTGAGTAAATTATTATTAATATAGGAATGTAATAACAGTATATTATAACCGCAAATAGAGCTCTGAAAGTATTTCTCGAAATATGACTGTCGGTGCATTTTATATTAATGAGGGTGGTTTTACTTTTGCTGATTATTCAGTAAATTTATAAGAGGCATTTTGGGGCAGGGCACGGCATTCAGTCGGCATCATTTAAAAAGTATAGACATGTAAGGTTAGCGTTAGTGTAATCAAGATGCAATATACGGTTATACCGCTAACAAGTATTTAACTTTTAACGTGTAAGTCAATAATAGTACATTAACACATTGACGAAAAAAAATGTTTAGCCTTATTCCTCAATTTACTCCGAAGTCTACGGTTCACAGAACACCTTTTATATACATATTTATAATTTTTTAGAATAGAAAAACAGAATAGAAAACACTTTATTGTATACCATATCAAGCCTTAAAATAATTAATTGGTACCTAAAGATATATAGTTTGGTATAAAGGTGGCATGTTATAAAGGTAGATTAGTAAATAAAGGTGACGCCGCCGACATCAAAAAAGTGAGTGCACGCCGCCAACAGTTTGGCAATTAGCGCTCACATATAGTACGAATATGAACCAGTAAACATCTTCTTTGGCTAAAACATTTCTTGCAAACAGTACACACATAAGGCTTATCACCAGTGTGTGTACGAATATGTTTAACTAAAGAACCTCGCACACTAAAACGTTTCATACATGCATTACACTCGTATGGTTTCTCACCAGTGTGTATACGAATATGTTTATCTAATGTACCTTTCTCACCAAAACATTTGTTACATTCATTACATTTATAAGGTTTCTCGCCGGTGTGTGTACGAATATGAACATTTAAATTTCTTTTAGTTTTGAATAATTTGTTACAAGACTGGCATGGGTGTGATTTTCGTTTTTCAGTGTGTACAAACATGTTTTATTAAACTAATCTTTACACTAAAACATTTCTTACATACATTACACTCATAAGATTTCTCGCCAGTGTGTGTACGAATATGTTTAATTAAACTACTCTTTACAATAAAACATTTCTTACATACATTGCATTCATAAGGTTTCTCGCCGGTGTGTGTACGAATATGAACATTTAAATTTCTTTTAGTATTGAACAATTTGTTACAAAACTGGCATGGGTGTGATTTTAGTTTTTCAGTGTGTGTACAAACATGTTTTATTAAACTCATCTTTACACTAAAACATTTCTTACATACATAACACACATAGGGTTTCTCGCCAGTGTGTGTACGAATATGTTTACTTAAACTACCCTTCTCACTAAAACATTTCTTACATACATAACACTCATAAGGTTTCTCGCCTGTGTGTGTACGAATATGTTTATTTAATTTACTCTTTTTACTAAAACATTTCTTACATACAATACATTTATAAGGTTTCTCGCCGGTGTGTGTACGAATATGAACATTTAAATTTCTTTTAGTTTTGAACAATTTGTTACAAGACTGGCATGGGTGTGATTTTCGTTTTTCAGTGTGTGTACAAACATGTTTTATTAAACTAATCTTAACACTAAAACATTTCTTACAAACATAACACACATAGGGTTTCTCGCCAGTGTGTGTACGAATGTATGTATGTGTAATATTAATACCCTTAGGTTATAATACATATATAATATAATAGGTAATAATAACTTTTAGCGAGGGGGTTTTTCGATCAGGGGGAAATGGAGGCAGGGAAGGGGAAATGGTTCCGTAGTGCTTGGCAAGAGCGCTCAAAATTAAACACTTTAACCAAAAAAAAAATTAGTACTTTTCCTCAATTTACTCCAAAGTAGACTTCGGAGTAAATTGAGGAAAAAGGCTAATAATAGTAATATCCGTAGACGGTTCACAGAACCAATAGTGGTCAATATATTTAAGTACGTATCTTATTACATCACGATCTTAAGTGTAGGAGCATTGCGAATATTAACTAATGATATCGATACTAAAATGATCATTCACATCCCTTCAGGTGAGTAGAATGTAACAGCACTTTGATGCAATTATAAACCTTAATGCAACGATTTAGGAGATAGAATTGAATACATTCGTTATAGTGACATCTAGTGTTTAGTGGCGGCTCTCGATCTTTTGTAAGTTTCTAATTTCATAATTGAACACTAGATGTCTAGATATCTACGTTATACGTAATAATGAACTCTAATGTTATAGATTTGGAGTATTTTTTCCAGATCTTTGGACATAATATTATTAAACCAATCACGACACAGATGTCTTTGTATTGGCATAAACAAAATCTTGTCGATGTGTGCACTTGGGGTACGCTCGTTCTGACACTAATGAACGGATAAGCTACTTCTACTGTTTTTTCTGTTCTGTGGTGATATCGACGACGAGGATTGTTCCGCAATAATCAAGCAGTAGATAAATTCATCACATTACATTACAGTGTGCGTGGTCTGGTGGTTAATGGCGAGAAGTAGAAATATTGTTTGTTTTAGTATTTTTCCCAAGTATAGAGTTCCAAGATCGAATCCTCATTTTTTTGATTTTTGTTTTTGCATTATACATATATATAAATATTAACAATTGTGAATACAAAACGCCGAAAAAGTAATACTTTTTTTTTGGTTTTATAGAAATTTACTAAATTTAGTGTTACCAGATTGAGCAAAGTTTCATTAAAAAATAACTGACTATCACTGCCTTTCTGGCCCACATTTTTTTTTTGATTGCAGAAATAAATTGTTTTATTTTATATTAAACGCGATGTGGCATCTGAATTGTAATCAAAACAAATCCAGTGATACGATCCGCCAAAGTAAACGATATTTCACTTAGAATAAAGTTCAAATAGAAGCGCGTAATAACTGTCTGTCTCTGTCAACCTGCTAATAAGGTTCAAAGTGGTATGACCGCCGCGCCGGCACTACTCTTACGTCAAAATATTATTAGCGCTGCATCGTATAATACGACGATACATGGCGCTTTGACAAGTTAAAAATATAAAAAAGCTAGTTGACGGCCGCGGCTCCGCTCGTGTGATGGGAACTTGTTCCCAGTATAAAAAGTAGCCTATGTTGTAAATCCATTCAGTACTTTTTACGTGAAAGAGTAACAAACATACATCAAATCTTTTAAACTTATAATATTTATATCTTATATTTATATTAAACTAGTTGACGTCCGCGGCTTCGCCCGCGTAGAGAAGTTTTCCCGTTCTCGTTTCCCACAGGAACTTGTTCCTGAGATAAAAAGTAGGCTATGTGTTATTCTGATGTATAAGCCACATTGTAGTTTCATTAAAATCCGTTCGGTAATTTTTACGTGAAAGAGTAACAAACATCCATACAAACTTTTACATTTATAATATTATTAACATTAAGATAATCATAATCTATCTAGGTACAGTCTTTTATTTTGCTTTCATTAATTATAAATTTCACGTTGGGATGCCTGATACAATAGATTATCTACCTATATTATAGAACTTAAGGGTTTATTTGACCCCTGGTTTCGGTCTCTGTAGCCTGCACTGTAGACAATGGGTATATCTTACAACCTAAACCCCGAGATCTCGACCATAGACTTAGCTACCTCGGAGCCAGGGGCTATAGTTATATAGTTAGCATTCATTGACTCTAGACAGTTGACCTTGACCTCAGGATCTAAGGACTCGGGGCCCTACCGGCTCTAAGCCCACAAACTCAGATTCTAGCCCAGAAGCCTGGACTTCGGATCTAAGACCCTGGAATCTTGACTCAGGACCCTGGACCCCGGATCTCGGGAACAGGATCATGAACCCTAGGCCCTTAACCTTGGATCCTAGCCCCTGTACTGTGAGGTCTCTAGAGCCTCTACTGCATACCCTCGATGGAGAACCCAACCCTTGACTCTAAACAGAGGATCTGGAGTAGCTGAGCTTGGACTCTCGATCTAAGACACAGAAGCCGGAATTCGGGATCCCAGACCCCGGGTCGGGAATATGGGCTCTACGTCCTCGAACTTGGATCCTGGCCCCTGAACATTCATGAACCCTGGAATGGGTTTATAATGTTTATTTTAGAAGTTCCTATGGCCACCTTCCAGTGTCGTCTACAAACAATCTCAATGCATGGAAATTACAAATGGTCACTTACGAGTACCTACGTAACTAAAAAACACTGAATGAACTAACTCTAGTTTTATAATAGCAGTACCTATAGATAAAATATCCAAATAAGTAAAACCCTTATTTGTTGCTTTATAACATGACCTTTATCATGCCCGTACAGAATATTGATAACGTCAATTAGCTAAAAAGGCATACGGCAGAGTATTTCTGTTTATAGTGACATCTAGTGTAGTGTAGTAAATAATAAGAATAGTTTGCCAAAACATTGTCGCCATCTATATACAAACTCCCGTACTGCCTGCCTGCTTGGAAAGTTAAGGCCGTGACCATTTTTTGTTCCTGTTCGTGCATCTGTATAAGAATTATATTATATTATCTGTGATATTATAAAACAAAGTCGCTTTTCGCTGTCTGTCCCTATGTATGCTTAGATCTATAAAACTACGAAACGAATAACGATGCAGTTTTTTTTAATAGTTAGTGTGATTCTTATAGAAGGTTTTTATGTATAATTTGTCAAGTTTTTGTATACATTGACCAAACTATAACGATATTTCTTGGGGATGTCGGAAAAAATAAGCCGTCTGGGAGCTTTCAACAAAAACGCTGCCTAAACCCTTTGAGATATAACAAAATAATGTATGGTGCAATTGTGTATCTAATGTAGGTCTACAAAAAAGTATGCGACGATATATATCTATCTAATAAGAATAACATACTATATCCAATTTAAGACTTTAAAAAACCATCAATTATAAAACGGTAATTTGAAGGCTATTTACACAAATATGCTATTAATCCTTATAATTTTTACTACGTTAGATGGCTTCAGCATTTCATGAAGATTATTTTATTCCTTTACACCATGCAAATTAATTAATTAATTAATTACGAGTTATCGCAGATTCAAAATAAAGCGCAAAGAAATTAATTTCGTGTAACCATAATTCGACCGGCCCGTGCGGGCGTGTAGGTACCTAGGTACTGGAGAGCGGTGAAGTAATCAATGAATTTGGAAAATGTTCATACATTATTATGAATGTGAAATTAATAAACAACGGGATTAAATGGGTGCCACGGGGTTCGAAGTATGTCACGGGCGAAGCCGGGCGGGACAGCTAGTTGTTGTATAAAGCTCTCTTTGTTATTCCTGTATAGCTACATCTAACTTACACTTTGACAGCGAATAGCGGGTAGCCTATTTTTCTACTACAATTAGGCTACAAACTTGTAATGACAACCGCCGCTGTCATCTTTGAATTAAAGATTTATGTGTCGAAGTGAAAATATTACATCTCTCTTCTCTTGATCTGTACTTTAATACAAAGAGGTTTTAGAGGGTAATAAATAAAACACAAATTTGTATTGTTATTTAATATATCCCGCATCATATAATAGTTATTCTATGTCATATGTAGGTCATGTAGTCTACAGATAGGTACACAGTATATTCGTCTTATTATTAATTTTATAATATCTCAACTCGGTATTTTACATACACAATGGAAAAAACCAACAGATATATCTTATACTCTGTGGACCTGCTTTTTTATAACGACGGCTACAGGTAAAAGTATTCAAAAGAAGATTAACATAAAGGCCCAAGTAGCTATGCCATAGAAATTTTTAAAATAATATACCTCAGCTATCAAATATGTGACACAATCTTTTCGCGGTTTCTGTCAAGCTGTCATTTTGTTACTCTTATCTATGTGTGGTACCGTTTTGCTAAACATCTATCAAATACACGCTGACACTGAGTTGTTGGCGGAGTAATAAAATCGCCACATGAACAAAAAAATACCAAAAACAAAGTTAATAAAAATAATTGGATTGACTTTGCTGACATTTCGAATAGATAAATTCAAAATGGAGTCTGAAAGATGGCGGACTAGTTTTTTTCAACTCCATGCTAAGGTTATGAAATAAAACGGTTTGCTAAATATGATACGTAAAATAAAATTAAAAAAGTAAGAGATAACGGTATTACGATCTAGATATATTCATGCTATATGTGATTGTCAGGCGGTTAAGACGTGCAATAAAGATGGCAAAAGAGTTTGAAATTACTGATTCTGGAGACTATTTCATTATTCACGTTAAACGTTCTATCTAGAATTGTTCAATACTTGGAACAGGCTATAACATAAATTTAACATTTGCACGCTTTATTTGGCAGAATATGCTGTTGGTATAACAACTAGGTACCATGTTCTTAAAAATAAAGACATTTTTAATACGCTTAAAACGTTTTTCATTCAAAACTCAGACCGTTCAAAATCATTATTTTACAATATTGGTAGGTACTTAAGTATTGGACATATCACCACAAAGAAGTACCTATAAAATTAAAGCGTATGCTTCTTCATATTGCACGAAAAAAAAAAAAAATTCTATTAAAAAAATTCAAATCATAAATTTGAAACTATGTTGTCGGGGACTATGGCCCAAAGTAAATACCTTCAAGCGAGTACCTTCAACCTGTTTAAATTCTCTTACTGACTGATGGGCGAGGAGTGCCGCTGATGAGGTGTCGCTGATCTAAATATAACCAAGAAACATTGTAAAAGTGAACAGGGATTTTTTTGCAATTGACACTAGATTTTAGGTCACTTGAAGCAATTTGTCATGATTTTCTTTAAACTGCCGCATTGTAATTTATCTTCTTTTTTCAAATTATGCATTGCTCTTATTTTCAAAAAGTCTCCCCTGATTTTGAGCGGACAAATGACCATAGCACATACAGCCAATTCTTTTTTTTTATTGGTGAAATTCGTGTAGCAATATAAAAAGCATATCCACAGAATATAGTAACAACGTCAATAGTTCAACAAAAGGATAGAAAAACTTAATTTCTTTTTAAGTTCTGAAACGTAACAAGCATTTATCTAAGTTTACTTATTTCTAGTTTATTTCTAAATATTCTCATCTAACATTACAGTTACGCGAAATAATTATAAACAATATCAGGGGGTATAAAAAAATATTTAAATTACCCTTCTCAATAAAACATTTCTTACATACATAACACTCATAAGGTTCCTCGCCAGTGTGTGTACGAATATGAACCTTTAATTTACTCTTTTCACTAAAACATTTCTTACATACATTACACTCATAAGGTTTCTAAAATAAAATAAAATAAAAATATCTTTATTTTGCATAGACCATTTTAAGAGCGCTTGCAAAATGTCATACACTATTTAAAATTTATAGCGACCCACTGGCCAGTGTGTCAGGACATGAAGATTGAATTTACTCAATTCACTAAAACATTTCTTACATACATTACACTCATAAGGTTTCTCGCCGGCGTGTGTACGAATATGAACATTTAAATTTATTTTAGTACTGAACAATTTGTTACAAAACAGGCATCGGTGTTTTATGCATGAACCATCATGAATACTATGAACCATCGTACTTATACATGAACCATCATGAAGCCGTATTTTGATCTCATTTTCAGATATTCCTTCGGTATCATTACGGTCGGTTGTATTAATGTTTTCTTTTGCATATTTATATAATTGTAGATTCACTTTTCCTTTATTTTTAACTGTTAAATCAGTCTCGCTTATTTGATTTACAGTTTGCTTCGTCACTTATAGTAGGATTTTCTGGAATGTAATCCTCATGTTTGTGCAGAGCCGACGGATCTGATTAACAAAGGAGATAATAAAATACCTGTTAATACAATTTTTGATGGAGATATATATCAATTCATCGTCGTCTCGACAAGAACTTATTACTTTGTCTAGAAGTCGAGTAGTAAAAACGTGCGTGAGCCATACATTGACTGCCTCAATGGCGCGGTGGGAGTGTATCCGACTGCTACTTTAGAGGTCGTGGGTTCGATTCCCACCCAGGATAAAACTTTGTGTGATGAGCACGTTGGTTTATTCTGTGTCTGGGTGTTATTTATCTATAATATGTATGTATTTAGAAATATATAAGTATGTATATCAGTTGTCTACATCCCATAGTACAAGCTTTATTATAGCTTAGTTTGGGGTAGATGGCGAGGTGAAAAAAGTGTCCGACAATATTTATTTATTATTTATTTTATTAATATTTATCTCTAGTGTCCGACCAAAACAGGCTTTTCAGCCGAAACCGAATTTTCGGCCTAACTCACCAAACTCAATTTAAAGATTTTAAATATTTACGAGTAGGTCAAATATACGCGTTTTCTCATAAATGCATCTAAAGGTCACACATATTATTAATTTGAGTAATAAAAAAATAGGGGTACAGATTTAAAACGAGTGTGCTTCAGACCACATGACTCATGTAAAACTTCTTTAGCTCTATTATGTATGTATATCGATGTAGCAAAAACTAATCCTTAATGATGAAGCCTTTCGACCGGTATGTTAAAGCTACAGAATGATTACTTTTCTCGTGTAACAGTTATTTAAATATATTTATATATTTAAATAACTGTTACACGAGATATTTTATATTAATTTGTCATGTCTTTGTCTTTTTAAAACAAATTACAAGGCACTCTACAATATTCAAGGTACTTTCCCTCCAGTGACACATCAGTGGGACGCCTGTATAGCGGTGAACTGAGCAAGAGCCGCAATTCACGAATCAGCTGCGAAGTTAAATGAACGACCCTCCAATATTACGGCCGAAACCTAAAGTCCAGTCCAAACTAGCTGTTTTAGCCGAGATCAAAACTTTCGGTCGGTTGTTACAAGTTATTAAATAAAAGAATTAAATAAATATATATTGTGGGACATTTTTTACACAGCGCCATTTAGCCCAAAGTAAGCTAATTTAAGCGTGAGGTATGGGAAATGAAAACGAAATGAAAATTAAATTAGAATGAAATGAAAAAAAAAAATGAAAATGATGTCAAAATAAAAAATACATATTTTATATTGGGCACAAAGTAAGAAATATGAACGTCAAGATTATTGCTTTTACATTTAGGTACATTTACTGCCAGATTCGTAATGCAATAGCTAGCCTGGGGAAGAAATAAAACTCATGATCACTCTTTTCTAACCACCAGTTATTACATTAGTTTTATTTACTCAATATTAATTTATACTGACTACCCCGTCGGGGATGCAGCGTGAAGATAGTTAGTTAATATTAATTTAAACAAATAAAATGAAAATAACTAAAGTAAACCAGCCTAGCAGTTTCCACATCAGCGAGCTGCCTGAATTTAGTAACGGCAAAGGCCGGAGCCATATTTACGCGTTCCATTGCAAATTATTATCTAAAGTGTTTGCCAAAAATGTATCACCGTTCAATGCTATATTTGTACCGTAATTCCTGACATTAAACATGGTATTTTATACATTTTATCTTCTTTGTGTTTAGGAGCAAATTATTGGCCATAAACCAATCTTGGCAAGTGAACTATTTACGTCGTTAAAATGACTTGTATTGCGATCAACTTTAAAACTTAGTGATGTATCATCAGCATAATTAATTTCTATCATTACACTTCATGGTGTATTTTATTGATAGTATTTTAACTACTTGTGACTCATCACTACATATTTTAAAACAAAGTCGTTTTTCGCTGTCTGTCCCTATATATGCTTAGATCTTTAAAACTACGCAATTAATTTCGATGCAGTTTTTTATAATAGTTGGAGTGATTCTCATAGAAGGTTTTTATGTATAATTTGTTAAGTTTTTGCATACATTAACTTAATTATAACGATATATGTTGGGGGCGTCGGAAAAAATGAGCCCTCTGGGAGCTTTTATCGAAAACGCTGCCTAAACCCTTTGAGATATAACAAAATAATGTATTGTGGAATTGTGTATCTAATATAGGTCTAAAAAAAAGTCCGCGACGGTATATGTCTATCTCTTCAGGATAACATTCTATATCCATTTTTATACTTAAAAAAAGCAGCAATTATAAAGCAGTAGTTTGAAGGCTATTTACACAAATATATTATTAGTCCTTATCATTTTTTATATGTTAGTTGGCTTCAGCATTTTATGAAGATTATTTTGGCCCTTTACACCTTTCAAATTAAATGGATATCTTTGGAGATAAGTCAAAATAAAAAAAATGCAAAGAAATTAATTTCGTGTAACCATATTCGACCGGGCCGTGTGAGCGGACGAGTAGGTAATCAAGTAATTTGGAAAATGTTCATACATTATTGTGAAATTAGTAAACGACGGGATTAAATGGGTGCCACGGGGTTCGAAGTATGTCACGGGCGAAGCCGGGCGGGACAGCTAGTATTAAATAAATTACAATGTGAAGTTGTTTATCCAAAGAATTTGCCACGAGCCTTAGGTGGTTGAGTTACACCATTGTCATTACACATTATAAATAAGTAAACGGGATTACTCACGTTTTTACGACCAGTAATAGACCGACCGGTATCAGCTGTATTTAGACAGCCTTTTTCAGAGGTGCCTACCGTTCGCCGAGCACTCTTTACACACACTGCGCGCATCCGCTCTCGCCACTCGCGGGCTGCGCGCGTATTGTTGTTGGGGTATTCGGTGGACGGAGGGTTGCGCCGAGGCACACGTGAGATCCGCTTCACTATCTCTCCCATTCAAACTACTCTGAGCGTCTCTGCATGCATAGCTCACTGTGTCTTCAACAGACTCGCTTTCCACACAACAACGAGCACCACGTAGGCACGGCTTCCATGTAGGAGGTAAACTCCAGCCCCCATCTCTATTAAAATTCGACCGTTTCCCTATCTCTATGGCTTCTCGAATGTTTCGGGGCACAAAGTGTTTCTCCCGCGACAAGATCTTCACCTTATCAAACCGGATAAAGTGACGCGTATCAGAGCTCAGCGCATGCTCTACCACCGCGGATCCGTTGATATCTTGATTCTTCATGGAACGTATGTGCTCGCTGAGTCTCGTAGAAACGTTCCGTTTCGTCTCCCCGGTGTAACAATTTCAACAATCGCAGGGAATCATATACACACCGGGGACACCCAGAGGGTCTCCTTTATCCTTTGGAGAGCGCAGTAGATGTCGAAGTTGTGTAAAGGGACGGACTTGATGCTGTATCTTCGGCGTAACAAGTGTCTTACCACATCCGTCACCCCTTTGACATATGGGAGCAAAGCCACCGCTCTCTCCACCGATGCCGGGCGAGTCCGTGCACACGTATTTGCCCACCCGCCAACTCTGTCTCCAGTTGTATCCGTTGCTACACAACACACCCTTCACATGCTCCAGCTCGGTATCCAGGTATTCCGGGTCACACAGTCTCAAAGCCCTATTAATAAGCGTCCGTGGAACTGAAGCGAGATGATCTGGGTGATTATGTGAATCCGCTCTCAGATACCTATCTGTGTGAGTTGGCTTTCGGTATATAGTGTGAGATAGTCGACCACTCGAATCTCGCTTCACCAGTACGTCCAGAAAAGGCAAGGCTCCGTCTTTCTCGTATTCCACGGTAAATGCAATCTTCTGGTGGACACCATTCAGGTGTTGCAACAATGGCCCTACACTATCTCTCCGAATAATGACAAACACATCATCCACTTAACACCACCAGTGTCTCGGTTTGTATGGAATGTTAGCCAATGAGGTATCTTCAAACCATTCCATAAATATGTTGGCTTGGGAGACCGTGACCCATGGCTACACCGTCGATCTGCAGGTAGTATTCACCCTTCCACACAAAATAGCCACTAGTCAGTATGTAGCGTATCAACTCCATATACTCGATAGGTATGCCAGTGTATTCTAATAAGTCGGCTATTATCTCAAGAACGTCCTCAATCGGTATATTTGTAAACAGCGACACTACATCAAAACTCACCAACAATTCATCGTCATTAACAAGTATTCCTTCCAATAACCGAATAAAGTGCGACGAATCTTTTACGTAGCTATCTGTCTTACCCGTAAGGGGTAGTAACATGTCTGACACATAGCGAGCAGCCTTATGAGTATGTGAATCTATCTGACTCACAATTGGGCGAAGGGGCCAGGACGGTTTGTGTATCTTAGGTTAACAGTAGATCTTCGGAGCAGCAGGGCTAAAAGCACGAAGATAATCATAAAGGTTTTCTGGCAATGATTTTCAGTTTTTTTTTTCAAACCATTAGTGATCCTATTGGTGGGATTATAAGGAACTTTCTTATAAGTGCTTCTGTCACTCACCAGACTTTGAATTTTTTCTTCATAAGCAACTGTGTCCACAATAACAGTAGCGTTTCCTTTATCTGCCGGCAAAACCAAAATACTACGATCACTCTTCAAATTCCGTAAAGCTTTAAGTTCTACATTTGGCATGTTGGGCTTAGGTGGCTTGCATTTCCTTAATATCTGCGACACATCCTGCCTCAAACCTTCTGCATCATGGCGCGCGCAGCGCGCGCCTGCGGATGCGCGCAGTGTGTGTAAAGAGTGCTCGGCGAACGGTTTGCACCTCTGAAAAAGGCAGTCTAAATACAGCTGAAACCGGTCGGTCTATTACTGGTCATAAAAACGTGAGTAACCCCGTTTACTTATTTATAATACGCCATTGTCCTCTCCTAACCACTGACTGAAGTTCTTTAGAGGTTTAGGGGAAATCTTCGTAAACTAATTATAAAATCATACGAGTGTTTATCCACATCATCTATAGAAAATGGATTATATGCAATTAAATGTTAAATTTTAAACTTTACTGCACGAACGATTAGCAGTAATTTCAATGCTACGTGAGGTTTGTAAAGCTTGCAACGCTCGCAATGCTTGCCTAATGTATTAATTATTGGTACAGACTTAAAATAAAATTACCTATAGTTACAATAATTTGCATCAACTTTTTTATCGCAGTCTAGCGATATTAGCATGTACTTTTTATTTCGGCCTAGCTTTGCATAGGTACAAGAACACCCACGCGGCCCGGTCGAATTACGGCGACCCTACATTTATGGCGTTGTGCTTTATTTTGAATTTGCTATATTTCCTAAGGTATTCAGTTAATTAGCGTGGTTTAAAAGGAAAAAATAATCTTCATGAAATGCTAAAGCCAGCTACTAGTATATTTAAAAAGATAAGGATTAAAACCAAATTCGTGTAAATAATTTTTCAATTGCTACTTTATAATAACCTATTTTTTAAGTACTAAAATGGATATAGTATGCTACACTGAAGAGATAGACACTGTCGGCGAATTTTCTGTAGATCTATCTTAAATACACAGTTCTGCCATACATTATTTTATTATACGAGTATATTAAAGGGTTTAGTAGCGTTTTCGGTGAAAGCTCCCAGATGGATTATTTTTTTCGATATCAATAAATAACCTTATACTTATGTAATTTAGTCAATGTATAAAAATACTGTAATATAGTAATGTATAAAAATACACATTATATACTAAAGCCTTCCTCTCTCTCTCACACACACACAAAATAAATTAAAAATAAAAGATTTACGCGGCATAATGGTAGCGAAGGCCGAAGGTTTCATTTACCTTCAGTAGTTTTTCGCTATTACTTTGTGTCAAATTTAAGTTTTATAACAATTTACCGATTAAATTCGAATTAATGTTATTGTGTGCATCATGCAGTAGCGCCATTTAACACGAGAGGAAATGTTAAAGGTAGTAGGCATGCTTCAAGCTCTCAACGGAGTATTGCTAAGAAGATTGGAATAATACAAAACGTGATATCAAGGTTATCGTCACCTTATCATGCTACTGGTAAAGTGGCTGAAAAACACCCAGGCGGAAAGCGCATATCCGTTTAAAGACAAGACTGATTTTCGCAAGTTGCCGCTAGAAGACAACCAAATGTTACGGCCACGCAGTTGGTTCAGAGCCTCCAGTCAGAGCACCAGTTGCATGTGAGTGACCAAACTGTGAGAACAGACTGCAGACCGATTCGTACCCCAGCACTACGCCGAGGAAATCGTGTACGACGACTTGAGTGGGCTCGTGAATATTTGTTTTGGGAAGATAATCAGTGGTCTGTAGTGCTGTTTACCGATGAGTCCCGGTTCGGTTTACATCCCGATACACGTAGAGTACGTGTTTGACAAGTTCCTCGTCGTGAGAGCCGTCTGCAACATCCTCAGGAAGTCCATTCATACCACGGCGGGACAATTATGGTTTAGGCGGGAATTCATGTTAGTGGAAAAAGATTCCTCGTTTGGATCAGAAACACTAAGACTAATTTTACCAATATTTCACGTTTTCTTACTTTATTTAAATAAAAATTTACGCAAAAAAAAATACTTTTCTTTTATTCTGGAGTGTAGTCTGAAAAATGTTCATTATAAAAATGTATACATGTTGTTTGTTATTTTTAATAAATTTTGAGTAATTTGAGTAAATCCGAAGTATCCCTAGATGATGTGGTGATGTGTTGATGTGGTTATTTACTTTCATGTTTCATCACTTCTTCATCACTTTTTACTGATCCGTTCTCCAACTACTGCTTCCTGCTGCTTATAAGCTACTAAATCTGCCACATACCTTGCTGCCGAAGAAGACACTATGAGAATTGGTAAAGAAGGTACTACTATACATACCTACATCCTTCATTTTTTTTGTTAAGCTCTGGACGAACGTCTAACGTCCCTATAATCTAAACGATGCTGAGGTAGTGTTGTGTTCTAAAGATATGGAAGGGAAAGTTAAGTGGTGCAGTAAACGAACACTCCTGCACTTTCCAGTCATTTTATTGTTGTGTTCTAAAGATATGGAAGGGAAAGTTAAGTGGTGCAGTAAACGAACACTCCTGCACTTTCCAGTCATTTTAATCGGCCAGATTATCGTAACCCCACCGACAGATGCGGTTCAGACACCGATCGAGTTCCGCCACAACTTGTCCTCTAATAGTCAAACATCCGTCCGTTTTGCCGGGTGACTTAAATATCTCCAATGTACTGTACTATCTTGTGCAAAGCAATGCATGGTGCCCAGGGACAACATATCATTCATATGCTGAAGAGAGTGGCCGACAAAACGGACCACTGCGATACGCCTGCATTTATTTGCAAGTAGTCTGAGGTCTGACAGTCTCGTCATCTCAAAGCTGGCGAGCCATGTGCATAGTTGAGGTGGCAGGCTAGTGGAGAAGCTTGGAGGCTTTATATTTATTCCAAATAGATGTTTTTTTCCTAATAATAAATTCTGCAGCTTCCAGCTTTTTGCGGGTCGCGATCGACTCAGGTAAAGGACATTCGGCATGATGACGCCAACCTGCTGAGATACCCCTAATCCTATTTTAGGCTAGATAGTGGTCTGATTCCATCTCAACGCCTTAATAAACCCTTGTGCCCATTGCCTCCGTTTTAAGTCAACTGGTACGGGAAAAATGCTATGGATGTCCGACCGTTCGTACGTCCATTCAGTCTATAGGTCGCAGTTTTCACCGGATTTGCATGCAACTTGGCATAGCCAAAACCTTGATATAGCCAAAAACTTTTAGCGAGGGGGTTTTTCGATCGGGGGTAAATGGAGGCATGGAAGGGGAAATGGTCCCGTAGTGGTTGGCAAGAGCGCTCAAAATAAAAATCGCTTGGCTCAGCATCACACTTCAAGCCTATATCACCCGATATAGGCTTAAAGTGTGCTGCTGAGCCAAGCGATTTTTATTTTTATTTTGACTACCACTAAAAATGTACGTGGTACCTCAGGGGTGCGCAATAAGAAAGCCATGCATGCTGTCTACTAATAATAATAAACACATTGACGAAAAAAATGTTTAGCCTTATTCCTCAATTTACTCCGAAGTCTACGGTTCACAGAACCTATAGTAAATAGATCTGTCAAGCTTACCTTTGACATACATTCCTTTTATATACATTTTATATTTTTTTAAAATAGAAAACACTTTATTGTATACCATATCAAGTCTTAAAAGAATTAATTTGTAAAGATTGATAGTTTGTTAATATTCAATATAAAGGTAGGTTGGTAAATGAAGGTGACGCCGCCGACATCAAAAGCCTGAGTGCACGCCGCCTACAGTTTGGCAATTAGCGCTCACATATAGTACGAATGTGAACCAGTAAACAACTTCTTTGGCTAAAACATTTCTTACAAACATTACACACATAAGGCTTTTCACCAGTGTGTGTACGAATATGTTTAACTAAAGAACCTCGCACACTAAAACGTTTCATACATGCATTACACTCATATGGTTTCTCACCAGTGTGTATACGAATATGTTTATCTAAAGTACCTTTCTCACTAAAACATTTGTTACATTCATTACATTTATGAGGCTTTTCACGAGTGTGTGTACGAATATGAACATCCAACGAATGCTTCACACTGAAATATTTCTTACATACATTACATTTATAAGGCTTTTTATCACAATGATTATAAATATGCCTT
Source organism: Thumatha senex (assembly GCA_948477245.1). Taxonomy (NCBI): domain Eukaryota; kingdom Metazoa; phylum Arthropoda; class Insecta; order Lepidoptera; family Erebidae; genus Thumatha; species Thumatha senex. Next base: position 2,003,634 of record OX419751.1, read on the forward strand.
CTTAAATTACTACTATGCCTAAAACATTTCTTACATACATTACACTCGTATGGTTGCTCACCAGTGTGCGTACGAAAATGTACATCTAAACTACGTCTCACAGTAAAACATTTTTTACACACATTACATTTATAAGGCTTTTCACGAGTGTGTGTCCGAATATGAGCGTATAAATTACTCGTTCGGCTAAAAGATTTCTTACATATATGACACTCATAGGGTTTCTCGCCAGTATGTGTACGAATATGTTTATTTAAACTACTCTTTTCACTAAAACATTTCTTACATACATAACACTCATAAGGTTTCTCGCCGGTGTGTGTACGAACATGAACATTTAAATTTCTTATAGTACTGAACAATTTGTTACAAGACTGGCATGGGTGTGATTTTCGTTTTTTGCGTGAACCATCATGAATACTTAGCCGTATTTTGATTTCATTTCCAGATATTCCTTCGGTATCAATATGGTCGGTTGTATTAATGTTTTCTTTTGCATATTTATATAATTGTGGGTTCACTTTTCCTTCGTCTTCAACTGTTAAATCAGTCTCGCTTATTTGTTTTACAGTTTGCTCCCCAGTTTCGTCACTTATCGTAGGATTTTCTGGAGTTATTTCCTCATGATGTTTGTGCATAGTTAGACGAGGTTTTGTAGCAACCCATGGATCTGATTAACAAAGGAGATAACAACATACCTGTTAATACAATTTTTGATGGAGATAAATATCATTTCAGTCGTCTCGACAAGAACCTCTTACATTGTCTAGAATTCGATTAAAAAAAACGTGCGTAAGTCATACATTTGGGTAGTTATGTGCTATTTTAGGGCGACAATAAGAACAAAGTTGAAAAGTAATTTTAATGGGAATCATAATGATTTTTAAATCTTGATGGTAACCTAAGTATTTTTAATCAAATCTTCTTTGAACCTTTCTCTTACTGATGTAAGATATCAAAGAAATAATATTTTGTCCTTTATAAATACATGAGAATTAACTTAACGTGCCCAAAAACAGAAATACATTCTTTTATGATAAATAGTTCGAGTGATGTTCTAAATGTCAAAAGATATTTTAAATATACCCACGATTTTATCAATTTTCACTGACTTCAAATAACGAGGAGACATTTTCTCGTACGATTGGCCTGTATTTTTTGTGTTTATTTTTACCTCATAACTTATTGTGAATCGATATACTTGATTTATTTTTTATCTGTAAGCAAATGCTTGTCGTGTGGTCCCCTTTCAATTTTATCAAAATCTAACTAGTGGTTGTTTGAGTTTTCCTAAACAATAAAAACAAGTATATATATATAAGAAAATAACAGTAGCCGGTGACGAAAGTGTAAACACGTAACGAGAGATGTAGAGATGGCAGAGGTAATCCTGTGCAAAAAGTGATAAATGGAACACATAATGTATTTCAACAAAAAAGTGTGCAAGAAAATATTACAGTTAAACAACCGGATATCTGTGTGATTGTTTACAAAAAGTATTGATCATTATAACCTCGAAATTGAGCGCTCACTCACACATACAAAGGCTACAAGTAGTGCCAACCTAACAAAATAAACAACGTTTGACAATGTCAATCTTAGACAGCTGTGACAGCTGTTTGACAGTGTTGCTGCTAAACAAAAGTCATACCATCATACAAAAATGTTACCACCACACATTTTCAAATTTCCCAGCATAAAAATGGAAAAACAAATGGAAATTTTATTTACTAAAATAAACGAAAAGTTTAATGAACAAACGGTAACATTAACAACAGCAATAACGAAAAATGTAATGGAAGCCTTGGAGGAAAAGATGAAAATAATTATCGAAGAAAATAATAACCTTAAAACCAAAGTCTCAAACTTAGAACAAAAAATAACATTTTTAGAAAAGGAAAAACGAAGAAACAATTTGATTCTTCTTGGCATCGAGGAAAAGGGATAGATCGTGTGGATTTTAGAAAGGAAATTATAGTGGAATCAGGAACACATCTAGACAGCCAAGAAATAAGTTATATCCAAAGAATTGGAAAACTTAACTATCTTCACGCTGTATCCCTGACGGGGTAGTCAGAGAGGACAGATCGCCAGGCTTCGCGATCCATGCATACTTCTTTCGCTTCTTCGAGATTCATCAATCGCTTCATACACGCACGTCTGGGTATCCGAGTACTTTGACCTTTCCGTTTTTGAGCAATCTGCTCACGTGGTCTTCATATGTCAGTATCGGCCTACCCTGACCTCTTCTACCCTCTGCTTTCGCACAATATATATTCTTCGTCAATCGTTCCTCACTCATTCGTTGGACGTGTCCAAATCAACGGAGCACGCCCTTTTCCAGCTTAACGCTGACACTTTCATTCAAACCTGCCATATTGCGTATCACTTCGTTACGTATTCGGTCGGCCAAGGTAACGCCGCACAATTTTCGAAGTGGTCGCATCTCTACAGCATTCAATTTACTTTCATGCTTCTGCTGACATACCCAGGTTTCGCTACCGTAAAGCAAAGTTGGCACTAGCTCTGCGTTATGAATCGCCAGTCGTGCTTCTTTTACGATGCTTTGTCGCTTTACTAATTGGGACAAAGCACCGTTAACTCTGTTTCCGGCAGCTACTCGCCGTTTTACATCCGAATCACATCTTCCATCCGCACTAAACATCCTCCCTAAATACACAATTTCATTCACTTGCTCTAGACGTTCCTGGTTTACCCTAATCTCGCATTTAGTTCTTACGTCATCTCTTTCAAATCCTGGAACCTTAGTCTTACTTGCATTCAAGCGAAGACCCTTACTTTCACACTCCTCTTTCATATTAGTGACTAATGCCTGAAGGTCGGCTTCTGATGAGGCCATGAGCAACCGCATCATCAGCGTACAGCAGACAGTTTACTGAAAAGTCACCCAAATTCACACCCATATCACAATCTTTCAACTTCTGCAGGCAACTGTCCAGATCCACTATGAACAGCCAGGCGGACATGACACAACCCTGTTTGACGCCTGTACAGACATCAAAAAGAGGTGACACATCCCCCCCTACACGCACGCAAGCCTTACAGTTCTTATAAAGCGACTGTATTGCCCGCAGCAGCGAGCTGTCCACACCATATCCGGGCAGCAAATCCCACAGAGTTTCCCTCACAACGTTATCAAATGCTTTCTCCAGATCCACAAAAGCGCAGAAAACCCTCTGGCTAATAGCCAGAAACTTCTCCGCGATCATTCGGAGAGAAAACACTTGATCCATGCAACCTCTTCCACGTCGGAAACCGCATTGAGCCTCCCATAAATACCTTTCAGAGTTTTCTTGCATTCTTGCCGTTATAATCTTTGCATACACCTTACTAGCTTAGCTGACCAAGCTGATCGCCCTGTAGCTGGAGCAGTTTAGGCGCGAGCCTTTCCCTTTGTAAATAGGTACTACAACTGCTATTCGCCAGTCATCTGGGACCTCACCCGTCCGCCAGCACAAGTTTCATAACAGACATAGAGTGTCCCAGACGCGCGACCCACCGTACTTGATCATCTCAGCAGTAACTCTGTCTTTTCCCTCAGCCTTACCACATTTCATACTTCTTATCGCTTGTTCAAATTCTTTCATACTAATGACTTCAATGACATTGGGATCCGGAGCATCGAAGTGAGCTCCACTTCCTAATGTGGCATCTCTGTCTTTACTTGCATACATCTTTCCATAATATTCACTCCATCTCTGAAGGACGTCAGTTTGGTCTGTTAGGACGTCATTGTTAACAATAAGCACTTTATTCATACTGCAGATTGCCGAACAACTCCGGGTCTTGCCTACCTCTTTCCAGAAGAGCCTGGCATTATCCCGGAAATTGGACGACAACCTTTCATCCGCTTTCATTCTGCACCTTTCACGAGCTTCTTCTATCAGTGCCTTCGTGTTAACTTTTTGCAGCTTGTATCTCTCTTTCATATTAAAATTATTCTGCGAGGCTAAGTAGTCTAACCATGCTTTCTTCTTCATTCGAACTGCTTCTTTCACTTCCTCATTCCACCATACGTCACGCTTATTACTACTGCCTCTTCTCGTTTCTCCACACACTTCCACAGCGGCATTTACCATACTATCCCTAAGGTTCTGCCATACACTTTCCACATTCTCACTACTAACATTGACATCGCCAAGCTTTTCGGCTACCCTTTCTTTATATTTATCCCTAATGGATGCATCCCTAATGGATGGATTAGATCGGAGTATATAAGCGAAAGAACTTAAATAAATAACAAACAATTATGCAAGCACGTGTTTATAAGCTTAGGCAAACAAACGTTAGCTCCGCGTCGGTAACATATCACGACTGGCTGTCGCGCTAGCGGTGGCGCCTGCGCAGCGTTGCATTCCATTGTCGAGCGGGGATAAAGTCGATAACCGATATCGATAAACTAACACGCATCATAGTAAAATATAAATATTGTAAATATATATTAGATGTAAATTTTATTATTAAGATATATGTGTAAATTAGGTTATTTTCTTTTTGTGTGTATTAAATATATAATTTAGTTAAATAAGTATTTATTGTCTGTATTGTAACTTGTCTGTATTTGATGGTGAGTGTGAATAGGTCACCTACAGTCCCTATACTCCTTGCAAATTAAATGAATATCTTTCGAGTTATAGCAAAATAAAAGTAATGCGCAAAGAAAAAATGGCTATCAAGAATTTTGGCTACAAAAACCGATCCCGCAGTTGTACCCTTGATTGTGGTCAATCGTTCAACGATTCTTGATAACATTCCCATCGTCATATCTGTGTGAACGTGACAAAATGAACAAATTAAGATTCAATAAAAACATAATTAAAGTGTGTACCGAAAATGATTGAAACTAATTTTAACAGTTTCTATTAGTACAACGCTCCCCGCTGATTCACCCGCGGAGTGCTCGTTCCCGTGGAACAACAGGGATAAAATGTAGCCTAAGGTAGTCCTTATAACATCCTTATGGCTAACATAGATCAAGGTCAAACGAGCTAGCGGCGGTAGATTAAAAAAAAAGAAATTGTTATCATTGTAAATTATAATATAATTTTAAATTGGTCATTGAAGCGCTCGTGGCCCCGCGGTCTTAGTGTTCTGTAAACGATCACTGAGTTACGCAACTTTCACTATGGCTGGTACTCGGATGGGTGACCACTTTGTGGTATTTACATCTGCGAGCGTTTCTGTGCTTCGGAAGGCACGTTAAGCCGTTGGTCCCGGTTGCCAATAAAATGGCAGTCGTTAAGCCTGGTTGAAGGCCTTATTTCAACAGCAGGTAGCCACAACCTGCGTCTGTCTATTTCAACACGGCAATAGGCTCACCACCTATTACGTGGGACAGGAATCCACACGGTGAAAAGTAGGCATATAATATGCCTCTGCCACCCCTTCGGGGATAAGGCGTGATGGATATTTAATTTTTTTAATTTTATATTCTTGGTTACGTCTAAAGCGTACATTCATTACTTATGAAGTATATTATTTATTTATTATTTTTTATTTATTTATTTTTTATTTATTTATATTATAAATTATACTAAGTAATAAGACAGAAAAAATAAATTTGTGCTTTATACAGGGTCATTTGTAAAACACCAGCAACCTTCTAGGACTAGGTAGCTAACATCATAAAAACATGTTTTACGAATATTTTTTACGATATTTTTTTTTCATGTTTAACTATTATTTAATGTACTGATTGAATTACAGTAATACACAAATCATGAAAATCACAGGGGATAGGGGTGGACCGGTCATAACTCCTTTAACCTTGACCTTTTTCAACCGCATTGATGTGCGCACATCCATCGTTCATCGAAGCATGCAGTACGTGACGAAAAAGAGACCCAGGAGTTCTTCTAAGCGAATCCAAGAGCGAAAACCTATGACGAAGCTCGAAGTTTCAATGTACGATAGTACTCCCTTTGTAACGAATTGCCTGCAGTGGTAGAACAAATGTTGTTGGTTATGATCTTGGCTATCTACTCCTAGAAGGTTGCTGGTGTTTTCTTGAACTCAACATCACTGAACCCGTAGAACAGGTAACAGAATGGGTGTCTCCAATAGTAGTTGTAAAAAAGGGTGAAATTGATATTAGGTTTTGTTCTGACTATACTCATCTAAACAGAAGTATTATGAGACCTTATTTTCCCATTCCTAAAGTTGAATATACCTTAGCTAAAATTAAAGGTACTAAATATATTTATTGTAATGTATTTTGAAAATTGGTTTGGCACTAATAATTTAATAACTAACTATCTTTACGCTGAATCCCTGACGAGGTACTCTGAGATGACAGATAGCCAGGCTTCGCGATCCATGCATACTTCTTTCGCTTCTAGTAGATCCATCAATCGCTTCTTACACGCACGTCGGAGTATCCGAGTACTTTTGACTTTTCCATTTTTGAGCAATCTGCTCACGTGTTTTTCGTATGTAAGTCTCGGCCTATCCTGACTCCTTCTACCCTCTACTTTCGCAAAATATATATTCTTCGTCAATCGTTCCTCATTCATTCGTTGGACGTGACCAAACCAATGGTGCACGCACTTTTCCAGCTTAACGCTGACACTTTCATTCAAACCTGCCATATTGCGTATCACTTCTTACTAATTGGGACAAAGCACCGTTAACTTTGTTTCCGGCAGCTACTAGCCGTTCTACATCCGAATTATATCTTCCGTCCGCGCTAAACATACTCCCTTAATACACAATTTCATTCACTTGCTCTAAGACGTTTACCCTAATCTCGCATTTAGTTATTACTTCATCTCTTTCAAATACTAGAACCTTAGTTTTACTTGCATTCAAGCGAAGACCCTTTCTTTAACACTCCTCTTTCATTTTAGTGATTGTTTGATTATATACCTTACCATATTGTTTTACAGTCCACAATCTTATGTTCAATTTGCCAACCACCTATTAATACCTGTATTCAATATTGTAAGTCAGTAGCAAAATAAAATTGTTCTAAGACACACGCTTGTTTATTTGAGTTCAAGAAAAGTATACCTTAACAGCCCGTACATAATGGTCCTTCGAGCCGGATCATTAAGTGAAAAATACTTGTAATAGATCGGACTGAGCGACCGGTGAGAACAATAGAAGACCGCATTCCATTGTAGATAAAGTGAAGACTTTTGAACATTTACATAAAATTGTGATTTCGTACTTTAAAACTTAATATTCCTGAGGTTAATTATTATATTGAGGAAAACATCATGCCGTATTATGATAATAATACCGGCAGAAGTGTTTCAAAACATATATACCCTTATATTTAAAAAAAAAATACAAAATTAAAAGCATATCACCGTGGTATAAGGTCGAAGTGAATTTTTTGGAAACTTCATGCCGAATTAGACGTGTATCAGCAGAAGTGTTTGAGGATATCTACACGTGTTATTGTTAGAAATATAATCACTAACATCAATAACATCACGCTATATTACAATTGAAGGGTCAGCAGAGGTGTTTTAGATACATTGGGTGCGTTTATTATTTTTACAAACGCATTAAATTACGAACACTATTGCACCTTATTGCGGCCAGAGTATATAGGCAGAGGCGTAATTGCTGAACATCCCTTGCTTTACAACGATAATAAAACATGTCCACATCTACTGCAGCTTCGACTATGACACCCGAATAAGACAAACTTATTTCTACATTAATGGATATAGCAGAGTTAATAACCAAGAGTAAAGTTAATCTAAAGAAATGCCCCAAGTCAAGACTTACAAAGGGTTACATACAGTCTAGAACTCGAATGTATAGAAGAGTATTGGAAAACATTTACTGGCACTCATCAACAGTTAGCTATGATTACATCTCGAGACAGAAGGGATATATTGTCATATTTTAAAATAGATGTATACAGTGAGACAGAAGATGTTTACTTAACTTTATTGGGTGATTTAAAAGATATGTTGTTAAAATTAAGTGAACAACCACAAAAATCAAACTCAGCACCCTTACAAGATAAAAGTAGACACAGAAGTTAAATTACCTAGAATAACTATTCCAATGTTTAGTGGTACTTACGAAGAATGGCCAACGTTCAAAGACTTGTATGTATCGCTAGTACACGAGAATAAATCACTTAGTAACGTGCAAAAGTTGCATTATTTGAAGACCAGCATTAGTGGGGAAGCGGCTGCCTTGCTCAAAAATATAAAAGTGACTGAAAGTAATTATACATAAGCATGGGACACATTGAAAAATCGTTATGGAAATAAAAGGTTGATAGTAAATTCACTTCTAAAAAGACTGATTTATCAAAAAAGGTGCAGTTCTCAATCTGCCAGTCAAATCAAATCAATTTTAGATACAACTACTGAAGTCTTGAATAGTCTACAGAACTTAGAAATATCTACAGACTCTTGGGATCCAGTAATTATATTTCTGATCATCCAGAAGTTGGACCCAGAGTCCCATAAAAACTGGGAGGAGTACGCCTATAATGAACTAAAAAAAACAGAGGACGTAGACACGCTAGAGAACTCTAAGAAATCAGAAGAACTACCATCGTGGCAAGATTTACAGACATTTTTAGAAGGGAAATTTCGCACTTTGGAGTTGCTTGCACCAACTAACATGACTACCTTGCGTGAGAAAACTAAAGAACGTGCTTTCCAGGTCTCAACACCAGTTAAAAATATTTGTATGATGTGTAAAGAAAATCATACGATGAGTCACTGCAAGGCTTTTACGAAATTGCTACCAAATGAACGAAGCGAATATGTGAAGAATAACAAGTTGTGTTTTAATTGTTTGGCACCAGGACATGCGGTGTTCAAATGCCGTGTCCCAATGTCATGTCGGCTCTGCAACAGACGCCATCATTCTCTTCTACATCAATCAAAGAACTCTGATACCTCGGCTTCATCGAAGACTAACAACCGGTGGTATCAACTCAATCAGATGAAGAAGAGTGGTGTTGTTGAGAAAGGTGTTGGTTAATACAATGATCGCGTCATATTACAATGCCAAGCAAAGCATGGGTCTCTTAGCAACAGCAATGGTGACAGTGCAAAGTAAACAAGGACACACCATTGTACTCAAAGCATTAATTGATCCAGGATCACAAGCATGCTTTCTAAGTGAAAAAGTTGCTCAAATTCTCAAATTAAACAGACATTATACAAATAAAATTGTCACAGGTATGGAAGCCATGAGAGTTGTTGTCAAACAAGAAGTAGAAGTACGCATTTTATCACGTTGGGAACCTCATTTTAGTCTCCCTATACAGGCCTACGTGATGTCCAAGCGTTTGACGACACAAATACCAGAACAAATATCTAAAGGAACAGGGTCAACCCATAAATGGCCCCATCTGACCGACCGAATCTTGACCTTGCAGACCCTGATTATCGCGTGTCGGGACATGTTCACCTTCTTCTGGATGTCAACAGTTACGCTCTAATATTGCAAGATGGTTTGATGAAAGGTCCACCGTGGTCACCCATAGCTCAAAGAACTCACCTCGGTTGGATTGAATTTGGAGAAGTATATTTGAAAGCACTAAGAAAAGAAAAATGTTTCATGACGGTAATTGAAGAAGTAGATGTGAAAGAGTTATTGAAAATAATGTGGGAGATTGATACAAATACGAAAAGAAAACTTACAAAAGAGGAACAATTATGTGAAGAAATTTATGAGAAAACATACACGCGAAACAAAGATGGTCGTTACATTGTTAAATTGCCATTTAAAACTGAAAAACCAAAATCACCTGAAGGAAATACAAGAGAAATAGCATTTAACCGATTTTTACAACTAGAGAAAAGATTAGACAAGGACCCAGATCTGAAAAAAGAGTACGTAAAGGCTATACAAGATTACAAAGACTTGAAACATTTAGAAGAAGTACCAGCACTTGAAGCCAAACAAAATGCAGTGCATCTACCACACCACGCCGTAGTCCGTAACGACAAAGAAACCACAAAAACTCGCGTCGTGTTTGATGCCTCATGCAAGGGCCACAATAGAATTTCACTCAATGACGAATTACTGACAGGGCCTGTGCTGCAAGACGATCTTCGCAGCTTGATAATGCGATGGCGTATGCACATTGTATGCTTCGCTTCTGACATTCAAAAAATGTACAGAATGATATTAGTCGCTAAAGAAGATACCGACTACTTGAGAATTTTGTGGCGAGACAATACATCACAAAGCATTCAAGATCTTAGACTTTTAACAGTCACCTTCGGCACAGCGTCAGCACCATATCTAGCTGTAAAGACACTAATGGTTTCTAAATTGGCTGCGTTTAGTCCCGGTATACAATGTAATTTGAGTTTGTTATTGTGTGAGCACCATGTAGACTTATTTATTTCTTTGAAATTGACATGATAGTTGCTGTGCAGTTTTTGAGTATGTCATGCTCGCCTAAGTGTCCTGGCAGTGGTGGCGTATGTATCGGGTCACCTTATTCCCTATAATACGGTTGAGTAGGGCGATGGCTGATATAATGCGTCATACCCGTAAACGGGTGCCGTCTGTTGGGACTGGTCAGCTCATAGCTGTTATAGCAATTATTAAAAATAATCTTATTTATATATAAGGTAAACTTCAGTTTAGTCGACTGTTCTCACATAAATCCAAAGGAACAATGTAAGTGTAATTTTAATGTTGTAAGTCATTCCTACATTTTAAAATGGCATCCATTGACTTTCTTGCCAGATTCTTCTTCTTCAAGGGTAGGCTGCCCTTAGAACTGGCAACTATAATCGCTCTAATTTTGATATGATTTAAACACAACATTGATTTTGTTTTTTTTTGTTTGTATAAATTCATTACTATATAATTGGTCAAATATCATGTTAATCAAACTAATGTAATTACTGGCGTTTAGAAAAGAGTGGCCATGAGTTTTATTGCCAGGTTCTTCCTCAGGCTCTACCTATTGCTTTGCGAATCTGGCAGTAAATGTAAATGTAGAAGCAATATTCTTGACGTTCATAAGTGTTACTTTGTGACCTAAATGAATAAAGATTTATTATTATTATTATTATAATGCAGCTTCCTCATGACGAAGGGGATAACTACCCGAATGCTGCCCGGATATTACGAGAAGATCTATATATAGATGATATAGATCCGCTAAAAACAATATCATTACCACGACTTGAGTTATGTGGGGCGCTTCTGTTAGCAAAGCTATTGAAACAAATTGCTACTGCCATGAGAATTCCAACATCTCGTATATTTGCCTGGACAGATTCAACAATTGTTATTTCGTGGCTTAATGGAGAACCAACCAGATGGAAAACCTTTGTGGCTAACAGGGTTGTTGTGATAACAGAAAATATACCTAGAGACCAATGGTATCATGTATTCTCACATGAAAACCCTGCAGATATAGCGTCAAGAGGTGCGTTAGTTTCAGAGTTAAAGAATAATAATTTATGGTGGTCAGGGCCAGATTGGCTAAACTAACTAACTAACTATCTTCACGCTGTATCCCTGACGGGGTAGTCAGAGAGGACAGATCGCCAGGCTTCGCGATCCATGCATACTTCTTTCGCTTCTTCGAGATTCATCAATCGCTTCATACACGCACGTCTGGGTATCCGAGTACTTTGACCTTTCCGTTTTTGAGCAATCTGCTCACGTGGTCTTCATATGTAAGTCTCGGCCTACCCTGACTCCTTCTACCCTCTACTTTTGAACAATATATATTCTTCGTCAATCGTTCCTCACTCATTCGTTGGACGTGTCCAAACCAACGGAGCACGCCCTTTTCCAGCTTAACGCTGACACTTTCATTCAAACCTGCCAAATTGCGTATCACTTCGTTACGTATTCGGCCAGCCAAGGTAACGCCGCACAACTTTCGAAGTGATCGCATCTCCACAGCATTCAATTTACTTTCATGCATCTGCTGACATACCCAGGTTTCACTACCGTAAAGCAAAGTTGGCACTAGCACTGCATTATGAATCGCCAGTCGTGCTTCTTTTACGATGCTTTGTCGCTTTACTAACTGGGACAAAGCACCGTTAACTTTGTTTCCGGCAGCTACTCGCCGTTCCACATCCGAATCACATCTTCCATCCGCGCTAAACATACTTCCTAAATACACAATTTCATTCACTTGCTCTAGACGTTCCTGGTTTTTCTGGCCAGATTGGCTATCGAAAGAATTTATATATCCAACACCAGAGATTATTTCTACAGAGTTAGAACAAAAAAAAACTAAGCAAACATTAACAATAAATATAGAACAAGAAGATTACAAAGGCATATCTACACAGTTAGAACAATTTTATTCATTAACAGAGCTTATAAGAAGTATAGCATATTGTAAAAGATTTTTACAACAAAAGAAGATAAAGGAAAATATAGGTAAGCCATTTACAATAGAAGAGTTACACAAAGCATTGCAATGTTGCATACGAAAGGTACAAGAGGAAGAATACGCAGAAGAAATAAAGACATTAAAGATGAAGCAGGTGAGAAAAACAAGTTCCTTAAAATCTTTAAATCCTTATTTAGACGAAGAGCAGATACTCAGGGTGGGCGGATGTTTAACACACTCGGATTTGACAGAAGACAGTAAACACCCAATAATATTGGGAAACAAGAATACTCTGATACCATTTATTATTGCCGATGCACACCTGAAAACCTTACATGGTGGAATACAGCTAATGTTATGCTATCTAAGATCAAAATACTGGATGATGCGTGCCAAATCTACGGTAAGAAAATTCGTCCATGTATGTTTAGTGTGTGCTAAACAAAACGCTAAAGCTCGGTCGCAAATCATGGGTGACTTGCCAAGGTCACGAGTAACACCAGATCGGCCGTTTTTACACTCTGGTGTAGACTTTGCAGGACCGCTGCAAATTATCAAAAGCAAAAGTAGAGCAAACAAAACTCAGAAAGTATATATTTGTATATTCGTATGCATGGCAACTACCGCTATCCACCTTGAATTGGTTGGTGATCTAACAACTGAAGCATTTATTGGTGCGTTCAAGAGATTTTGCTCCCGAAGAGGAAAATGTGCTCATTTATGGAGCGATCAAGGTAGGAACTTTGTGGTTGCAAATAAAGAGTTGGTATCATTGTGGAAGGAAGCTTGCCTGGAATTTAATGGTGATATATCTGGGTAAAGCCGAAAAGCTTGGCGATGTCAATGTAAGCAGTGAGAATGTGGAAAGTGTATGGCAGAACCTTAGGGATAGTATGATAAATGCCGCTGTGGAAGTGTGTGGAGAAACGAAAAGAGGCAGTAGTAATAAGCGTGATGCATGGTGGAATGAGGAAGTGAAAGAAGCAGTTCGAATGAAGAAGAAAGCATGGCTAGAATACTTAGCCTCGCGGAATGATTTTAATATGAAAGAGAGATACAAGCTGCAGAAAGTTAACACGAAGGCACTTATAGAAGAAGCTCGTGAAAGGTGCAGAATGAAAGCGGATGAAAGGTTGTCGTCCAATTTCCGGGATAATGCCAAGCTCTTCTGGAAAGAGGTAGGCAAGACCCGGAGTTGTTCGGCAATCTGCAGTATGAATAAAGTGCTTAGTGTTAACAATGACGTCCTAACAGACCAAAGTGACGTCCTGCAGAGATGGAGTGAATATTATGGAAAGATGTATGCAAGAAAAGACAGAGATGCCACATCGGGAAGGGGAGCTCACTTCGATGCTCCGGATCCCGATGTCATTGAAGTCATTAGTATGAAAGAAATAGAACAAGCGATAAGAAGTATGAAATGTGGTAAGGCTGCGGGAAAAGACAGAGTCACTGCTGAGATGATCAAGTACGGTGGGTCGCGTGTCTGGGACACACTATGTCTGTTATGCAACTTGTGCTGGCGGACGGGTGAGGTCCCAGATGACTGGCGAGTAGCAGTTGTAGTACCTATTTACAAAGGGAAAGGCTCGCGCCTAAACTGCTCCAGCTACAGGGCGATCAGCTTGGTCAGCTTAGCTAGTAAGGTGTATGCAAAGGTTATAACGGCACGAATGCAAGAAAAGTCTGAAAGGTATTTATGGGAGGCTCAATGCGGATTCCGACGTGGAAGAGGTTGCATGGATCAAGTGTTTTCTCTCCGCATGATCGCGGAAAAGTTTCTGGCTCTTAGCCAGAAGGTTTTCTGCGCTTTTGTGGATCTAGAGAAAGCATTTGATAACGTTGTGAGAGAAACGCTGTGGGACTTGCTGCCAGGATATGGTGTGGACGGCTCGCTACTGCGGGCAATACAGTCGCTTTATAGGGACTGTAAGGCTTGCCTGCGAGTAGGGGGGGATGTGTCACCTCTTTTTGATGTCTGTACAGGCGTCAAACAGGGATGTGTCATGTCCGCCTGGCTGTTCATAGTGTATCTGGACAGTTGCCTGCAGAAGTTGAAAGATTTTAATATGGGTGTGAATTTGGGTGACTTTACAGTAAACTGTCTGCTGTACGCTGATGATGCGGTGCTCATGGCCTCATCAGAAGCCGACCTTCAGGCATTAGTCACTAATATGAAAGAGGGGTGTGAAAGTAAGGGTCTCCGCTTGAATGCAAGTAAAACTAAGGTTCTAGTATTTGAAAGAGGTGACGTAAGAACTAAATGCGAGATTAGGGTAAACCAGGAACGTCTAGAGCAAGTGAATGAAATTGTGTATTTAGGAAGTATGTTTAGCGCGGATGGAAGATGTGATTCGGATGTGGAACGGCGAGTAGCTGCCGGAAACAAAGTTAACGGTGCTTTGTCCCAGTTAGTAAAGCGACAAAGCATCGTAAAAGAAGCACGACTGGCGATTCATAACGCAGTGCTAGTGCCAACTTTGCTTTACGGTAGTGAAACCTGGGTATGTCAGCAGATGCATGAAAGTAAATTGAATGCTGTGGAGATGCGATCACTTCGAAAGTTGTGCGGCGTTACTTGGCTGGCCGAATACGTAACGAAGTGATACGCAATTTGGCAGGTTTGAATGAAAGTGTCAGCGTTAAGCTGGAAAAGGGCGTGCTCCGTTGGTTTGGACACGTCCAACGAATGAGTGAGGAACGATTGACGAAGAATATATATTGTTCAAAAGTAGAGGGTAGAAGGAGTCAGGGTAGGCCGAGACTTACATATGAAGACCACGTGAGCAGATTGCTCAAAAACGGAAAGGTCAAAGTACTCGGATACCCAGACGTGCGTGTATGAAGCGATTGATGAATCTCGAAGAAGCGAAAGAAGTATGCATGGATCGCGAAGCCTGGCGATCTGTCCTCTCTGACTACCCCGTCAGGGATACAGCGTGAAGATAGTTAGATAGATATATCTGAGTCATTGGCATCTGATGGAACACAATGGCATTTCATTCCCGCATATAGTCCAAACTTTGAGGCCCTTTGGGAAACAGGAGTACGCTCTGTGAAGCATCATCTCAAACGCATACTACACAGAAATTTAACGTTTGAAGAGATGGCAACAGTACTCTGCGAGATCAAAGCCTGCTTAAATTCTAGGCCATTGTGCCCACGAGACGACCTAGATAATGAAAATGTGGAGCCTCTCACTCCTGGCCACTTCCTGATTGGCGAAGCACCCGTTACTATACCTAATCCAAGTTTAACTAATGTTAAAATTCACAACCTATCACGCTGGCAATACACCCGCAAATTAGTCAACGATTTCTGGTCCAGTTGGCAGCAAGAATATATAATAAACGAGAAAAGGAGTTCGAGATCGGAATGTCGTACTCATTAAACACGACAACCTAGCGCCAGGAAAGTGGCTGTTAGGACGGATAGTGGCCAAGCATCCAGGACCAGACGGGTGCACTAGAGTCTATAGTGTCAAAAGTGGCGATAACAAAGAGAACTATCACAAAATTATGCTCTTAACCTGTCGATACTAATTGTAATGATGATTAATTTACTGTTGTTTTAATATATAATTTTTATATATACAATTGTCATTTCTTTGTTGTAATTGCATGAATTTAAAAAGGACTAGTGTAGTCCTTTTTGTGGGCGGCATGTTTGATTATATACCTTACCATATTGTTTTACAGTCCACAATCTTATGTTCAATTTGCCAACCACCTATTAATACCTGTATTCAATATTGCAAGGCAGTAGCAAAATAAAATTGTTCTAAGACACACGCTTGTTTATTTGTCGAAATGCATTCATAGTGAGTTCAAGAAAAGTATACCTTAACAGCCCGTACAGCGATTAATGCCTGAAGTTCGGCTTCTGATGAGGCCAAGAGCACCGCATCATCAGCGTTCCGCAGACAGTTTACTGTTGCTTCCCCCAAATTCACACCCATTTCACAATCTTTCAAATTCTGCAGGCAACTGTCCAGATACACTATGAACAGCCAGGCGGAACCAAAAGGTGACACATCCCCCCCTACTCGCACGCAAGCCTTACAGTCGCTATAAAGCGACTGTATTGCCCACAGTAGCGAGCCGTCCACACCATATCCGGGCAGCAAGTCCCACAGAGTTTCTCTCACCACGTTATCAAATGCTTTCTCCAGATCCACAAAAGCGCAGAAAACCTTCTGGCTAACAGCCAGAAACTTCGCAGCGATCATGCGGAGAAAAAACACTTGATCCATGCCACCTCTTCCACGTCGGAATCCGCATTGAGCCTCCCATGAATACCTTTCAGACTTTTCTTGCATTCTTGCCGTTATAACCTTTGCATGCACCTTACTAGCTAAGCTTATCAAGCTGATCGCCCTGTAGCTGGAGCAGTTTAGGCGAGAGCCTTTCTCTCTGTAGATAGGTACTACAAATGCTATTCGCCAGTAATCTGGCCAGTAATCACCCGTCCGCCAGCATAAGTTACATAACAGACATAGTGTCCCAGACGCGCGACCCACCGTACTCACGCATTGCTGCTGCGTGGGCCAAATGGCGGGAGATGACCGGTGTCATTTGTGACCCTAAAATGCCGATCCGGTTGAAGGGACAGGTCTACAAAACCATTATTAGACCTGTCCTTTTACATGGCAGTGAGACGTGGCCGATATTGGAGCGACACAAGCAGGAGCTGCGTGTCACGGAAATGAAGATGCTGCGGTGGACGTGTGGGGTCACGCGGGTGGACCGCGTGTGAAACTCTCGCATCCGCGGCAGCCTTCACGTCCGTGACATTGCAGACAAGTTGCAAGAGTGTCGCCTTCGTTGGTATGGTCACGTCTTGCGGCAACCGCCGGGCTACGTAGGTAACAAATGTCTGGCCATATCAGCCCCGCCGGGTCCCGGTAAGAGGGGAAGACCCAAGAAGTGCTGGCTTGACGTCGTAAGGGATGACATGCGTGCCAATGGTCTCACTACAGGGGATGCCGAAGACCGTGCGAAGTGGAGGAGAAAATGTAGGAAAGCGGACCCCGGGCGTCGCGAGACGCAACTGGGACAGACGCTCGGATGATGATGACGCGCGACCCACCGTACTCAATCATCTCAGCAGTAGCTCTGTCTTTTCCCGCAGCATTACCACATTTTATACTTCTTATCGCTTGTTCAATCTCTTTCATGCTAATTACATCAATGACATCAGGATCCGGAGCATCAAAGTGAGCTCCACTTCCCAATGTGGCTTTTCTTGTATACATCTTTCCATAATATTCACTCCACCTCTGCAGGACGTCGGTTAAGTCTGTTAGGACGTCATTGTTAACACTAAGCACTTTATTCATACTGCAGATTGCCGAACAACTCCAGGTCTTGCCTACCTTTTTATGGGAAATTGGACGACAACCTTTCATCCGCTTTCATTTTGCACCTTTCACGAGCTTCTTCTAGCAGTGCCTTCGTGTTAACTTTCTGCGGCGTATATCTTTCTTACATATTAAAATCATTCCGTGAGGCTAAGTATTCAAACCATGCTTTCTTCTTCATTCGAACGGCTTCTTTCACTTCTTCATTCCACCACGTCACGCATCACGCTTACTACTACTGCCTCTTTTCGTTTCTCCACACACTTCCACAGCGGCATTTACCATACTAACTCTAAGGTTCTGCCATACACTTTCCAAATTCTCACTACTAACATTAAATAGGTATTTTATATAAATAAAATTATTAATTTTATTAATTATTTAATTGTAAATGTAAATAAAACGAAGTGTCTGTTATTCAAGACAACGACAAGAAATGATGCTACTCTCGACATAGAATCATGTGGAAATAAGGTTACATTAGTGGACAATGCTAAATTTCTATGTGTCCACGTTGATGCTTTATTAAACTGGAAATCAATGAAAGCATCCACAATCAGTGCCATTAGTTCAGAATGCTATGCAATTAGTAGCTTGAGAGAAGATTTTACTTTTTCAGAGCTTGGATGCGTATACTTCGTATTGGTTGAATCTAAACTTAGGTATAGCATTGAATTCTGGGGCAATATTTACAAATATAACATTGACTCTACTTTGTTATACAGAAAAGGGCCATTAGGTCAATGCTACGATTTAAGTAGACGGAATCATGCCGAGTACACTTTAATAACTTGAAATTATTGACAGTTTCTTGCCTTTATATTTTAGTGTTGCTAACCTGGCTCGTTAAGAAGTTATCGAAATTTGAGACAACTGAAGATAGGAAAATAAGAGAAATCACGCGCAGGAAAGACTTGCCTGTAATTTTACAAAGTAAGCTGAATTTAGTTCGACATAGCCCGAGAGTGCAGTCAGTTTATTTATACAATAAGCTACCAATTCATTTTGAAATGATTCGAATTGAAAATCTGTTTAAAGACAAATTAAAACTGTATTTGTTGGAGAAGAGCTATTACAGTGTCGATGAGTTTGTCAATGATAAAATATATTGATAGGAGTTAAACATAGTCAGTAATCACCAAATCGAATTACGATTTGGTGATTACCGACTATATTTATACAGTAAAAATGACATTAAATTGTGAATGTAGTAAAGTTCTATCTTATTTATGATTAAATTTTGAATTTTGACATGTAGATTCTTTTATATTATTTATTGGTTAACATTATATCACTTGAAAAAATATTAATTAAGTAGTTATTAAGGTAATCTTAACTATCTACACGCTGTATCCCTGACGGGGTAGTAAGAGAGGACACATCGCCAGGCTTCGCGATCCATGCATACTTCTTTCACTTCTTCAGGATTCATCAATCGCTGCATTCACGCACGTCTGGGTATCCGAGTACTTTTGACCTTTCCGTTTTTGAGCAATCTGCTCACGTGGTCTTCATATGTAATCAAAATATATATATCTACAAAATGTTTAAACACAAGTAATTGTTATGAAATAAATGACTTGATATCAAAAATAGTTTCCATCACGAAAGCGTTTAAACCAAAATCGCAGGTGCGTTCATTAGTATTTTTTGGTTCATTGATATTGCGGGCTGTTTCTGCCGCGTTACTTCCGCGTCGGAACTCTTATTCAAAAATAACTCGAATTTTCGCAGTATAAATCTTTCTTGTCTAAGTTGAATAACAAAAAACAATTGAAAGTCGATATTCAAATGTTTCAATTTTTTTAAAAAGGAACATCAAAGAAACCATGTAAAAAAGGTTTCATTAGAAAACCTCGAACCATGAAGATTCTATACCAATTCAAAAAACCTATTACAATAAAACGGCAATTTCAAACTTTAACCCCTATTATTTAAGGGAGGTTCTAAACGTTTATCAGATTCAGGTTTATCAATAAATATTGATAAATGTGTTACGAATGAAGCGCTCGTGGCCCCGCGGTCTCAGTGTTCTGTAAACGATCACTGAGTTACGCAACTTTCACTATGGCTGGTACTCGGATGGGTGACCACTTTGTGGCATTTACATTTGCGAGCGTTTCCGTGCTTCGGAAGGCACGTTAAGCTGTTGGTCCCGGTTGCCAGTAAAATGGCAGTCGTTAAGCCTGGTTGAAGGCCTTATGGGCGGCTTAAAAATTTCAACAGCAGGTAGCCACAACCTGCGTCTGTCTATTTCAACACGGCAATGGGCTCACCACCTATTACGTGGGACAGGAATCCACACGGTGAAAGGTGGGCATATAATATGCCTCTGCCACCCCTTCGGGGATAAGGCGTGATGGATATTTTATTTATTTATTTTATTTATTACAATAAAACGGCAATTTCAAACTTTAACCCCTATTATTTAAGGGAGGTTCTAAACGTTTATCAGATTCAGGTTTATCAATAAATATTGATAAATGTGTTACGAGTTGGTGTACAGGAAATATTTTTTTTGGGATTTGTATTATTCCATAGATTTGGACAGGGTGAAAGCTATAAGTGATTTTTCCAAACCTTTAAATATTTTACTAAAATAAGATCCAGTATTCTATTGGGTCCAAATCAGGACATGGCTTTTAGATCGATAATAAGCGAGTGTATGAGGATCCCACCACACACCCTCGATTCGTCGATCCTAACGTACAACGGTCAAGGATAACCTCTACTAATTGTAACGGAGGAATGACGAACCAATTCTTCAAGGAAAAGGATGAAGGATAGGTAAAAGGAAACCTTACCCTCCAGTTTGTCAAAACCTTTGCACAAGGTGACATTTTGTCGACAAGTCGACACGTGTTTCGCCTACACACGAAGCATCTTCAAGACTGCTTGACAGCAACCTATCCTACATCCCTTTCCTTGAGGAGTTCAAATAATACTTCGGAGCGCTGTAAAACCTTAGCTATTAACTTAATGAAAAAAATGTTGCTTTTAAAGTTGTTCCTTAAAAAACGATCTATAAACATGGTCCGATATTATTTTTTCGTAAAATGAGATAAAAAGTTATATCCAAAAATATAATTTTTTCTCGAATTTCTGAACATTTTCGCTTATATCTTTTTTATTTATAGTTCGACGACAAAAAGTTACTGGACTAAAGTTGTAGAGAATGTAATTTGCAACAAAAAATGTTAACAATTTTTTTTATCAGAAATAGTTTAAGAGATATATCGTAAAAACCATTTCAACCCCTCTTTTCAAAATGGCTGCCGTGGAACAAGGATGGCGACCCCAAAAACTTGGTTTTAGCTTTACACTGAGCTCTAGACATCAAAAAAATTAAATTGCTCCCCCAAAAACGCAAGGTAAAGCCTAAAAAATGTAACATTTCAATGGACTATTAGTCTATTACATTTATTGGGCTTTTTTTTAACGTGTGGATATCCCCCTGGGATGTCATGCCGGCCTCGAACCGGCTAAAACCACACAGTCCCCGCCTAACTGTCTATTGCCGGACGGAAAGATGTCCCAGAGCTCCCGGCAGACTTTGGGCTACCACCGCGGCCTCACCTGGGGTCCGGTTACTATCCCGCTTTTTGGGGCATGAGGCGTGCGTGACACTTTCACATCATGCCGACGTCTTGGGCCTGCTTCTGTAAAGACGGCGAGCAGCAAACCTGCCGTCCTCAGGCCCCCGGTCATGTAGGCCGGTAGTCTTGGGCGAAGACAAGTCTGCGGCGTTGTCGCAATAATCCATTAAACGCTTGACTGCCTCTGTGACGCCGACTGCTACGCAAGAGGTCGTGGGTTCGATTCCCACCCAGGATAAAACTTTGTGTGATGAGCACGATGGTTTATTCTGTGTCTGGGTGTTATTTGTCTATAATATGTATGTGTTTAGAAATTTATCTAGTTCATGCGCAAATATGGGCTAAGATTAGTTTTATTTGCGCATGAACTAGATAATCCCGTGTTTCAGGTTTCATCTGCAAGTTTGTTATTAGCCTACAGTAATCATAATGTATAATATAGGTATTTATTTAATATCTCAAGTAAAAAATAAAGTAAGCTTAGTACATACATATATACAATCACGCCTGTCTCCCATCGGGGTAGGCAGAGACTATGGCTTTCCACTTGCTACGATCCTGACATACGACATTCGCTTCTTCTACTTTCATGAGTGTTTTCATACATGCTCGCCGGTTAAGGGTACTCTTGACCTGGCCTTTTTCCAAAAGATCGTCGATTTGATTGACATACGTACGCCGAGGCCGACCCCCAGTTTGTCCATTCTTTAATAAAAGTTCATTAGTAAAGCGACAAAGCATCGTAAAAGAAACACGACTGGCGATTCATATAGCAGTGCTAGTGCCAACGTTACTTTACGATAGTTTTCTACTATTCGACCGTTCCAGCGTGCTCTGCTGGTATTTTTAAAAGAGTTCTGGACATGAATCGTATCCTAGATTACAGTATCTATATGGATCCATAAAATACCAAAGTTCTGGCTTCACCTATAATTTTAAAACAAGTAAACTGGTAATCTTTTCGGCCGTTCCAACGTGCTCTGCTGGCATTTTAAATAGAGCTCTGGACTTGAATTTAATCCTGGAATACAGTATCTATACGGATCTGTGAAATACAAAAGAGTTTTGGCATTTCATAATAATTTAAAATGAAAAATATGGTTATTTTCTACTTTTCGTCAGTTCTAACATGCTCCGCTCGTATTTTAAAAAGAGTTTTGGACTTAAATCGTATCGTAGATAACAGTTTTGACACGGATCTATGAAATACCAAAGAGTTCTGGCTACTCCTATAATTTTGAAACGAGGAAAATTGTAATTTTCTACTATTCGGCCGTTCCAACGTGCTCTGCTGGCATTTAAAAGAAGAGTTCTGGACTTGAATTAAATCCTTGGATACAGTTCCATACGGATCTGTAAAATACGAGAGAAATTTCATATTAAATTAAAACGAAAAAATTGGTAATTTTCTACTTTTCAAACGTACTAACGAGCTCTGCTGGTATTTTAAAAAGAGTTCTGGACTTAAATCGTATCCTAGATTAAAGTTTTGATACGGATCTATTAAATACCAAAGAGTTCTGGACTCAAATCATATCCTAGATTACAGTTTCGATACGGATATATGAAATACGAAAGAGTACTGGCTTCTCCTATAATTTTGAAACGCCGAAAATGGTAATTTTCTACTATTCGGCCGTTCCAACGCGCTCTGCTGGTATTTTCAAAAGAGTTCTGGACTTGAATTGTATCCTAGATTAAAGTTACTATACGGAGCTATAAAATACTAAAGAGTTGTGGCTTTTCCTATAGTTTTGAAACGAAGAAAATGGTAATTTCCTACATTTTGGACGGTCTAACGTGCTCTGCTGGCATTTTACAATAAGTTCTGGACTTTAATCGAGTCCTGGGGTTCAGTTCCGAACCGGTCCTGTGAAATACCGAAGAGTTCTAGCTTTCAAGTGTGTGTAGGTAATACTTTATAAATAAACATTGTAGGACATTTTTCACACAGCGTCATCTAAACCTTTAAGCTTGTGTTATGGGAACTACTCACCTGATAAACATATGTATATCTAAATATACACATATTGTTATAGAGGAAACACCCAAACTTCTCAATAAACATTTGGGGATCTCACAAATATTTATTCCGATCTGTTTGACCTTCACATGAGTAGCAGTCACCACCGAGCCAGTAATATATGCATACCTAAAGATTTTTTTTGTTACAGTGATATCGTAAGCTGGCACAGATACTGTGGAAATAATAGTATCTCAGAGAACAGAAGTTGAAACTTTTGTCCTTTTATTATTAATGAGATAGTCGACTATGACACAAGCGTCCAAGAACTTGCCGAGCGTGCAGTGCACAATAATCACCACAAGAAAGTACCAAAGAATCTGTCATCAAATCCTTTTTATTTTAAGAAATAATAAAAATAATTAATAATCATTTTCATGTTCTTTATTTTTAAAATAGTCAACAATTTAAATATAATTGTATTGTTTAATATGAACATTTTAATTAATATTGTATAAATAAATAAATCATTAAAATAAATACTTTATCTATTGATGATGGTTGTTATAAATTGTAGTGTACACACCTCTCATTCAAATAAATGTTATTACAGTGAAAAAGATAACTCGTTTCAAGACTTGAAGCAAATAACTGTTTTAAAAATTTATCAATATACTGAGTGGAGTCCATTGCATCAATGTTTAAAAATAGTTGTAACACTGTTCATTGGTATCGAGTTGTTCATTAGCTCGATAGATGGCTCTGGTCATACTCTTAAAATGACGATATAAATATGGTGGAGAATTTAAACTTGATTCGATACGGTTCGGGTAGTTCAGGTGGCTAGAACATTGCCCTGGTTAGGTAAAGGTCACAGGTTCAATCCCTGTCTCGAATAGAATTGTCTTTTTCCACTTTATTAAAAATTTATGAGAAATTTAGCAAATAACTGCTTTAAAAATTTATCAATGATAGGCACAACAGTGCAGTACAGCACAAGCTACTGTATTATCCTGAAAGGATGCTGTGGCATTAAAAGGATGTCCACGCTGGTATTGCTTTAACAAATGTTCCATCATTTAAGGTATTATCTTGTGTTTGATGGTACATAACTACACTACTTGTAAGCGACCTTGCCTCTACAACACAACCATTATAATGACATGATTTTTTAATATTCACATTTCACATTATTATCATAGGTATTATTTTATTATCACATTTCTATTAAGAGTGTGGTAGTTGAAATAAAAGAAGCAATACGATCCACACTGCCACACAATACAAGATCACACTGTCTTCGGTATTGATATAATGCTGAATTAATATCTTTGTAAAGTAATTGTTATTGATTGGCACGGGTCTGCTGTTTGGTAGAATGTGCTGGCACTGAAATAGGGGCGGATATGGTATATATGACTCTGCCACCCCTTCGGGGATAAACACGTGAATGATAAGTAAGTAATAGTCTATTCATCTTCAAAAATATCTATTTTAGAAAGATAAAGGAGGCCATCTTTTATTTTTGTTAACTAAAATCTCTGCTTGAGCGTGGTGTCGACTAAACTTACGAAAACTGCTCGCAAATCTCGAATCAAGTAGCGAATCTAGGCTAAAAACAGTTTAAAAATAAAGAATTACTCAAGTGACACTTGAGGACTGTTCTATAATATGAATCAAACGTCATTTCGCTGTGATAGCTCTCAGGTGATTCTAGATTGACGTTTCACGAATCGAGTACGGTTCTATAATAAAAACTCAGCTTAAAACTAGTTCTAAGTAAAACTTGAGGCTTGAGTAAGGTTCTATAATACGACCCTAATGCATGCGAGCAGAACTCACTTTTTTTTTTAATGCCGGACAATGTTCTGCTAAGTTCACTAACATGCAATGCTGCCAGTCTTCTGGGAACGTTTCCGGTCGGCGATGATGCGGAGGAACTTTTTGACGCGTTGTAGGTATTGATTTATTTAAGTTTAGTTAGTTGCTTTTTTTTTGTTTTTAGTGTAAGATACGAGTATATATGCTTTTAATTTTATTTGTATGTATTAGTATTTATTTCAAATAAACTTATGCAATTATAATTATTGAAATTGTTCAAAATTATAATTATGCACTAAATCTAAGAATACAAACTTTATACACACAACATTATTGTGTTCTAACCCATTGCTAACGCCATCTACCGAGAAACGAGTAAAACTTTTATACTTTTGAAGACTGTACTTACATGTTCAGTTTGTTTTGAACTGAACATACTGCTCTTCAAAGGCATATAGTGAGAACTTTCCTTCCTAAGATACTTACAAAAGTACATACATATATATTCATATTGTCACGCCTTTATCGTCGAAGGGGTAGGCAGAGGCATACTATACGCCCACATTTCACCGTATGTACTTTTGTCCCACGTAACAGGTGGTGAGCCCATTGCCGTGTTGACATGGACAGCCGCAGGTTGTGGCGACCTGCTGTTGAAATTTCTTAATCCGCCCATAAGGCCTTCAACTGGGCTTAACGACTGCCATGTTACTGGCAACCGGGACCAACGGCTTCACGTGCCTTCCGATGCACGGAAACCCTCGCAAATGTAAATGCCACAAGGTGGTCACCCATCCGAGGACCAGCCATAGTGAGAGTTGCTTACAAAATGATCGTTTACAGAACACTGAGTCCGCAAGGCCACGAGCGCTTACAAAATTGATATAGAAATAAGAGAATATAAAACAAAAAAAAACAAAAAAAAATCTTTATTTTGCATAGACCATTTTAACGGCGCTTACAAAATGTCATACACTATTTAAAATATTTAAAGCGACCACCGGTTCGGAACGCGGCCCCCCTGATAAGAACCGGCAAGAAACTTAGGAAGGCTTTTTTTTTGATGGCCTATTTACAATTTAATATTATTTCACTTTGCCAGCAGATCATTTCCAGGCGTCCCTGTCCTGCAAATAGTCTTTAACGGAGTAATAATCTTTTCCACAAAGCTTGTATTTAATTAACTTTTTAAATTTATTTAATGGTAAATTTCTCAGGTCCCAGGGAAGCTTGTTGTAAAAGCGTATACAGTTACCCTGGAAAGAATCGCCAATCTTATTTAGTCGACTGTGGTGGACTAAATAAGTCTATCTCCTCCTTTATTTTCTATCTTTATCAACTCTGCTACGAGTCTTATTTCTAGTAACTTCCATCTCTATGCGCATTTACAGGAATATCTCTAATAAATCAAGATTTGAATAAACTTAGTGTCTGGGCCAACTCGGTCGGATTACGCATTAATCCGTCCAAGTCGCAAGCCATCATCATTGGTAGTAAACACCAATCTGGCACTCTCCAGGTGTCCGGGTCGAATCCTGTGCTATTGGACAGTATTCAAATACCTTATGCGGACACCGTAAAGAACTTGGGTGTGATTATGGACACATAATCAGGACACATAATCAGGACACATAAATGTTCAGCGGAACTGGAAGACGCTTGGAGAGATTTTGTTGTCAATATAGGTACATTTTTGAAAAAATGATCAAATTCTGTCGCCACTTCCAGGTCCCTTGTAACATGGTAACCATTTACTTTTAAGTGGAAATCCCTTTCAGTCACCAAAGATCTACCGCATTCAGATGATGTTCAAAGTCATTTTTATTTTATTCACAGAATTGGAAATTTTATTTTTAATGAAGTTTGACTTCGCAAGATAACACGTTTGTTTAAATATCTTTGAATAATTTTTAACATATTCCTGAAAGGTTTGCCTAAAATTATGTGATTTTTCTATATATAATTCAAATAATTTATGTCTACTTTTAAAGATACCTGGTGTTGCCCAGTCACTGAAAACAGGACGACCACCAATCTGTAGTGTTTCTGAGGTAAAAACTTTGCCAAACTCATCATTAATCAAATTAAATAAGTGTTTATATGACTGGTCTACACAAGTGAAGTTAGGTAGATATGGTAATCTCTTTAATACATTTTCTTTAAAATTATTCAAACGACTTTGGTTAATTGGTACATATTTAATTTGTTTTTTGCAGACTTTGTTACTACTTTTAGGAAACTTTATCCATTGGCCATGATGATCTGACTCTACAGGATCCACAATACCTTTATCTATAGGTTTAATATTAGTAAAAATATTATCAATACATTTTGCACTGGTGGCTGTAATACGAGTGGGTTCTAAGAATGTACTATGCAGAATAAAGGATTTAAATAAATTTTTAATTTTATTTCTCTCTGATAGAGTTAATTATGTATCTAATATATCAACATTAAAATCTCCACAAACTATTATAGACTTCTTAGAACATTGGCATTTGAGCAGTGCTTCTTCAAGCTTTTCTTCAAATTTAATGTAAGAAGCATCAGGGGGACTGTATACGCTTAACAAGATGAAATGCTCAAACTCAATACTGACAATCTTAATAACTCGCTCAATGGAGAGGGCTACTAAGTCTTTACGTTCTTTAAATTTTAAGTTTTTTTAATTAATATTAAAGAGCCTCCACGTTTAGAATGTTTTCTATTGAACGAGCTAGTAACCGGGTGATTTACGAAGTTCAATAATGTGATTTCATGATCTTTTAACCAGTGCTCTGTAGCACAAAAAATATTAATAGAATTTGCATTAATGTACAGCTCTAACACTAAATCTTTTTTTTTTTTATTGTTATTGCACATAACAAATATAGTGTTACATAAAATAAGTACTAATATTATGATGTACAAAGGCGAGCTTAACTCAGAATTGAGTTCTCTTCCAGCAAACCTTGGGGTGAATGGGATAAAGCGCAACGAAGGGCTGAAAAGTGCACAATTTTATTTAAATAAGAGAAGGTATTATAAAATAAATATACATATATTACACAAATAGATATACACACATATACACATACATACATACACACATACATAACTACAACATATACATACATATAAATGCTTGAAATAGATACATAATACATATAAATATATACATAGAGATATTTTTAAATAGATAATCAGATCTTAAGCATTTTGAGATAGGTACAGTTCTTTAACTTTCCTCTTGAATACGCTCAACGACAAGCTATCGCGTACTAGTGAAGGACTCGTCATAACGGTTAGAAATGTGGTAAAGAGTTCGAAGAAGAAGAGAACAGGAAGTACGAAAGGGTTTATCCCTGGAAACAAGAAACTCAAAACGTTCCTTCAGATAGGGAGGCAAATTTATATTATGTAAAATAGAGAATAGAAGCGAGAGAATATGAAAGTTACGACGCTGCCGAATAGGTAACCACTTCAACTTTGCTCGAAATTCGGACACGTGGTCGTACTTACGTTGACCGAAAATGAAGAGGATGCCCAGGTTTTGTATACGTTCAAGTTTATTAAGGTGTACCTCCTTTGCATCAAGGTAACAGACATCAGCATAGTCTAAAATCGGGAGCAAGAGGGACTGCGCAAGAGTAACTTTAGTGTCAAAAGGCAGGAATTTCTGGAGATGTTTAAGGGATTGAAACGAGTAAAATATCTTATTGCTTACCTCTGCAATTTGGACGTCCCAGTTGAGACAAGAATCTATGTGGACACCAAGATTTTTCGCGTGCTGAGCAAATGCAATCGGAATCGAGTCATACATTATTTGTGGGAGAGATTGATCATCTAGCAGATTTAGCATATATCTGCTACCAACAATGACTGCTTGCGACTTCGTAGGGTTAACCATAAGCCCGTAAGATTTTGCCCATAGATTTATGTTGTTCAGATCATTGTTAATAGCAGTTATAGCCCCGTCAGTTTCTTCAACTCTAAAGTGACGATATAACTGGAGGTCGTCAGCATAGAGATGGTACTGTGAAGAAATTACTTTAGTGATTGCGTTAATAAAAACGGAGAAGAGAAGAGGAGACAAAACGCCACCTTGAGGGACTCCCGCAGTCAAATCACACCATTCCGAAAAGGCATCATCATAGCGGACAGACTGCGAGCGACCCTGAAGATATGATTTGAACCACTCAATGACAGTAGACGAAATATTAAGAGAGGCCAGCATTCCCAGGAGAATATCAAAATCAACAGAATTAAAGGCACTGCTAAAGTCCAATAGAACCAGTATGGTTAATTTAATTGCAGTTAATTGTTTATTTTCTATTGCCAGCCGCATGTCATCTGAAATTTTGACTAACGC
This sequence comes from Thumatha senex, assembly GCA_948477245.1. Classification (NCBI taxonomy): domain Eukaryota; kingdom Metazoa; phylum Arthropoda; class Insecta; order Lepidoptera; family Erebidae; genus Thumatha; species Thumatha senex. The sequence goes on from OX419751.1 coordinate 2,033,046, forward strand.
AGTGGTAGTGCTGTGATCGCGACGTAAACCCGACTGGTATGGACTAAGCTGACTTTTGCAGGAGAAGAAAAAGGATAGTTGATTTTGAACTACACTTTCAAGAATTTCAGATAGTAATGGAAGAATGGAAATGGGACGATAGTGGGATAAGTTAGAAGGATTCGATACTTTAGGTATGACGTAAGCTTTTTTCCACGATGAGGGGAACAAATGGCTATGCAGAGAGTAATTAATAACGTGAGTAATGACAGGGACTATATGGTTAAAGATAGGAAGGAGCATTTGCAGCTGTAGGCCATCGTACCCAACAGCCTTTGTTGATATTGATTGTAAGCATCTCTTAATTTCCGCCTCCGTAACCGAATGAAATGAGAAAGAAGTATTTAATGGCAAAGGAAGTTTAGAAAGAAAATGTAACGTGGAAGTTTTAGTGTCTCTGGGGATGGTGACTGGAGACCTTGAGAAATGGCTGTTAAGTTCATTGAGATCTATATTAAAATCACAGCTTTGTGAGGCCTTACCAACTCCCAGAGACCGAAGGAATTGCCATACTTGTGATGAGTTGAGGTTTTGTATGGAATTATGAATGTGGCGTCTTTTAGCATCCCTACACATACGACCGCAGCGATTACGTAACTTTTTATATCTGTCACTATTTTCAGTCGTAGGTGATTTATTATAAATTCGTTTAGATTTCTCTCTTCTCCTTCTCGCTTTGACATCAACTTTTAAATTTCTATAGTAAGCCACGGAGCCGGCAAATGCTTTACTTTTACCTTTTTGAGAGGAGCATGCATATCTTACAAGCCTAGAATTATAGTGGTAAATGCAGCAACCTTGACATCCAAATCATCACTGTTATATACCGGTGACCAATCAATGCCTCTCGCATCCTCACCCAAACGTTCCAGATCAATGTTTTTAAAACTACGAAGATAAAGAAATTTACTCTTGCGCTTAGGAGGACGAACTCTGTAAGAAAGATAGATGAGATCATGATAAGAAAAAGAAGCAGGAAGCTGACCATGGGTGGCCACTTTGCTGGAGTCAGAGACTAGAATCAAGTCTAGAAGTGAAGGCTTAGAATTAGGTGCTTTCTGAGTAGCATTAAGGCAGAGAATATGCATGTTGACAGAACGGACAACGGACTGAAGTTTATGACTGTGAGAATCATTCTTCAACAGGCAGGTGTTAAAATCTCCACGAATAATTACGTGGTTATAAACTGAATTTAGGTATTCTAACTTACTCTCAAACGAAGAATAGTAATCAATTTTACTAGATGGATTATAGTAGACCCCTAATAGAACTTTGTTTTAATTTAAGTTAATTTCAATAAAAAGATGTTCTGCGAATGTGGAATATTCACTTGGAGATTGGTCAACTAACCTGTGCGGGATGTCGCCGCGAAGATATATGGCCATACCTCCATATCCCTTGCCCGTTCTATCATTTCGCACAAGTTTATATCCCGGAAGGGGATATTGTGTCGAAGGTATGGCAGGTTTGAAAAGGCTTTCAGACACAAGAACAGCATGAACATGATCAGCATCAAAAGACGAAAGAAAGTCAGGGTAATGAGCAGGGACGCTTGGAGCATTCACATGAACAATGTTGAAATACCTGGGAAAACAAGAAAACACGGAAAACAGCTGTTCACGCAAGTGTACGGAGTCATCAACGCCATTCGTGCTAAGAAAACTTTCATTGGACGCACTCGAAGATGAACATGAAACAAAACTATCATAAAAACTAAAATATAAATATATGATATGAATATATTAATTTAAAAAATAAATAAAATAATAAAAATAATAAAATAAATATATAAAAGTAGATACTTATTAGTTATTATCTAACAATAAATTTCTGGTACTGTTACCTATTTCACCTGCCAGTTGCGTGTTGCTAAGTAAGAACATTAAATATAATAATAACAATAAAATAAGAAAACATCTTTCTTTTTTTCTTCCAATGGCTGAGCATTTTTTGCAATAAACAGTTCAAAAAGAAAAAAAAAATTAACATAAGTCCGAGTTGGTGGTATTGTTTTAATACCTTTGCCTGTTCCCTGTTTAACACATTTATTAAAACATGTTGTCAATTGAACGTCAGTCAAGTCAGTCAGTCTAAAAAGAATGTAAACTTGGCGGAGCAATAGTATCGCCACAAGAACAAAAAAAAAAAAAACAAAGCACTGGACTTTTATTTTACAATTGTAGCTAAGACTAATTAATGGGAAATATCTATCTCTTTAGGTAAATTAATTGTTTACGCTAAATAGAATCTACTCATGTTGCAAATATAACAATAATTGTAAGATTCAATACCTACGTAGGTACATGGTTTTCGTTTACTTGATTGATATACCCAGACAGGCAACTTATCAAGAAAGAAATAAAAACAAATTATGGACACAAATTACTTCCTGGAAGCAAGTCGTTTTTGGTTTTGGAGCTGAAGTTTTAGACACTGTCGGCTTTTCTGTAGCGGTTGGCCGCTTTAGACGTGAAAGATCACCCAAAGACAAAATGCGATGACGTGAACCGTTGAGTCCTGCGACGAACACACAGCCATCTCTGGTCCAACAATTAGTGACACCGAATCGTTCTCGATCTTTACCATTTATTAAACCTCTAACATTATGGTGCACCAGGTTTATAAAAACAATATTTATACTAAGATTATTCTCGGGGGCCAAAGTCAACTAGCCAGATTTATTATCTGTTGTCCTATAAACTAGTTTTTTGGAATTTCATTTTCCAAATGTGAAGTGTCAAAACTATTCTGCTCAATAAAAGCAGTTGTATTTGCCAATAATTTGGCTTGAAAGATTAAAAAATTTGATAGCAACAGAGCTACCTTTTGTTGTAAAAATGTTGATAGAAAATATCTATCTAATGTCAACAAACTATTATTATTGAAAAGTGTTCCAATCGAACAATTCAATTTTTTTGGAATATATTTAATTTGCAAAAACACAGTTTGCAACTATCTGAAGCTGTTTTGCACAATTTGCAAAACAGCTTCAGATAGTTACATAAATATACAATGGTTTACTCATCTACAACAGGTAATACATTCAGTTTTAACCTAGGTCGTTTCAACACCGAAGACTTTGTGCGCAATGTGAATACACGGGTAGGTGCTGCATGAGCGCTGGGGGGATGTGTAACGGGCAGGGTATAAGCACAAAAGACCTAATAGGGTCGAAGTGCTTGGGTAAGGCCGACCCCAACAGCAAGATACATACATACTATCATCACGTTGTATCCCTGTCGGGGTAGTCAGAGAGGACAGATCGTCGCGATCCATGCATACTTCTTTCACTTCAAGATTCATCAATCGCTTCATACACGCACGTCTGGGTATCCGAGCAATTTTGACTTTTACGTTTTTGAGCAATCTGCTCACGTGGTCTTCATATGTAAGTCTCGGCCTACCATGACTCCTTCTACTCTCTACTTTCGCACATTCTTCGTCAATCCTCGCTCATTCGGTGTCCAAACCAACTGAGCACGCCCTTTTCCATATAAGAAGATAAGAATACACAGGTAATGTTATCATGCAAGCGGTTTTTTGTTCGATTCATCCCTGTAGCCAATAACTAGGTGGCATGGAGCAAACAAGCAGGTTAGAGACAGTAGAGTAGATATACTTTTTAAGAAACCATGTCGGGAGAAGCTCGATGATTGTTCAGGGCTATGTTAGGCAGAAGAATAAACAAGTATCTCCAAAACAATAGTATTGAAATAGTCCTTTAGTTCTCAACGAGAACTTTTAGATTCCTCCTTGTGTAAAAGTTTTATGTATTTTTTTTTCTATATTTATGGCATCACTCCTTTATTGAGGGAATGTTGGTATAGTATACATACATATTATCACGCCTGTCTCCCATCGGGATAGGCAGAGACTATGGCTTTCCACTTGCTACGATCCTGACATACCACTTTCGCTTCTTCTACTTTCATGAGTGTTTTCATACACGCTCGCCGGTTAGGGGTACTCTTGACCATGCCTTTTTCCAAAATATCTTCGATTTGATTGACATACGTACACCGAGGTTGACCCCTAACAGTTTACCCATTCACTCTCGCCACATAAATCTGCTTCGTCAGTCTATTTTCATCCATCCTCTCCACGTATCTAAGCATACCTTTTTCTATCTTAGTTTAATGAGTGGTAAAAATTCCCGAGTCGGAACAAATATTAGTGTAATCCGCAAATGTTTGTTTCGAAGTTTAAGTGTTTATAATATCTAGGCTAGTTCCTATACCACAAGCTTATATTAGCTTCCTTTAGGCTAGATGATGCTGTTTAAAATTTTAAAAAATACGTTTCACAATATTTACCACAATGCACTGTACAAGATATGTCTTATGATGTGGGTAACTAACATTCTGGGAAGCAATAGTGTGCGATGTCTGACTACGCGTTAAAGTTTACCATATTTCTTTAAAAAAGTGGTAAGTTCTCTTAATATGTTTTTGACCACATAATGTTATATATATAAAAATGAATTGAAGTGCGTTAGTCTCGCTAAAACTCGAGTATGGCTGGACCGATTTGGCTAATTTTCATTTGTAATGGTTCAGGGTAGTTTGAAACGGTTAGAAACAAACATAATAAATTATGCAAAAACTAAATATGACCATTAAATTTTTTAATACAAAATGTTCCTGCCTGTGAAATTTTGATGATCATTGAGTCTCTTTTGTTTGTTGTTTATAAATTTAAAAATAGAGTCACTTGGTTGTCAAATGATGCGTTGAGAAATTTGTTTGTTTCAATGTGTAGTATGAGGTCCGATCTCTACGCATGTGAAGTTAGCCCCCCAATGTTCAGATAAAAATAAAATAAAATGAGTTCTAGTCGCCTCCCACAGAGTTCCGAAGTTCTTTATACTTTTTGGAGACAGTTCTATTGTTTACACAGCTCAAAAACGGTTTCAAAAATGATGAGGGGCAACCCCCAAATTTTAATTTTTTGCAAAAATAAAATGAGTTCTAGTCGCCCCCCACAGAGTTCCGAAGTTCTTTATACTTTTTGGAGATAGTTCTATTGTTTACACAGCTAAAAAACGGTTTCAAAAATGATGAGGGGCCAACTTCCAAATTTGATTTTTTGCGGACTTGTGCACAGTAAAGTATTAATCGGATCGAAAAGTGTTATTAGGATAATGTATAGAACTCTTTTAGGGGGCGACTAGAACTCTTGGCAGAAATTGAAATTTTCAAAATTATTTGTATTTCTCATTATTTATTTATGTTCGCCAGGGCGTGGTGTCTTCATTTTTGACCGTATGAAAAAAAGTTACAGGGAAGATTTGTAGAACTCTTGTGGTTGAAGCGCTCGTGGCCCCGTGGACGTAGTGTTCTGTAAACGATCACTGCGTTAAGAAAATTTCACTATGGCTGGTCCTCGGATGGGTGACCACTTTGTGGCATTTATATTTGCGAGCGTTTCCGTGCTTCGGAAGGCACGTTAAGCCGTTGGTCCCGGTTGCCAGTAAAATGGCAGTCGTTAAGCCTGGTTGAAGTCTTAAAGGGCGGCTTGAAAAATTTCAACAGTAGGTAGCCACAACCTGCGTCCGTCTATTTCAACACGGCAATGGGCTCACCACCTATTACGTGGGACAGGAATCCACACGGTGAAAAGTGGGCATATAATATGCCTCTGCCACCCCTTCGGGGATAAGGCGTGATGGATATTTATTTTATTTAGTAAAGTCGTAAATAGGTACGACGACGAGCGAAGCGAGGAGGAGTGTTAGGTCACTTGTGACCACAACGCGCAAGCCAGAATAAAATCGCTCGTTTAAGTAGGTAGACGAGCGATTTTATTCTGGCGCGTTGTGGTTCCGGTTGCCCCCCAAAAGGTTCTATTAATATTACACGTAACTTTTTTTCATACGATCAAAAATGAAGACACCAGGCCCTGGCAGATATAAATAAATAGATAAATAATAAAAGATATAAATAATTTTAAAAATTCAAATTTCTGCCACGAGTTCCGGTTGCCCCCCACAGAGTTCTACAAATCTTCCCGTACTTTTTTTCATACGGTCAAAAATGAAGACACCAGGCCCTGGCGAACATAAATAAATAATGAGAAATATAAATCATTTTGAAAATTTCAATTTCTGCCAAGAGTTCTAGTCGCCCCCCAAAGAGTTCTATCCATTATCCTAATAACACTTTTCGATCCGATTAATACTTTACTGTGCAAAAGTCCGCAAAAAATTCAAGTTTGGAAGTTGGCCCCTCATCATTTTTAAAACCGTTTTTGAGCTGTGTAAACAATAGAACTAACTCCAAAAAGTATAAAGAACTTCAGAACTCTGTGGGGGGCGACTAGAACTCTTTTTTTTTTATCTGAACATTGGGGGGCTAACTTCACACATACCCGATCTCTTTGGTCGCTTTTGTCGAAATACAAAACAAAGCTGTTTCAAAATTTAAAAATTATTGTGTCAGTAGGTTGTGGAAAAAAGAAAATCTTAATTTAGGTCGGTTTTATAGTTTAATATAATTCTCTATGTAGGTACGTGTGTTTGTCACCGATTTCGATAAAATTTTAATTGCATATTTTAATTGGTTACTAGATATTATATTAAGATTATATTTGTAAATTATGCAATAGTGCACTACCCTCATTACTAGTGCGACCAGTCAAATATATCGACAGGGTATAAATATAAACAACACCTTCATAAGAAACTAGCAGCTTAGTCTACTCACCGGTGTCCTCGTCGTCCAGATCCTCCTTTACAATATCCGGGGGTAAGTCACATGTAGTGTGCAAGCCTAGCGCCTCGCGATCTGGCACTGCAGTTTGAGGAGAGTGCAAAGGATCTGTGGGAGAACATGGCCAGTAGCACACAGCAGCAATCAAATAGTGAAAAATCTATGACATCCAAGTCGGCTTTATGTGAAAGAGATGACTACAGAAATATTCAGCGTGGTCTAAGTATTAGCTTACTTACCAGTCTGTTTGTATATATTCTCTGGCTCCTCCTTCACAATATCCAGAGGTATGTCACATGTCGAGTTCAAGCCCAGCGCCACGCAATCTGACTCTGCCCCGGCTTGAGGAGAGCATAAGGGATCTGTGAAAGATTGTAGTGTCTTATTGTCTGGTGATGCACCATCTGTATTCTATTGACACAGAGACAGTTGCACAGACAAAGCAGAGTGAGAGAGGGGTACTCCTTTATCTTCTATCTTGTTCTTGTGCTATAAGTACTAAAATATTTACCCTCAGTATTTACTGGCTCTATTTTGACATTATCATTGATGTTGAAGGTCTCCACTTGGTCATTGTACTGTGGAGCATCTAGTGTGGAACTCTGTTGAAGCCTACTTGCTTTATCTAATTGCATCACTGGTTCTATTAGGAGACTCTTAATATGTGAACATTCTTGTGGCTTTACTGAATTTATCTGAAACAAATGATGTATTTGAATTATAACCTTTAAAACCCCTTTTCTTTCTGTGTTCAATGACTTTAATGTCTCTCACATCTTCGGAGGCTACAGGTGCCACATTGGTCGCCTCCATTTCCGACAGGACTTGCTCAGTCTTGACTCTTGGAAGATTGTCATCATCCATGTCACTTTTAGTCTGTAACAATTAGCAAAATCAAGTTAGTATATAAGTTGTGTTATGTAAGTTTTATGAAAATAGAAGGTAACATTAGTCTAATACATAAATAACAATGTGATATGTTACTAAGGGCCGTATTACAGAACGTTTCTCAATAATCAAGAAACGCTAAAGACTAGTTTTCGCCTTAAATGGTGTGGACAAAGTATGACTAATTATATAAGTTTGTCCAAACAGATTCATGTGACTGTATGAAGGTCCCTTCATACAGTCAACACTGATATTGTGCACTGGAGATGCCTGACACATGAAAGGTCACCCAGATGAAGAGAACTATTGACTCAAGAAAGTATAGGGAATACCTGTGAGGAAACAATGTGCAGATAGATTTCTTGACAAATTGTATTTATAATTCTACTAGCTGACCCGCGCAACTTCGTTAGCGCCTCATATTAAGAGAGAGAAAGAGAACGGGGCGTAAGAATCTATAGGATATATAATTCTAAAGGATCTGAAACTTTTTTCTCCATTATGCACTTGACAACCACATTTATAATATTAGTAGGACTACATATCCTTGGGAATACCGGGCATTCCTTCCCTGGTGCTTATTTAAGATACCAAAGGATACATTCACCAAATTTCATGTTTTTATGTTTAGTAATTTAGGCCATTTGTTGTTTCATTTGCAAGAGTTTGTTTCCCATTGGAATATCTGAAATTTAGTTCTTAGTGCTTATTTATGGTACTACTTTTATATCTACCTTTATAATGCTTTCACGAAATTTTACATTTTAGTGTCTAATAGTTTAGGCTGTGTGAGGTATCACCAGCGTAGTTCCCGTTTTCATAGAAACGTAAAATTTTCGATAGTATTCTTTAGGTGGTAACTTACATAAACGCTTAGAAAAGAAATCCTGACATTCCCACACAGGGAACTATGCGGGTGAAACCATAACATCCCATTCACATTAGACATATATACTGTAACGTGTAAAACGTCACATTGATATGACATTGTTAGTCTTGAGATTTAAAGAGAGAGAGGAGAGTAGATTGTTGACTCTTTCTTGTCATCGAATTTATATAATTTGCGTTTTGAGTAAGCAGAATGCTTTGAATGTTTAGCCTGTTCTTAGAACGAATGAAATAAAATGGTCTTGTCCACTGGCCAATGTCTTGGCAACCATGCCAACGAAAAAGTATTTCAAAAATGGGAACGTCATTCGCCTAGCTACAGATCGACAGAAAAGATGTCGTCGTAAATATATTTTTTAAACTTCGCTAAAAAGAAGTAATCTTTTATAAATTGTATATGGAAGTTCACGTCTGTGACTTCTTATCAATGTTTATACCAAAATAACTACGTATTTCGGTAAGATCTTTGGATTTTTGGAACCACATTTATAACCTCGATGACATGGTAGTATTTTGACAAAAGATTATGCGGTTGTTTGCAGCTAATTACGAAGTTTACGAAGCTTGGAGAGGCTTTAATGGAATATTTGCCTGCTCTTCAACATTTATTGGGTTTTCCTTAAAAAAGTGGTAAGTTCTCTTTTTGTATTCGAATGACAAACAAATATCCAATTGTTTTTCCAAATCTAATGGAACTAATTTCTTTTCTTTGCAGCAGAAAAGCATTTTTTTTTATATATTAATTCTATTGTTGGATAAAATTTGCCATGGATGCTGATCATGTGGTTACGGGCTCGTCATTCTAGTGGAGACGACACCTGTCGCGGTCTGCAGATGTGATTTCGAATCCCGTGGTAATGTAACCGCCTTCAGGTACTTAGTTTGAATTATTTTTGTGTAGATTAATCTAATAATGATGCACGACTCATGATTAGGCCCATGTAACGACTCATGATTAGGCCCATGTAATGGCTCAATGATTTGGCTCATGTTTTGAATCATGTTACGATATATATTTTGACTTATAAGCTGGCATTATGCTGGGTATTCTAAATTTCATGCCTCAACCCTGTGAATAGTTAATCTTTAGCTTGCTAAATCACTTGAATAGGTTATACCATTAGTGATAAGGTATATAGTGTGTATTCAATCAATTCGCCTATAAAAATATAGAAACTTTCTTCTAGAGATGTATTCTATTATTTTTGGTTCCTGCTCTTATGATTAGAGGCTCAATCTCTATCGCTGATATCCGTGTGCATAAAGTTGGTAGGACTTATCCTCCTGGCGCCTGAAACAAGTTATATCTTTTTGTTTGTTTGTTAGTTCATGTCTCCATAATAAGACAGAGATCTATTATTATTTTTGGTTCCTCGCCATTATGAAGTAAACATTTTTTAATTATTACAATACTGAAATGCTACTACCTGAAATTTGGTGAATTAAATAAGAACATCAAGATATGAATTCCCAGTATATCTACAGCAATGTTATCCTACAAATATTATAAATATAAATTTAAAGCAGAAAAATTTTTAACCAACCAGCGTCTTCTGGTTTAACACACCAGACGCGGTGCCAACTACACCACCGAGACCTACTCGTTTTTAATCCACCTCTTTCCGTCTTAAGACGTTAATTTGTCAGTTAAAAAGTCAGAGTTAAAAATTGTAACATTTTAATAATGCTATTTAAAAAAAGGGGTGGGTGGTAATAAACGAAAATTTTGGGTTGTATGTATTTTTTAATGTCACAATATGAAAATATAAAATAAATATATAAATAAATAAATATATATAAATAAATAAATACATAAATAAATAAAAAAAATATATAAAAATAATAAAAAAATATTTTTGATGTGGACACCCCTTGTCCCTTAGGGGTTAGAAAGAAAGATAGTAGTCGATTCTCAGACCTACTGAATATGCATACAAAATTTCATAAGAATCGGTCCAGCCATTTCAGAGGAGTATGGGAACGTACATTTTGACACGAGAATTATTTATATAAGATGTTATGAATTAAATGTTATGAGAAATAGTGGTTTGGTCACAGCTGAGCGGCTCAATAAGCCCTTGTATCCATCACCTGTATCAATTAAGCGCTATGAAAGCCACTACTAACTACTAACCTAACCTAACCTAAATGTTTTCTCTGGTTAGATTACCAGAGAAAACATGAGGCTGGTTATAGAGATAATCACAGGACACTGTCGCCTGAAAAGGCACTTGACAGTGATAGGAGTAATGGACAACCCAAAATGCCTGGAATGCATGGAGGAAGAGGAGACCAGCTTCCACCTACTAGCTGATTGCCCTATCTATTCTTTAATCAGGTGGGAAGTTCTAGGAACGGACAAACTCAAAGAAGAGGACCTGGAGTATCTGAAGGTGGGATCATATAGCAAAATTATGCAAAGAAACAAAAAGATTCAACGGGGTGCCGTAAAACTGGTGGGATACCCAAACCCATCCGCCAGGAGGAAGTCTGGGGAAATGAGCGAAGTCGGAGGCAGAATACGCAGTTGGATCGCTCGATCGGAGGTGCCAGCGTCGCTAATAGAAAAAAAAATTCTCTATGAAAGCACTTGTAGCCCCGCGGTCTCAGTGTTCTGTAAACGATCACTGGGTTACGCAACTTTCACTATAGCTGGTCCTCGGATGGGTAACCACTTTGTGGCTTTTACATTTGCGAGGTTTTCCGTGCATCAGAAGGCATGTTAAGCTGTTGGTCCCGGTTGCCAGTAAAATGGCAGTTGTTAAGCCTGGTTGTAGGTCTTATGGGCTGCTTGAAAAATTTCAACAGCAGGTCGTCACAACCTGCGTCTGTCTATTTCAACACAGCAATGGGCTCACCACCTATTATGTGGGACAGGAATCCACACGGTGAGAAAGTGGGCATATAATATGACTCTGCCACCCCTTCGGGAATATATATCGGGGATATTTATTTACTATCAATTATAATTACATCGCCTCATATACACATGAATGATTTGTGGTTAAACATTGTGTTACAAACAAATTTTTCCTTTCAAAATTAATATTTAAATCAGTGACTGTAACAATTATCTACAAACAAAAGTTTAAACGTACTCTGTGTGATATGGACATTCAGCAAATTGCTGCTCGTTCATTATTTACATACTAATAATTATAAAAGCTACAAAACCAGAACATCCCGAAGATGCTCATCAGCAAGTTAGATAATGTTGATATCTAAAGACTACACAGAATTATAATATTGCGTTTTAGAGTTCGTCCTTATAATATCAGTTGCTTTTATTGCTAATATAAACATTATTGGTGTTAAATCTCTTTTCTTTTGAAGTTTCAAACATTTTTTACAGCAGATTGTAATAATAACTTACGTGAACGTTGTTCATTATTGTTAACTTTGTAACTTGAGTATTTGACGCACCACACCCAATGTTTTTTTTTTTCATATTTATTTAATGGCCTGGTTTCTTTTTTTTCTTTATTTCTTCAATCTTATCTTCTAATTAGTCCTGTCCAGTCGATGTCGTGTCCTCATTATCCGTCCTGGTCCTTGCCCTCAGTATAATGGTGATTCTTATACTAAGGTTGTCAGTGGACGTTTCGCGGCAAGAGAGAAAATAGCATTTCACTGCATATATATCATTGTCTTTCACTATAGCACGTTAACACAACTTTTATCTCCAAGAAATCACCACTCCCGCACATAAAACAAGATAAATGCACTAGTTTTAGAAAATAATATAAAGCAAGCGTCCGCACTTGTCACTCTTCCCGCCAAATGTCCCCACACCTAATAAATATTTATCTCCGATAGGCATAAAACTATTAATTTTTACGGCCAATGGTTCAATAATAGAAATCAGGCCGGTCAGCAAGCCAGCTGAAATTTTTGTTGTTATTTGTCTTCGCCCATCTTGGGCAGGCAAAGAAAAGTCAGTCCATACAGCCTGGACTTGAGTATTTATGTATTTTTTTAATATTCCGTCTTATTACAAAAAAATGATATAAACCTGATGCGCAATTCACAAATCTCGGATCCAAATCCTCTACTGCAAAATTGTCATCGATATTCGAGTTCTACGAATTAAATAAATTAAGTTTAGACTAGGACTATACTTTATACAATTTAGCTTGATACACCTGACAGCTAGGAGCAAATTTGACGATAAAACCTTTCTTTTCTTAAGCTATTGCATAGTTTTTATCGCGGGATTTGAGTGGGCTTTAATCAAGAAAGGAAAAAAAACCTAAGACGAAGGTCGAGACGAGGTCACACGAAGTTCACCGAGCACGGCCGAGCGTTGGCTTAACGTCATGTACATCACTACATATTATAAAACAAAGTCGCTTTTCGCTGTCTGTCCCTATGTATACTTAGAACTTTAAAACTACACAACGGATTGCGATACGGTTTTTTTAGTAGTTAGAGTGATTCTCATAGAAGGTTTTTATATATAATTTGTTAAGTTTTTGTATATATTGACCAAATTATAACGATATTTGTTGGGGATGTCGGAAAAAATATGCCGTTTGGGAGCTTTCAACAAAAACGCTGTATAAACCCTTTGAGACATAACAAAATAATGTATGGTGCAATTGAGTATCTAATAAAGGTCTACATAAAGTCCGCGACGACATATGTCTATCTCTTAAGAATAACATACTATATCCATTTTAATACTTTAAAAAAACAGCAATTATTAAGCGGTAATTTGAAGGCTATTTACACAAATATGCTATTAATCCTTATCATTTTTACTACGTTAGTTGGCTTTAGCATTTCATGAAGATTATTTTGTCCTTTTCCACCTTGCAAATTAAATGAATATCTTACGAGTTATCGCAAATTCAAAATTAGGCGCAAAGAAATTAATTTAATTCGAGCGGGCCGTGCGAGTTGGTAGGTAGGTACCTAAGTACTGGAGAGCGAAGAATTAGTAGTAAATATGCTATTAATCCTTATTATTTTTACTACGTTAGTTGGCTTCAGCATTTCACGGAGATTATTTTGTCCCTTTACTAACTAACTAACTAACTATCTTCACGCTGTATCCCTGACAGGGTAGTCAGAGAGGACAGATCGCCAGGCTTCGCGATCCATACATACTTCTTTCGCTTCTTCGAGATTCATCAATCGCTTCATACACGCACGTCTGGGTATCCGAGTACTTTTGAGCTTTCCGTTTTTGAGCAATCTGCTCACGTGGTCTTCATATGTAAGTCTCGGCCTACCCTGACTCCTTCTACCCTCTACTTTTGAACAATATATATTCTTCGTCAATCGTTCCTCACTCATTCGTTGGACGTGTCCAAACCAACGGAGCACGCCCTTTTCCAGCTTAACGCTGACACTTTCATTCAAACCTGCCATATTGCGTATCACTTCGTTACGTATTAGGTCGGCCAAGGTAACGCCGCACAATTTTCGAAGTGATCGCATCTCCACAGCATTCAATTTACTTTCATGCATCTGCTGACATACCCAGGTTTCACTACCGTAAAGCAAAGTTGGCACTAGCACTACGTTATGAATCGCCATTCGTGCTTCTTTTACGATGCTTTGTCGCTTTACTAACTGGGACAAAGCACCGTTAACTTTGTTTCCGGCAGCTACTCTCCGTTCTAAATTCGAATCACATCTTCCATCCGCGCTAAACATACTTCCTAAATACACAATTTCATTCACTTGCTCTAGACGTTCCTGGTTTACCCGTTTCTCGCATTTAGTTCTTACGTCACCTCTTTCAAATACTAGAACCTTAGTTTTACTTGCATTCAAGCGAAGACCCCTACTTTCACACTCCTCTTTCATATTAGTGACTAATGTCTGAAGGTCGGCTTCTGATGAGGCCATGAGTACCGCATCATCAGCGTACAGCAGACAGTTTACTGTAAAGTCACCCAAATTCACACCCATATTAAAATCTTTCAACTTCTGCAGGCAACTGTCCAGATACACTATGAACAGCCAGGCGGACATGACACATCCCTGTTTGACGCCTGTACAGACATCAAAAAGAGGTGACACATCCCCCCCTACTCGCACGCTAGCCTTACAGTCCCTATAAAGCGACTGTATTGCCCGCAGTAGCGAGCCGTCCACGCCATATCCGGGCAGCAAGTCCCACAGCGTTTCTCTCACAACGTTATCAAATGCTTTCTCTAGATCCACAAAAGCGCAGAAAACCTTCTGGCTCACAGCCAGAAACTTTTCCGCGATCATGCGGAGAGAAAACACTTGATCCATGCAACCTCTTCCACGTCGGAATCCGCATTGAGCCTCCCATAAATACCTTTCAGACTTTTCTTGCATTCGTGCCGTTATAACCTTTGCATACACCTTACTAGCTAAGCTGACCAAGCTGATCGCCCTGTAGCTGGAGCAGTTTAGGCGCGAGCCTTTCCCTTTGTAAATAGGTACTACAACTGCTACTCGCCAGTCATCTGGGACCTCACCCGTCCGCCAGCACAAGTTGCATAACAGACATAGTGTGTCCCAGACACGCGACCCACCGTACTTGATCATCTTAGCAGTAACTCTGTCTTTTCCCGCAGCCTTACCACATTTCATACTTCTTATCGCTTGTTCTATTTCTTTCATACTAATGACTTCAATGACATCGGGATCCGGAGCATCGAAGTGAGCTCCACTTCCCGATGTGGCATCTCTGTCTTTTCTTGCATACATCTTTCCATAATATTCACTCCATCTCTGCAGGACGTCTGTTTGGTCTGTTAGGACGTCATTGTTAACACTGAGCACTTTATTCATACTGCAGATTGCCGAACAACTCCGGGTCTTGCCTACCTCTTTCCAGAAGAGCTTGGCATTATCCCGGAGATTGGACGACAACCTGTCATCCGCTTTCATTCTGCACCTTTTACGAGCTTCTTCTATCAGTGCGTTCGTGTTAACTTTCTGCAGCTTGTATCTCTCTTTCATATTAAAATCATTCCGCGAGGCTAAGTAGTCTAGCCATGCTTTCTTCTTCATTCGAACTGTTTCTTTCACTTCCTCATTCCACCATGCATCACGCTTATTACTACTGCCTCTTTTCGTTTCTCCACACACTTCCACAGCGGCATTTATCATACTATCCCTAAGGTTCTGCCATACACTTTCCACATTCTCACTACTTACATTGACGTCGCCAAGCTTTTCGGCTACCCTTTCATTATATTTATCCCTAATGGATGCATCCTGCAGCTTCCAGCCTTTGATGCTATAAGTCGGCTCAGGTTCAGGACACTCGGTACGATGACGCCAACCCGCGAACAGACCCCTATTCCTAGTTATGACTAGGTAGTGGTCTGATCCCAGTTCAGCGCCTCGATAAACCCTTGTGTCCATCACCTGTTTACGGAGCCGACTATCCATTAGGAATAGATCTATCATGCTTCTCTTTGACTTACAATTCCTCGTATACATATGAATTTGTTTGTGGTTAAACATTGTGTTCGCCACAAACAAATCCTTTTCCTTACAAAATGCCAGTATTAGCTTGCCAGCGTCTTTCACCCTTTTACCCCCATACTTCCCGAGTACCGACTCAAAACCATCGCGAGCGGTACCCACCCATCCATTCAAGTCTCCACATACTATAAGTCTTTCATTTCCTTCTATCACATTTAGAGCTTCACTCATACTCTCCCAGAAGTCCTCTAGCTTACTCGCGTTCGACGAAGATACTGGCGCGTAAGCAGCTAACAGGAAAATCTTCGTCAAACCAAGTTTTACACGGATCCAGAGGATTCTAGGACTTACCAGTTTGTACTCATACATACCGGAGGCCAATCGCGAGGACAGCAAAATTCCAACCCCCCGACTGCCATGCTCGCTCTCTGGTACTCCAGACCAAAGCGCGAGCATCCCACCCGGGAGCTCCAAGACTTCGCTGCCCTTGCGCTTGGTCTCTGTCAAGCACACTGCATCTAACTTTCTCTCATTCATAACATCCATCAACTCATTCATCTTATCTGTCATTCCTCCCCTAACATTCCACGCAGCTACCCTGCACTCCATCCTCCACTTCCCACCGTGTCAGGCCGCGCGTGTAGGGTGGCGGTCCCCTACGCCGCTCTGGCTCACACTTTTCGCACCAGCGGGGACGAACTGGTGCGCGTCGCCTCGGGGGCACGCCCTAGCATCATTCGCCCTGGTGGCACTCGTGTTGGAGTAGAATTGCAGCCTTAGCTGGCAGGGATACACCTTACAAATTAAATGGATATCTTACGAGTTATCGTAGATTCAAAATAAAGCGGAAAGAAATTAATTTCGTGTAACCATAATTCGACCGGCCCGTGCGGGCGTTGTACTCGTAGGTAGGTAGGTACTGGAGAGCGGTGAAGTAATCAATGAATTTCGAAAATGTTCATACATTATTGTGAATGTGAAATTAACAAACAACGGGATTAAATGGGTGTCACGGGGTTCGAAGTACGTCACGGGCGAAGCCGGGCGGGACAGCTAGTATATTATATGGTACAATTGTACTAGCCTCGCACGGATCGAGACGTGACGATAGTGAGTGTGAGGGTGAGGATGTGGGTGACTGTGAGAGTGAGGGTAGGGTGAGGGTGAGGGTGAGAGTGAGGGGTGAGGTTGAGGGTAAGGGTAAGGATGTTTTTTTTTGTTTTTTTTTTTGTGTAACTTGAATTAATATCAAAGAAAAACAAAGGTATGCTATGCAATAGCTTTACTGCGGCAGTCTCCGAGTGCTACACGTCTTTTTTTTTTGTTGTTTTGGCGATGTCTGGCTTGGACTTAGCCACGACGCAAATTATATTAAATTTTTCGTATAGTGATAATTTTCAAGTAGATAATGAACATTCTTCATTCAAAAGTAGTAAATTATTCTTATTGATAGCAGCGTTTTCATGTATAGGTTTGTTCAAAGTTCTAATTTCTACTGCAGTAAAATGATGGTAAATTTTACTGCGGTTATATGTGGATTTTGGAAGGTACAGAAAATACCGCACTAAGTTATCCAATTTCACAACACTTGTGCACGTTGTCGAAGTTTTTATGTTTAAAACACCATCATTTTTACACATAAACTCCCGAAAATACACTAGTTTGAAAACTTAATAACGGAGTGGCGTGGCCGTGTCATTCGCTGTCTCCCGCCAAAAACCCGATAAAACTTTGTACTGAAGTTATAATGTCACTTTCATTTCACAACATTCTCAATCTTCAACTTCAACTTTTAGTGTGTGGCATTTGTGGAGCAGCTACCACTAGTCCGCCAATGTCAAGTTTCGAAAGGACGAACTGTCAAACGATTTTATTCGGTCTAACATCTTAAATGTTAAGTGAAGAGCTGCACAAAATTTTAGGGAAAACCACACATCGATTGGTTAAGCCGTTTCAGCAATTAGCGTGCACAAACAGGCAGACAAACAGAAAAGAATTCCAAAAATGATAAAGACCCCAAAGAAGATTTTTTTTATCGTTACCATGACTTCACTTTAGGAGCAAAATTTAATACAACTACGTTTCTTCGTCATATTTTTTCCTGTCCACGTGGAATATGGCCTAAGCTTATGTTGTAATAAAATTCCACCTTTAAAGTCGACAAAGTTTTCATTATAAATCCAGCA
Organism: Thumatha senex; assembly: GCA_948477245.1. Taxonomy (NCBI): domain Eukaryota; kingdom Metazoa; phylum Arthropoda; class Insecta; order Lepidoptera; family Erebidae; genus Thumatha; species Thumatha senex. Next base: position 2,051,170 of record OX419751.1, read on the forward strand.
CACTATAGTTTGACTGCCACCGCTGTATCGCTCCTTGCGTGTTTTTAAACTAAGTGACCACCGGCTTTCGCCTGACATATTTCGAACTTCCGTCGCACCTATTTAATCCATTCACTTATAAATTCTACTTTAATGCAAACAAATTTGCCTGCTTTAATTAATACAAAACTGGAAAAGGATTTTGCGTAAGAACACTTACATGTTGTCTATCGACAATTTTTAGGCCACATCTGGAAGCCTCAATCAGGATCTTGCGTGCGAGGCGTTCGCAGTCGCGTCCTGCCTCGCACTACGCGCAAAAGCGCGAAGGGCGCGGGATGGGTTTCGGAATATGGAATCGGAATCGCGTCGACAATTTTGGTCGAGTTGATTTGGTCGAGTTTGGCCATCATTGGACCTGTCATTTTACTTGGCAGTGAGGCGTGGCCACTACTGGAGTGACACAAGCAGGAGCTGCGTGTCACGGAAATGAAGACGCTGCGGTGGATGTGTGGAGTAACGCGGATGGACCGCCTGAGGAACTCTTGCATTCGCGGCAGCCTTCACGTCCGTGAATCTGCAAGACTGTCGCTTTCGCTGGTATAGTCACATCTTGCGGCAACCGCCGGGCTACGTGGGACAAAAATGACTGGCCATGTCAGCCCCGCCGGGTCATGGTGAGAGGGGAAGACCCAAGAAGTGCTGGTACGATACGATAGACAAAGATAGAGCGGTCACACGGATACAAGAACGGCAACAGCATGGATTATGTTTACTATAATATACTATGCTCTGTCTATATATGCAATTAATTCACAAATCTCGGATCCAAATCCGCTACGGCGCAAATGTCATCGATTTTCATAGAACTCGAATATCAATGACATTTGCGCCGTAGCGGATTTGGATCCGAGATTTGTAAATTGCGCTATTGGTCCTAGATTGGACATGATTAAAACTTAATATTAACATAATACACAATAAACCAGGAACGTCTAGAGCAAGTGAATGAAATTGTGTATTTAGGAAGTATGTTTAGCGCGGATGGAAGATGTGATTCGGATGTAGAACGGCGAGTAGCTGCCGGAAACAAAGTTAACGGTGCTTTGTCCCAGTTAGTAAAGCGACAAAGCATCGTAAAAGAAGCACGAATGGCGATTCATAACGCAGTGCTAGTGCCAACTTTGCTTTACGGTAGTGAAACCTGGGTATGTCAGCAGATGCATGAAAGTAAATTGAATGCTGTGGAGATGCGATCACTTCGAAAATTGTGCGGCGTTACCTTGGCCGACCGAATACGTAACGAAGTGATACGCAATATGGCAGGTTTGAATGAAAGTGTCAGCGTTAAGCTGGAAAAGGGCGTGCTCCGTTGGTTTGGACACGTCCAACGAATGAGTGAGGAACGATTGACGAAGAATATATATTGTTCAAAAGTAGAGGGTAGAAGGAGTCAGGGAAGGCCGAGACTTACATATGAAGACCACGTGAGCAGATTGCTCAAAAACGGAAAGGTCAAAAGTACTCGGATACCCAGACGTGCGTGTATGAAGCGATTGATGAATCTCGAAGAAGCGAAAGAAGTATGCATGGATCGCGAAGCCTGGCGATCTGTCCTCTCTGACTACCCCGTCAGGGATACAGCGTGAAGATAGTTAGTTAGTTAGTTATTAACATAATACATAAATTTTAATCTTGTCCAATCTAGGACGAAGTTATGAACCCCTATAATCCACCCAGAACTGTTATTGTCAACGTGTGACGATGACGTCATGCCACCCATGCTGTACTTAACAACCAAGCTTGTTGATTCTTAGAACGCTTTGTACCTCACACGTGTACCAGTGAAAGGAAGACCTTAAATGCTATTATATCATTATTATATACTTAAGTACCGCAAACCCATAGGTAAGCGAAACAGACACCTAATTGTTAATTGATTAATTATTGTAAAGTTAAGTGTCGCCAAACATATTAAGAACAAGAGACCTTACATGTCTTCTCTTTACGTGTAGCCCGACATCCGTGCATCCGCACTTTCGCACTCACCTGTGAGGCTCATTGTCTAGTAAATAAGATCATATTTAATCAAACAGGATCATTCTCGTACTGCATACTCGTGAGAGCACACGTTCACTGCTCCCAATCATTAAATTGTATAAAACATAATCCGTTTATATTAATTGAATACCTACTTAAGACAAGGCTGTATGGACTGACTTTTCTTTGCCAGCCCAAGATGGGCGTAAACAAATAACAACAAAAATATTAGCTGGCAGTACGTAGTATCTCCTAGTTAGTCTGTGGCTTTGGGTCTTTGACTCATTGTGGTTATTTGATTGAATTTGGAACTTTAGAAGTTGTAAAAATTAATAGTTTCATGCCTATCGGAGATCCATATTCGTTAGGTGAAGTGCGTCAAATACTCAAGATACAAAGTTAACAATAATGAACAACGTTCACGTAAGTTGTTATTACAATCTGCTGTAAAAAATGTTTGAAACTTCAAAAGAAGAGATTTTACACCAATAATGTATAGATTAGCAATACTATAGCAACTGATATAAGGACGAACTCGAAGACGCGGTATATTAATTCTGTGTAGTCTTTAGATACCAACATTATCTAACTTGCTGACAGGCGCGGATCGAACCCTCGATGAAGGTTGTGGGCACAGCCACCCGAAAATCGCCAACTATGAATCGATTGTTGAACTCGCTCATTATCGATGTACTGTATTCCTTGAGGAGTTCGGTTCGTCGTTATTCCGTCACAATTAGTAGAGGTTATCCTTAACTTTAGTCCCCCTAACACTTGTTAGGATTGACAAATCATTTTACTGGCAACCTGGACGAACGGCTTAACGTGCCTTCCGAAGCACGGAAACGCTCGCAATAATGTAAATTCTACAAAGTGGTCACCCATCCAAGGACCACCAATAGCGAAAGTTGCTTAACGCCAGATTCCTATAATACTCTAGTCAAGAGAGGGCTTTTAGTTAAAACTTTTTTTAACCCCCGACGCCGAAGCGTGTGAAATTTGACCCCGATGTCTAAGAGTGTGTGACGATGCCCCAGACAAACACGCACGTGTTTGTCTGTGGAATCGTAGCTCTCAAACGAATGGACCAATTTCGATGCGGTTTTTTTTTCATTAGAAAGCGAGTTTCCTTGCGGTGGTTCTTAGCTGTTTGGTTAATATCAGTTCAGCAGTGTAAGAATATTAACTTAAGCAACTGTAAGGAATTTTTGTCGTAGGATTACTCAATTAAGTGCTTAATGCATGCCAGTATAATCTTTAAATGACAATTAATTGATAACTTCGACCTGATGCTGCAACCAGAATCGTCTCCAGAGAACCAGACTCTTTAAAAACTCACAGCAGACGACATATCGTATTTGGGTTCAATACATTAGTTTCATTGGTACCGTATTGTATACATTTCATTAGTGAGAATATAAGGAAGTTCTGGGCATATCATCGAAGATTTTTGGTGCTTTATTAATCACGCGCCATATTTTTTTTATTAAATGTAACATTGTAAAACGTCACATTGGAATGTCATGGTTAGTCTGGAGATTAGAGAGAGAGGAGAGTAGATTGTTGACTCTTTCTCACTACTTGTCATTGAATTTATATAATTTACGTTTTGAGTAGGCAGAATGTTTTGAATGTCTAAACCTGTTCTTAGAACGAATGAAATAAAATAGTTTTGTCAATTGGTCAATGTCTTGGCAGCCATGCCAACGAAAAAGTATTTTAAAATTGGAACGTCATTCGCCTAGCTACATCAACGACAAAAAGATGTCGATTGTAAATTTATTTTTTAAACTTCGCTAAAAAGAAGTAATCTTTAATAAATTGTATATGGAAGTTCACGTCTGTGAATTCTTATAAATGGCTATACCGAAATAACTATGTATTTTGGTAAGAACTTTGGATTTTTGAAACTACGTTACTAACCTTGGTGATCTATAGTATTTTGACGAAAATTTATTCGCTTGTTTACAGCTTATTACGATGTTTAGAGCGGCGTTAATAGAATATTTGCCTGATCTTCAAGATTTATTGGCTTTTCTTTAAAAAAGTGGTAAGTTCTCTTTATGTGTTCAAATCACGAACAAATCTCCAATTGTTTTTCCAAATCTAATGGAACTAATTCTTTTCTTTGCAGCTGAAAAAGCACTTTTTATTTTAAATTAACTTTATGGTTGGATAAAGTTTGCCATAAATGCTGACCATGCGGTTATGGGCTCGTAATTCTCGTGGAGACGGCACCTGTCGCGGTCTGCAGATGTGATTTCGAATCCCGTGGTAATGTAATCACGCTTCAGGTACCTAAAATTGTTTTTCTTTTGTGTAGATTAATCTAGTAATGATGCACGACTCAATGATTAGGCCCATGTAATGACGCCATGCTTAGACTCAATGAGTTGGCTCATGTTTTGAATCATGTTACTATATATATTTTGACTCATAATCTGGCATTTATGCTGAATCTCACGATTCTAATTGTCACGCCTCAACCCTGTGAATAGTTAATCTTTAGCTTACTAAATCACTTGAATAGGTTATACCAATAGTGATAACGTATACAATGTATATTCAATCAATTCGCCTTTAAGAATATAGAAACTTTCTTCTAGAGATGTATTCTATTATTTTTGGTTCCTGCTCTTATGATTATAAGCTCAATCTCTATCGCCGATATCCGTGTGCATGAAGTTGGTAGGACTTATCCTCCTGGCGCCTGAACCGAGTTATAACTTTTGTTTGTTTGTTAGTTCAAATCTCCATAATGAGACAATGTAAGTTTTCCTTTCATGATTAGATGTACTGTTAAGGTAATTTAAACTACATTTGCTGTATATCAATTCGTTTATTTTATATACAGGGACCTAGTAGTCATCATCGCCATCATTAACCATTATTATTATTACATAAGACATTGGACATTGTAATATTAATGATATTTCAATTGTCTTATTATGCGGACATGAACTAACAAACAAACAAAACGATATAACTCGTTTCAGGCGCCAGGAGGATAAGTCCTACCAACTTTATGCACACGGATTGTAACGTTGTAAAACGTCACATTGAAGTTTCATTGTTAGTCTTGAGATTTAGAAAGAGAGGAGAGTAGATTGTTGACCCTTTCTCACTACTTGTCGTCGAATTTACATAAATTACGTTTTGAGTAGGCAGAATGCTTTGAATGTATAGCCTGTTCTTAGAACGGACGAAATAGAATGGTCTTGTCCACTGGCCAATGTCTTGGCAACCATGCCAACGAAAAAGTATTTTAAAAATCGGAACGTCCTTCGCCTAGCTACAGATCGACAGATAAGATGTTGTCGTAAATATATTTTTTAAACTTCGCTAAAAAGAAGTAATCTTTTATAAATTGTAAATGGAAGTTCGCGCCTGAGGCTTCTTATCCATATTTATGTCATTCGTATGTATTTCTATCATTCTATTCGTACTATGTATTCCGGTAAGATCTTTGGATTTTGGAAACACGTTCATAACCTCGATGACAAGGTGAAATTTTGAAGAAAAATTATGCGTTGTTACAGCTAATTACGAAGTTTACGAAGCTTGAAGAGGCGTTAATGGAATATTTGCCTTCAAGATTAATTAGTTCCCTTTAAAAGTGGTAAGTTCTCTTTATGTGTTCAAATCACGAACAAATCTCCAATTGTTTTTCCAAATCTAATGGAACTAATTTCTTTTCTTTGCAGCTGAAAAGCACTTTTTTTTTATATATTAACTTCATTCTTGGATGAAGTTTGCCGTAAATGCTGACCATGTGGTTGCGGGCTCGTCGTTCTAGTGGAGACGACACCTGTCGCGGTCTGCAGAAGTGATTTCGAATCCCGTGGTAATGTAGCCACGCCTCCAGGTACTTATTTCAAATTGTTTTTGTGTAGATTAATCGGAGATTTGATTAATAATCGGATATTTTTGTAATTAATTGTTTTAGCTTTTGAATTTCTTTGATCTTTTACTTGTCAACTATGGACAAGAGCGTGCAGTTTCCACCCTTGCTTGATGATAAGGAGGAGTAATAATGATAACAGTTCAAAGAACCGATTAGGTCCCTTCGAGCACAAGTTTGTGTAAGAACTGATAGTGACTCGATGTTAAAGAAATTTAGTTATGCTCCTGATGCTGCAACTAATGAAAGAGAACGCAGTCATTGGCTAAATTATTTAGAAGTTTATTTTAGAAACATAAATTCAGCTCCTATTTTGTTTAAGAGTAGGGATACTAGACCTTACTTAGAATTTCTTATAAATGATGGAACTTATTCTGGTCATCGATATATACTTTCTGTTGTGGATGTTTTTACTAAATACTGTTAGTTATTCCCAATGATAAATGCTACTACTAATGTAATTTGTAAACTTCTTGAGAAGGAGATTTTCCTTAAGTATGGAACTCCAAAAATATTTGTTTGTGATAATAGAACTCAATTTACTGCTAGACAGTTTGTTACGTTTCTTAATGGTTATAATATAAATAAAATATTTTATAATTTCCTGTATACTCCTCAAAGTAATCCAGTTGAAAGATATAATAAAACCGTTGAGACATGTATAGCATGATTTGTTAGAGATGATCATAGAACGTGGTCAAAGTTTTTATCTCATGTTCAACTAGCTTTGAACAATAGTGTGAATCTTGCTACAGATTTTACTCCTAACTTTTTGATGTTCGGTAGAGAACTTATTTTTGATGCATCTTTGCACCGTGTTAGTACTTCTATTGATAATTTAGATCAACTAGAGGTAGGAGATAGAAGTTCTTTTGCAACTTCACTCAATTCACTTAGTGAAATCTTTGTTAAAGTACAATCTTGTTTGTTGAAAGCGTATAAGCGAAATGCTAGTTATTATAATGTAGGGAGGCGAATCATTTCTTTTGGTGTTGATGATAATGTGTGGAGGAGAAGCTTTGTGCAGTCCAATGCTCCTGCATATTTTTCTGCTAAACTTGCACCTAAGTTCATTAAGTGTAAAGTAGTTTCTAAAGTTTAACCTAACGTTTACCTTTTGGAGGACCTGAATAAAGATACCACAGGTCGCTACCATGTTAAAGATATAATTAAATATTAAATTAATTTGTTTTGAATATTACAGACCTCGGTCTTGGTTTTAGTATTGGTGTGGAAAGAATTCGGCTTTTGTTAGTATGATGTATGAGATAAAATAGCCGTTTGAAAGAGATGTATGTTAGGTTACTTCACAACTTTTTATTAGAATCTAGTTCTGAATCTTTCAAAAATAGAACTTAGGATATTACAAATTGATTAAAAAATTTATCAATTTACCTTTTGGAAGTATCAAAATTAGCCTTTTAGAAATAACACTAACTTTTTCACACAAATAACTGTCATACACATCGAAAGATCTTATCTTTTTGTTTGTTTGTTGGAACCTTAATTGGTTAATAAAACATTATTATTCCACCTATAAGTGGAATGATATTGTTCTTAGTTTTGTTTGTATGTTTAGGTTATTACTCCTAAATTTTATTTTGTACATATTGTATATATTTTGTTTGTTTGTTAAGTAATTCAAAGTTACCCGGATATGACTTTTGAAATACCTTTTGATGTTGATATCTGCCTCTTTTGACTATAGGATCACATCTTTATCGCATTTGTGTTCGGAAAGTCGGTAGGGTTGTGCCGGTCACATTTGTCATATTGTTTTGTTACAGCATTTGTGTTCGGAAGTTCGGTGGTGTTGAGCCGATCACATCTGCTTGGTTTTGTTACAGCATTTGTGTTCGGAAGTTCGGTGGTGTTGAGCCGATCACATCTGTTTGGTTTTGTTACAGCATTTGTGCTCGGGAGTTCGGTGGTGTTGAGCCGATCACATCTGTTTGGTTTTGTTACAACATTTGTGTTCGGGAGTTCGGTGGTGTTGAGCCGATCACATCTGTTTGGTTTTGTTACGGCGTTTGTGCTCGGGAGTTCGGTGGTGTTGAGCCGATCACATCTGCTTGGTGTATTTTTCCACAATATTTTTTGTTGGAATATTTTGCTTGTCACAGTACTATGTGCAGTTACTGTTTGACTTTGTGTCTTTGTTTGTCACAGCCACGTTGGTGATGCTGTTTGATATTGAAGTTGTTCATTTGTCACGACACTTTGTACAGTTGCTGTTTGACTTTGTAATTATTACAAGTCACAACACAGTTTTGCTAATATTTTGGTTTTTATATGGGAATGTAAGTGAAAGAAGTCTGTGGCGATGGGGCTCAATCGCATCTTCAGTATATATAAGGATAAGATTGGATGAAAGAGTCAGTGGCTAGATAGCTTAACTGAACTCCTGGTTTGAGAACTTGGTTGGATTTGTTATTCTTTAGTACTTAGGTTAAGTCAATGCTTTGACTTTAAGTTTTTGTTGTATCAATTTTGATATTCTTATTTGTAAAGAGTTGGATAATAGAGTCGGTGGCTATGGTGCTCAACCGCACTTTCGTATTTAGTTTAGTGTTGGTAGAGTCAGATGTTTTTCTGAACTCATGGAATGTGAATGTTCTGGTTTGTGTTTAGATTTTTATTGGAACTATACTTATGGTTAGTTGGTTATTTATTCTTATTACAGAGTTTTGTTTTTTGGGATTTTGGTTTTCTTTTATTGGAATTATTTCTATTTCTTTATTAGAGCTTTATTGTTTGAAAAAGAAAGTTCCTTTCTTTTATTGCTGGTTGGAGTGTGATGTAACGTTGTAAAACGTCACATTGAAGTTTCATTGTTAGTCTTGAGATTTAGAGAGAGAGGAGAGTAGATTGTTGACCCTTTCTCACTACTTGTCGTCGAATTTACATAAATTACGTTTTGAGTAGGCAGAATGCTTTGAATGTATAGCCTGTTCTTGGAACGAACGAAATAGAATGGTTTTGTCCACTGGCCAATGTCTTGGCAACCATGCCAACGAAAAAGTATTTTAAAAATCGGAACGTCATTAGCCTAGCTACAGATCGACAGATAAGATGTTGTCATAAATATATTTTTTAAACTTCGCTAAAAAGAAGTAATCTTTTATAAATTGTAAATGGAAGTTCGCGCCTGAGACTTCTTATCCATATTTATGTCAGGATGGCTATGTATTTGGGTAAGATCTTTGGATTTTGGAAACACGTTCATAACCTCGATGACAAGGTGAAATTTTGACGAAAAATTATGCAGCTAATTACGAATTTTACGAAGCTTGAAGAGGCGTTAATGGAATATTTGCCTGCTCTTCAAGATTAATTAGTTCCCTTTAAAAGTGGTAAGTTCTCTTTGTGTTCAAATCACGAACAAATCTCCAATTGTTTTTCCAAATCTAATGGAACTAATTTCTTTTCTTTGCAGCTGAAAAGCACTTTTTTTATATATTAACTTCATTCTTGGATGAAGTTTGCCGTAAATGCTGACCATGTGGTTACGGGCTCGTCATTCTCGTGGAGACAAATGACGTTCCATCACCACAGACAAAAAATTTTTTTTTGTTTTTTTTTTCTTACGAAGTCTACCCTATGGCATGGAAACTAAGGAATACAGCCTTACAGAAATTGCAATTTGTTTAAAATCGATGACACACGGAGCGAAAGAGTCAACAATCTACTCACCTCTCTCTCTAAATCTCAAGACTAACAATGACATTCCAATGTGACGTTTTACAAAGTTACATCACACCCCAACCAGCAATAAAAGAAAGGAACTTTCTTTTTCAAACAATAAAGCTCTAAGAAAGAAATGGAAATAATTCCAATAAAGGAAAACACATTCCATGAGTTCAGAAAAACATCCGACTCTACCAACACTAAACTAAATACGAAAGTACGGTTGAGCACCATAGCCACCGACTCTATCATCCAACTCTTTACAAATAAGAATATCAAAATTGATACAACAAAAAACTTAAAGTCAAAGCATTGACTTAACCTAAGTACTAAAGATTAACAATAACAAATCCAACCACGTTCTCAAACCAGGAGTTCAGTTAAGCTATGTAGCCACTGACTCTTTCATCCAATCTTATCCTTATATATACTGAAGATACGGTTGAGCCCTATCGCCACCGACTTCTTTCACTTACAATCCCATATAAAACCCAAAATATCAGCAAACAAAACTGTGCTGTAACTTGTAATCATTACAAAGTCAAACAGCAACTGTACAAAGTGTCGTGACAAACGAACAACTTCAATATCAAACAGCATCACCAACGTGGCTGTGACAAAGACACAAAGTCAAACAGTAACTAGTTAGTACCGTGACGAACAAATTATTCCAACAAAAATATTGTGGAAAAATACACCAAGAAGATGTGATCGGCTCAACACCACCGAACTTCCGAACACAAATGCTGTAACAAAACAATATGACAAATGTGACCGGCACAACCCTACCGATTTTCCGAACACAAATGCATATATAAAGATGTGATCCTATAGTCAAAAGAGACAGAAATCGACACCAAAAGGTATTTCAAAGTCATATCCGGGTAACTTTGAATTACTTAACAAACAAACAAATTATTCTTAAGGATTCATAATCCCAATATAATACAATATGTACAAAATTAAAATTTAGGAGCAATAACCTAAACATACAAAAAAAACTAGGAAAATTTCCTACAAAACAGAACAATATCATTCCATAATATAAGTGGAATAATAATGTTTTATTAACCAATTAAGGTTCCAACAAACAAACAAAAACATAAGATCTTTCGATGTGTATGACCGTTATTTGTGTGAAAAAGTTAATGTTGTTTCTAAAAGGCTAATTTTGATAATTCTAAAGGTAAATTGATAAATTTTTAATCAATTTGTAATATCCTAAGTTCTATTTTTTTAAGATTCAGAACTTGATTCTAATAAAAAGTTGTGAAGTACATACATCTCTTTCAAATAACCATTGCCGCTCATACTTCATTCTAACAGAGGTTAATTCCTACAACAAATACCAAAACCAAGACCAAAGTTTGTAATATTCAAAACAAAATAATTTAATATTTAATTATATCCTTAACATGGAAGCGACCTATGGATCCTTTATTCAGGTCCCCAGAAGGTAAACATTAGGTGAAACTTTAGAAACTACTTTACACTTAACGAACTTAGGTGCAAGTTTAGCAGAAAAATATGCAGGAGCATTAGACTGCACAAAGCTTCTCCTCCACACAATATCATCAACACCAAAAGAAATGATTCGCCTCCCTACATTATAATAACTAGCATTTCGCTTTCAACAAACAAGATTGTACTTTAACAAAGACTTCACTAAGTGAATTGAGTGAAGTTGCAAAAGAACTTCTATCTCCTATCTCTAGTTGATCTAAATTATCAATAGAGGTACTAACTCAGTGCAAAGATGCATCAAAAATAAGTTCTCTACCGAACATCAAAAAGTTAGGGGTAAAATCTGTCGCAAGATTCACACTATTATTCAAAGCTAGTTGAACATGAGGTAAAAACTTCGACTACGTTCTATGATCATCTTTAAAAAAACATGCTATACATGTCTCAACGGTTTTATTACATCTTTCAACTGGATTATTTTGAGGTGTATACAGGGAATTATAAAATATTTTATTTATATTATAACCCTTAAGAAACGTAACAAACTGTTTAGCAGTAAATTGAGTTCTATTATCACAAACATATATTTTTGGAGTTCCATACTTAAGGAAAATTTCCTTCTCAAGAAGTTTACAAATTACATTAGTAGTAGCATTTATCATTGGGAATAACCAACAGTATTTAGTAAAAACGTCTACAACAGAAAGTATATATGGATAAAAAAATAAAAAATTAAATATCCATCACGCCTTATCCCCGAAGGGGTGGCAGAGGCATATTATATGCCCACTTTTCACCGTGTGGATTCCATGTGGTGGGTGACACCGTGGTGAGCCCATTGCCGTGTTGAAATAGACAGACGCAGGTTGTGGCTACCTGCTGTTGAAATTTTCAAGCCGCCCATAAGGCCTTCAACCAGGCTTAACGACTGCCATTTTACTGGCAACCGGGACCAACAGCTTAACGTGCCTTCCGAAGCACGGAAACGCTCGCAAATGTAAATGCCACAAAGTGGTCACCCATCCGAGGACCAGCCATAGTGAAAGTTGCGTAACTCAGTGATCGTTTACAGAACACTGAGACCGCGAGGCCACGAGCGCTTCGCAAAGGACCAGAATAAGTTCTATTATTTATAAGAAATTCTAAGTTAGGTCTAGTATCTTTACTTTTAACAAACAAAATAGGAGCAGAATATATGTTTATAAAATAAACTTTAAAATAATTTAGCCAATGACTGCGTTCTCTTTCATTAGTTGCAGCATCAGAAGCATAACTAAATTTCTTTAACATCGAGTCACTATCAGTTCCCACACAAACCTGTGCTCAATGGGACCTAATCAGTTTTTTCAACTGTTATCATTATTAATCCTCACTAAATTGCAATCGTCGCAAGTCTTGGAAGTGACACCTAATTTGTGACATTTAAAACAAATAATTCCAGGGTGTTTTAAACAATTTTTAAAAGTATGACCAGAAGTCTTACATTTTAAACAAACTAAGTTTTTATTATTGTTGTCATTACTGACAGCATTAACCGCAGTAAATTTATGTATGGATTTAATAACCTTAGGGGATGTGGGGACTTTACGTTCAACGCAGTCTTCAAGTTCTCGGCTAAGATTAAGAAAATTGTTAACAGAAGAGATCTGTTTACCAAAAAGATAAAGAAGTTCATTTTCTAAAAGATGATCATATTCATCCTTATCAAAATGCTCTAACAAAGTAACCTTCAGATCCTGCCAAGAAGATATCTGAATGCGAACACTACGGAACCATTTGATTGCAGTACCCGACAAAAGATCAGTAAATGATACTACTAGCAAATGTTCATTAAAATTCTTAAATAAAAAGTATTCCTCTACCTGAGTTATAAATTCTCTAACACAAGATTTACCATCATAATTAATCCTACTACGCTTCAGGTCAGGCAATTTAGTCACCGAAGGTAAATGTTTTCTAATATTTTCATGAAGTGAGACGTTCAATGTATTACACGAAGGCAAACCCCTATATAAGCGATGAGTATCATTTATATTTTGAAGATAGGTTCAGAAACATCAGCAAGGCCGACTGTCTCTCTGACAGTACACATGGTATCGTCAGGGATTCGCTCCTCCTTATCATCAAGCAAGGGTGGAAACTGCACGCTCTTGTCCATAGTTGACAAGTAAAAAATCAAAGAAATTCAAAAGTAAAACAATTAATTGCAAAAATATCCAAAGGCAACTGAGACCGAATGGTAAGATGATAGTAATAATCAGCAGTCAGCTATTAACATCCAAAAGCCAAAACAAATTCAAAGAAAGCACTGAAAACTCAATTAAATCAATTATATTATTAAAAGTTAAGTTATAGGTTATTTTCAAGAAATCATAATTACTTTAGTTTAAGATTACTCCAGTTTTAGATATATATATACCAGTAGAACAGTATTTCTTCATTTGTTGAGAATGTTTCAATAACAAAATAGTTTAATATACTCTAAGCAAAATATACAAATATATATTTCAGAGCAAAACAATGTAACAATAACAATACCACTATAAGATGCACGACTCACTCACTACAAGCAAATGTATACTCAAATCAATCCTTCAAGTCTCTGTTCACACGCGCCAATTGTAATATTAATGATATTTCAATTGTCTTATTATGGGGACATGAACTAGCAAACAAACAAAAAGATATAACTCGTTTCAGGCGCCAGGAGGATAAGTCCTACCAACTTTATGCACACGGATATCAGCGATAGAGATTGAGCTTCTAATCATAAGAGCAGGAACCAAAAATAATGGAATACATCTCTAGAAGAAAGTTTCTATATTTTTATAGGCGAATTGATTGAATATACATTATCACTATTGGTATAATCTATTCCAGTGATTTAGTAAGCTAAAGATTAACTATTCACAGGGTTGAGGCGTGAAATTTAGAATAGTGAGATCCAGCATAAGGCCAGCTTATTAGTCAAAATATATATCGTAACATGATTCAAAACATGAGCCAAATCATTGAGTCTTTACATGGGCCTGATCATTGAGTCGTGATTACTACATTACTAGATTAATCTACACAAAAACAATTCAAACTAGGTACCTGATGACGTGGTTACATTACCACGGGATTCGAAATCACATCTGCAGACCGCGACAGGTGTCGTCTCCACGAGAATGACGAGCCCGTAACCACATGGTCAGCATCCATGGCAAACTTTATCCAAGAATAAAGTTAATATAAAAAAAAGTGGCTTTTCAGCTGCAAAGAAAAGAATTAGTTCCATTAGATTTGGAAAAACAATTGGAGATTTGTTCGTGATTTGAACACATAAAGAGAACTTACCACTTTTTTAAAGAAAAACCAATAAATCTTGAAGAGCAGGCAAATATTCCATTAACGCTGCTCCAAGCTTCGTAATAAGCTGTAAACAAATGAATAATCTTTCGTCAAAATACTAAAAATCACCAAGGCTAGAAACGTGGTTTCGAAAATCCAAAGTTCTTACCGAAATACAAAGTTATTTTGATATAACCATTGATAAGAAGTCACAGGCGTGAACTTCCATATACAATTTATAAAAGATTACTTCTGTTTAGCGAAGTTTAAAGAATATATTTACAATCGACATCTTTTCTGTCGATGTAGCTAGACGAATGACGTTCCATCACCACAGACAAAAAGACATTTTTTTTTGTTTTTTTTTCTTTCTAACCAAGTCTACCCTACGGCATGTAAACTAAGGAATACAGCCTTACAGAAATCGCAATTTGTTTAAAATCGATGACACACGGAGCGAAAGAGTCAACAATCTACTCACCTCTCTTTCTAAATCTCAAGACTAACAATGACATTCCAATTTGACGTTTTACAACGTTACAACATCATCAGCCAATAGAGTTCAGGAGAACGTTAAAGTGTGGTGTCACAGGTCAATTAAGGTTGTAAGCATGCCCATCGTGCCCACTATAGTGGATCCGCACTTGCTTGCTGATGAGCATTTTCGGGATGTTCTGGTTATTATGTAAGAAGCGCTCGTGGCGCCGCGGTCTCAGTATTCTGTAAACGATCACTAAGTTACGCAACTTTCACTATTGCTGGTCCTCGGATGGGTGACCACTTTGTGGCATTCACATTTGGGAGCGTTTCCGTTGTTCGGAAGGCACGTTAAGCTGTTGGTCCCGGTTGCCAGTAAAGTGGCAGTCGTTAAGCCTGGTTGAATGCCTTATGGGCGGCTTGAAAAAATTTCAACAGCTGGTAGCCACAACCTGCGTCTGTCTATTTCAACACGGCAATGGGCTCACCACCTATTACGTGGGACAGGAATCCACATGGTGAAAAGCGGGCATATAATATGCCTCTGCCACGCCATAAGGCGTGATGGATATTATGTAAATAATAAACGAGCAGCAACTTGCTGATATGTCCACATCACACAGAGTTCGTATAAACATTTGTTTGTAGATTAATGTTACAGTCACTGATTTAATTATTAATTTTGTAAGAAAAATTTTGTTTGTAACACAATGTTTAACCACATACAATTCATGTGTATATGAGGCGATGTAATTATAATTGATAGTGGGCTCTCACAGGTGATGGATACAAGAGCTTATTGTGGCGCAGAGCTGCGACCAAACCACTATTTGTCAAAACATTTAATTAGTCATAACATAGAATTATATTTTATTTATTTATTTATTTACAGCCTTTATTATTGATTAACATTATTCAAAACAGCTACATTTCATTGCATGGATTATTATTCAAATTCGCTACAATATTAAATACACAATACAATATTAAATTCGGTTCATTTCATTATAAGCTACATTCTTCACTACATGTCAATTCATTATAATATTATCAATTATCAAATTCGATTCTTTATACTATACATTATTATATTAATATATTTAATGAAATAATTACAATTCATTATATTTATTACTAGCTGACCCGCCCGGCTTCGCCCGTGACATACTTGAACCCCGTGGCACCCATTTAATCCAGTAGTTTATTAATTTCACGATAATGTATGAACATTTTCCAAATTACCTGATTACTTCTCCGCCCTCAAGTACTACGCATATTTCCACAATATATTATTTTGTTATATCTTAAAGGGTTTAGGCAGCGTTTTCGATAAAAGCTCCCAGACGGCATTTTTTTCCGATACCGCCAACATATATCGTTATAATTAAGTTAATGTATACAAAACTTAACAAAATATACATAAAAACCTTCTTAATGAATCAATCTATCTGTTTAAAAAAAACTGCATTGAAATTCGTTGCATAGTTTTAAAGATCTAAGCATACATAGGGACAGACGGCGAAAAACGACTTTGTTTTATAATATTATGTAGTGATTCCTTACATTATTTAGATACCATAATTTTGTGTTCACTATTATATATTTTGTTTATAAGATCATCATCATCCGAGCGTCTGTCCCAGTTGCGTCTCGCGACGCCCGGGGTCTGCTTTCCTACATTTTCTCCTCCACTTCGCTCGGTCGTCGGCATCCCCTGTAGTGAGACCATTGGCACGCATGTCATCCCTGACAACGTCAAGCCAGCACTAATAATAATAATAATAATAAATCTTTATTCATTTAGGTCACATATTAACACTTATGAACGTCATGAATATTGCTTCTACATTTACATTTACTGCCAGATTCGCAAAGCGATAGGTAGAGCCTGAGGAAGAACCTGGCAATAAAACTCATGGCCCCTCTTTTCTAAACGCCAGTAATTACATTAGTTTGATTAACATGATATTTGACCAATTATATAGTAATGAATTTATACAAACAAAAAAAAACAAAATCAATGTTGTGTTTAAATCATATCAAAATTAGAGCGATTATAGTTGCCGGTTCTAAGGGCAGCCTACCCTTGAAAAAGAAGAATCTGGCAAGAAAGTCAATGGATGCCATTTTAAAATGTAGGAATGGCTTACAACATTAAAATTACACTTACATTGTTCCTTTGGATTTATGTGAGAACAGTCGACTAAACTTAAGTTTACCTTAAATATAAATAAGATTATTTTTAATAATTGCTATAACAGCTATGAGCTGACCAGTCCCAACAGACGGCACCCGTTCACGGGTATGACGCATTATATCAGCCATCGCCCTACTCAACCGTATTATAGGGAATAAGGCGACCCGATACATACGCCACCACTGCCAGGACACTTAGGCGAGCATGACATACTCAAAAACTGCACAGCAACTATCATGTCAATTTCAAAGAAATAAATAAGTCTACATGGTGCTCACACAATAACAAACTCAAATTACATTGTATACCGGGACTAAACGCAGCCAATTTAGAAACCTTTAGTTGTCAGATGTTTCAAATTATTAATAATGTAGAGATGTAAAAATACAACATATAAATGCAGATTCAAGGCATATCACAAGATTCATTCGAATCCTAAATAGCTCAAGCGAAGAGCAAGCAACTCATTTCCATTTATTTTTATCGTTCAAATAATCATTAGTTGTGTAATAGGCCCTTTTCAAGAGGTGCCTCTTAATTTCCGCCTTAAATTTATGTAACGGCAGGTTCATAATGTTTAAAGGAATTTTATTATATAGTCGTACGCCAATTCCTGCAAAAGAGTCGTGAACCTTTTGTAAACGATGATGCGTTCCAATTAATTTATGCTTATTTCTAGTATTTATCGAATGTATGTCACTGTGTCTATTGTATAAATGTATGTTCTGTTTAACTAACATAATATTTGCAAATATATACTGTGATGCAACCGTTAAAATGCCAATTTCTTTAAATTTTTCTCTAAGAGACACTCTAGCACTCAATTTATATATTGCACGTATAGCTCTCTTCTGGAGTACAAAAATTACTTGTAGATCAGCTGCTTTGCCCCACAGCAAAATGCCGTAAGACATGACACTATGAAAATAACTAAAGTATACCAGCCTGGCAGTTGCCACATCAGTAAGCTGCCTGACTTTACTAACGGCAAAGGCTGCCGAGCTGAGTTTACCTGCAAGACACGTTATTTGGGCATTCCACTGCAGTTTGCTATCTAAAGTGATCCCCAAAAATACAGTTGATTCTACAAGATTAAGGGTATCACTGTTCAATGTTATATTTGTACCGCAATTCCTGACATTAGGCATGCTGAATCTGATACATTTTGTCTTCTTAGCGTTTAGTAGCAAATTATTGGTCGTAAACCAATCTACAACTTGGGCAAGTGAACTATTTACGCCGTTAAAATTACTAAGCGTGCGATCAACTTTAAAAATAAGTGACGTATCATCAGCAAATAGAACAATGTCGCACAAGTTCTGTATATAGAATGGCAGATCGTTAATATAAATTAAAAATAGAAACGGACCCAGAATTGATCCCTGCGGTACGCCCATAGCAACAGATGCTCCAGGGGAGCGAATTCCATTGACATCAACATGTTGTATTCGATCATTTAGGTAGGAGGCAACAAGGTTCAGTGCAGAGTGTTTGATACCATACTAAAATAGTTTTCCCAATAGTGTTTAATGGTCAACGCAATCAAATGCTTTGGAGAGATCGCAGAATACACCAATAGCATCTTGTCTATTCTCCCAGGCGTCATATATATGATTCAGAAGTGTCACACCTGCATTAATGGTAGAACGACCCCTTGTGAACCCATACTGCTCCTTATGTAATAGCATATTTAAATTAAAATGAGCTTGTAATTGTTGCAATATAATTTTTTCAAAAATTTTGCTAATGGCTGGTAATATTGAAATTGGTCTGAAATTACCAGGGTCGGTTTAGGATCCAGATTTAAATAGAGGTATTACTTTACTGTGTTTCATTAAATCTGGAAACACTCCTTTATCAACACATTTATTAAATATTTCAGCTAGATATGGTGATATATTAACAATGATAGACTCAATCAATTTTACAGAAATACCCCACAAGTCAGCTGTCTTTTTTGAGTTAAGTGACTTGAATACTTTAATGATATCATTTGGGTTTACATATTTGAAGCCAAATAAGACACTACACTGATCCACGCTGCCCCCAAGCATGCGTTGAGCTTTTATTGGACAAGAATTTAAGGAGCTAGTTGTTTTCGCGGGTATGTCTATAAAATAGTTGTTAAAAGTTTGTGCTATATCTAATTTATTATTACACACTTCGTTATTTATAATTAACTCAATGTTATTATCACGGGGTAGTAATCGACCGGTTTCAGTATTGATTACATTCCAAGTCATTTTTGCCTTGTTTTTTGACTCTTTAATTTTATTACTTATATGTAACGACTTGGCAGCAGCACAGGCCTTTTTAAAGGTCTTAGAATAAATTTTAACATATTGAATAAAGGCAGGATCAAAATTAAATTGCTTCATACCATATAGTTCGTACAACTTAGCCATACTTTTGTAAATTCCTGCAGTTGCCCACTCACAAAATTGCAAGTTTTTGTTTTTATAAAATGTTTTTGATTTAAATATGTTGTTGTACTCAGCTTTAATTGTATTAAATAAGGAGTCATATAAGCTGTTTGGATCTTCCTGATTAAAGTCAATATGAGTGACTTTTGCTGAAACATTTACATTAAATTGTTTAAGTCGATGTGCACTCATTGGTATACATACAATTTTATTCTTTTTAGAATTGACATCAATAGGAAATGCTGCTTTCTGACCAAGATGATCTGATGGAAAGTTACTTAGTATCTCCCTTGTTGTTGATACTTCTTGGGTCTTCCCCTCTTACCGGGACCCGGCGGGGCTGACAAGGCCAGACATTTGTTTCCTACGTGGCCCCGCGGTTGCCGCAAGACGTGACCATACCAACGAAGGCGACACTCTTGCAACAACTTGTCCGCAATGTCACGGACGTGAAGGCTGCCGCGGATGCGGCACTCCACACATCCACCGCAGCATCTTCATTTCCGTGACACGTAGCTTCTGCTTGTGTCGCTCCAATATCGGCCACGTCTCACTGCCATGTAAAAGGACAGATCTAATAATGGTTTTGAAGATCTTTCCCTTCAACCGGATCGGCATTTTAGGGTCACAAATGACACCGGTCATCTCCCGCCATTTGGCCCACGCGGCAGCAATGCGTGACTTGACATCGCAATCGATGTCACTGGACGTGTGAAAAACAGATCCCAGGTATTTAACCTGGTCCGTGCGCTCGACCAAATCACCGCCTATGCGGATGGATGTGGGATCTGTTGAGTTTTTTGCCAAGTACTCGGTCTTCGCCACATATAGTTTCAGACCGCCGTTCTCAAGCGTCTCCTTCCACGCCGTTAAACTGGTCGCACCAATCTGCCCCTGTCCGCGTCTGCCAGCGCAATATCGTCAGCATACATGAGCAACCATGGAGGCTGCTCATGTGGGTTTCTGATGCTGTCCGACAATTCGTCTAATATTACACTGAACAGAAGCGGACTAAGGACCGAACCCTGGTGTACCCCGACGGTGATGGGGAAGGGTTTCGTGTCGCCAACAGCAGTCCGAACCATTGAATCGGAGTCACAGTACATGTCCCGGATAGTGTCAATATAGACCTCTGGAACCCCTTTGGACCGCAGTGCCCACCAGATCATCGCTCGAGGAACACAGTCGAAGGCCTTTTGCATGTCTAGAAACAAACAGTGCAGAGGCGTGTTCTTCGACCTGTATTTCTCTGCGACAACCCTCAGGGCAAAAACAGGGTCCGTGGTCCCATGACCAGGGCGAAACCCATATTGACACTCCGAGAGAGTATACTCCTGCCGGATCCGAGAGTCTATAATCCTCTCGAAGATCTTCATGGAGTGGGACATCACCTTTATACCGCGGTTGCTCGCGCACTCCTGCACTGACCTCTTACCTTTGAAGACTGGAGTAATAATACTCATCTCCATTGGTTTGGGATCTGCCCGCTGAGGAGTATGCGGTTAAAAAGGTTTACTAAGAGGGGCATCTTAGTAAACCTAATACCGCGAGGACCCATCGCCTTCCAGGCTTCGATGGGGACTCCATCGGGTCCGACATCTCTCCGATTCTTCATGCGGCGAAGCGAAGTCAGATTTTGTTTATAAGATGTTGTAGTTGTTTTGTCATTTATTTATTTTATTTATTTATTTAGGTCCACCAACAACTGTTTACATTGATACTTATAATTACAACAATAAGACATAAGACAAAGGCCTCTTCCAGAGCCTTCCAATCTTTTCTCTGTCGTGCCTTTTGCATCCATGTTGTTCCTGCTGTCGCACTCCATCGGGTCCGACATCTCTCCGATTCTTCATGCGGCGAAGCGAAGTCAGATTTTGTTTATAAGATGTTGTAGTTGTTTTGTCATTTATTTATTTTATTTATTTATTTAGGTCCACCAACAACTGTTTACATTGATACTTATAATTACAACAAAAAGACATAAGACAAAGGCCTCTTCCAGAGCCTTCCAATCTTTTCTCTGTCGTGCCTTTTGCATCCATGTTGTTCCTGCTGTCGCACGAATATCATCCACCCCTCTTCATTTTGGTTTGCCACATTTTCTTTTATTACCTCTAGGGTACCATTCTATTATGTCCCTAGCCTTTTTTCCGCTTTTTAGCTTTTGACCGGATTAAATGTGTTACTTTTGTCAATCTTTTACTGTTTGATTTCTTTCTTATGGTTGTTAGTTTTACTTTGTCTTTTAGTTTTACATGTAGCATACTCCTCTCCATGTTGTTTTGACAAATTTATAGTTTTCTCATATTTCTTTTTGTGAGTGCTCATGTTTGGCACCCATATGGTCACCCACTGGGAGAACACAAGTATCCAGGATCTTAAACTTATATTTTTGTGGCATATCTTTAGATTTCAGAACCTCCTTCAATGACCAGAATTTATTCCAAGCTTTGTTTGTTCTGCTTTCTATTTCCCTTTCATCTGTATTTTTTTGGTGATATAATGCTACCGAGGTAGGTGTATTGGTCAACAATTTCTGTGCCTTCTAACTCTATTGACTGTTTTAGGGCATTTATCATTTTTTTAGTTTTTGACTTATTCGTGGTTAAACCTACTTTTCTACTTTATATTTTGAAATCTATTAGGATTAACTGCAGCATGGAAGGGTCTTCTTCAACTATTATAACATCATCAGCAAATCGGAGGTTATTCAGTCTGACGCCATTGATGATCAGATCTTTATCCGTCCCAGTCTAGGTGACGAAATATAGTTTCTAGGACAGCAGTAAAAAATTTCGGAGATAGTGGGGTCTCCTTGCCGTACACCCCGGTTGATTGCGAATTCTCTTCCTTTTCTTTCTAATTTAATCTTTGCTTTGCTTGATTCATATATTTTTTCTATTATATTTATATATTTAGGGTGTATTTCCTGTTCTCCAAGTGACTGCCATATAGCTTTATGTTTCAGGGAGTCAAAAGCCTTGTTATAATCTATGAAAACCACATAGAATTCTTTTCCATATTCATTGTATTTTTCTATTATTTGTTTTTGAACAAGTATATGAATAAAATTGTGTATTTAGGGAGTATGTTTAGCGCGAATGGAAGATGTGATTCGAATGTAGAACGGCGAGTAGCTGCCGGAAACAGAGTTAACGGTGCTTTGTCTCAATTAGTAAAGCGATAAAGCATCGTAAAAGAAGCACGACTGGCGATTCATAACGCAGTGCTAGTGCCAAGTTTGCTTTACGGTAGCGAAACCTGAGTATGTCAGCAGATGCATGAAAGTAAATTGAATGCTGTGGAGATGCGATCACTTCGAAAATTGTGCGGCGTTACTTTGGCCGACCGAATACGTAACGAAGTGATACGCAATATGGCAGGTTTGAATGAAAGTGTCAGCGTTAAGCTGGAAAAGGGCGTTCTCCGTTGGTTTGGACACGTCCAACGAACGAGTGAGGAACGATTGACGAAGAATATATATTGTGCGAAAGTAGAGGGTAGAAGAAGTCAAGGTAGGCCGAGACTTACATATGAAGACCACGTGAGCAGATTGCTCAAAAACGGAAAGGTCAAAAGTACTCGGATACCCAGATGTGTGTGTATGAAGCGATTGATGAATCTTGAAGAAGCGAAAGAAGTGTGCATGGATCGCGAAGCCTGGCGATCTGTGCTCTCTGACTACCCCGTCAGGGATAAAAAAAATATATCTTCACGCTTTGTGAAGATATTTTTTTTTCATATGGTCTATGTTGGGGTAATTTTTGCGGAAACCAGCTTGTTCCCTTGGTTGTTTTCTGTTAGTGGATTTTCAATGCGTCTCAATATTATTTAGGTAAAGATTTTATACAGGTTTGATGTCATGCTTATGGGCCGGTAATTGTATATTATTTTTATCTCCCTTTTTATGTATTAAAGTTATAGTGGTTTTTGTCCATTGGGTTGGAATGTATTTATATTCTATTATTTTATTTAGAATCCTTGTGAGTGGGACTATAATTATAGCTGAAGTACTTTTTAGGAGTTCATTGGAAATGTGCTCCTCACCAGATGCCTTATTATTTCCTTGGGAGGCTATAGCCATTTCCACTTCTCTTTTCATAATAGGTGGGACATTTTCTGCAACATGTATTTGTCTGCTTGTGTTTACTATATCATTTTTCTTACAATCTACGTCGTCGTACAGATTCTTGTACAATTCCGACGCTATGTCTAATATTTTCCACCTTAGAGTATGCCTTTCCTGTGACTTGTCTTTCAAATCTGTTGTCCATGTTTGCCAGCCATTTAGCTCTTTCCCAGCTTTCTTTATTCCACCTGTATTTTTTATACATTCTTTTCATTTCTCTAGTCTGCTGTCTTGTCTATGTTTTCTTATACTCTCATTGATTTCTTTGCTTACTTTGTTATTTTGTTTTTATTTACTGTTTTGTTTTTTATCAATTCCTTTCGTATTTCTAACAGTTGTCTTGCCTTTTCTCCTATTTTATCTTTGGTTCTATTTACACATTTCAGTTCTATATTAATATTTTGAAGATGATTTTCCAGTAGGTCATACATTTGCTGAAATTATATAAAATGTCAAGAAATCTATCTGCACATTGTTTCCTCACAGGGACCCACCATTGGTATTCCCTATACTTTCAAGAGTCGATAGTTCTCTTCATCTGGGTGACCTTTAATGTGAAAGGCATCTTCAGTGCACAGTGCATCAGTGTGTCTCTTCATACAGTCACATGAATCTGTTTGGACACACTTCTATAATTTTGTTATACTTTGTCTACAACATCTAACTAATGTAAGCGCCCCTATTGCTATCTTATGGCCGTATTACAGAACGTTTCTCAGTACTCAAGAGTAGTAATTTAAGGCGAAAACTAGTCTTAAGTGTTTCTTGAGTATTGAGAAACGTTCTTTAATACGGCCCTTAGTAACATATCACATTGTTATTTACGCATAACACTAATGTTACCTTCTCTAAGACAATTTTCATAAAACAAACAACACAACTTACATACTAACTTGATTTTGCAAATTGTTACAGACTAAAAGTGACATGGATGATGACAATCTTCCAAGAGTCAAGACTGAGCAAGTCCTGTCGGATATGGAGGCGACCAATATAGCACCTGTAGCCACCGAAGATGTGAGAAACATTGAAGTCATTGAACACAGAAAGAAAAGGGGTCTTAAAGGTTTTAATTCAAATACATCATTTGTTTCAGATAAATTCAGTAAAGCCACAGGAATGTTTACATATTAAGAGGCTCCTAATAGAACCAGTGATGCAATTAGATATAGCAAGTAGGCTTCAACAGAGTTCCACACTAAATGCACTACAGTATAATGATCAAGTGGAGACCTTCAACAACAATGTTGATGTCAAAATAGAGCCAGTAAATACTGAGGGTAAATATTTTAGTACTTATAGCACAAGAACAAGATAGAAGATGAAGGAGTACCCCTCTCTCACTCTTCTTTATCTGTACAACTGTCTCTGTATCAATAGAATACAGATGGTGCATCACCAGACAATAAGACACAACAATCTTTCACAGATCCCTTATGCTCTCCTCAAGCCGTGGCAGAGTCAGATTGCGTGGCACTGGGCTTGAACTCTACATGTGACATACCTCTGGATATTGTGAAGAAGGAGCCGGAGAATGGGGACGTAGAGACTGGTATGTATGTTAATACTTTGACCACGCTGAATATTTCAGAAGCTATTCATCTCTTTCCAATAAAACTGGATTGGATGTTATAGATTTTTCACTAGTTGATTTTTATTTTCTAACAATAGCAAACATTTATCATTAATAGAGAATGGTTAGTCTATCAATACTGCTGTGTGCTACTGTCTATGTTCTCCCACAGATCCTTTGCACTCTCCTCAAACTGCAGTGCCAGATCGCGAGGCGCTAGGCTTGCACACTACATGTGACTTACCCCCGGATATTGTAAAGGAGGAGCTGGACGACGAGGACACCGGTGAGTAGGCTTAAGCTGCTAGTTTCTTATCAAGATTCTTTTTTTTTATATACTCTGTCAATATTTTGACTATTTGCACTTGTAATGAGGTTAGTGTATTAGGTAAGTAAAACTTTTTTTGTACACAAATATTAATTAAATTTAAAAATATTATATTACTGGTATATCGAGGTAATTGAAACGCAGAGCTTGCACTTACAATGTCCTTTAATTGACTGACGTACAATTACTTACATACATCTTCATTACATGTTTTTTCTACCCTTAAATGGCGGCCTTATAACTAAGAGCAATTTCTTACAAGCTACCTTTGAATAGATGAAATAAATAGGGTAGAAGGAGTCAGGGAAGGCCGAGACTTACATATGAAGACCACGTGAGCAGATTGCTTAAAAACGGAAAGGTCAAAAGTACTCGGATACCCAGACGTGCGTGTATGAAGCGATTGATGAATCTCGAAGAAGCGAAAGAAGTATGCATGGATCGCGAAGCCTGGCGATCTGTCCTCTCTGACTACCCCGTCAGGGATACAGCGTGAAGATAGTTAGTTAGTTTTTTACCTTTGAATAGACAAAATGATTGATGAAGTGATGATGATTGCAATATAGTTTAAAATTGGTAGTTTTCAGTGTGAGAAAAATAAATCTACTGTCAGAAAAGTTAAGGATAAAGGAAATACAGTCTCAGATTAGGCACACACTTCACACATAAAATCTAACAAATACTAATACACACATCAAATAAGTATATATAAAAATAATATTATATTGTATACTAGATTGCCCGTGGAATATATCGACCTCCCATAGCATCTATTTAATCCGGTCGCTTATAAATTTTACAATGATGCATAATAAATGCCCGATTTGTCGACATTTATGACTACTGCTCTGCTCCCCAGTGTAGTAGCATAATGATACATAACCTATAGCCTTCCTCGATAAATGGGCTATCTAACACAAAAAGCTTTTTTCAAATCCGACCAGACATTCCTGAGATTATCGCGTTCAACCAAACAAACAAACTCTTCAGCTTTATAATATTAGTATAGATAGGCTGCAAACAGAATTTTATTGCTTATAACTTTCTTAACATTATCTTGATCACAGGTTAATAATTTTATTATTAAAAAAAACACTACAAATAAACAAAAATCACCTAGGTATTGTGCTTTAACCGTACCTTTAAAGACCGACAGTGATTGTGCTCGCCTAATATGCCAGTAAAATGGCAGTCGTTAAGCCTGGTTGATGGCCTTATGGGCCGCTTGAAAAATTTCAGCAGCGGGTAGCCACAACCTGCGTCTGTCTATTTCAACACGGCAATGGGCTCACCACCTATTACGTGGGACAGGAATCCACACGGTGAAAAGTGGGCATATAATATGCCTCTGCCACCTCTTCGGGGATAAGGTGTGATGGATATTTTTTATTTAATATCTCGTATAATTTCTTAGAGCTAATTTTATTCTAGTGTTTTGATTGAAAACTTCTCCGCTGCATTGGTTTGTTGTAGGAGTCGCAAAGGTCGGACTGATTGCTCGTCGCCTTTGCATGGTAGTAAATGGTATTCGGTCTGTCCTTCGAGATGAATAGTTCACGAGACGAGGCTTGGTTTTCTGTGTCCGCTAATGACTGGCTTCGTTCTCCTGACTGTATACAAGACTCAGAATGAGGGGTTGCCAAATCAGGCAGTAAGTCCGGTCCCAATCTTGATCGTTACCCGATGGAGAGTTCATTCTTTTTCTTATTTGTTCAATGTGTCTGGTGACTTTTTTCCTCTTCTGGTATGTGTATAAGGTACTTGCTGTTGCCAATTTTCTTTTTTTATAGCTCCTTCCAACCAACACAGCTTCTTGTTTCTATATTTTGCAGTCAAATAATTTTTAAATTCTTTAAAATCTGTCCTCTGTGTGTCTCGGTAATATTTAGCCTGTAAGAATTGATTATGTTCGATGGTTAGGACTGTGGACGAAGGCGACGGCACGGTAAAAGAAGCACGACTAGCGATTCATAACGCAGTGCTAGTGCCAACTTTGCTTTTCGATAGCGAAACCTGGGTATGTCAGAAGATGCATGAAAGTAAGTTGAATGCTGTGGAGATGAGATATTTTCGAAAATTGTGCGGCGTAACTTTGGCCGACCAAATATGTAACGAAGTGATACGTAATATAGAAGGTTTGAATGAAAGTGTCAGCGTTTAGGACACGTCCATCGAATGACTGAGGGACGATTGACGAAGAATATATATTGTGCGAAAGTGGAGGGTAGGCCGAGACTTACATATAAAGACCACGTGAGCAGATTGCTTAAATACGGAAAAGTCAAAAGTACTCGGATACTTAGACGTGCATGTATAAAGCGATTGATGAATCTGTAAGATGTGGAAGAAATATGCATGTATCGCGAAGCCGCGACCCTGTCCTATATATAGCTTGAAGATATTAGTTATTTAATAGATATTAGAACTAAAGAGATATTAAACAATCGCGCGGCGCTGTTTCCCTTTCTAGAACAGGCGTTCATAATTTCGATTCAAAATTCTATGATTCACATTAGTAGTTGTGTGAAAATTTTAGGAATAATGATGGCGTCGAATATATCCTGGAGCACACAACTCCAAGAGATAAGCAGAAAGGCGTTCGCTCTTGCAAGCTCTTGCGATAAGGAGGTTACAACGTTTTCAACCTTTATCTATATTTAAAAAAAATAAAAATTAAAAAAAATATTAAAGCGCTAGCAAACTCTTCACTTCTTCCTATTCTTGATTATGCTGATACCAGCTATTTAGATCGCGCCGAAAACCAACTAGACAAACTTGAGCGTCTCCAAAATGTTTGCATACATTTTACGTTTATATTTGGTTTGCGCCAGTATGATTGTTTCACAATTTCGTATACAGCTCAAGTAGTTACGAGTACTTATACGACATTGCCGGAATACTCATATTTTATCCTTATTGTATAATATTTTATTTAACCCATCTACACCCTCCTATTTGAATGGACGTTTTGAATTTCTTTATGATTCTCATAATAGATGTCTGAAGTCGTCGGAAAACCTAGAACTAAAAATGCCACGGCATTCTACAAATTTCGTTGACCGCTCCTTTATTAGAACCTTTAGTGTCCGATCGAAACTGGTTTTTACGACCGAAACCGAATTTCGGCAACGGTCTCAGTTTCGGCCGAAACCGAACCTTTCTTATAAGGATCATGTTTTCAGAGAAAAATAAAGAATATGTATTATAATCAGTCAATTTTTTTTTTCTTTATATCACATAGGTAGCTTTAATACTTATTTATTTATGTTGTTACCTAATATCACAATAGTTATAGGTGGATAGGTAGGTACCTAATATTTAAGTAATGAACAAAACTAAATAAATCACTTTTATCATAAAAATAAATTAATTTCTTCTATACTTAATCATCATATTCACACTTCAACAAAAAACAGAAGCTAAATTGTAAAATGTTATTTCTTATTAATATTCAGAGTAAAACAATCTTATATTATAGGTAAGAAACAATAGTTTATCAATATTTTCGCCTCGCAGATTGCTCCTTCCGTCTGAATAAATTTGTCCAGCAGCTCTAAATAATTGTTCACTCTAAACACTCCTTGGTGGAGCCACGGTTTTCAGTGCCACCTTTCTCAAAGACAGATATGGACTAGAATCCCAGTAAGAATAAATATCTGCTCTTCTCTGACAAGTATGCCTGAATAGTTTGCTTAATTTGGGTTAAACAATCACTGTTCTCCACACCAGAAGTTTCTATAAAGTTACAAGTAGATTTAGGTAGCGCTCGTGGCCCCGCGGTCTCAGTGTTTTGTAAACCATCACTGAGTTACGCATTTTTCATATGGCTGATGCTCGGATGGGTAATGACTTTGTGGCATTTACATTTGCGAGCGTTTCCGTGCTTCGGAAGGCACGTTAAGCTGTTGGTACCGGTTGCCAGTAAAATGTCTCAAAGAAAATCTAAATATAATCAAGTTTCATTCATCATTTTTGATATTCGCAAATGCTCACAAATTTCTACTAATTTCGAATCTTGCTGTTCTACTCGCACGGGACGGAGACGCGGGGCGAGCGGAGGATGGAATGAGTTTGTGTGCGGTTGCCAAAGTACCTTCCTAGTTGTCAGAATAAAGAAGGTACTTACTCTGTGACAGTTGTTTTGATAGCGTAGTTTGGTGCTTGAATACTCGATAATGGATTTCGAAAGATGGGATGTATCACACAGTAAGTGCATATTTTATTTATCTACGTTTTTTATCTGAAGAAATAAGAATTTCACCCAAGTTTTTTCTAAAGTCGACTAGGGTTACTCTGCCTGTTCGCGTGCACTTAGTGGAATTGTAGGTTAGAGCAAGAAAATAAAAATGTTAGAGTAGTTAGTAGTAACATATTCTGTACCGCAAGCATGTTGTATCATACAAGATTTTAGTATATCGATACCAGAAGTATCAATTAATGTAAGGGTCATTTTGGCGAAAATTATTTATATATATATATATATATATAATATATAAGTGGATTCAGAATTTTGCACTCTATCGATTGGTATTCTTGAAATTTATCTATCGTTAAAAAAGATTCCCTTGTGTACAAACTTTTTTAACCGCGTCTAAGTATTTATAAGAATAATAGTGATGTAAGTGCCATAATTACTTTTTCTTCTCTGTAAATTAAAGTAAGTCATCGTACAAAATAATTTAAACCTTGACCTTAAATTTCGAATATGTAAATTTAAATAACATGTTCCTTACCTTTATTCACAATTCGATATTTTTAATAAAACTAACTTTGTCGTTGCTCCTTACTTTAATATGCTTATTATGTAAAAAATCCATATTTGCTTTACATTACCTGTTTAAAGGTAGTTGCAATCTGGACTCGAGGGGGATAGCACGAATATGGGCCCACCCGACGGTCTGATTATCCACCACCCTCTTGGCCGCTGCGACTGAACACTTTACCCACCAGGGTGCAAAGGCACGACACCTTCTTATCCTGGTGGTTGGACAACCTCTCTCACTTTCATGCAAGTGGTAGCGCTTCCTCCTACGTCAAATACTACCTATTCCTTCGTGGCAGCGCCACCTAGGCTGAAAATCCGCAGCTCCTTTCGCTTGTCCAGTCTGGTAGAGTAGAGCTTATTTTAAGTTCTCGGCAAGGGCATTTCACAGCACCTGCCACTTCCATCATCTTACCAGTCAGTCAACAGTCTGTGGCTACCGTGCCCTTCAGGCCCTTCAGGACCACTGATCTTTTGGCTTCAGTCAGACGTACAACATGCCACGATTTATCGCGTCCCTCTGCTGCGTTAACACTGCTTTAGCGGTGCAAGTGGAATTTCCTACCAACGACAGACGTGGTAGCTGCCGATGCCGTCTTTAGTGCCAACTGTTTTGCTACTGAAGTCTTTCGAGCGCCTAACCACCAAACTCTACTCGTTTGACTCAAAGAAGGGTTGAGTAGTAAGAGACAACGAGCGCGCCTGTCACGTCCTAAGCGCAACAGTGCTCCTCTTTTTCTTGACTTCTCCGTTTCGTCCCCTAAGTACTCACAGAAGAAAGGAGAGGAAGCCGCAGGAATGGTTACAGGAACTTCTGTTTCCTCCAACAAAGGGATGGAGACGAATGTAGCTGAGAGAGAGGTGGCAGTGGAGCGCGTGACAGCAGGGAAACATCAGTGGAGTCGGCAATGGAAGACTGTGAGAATAAGTCACTAATATCGTTGATGAAGAATACGTCATCACACGTGGTCGACGGCGGCGATCTGCAGTTCACGTTGCAGACGAGCGACTTCAACCGATTTTGCGCGGGCCTGCAATTTGTACAGATGCTCTAGGATCGAGTATGCAACACTTCTTAAGATCCTGGACGGATTTCCCCTTCAGCCGCGACGACCTGTAGGCAGTGGAGCGGATACTACCCACATCTTTATAGCCAGTTTGATAGCAGTAGGCTTCCATATAACATGTGCGATGTAATGTCGCAACACGATAACAACACCTGTACATCTAGAGTAGGCTGGAAAGGTGTACCTGTACATCTTTCCTCTTGAGTCTCTGCACTTTGACTCATTGTAATAAGCTACGCGTCGCACGAGTACAGTTGTAGAAGTTTAGTTACTAACTTGCCACTCATCACGGTGTTCAATTTGGGGCCTAGGGCAATCGGTGTAGACTTACTCTTTTACACTTGGGACCTTGCCCTTGATTGATAAATAAGTATTAATGCAAAGAATTATTTTCCCCGGTTTTAAAATACCATAAATTTTAGTTTATGATCTATAATTACATCAAATCGTAACTTCGTAAAAGTCCTTTACAATATAATTACGTGTATTTTCTATATCTTGTGCCGCTTACACTATGCTCACTGGTTTATATATACAATTTCATTAATGTAAGGTACAGCTAAACTTATGTTTTTAATATAAGGGACTGGCTATCAACAATGTAAGGGACATGATATCTTAAACCATTGGATATTCCTAAATTTTGCATTTATAGTATGAAAGAAGAGAAGTTTCTAAGACTTTGCTCTTGACGCGATTAAAATTAGACTAAACAGTAAAAAGTTATAGACAGATTTTAAAAAATATACTCGCTTTTTGGCTCTCCTGAAAAACAGCGGTTTGTCCCTTACATTAATTGATAATTCTGGTATTTATATTTTTTACGTAATGGTGATGGTGGTAACGCGCACAAAGCTCCTTTTTATATGAATATACCTACCACATATCTAAGCTTTTATAGAAATACCGTTCATTTTCGTTAGTGACTCGGTATGGTTATTTTCCACTGTTTTTGAGGAGTGCCTCCTTTAGATAGAGCCCTATCTTTTGGACGCGAACTGGGTGGTCGACGTCAAAGGTTTTTTAAATCTGTAAAACTCACTTTTACCCCTTTTTTTATCAAACCCGATTTTATTGTAATGATTTCAACTATATTGTATTTGCTAAACGAAACTATACTAAAACAAAAGAAGATATTGCCTTGTTATTAGGGTAATTTCGCCTGTTCGCGTCCACTTAGTGGAGTTAGAATAGAATAGAATACTCTTTATTGTACACCATAAACTTAAAAGTACAATATTACAATGATATTATATTAAGTACTACAAATTACAGGGTACAATCGGCGGTCTTATCGCAAAGCGCGATTTCTTCCAGACAACCTAATATGGATAAGGGTCAATGAATTTGTGTCCATAGGTAGTCCATTGGTGCACAGAATTTACAAGACATTTATAAGTACACACGACTAAACATAATTCTTAATACGTACACATAGGTATAAATATTTATACAATCTCATACATACATACCATATACATAAATAAGTGTCCAAATACATACTTTGACATATATTCTATATAATAATTCTAAGCTCTTAATAAATAAATAAATAGCTAAGATAAACTTACTGACAAACGTCTCATACTGCTAAATGAGTAAAGTAGGAAGTGTTAGCGGAGTTACATTGATAAATAGTAATTGGTAACCAATTTCTTGAAGTTGCTAAGAGACTGTGCACGAATAGCCTGTATTGTTAAAGATTTATCCAAAAATCTTGTGGAATGCATTGGCATTTTAAGGCGCAAGTTCTCCGATGGCCTCAGGAATCTCGAATGCGTATCACCTAAGAACTCGAAACGTTTTTTAAGATAGACGGGAGTACAGGGATTAAACAAGATATTATATAAAAGAAATAGGATATGCTCATTACGGCGAAATCTAATGGGAAGCCACTTGAGTTTCGTGCGAAATTCAGAGATATGATCATATTTGCGCAAACCAAATATGAATCTAATGCAGAAATTTTGGAGACGCTCAAGCTTATTAAGTTGTTCCTCGGTGAGATCTAGATAGCTGGCATCGGCGTAGTCGAGGATTGGCAAAATAGTAGAGACTGAGCCAGTGCAGTTTTAGTGGCAATGGGCAAAAAGTTACGTAATCTCCTAAGGGCACCACCGGAAGCGAAAATCTTACGACTAACCTCTCTGAGCTGCAGATCCCAAGACATCGTTTTATCAAAGTACACACCCAAGTTCTTTACTTTGTCACTGAAAGGAATGACGGTACCACTGAAAACAATTGCATGAAGTTATGTGCAGTCAATTTTCGGAATAAGCCCGGGGCTACCTACAATAATAACCTGACTCTTTGATGGATTCACTGTCAGTCCATACTTAATACTCCAGTCAGCTATGTGTGCCAGGTCTCTATTTATTAAATTAATAGCGTCAGAAAGCTGGGCAAGTGGAGTATGTGTGTAAATTTGTAAATCATCTGCATAAAGGTGGTAGGGTGAAAGAAGTTTAGAGGAGATGAGGTTAATAAATACTGCGAATAGTAAAGGAGATAGAACGCCACCCTGCGGCACCCCAGCTGATATATTACTCCAAGAAGACATAGTATCCTCTATTTGAATACGTTGTCGGCGGCCAGACAGGTAACTGCGAAACCATGTAATCACTGTTGGAGATATATTAAGAGAGCGGAGGATGGCCAGCAATACATCGAAATCCACGGTATTAAAAGCATTGCTGAAATCCAGCAGAGAAAGCACCGTAAGTTTCCCATTCTCCATACCCATTCTTATATCATCTGTGACATATTATGATAAGGGCTGTCGTAGTACTGTGCCCAGGGCGGAAGCCTGATTGGTAACGATTGATTGAATGAGATTATTTTTATTAAAAAAGGAGCTAATTTGGTTATGAACTTGACGCTCCATAACTTTAGAAAGGAATGGGAGTATAGAAATTGAACGATATTCTGAGAAGGATGAGGGGTTAGGATTTTTAGGTAAGGGAATAATTTGGGCGTCTTTCCAGGACGACGGGTAGACACCACTGGATAGGGAAAAATTTAAAATATGACACAAGATTGGGAGGATCTCGTCTAATATGGGAATTACCATGTTGCGGCTCAAAAAATCAGTTCCAACTGCGTTGGATGTGATTGACAGAATGCTCTTCTTAATATCACAAGCAGTGACTTCATTATAGATAAATGGGACATAATCAGGAGTTGGAAGCGATGATAGATAATCTAAAGTATTAGATTTAGTTGTCCTATTTAAGTTAGACGAGGCTGTGAATTGATGATTTAACAAATCAAGATTGATGTTTTTGAAAATAGCTTCCGGTCGTGCTTTTCCAACCCCTAGTGATTTCAAAAAGTTCCAAACCTTAGATGGATCACCGTTTTGAACGGACTTATGAATGTGTTGGCGTTGTGCTTTCCTACACACCTTATTGCAGTGATTACGAATATGTATATACTTGTCCAGGTTTTCTTGCGTAGCCGGGCGTTTATATCTAGTTTTTGCTGCTGCTTTTTTTTGCAATTAAGGCTTTAATGTTTTGAGTAAGCCAAGGTGATGGTAAATGTTTTAACTTTATTTCCCGGATAGGAGCATGCTTATCATATAAATTTATTAGTTGATCCGTGAACAAGTTAACTTTTGTATCAACCGTTTCAGCAACCAGTAATGGTGTCCAATCGATACCCTTGGCATCTTCGATTAGTTTAACATGGTCCATGCCACCAAAATTACGCTGGCGAAGAATTTTAGGCTTTGCTTTGGGAGGGAGTATTTTGTAAGATAGAAAAAGGAGATCATGATAGGAAAACATGTCCGCTGGATACTGCCCATGATTAATGACATAATTTGAGGAGGACACAATTATGAGGTCAAGAAGTGAAGGAGTACAATTAGGAAAGTGGTGAGTGGTTGACAGGGGAAGAATGGACAGGTTGCAAGAGCCTAAGAGATTTTGAAGTGCAGAAGAGCGTGAGTCATTTTTGAGAAGGCATGTATTAAAATCTCCCATGATTATAGTATGACTGTAGGAAGTTGCATGATTTTCTAAATAATTTCAAACGATGAAAAGTAATTGACACTTGAGAGATGAGAGTAAAATACACCTACCAGGATCTTTACATGATTAAGTATCACTTCAATGAATATTTGTTCACCAGCATTAAGTGGCGGTGGTTGTGGTGACATATCAATAATTTTAAAAGGAATATGTTCTCTGAGATAAATAGCCACACCACGACCTCTCTGCCCCAAACAATTATTGCGTATCAATCGAAATCCCGGTAGTGCTACAGATTTAGAAGAAAGAGAAGGTTTCAGCCAAGATTCAGAGACTAGGATAGCATGTGTATTCCCACAGTCAAACGTAGCCAACATATCAGAGATGTGAGCCGGAATGCTCTGTGCATCGATGTGAACAACATTAAAGCTCCTCAGAAAACTGGACCTGCAGTGGATCGGTGAGTGACGGCACACTAACAAAGCTGTCATTACTGGGAGCAGAGACGAAACTTTCAGAATTGGAATCGGAGTCTAAATCAATGTTTAGCATATCAATATCATACATAGCAATAAAGATATATGTTTTATATATTTATATTAAAAGTAATATATAAATAATATATATATGAATAAAATAAATAAATAAATACTTATAATATAAATTTATGCAAATATTTTATGCACAAACAGTCAAATTATGATGTCCACTCGCCAGTTGAGTGCTTTATTACAATTTAAAATTACACGATAACAGCTTACTTAACAACAACAATCACAATGTTAGTGTTACTTACCATACAAGAGCAACACAAAAAACATAAATAAATAATATGTGTAAAAGAAAAACTAACCAAAATCATCACACAAGCCACGACACGACACGACACATTAGACCATAGTAAGCTTTTCTTTTGGTTTGTTGTGAAAGCAGCTTGCGATAGTAATCGAGACAAAATGACAGCTGCAGCAATGCGACTACGTGACACTTGACATGACAGATAACCTAATAAAATTGTGATAATGATTGGTTTTGGTGATTACAGTTGCACTTTTAACAATTATAAAAAAAATTTGAAGCGCTCGTGGCCCCGCGGTCTCAGTGTTCGGTAAACGATCACTGAGGTACGCAACTTTCACTATGGCTGGTCGTCGGATGGGTGACCACTTTGTGGCATTTACATTTGCGAGCGTTTCCGTGCTTCGGAAGGCACGTTAAGCCGTTGGTCCCGGTTGCCAGTAAAATGGCAGTCGTTAAGCCTGGTTGAAAGCCTTATAGGCGGCTTAAAAAATTTCAACAGCAGGTAGCCACAACCTGCGTCTGTCTATTTCAATACGGCAATGGGCTCACCACCTATTACGTGGGACAGGAATCCACACGGTGAAAAGTGGGCATATAATATGCCTCTGCCACCCCTTCGGGGATAAGGCGTGATGGATATTTATTTATTTTATTTTTATAAAAAAAATAATCAGTTTGTGGGTAACTAAATGTAAACAAAATAAGGTTTATAGAATCAAATAGGAAGTGCCTTACTGGTTTTAAAGTTATACTTGTATATCTCTCCCCCGGAGCGGTATGAAATTACATGGAGGGAAGTGTTCAATTTTTTGTTGAAGCTTCGTTCAATTTTTTGTTGAAGCTTCTTGACTTGCTGCTTTTATCCGCTGGTGGTGGCTTTGGGATTTCTTGAGAACTGATTTTAGAAATATCGCCCAATGTATTGATTTTATGTTTGACGTTATTGGACCCGGATACATAAAATGGATCCCTCC
Source organism: Thumatha senex (assembly GCA_948477245.1). Classification (NCBI taxonomy): domain Eukaryota; kingdom Metazoa; phylum Arthropoda; class Insecta; order Lepidoptera; family Erebidae; genus Thumatha; species Thumatha senex. Next base: position 2,088,282 of record OX419751.1, read on the forward strand.
CTCGTCCAAGATTTGGAAATGCCAAATTTAGATCGAGCAGCCATTAAGATATCATGTCGAGACTTCGTCAGAAACTCTGATATTGTTATTCCAGAGCCTTTCAATTTTGTCTTCGCAAACTACATTTTGTCACGCACCGCAACATCCACAAGTTTAACCAAGATTGGACGAGGGCTCTTAGTTGTACGCGGCCTGCCCATTCGATGACAATGTTTGATGTGAGCAATATTGAAGTCATCCAATCCTAGCTGCTCCTGCACCGCACCAACCAACACCCGTGACACACTCTCATCACTGGACTCTGTTACACCATGAAACATTAGCATCTTACGCCTGCTTTGCATTTCCATGTGATCAACATTGGAAGCCATTAATGCAATCTGCTTCTGCAGCATGCCAAGAGCCTGTGACATGAAACTTTTAAATGTGGCAAACTCGGTTGCCAGAGACCCAATTGATGGTGCTGCACTTGACTTCTTCAATTCCTCCATCTGAGCTTCAAAGTAGCCCATCCATTTGTGGAAAGAATCCATCATGGACGCCATTGTGCTTTGTATTGAGTCCATGTTAAAATGAGCAATGCTGTTGTATATTTTCCACTGTTTACTAGCAGGAGATTAACACTTTACTGGCAAGTAGATTGTGTTATTACTTATTTAATATCATTAAATTAATTAAATTCAATTGATAACTATTTTTAATTTCAATATTTACACAGAGCTTTTGAAAGTTGGTTTTGAGGTTTTGACTACCGACTTATATGTGTTATAATGAGTTAGTAGGATTGAGCAAGAAAATAAAAATGTTAGAGTAGTAATTTAGAATGAAAAATTAATTTCACATATTCTGTATATAGTCTTGTTAAATTTATTATACAGTTTTGGACAAACCGTTTAATATATTAGTAAATAAATAGACTAATAGCCAAAACATGATTTAACCATTTTGCGTCCATAAAATCCAGATTGCGACCACCGGTGGACCAGTTTGCGTCCACCAACTTAGAAAAGATAAATATAAGAGAAAAATATCTTAATCATAAAAAAAATAGATATTTTAGGTGTAGTTTTGTTGACAGGAACTAAGCGCAAGAGCGACGATGTCTTACAGTTTCCGGGTGGAGTAGAACAGATCCACAAGAGCACAGTAAATCTGTGCTTTTATGGATCTGGAGAAGGCACTCATTGTGTGTGACTAAAACGTGGACGCAATCTTTTCTAAGGTCTCACCTTTAGGTACAGTTTGCGTCCAAGTATGATTGTCGACATCTGTATCTATTTCTATTGTCGTTATAGTGGACGCAAAGCGGCCATTACAATGTATATGTATGTTAATAATGACGGAATCAATATGAAACCTATGTTTCTCATGATTTGTCATATAATAAAAACCATCCTAGTTAGAATTAGATTGACCAAATGGCGTCCATTGCGGACGCAATGTGGCTAATGTATAAACTTTGTGGTGCAGTTCGCGTCCAGCGTTATTTTACCTGTTAATCAAATAAAATTTGAGCATAAACATCATTACTTTATTATATGGTTCATAGTTAAGGTTTAGAAACAATAATATATCCCGAATTTAATCCGCGTAACGCGCACAAAGCTTTTATTTATATGCATATACCTACAACATATCTAAGCTTTCATAGAAATACCGTTCATTATTGTTAGTGACTCGGTATGGTTATTTCCCACTGTTTTTGAGGAGAGCCCCATCTTTTGGACGCGAACTGGGCGGTGGACGCAAATAGGCTACTTTACTCTATAAACTTCTGGAAAACGGCCAAAAGATTTCCTAATCTCACACAATGTGTGAAGATTACCTAATTCCAAAGAATCCCTATTCTCATCCCAATTCCCGAAACCCGAAGATTCCCTAATCTCACACTATTATTCAACTTTTACGTTTCATTTATATGTCATATCAATGACTGTTTACACTCTTGATTGATGGCACTTGGTGGAACTTGCTACACATCTTGAACAAAAACACTTGTACTGTTCCACTTATTTATTATTTTATTTTATTAGTTTTTTTTCTACGTGGGTAGTTGTGATAGAAAGACATATGTTTACTACTCTCTAGAGAAATTTGTATTAAAAATTAAATACAAAGCTATTATTCATATTTATGTTAATATTAATAAAGTAGAAGAAGTCACCTACCAGTGAGAGTGTTATTTCCATTGTATAATCTTCTTACACACCGGGAAAAACAGAAGTAATATGGAGACACTTCAAGATTCAATCACAAGCTTGAAAACTATGTTTCGTGACCAGATGATTAGTTTTGAAGCAAGGTTGGATAAAGGCAACAACTCATCTCCAGATGAAGTCAACTTGGCAGCTGACATTGCAGCATTTAAAAAATTCACTTTTACTGCCTTAAATCTTCTCCAGACCCAAGTGGAAGCATTAGTCAAAAAGGTAGACACCATGGAGAACCGCAGTAGAAGAAAAATGCTCCTCCTTCATGGTATCAAGGACACATCATCAGAAAACACAGCCGAGTTGGTGGTGAGTGTTGTAAACAAACAGCTTGGCATTGATCCTTTTGTATTAGCAGACATTCAACGTTGCCATAGAATGGGCAGGCCTTCCTCCAAACCGAGACCAATATTAGTCAAGTTCACTAAGATTATAAGTCGTGATAATATTTGGTATTCCAAGGCTAAACTCAAAGGCTCTGGTGTTACCTTGTCTGAGTTTCTAACGAAGGCGAGACATGATGCATTCATGGCTGCGAGAGAGCGTTTCGGTATTAACAAATGCTGGACGAGAGAAGGTTTCATCCACATAATTGGCCCTGATGGAACGCGCCACCGTATCACTTCGTGCCAGGAATTGGATGAGATTAAGACCAGTGGCACTCGAGATCAAGCAAAGACAGCTACTGCACCACTAAAGCCATCCAGTACCAAAACGAGACGAGTTGCTGCGTCTAAAAAGTAATTTTACTTTTGTAGCACCTCCATAGCTTCTTGGTGATATTATCATTATTATTATTGTCCTCATTATTCACTTGTGCCCTCTTTTGTAGTGTTGAAGTTGACAAATACACAATAATTTTTATTTACCACCGGCATAGCAAACATAACAAACTTATCGTTTAAATGTATATGTCAACTTATCATCTGTCAAAGTGTAATGTATTTTTTTTTTGTTGTAATTATTTAATGGCCTGGATGCGGGGACATTTTAGCTAAATCTTGTTTTTAATATCATACTTATTCAATCTAATATTCTAATTTAGTCCTGTTCAGTCTTTGTCGATGTCGAAACCTCAGTCCTAGGTCCTGGTCCTTGCCTTCGGTATAATGGTGGTTCTTATACTGAAGTTTTCAGTGGACTTTTCGCGGCAAGAGGGAAATTTTCCCTCTTGCCGGAAATTTCACTGCATAACCTGAACTGTAAAAGATTTATCAAAAAATCTTGTGGAATGCATTGGCGTTTTAAGTCGCAAATTTTCCGATGACCTCAGGAATCTCGAATGCGCATCACCCAAGAAATCAAAACGTTCTTTAAGATAAGTGGGAGTACAGGGGTTAAACAAGATATTGTATAGAAGAAATAGAATATGGGCATTCCGGCGAAGTCTAATGGGAAGCCACTTGAGCTTCGTGCGAAATTCAGAAATGTGATCATATTTGCGCAAACAAAATATGAATGTAATGCAAAAATTCTGAAGACGCTCAAGTTTATTGAGTTGTTCCTCGGTGAGATCTAGATAGCTGGCATCAGCATAGTCGAGGATTGGCAGAAGAAGAGATTGAGCCAGCGCGTTTTAGTGGCAATGGGCAAAAAGTTACGCAATCTCCTAAGGGCACTGCCAGAGGCGAAAATCTTACGACTTACCTCCCGAATCTGCGGATCCCAAGACATCGTTTTATCGTACACCCCTAAGTTCCTCACTTTGTCACTGAACTCAATAACAGTATCATTGATAACAATTTCAGGAAGTTGTGTACAGTCAAGTTTTGGAATAAGCCCGGGGCTACCAATAATTATAACCTGGCTCTTCGATGGATTTACTGTGAGTCCATAGTTCATGCTCCAGGCAGCTATATGTGTCAGGTCTCTATTTATCAGGTTAACAGCGTCAGAAAGCTGAGCAAGAGGAGCATGTGTATAAATCTGCAAATCATCAGCATAAAGGTGGTAGGATGAAAGACGTTTAGACGAGATAAGGTTGATAAATACTGCGAAAAGTAAAGGAGATAAAACGCCACCCTGCGGTACACCAGCTGATACATTACTCCAAGATGAAATAATGTCATCTATATGAATACGCTGTCGGCGGCCAGACAGGTAACTTTGAAACCAATTAATCACTGTTGGAGATATATTAAGAGAGCGAAGAATGGCCAGCAATATATCGAAATCAACGGTATTAAAAGCATTGCTGAAATCAAGCAGAGACAGCACCGTGAGTTTCCCGTTCTCCATACCTATTCTTATGTCATCTGTGACATTGACAAGGGCTGTCGTCTTACTATGCCCAGGACGAAAGCCTGATTGGTAGCTGTTTAGGAGATTGTTTTTATTAAGGAAGGAGTTGATTTGGTTATGAACTTGACGTTCCATAACTTTGGATAGGAATGGGAGTATAGCAATATATGAAGTTATAACAACAATGGTTTGACTGAGGGTAAATAATAATTTCATGATACCACTTAATAAATTTTCCCCAAAATTAGGGAGAATCTCAAGAAATGAAGTAATACATTTAAACATCAATTCAATATTACAATTTTCATTACAATTAAATTTTATCATAAATAATGTCAATTTTCAAATATGAATAAAAATAATTAAAAAATATAAGAAATGTCATGAGGTATTGATTAAATGTCAAAGGCATTAATGTCAATTACGTAATTGTCAATAAGCTGTTAGAATATAAACTATTATAAATTACAATTTACATAATATCAATGTCATGTGAATTAAGATTAAAGAAAAATAAAAATATGTAGAAGTCATCACTTTACTGCAACAAAGGTGAACGGCTTATGTCTAACTGTTGACCAACAGTTAAACATAGTATAGTACAAGTGTTTTTATTCAAGATCATATCAATGAAACAATAAAATTAGGCATAAGGGCAAGGTACTGGTACTGCGACACACACGCACGATTCAATGAACGACGTCACACGCACACACCTATACTACCGTGCGAGGTACATCGCTCGCTGTCTGCGTGACGACAGAGATAGCGATATGTCCGAGGAACAGCGGCGTTCTCCGCGAATTGAATTTGAACGGCTGCTCCGCCGGACACTTAAAGTGTCCTACTATAACACGTGGTTCGATGAGTCCCGAGACTAAGTACTAAAACAAGGTTAATTTTATAAAATTATTTTTAATTCATCAATGTAGTCTCTCCAAGAGCGAAACAGTCCCTCCAACGCTTTTCTAACTTTTCTACCCCATGCGTGTAGAACGATTTGTCTTTGGCTTCAAAATAAGCCTCCGTTGCTGTGATAACTTCACTATTTGAGTCAAATTTCTTACCCTGGAGCATTTTTTTGAGATCTGCAAACATCCAGTAATCCCTGGGGGCCAAGTCTGGCGAATAAGGGGGATGAGGAGCAATTAAAAGCCCAATTCATTAATTTTGGGCCATCGTTCTCAAAGACTTGTGACAAGGCGCGTTGTCCTGGTGAAACACCACTTTCTTTTTGTTCATTTGAGGCTGTTTATCCGCAATTTCGAACTTCAATCGCTCCAATAAGCACATATAATAGTCACTATTTATATTTTCAAGGTAGTCGATGAAAAGTATTTCATGCGCATCCCAAATTATAGACGCCATAACCTTACCGGCCGATTTCTGAGTCTTTGGCCGCTTCGGGCGGCTTTCACTCCGCTGACTGCCGATTGGATTCCGGAGTAAAATAGTGTATCCATGTTTCATCCATTGTCACATACCGACGTAAAAAATCCTTTTTATTACGATTCATCAGCGCCAAACATCGCTCTGAATCATTGATACGTTGTCCTTTTTGATCAGTTGTAAACAAACGCGGCACCCACTTGGAAAAAAGCTTTTTCATGGCCAAATTTTTATGTAAAATAGTGAAAACACTACCAGCTGAAATCTTCACTATCTCGGCTATCTCGCGCACTTTTATCGTCCGATCTTCCATTACGATTTTAAGGACTTGGTTAATGTTTTGTTGAGTCACTTCCATTCCCCATAATGTGTGTCCACGCGACCGCGTTTGAACTCGGCATACCACCGGCAAATGGTTGCTTTAGAGGGAGCTGATCCCACAAAACATTTTATAAGCCATTGCTGTGCTTCAACGGTATTTTTTCCCATTAAAAACAATGTTTTATCAACACGCGAAACTCGTTTTTTTTAAATGTATTGAAACTACAAGCGTAGCGTCACTTAAATGTCTGTAAAATCAATATTTGAATGTTCCATTTTTTAAACATACATACATACATACATATCGTCACGCCTGTCTCCCATCGGGGTAGGCAGAGACTATGGCTTTCCACTTGCTACGATCCTGGCATACAACTTTCGCTTCTTCCACTTTCATAAGTGTTTTCATACACACACGCCGGTTAAGGGTACTCTTGACCTGACCTTTTTCCAAAATGTCTTCTATCTGATTGACATATGTACGTCGAGGTCGCCCCTTACCAGTTTGCCCATTCACTCTCTTCTGATAAATCTGTTTCGTTAGTCTACTTTCATCCATCCTCTCCACGTGTCCGAACCATCTAAGCATACCTTTTTCTATCTTAGTCACTACTTCTTATACCATACCGCAATGTTCCCTTATCACACTGTTCCTTTCTTTGTCCATCAATTTCACTCCAGCTATATTCCGCAGACTTCTCATTTCCACTGCATTAATTTTACTTCTATGCTTCTTCTGCCACACCCAACTTTCACTGCCATACATGAGTGTAGGAACAAGTACTCCTCTATGCACAGCCAGTCTTGCCTTCTCAGACACGTTCTGACTGCTCATAAAGGCGTGCATGGCTCCAATCACTTGATTTCCAGTCAAAACTCTTCGTTCAATGTCACAATCACACTTTCCATCTCTCACAAATTTTGAACCTAAATATACAAATTCTTTCACCTCACCTGTTCCACTCGTTTTCCTTCCACAAAAATCGAGCAATCTGTCATACTTTCCTCTCTTTCAAAAACCATTTTTTAAAATTTGTCACATATCTTTTATTGAAGGCTAGTACTTTTTAAATATCAAAAGAATTTTTAATATATACGCCATTTTCAAGTTAGTCTCGGGACTTATTGAACGATCTAGTATGTCTGCAAGTTTTAATGACCTGTTCATGTTGTTCCTCCGAAAACAATGCATCTTTTACTACCAACTGTAGTGTAGGTCTGAAGGAAACCGCGGATTACCTCTTGGATTCTCTTATATCCGACGACTGCTCGGAGAACGATAGTGATTATCACCGACAGATAAGACAGTGGGCTCTTGAGCCACCATACTCAACTCAGTCAGACCTACCAACTTCTGATGAGTCCCTCGAAATTGTTAGGTCGTTGTCCATAGGTAAGGCGTCGGGGGACGATAAAATATCTAACAAAATGATAAAGGAGGCTTGCAAGCTGTCGGGTGAAGTAATATTAAATGTTTTAACCGGTGTATATACGAGGGAGTGTTCCCCCGTATTTGGCGATGTGGCTATATTCGGATTATTCCTAAAAAAGGCGACAAGCCGCCAGATGACCCTAAGTCGTACCGACCGATCACATTGTTGCCCTCCTTGGGAAAGCTTTTAGAGCGTCTCATAGTACCCCGGCTCCTGTCGGGCGGTATTAAATTTCACGAAAATCAATTTGGATTTACAGTAGGAAAATCTACTATTGACGCAGCGATATCAGTGCGAAAGACTGTCACTTCATCGGTTTCTCAATATGTACTGGCCATCTTCCTAGATATTTCCTAGAGCTTTCGATAACGCTTGGTGGCCAATGCTATTAATGAAATTAAAGTCTCGCGGTTGCTATAGAAATATTCACTCTCTTATTTATTCATATTTTTCACAAGGTACAACAACTTTAAAATTAGGTCATTATTCTGCTATCAAAACGTTAACAATAGGCTGTCCTCAGGGGTCTGTGCTAGGCCCACACTTGTGGAACTTAGGATTTAATGGCTTTTTCAGTTTACCATTACCGGAGGGCTGTTCAATGACAGGATACGCCGATGACGGTATGTTGCTCGTTCAGTCGAATACTCGTGCAGGGCTCGAGAGCTTGGCCCACACGTGTTTGCGCGTCGTTGCGGAGTGGGGCGTACGAAACAGGTTATTTTTTTGCACCCAACGAAACATTTCAGTTGCTTTTGAAAGGAAGTTTGAAAGTACCACCGCGCATTAAATTCAATAACGTTTACATTAAAAATAAAACTTAGGTTTGCTATTTAGGATTGATTTTAGAGAGAAATTTTGCATTCGTTGAGCACATTAAAACTGTAGGTGAAAAGGCTAAAAATAGCTTCTATGCGTTGTCAAGAATATCTACTGCTACATGGGGACTTTCGTTCAAAACACTGAAGGTCGTTTACGGGTTCACTTATCTAGGCTGTATGTGTTACGGGGCGCCGGTATGGGCAGATAAGGCTACTATTGGTGCTGCACGTTTAAAGTTACTGCAAAGTCAACGCCTTGCATTTATATTTTTATGCAAGGCCTACAGGACGGTTAGCACGGAGGCTCTGCCGGTGATGGCAGGGGTCTTCACGAGTTTCGCGTGTTGATCTCGAAATTCAGAGACGCGCGGCTTTATACTATTCGGCTAAGGATGGTATGGATTATAGGATTTTGTTAGAAAGAGATCGCCATAGAATTGCCAGACTGTATCGTGATAATGTACGTGAAGGACTTTTAGACGAATGGCAGCTGCGTTGGAACACTTCCATCAAAGGGCGCCACCTCTACCAGTTTTTCCCAGACGTTCGTGAACGCCTGGGAATGTCCTGGCTGGAGGTTGATCACTGTGTTGCTCAATTTCTCACGGGACATGGTAACTTTAGGAGCAACTTTAGGAGCAACTTTAGGAGCTGTTTGAGTCACCGTTCTGTCAGTGTTCAACTGCTGACGCCAAATATGATCAGACCGCCCATCATATACTTTAGGAGTGTAGCATTTGGCAAAATGAGCGATATAATATGCTTAATTGTTTACAAGTAACGTCGGGAGTAGTTTACTACGCGGATCTCGTGGCATCGAGGGTAAGTTTTCGTGCTTTTAAACGTTTCTGCCATACATATTACTGGAATCAAACATAGCTCACATGTAATATACTATTACCGTGGTGCTTCCCTGTTTCTATAGGATTTACACCTAGTTGCTTTCCAGGTCTCCCGCTTTGCAAAGGAGGGAAGAGGCATTACGTTCCTTTCTTACTTCCTCACATTGTCTTCTGATTAATTTCGTTGCGGGTCCAAGACATGCTAACTTCTCCTGGGACATCACCGAGATCGAGCTCGGTGTTACTTTTGTGGTGTTTTGGTCATTGCTGTAGATCCTGGTTTACAGGAGTCACAGTAATGGGAATGTGGGTGGGATTAGTCCCTACCAACTGTAGTGTATGTGTGACATGCAGCCTAAAGATTGTAATGTTACTATTTTCCGGGAGGGGAAAAAAGTAAAGTTTAGGAGAAAACTATCACCAGGACTGGAGGAGTCCTGGCTTAAAAGGAAAAGTAAAAGAAAAAGGAGAAAAGGTAAAGTTAATTAAAGTTAAAAGTAAAGTTAATAAGTTAAAAATGTTAAAAATAAAACCAGGGAAAGCCGGGGGTAAATTAAGGTCTTGATTCTTCCTTTAACAGAGCCGGTTAACAGCACACGCCGCTAAGAAGGAGCCTCGAGTAGGCCTCCACGTTGCTAGGAAGCGGCCTCAAGTAAGGCCTCCTCGTTACTAAGAAGGGGCCTCAAGACCCCTCAAGGCCTCCACGTCGCCGACCTCGGAGAAGCAGGTCGCGGTAAATTCAGGCAGGCAGATGGCTGAAAATAACGAGCCGTCGGCGTCACATGCCACCGCAGACAATCACTTTACTATTTCTGGAGGTCACAACCCTCTCACTCAGCACTTATTCATCAGCACCTCCTCATAAGGTGAGCACCAAAAGTAGACTGACCCTCGGCCCCGGTTCCCTTCTTTTACAGAGCATTTCAAAATTTAAACAAGTTTAGAATAAACATAATTTAAGGGTGGATTGCATCAACTTACTATAACAATAACCAAAGCCAAACCAGCCGTCAAATCTCTGGTTAAACACTATTTGAATTGCACCATTCTTACAATGGTTAAAATGACGTCACATCTGACACTAACTTTAACAAGCCGGATCTTGGCTGTTAAAGTTATATCGTCGGTTATAGTAACAGTAACAGACGTAATGACGTTACGGTCAACTTGACACTACAAACAATAATCAAATATTCCTATATAATATGCTTAATTGTGTGCATAAACATTCGTAATAGGTAAAGTATATATACCTACATAAGCTATTGTATGATGGCATTAGTGCGTGATATTGTATAGCAATCTAGTTCTTCTGATACTGTACCCATTTAAATATCAAATCTTCAGGTGGAATAAATGCCGAGACATACAGTCGTCGTCCAACGAATGAGTGAGGAACGATTGAGTTGGACGAAGAATATATATTGTACGAAAGTAGAAGTAGAAGGAGCCAGGGTAGGCCGAGATTTACATATGAAGACCACGTGAGCAGATTGCTCAAAACGGAAAAGTCAAAAGTACTCAGATAGACAGACGTGCATGTATGAATTGCGAAGCCAGGCGATCGGCCCGCTCTGAATACCACGTCAGGGATACAGCGTAAAGATTACATTAATAGCAGTACATTAGTAGGGTTTATTCTGTGGTTTATGTAGAAATAAACAGAACATTAAATACTTTAATAAACAATTTATTAATTTTCATAGTACTTTTTATTTTCTAATATGTCAATTTGAAATTGAAGTTTTATTAATTCTTGTTTATTTCGTTCTGCATTGTCTCACGATTTAATCATGTAGTTCTTTTTGCTGCCGGATACTTTGTTGAATTCTTTCCAGTTCAAGGGTATGGAGACTGTCTAAAACTGAAATTTTCTTTTCGCGTAAAGATCTTTTTATAAAACTGTCACTATTGTTTTCATGGTATCTCTTAATCCTGCCTGAAAATGAGGACAAAAATTAATATTTTTCATATATAAATAACTAAAATATATATTAATATTTATGAGAGATATGCCTAAATTTAAAAAAAAAATGCTACAACTTCTTTTTGAAGAATCGCTCGTGGACTATTTCAGTGTTCTGTAAACGATCACTGCGTTAAGCAACTATTGCTATAGGTATAGGTGGTCCTTGGATGGGTGATCACTTTCTGGCATTAACATTTGCGAGCGTTTCCGTGCTTCGGAAGGCACGTTAAGCCGTTGGTCCCAGTTGCCAGTAAAATGGCAGTCGTTAAGCCCAGTTGAAGGCCTTTGAGCAGCTTGAAAAATTTCAACAGCAGGTTGTTTAAAATCATATCAAAATTAGAACTATTCGAGTTGCCAGTTCTAAGGGCAGCCTACACTTTAAGAAGAATCAAGCAGAAAGTCAATCGATGCTCCTTTAATATGTAGCGGCTTACAACATTAAAATTAAACTTACATTGTTCCTTTGGATTTATGTAAGAACAGTCGACTAAACTTAAAAATAAAATAAATAAATATCCATCACGCCGTATCCCAAATGTAAATGCCACAAAGTGGTCACCCATCCGAGGACCAACCATAGTGAAAGTTGCGTAACTCAGTGATCGTTTACAGAACACTGAGACCGCGGGGCCACGAGCGCTTCAACTAAACTTAGTTTGCCTTAAATTTAAATAATATTATTTGTAATAATTGCTATAACAGCTATGAGCTGACCAGTCCCAACAGACGGCACCCGTTCACGGGTATGACGTATATATCATCCATAGCACTACTCAACCGTATTATAGGGAATAAGGCGACCCGATAGATACGCCACCACTGCCAGGACACTTAGGCGAGCATAATATACCCAAAAACTGCACAGCAACTATCATGTCAATTTCAAAATAATAAATAAGTCTACTTGGTGCTCACACAATAACAAACTCAAATTACATATTTATACCTAGTCAGGTCATAAATTCTGTCACATGTTTAATATAAAATAATTGAAACAAGTTTATTCATTATGTAACCATTTATATACCAAAATAAACTTAACAAAACATAGATATGACAATAAAGTTTATTCAAAATGACCTCTGTGATTTTGAATACAGGCCTTTAATCTGAGCGGCCAGTCGTCTGTCGCAGCACGAACGAGGTCCATGTTAATATCGGCGGCTGGCTTAATCAAGGATGTCTTGAGTGACTCCAAATTTGGATGAGGCTTTGAGCACGCCTTTTCCTCCAAGTGTTGCCATATCTTGTAATCTAACGGACTCAAATCTGAATTGGAGGAGGGCCAGTCTTCGAACCGGATGAAGTCGATTTCACGTGCCGCCAGCCAGTCTTGTGTGCTCTTCGCTCTATGAGCTGGCGCCGAATCTTGTTGGAATACCCAGTGCCTGTTATTGGTTAAGGTTCGTCAGGACTGTATTTTGATACACAACTGTATTCGTTTTTACACCTCTCTCACAAAAATGTACCTCTGTTAAGCCCCAATAAGAAACTTCCAACCATACCATGAGCGAGGATGGAAAATGACCTCGTTGGACACGCGGAAGATGGTTGCTCGCTTCTTCACTACTGTGTGCGTACACCTTTTCATTTTTTTTTGTCGCGGGGTATGCGTTTACGCGCCGTCAACCCTGCTTCGGGGGCAGCACGGATGGTGTGTGGGACTCCCGGCCCTTTGGGGGCCGTCCTACCCACTAAACCCCGCGGTGTTCCACCTTCTTCCCAACCGGGTCGCAGGATAGGCCTGAGGGCTATTCACTGCGACCCGGCTAAGGGAATGCCCCAAGATGAGGCTCTTCTCGGGGAGTCAGATGTGCTGTCCCCCACGATCTCCCGGAGGAGATTAGTTTGTGCCCGCTTCGAGCCGTCCCCAAACGTCCCTGTGAGAACAGAGAGGGATGGAGAGCGATTGAGCGGGCACTTGAAGGCACCCCGGAACACGAGGGGTGCCAGCCGCCTGAAGGTCATTGTGAACGGGGTCCCCCGACCTTCCGTCCACGGCCATTATCTAGTCTGCGGCGATCCGGGACTACACCCGGCGCCGCCCTCGCAATTGCCGGTGGGACGGGAGCGTGCGTCCTGCTCGCTCCCGAACACGCAGCTCCTCTCTTTTTGCCGCCATCACCTCGCTGGCGAAGGAGGCGACGGCGGCCCAGCATTGTCGGCTGCCGGCCATGGCTTGCACCACGGCCGGCAGCGACAAATCCATCCCAACAATGCCCCTGAGGGCATTGCGAGGCCCGTCCCAAGCCGCACACACGGCGAGCGTATGCTCCGCCGTGTCCACTACCCCACTTGGGCAGTGACGGCACACGGGATCCGGCTCCACCCCAGCCACCTCCCACAGGTATTTGGCAAAACAGCCAGTGGTACGTCGGAGTACCGTGCGCCCTCTCTACCCACCGCCGTAGGACGGGCCGGATAGACCCCACGAGCCGTACGCTCGCAGTGGGGCTCTCCAGTCTATCGGCCCACTTCCAGAAGAGATCATCGCGAGCCGCCTGTCTCCAGCGATCGATCACCTCCGGAAGCGGACGACCTCCAGTTTGACGCACCAGGACGCCCTCGATATACACGCGTCGTAGGACTCCAGCCTCAAGATCCCACGGGAGGCTCCCAGCTATAAGGCACGCCGCCTCGTAAGAGACGGTGCGATACGCCCGCGCCGCCCTCTGCGCTAATGTCCGCTGCGGTCTGCGCAGCAGCACTATATTGGAAGCGCAGAGAGCGTCCGCCCAAATAGGTGCTCCGTAGAGCGCCTTGGAACGCACTACACCGTCGCAGAGACGACTGCACGTACTACCCGGCCCCCCGGTATTGGGGAGCAGTCTCGCGAGCTTTCCGGCGTATTGGATCAACTTTGGAGCCAATAGCCGGAAATGCTCAGTGAAGCCCCATCGGCTGTCGAGAACAAGACCCAAATATTTTATGGTTTTACCAACAGCGACGGGGGTACCGCTCACCACAATTTGGGAGCCTCGAGAAGGCCCTCGCCGAGGTCCGTGGAAGAACACGGCCTCAGATTTTTCGAGGGCTACCTGGAGTCCCAGTGGCCTGATGCGACTCACAACTTGGGCCACGCCCACCGTGCCCAGAATCTGGGCGTCCCTACATGAGGGGCCCCGCGCGGTGACCAAGGTATCATCGGCGTAGCAGATTACGCCGACTTCCGGCAGCATGGTACCGCGCAGGACCCAGTCGTAACCGATGTTCCACAGGAGCGGTCCGAGAACCGACCCCTGCGGTACACCACACGACATTTCCCTGCGGACCACCCCCGTCCGGGCCGGGTAAAAGATGGCCCGGTCCACAAAGTAGTCCGCAAGGACGCGCCTGAGATACCGCGGCACCCTGTGGTACCTCAGAGCCTCCGCAATGGTCTGCCAGGGGATGGTGTTGAAAGCGTTAGCTATATCTAGCGAGACCGCTAACAACACATCCCCCTGACCGACCGCCTCTTGAACGCTGTCCCGTAGCCGGGATATGGCGTCAAGGGTTGACTTCCCACGGCAAAATCCGAACTGCTCGACAGTCAAATTGGGCCCCGCCCCCTTCAGATGCTCGACGAGACGAGCTGCAAGCACTCGCTCGAACAGCTTACTCATCTCGTCGAGCAAGACGATGGGGCGGTAGGCCGACGGTGATTCGGCTGGGCGCCCGTGCTTTTTAAGAAGCACGAGCTTCCCTGTCTTCCATTGCCGCGGGACTCTACCAGACACCAGGCATTCCGACATTAGGGACAGCGTCTCCTCCTCAAACGCCGGCATGACCAGTGAGACGACCTGCCCCGGCACGCCGTCCGGTCCAGGGGCGCGGTTCCTAAGTTTAAAGACAGCCGCCCCCAACTCGGCGTCGGACACAGGTGGAATCGCCCCTGTGTCTGCCGGCGTCTGTCCCATCGTCATTCGCGGTGGGACCCATTCCTCCCTTGCTGGGAAGAGAGAGCTGACCACACTTTCGATGAAGAGCGGCTCAAGAGCCCTAGTGAGTGGAGGCGCCCAAGGTCGGAGTTTCTCGCTCACGACCTTATACGGACGCCCCCATGGATTCTGGTTAAGGCTCTCAATCCATTCCTTCCAGGCCGCCTGCTTGGCGGCTCGTATTGCCGATCCAAGGGCCGCCCGGGCTGCCCGATATGCGGCGAGCAGAACTTCCTGTTGGGCAGGGTTCCTAATTCTGCGACCACGGCTGCGGGTGTACTTTCGCTGAGCTGCGTGACTAGCTGTGCGCAGCTCGGCTAGGTGGTCGTTCCACCAATACACACGCCTTCGCGGTGGCACAGGCCCTGCCCTCCGCATTGCCGCATCGCAGACACGGGTGAGAGCACCAGAAAGGCGCTCCGACCTCGCATCGACGTCCGGGCTCTCTTCATCTGCAGCCCAGCGTTCGAAGATGGCCGCCTCCTTGGCCAGCTCTCTGTCTAACGTCTTTAGACGCCACCGCGGACCTTCCCCAGCCAGGGGACGGGTATCAGGGATCATGAAGTTGGCAGAAACGACGTCAAACCTTATGTATCGATGGTCCGACATCGTCTCCACCCCCTCGACCACCCTCCAGCCACGCGTGCGATTCGTTATTCTAGGACTAGCGAAGGACAGGTCTATGATAGACCTGCCTGTTGGTCGCACGAAAGTGTGAACCGTCCCCCGGTTGCGTAGTGCCAAACCGTTGGACACCGCCCATTCCTCCACGGCCTCACCCCGTTGGTCAGTTGCCGGGGACCCCCACGCCCGTGAATGGGCGTTGAAATCTCCGGCAACTACAACCGGGGTGGGGTGCGCTTCTGCCACCAGATCTCCGACCTCTACGAGCCACTGCTCGTATTCGGAGGCTCCGGTTGGGCGAGAAGTACACCCCAATCACTGCAACGTCTCCCAGCAGAGCGAGAACACAGCCACGACCCCTCGACACCCTGTCGAAGGGAGCGAGGCCGGAAGCACTCCGCTGGGAGACTTTAGCCACCAAACCGTCGTGGTCCACAACCCAGTTATCCCGAGTATGGGTGTCCTGTCTGCGGCCCAGGTACGGTTCGGAGACTACCGCCACGGTCGCCTGCCATTGTGCAACGGTCTGGATCAACAAATCCTGGGCCGCGACACCATGGCCGACGTTGGCCTGCAGGAACGAGATCTTAGCCATTTATTAATGGGCGGTGTCCATACTCTCCTCAGTCTGTGGGCTGTGGCTGCCACCAGCACATTCCTCTTCTTAGCTTTCCCTAGACGGCCCTTCTTAGGTGAGGCCGCTGAACAGGCTTTTACGCCCAGCCCGTGAGCAGCGGTCACACCCGCCGCCGCACAAACGGGGCACCAGGGCTCCGCCAAACAGCCGGCCGCTTTGTGGCCGGGTTTCCCGCAGCGGAAGCAAAGGGCACTGCGATCAACGGTCGCAACGCATTTGGCTCCCACATGCCCTACCTCCAGGCAGCGGAAACACCGCTGTGGCCTTAGCTGTAGGAGCACGGCACGGACCTGGGACCACCCCACAGTAAGGCAACGGCCATCCACCACCTTCTTGGCTGCCGCGACCGGGCACTTAGCCCAGACCGTGCCCTCTCTACCTGCTGGGCGGACAATTTCGCCCACTTTGACGCTGGTGGTGGCGCACTCTCCTACATCCGCCACCATCTGCGCAACCTTTTCCTTAGTGGCCGCATCACTAAGGCCAAAGATGCGTAGCTCCGCGCATTTTTCCGGCCTAGTGACGCGAACCTCATTGCCAAGTGCCATCTTCAGGCTCTCGGCCAATGCGTTCGCCTTTTCACTTCTCTTATCGCCTGCCACCTTGAACACCCTGCCCCCGGTGACTGCCGTGCGAAACCGTAGCCCTTCGATCCCGAGACCTTTGAGGTCAATAGACCTCTCGGCCTCGAGGAGCTTCGCGGCGTATGTCACGCCCCGATCTACTACGCCCTGCTGCAGGGTTATCACAACCGCAGCAGTGCGAGGGGCGCGGAGTTTCGGAGTACACTTCCCCAAGGCAGCCTTGGCGGGTAACTGGGCGGGCGCCGATGCTGCTTTCTTCTGTTTTGATCGCCCGGCCACAACATTCCACGCCTCGGTGAGTGATTGAGGCGCAGGTTGTAACGGGCGCTCCTGTCTCGCTGCTTCTGCTACCTGCGCCGCAGCGCTCTTCTTCTGTTATTTTCCTTCTCTTTCCCCCAGCACCACCGACAGAAGCAGAACCAACACCAGCAGAAGTGTTTTCTCATCCAGCGGGGCATTAGAGAGCGGAGCAGGAGTAGCGCTGGTAGGGCGCGCAGCAGGCAGACCAGCTGAGCCGTTCGATGTCCGACGAATGCCTTCGGGGCGTGTGGCCACGGGGGCGCCAATAGGGGTATCGACAGACGGGGCAGGTTTGTTGGACCGTGCAGAGCGGGCAGTGTTACGCGCATCTGCCGCTAGGGGTGGGCGCAGCCGCGGCTCTGGCAACAGACGATCCTCAATACCGTCGACGCGCGCGTTGATAAGGAACAAAACCTCATCACGCGTCATTGATGGCGGAGGGTTCGCCTGTCGCTTAATTGTCTCCAGTTCGGCCCGGAGGGCCGCCAGCTCTTCCTGCAAGCGGACTACCTCCTCCGATTCCGTGCGGGACCTCATCTCTAGCATGTGCTCCAAAATGGTGCTTGCGGCGGTTCTGAGGTCCCGCACGGATTGCCCCTTCAGCCGTGAGGATTTTTGGGCGATGGAGCGGATACACTCCACCGCCTCCTCAACGGCGTTCGACAGCTGCTCGCCCCGTAGGTCCCGAGCAGCTGGCGGTTTCGGCTCCTCATCGAGAGTGGAAGATTGGCGGAGAGAAGAGAGCCTCTTCTCCTGCCGTAGGAGCTTCTTGGCAAGCTCCTCTTCCTCCTGGAGCTCGCGCTCCCGCTCTTTGGCCGCCTTAACTTCAGCCCTCGCCTTGCCTATACCAATGTATTTCCCTGTTGTTGGGGGACGACCACGACCGCGCTTCCCAGGCTGGCCCCTGGACTGGGACTCCTCACTATCCCCTTCAGTACCCGAGTTACGGCGTTTCCGCCATAACCGAGACACAAAAGGGGAGGGGGAACGAGAGCATATCTCCTCCATGGAAACCACACTGCTGTCATCTGACAGTAGTAGATCTCTCTGCACTACCTTTTTTGGTGTGGTGTCACGCGATACCAACACCGGTATTTTCGCCGATGGGCTAGGCACTTGCGTGCCGGATTTCTCCTTTTCAATTATAATCGCCTGAGTTTCAGGCAGCTCGGTGTCCAGTGTAAGTATGCCAAAGTCGTTTCTACATAAGTTCTCGATCGGTTGATTTTTATTATTATTCTCCATAATTAATCCCACGAGTATGAGACGAATCACTGACGGCTCCCTGGGTGACGCTCATTCCAGAGAGCGGGATATATACTGTGGGGTGCTCCAGGTGCCCCACAGGTTTTAACGACTTCGCTGTCGGGTATTATAGACTTATCCTTGTCGCGGGCCGGCCAATTAAGGCAAGCCCCCCGGCCCCTGGGACCACCGCGTACCAACTGTTGCCACCAGTTGGGTCGCTGCGGATGATCTTAGGGGTTACGAGACGCAAGGGGGATGGCTAGTCCTCCCCAACACCGACGCTGGCACAAATGCCTGTAGGCCAATGCGTGAGCATAGAACCTACACGTCCTGTGGTTTCTCCGCTCAATACGCTCTGCCTAAAGCAGAGTGTAAACGGAACAACCCGAAGTGGCCAATACGGCCCCCTCCTTGGTGGACTATTGGCCGTGGGCGACGACGTGCGCCACCAATAAAGCGCACATCGTCGTCCACGTTACCAGTGTGTACCACGTGGAGGTTGTCCTATCCCACACCCCACCTTATCATTTTGTTTGTTGTAGCTCTCTTCTACGGGAAAAATTTTTTCTTCCGAAAAAAGAATTTCCCGATATTTTTTTGCCGCGTACCGCTTTACAAAGCGCGGCATCTCTTCAGTCTCAGGTCCATTAGACGAGCATTTAAACGATGTCCTGTTTTTCTTCGATATGACCGAAGCCCTAAGTCTTCATTTAACACCCTTTTCACCGTGGTTCTGCTTAACCCCATCTGAAGGGCCAACAGTTTCTGCTTACGTTTGGGATTTCTTTGAATTCGCGCCTTCACAGCTTTTATCAATGCTGGAGTCGCTAACAGACCGAGGGCGACCACTTCTTGACCTGTCATCTACACTAGAGTCTTCATTGTATCGAATGATGGTACGATAAACGAATCTTTTGGTTATATTCAAATTTTTCAGTATGTCAAAAATTTGAATTGGCGCGTAACCGCAACGATGCAACGCAATAACTGCAACACGGTCTTCTTTAAGCGTCCACTCCATATTTAAAAATGAGTAAAATTCTAAAAATTATACATTTTTATTTTCATGAACAATTCGAAATTCGAATTCAATGAACTTTTTTGTGGCCAGCTTTCTAAAAGAAAAGTTTTTACTGTGTGACAATACTTATGACCTGACTAGGTATATATATTCACTAGTTGAATCTTGCAGCTTCATTCGCGACATACTTTAAACCCCCATCGCACCCATTTAATCCCGTCGTTTATCACTTTTACAATAATGTATGCAAATTTGCCTGATTTGTAGACATTTATGATTACTGTTTCGATCTTCAATTTAGTAGCGTGATGAAATTAGTCTATCCCTTCCTCGATAAATGGGTTATCTAAGACAAAAATATTTTTTTTAATCTGGACCAGTTTTTCCTGATTAGCGTGTTCAAACAAACAAACGAAGCTTTTCAGCTTTGTTTGTTAGTATAGATACGAAATTAAATTCTAATCATATAATAATCTAAGTCACTTTTCTTTTTTTTTTTACTCGAAGCTACTTTATAGGAAAATTATCAATAATTAAATACATTTTTAGTCAGTTTCAGTAATATTATATTAGAAGTTTGTCATGAGCCCTACAAATACATTGATAGCTGTATTTGGCTAGCCTCACGGAAGCCAAGAATTCTAAATAAGATACGAAGATTCTTCACGCCGCGCAAGAGGTGCTATACAAGACGCAGATATGTCCCAGCGTCGTATAAGGCTCTCTCCTTTGACATGACTCAGTGAAGTTTTATTAGACTTGCTCGACGCTTGTTTGTTTGAACATATCAAGCGTCATCGAAAAATCAATGATTCGATTATAAGTAAATTTTTGTTTCTTGGCCTACGGGCTTGATAGAAAGTAATAAAAATTTTGCATCACGTCATAATTTTCACGCAAACGAGTCACGGGCAGCAACTACTAGTACCTAATGGTAGGATAACATACATCCATACATATTGTCACGCCTTTATCCCCGAAGGGGTAGGCAGAGTCATATTAAACGCCCACATTTCACCGTATGCAGTTTTGTCTCACGTAACAGGTGGTGAGCCCATTGCCGTGTTGAAATGTACAGGCGCAGGCTGAGGCGACCTGGTGGCCTACCATAAATTCTTATAGCAGGTCAATTATAGCCGATAATTGAATGGCCGCCTTATTTTGTACCATAAACGCGTTGGACAGCAAGCGAGTCAGCGATTGACTGTCAGAGGTCACGTGATTAACATTTCAGCGGCTTGGCGTTACCATGAAGTGATTTTTGACATGTTTACTATCGAGAACTGAGCTGCCGTGTTGTCATATTTAGCAGGCGTAAAAGAGTAACTTTAATTGAACTGTTTCCTTTAAATTTAATTAAAAATCGAAATTATTTATTAATTTTTGGTCAGAATATTATTCTGACACCATTAAACATTATTCTAAAAAATAAATTTCATTATATTTGCCATTATTTTAGATGTGTGATAAAGATAACATATTACGAGTTTTACGATGATGATTTTGCATTATAGCACATGAGTAGATAATTAATTTGATATTGCTTGCAAAATATTAAAGTTAACAAGTCAAAAAAATAATATTGTACTATTTCAATGTTAATTTTTATGTGTAAAATTGATAAAAACTATCCCTGTGTTCATTGCATTGTAAAAAATAACTTTATCAAATACCGCATAGTTAGATGGTAACAACCTTATACATATAATATTAAATTATAAGGATGTCATCACGATGACCATGAAAACTTTACATTTATTTTGATTTAAAACATATTACTTGGCTGAGTAATTATTATATTCACTGCCACTTGAATCCCTGGGAGACGTGAACGACATAAATCAATTGAAAAGAAAACATACTAACTTACTTTGAGCAATTTTTCCATTCTTTAATAGCACCGCCCACTATAGAATTTAAAGATTCCACAATCTTGAACACATTATTGAAGCCCACAGAGCGATATCTTTGTGAGCATTTAGAAACTCCAACTTTAGGTACCTATTTCAAATTTTTCAAACGACACTCCTTGAACTCATAGTTGCACACACTTTGACTTCAATAGTATTCATTTATTTTATTTTATTCCTAGTTGTAAACACACACAATATTTAGCACGGATGCGACCGAGACAAACGTATAAACGATAATGAATGTACACAGTCAAAAAGCTTTTAGATGCTAGAGGACATAAATAACTAAACTAAAACATAACAAAAAGCAATCCACATATGAGTTTCAAATTCCCTCGTAAATTTCATTCCAATTGTAAACATAAGTCTTATTAAATGTCGTTCAAGAATTGTAACACTTGATAACTTTTTTAGTTGAGTATATGAAGTGTCCCCAATGTCTCAAATGATGTATTATGGTTGTTTTTATCGAAAATAAACACAGTTTGTTTAAACAACTTGATAATAAACTATAATTATCCAATTATTATATTCTAGGTTCATAAAACCGGTAAACCGATAATGAGTATAGTACTGTTTTAGAACGATTAGTCTTATGACGTCAGACTAAGTGACTTGCTACCAAATTGACCAGAGATAAATACGCGTGTCAGAATTCGATACATTGCAGCTCAACCGAAAAGGTTCATGGTACAAATTGAAAACCTGCCAGGTTACGTGTCAAGTTGAGCTGCTCTGCGCTTGGCAGATATAGCAAAAGTTTATGGTAGGCTGCCCCCTGCCCCCGGCTGGCCCCTGCTGTTGAAATATTTTAAGCCGCTCATAAGGCCTTCAACTTGGCTTAACAACTGCCATTTTATTGGCAACCGGGACCAATGGCTTAACGTGCCTTCCGAAGCACGGAACTGGGGTGGGTCTAAAGGCCCGAATAAATTGAATAAAAAAAAATGATATTTGGATAACGTAACCCAATTAAAGCTATTTTTATTGTTTTTTGTTATATCTTTTGTTAATCAGGTCCGTCGCTCACTAAGACATCTCGACTGACCTCGCACAAACATAATGAAGATATAACTCCAAAAACCTTTAGGAGAAGTGACGACGCTAAGGAGCAAACTGTAAAACAAAAAAGAGAGTCAAATTCAACAGCTGAAGACAAATTAATAGATACACAAATACATAAATATACAAAAGACGGTATTAAAATGAACGACTATAATCATGCCAAAGGAATAACAGGAAATTTCGATGATTCATGCAAGAAGTGGAAGTTAGATATACATATTCGTGAACAGACTGGCGAGAAGCCTTATGAGTGTAATGTATGTAAGAAAGGTTTTCATGTGAAGAAGTTTTTAGTTAAACATATTCGTACACACACTGGTGTGAAACTTTATGAGTGTTATGAATGTAAGAAATGTTTTACCCAAAAGGGTAGTTTAACTAATCATATTCGCACACACACTGGCGAGAAGCCTTATGAGTGTAATGTATGTAAAAAATGTTTTAGTCTAAAAAGGTATTTAAATTGTCATATTCGTACACATACTGGCGAGAAACCATATGAGTGTAATGTATGTAAAAAATGTTTTAGATTAAAAATTCATTTAAATGATCATATTCGTACACACACGGGTGAGAAACCATATGAGTGTAATGTATGTAAAAAATGTTTTAGTTTAAAGAATCATTTAAATGATCATATTCGTACACACACTGGTGAGAAACCTTATGAGTGTAATGTATGTAAAAAATGTTTTAGTTTAAAGAATCATTTAAATGATCATATTCGTACACACACTGGTGAGAAACCTTATGAGTGTAATGTATGTAAGAAAGGTTTTCATGTGAAGAAGTTTTTAGTTAAACATATTCGTACACACACTGGTGAGAAACCTTATGAGTGTTATGAATGTAAGAAATGTTTTAGCCAAAAGGGTAGTTTAACTAGTCATATTCGCACACACACTGGCGAGAAGCCTTATGAGTGTAATGTATGTAAAAAATGTTTTAGTGTAAAAAGTTATTTAAATTGTCATATTCGTACACACACTGGCGAGAAACCATATGAGTGTAATGTATGTAAAAAATGTTTTAGATTAAATAATCATTTAAATGATCATATTCGTACACACACTGGTGAGAAACCTTATGAGTGTAATGTATGTAAAAAATGTTTTAGTGTAAAGAGAACTTTAAATCTTCATATTCGTACACACACTGGCGAGAAACCATATGAGTGTAATGTATGTAAAAAATGTTTTAGTGCAAGGGCTAGTTTTAATTATCATATTCGTACTCACACTACGAGGACAAACGAAAATGTCATCAGCTTTTGAACTCATCTCGGTTTATAATCATGTACTGCTGTTGGAAGATTGGAAAACATACAGCAATCGCATAAGACAGTGGTTCATCGCTAATGACATAGATGATACGACGGACAAAGCGGGTACTAAGCGGAGCGTCATTTTGTTAAGCGCACTTGCAGAGCGTACTTATAAGTTGGCAACAAATTTGGCACCCCCAGAGATATTAGAAGATAAGAACTACGGGGATTGTGTAATTGAAAGTGAAGTGAATGGTTTTTTTTTGGAAAATAAATAACTAATTTAATTTAAATTACCTGCGGCGACTTATTAATTGGCACCCTCTTACCAATGTATTCTTCTAATCATAAATGTATGTAAAAATGTGAATTTGATTTACTACGCGATGAACGTACATATTTTGCAGTCGGATCTCGTTCTATAAGAGGAGGAAACACGTGCGCCGGCAGAAAGTTTCATGTTTTTATGATGCGACATAAGAAAGACCTACAGAATCTTTCCGTTCTGGGCAAGATTTTGTCCACAGTGTAAGGATGACATCTCTGTCCCGCCCGTGTTGTTTGATGACGGAAGTGGGAGGTTGGGACTAGTTGGAAGAGCTCTTCAGAACACTCACCGTGGTAGATGCGGTAAAATGCAGCTAAGATGGCGACCGTTCTGTGCATCTCCAACGGTGTAATCCTGCCAGTACCATCTGGTCAATCTAAGATGCGGATGGCGCGTCGCTGCAATGCGTCGAGAGCTTAAAGCAGGCATTTGGCGGAGCCATCCCAGAGATGAGAGCAGTATACCACGCACGGACGAATCTGACATTTACATAATAAGAATCTCTGTTCCGGCGTGAAAAACCGCCTTACCCTGTTAGGGTCCGTATTGGATTGCATAAATTAAAGATGAGTAATTGCGTGTGAAGCGTTCGTGGCCCCGCGGACGTAGTGTTCTGTAAACGATCACTGCGTTAAGGAACTTTCACTATGGCTGGTCCTCGGATGCGTGACCACTTTGTGGCATTTATATATGCGAGCGTTTCCGTGTTTCGGAAGGCACATTAAGCCGTTGGTCCCGGTTGCCAGTAAAATGGCAGTTCATGTCTAAGATTGAAATGCTGACCGATTAAAAACGTCGATAGTCACTATACTGAAGTTCAAAATGTCAACACTTATATAGAATATAAATAAATACAAAAAGAAGTAGGTAACTAGAATAAAAAGAGCGATTCAGTTCTGGCGTATGGCCCGAAGCCTATTTACGACTGAAAATTAATAACACTTTTAAAATATAACTATGCTTTACGGTAGCGAAACCTGGGTCAGTCTGTCAGCAGATGCATGAAAGTTAATTGAATGCTGTGGAGATGCGATCACTTCGAAAATTGTGCGGTGTTACTTTGGCTGTCCGAATACGTAACGAAGTGATACGCAATATGGCAGGTTTGACTGAAAGTGTCAGCGTTAAGCTCGAAAAGGGCGTGCTCTGTTGGTTTGGACTCGACCAACGAATGAGTGAGGAACGATTGACGAAGAATATATATTGTGCGAAAGTAGAGGGTAGAAGAAGTCAGGGTAGGCCGGGACTTCATATGAAGACCACGTGAGCAGATTGCTCAAAAACGGAAAGGTCAAAAGTACTCGGGATATCCATGCGGGCGTGTATGAAGCGATTGATAAATCTTGAAAAAGCAAAAGAAGTATGCATTGATAGCGAAGCCTGGCGATCTGTCCCCTCTGACTAGTTAGTTAGTAAATATTATTAAATATAAATAAATATTTTAAATATTGTGGGACACTTTTCACACAGCGCCATCTAGCCCAAAGTAAGCAAATATTAGCTTGTGTTATGGGATCTAGATAACTGATAAACATCCTTATATATTTCTAAATACATACATATTATAGATAAATAACACCCAGAAACAGAATAAACCATCGTGCTCATCACACAAAGTTTTATCCTGGGTGGGAATCGAACCCACGACCTCTTGCGTAGCAGTCGGATGCACTCCCACCGCGCCACAGAGGCAGTCAATATTTTATTTCATATGTTACAGCTTACAAACTTTGCTATGAATAAGATGATTATTTACAATTGTGTTTTATCATTTCTTAAATATTCTTAGTCAAAATTATTATTCATTTATGACTTAAACGGTTATACATACCTCCATTATGCGTTTTGTATTTTATGATAAATTATCTTTAGGCGTAAAACAATTATACTCGTACCCTTCACATGTTGGCTGATTAAAATTACGATAAAAAAATAGAGTAAGTTAAAATTATGCCAATAAAACCATTCTGCTGTAACGTTACTATTTTCCGGGAGGGGAAAAAGTAAAGTTTAGGAGGAAACTGTCACCAGGACTGGAGGAGTCCTGGCTTAAAAGGAAAAGTAAAAGAAAAAGGAGAAAAGGTAAAGTTGATTTAATATAATATAAAAATGTTAAGAAAATAAAACCAAGGAAAGCCGGGAGTAAATTAAAGTCTTGTTTCTTCAAGAACAGCCGCTAAGATGGGGCCTCGAGTAGGCCTCCACGTCGCTAGGAAGGGGGGCCTCTAGTAGGCCTCCACGTCGCTGAGAAGGGGGCCTCAAATCCCCTCAAGGCCTCCACGTCACCGACCTCGGAGAAAACTGGTCGCGAACTCAGGCAGGTAGAGGGCTGAAACTGACGAGCGGTCGGCGTCTTTCACAGAGCCGGTTAAGAACACACAACACTGCAGACCATCACTTCACTATTTCTGGAGAGCACAACCCTCACACTCAGCACTTATTCCCAGCACCTCCTCTCAAGGTGAGCACCAAAAGTAGACTGATCTGACGGCCCCGGCTTCCTTCTTTTTCAGAGCATTTCAAAATTTAAACAATATTAGAATACAAATTTAGAATTTAAATTTATAACAAGGTCTAATATCTATACAACCTAACCTACTGGCAGCTCTAACAATAAATTAAAAATAAAATCTAGGCTTGTCATTAACTGACATTAAAAATTACAAAAGGTAAACAAACATTAAGAGAGCATAAAAACTCTTGAATTATCAAGGCCTATGAATGCTACAGATAATGGTCATGCAGATAATTTGAGAGAATGAATAATGAAAAATTTAATTAAAAAAAGTAAGTAAAAAATGATACATTACACTGCTTATCATAATTTATGCGAGAAATCTTTATGCTGAAACTGTTGTGCCAAACTACATTATGCTGAAAAAGATTTAGCGATCGAAAGGGCTCCCCCTGTTAAGGACGCTCAGCCTGCGAGAGGCCAAGCCGATGCACCCCTCGATATAAATTTATTTTTAAGTTCTCGACGAACGCCCAACCCCAGAATGCTGAGATAATTTTGCAGCGGTAATTTTGTGTTCTGAAGAGTTGGAAAGGGGATAATTTAGCAGTAAATGCACACGCCTGCGTTTTCCCTACCGGGAGATGCGGTCCAGACTCCAATCGAGTTTCGCCCCAATTTGTCCCCTCATAGCCTCAACATCCGTCCGCTTTGCCGCTGGGTGACTTATATACCCCCTATGTAATGTACTACCATCTGCATAGCAATGTATGGTGCCCAGGGACAACATATTTATGTGCAGAAGAAAGGAAGAGTGGGCGACTAAACGGACCCCTGCGGCACGCCAGCATTTCTCTGCAAATTTTTCTTATCCAGGGCAATGTTCTAGCCACTGAACTACCCAATCGAATCAAGTTGAAATTCTTCCCCATATTTTAATCGTCATTCAAGAGGAAGAACATTGATTAATGCCTACTGTGGCATCAATCCTAATTATTATTATTAAAATAAATATTATTTTAAATCATGTAGGTGTCTAATATAAACTTACTGAAATACTTGTTGATTTAATTTTTAAAATTGTTTTAATGATCCAACACTTATTAAATATCATACAAAAATATTGGTTCAAGAACCTATGTCCGATTCCATAATCGTAAAATTTGCGATTTCACGATTTAGTTTAAATCAACGTGGCGTGTGTATCTTTGTGACCCTTTTCTCGTTAACTAGTTCATGCTACTAAAACCAATTTGGCTTACCCTAGTCATTACGCCACTTACAGTGTTTTATATGTACATCAACACTTAGACCAATTTACTACAAATTATTACTAATGTTATAGGTAGTTAAACCGTTTTGACAACAGACACCAACGGCGCGTAGCTCAAAACGCACTGAAAGGATTCATTGCATTTTAGTTTTTTAACGACATTTATTTTCTAAAATAATACTCCAATATAGATAAAACTTAATCAAAAAGTAGCGCGCTGTAACGTGGAATTTCCAGTATTAATTTAATAAAAATCTACACAGTATTTTTTTACGATTAAGTTTTTTTCCATAATATAAATCTTTAAATCGCTCCCCTGAACATTTCCAAAAATGTCGTTTAGATCAATTAACTGTCGATATGTTAGAATACATTTCAAATTAAATTCTAATCATATAACAATCAAGTCTTTTTTACTCGAGGTTACTTTATAGGAAACAAACAAACAAGCAACTCTGTCGGAAAATTATCAAGAAGTAATTACATTTTCAGTCAGTTTCAATAATATTATAATAGAAGTTTGTCGTGAGCCCTACAAATACATTGAGAGCTGTATTTGGCTAGCCTCATGGAAACCATGAATAAGGTACGGAGATACTTCACGCCGCGCAAGAGGTGCTGTACAAGACGCAGATATGACCCAGCGTCGAATACGACTCTCACCATTGAAATGACTCAGCGAAGTTGTCTTTTGACTTGTTCGACGCTAAAATAGCTCTTGTGTTTGTTTTTTGTTTGTAACAACATTTTGTTTGTTTTATCGTAAAATCAATTATCCGATTTTAACTATTTATGTTTTACTACATAAGATATGGTTAATCAAAAGCTACTTTGCCTACGGGCTTGATAGAATGTAATAAAATTTTTGCATCGCGGTATAATTTTTACACGAACAAGTCGCGGGCAACAACTAGTAGTAATATTAGGATACATACATACATACATATTTGCCACGTCTTTATCCCCGAAGGGGTAGACAGATATTAAACGCCCACATTTCACCGTATTCAGTTTTGTTCCACGGAACAGTTGGTGAGCCCATTGCCGTGTTGAAATGGATAAGCGAAGGCTGAGGCGACCTACTGTTGAAAATTTTTAAGCCGCCCATAAGGCCTTCGACTGCCATTTTATTGGCAACCAATGACTTAACGTGCCTTCCGAAGCACTGAACTATGGTAGGTCTAAAGGGCCGAATAAACTTAATAAAAAATACATATTAGTATATATAATTTAAATATATATTAAGAAATGTATTAAATAAAATTATGTCATAGAAAATAATAATAATAATAGGATAACGTAACCAAATTAAAGCTATTTTTTTATTTTTGTTATATCTTTTGTTTATCAGGTCCGTCGCTCACTAAGACATTACGACTGACCTCGCACAAACATAATGAAGATATAAGACCAAAAGCCTTTAGGAGAAGTGACGAAGCTAAGGAGCAAACTGTAAAACAAAAAAGAGAGTCGAATTCAACAGCTGAAGACAAATTAATAGATCCACAAATACATAAATATACAAAAGACGGTATTAAAATGAACGACTATAATCATGCCAAAGGAATAACAGGAAATTTCGATGATTCATGCAAGAAGTGGAAGTTAGATATACATATTCGTGAACAGACTGGCGAGAAGCCTTATGAGTGTAATGTATGTAAGAAAAGTTTTTATGTGAAGAAGTTATTAGTTAAACATATTCGTACACACACTGGTGAGAAACTTTATGAGTGTTATGAATGTAAGAAATGTTTTACCCAAAAGGGTAGTTTAACTAATCATATTCGCACACACACTGGCGAGAAGCCTTATGAGTGTAATGTATGTAAAAAATGTTTTAGTGTAAAAAGTTATTTAAATTGTCATATTCGTACACACACTGGCGAGAAACCATATGAGTGTAATGTATGTAAAAAATGTTTTAGATTAAAAATTCATTTAAATGATCATATTCGTACACACACTGGCGAGAAACCATATGAGTGTAATGTATGTAAAAAATGTTTTAGTTTAAAGAATCATTTAAATGATCATATTCGTACACACACTGGTGAGAAACCTTATGAGTGTAATGTATGTAAAAAATGTTTTAGTTTAAAGAATCATTTAAATGATCATATTCGTACACACACTGGTGAGAAACCTTATGAGTGTAATGTATGTAAAAAATGTTTTAGTTTAAAGAATCATTTAAATGATCATATTCGTACACACACTGGTGAGAAACCTTATGAGTGTAATGTATGTAAAAAATGTTTTAGGTTAAAGAGAACTTTAAATCGTCATATTCGTGAACAGACTGGCGAGAAGCCTTATGAGTGTAATGTATGTAAGAAAGGTTTTCATGTGAAGAAGTTATTAGTTAGACATATTCGTACACACACTGGTGAGAAACCTTATGAGTGTTATGAATGTAAGAAATGTTTTAGCCAAAAGGGTAGTTTAACTAGTCATATTCGCACACACACTGGCGAGAAGCCTTATGAGTGTAATGTATGTAAAAAATGTTTTAGTGTAAAAAGTTATTTAAATTGTCATATTCGTACACACACTGGCGAGAAACCATATGAGTGTAATGTATGTAAAAAATGTTTTAGATTAAATAATCATTTAAATGATCATATTCGTACACACACTGGTGAGAAACCTTATGAGTGTAATGTATGTAAAAAATGTTTTAGTGTAAAGAGAACTTTAAATCTTCATATTCGTACACACACTGGCGAGAAACCATATGAGTGTAATGTATGTAAAAAATGTTTTAGTGCAAGGGCTAGTTTTAATTATCATATTCGTACTCACACTACGAGGACAAACGAAAATGTCATCAGCTTTTGAACTCATCTCGGTTTATAATCATGAACTGCTGTTGGAAGATTGGAAAACATACAGCAATCGCATAAGACAGTGGTTCATCGCGAATGACATAGATGAAACGACGGACAAAGCGGGTACTAAGCGGCGCGTAATTTTGTTAAGCGCACTTGCAGAGCGTACTTATAAGTTGGCAACAAATTTGGCACCCCCAGAGATATTAGAAGATAAGAACTACGGGATTGTGTAATTGAAAGTGAAGTGAATGGTTTTTTTTTGGAAAATAAATAACTAATTTAATTTAAATTACCTGCGGCGACTTATTAATTGGCACCCTCTTACCAATGTATTCTTCTAATCATAAATGTATGTAAAAATGTGAATTTGATTTACTACGCGATGAACGTACATATTTTGCAGTCGGATCTCGTTCTATAAGAGGAGGAAACACGTGCGCCGGCAGAAAGTTTCATGTTTTTATGATGCGACATAAGAAAGACCTACAGAATCTTTCCGTTCTGGGCAAGATTCTGTCCACAGTGTAAGGATGACATCTCTGTCCCGCCCGTGTTGTTTGGTAACGGAAGTGGGAGGTTGGGACTAGTTGGAAGAGTTCTCAGAACACACACCGTGGTAGATGCGGTAAAATGCAGCTAAGATGGCGACCGTTCTGTGCATCTCCAACGGTGTAAGCCTGCCAGTACCATCTGGACAATCTATGATGCGGATGGCGCGTCGCTGCAACGCGTCGAGAGCTTCAAGCAGGTATTTGGCGGAGCTATCCCAGAGATGAGAGCAGTATACCACGCACGGACGAATCTGACATTTACATAATAAGAATTTCTGTTCCGGCGTGAAAAACCGCCTTACCCTGTTAGGGTCCGTATTGGATTGCATAAATTAAAGATGAGTAATTGCGTGTGAAGCGCTCTTGGCCCCACGGACGTAGTGTTCTGTAAACGATCACTGCGTTAAGCAACTTTCACTATGGCTGGTCCTCGGATGCGTGACCACTTTGTGGCATTTATATTTGCGAGCGTTTCCGTGCTTCGGAAGGCACATTAAGCCGTTGGTCCCGGTTGCCAGTAACATGGCAGTCGTTAAGTCATTTAAAGGCCTTATTGGCTTGAAATATTTCAACAGCAGGTCGCCACTCACTGCACCTGTCCATTTCAACACGACAATCGGCTCACCACCTGTTACGTGGGACAAAAAGCAAAGCATACGGTGAAACGTGGGCGTATAGTACGCCTCTGCCTACCCCTTACGTTATAAAGACGTGACAGTATGTATAATTTAATACTGCATATTGTTTTTTTCCATACTCTTCGTTTCGCATAACGTTAAGACAGAATAAATAATTAGGCACACTTTATTTTCCCATAACTTGATATACCAGCATAAAGTGTCTACGCATTTTTTTTTACAATAACAATTACTAATCATAACATTTATTGGCATCTCACTCTATGGCATAAAGATAACAAGTCATACATGTAGAATACCATAATGTTAACCAGGACATATTTTTATATCTAAGCTTGAACTGTCTAAGATTAAAATGCTGACTGATTATAAACGTCGATAGTCACTATACTGAAGTTCAAAATGTCAACACTTATATAGAATATAAATAAATACAAAAAGAAGTAGGTAACTAGAATAAAAAGAGCGATTCAGTTCTGGCGTATGGCCCGAAGCCTATTTACGACTTTGCCCAAGACTAGCCTAAAATTAATAACACTTTTAAAATATAACTATGCTTTACGGTAGCGAAACCTAGGTCAGTCTGTCAGCAGATGCATGAAAGTAAATTGAATGCTGTGGAGATGCGATCACTTCGAAAATTGTGCGGCGTTACTTTGGCTGTCCGAATACGTAACGAAGTGATACGCAATATGGCAGGTTAGAATGAAAGTGACAGCGTTAAGCTGAAAAAGGGCGTGCTCCGTTGGTTTGGACACTACCAACGAATGAGTGAAGGAGGTGAGGAAGTGAGGACAGATCGCCAGACTTCGCGATCCATGCATACTTCTTTCGCTTCTTCGAGATTCATTAATCGCTTCATACACGCACGTCTGGGTATCCGAGTACTTTTGACCTTTCCGTTTTTGAGCAATCTGCTCACGTGGTCTTCATATGTAAGTCTCGGCCTACCCTGACCTCTTCTACCCTCTGCTTTAGCACAATATATATTCTTCGTCAATCGTTCCTCACTCATTCGTTGGACGTGTCCAAACCAACGGAGCACGCCCTTTTCCAGCTTAACGCTGACACTTTCATTCACACCTGCCATATTGCGTATCAGTTCGTTACGTATTCGGTCGGCCAAGGTAACGCCGCACAATTTTCGAAGTGATCGCATATCCAAAGCATTCAATTTACTTTCATGCATCTGCTGACATACCCAGGTTTCGCTACCGTAAAGCAAAGTTGGCACTAGCACTGCGTTATGAATCGCCAGACGTCTTCTTTTACGATGCTTTGTCGCTTTACTAATTGGGACAAAGCACCGTTAACTCTGTTTCCGGCAGCTACTCGCCGTTCTACATCTGAATCACATCTTCCATCCGCGCTAAACATACTCCCTAAATACACAATTTCATTCACTTGCTCTAGACGTTCCTGGTTTACCCTAATCTCGCATTTCGTTCTTACGTCATCTCTTTCAAATACTAGAACCTTAGTCTTACTTGCATTCAAGCGAAGACCCTTACTTTCACACTCTTCTTTCATATTAGTGATTAATGCCTGAAGGTCGGCTTCTGATGAGGCACCGCATCATCAGCGTACAGCAGACAGTTTACTGAAAAGTCACCCAAATTCACACCCATATCACAATCTTTCAACTTCTGCAGGCAACTGTCCAGATACACTATGAATAGCCAGGCGGACATGACACAACCCTGTTTGACGCCTGTACAGACATCAAAAAGAGGTGACACATCCCCCCCTACTCGCACGCAAGCCTTACAGTCCTTATAAAGCGACTGTATTGCCCGTAGCAGCGAGCCGTCCACACCATATCCGGGCAGCAAATCCCACAGAGTTTCCCTCACAACGTTATCAAATGCTTTCTCCATATCCACAAAAGCGCAGAAAACCCTCTGGCTAATAGCCAGAAACTTCTCCGCGATCATGCGGAGAGAAAACACTAGATCCATGCAACCACTTCCACGTCGGAATCCGCATTGAGCCTCCCATAAATACCTTTCAGACTTTTCTTGCATTCTTGCCGTTATAATCTTTGCATACACCTTACTAACTAAGCTGACCAAGCTGATCGCCCTGTAGCTGGAGCAGTTTAGGCGCGAGCCTTTCCCTTTGTAAACAGGTACTACAACTGCTATTCGCCAGTCATCTGGGACCTCACCCGTCCGCCAGCACAAGTTGCATAACAGACATAGAGTGTCCCAGACGCGCGACCCACCGTACTTGATCATCTCAGCAGTAACTCTGTCTTTTCCCTCAGCCTTACCACATTTAATACTTCTTATCGCTTGTTCAATTTCTTTCATACTAATGACTTTAATTACATCGGGATCCGGAGCATCGAAGTGAGCTCCACTTCCCGATGTGGCATCTCTGTCTTTTCTTGCATACATCTTTCCATAATATTCACTCCATCTCTGCAGGACGTCAGTTTGGTCTGTTAGGACGTCATTGTTATCACTAAGCACTTTATTCATACTGCAGATTTCCGAACATCTCCGTCTTGCCTACCTCTTTCCAGAAGGC
Organism: Thumatha senex; assembly: GCA_948477245.1. NCBI lineage: Eukaryota > Metazoa > Arthropoda > Insecta > Lepidoptera > Erebidae > Thumatha > Thumatha senex. Next base: position 2,122,695 of record OX419751.1, read on the forward strand.
ATTATCCTGGCATTATCCCGGAAATTGGACGACAACCTTTAATCCGCTTTCATTCTGCACCTTTCACGAGCTCTATCAGTGCCTTCGTGTTAACTTTTTGCAGCTTGTATCTCTCTTTCATATTAAAATCATTCCGCGAGGCTAAGTAGTCTAACCATGCTTTCTTCTTCATTTGAGCTGCTTCTTTCACTTCCTCATTCCACCATGCGTCACGCTTATTGCTACTGCCTCATCTCGTTTCTCCACACACTTCCACAGCGGCATTTACCATACTATCCCTAAGTTTCTGCCATTACCTTTCCACATTCTCACTACTAACATTGACGTCGCCAAGCTTTTCGGCTACTCTTTCTTTATATTTGTCCCTAATGGATGCATCCTGCAGCTTCCAGCTTTTGATGCTATGAGTCGTCTCAGGTTCAGGACACTCGGTGCGATGACGCCAACCCGCGAACAGACCCCTTATCCTAGTTATTACTAGGTAGTGGTCTGATCCTAGCTCAGCGCCTCGATAAACCCTGTCCATCACCTGTTTACGGAGCCGACTATCCATTAGGAATAGATCTATCATGTTTCTCTTTGACTTACATCTCCTCGTATACTAATGAATTTGTTTGTGCACAAACAAATCCTTTTCATTACAAAATGCCAGTATAAGCTTGCCAGCGTCATTCACCCTTTTATCCCCATACTTTCCGAGTACCGACTCAAAACCATCGCGAGCGGTACCCAGTCATCCATTCAAGTCCCCACGTACTATAAGTTTTTCATTTCCGTCTATCACATTTAGAGGTTCTCTCATACTCTCCCAGAAGTCCTCTAGCTCACTCGCGTTCGACTAGGATACTGGCGCGTAAGCAGCTACCAGGAGAAACTTCGTCAAACCAAGTTTTAGACGGATCCAGAGGATTCTAGGACCTACCAGTTTGTACTCATACATACCGGAGGCCAATCGCGAGACAACAAAATGGATGGCGACTTGCACGCTTCTACTCTTCATCCCCATATATAACATAGCACTCTGCTTATCATAATTTATGCGAGAAATCTTTATGCTGAAACTGTTGTGCCAAACTACATTATGCTGAAAAAGATTTAGAGATCGAAAGGGCTCCCACTGTTAAGGACTCTCAGCCTGCGAGAGGCCAAGCCGATGCACCCCTCGATATAAATTTATTTTTAAGTTCTCGACGAACGTCCAACCCCAGAATGCTGAGATAATTTTGCAGCGGTAATTTTGTGTTCTGAAGAGTTGGAAAGGGGATAATTTAGCAGTAAATGCACACGCCTGCGTTTTCCCTACTGGGAGATGCGGTCCAGACTCCAATCGAGTTCCGCCACAATTTGTCCCCTCATAGCCACAACATCCGTCCGCTTTGCCGCTGGGTGACTTATATACTCCCCATGTAATGTACTACCATCTGCATAGCAATGTATGGTGCCCAGGGTCAACATATTTATGTACAGAAGAAAGGAAGAGTGGGCGACATAACGGGCCCCTGCGGCACGCCAGCATTTCTCTGCAAGTTTTTCTTATCCAGGGCAATGATCTAGCCACTGAACTACCCAATCGAATCAAGTTGAAATTCTTCCCCATATTTTAATCGTCATTCAAGAGGAAGAACATTGATTAATGCCTACTGTGGCATCAATCCTAATTATTATTATTAAAATAAATATTATTTTAAATCATGTAGGTGTCTAATATAAACTTACTGAAATACTTGTTGATTTAATTTTTAAAATTGTTTTAATGATCCAACACTTATTAAATCTCATACAAAAATATTGGTTCTAGAACCTATGTCCGATTCCATGATCGTAAAATTTGCGATTTCACGATTTAGTTTAAATCAACGTGGCGTGTGTATCTTTGTGACCCTTTTCTCGTTAACTGGTTCATGCTACTAAAACCAATTTGACTTACCCTAGTCATTACGCCACTTACAGTGTTTTATATGTACATCAACACTTAGACCAATTTACCACAAATTATTACTAATGTTATAGTTAGTTAAACCGTTTTGACAACAGACACCAACGGCGCGTAGCTCAAAACGCACTGAATGGATTCGATGCATTTTTGTTTTTTAACGACATTTATTTTCTAAAATAATATTCCAATATAGATAAAACTTAATCAAAAAGTAGCGCGCTGTAATGTGGAATTCCCTGTATTAATTTAATAAAAATCTACACAGTATTTTTTTACAATTAAGTTTTTTTCCGTAATATAAAGCTTTAAATCGCTCCCCTGAACATTTCCAAAAATGTCGTTTAGATCAATTAACTGTCGATATGTTAGAATACATTTCAAATTAAATTCTAATCATATAACAATTGGTTGAGCGGGCGAGATAAATAAATTCGAAGTGGACTGTATTTGCGGGGAAAGACAAAAATGATATTTACACGCGGTTGTCGACGAAAAAAAGAAATGAAAAACATCAATGGGCACTCTACCTTGCTTTTGCTGCGAGATGCTGCGGTGGAGGCTGCCGGGGACGTCCCTGGACTTGGATCCCTGGTTCCATTGCACTAAAACACTATCCATGGAAAACACAATTATTGCGAAAGGTTTGTGCGGGCGCGCGCGCGGTCATTGCAGTACTCCTGTCAGAGCGTCCTCAGTCCGTCGTCGCTGCCTGTGAGTGGTCAGCGCTGCGGTGGAGCTTTCTACCGCTAGACGACGGTAACACAGCTGTCTCGCTCTTCTCTTATGCGAGACAAGGTAGGTGCGAAAGAGAAATGGAATAAAGGGATGCGGGGTGGGAGTGTCGATAACTAATTAATCAAATCGATCGAAGTCGATCTTCCTCTATTTCAAAAGCGGGTAAGTATTTTAACGGTGTAACATTCAAAAAGTGCGCTGGAGTCAGGGCAAGCGACTCCAAGGGATCACTAGACAAGGTTCTACAAAGAGGACGCGTATTCATTACGGCCTCGACTTGAGTGAGCACGGTGCTCAGCTCTTCAAACATAGTGTTTGGAACGCAAAAAAATATTTAGTTCGGAAAGGTTACGACGAGCTCCGACGTAATTCGTACCGTTGTCCGAATACATTCGAGATATGGAACCCCGACGCGACAAAAATCTTTTAAATGCAGCCATGAAGCATGGCGTGCCCAAATCACCAGCTAATTCTATATGAACGGCGCGAGTCGTCATACAAACAAAAAGACAAACTTTCGTGGAGCATATACCACGACCACGAGAAACTGTTACCCTGAAGGGGCCAGCGTAATCAATATCCGTGTGTACAAACGGTTTAGCAGCCTGAACAACACGACAAGGACGATGATCGGCCATTTCGGGCGCGATTGACTTCGGGCGAAGTTTAATACACGGAATACATCTATGAACTATCGAACGAATCAAATTGCGTGCGGAGAGAATCCAGTATTTCTGGCGCAAAATCGACATCAATAAATCTGGACCAACGTGACAATTCACCCTATGGCGATATACAACTAAAAGATCAACGATATGATCCTTGCGCGGGTGAACTATAGGATGCATTTGATCGTGCTCTAATGCGGACTGGCTCAAACGACCACCAACTCGAATGAGGCCATCCTTCAAAAAATGTTTCAAATGTTGAAAAGCGCGACTACAAGGTTTATTTAATTCCAAATTTCTAATTTCAGACGAAAAATAAAATCGCTGAAGTTCACGAAGCGCGATTAACTCAGCCTTGTTTAAGTCAAAGGCGGTAACATGCTCGCGACGAGAAAGGATTTTCAAAAATCGACAAATAAAAACAACACTACGTAAAAGAATCGACCACGATGAAACACGGCTAGCCAACTCTAAGATAGGCGATTTTTCGAGCGGTGTGGTAGTAACTAAAGAGGTTTTCTTTTCCTCTGGCGGCGTGGATTCAGTAGCGGGGTTACAAGGACTAACAGGCCATTCATCAGGTGGGGCTTAGCACCAGGAAAAGCCATGGAACCACAACGGATGATCCAAAATCTGTGCAGGTGTTAACCCACGAGACAAACAATCGGCAGGGATGTCCGTACCTGTGACGTGATAAAAGTTTTGCGGTGCCAATTCCGACTGAATTTTTGCCACCTTATTTGCGACAAATGCATCCCAACGATGGGGCGAAGAATGTGTCCAACACAAAGCGACGACGGTCGAGTCCGAGAATGCGAAAATTTTATCTATATGAATGCGTTGAAATCGGCGATCTGATTCGCGAACACCAATACAAAGAAACATTTGTCTAATGTCGGCTGAAAGCGCGACAGCGAATAAGCGAAAGTTAACTATAATTTCGAACAAATTACCTTGGAAATTTTGACCACTATGCAAAATATCGTTTACCGAAACCGTTTTTCGAACTAGTTTTAGCGCTGCCATCTAAAACAACGCGCAACTTAGTGGTCAGTTTATCCTCGCGGACAACCCCACGGTGCGGTATGGCATACGAAGGAGCGTGCTTCGTCTCATCGGTTTCGGGAGGCGCGGGTGAAATGAAACCTTTATCCAAATATTCCACTATTACGCTATCGTAAGCCTCCTTCAACTTTGAAGATGTCTGCATTTTCCGTTCTAAACAATAGAAGCGTTTTTCGGCTGACTGAAATGAATCTCCAAGCGAATTAACATCACCCTTAAAGAGGAGTGCTACAACATAACGACCATCACTATCGCGAGTAGTCGTGCGACTATAAAACTCTTCACAAAGTTTATCATCCGGGCTGACAATAGGAGGGACGTTCACCTCTTCTATCTCCCAGAATTTACGGACAGCGGAGTCCAGCGGCTCGACGGCGCAACAATATGACACTGTCGAGTTACAACCAAAACAAGCGGGTGCGCAACCAACAATAACAAACCCAAGAACCGTCTCTAAGGCGAGCGGCGCGTGACCTTGAACCTTATGCTGCAACAGGAGGTGCGGGAAAATCGAAGCGCCAACTAACAAATCAATATCTCCTGGAACGGCGTAAGTATAATCGGCCAAAGACAAATCTCTAAAATTAGTCAATAATGAGGTATTGACTGCGACAGTCGGTAACAGTTCGGTAACCTTATCGACGACTAGCGCATCCATCAAAAAACTAACATTAAAATCAAAACGCGAGTGGAATTTAATCCCTACAGAACCTTGAACGGCTTTAGTGGAACCCCCAATACCTTTCACAACATTACAGGCGGGGCGGTTATTTATATGCAAACCAAGACGACTACAACAATTTTTACCAATAAAATTACTTTGAGAAGCACTATCTAAAAGTGCGCGAACACTATGTCCCCTACCATGCGAATCGTAAACAACAACTCGAGCGGTTGCCAGAAGTACCGTAGTAGGGCTTGTGTGCAAACTTGATAGCGAGTACAAAGCGACATCGTTCGGCTGGAGGCGCGCGGCAGTGGCGCCGCCGTCGCTAGGCGCGGACGGGGACGAAAACACGCGGGAGTGCTCCCAGTCCCGACTCAACGGCGTGGGCGGCTGTGACGTCACAGCGGGCGAACGGTTAGGCATGAAGTTCGCGCAGCCGGAATCGACGGACGAACTACCGGACATGGCGAGTGCATTGCTAATTACAAGCGAATTATTACCATTAACGCGCGTGGTATCAACTGAGTTTAAATTGGACGCGGCATTATTGTTTTCGAAGTGTAATAATAAATGGTGTTTACCATTACACTTGCGACAGAAATGATTCGAATTACAGGATGAAACACGATGTTTCTTACTGAGACAATTGATACATAAATGACTAGAACGAACAAATTTATAGCGATCGCTAGGAGTGAGTTTATTGAACTCCGAATATTTATAAAGTTGGTCATGATGACCTTGACACAAATAACAATTTTTCGAGTGCAACACTTGCGATTGCGAAGTTGTGGGTTCAAAATTAACAAAAGAGTGCGTGGACTTCGTGGGCTTACTACGATTAGATTATTTTTCGCTACTCCGTGGTTTAACGAAGTTCGTTGCAAAATTCCAATATGTTGATAAAAGAAAGTTTCTAAATCGTCGAACCGATCGTCCGTCGGCCATCAAATACCTAAGTATTTGATGGCCACGTCTATCCATTTCAAATAAGCGAACGGCTTCGGTATCTAATTTCTTTAAACCGATATACAAAAACAAAAAGTCACAGAGGTCATTGACCTTGAGATTCTTTAGGGCGCGAATAGCTGATGCAAAAATATCTAAGAATTTTTCTAAGTCGTGTTCATTACACGATGAGCTATTTTTCAAATTAAATATTTGATCCAAATAAGCGGTTGTTACTAAGCATTTGTCTTCGTATTTGACCTTCAAAGTATTCAAAATCAAACTATAATTTTCGGCGCAAAGCGTTATACCGGCGTAAACGGTTTTTGCTTTCCTTGTTAGTTTACTAACTATGTAATGTAATTTTTCGTGATCCGATAACGAATTATTATTATGGATCGTATTTTCGAAACTAGCGAAAAACAAAGGCCAATTTTTAATATCGCCATCAAATTCGGGTATTTGTATGGGCGGTAATTTAGGTCGGTCCCGTTTCAGCAAATCAAAACCGGCACAAATTAAATCTTCGAAAGATGACATGGCGTAGTAACTTAATAAGAAATCGGGATTTAATTTTAATTCAAGCAAGTTAATTTTATCGAGAACATTTTCGAAATCTAAGCGCAAAGTATCTACGGTTTCGATCGAGGATAAAAACGATTCTTTTATTGATTCATCTGCGATCCTCGATGAATAATCACAAATTAATTGCATACGCTTAAAAGGCTATGCTTCTTAGCGTGTAATAGTTCTAACTGTAGATCCGGAATCGCTTTCGGAGGCATTGTTAAAACAAACAACTATAGCTACCTACAGTGCAAACTAACGAACTGTTACGTATTCCCCATGCAAGCTAAATTGCTTACTCAGCCAGAGTCTTCCAGTGATGGCAAACAACGCCATGTCAGCAGTACGTCCTCGCCTTAAACTCAGAGCAAGTCGAGGGCAGTTCGATCTCATCTCCCGTCGCGAAAGCATCTCTTGCTACTTCACTAATTCTATTTTGGCCAATTCTTTTTAGTTTAATTATTTTCTTTTGTTAGTAAGTAAGTGAGCATATCGATTAAACCCACAGCATTAGAGTGTGTGTTTTTTTATAAAAAGACTCTCGTTGAGTCCCCCGTAACATTGGTGGCAGCGGAAAGGGATTTGTAAAAATCCTGGTTACTCCTTCGAAACCGAAAGAAATACAAAATGTGTAAAGTGCAAATTGCCGTGGTTATGCTCAGTCAGTTCTAGTGCTCCAAATCATCGTGTTCCTAACTCCCTAAAGGGAATACGCCGGTACCGAGATCACTCGAAAAAACTCGGCCCTGGTTCGGGCGTGAGTGCGCCGAGGCTGTTCAACAAAAGCAGACGGCGTATCGCGCCTGGGTCAGGGCTCGGGCGGTGCACGATCCGAAAGTAGGCCGCCTTAAGGCAGCGTACAACAGGTCCACTAGAGCCAGCAAGGGGGCCTTCAGGAGAGCGGATACCCAGCGCGTCGCGCGGCTGGGCCGGGAGCTTACGTCACATCCAACGGGCAGCCGTGGATACCTCGTTGCCCCCGCTGCGTTACCCTAATGGGTCACTGGCTCACAAAGCTCAAGACAAAGCCGACTTGCTTGCAAATCTCTTTGCGGCTAATTCCCGGGTCGACGACTGTGGCCTTTAGCCACCCACCATTACTAATTGTGGCTACACAATGCCTGATATTGTGATCAGACAATGTGACGTACGGGCAGTGCTACGGTCACTCGACACGCGGAAAGCTATTGGCACTGACGGTATTCCTGCGGTGGTACTACAAAAATGTGCAGCCGAGTTGTCTCCAGCGCTAACGCGTCTGTACCGTCTTTCGTATTCTTCGGGGGACGTGCCGGAGGCTTGGAAGAAAGCGAACGTACAACCGATTCCCAAAAAAGGGGATCGTTCAGATCCAGCCAACTATCGCCCCATATCCATCACCTCAGTTATCTGTAAAGTGTTCGAGCTCATTGTCAACAAGCAGCTAATGCGATACCTAGAGGGTCACTCGTTGATCAATGATCGGCAATATGGCTTTAGGCCCAAACGCTCAACGGGTGATCTTCTAGCGTACGTAACACATGTTTGGGGTGAGGCTATGGAAAGGCACGGTGAATCCTTGGCTATAAGTCTGGACATTGCCAAAGCCTTCGATAGAGTTTGGCATACGTCGCTTCTTTCCAAGCTACCGGCATATGGTCTACCGCCTCAATTGTGCTGCTGGATGGCCAGCTTCTTACAAGGGCGTCGTATGCGGGTCCTCTGTGATGGCCAGGCTTCTTGCTTTTTGCGGGTTAATGCCGGGGTACCACAGGGGTCTGTATTGTCGCCAACTCTCTTTCTTCTGCATATCAATGACATGCTGTCCCTCGGGAACATTCATTGCTATGCAGATGATAGCACGTTGCACGGGAGTTATTCTGCCCGTCCAGCAGTGGGAAGGGCCGACATTGAGGAAAAAAGACGGCAACTTGTGACTGATGTCGACCGGGTTCTGAATCGCATTTCCGGATGGGGTTCTGAAAACCTGGTCGATTTCAATGCCCGAAAAACACAGGCGTGTGCGTTCACGGCTAAAAAATCCCCTCTCCTACCTCTACCAACTCTTCAGAACACTACAATACCAATGAAGGACAATCTAGACATCCTCGGCATAGACGTTCGTCGTGAGCTCAGTAACAAATCTTATATAGAGAGCTGTATTGGGCTAGCCTCGCGGAAGTTAGGAGTCCTGAATAAGGTGAGACGTTTTTTCACGCCGCAGCAGAGATGTATGTTGTACAAAACACAGATTCGTCCCTGCGTCGAATACTGTTCTCACCTTTGGGATGATTCCGCGAGGTACTTGCTGGACGCGCTCGACGCTATGCAGAGACGTGCTATTTGCATTATAGATTGTCCTGAGGTAACAGGAAGCCTTGAGCCGCTGGCGCAGCGTAGAACCATAGCGTCCTTGGCTGCATTTTACCGCATGTACCATGGCGAGTGTTCTGAAGAGCTCTTCAACCTAATCCCACCCTCTCCGTTTCGTTCCCGAACAACGCGTGCTGGGCAGAAGTGCCACTCCCATACAGTGGAAAGAATTTTCGCCAGAACGGAACGATTTAAAAGATCGTTTCTCTGTCGAACTATAGTTACCTGGAACGCTCTGCCAGCGCACGTGTTTCCTTCCTCTTACAATCCCGGGTTCTTCAAGCGGAGCGTGAAGAGGCACATCATTGGGCCGCCAACTTGAGGCTTAACTACGTTAACTGCGAGGATAACTACGTGCAGTGAAAATATATCAAACTCTTCACCAATATAAAGCTACAGTGAGTGTTGCAACGACGGTCTAGTCATAACATCCCGAATTCTTCGAACTACGCTTATCAGTTCCAGACAGCCGCATACTTATCGCATGGACTGACCGAAACCTTACTATAGTGACTGTTCGAAAGTATTATTGAATTTTAAGTGTATTATTTCTGTATGTAATTATTGTGTGTATCATTGTTTCCATTTTGCGTGTTTATTTTGTGCGTATATACCTTGTGTTTTTTTTTTCTGAATATTTATTTTATAATTTTGCAAAATGAGCAAAACGGAGAAAGGGGAGATATCTGCACCCTCCACTAGATCAAGCCAGACTATAATTGATCTAAATAGCCTATTTAAATTTATTAAGCCGTACAACGGGGATAGACAAACCTTGAATTCATTCTTATCGAATTGCAACAACGCCTATGATCTTGCTAGTGCTGAGCAACAACCAGTGCTTTTTAGATATATTCTAAGCCAATTACAAGGTAAAGCTGAAATTGCCTGCTCAGTTAAGTCTTTTACGCAATGGGAACAACTAAAATCGTTCCTAAAAACGCAATTCTCCGATACAAAACATTATTCACATCTATTAGCCGAGCTACAGGATAGCAAACAAAACGTTAACGAGACCTTAAGTCAGTTCGGCCTTCGCATCGAAGAGTGCCTGTCTCAACTATTAACAGAAATCGTCCTAACAAAAGCAAAAGAAGCCCCAGGGCGCACAGCAGCCATGGAGGACCTAGCCCTTCACCACTTCCTTATAGGGTTAACACCGCGGCTATCTAACATTGTTAGGTGCAGATCCCCAAAGAACCTTAACGAAGCAATAAGCTTCGCCTCGCCGTCTCTGTGGAGAAAATTCAAAAGCTCATGCTCATGCACAAGAGAAACTACCCTAACGTGACCGCGTTAGGTTCACAACGCCGCCCCTTCGATAATTTCAAACCCGCTAACATAAACAATGTAAAAACCGATGGGCAACCTTCAAAAATTTGTAGGTATTGTAAGAACCTGGGCCACGTCATAGAAGGATGTCGAAAACGCGAATATAATAACCGCGCTAGGGCGCAGCAGAATAGAACACAGTATCAAGGACAAACAAACAATTCTTCTGGTTATTTTAACCGCTAACAACCTCGCGTTCACCACGTAAACGAGGATACTAATGTTTCACGCACAAATATGCACGCTGAATACCAAATCACCCAGAATGACCATTTAAACGAACAATGAGCTCACGGCGGTGTCTCGTGAGAACTCAACAACAAAATACGACTTCTGAGGACGTCAATGGCACCAATTCATATTCCTCTGTATCTACCAAATCCGCTGTATCTACCAAAGTCACTACACCTACTAAATCCGCTGTATCTGCTAAATCCGCTGTATCTACCAAATCCGCTGTATCTACCAAATGCGCTGTATCTGCCAAATCCGCTGTATCTACCAAATCTACCGTATTTAACAAACCATCTGTATCTACTAACTCCGCCGCGTTAAACAAGTCCAACGTATCTACTAAACCCCTTGTATCTACTAAATCCCTTACATTTACCAGATCCTCGGTATCCATTAAACCCTCTGCAGCTACAAGGACCCCTGTAACTACCAATTCCCCAGTATCTACCAAGTCCTCTGTACCGTCTGAACCCTCTTCATCGTTAAATTCTTCTATACCGATAGAATCTTCCATACTTACCAAATCTTCTGCACTAACCCACTCTTCTATGCCTTCAAATTCTGCTCTACTTACCGAACCCTCTGCCTCGTTGACTACATAACGCGTGCAACCTGTAACACACAAAAATAAAATATAAGAAATTGTTTAAAATTTTAATAAGAGATACTTACCTTACGTAATCCTGCAGACGCAAGTAAATAGTCGCAACCTCACCTTCTTAATAGACACTGGTTCGTGTGTTAGCTTGATAAAAGAGAAATCATTAAAGACCATACCCATTTTAGAAAATGACATCCTCCATCTGAAAGGTATTGATACAAACACCGAAACCTTACCTACTTTGGGCCACTTCCAACTCCAGTTATTTTTTAATACCGATATATCGTACAGATTTCACGCGATCAAAGAAATAGATCTAAATTATGATGGTATAATTGGAACTGATTTTCTAAACGACCTCAACGCAATTATCGATTACAATCACAACACTCTTCAAATTCGACATTTAATAATCAATCTAAAGTACTGCCAGCCTATATACAATGTCCTACCACGCTCAGAAACAATTATAGAATGTACAGTAGACAACCCCGAATACCGCGTAGGACTCGTTCTAGATCAACACACCTCAGACTCCCTCCTGGTCGCGAATTGCATAGTCAAAGTTAAGGAAAATAATAGAGTTAATATATCAGTCGTCAACGTTTCCGAGAAATCAGTTAATATAGATTCAGACATAAGAATAAAGTTACAACCTCTTGAAATCCATTCTCTCCAATCAAATTCAGATCAACATAAACCACCCTCAGTTCGCAGAGACGAAGTGTTAGATATGCTACGAATTGAACATCTCAATGACGAGGAAAAATCTTACCTTCTAGATATATGCTCGCGATATTCCGATATATTCCATTTACCTCATGACAAACTATCCACTACAGATTTATTAAAACACGAAATAAACACCTCATCCTCCGAACCAATCAATGTTAAGTCATACAGATTCCCTGAAGTTCATAAGCAAGAAGTTCAGACACAAATATCAAAAATGCTGTCCCAAGACATAATTCAACCATCTATCTCCCCCTGGTCTTTCCCAATATGGATTGTACCGAAAAAATTAGATTCATCCGGACAGAAGAAATGGAGAATCGTTATAGACTATAGGAAATTGAACGATATAACGATTGGAGAAAGCTACCCTATACCTCAGATAAGTGAAATTCTAGACCAACTTGGACAAAGTAAATATTTCTCCACTCTCGACCTTTGCTCTGGTTTCCACCAGATCGCCATTTCCGAAAAAGACACCCCTAAAACAGCATTTACCGTCCCTCAACGACATTTTAAGTTAAAACGAATGCCATTTGGGCTTAAAAACGCTCCCTCAACGTTTCAACGTCTTATGAACACCGCGCTAGCCGGCCTCCAAGGAGTTCATTGCTATGTTTACCTGGATGACATCGTTATATATAGCCACGATCTTACTTCCCACTGTGACAAATTATCGAAAATCTTTGATAGATTACGTAAACACAATCTTAAACTCCAACCCGACAAGTGCGAGTTCCTTCGCAAAGAAGTCGGCTATCTTGGTCATATAATCAGTGAAGAAGGAGTCAGTCCGAATCCCGATAAAACCAAAGCTGTGACCGAATTTCCCATTCCTAAATGCCCTAAAGACGTTAAATCATTCCTAGGCCTTGTATCCTACTATCGCCGGTTCATCCCAGACTTCTCCAAGATCGCAAAACCCCTAACCTCACTGTTGAAAAAGGATGTGTCGTTCAATTGGTCAAACGAGCAACAGTTAGCTTCGACGACCTAAAATCGAAACTTGCATCAGCCCCCATCCTAATATATCCAAACTTCGCTGAACCCATCGTGCTTACCTGCGATGCCTCGAATTATGCCATATCTGCAATCCTTTCCCAAGGAGACATTAGTAAAGACCGCCCCATAGCCTATGCATCCAGAACCCTGAATAAAGCCGAAGTAAACTACTCCACCACAGAAAGAGTGCCTAGCCATCGTATTTGGTACTAAGGTATTCCGGCCCTATCTGTATGGTCACAAATTTATAATCGTCACAGATCATAGACCATTGAAGTGGTTATTTAACTGCAAAGATCCCGGCTCCCGTCTTGTCCGATGGAGACTCAAACTCGAAGAATTCGATTATAAGATTGAATATAAAAAGGGTGTCATAAACAGTAATGCTGACGCATTATCAAGATTTCCTGTAAATCCAATCTAAAATCCTTACGAGAACCCTATCCCTTCTACTTCAAGATTAAATAACCAAAACACACCACCTAACTTTAGCCCTATAACCTTAGACGACCTTGTCATCGACATACCCCTCGAGTCATTAGACTATGACAATATACCTTCAGTCGATTTACTAGAAAATGGCGCTCTTTCAGAAATCTTGAGCCCCGAATCGAGAAATTTACCCTCGAGATCCGATCCGATCAATCCAAATACAACGTCTCACGAAGCTGTAGACCCTGTCGCAGAGCCCTCGTCTACTCCTAATCCCAGATTAGCTCCCCGTGCTTCTATTTCTCCTCAACCTCCACTTACCTCCAACTCCCCTGGAGGTTCAAACACCTCTCCTTCAAACCCTGAATCCCCTCGAGATGAGAATTACAGTAACTTTCTAAAAACAATGACTAACAAACGGTTTAGTAGCAATGTTACAGTTATCGAGCATAGTGACAGTATATTGAAGAGTAGTAACAATACCTTAATTATACCCACCTCTATAGACCTAGATAACTCAAATCCTTACATAGAAGAGATAGTTAGTGAATTGGAAAACCCTGAAAATATTTTGAATCAAGAGAGAACTCGACGAAAATACTTAGAGAAAATCACGACATCCCTATAGCCGGACATTTAGGCTCGACTCGAATGTTTAATCGAGTCAGAGAGAGATACTATTGGAAACACATGCGCAGTGACATCGAAACATACGTTAGGAATTGTTCCCTGTGTCAAAGCAACAAAGCTCTCAGACAAATAAATAGATCTCCGATACAGATCACTACTACCTCCGTGAAGCCATTTGAAAGACTTAGCCTTGATCTCGTTGGTCCGCTACCCGAAGCAGGTCAAACTAAATTGAAATTTATCGTTACCTTGCAAGACGACCTCACAAAATTTTACCTTGCCTATCCTATAGCTAACGCAACTGCGGAAGAGACATGTGAATGTCTGGTACATTTTATCTCGATATTTGGAATCCCTAAAACCATCCTAACTGACCAAGGCACCAACTTCACTGCCGAATTATTTAAGAAAACGTGCGATTTTCTTAAAATCAGACAAAAATATGGTCCTCACCATACCATCCTCAAACTCAAGGCGCACTCGAACGAAGTCATTCAACGCTAAAGGAATATCTCAAATCCTACGTCAATGACAATCAATCAGACTGGCACAAATATGTTTATACCGCAATGTTAGCCTATAATACGTCAGTTCATTGCACAACAAATTTCACACCATACGAGCTCCTTTTTGGTCAGAAAGCTTTCATCCCCGACTCTATTTATGAAACACGGGCTGACCTCACATATCCAGAATATGTAAAGGCACTGAATCATCGATTAAAACTCTCGCGAGAAAAAGCACTTGAAAATATCGAAAGATCTAAGGAAAGATCGAAACGGTATTACGATGCCCATTCACGTCCCGTACAATACAAAGTTGGAGATTATGTGTACTTAAAGAATCACGTTCGGCTCCGTAAAGCCCTCTCACCACTCTGGAAGGGACCATTCAAAGTGGTCAAAATCAATGGCAGGAATACTCTTACCTTGCTCATTAATCGACGCCACGTTGTACACCATTACGACCAACTAAAGTTGGCTCGCAGAAGCGAAGACCTAAACACTACGCAGCAAAGCAGTCAAAACCCTATAAATTTAATATATGTTAGGTAAATAGGTAGTCTAATATTAGTTTCTTTTACAGTATTTAATTTCGTTTACAGTATTTCTACATCGAGAACCTTGAGCCAAGAGTTCATCGAGCCTTTGACGAACAGTTCGGGCATCTACTTTGACCCTCTAGGATCTCTAACTTTAGTTAATAATTACCTTAGCGTAGTCATCCCTATAGATATAACGTATATTAAGCCACACTTAGTCAACTTACAATATGTTCTTAATAGCTCTATTTCACTCTGTGAAGACAGCAAAGCTTTAGATGATGTGGAATGTTTCAACCTCTTCCAACCTCTAATAACACGGTATGAAGACATAGTAAGAGATACCGACGCCATCCTGTATCTCACTTCTCATAAGTATAAGAGAACGCCCCTTCTAGGTTTCGTTGGTTCACTCTCCAAAAAGTTATTCGGCACTAGGGACGACGATGTTGCTATACGGTATGATAGTGCAATCCGAGAAGTTGAAACTGACCAAAAGAAATTAGCATCGCTTGTAGAACAAAACATCCTTATTACAGCTTCTACCCTCGAAAGCATTAACGAAACTATTTACGTTATAAAATCAAATGAGCATGAATTGAATGTTGCCATTGGCGCCCTTTATGAAGAAGTCAAGAACCTAACTGATCTATCCAATAACTTGGGTCTAAGGTCACGCGTCTTAGAACTCACTTCTATAATAGAAAATAGTATACTAACTTTATCTTTTAAGGTGAAGGCCTAATAAACGCAATTGTATTTAGCAAGTCTAATACACTCTATCCTACAATTATAACACCCAAAGAACTTTACAATGAACTAAATAACAAGTATAGATTCATTCCAACACCAAATTGGCTACCTTTACTTCTGAATTTAAATAATATGCACAACATTATTAACATATCTTCTGTTTCATGCTACATGAGCGAGAATAAATTAGTATTCGTTCTAGAGATACCACTAGTACACCCTACTTATTTTCTTCTATACCATAACTTACCTTGTCCAGCTCCGTATGAGCCTAGAAATCCCGTATCGTTTACTACTATTATACCATCTTCAAAATATATTGCAATAAGCAAAGATATGTCTACTTACTGCAAGTACTAAGTTAAGTATAGAATGTAATTCATCCGTCACCGAAATAAATATAAGTGGCACCGGAACACTGTATATACCTAAAGGGTGCGTCGCGTATAATAGAGACACAAGGTTGATGTCAAAAAATAATGTAAATGTATTTTTGAGACCTGTGCACGCCGAATTTAATATATATTTAACGATGTATGTTGTAATAAAGCTAAATATACAGATATTGTATCGAAACTTCCTTCTATAAACTTACAAAATATTAATTTAGATGATATTGCTTTCGAAAATCCAAAATTGTTAAAGGATTTGAACGATTTAATCAGCAAACCTAACAGTGTATTACATCAAGATTCCTTGTCTATTATAAGTATTGTTATATTTTAATCTACATTATTATCAAAGTTTGTAAAAGAATTGGCTCTTATAGAAACCCTCCAGTTGTCGTAAACGTAAATCCTGAACCAGAAAACGAGGAAAATGAATCCTCTGATCAAATTCCAATTCCTGCCTTAAGAATTGGCTAGAAATCGCTTTGCGTAAACTTCATTTCAAAACGTAAAGTTTACTCTAAATCGGGGGGCTGTTACGTATTCCCCATGCAAGCTAAATTGCTTACTCAGCCCGAGTCTTCCAGTGATGGCAAACAACGCCATGTCAGCTGTACGTCCTCGTCTTAAACTCAGAGCAAGTCGAGGGCAGTTCGATCTCATCTCCCGTCGCGAAAGCATCTCTTGCTACTTCACTAATTCTGTTTTTGCCAATTCTTTTTAGTTTAATTATTTTCTTTTGTTAGTAAGTAAGTGAGCTATATCGATTAAACCCACAGCATTAGAGTGTGTGTTTTTTTTTAAAAAGACTCTCGTTGAGTCCCCCGTAACAGAACGATCAAAATGGAAGCGGTGGAACAGCGAGACGCGGCGCGAACGAGCGTAGGTACTTGCGCGCGCGGACCACCCGCGTTGTCTACCTATTACTATGCAGTGCAGGCGAAATTACCAACTATTTAGTACCTACCTATGCGAAAAACAGTAGATAAGTATGCGTTTATTCCCTAATGGAATAAAACTATTCTCAATGCGTTTATTCCTTATAGAATAAAAACTATTACCTAATCTATGCGTTTATTCCGAATGGAGTAAAAACTATATATCTTTATTTTGCATAGACCATTTTAACGGCGCTTACAAAATGTCATACACTATTTAAAATATTTAAAGCGACCACCGGTTCGGAACGCGGCCCACCTGAGAAGAACCGGCAAGAAACTTAGGAAGGCTTTTTTTTTGATGGCCTATTTACAATTTAATATTATTTCACTTTCACACTAAATAGTCTGTAACGGAGTAAAAACCTTTTTCACAAAAGTTGTTTTTAATAAACTTTTTAAATTTATTTATTGGTAAATTTCTCAGGTCACAGGGAAGCTTGTTGTAAAAGCGTATACAGTTACCCTGGAAAGAATCGCCAATCTTATGTAGTCGACTGTGGTGGACTGATAGATTATTTTTATTTCTAGTGTTTATATTACGTTTATCACAGAGTTTAGAAAACTGTGATAGATTTTTCCGGACATACATAAGATTGGCGAAAATGTATTGTGATGTTAGATTGGTTAGAATATTTACTTCTTTGAATTTTTCTCGGAGAGAAACTCTGGGGCCCAATTTATAAATCGCGGGTACAGTCCGCTTTTGTAGAACAAAAATACTATTTAAATCTGCAGCACTCCCCCAAAGGAGAATACCGTAAGACATAATATTATGAAAATAGCTGAAGTAAACCATTCTAGCCGTATCCACATCTGTTAGAGCCCTGATCTTTTTTACAGCGTATGCAGCCGAACTTAATCTAGAGGCTGTCTTTTCTATGTGGGCCCCACTGCAAATTGGCATCAATAGTTATACCGAGGAACACAGTTGATTCTACAAACTCTAACACTTGTCCATTCAGTTGAACATTGGCCGCAACTTGTTTTACATTTGGTATAGTAAATTTTATACATTTAGTTTTATTTTCATTAAGGCAAAGATTATTTGAGCTGAACCAATGAACTACTCTTGCAATTGCATTGTTTACATCGTCATAGTTATCTATTTGTCTTTTAATTTTAAATTAAATTATTTTTTCAAATACTTTGCTCAAAGTTGGCAGCACTGACACTGGTCGGAAATTAGACGGCTCTGTAGCGCTGCCAGCCTTGAACAAGGGAACGACTTTGCTGTGTTTCATTAAATCAGGAAATGTACCACTAGAAACACAGTCATTAAACACAGTTGCTATGTGGGGCGGAATTACCTCAATTATACATGATGCAGTTTTGACCGATAATCCCCAAAGGTCCGCGGTTTTCTTAATTTCGATACATTTAAATGTTTTTACAATGTCCTGAGCACAAATATCTGTGAATACAAATGCATCCCTGCAACAAAGAACAGATTCTTCTAATAAAAGTTCAGCGGAACTGGAAGACGCTTGGAGAGATTTTGTTGTCAATATAGGTACATTTTTGAAAAAATGTTCAAACTCCGTCGCCACTTCCAGGTCCCCTGTAATATGGCAACCATTTACTTTTAAGTGGAAATCCCTTTCAGTCACTAAAGATCTACCGCATTCAGAGTTAATGATGTTCCAAGTCATTTTTATTTTATTTACAGAATTAGAAATTTTAATTTTAATGAAGTTTGACTTAGCAAGATGACACGTTTGTTTAAATATCTTTGAATAATTTTTAACATATACCTGAAAGGTTTGCCTAAAATTATATGATTTTTCTGAATATAATTCATATAATTTATTTCTACTTTTAAATATACCTGGTGTTGCCCAGTCACTGAAAACAGGACGACCACCAATCTGTAGTGTTTTTGAGGTAAAAACTTTGCCAAACTCATCTATAATCAAATTAAATAAGTGTTTATATGACTGGTCTACACAAGTGAAGTTAGGTAGATATGGTAATCTCTTTAATACATAGGCTACTTTTTATCCCGGGAAGAAGTTCCTGTGGGAAACGGGAAAACAACTACGCGGAGTTAGCCGCCGGCGTCAACTAGTTTAAACTAAATCTTGTAGTCGAGTCGCGGGAATTGAATAAAATTTATATTATTTTCATATTTATATTATTTTTAAAATTATTCAAACGACTTTGGTTAATTGGTACAAATTTAATTTGTTTTTTGCTGACTTTGTTACTACTTTTAGGAAATTTTATCCATTGGCCACGATGATCTGACTCCACAGGATCCACAATACCTTTATCTATAGGTTTAATATCAGTAAAAATATTATCAATACATTTTGCACTGGTGGCTGTAATACGAGTGGGTTCTAAGAATGTACTATGCAGATTAAAGGATTTAAATAAATTTTTCATTTTATTTCTATCTGATGGAGTTAATGATGTATCTAATATATCAACATTAAAATCTCCACAAACTATTATAGATTTCTTAGAACATTGGCATTTGAACAGTACTTCTTCAAGCTTTTCTTCAAATTTAATGTACGGAGCTTTAGGGGGACTGTATACGCTTAACAAGATGAAATGCTCAAATTCAACACTGGCAATCTCAATAACTCGCTCAATGGAGAGGGCTACTAAGTCTTTACGTGCTTTAAATTTTAACTTTTTATTAATTAATATTAAAGAGCCTCCACGTTTAGAATGTTTTCTATTGAACGAGCTAGCAAGCTGATGATTTACGAAGTTCAACAATGTGATTTGATGATCTTTTAACCAGTGCTCTGTAGCACAAAAAATATTAATAGAATTTGCATTAATGTATAGCTCTAACTCTAAATCTTTACCATTTATTAAACCTCTAAAATTATGGTGCACCATGTTTATAAAAACAATATTTTTACTAAGATTATTCTCAGGGGCAAAGTCAACTGGCCAGATTTATTAGCTGTTGTCCTATAAACTAGTTTTTTTTGGAATTTCATTTTCCAAATGTGAAGTATCAAAACTATCCTGCTCAATAAAAGCAGTTGTACTTGCCAATAATTTGGCTTGAAAAATTAAAAAATTAGATAGCAACAGAGCTACCTTTCATTGTAAAAATTTTGATAGAAAATATCTATCTAATGTCAACAAACTATTATTATTAAAAATTATGTTTCAATCGAACAATTCAATTTTTTTGGAATATGATACCATGGTATGTAGTTTCATATTTAATTTGTATCTTAAGCGATTTTCCTTGTGGCTCATAGCAGTGCTGTATGGCAAGGTGGACAAAATTACTTGTTTTACTTGCAGACTTGATAACTTATCAAAAAATTTTAAAAGTTTGTCACTATTAATATTGCCTCTTCTGCCAACCAGCACCACTATAGTAGACTGCATGCAGTGTGTACCAGTCAATATAAAATCTATAATTTGAGAGTATAAAGCTCCTGGATATGTATGATTTATTACAGAATGACTTAACTGTGATAAATAATGTCCAACATTTTTACCTATTTTATCACAATGGACTCTGGTCATCACTTTTTATTTGCAACTTTTCTATTATACATGCCTCGCAATTACTACTTGAACTTAATATACTATTATCCACACTGCACACAGTTTTAATTGGGGAAAATTCATCATTGCATCTAATTCTTTCACAACTCAAGGGTGAGGAGGGAACATGGCCTGCGGATATCAATTGGTCATTTTGACAATGACATGAATTTACTAATTTACCTATGGCTAACCTGTTCCCTACTCGGGTTCTCTGCTGTTTCATATTTATATGAAATTGATTTCAAAGAGTCTTGAAGTCTGTCAATCTGCCATTGAAGGGCCTGTGTATCAGTTTTGTACTGTTGTGCAACAGTATCAAGTTCTAACATATACATATTTACCTGGTCAATCAGTTGCAATCTCTGTCTATTAAGTGACATGCTATTTATAAAAAAACTTGTATTTATGTATATTTTTTTTAGATTTAGTAATAATCTTTTTAATTTTTAAATATTTCTTAAACTTATTCTTACTACACTTAAAATTTTTTAATGATTTAGAACAGCCCCCGGTTTCATCATCAGAAGTGAGGTCTATGACAATGGAAGGGTGAGCTGTAGCAGTATCTAAGCTTGTAGCCATCAGTTCATCGAACAAACTCTGATTAGATTGAACCACTGTGCTCTGTTTCTCGTCTTCTAGTTGCGATATTTTGATTTCCGATCGTTGTAGCTCCTCCTTTAGTATTCTAATTTGGTGCAGAGTTTGTTCATAATGTTCCCTACATGAGTCAAAACTGTCAACTATAAGTTGTAACCTATCCCGATCCTGTAAGGTATCAGTATACAGTGGATGCAACTGTGCCAGTTATTTTTTGAGTTGTCGTTCTTACTTAAAATACCTAGCAGTTCTAACTCATTTTCGTCCCTTTCCTTGTTCAGTTTATCGCACTTCTCACTCAAAATCTGTAACTCTTTCAACGTTAATTGAAGCCTTGTCTCTTGTTGATGAGCCAAGGCCTTACGCGTCATTATCATGTTATTAGTATTCGACATTTTGTTATAATTACGTGCTACAGAATCAGTAATTATTAGCAAAGTAGACTTAGAGCAAAGAAATGCGAAACAAAACGAGGTTATGTTTTATTCATAGAAAATTACAAAATCGCACTATTAATGGACATATGAGGATGTAAAAGTAAATAAACTCACAAACCTTGATTGAAAAAACTATTAGTTTTATAAATCTTGCCAAATCCGAGTAATAATTTCAAATATTGAAATTTTTTCCGATGTTCTAACTGTCACTACACCGGTACAATTTTTAAGTGTATATTTATCTACTAATAAATACCTATGCGTTTATATACCTATGCGTAATAACCTATACCTATGCGTTTATTCCCTATGGAATAAAAACTATTGCGTTTCTATAGGCAAACTACTAAAGCGAATGGATCAAAAATCCGGATCGTTAGGACCAGAAAATGGTTGAGCGGGCGAGGTAAATGAATTCGAAGTGGACTGTATTTGCGGGGAAAGACAAAAATGAAATTTACACGCGGTTGTCGACGAAAAAAAGAAATGGAAAACAGGAATGGGCACACTACCTTGCTTTTGCTGCGAGATGCTGAGGTGGAGGCTGCCGGGGACGTCCCTGGACTTGGATTCCTGGTTCCATTGCACGAAAACACTATTTATCCAATTATTGCGAAAGGTTTGTGCGGGCGCGCGCGCGGTCATTGCAGTACTCCTGTCAGAGCGTCCTCAGTCCGTCGTCGCTGCCTGTGAGTGGTCAGCACTGCGGTGGAGCTTTCTACCGCTAGACGACGGAAACACAGCTGTCTCACTCTTCTCTTACGCGAGACAAGGTAGGTGCGAAAGATAAATGGAATAAAGGGAAGCGGGTGGGAGTGTCGACAACTAATTAATCAAAAACAAATGGAGATCGGCGATGGCACATAGAAAAAATAACACGACAACTTTAGAATCGTATACCGGCGCAACCAACAATCAAGTCTTTTTACTCGAGGTTACTTTATAGGAAACAAACAAAAAGCAACTGTATCGGAAAATTATCAAGAAGTAATTACATTTTCAGTCAGTTTCAATAATATTATAATAGAAGTTTGTCGTGAGGCCCACAAATACATTGAGAGCTGTATTTGGCTAGTCTCATGGAAACCATGAATAAGGTACGGAGATACTTCACGCCGCGCAAGAGGTGCTGTACAAGACGCAGATATGTCCCAGCGTCGAGTACGGCTCTCACCATTGAAATGACTCAGCGAAGTTCTCATTAGACTTGTTCGACGCTAAAATAGCTCTTTTGTTTGTAACAACATTTTGTTTGTTTCATAGTAAAATCAATTATCCGATTTTAACTATTTTTAGTTTTACTACATAAGATATGGTTAATCAAAAGCCACTTTGCCTACGGGCTTGATAGAATGTAATAAAATTTTTGAATGTTATAAAATAAACAAGTCGCGGGCAACAACTAGTAGTAATATTAGGATAACATACATACATACATATTTGCCACGTCTTTATCCTCGAAGGGGTAGACAGAGGCATATTAAACGCCCACATTTCACCGTATTCAGTTTTGTTCCACGGAACAGTTGGTGAGCCCATTGCAAATTGAAATTTTTTAAGCCGCCTTTAAGGCCTTCAACTTGGCTTAACGACTGCTATTTTATTGGCAACCGGGACCAATGACTTAACGTGCCTTCCGAAGCACAGAACTGGGGCGGGTCTAAAGGGCTGTATAAATTTAATAAAAAAATTATTAATGTTAAGGTAACGTAACCTAATTAAAGCTATTTTTATTGTTTTTTGTTTTTTTTTTTGTTAATCAGGTCCATCGCTCACAAAGACATCTCGGCTGACCAACGACTATAATCATGCCATAGGAATAACAGGAAATTTGGCTGATTCATGCAAGAAAAGAAAATCATTTTTATGTAAGACTTGTCGGAAACTTTTCAGTACTGAAAGAAAATTACATTTTCATATTCGTATGCACTCTGGGGAGAAACCTTATGAGTGTTATGAATGTAAGAAATGTTTTAGTTTAAAACGTAGTTTAAATAGACATAATCGTTTACACACGGGCGAGAAGTCATATGAGTGTAATGAATGTAAGAAACGTTTTAGTGAAAAGAGTAAATTAAATAACCATATTCGTACACACACCGGCGAGAAACCTTATGCGTGTAATATATGTAAGAAGTGTTTTAGTCAAAAGAGTCATGTAATTAAACATATTCGTACTCACAGTGGCGAGAAACCTTATACGTGTAATGTATGTGAAAAATGTTTTATTCAAAAGAGTGAATTAAATAAACATATTCGTACGCACACTGGCGAGAAACCTTATGAGTGTAATGTATGTAAAAAATGTTTTATTGATAAGGGTGAATTAAATAAACATATTCGTACACACACTGGCGAGAAACCTAATGAGTGTTATGTATGTAAGAAATGTTTTAGTCAAAAGGCTAATTTAAATACACATATTCGTACACACAGTGGCGAGAAACCTTATGAGTGTAATGTATGTAAAAAATGTTTTACTGTAAAGGATAGTTTAACAAATCATATTCGTACACACAGTGGCGAGAAACCTTATGAGTGTAATGTATGTAAAAAATGTTTTATTGTTAAGGCTAGTTTAATTCTTCATATTCGTACACACTCTGGCGAGAAGCCTTATGAGTGTTATGTATGTAGAAAATGTTTTAGTGTAAAGGCTAATTTAAAATATCATATTCGTACTCAACACTAAGAGGACAAACAAAAATGTTATGAACAGCAAGATTGAAAAACATACAGCAATCGCATAAGTCAGTGGTTCATCGTGAATGAAATAGATGATACGACGGACGAAGCGGTTACTAAGCGGTGAGTGTTTTGACGTTTTTACCACGCTTCTAGAACACTGTTTTGTGTTGATTGGTGGTTATTGTTTGCTGCTTGTTAATAAGGTAAAATGATATAATTATAGATTATAACTTAGGATATTGGCTTAAGGTGGGTATTATGTTGAAAAAATGTTAATACTTGAGTGTACATTTGCCAACATACTGCGTCTGCAGGTTGGCGATATATTATGTATGAAAGAATGCCTACTTTAGAAATAAAAATAAATAAATAAAATAATTTAAAGGGAAACATGTGCGCCGGCAGAACGTTCCTTGCTTTTATGGTGCGATATAAGAAAGAATCTTTCCGTACTGGGCAAGATAGTGTTCACAGTGTAAGGCTGACAGCTCTGCCCCGCTCGTGTTGTTGGGGAACGGAAGGGGGAGGGTGGGACTAGTTGGAAGAGCTTTTTAGAACACTCAGATAAATGCAGTAAAATGCAGCTAAGCTGGCGACCGTTCTCTATATCTCCAACGGTTCAAAACTGCAGTAACATCTGGACAGTCTATGATGGCGATGGCGCATCGCTGCAACGCGTCGAGAGCTTCAAGCAGGTATTTGGCGGAGCCATCCCAGAGATGAGAGCAGTATTCCATGTACGAGCGAATCTGAAATTTATATAATAAGCAGATGCTTGAGAGATAAATAAGTTTTCGCTAGATTTAGTATTCCTAGTTGTATTTTAAGTAATAATAGTACATCTTTACATCCAACGAGTTTCAGCATTTTTCATTTTAAATGGCATAAAACTCTCGACTACACTACTAAACAACTCATGGTATAACGGTCAGTCTGAGTCGTTTGTAAGAATAGTTAAGAAAGGGTTGAAATGTGTCCTTTTCTCAACAAAATTGCATAACCAATTTGCCAACAAAATGCAGAAATGTATTGCTCGATTATGGAAATTCAATTAATTGTACAACAGGGAAGTCACCTGCTGTCTTAGTATACGGCAGGCCACTGAGATCAAGATTGGATTTATTTAATCCCAAATAGTCGTCCGCGCCCGCCGTTCTCACTGTTCATGTATACAGAAAACAGTGTTTACAGAGTAAATACTACGGAGGGTGAAACAGAGAGGAGTTTACCTAAGATGAATACATACTATTTAAGAAAATAAATTTAACTGGCAAAGAGGAAATATCGTACAGAAGGTGGGGAACAGTATTATATTTCATTAAAGATTTGGAGTAACAAACTATTAAAAGGCACAAGAATTAAAAGATTTAAATGTTCTACACTAACTAGTACACCTCCAATGATATGTTCTACTCCAACCAGAGTCCCATCAAATGAGGAGTAATTATTCATCGCAGCATGCCTGCCAGTACCATTGTGGAGAATGAAGTCGACTGCACTACCTGCACAGGCATCAGATCTTAACAATGCAATTTCAAACTGACACAGATTTGAATTACAGTGACACATCACAGTCACCTACTGAAGGGACCTGTTGCATCACTCAGTCACCAGTTGTATTGACTGCTCCGCCGTCGCCGACACCCATGGCTACTCCCCTTCAGTCACCAGCTGTCGTGACAATAACTTCACCCCCGCTACTTCTCTCCAAATATCGGTTACTAAGACCATCTCGAAAAAAAAGAAAAATTGTGCATTAAGTATAATATATATTAAGCACCATGTAACTAGAATTAAGTTTAGTTGAGGGTTATAAGTTAAGTGAAAGTTCATCTCGGTATTGTTAAATAAGGGGGAGGGATAGTAAGTATATGAATGTCAATGTGTGAGTGTCTCTGTCCTGAGTCCACTTATGTGAGTCGACGTAATTTTTAAAAACGAATTAATATATTATAGCGACAAAGCATCGTAAAAGAAGCACGACTGGCGATTCATAACGCAGTGCTAGTGCCAACTTTGCTTTACGGTAGTGAAACCTGGGTATGTCAGCAGATGCATGAAAGTAAATTGAATGCTGTGGAGATGCGATCACTTCGAAAATTGTGCGGCGTTACCTTGGCCGACCGAATACGTAACGAAGTGATATGCAATATAGCAGGTTTGAATGAAAGTGTCAGCGTTAAGCTGGAAAAAGGCGTGCTCCGTTGGTTTGGACACGTCCAACGAATGAGTGAGGAACGATTGACGAAGAATATATATTGTTCAAAAGTAGAGGGTAGAAGGAGTCAGGGAAGGCCGAGACTTACATATGAAGACCACGTGAGCAGATTGCTCAAAAACGGAAAGGTCAAAAGTACTCGGATGCCCAGACGTGCGTGTATGAAGCGATTGATGAATCTCGAAGAAGCGAAAGAAGTATGCATGGATCGCGAAGCCTGGCGATCTGCCCTCTCTGACTACCCCGTCAGGGATACAGCGTGAAGATAGTTAGTTAATATATTATAATTAATAATTTTGAAAAAAATATATTAAGCGTCAGTGTGCTACAGACCGCCGTTAGTTTCTATTGTACCCACTCGATCTACATACATATTAACAACTACGAAGATTCCTACGCTTGGTAAACTTTTACAAAAGGTTCATTGTGGCGTTGTGTAGTACATACATAGTGTTATATATAAGTTGTAACCTACGATAATGTGCTCATAATTAAACCAACTATCAAAGTGTAAACACCTCTCTTTTATTTATCGTCGCTCCGACCTCATATGGCGACCCTCCCATGTACGGCAACGACTCAGGTTTCGGTTAGCTAACGCGCGTGTAACCAAAGACTCGACTAAACTAAATTGAGTGTAAAATAAATTAAAAAATGTGTCGTTCTAATCTGGAAAAGGACATTTTCATTATCCAAAATGCACTGGGTACAAACGCGGCTTCGATCCAGCAGGCAAGAGATCATCTTTCAAATATAAGCGTTGTGCTTATAGTAATTTGCACCATCCTGGACGTTGGACTGCTTTACGTGGTATTTAAGTGGTACAAAAAATGCCATTTAGCTTGGTATAGGAAGAGTCGACGGTGCAAAATCTAAGACGCTCATTCCGGCGTTAGGATCAGGGACGGCCTGAAAATCGCAGACATTGCGCTGGTTGTGGAGAAGATATGGCGACAGGGACTCTTATGAAGTAAGATAACCGAAGACTTGACCTTCGTTTGTTTCTTATTCAAAGTGTGGAAAAGTATAATGGACAAAGGTAATCAGTTTACTCACCTAAGTAAATTCTAGGACGTGCTAATTTTATTTTGTATTGTTTGTTAAGAAAAGTAATATTTGTAACGTTTCATAAATATTGTAATGGCTAGTGATTTAAAAGACACATATGAAAGTTTGAAACAAATTAAAGAAGGTCTAGTTAAATTAAGTTACTCTAAGAGAACGAAGGACACTTTACAATCAAAACTTAAAGATGTTTCCAGATTACGACTAAAATTCAACATTTGTATCAATACTATCGTAAAACAAATTTCAGAAAAAGTAATTGCAGGTCAAGCATTATTTTGTTCTTTGAGAAGCGCTCGTGGCCCCGCGGTCTCAGTGTTATGTAAACGATCACTGAGTTACGCAACTTTCACTATGGCTGGTCCTCGGATGGGTGACCACTTTGTGGCATTTACATTTGCGAGCGTTTCCGTGCTTCGGAAGGCACGTTAAGCCGTTGGTCCCGGTTGCCAGTAAAATGGCAGTCGTTAAGCCTGGTTGAAGGC
The DNA here is from genome assembly GCA_948477245.1 of Thumatha senex. Classification (NCBI taxonomy): domain Eukaryota; kingdom Metazoa; phylum Arthropoda; class Insecta; order Lepidoptera; family Erebidae; genus Thumatha; species Thumatha senex. The sequence continues at coordinate 2,150,739 of OX419751.1, forward strand.
CTTATGGGCGGTTTGAAAATTTCAACAGCAGGTAGCCACAACCTGCGTCTGTCTATTTCAACACGGCAATGGGCTCACCACCTATTACGTGGGACAGGAATCCACACGGTGAAAAGTGGGCATATAATATGCCTCTGCCACCCCTTCGGGGATAAGGCGTGATGGATATTTATATTTATTTTATTATTTTGTTTATTATTTTTTTGCGATTTAATCAAAGATCTGCGTTGCCAAATTGAAAAATTTTAATCTAAGGATTACAGCTCTCAAACTGGCACTAAGGTGGACTTAGGGCAACATGTATTAAAAATGGAGAAATTCAATTTTAAGACAGAGATATCTATGCTTCCCGTAATGACGGGAGATGAACACGTTACCAGGATATGACGCTATCGAGTTGTTCAATAATACGTTCGATTACCCAGGTAAGAACATGGTAATAAAATTTGTAATCAAAACTCGCCTAACGCAAAACGCTAAGTTAAGACTTTCAGAAACATGACTCGTGTGACGAACTGCCAAATGATATGAGAAACCATCTGTTCACAAAAAAATCGGACACTGCTATACATAACGAGTTAGTTCGAATTAAACAGAACGGCAACGAAAGATGATCTCTTGCCTGCTGGATCGAAGCCGCGTTTGTACCCAGTGCATTTTGGTTAATGAAAATGTCCACCTTTCCGAGACTACCAGGCCTTTAATTGGTCGTGCTAATTAGTGTCTAGCACATAAGACCTTTTAGCCTTTTTGTTATCATCTCACTAAAAAGGCAACGGATTCAAATTTTTTTTCCAAATTTAACATCTAAAATAGACACATTTTATTTTATTAAACTCTTTCGGCGCTTTAGACCCACCCTAGTTCCGTGCTTCGGAAGGCACGTTAAGCCGTTGGTCCCGGTTGCCAATAAAATGGCAGTCGTTAAGCCAAGTTGGAGGCCCTATGGGCGGCATAAAAAATTTCAACAGCAGGTCGATGCAGCCTGCGTCTGTCCATTTCAACACGGCAATGGGCTCACCACCTGTTACGTGGGACAGAAATGCATACGGTGAAACGTGGGCGTTAAATACTACCCCTACGGGGATAAAGGCGTGACAATATGTATGTATGTATGTAAACAGAACAGCTCCACGATAGATGACTTTGGCATTAAGATAGAATAACTATTCGTAGATTTAACTATTTCGCAAGCCGACGGGGATAAAAATGCATTTAAGATATTACGACCCTTAAATGAGAAAATAACCGTTAGAAGTTTTGTCAATGGTTTGATAAATCGTCAAATAAGTACAATTTTAACGGCACGTAGTTACACAGCGTTAAACGTTGCCATTAGGGGGCGAAGGACGAGGAGACTTCCAATATCCGCCAGAGCAATGAGGGTACGGTACATCCCAGCAACTCTTCAGAATCGATTTTCTCTAGCCAACACCGAGGTAGTGCTAGGTCTGTTTGGTTCAATAAAGAATCACGTGGTCTCGACATGTTTTGTGCACGAAAGTTGTACATACCTCGGTACCTTTCGTGCACGAAATCATGGTTTTCGGGCACTACCGAATCAAACTGATCACTGTCCGCGGACGTGGACAAGATCATAGGGAGCATAATTTTACAGGGCAAACTCGGTATTCTGGATCTAATATCGGCGGGAAATATCGTACTTTTCGTGATGAAAACGCGTACTTAGTAAACCAGAACGAAAGTGAGGCAACAGATAACTCACAAGAGAATCAAAGTTCAGAATCAAATAGTTTTTTCGAGAATAATTTCATGTTTGCATGTGGCTATAATAATTACGTAGAATTAGCAGTACATGGGAATAAATATAGATGGTTAGTTGATACCGGCGCATCTTTGTCGGTGGTGAAATATGACACAGTATGATGTTTACATATCACAATACATCCAGAACGCATCAGCATAAAAGGTATCGGTGGGAACTTATACACCTAGGGATATGTTTACATTCCATTGTCTGTTTCTGGTAAAGAATTTATACACTAATTTTATGCTTTAAGATATTTACCTTGCGTTCAAGATGGCTTAATTGGCCAAGAATTTTTAGTTAAATATAATATTTTTTTGAATTATGAAAAATAAATTACCTTAAAAATACATATAGTGTACCTTTAGGACTAGGAAAATTAGGCCTTAATTCTTATATTACCATCCCCCCTAGATGTGAAAAGATATTTCAGATTGATTCTTACGTAAATGAGACATGTGTAATATTTCCGAAAGAGTTATGTGAGGGTGTATTTATGGCTGGAAGTATCTGTGAACCCAAAAATGGTAAATTATTGATACAAATATTAAACACACGAGAGACAGAGGTCGGACTAAGTTATTTTAAACCGGATGTTGACAGATTATCATTTTACAATATTTACCTTTGCAAAACAATTTACAAACGGGGAGAGAGTTAAAAAGTTATTATCGGCTATAAAGTTAGATCATCTAAATAATGAAGAAAGCATTTCAATTCAATATATTTGTGCGAAATTCTCCGATGTGTTTTTCCTACCCGGAGATAAATTAAGTACTTGTAATTTATATGAACAAAATATTCAATTACAGCCTAATTCAGATCCCGTTTATACAAAACAGTATAGGTTACCATTCTCGCAGCGTAACGAAATGAAAAAGCAGGTACAAAAATTGCTTTCCAATGATATTATCGAGCCCGCCAACAGTGCATGGTCAAGCCCAGTAATACTGGTACCAAAAAAATCGGATGATAGTGCCAAACGATGCCTTAGAGCTTAAATACCGCATACAAAAATCTCAACTAGAAGCGAAAAATAATCTTTTAAATCCGAAATTGTTAAAAAAAGAAAGATATGATAAAAATATTTTTCCAATTATAAAACAGGAGATTTAATCTTAGTTAAAAATGAAAATTGTAATAAACTTGACCCATTGTATGTAGGACCATACTCTGTTGTAAAAAACGTCGCACCTAATGTAATTAGTTTGACTGCCTTTGTGGCGCGGTGGGAGTGCATCCGACTGCTACGCAAGAGGTCGTGGGTTCGATTCCCACCCAGGATAAAACTTTGTGTGATGAGCACGATAGTTTATTCTGTGTCTGGGTGTTATTTATCTATAATATGTATGTATTTAGAAAAATATCAGTATGTTTATCAGTTATCTAGATCCCATAACACAAGCTAATATTAGCTTACTTTGGGCTAGATAGCGCTGTGTGAAAAGTGTCCCACATATTTATTATTTATTTAATTATATCAGTAAACGGTCAAGAAAAAATAATACACAAAAATAGGACGAGACTTTATAATGATAGACAACTAATGTAATCTTAACGTAAAGATTTACTGTTTAACTGTACCTTGCAAACCTATGTTATTGTTTTGGGGTATTTACCATCTCGACACGGGAGGTTGGACACACGTGTGATCAGTTGGTGAAACTCCAAAAAATAATATTTATTATTTCGTCATCTGCACACGCCAGGATTTTTACGCGTGTCCACATAGTGAAACTTAAATTAAATACTGGTTGAGCGGGCGAAATAAATAAATTCGAAGAGGACTGTATTTGCGGGGAAAGACAAAAATGAAATTTACACGCGGTTGTCGACGAAAAAGAAATGGAAACAGGAATGGGCACTACCTTGCTGCTGCTGCGAGATGCTGCGGTGGAGGCTGCCGGGGACATCCCCGGACTTGGATCCCTGGTTCCATTGCACGAAAACACTATTTATCCTTGGAAAACAGAACTATAGCGAAAGGTTGATGCGAGCGCGCGCGCGGCCATTACAGTTCTACTTTTCAGAGCTTCTTCGCTGCTTGTGTGTTGACAGCGCTGCGGTGGAGTTTTCTACCGCTAGATGGCGGTAACACAGCTGTCTCGCTCTTCTCTTATGCGAGACAAGGTAGGTGCGAAAGAGAAATGGAATAAAGGGTGGAGAGGTGGGAGTGTCGACAACTAATTAATTAAAACAAATGGAGATCGGCGATGCAACATAGAAAAAATAACGCGGCAACTTTCGAATCGTATACTGGCGCAACCATTTCCCCCCCGGCTTGAAGGGTTACCTTCAAAAAGGGAACAACTGATTATACAGTTGCCACTAAGCTTTAGCTGCTAACTAAACAAAATGCTATCGAACTAAACTAAACTAAACCTAAAAGAACAAGCTAAATTTGTTATTGAGGTTACTGTTGATTAGGCAAAGGACAAAGACGAACAACTGATCGCAAGTATGAACCAGTTGCGGTTTTAACGCGAACTATACGGGTGATCCGGTGAAGGATTAGAGGGTAGGGAAAAGGATGAGATAGGAAAGGGACTAGGATAGGGTAATTTTGTCTAAACCTTCTGTATTCCAAACCTATAAAATATCCAGCAGCCAGGACAGTTGTTACACTCTTTTTTATTTCTGCAGTCCGAGCAGTCGTTCGTTTTTGAAGACCAATTTTCACACACAAACAAATTAACAAACAAATTGAAAATTTAATAAGCTAGTATTTTGAGGTTTAATATACTCGATGTAGGTATAGATATATAATACATATAACAAACTTCCTTCAAAAATAATATTAAATACCCTATACTTAGCCCAGACATATAAGTAAATTTGTGTGGAAACACTCCCTCGCATAGCACAGGATAAAAAGTTTGTTGCAATACCAATGACTGAAACTAATCCCCGTGCTGAACCAAGTTGTATTTTTATTTTTTGTTTGCAAAAGCAATTAAAATGATTTGAAAGTTAGCTTATTCCTTAAAAAAAATATCCATGGATTGAGTGGAGTCCATCGCATCAATGCCTTAAACCTAAATCATGCCAAAACGGATTCAGTATTATCGGCTTGATGGTCGATTATACAAAGTGCTACAAAAATAATTTTCAAATGTCTCCAATACTTGAAACCCGCGGCTCCGCTCACGTGCAGTTTCGTTAGTGCACAAAAAGGATTTCTTGCGAGAAAAAGATGTTTTCACGGATAAAAAGTAGGTATCCTATGTATTAATTCAGGAAATGTTCTATCTACATGCCGGTTTTCATCTAAATGTGATTAAATAACAAACGTCCTAATAATATAGAAATCTTCACAAACTTGTACATTTATAATATTAAAAGGATTCAATTCCTCTCGGAATAACGGAAATTCCTTTCTTTGTGCTCATCTAAAGTAGGTACGTAAAAAATACGTTCACCAAATTTCAGGCTGTGTATGGTTTTACCCACGTAGTTTCATTCCTGTGGGAATACCAGGTATTCTTTTCTTAGTGCTGATTCAAGGTAGATCTAATGAGTACTCTCACTAATTTTCAGGTGTGTACCAATGTTTGATAGTTTAGGCTGTGTGTGGTTTGGAAATATCGGGAATACCGTTTTATTTTCTTTTCCAAAGACTTAAAGTAAACATTCACCAAATTTCAGGTTTCTATGTTTAATGCCGAATATGCGGGTAAACTACGCAAAGATTATGCTTATACCCGCATATTCGGTTTCCGTGGGAACACCGAACTCGCTAGTAATACAGGAGCTTTCTTTTAGCCTTATGAGATTCTTCTAAAACAGGTGTACGTAAGTTCATGTTTCTAACTTTGAAAATGACGAACTTCCATACAACCGTTTATCGCTTATTTACTTCCCTAGGGGTAGAAATTCGCAAAATCCCTTCATAGCGGAAACCTACGTATTAAAAAGAATGTCCATACGAAGTTTGAGCTTTATAGCTCCGGTAGTTTCAGAGATATCGTGATCAATGAGTCAGTCAGTGATTTTGCCTTTTATATATATATAGATTAATGACAATTTGGTTGTAACCACTTATCTTATATGCAAAACGAATAAAAATATTTGTCTTGGCTTACAAACTGATATTATTTTTATTGTCACCCTTGTATTGCATAAAATAAAAGCAATGACAAAATGGGTAGAAATAAAATGTGAAATTTTGTGTGGATATTTGTTACTCTTTCACGAAAAACTACTGAATAGATTTTAATAAAACTTTACAATAATAGCTTATACATCAGAATAACACATAGGCTACTTTTTATTCCGGGAACAAGTTCCTGTGGAGAACGGGAACGGGAAAACTTCCGTACGCGGGCGAAGCCGCAGGCGTCGACTAGTAATAAATATTTTTAAATAAATGCATAGTTTCATAAGAGATAAAATGTATTGGGTGCTTTAGTTTTCATCTTCTAGCAACACTGATTAACCTGTCATCGAAGTAGACTTTTGTCGCGAAGATGAGCAGTGACGCACGTTTGTCGTATATTATTTTCAAGAACTAGTGTAAAATTCGTGTTTTTGTGTTTAATAATGGTGGAATTACATTAGTTAAAGAAAGTGATATATTGCAATGAATAGCGGTGTTGTTTGTGTTAGTGCCAAATTTCCATAGAGAGCCGCAATAAGGGATCTACTGCCTTTTTGAGGCACGGACTAGGACCTAAGACTGAGGACTTGACATCGACAAACGACTAGACAGGACTAAAACATAATAACAAGAAAATAATAAATGCTGATGACTAGGCTGTATGGACTAAGTTTCCTTTGCCTGCCCAAGATGGGCGAAAACAACTAAAAAAAAATGTCATTGACGTGGTCTTTTTTGGCGGGAATTCAAACTAAGCGGGCGATTAAAATTTGCTCTTTTTCATTTAATCTTGTGTATACAATAGTTTAAGTTCAATGTATAAAGTTATTATAATTGTAGTTAATAGTGTACCTTTTTAAACAATGATCCACAATGGTCCACGTCGCTATCCTCACGATAGCGATGTGGACCAAGTCCCTGTCGACAAAGACTTGGTTTCTTTGTCGACAGGCCAAGTCCCTGTCGACAAAGAAACTAAGAAACGAAAAAAAAGGAAACCGACTTCAGAGTCAGATTCTCACAAAATGTTCACAAAACAATAACTATAAAAGACTATTTCCTCTAATTCACAGCGGCGACTGTATTCTATACGTCAGAGTCCGCAGAAAAAGAAAAACTAAGCAACAAAAACTCAATCACATTAACAAAAATATTCACGGAAACTGTGAAATGAATAGTTGGTTAAAATTTTTAAAGTGGATTTTTTTTTTAAGTCACGAACTGGATTCGAACCAGCGTCTTCTGGTTCAACGCACCAGACGTGTTACCAACTACACCACCGTGACCTGCTCGTAACTGACGAATTAATCCACCTCTTTTACGTCTTAAGGCGACGTAAGGCGCCATCTACCGGCACTTAGCAAAGTTGCACGGTACGAATGTATAGAATTGCATCTATAATCATTCGATTTGTGATGACACCTGCCAAAACATTAGAAACAATTTTGAAAAGCAATGAGTATGCTAACTTTTTCTAAATTGAAATTTTTAAAGTGTATAAATTTTTTAATTGTGGAATTTATTTATTTATTTATTTAGTATAACACAATATAAGCTTACAGTACGAACCAAAACGCTTACATGCTATGCTAACTTGTGCAAATTCATTCAACATTCATCATCTATTACAATTCACATAAATACATAAACTTATTCCTATAGATCAATTAATTAATCGATGGGAATAGTTATAAAAGTGTAAAAGTTTGTAAAAGTGGAATAGTTGGTGTTCATAGAGTGAACGCCTTTAAGATTGTTGTAACATTTAAGAAGCCTTCACCAGACAATAATAAAAGTGAACGTCTTTAAGATTGTTGTCACATTTAAAAAGCCTTCACCAGACAATAACTTTCTCAATATGTAAAATATTGATTTTCGGGATATTTACCATGTACACCTTCACGCGCAAGCATCCGATATTTAGGCACTGTTGCAAGCGCCATGATCACGGAGTAACTGGAGCCACTGCGGTTGAAATATTGTCACTAGCACATATCTATGATAGTGACAATATTTCAACCGCAGTGGCTTGAAAATCTACTTATGCGAATGACCATGATAGTATAAATTTCTCAATATAAACAGTTGCCTTTATAGGAACAAGCTAAAAGCATTCTTGAGCTTACTTGTCGGAAACAACAGGTATCATAGGTACGTTATATGCCAAAGAAATGAAAAACGAAGATATATACACTAGTGGTTCTTTGAACCGTTGACTTCCACGGCCTTTGTGTCTGCTCCCGGCCTGGCCGGTTTAAGCCTCTCATCGTTGGTGTCGCTCCCGGTCATGGCAGGTAGTAGCGAAGTTTTGTGGTGTGGACGCGTAGGCCTTCTGCTCGCGCAGGGGCCTACAGGCATCTGTGCCAGCGTCGGAGTTGGGGAAGCCTAGCCCTCCTTCCCGCGTTTCGTAACCCCTGAGGCCTCTGCAACGACCCAACTGGTGGCACCACGCGGTGGTCCTGGGGGCCGAAGGGCTTGCCTTCATTGGCCGGCTCGCGACAGGGAAAAGTCTTTAAAACCCGACAGCGAAGTCGTTAAAACCTGTGGGGCACCTGGAGCACCCCACAGTATCCATCCCGCTCCCTGGAATGAGCGTCACCCAGGGAGTCGTTTTGTATCGTCTGCGACTGCGTCACTGTCGGTTTGGCCAACGGCGTCTTCTTTGGGCGCCCCGCCACCACATTCCACGCCTCGGTTAGAGGTTGAGGCGTGGGTGCGGGCTGCAGACGCTCCTGGCGCGTCGCCTCAGCCTCCCGGGCCGCAGCGCTCTTCTTTTTGCGCTTGCCGGCCTTCTTCTTTTTTCCCGAAGAGGGAGAGGGAGCCGGCGAAGCGGCTGAAGGAGCCGCCGTCTCCTCCAACGAAGGGACGGAGGGACGCGCGGCGGCAGCGGCGCCAGCGGTCTGAAGGCGGGCGGCACCAGCGACAGCGCCAGAAGTGCCGGACAGTCGGGAGGGTGCTTTGCGAGCACCGACGGTGGAGCTTTCGGTGGCGCGGGCGGCGTTGCGAATATCCGCCTGCAGCGGCGGGCGCAATCGTCGTCGTGTATATGGTCCTGACATTTTCTTACAAGGATATATCAGCTTAGAAGGAGCTCCGATGGATTTAATCAATACAACTCGTTACATCTGGTGGATTGCAGGGGGTTCTATTTGGGGATATTTTGAATTTCCTTAGTCACTTTTTAAGATATCCGCTATAATTCAAGAGTCTTAAGATTTTGAATAAAGCTCTATTGACCTTTAATTTTTCAAGTGAGGTCTACAGAGAAAAGCGGTAACATTGCTATTTCATTAAAATGAAATCTGGACCGAGACAGACCAAACCAATAGCAATTGAAAAACCACATATTCGATACAGAATTGTTCAGTCGAATATTTCGATTAACATTTATCGTGATTTATACAAACGATGACTAGCAATATCTTTATAATATTTAATTTGGACTGTAAGTGGTCAGAAGAGTCTTGAATAATTGAATTATTAGAAGACACTTGCGGCTACGGCTATATTCTAATTAATTGACTATCTTAACGCTGTGTACCTGATGAGAAGTGAGGGTCAGAGAGAACAGATAGTCAATTACCGCGATCCAAATGTACTTCTTTCGCCATCTGCTGATTTACATGCAGGTCTGGGTACTTGAGTACTTTTGACCTTGTTAGATTCAGGGTCGGCAGGGCGAGTGCTGCACCTCTGGTGTTGCAAACGTCCATAGGCGAAGGTGACTACTTTCCATAAAGTGGGTCGTATGCTTGTCTGCCACCTCAGTGGTATAATAAAATATATTTATAGGCCATTTGGGTAAAAGAAAAAAATCTTGTTTATTTTCAGTAGTACTGCGACAAAAAATATTTTGCCAAGTTTTTTTCCTCTTCAGATTTCAATCCTCGATTAGTAAGGTGAAATAAAATTTTAACTTGGATTAAATAATGTAAAAGTTAATTTTGTATTAAATTATCACAATAATTTAAAGAAGAACAGAACTTTTAACATTTTTTGAGATAAATATGGCTCGTAATGTAATTAAGAAAGAAAAAGTTTATCGAGAGAAAAGTAAAGCTCTCCAACTGTTTCGATTCAGTGAACACGCACCCTCAGCATTATACTTTATTGTCATTTCCTTATCAAATATCAAATGAATTCAGAAACTTTATCAATACATAACACGAGCTTCGTATACTTTATAAGTATATTTTATGAAACCATAAAAGTTTTTGAAGTTACAAGTATAACACCGCATTTCTTGCTGAAGATAATACATTTTTAACCTCCGATGAAAAAACGGCGGAGTATTTGACGTCTCTGTGGCCCTTGAACGAATTTCATTTTGTTTCTTTTTGTTTTAAAAGTGAATCAGTCGCGAGGTTTCTTAGCTATGTTTGATGAAAATCAAGGTTCAAGATGGCCGCCGTCACAAATTGGCCGATTACATTATTTTTTCCAACACCTCAATATGGGTATCACACGAAAGGGCAAGACTAGTAGAATACCAACATAATGTGACTTGATTTTTGTGCCGAAAATTTAAAATTTAATTAAGTATTTTTAGAAATGAACTTGATGGTTTTTCGAAGTAAAAAGTTTTTAGAAGTAAAAATCCGTAACAGCTGCAAACCCGTAGATTACGCGTGATCAATGACAAAAACCGAGTTTTCAATTACATTTTTCATCATAGAAAATCACACAGATCCAATCAGACAAAAATGCACTTTTTACCAAAGTAGACATATAATATGCCTCTGCCACTCTTTTGGGGATAAAGGCGGGAATGATAGTTAAGTAAGAAGAAGTTCAATTACGCCTTTATTTTAGAAGGGGTGCATGTGTGCATTTTTTATCCCACGTAGCAGTTGGTGAACTCATTGCTGCCTTGAAATGGACAAGTACAGGTTGTGGTCGCAAGCATCGGCTTAACATGCCTTCCGAATCATAGAATCGTTTATCCATCCGTGATCAGCCATAGCAAAAGTTGCTTAAGGCAGTGATCATGTACTATGTTTTGTTTTTCACATAAACAATATTATATCGTCTCATCTCCAAAGAAATCTATTATACGTGAAATAAAAAAGTAATAAATAGTTCGACTAAACAGCGAACCTTTTCTACATACCCTCACGCTAAAGCGCCTGCCGTGGGGAAGCGCGCCCCTAAACTCCGCGCCCCGCGTACCGCTGCAGTGGTCGTCACCCTGCAGCGGGACGCGCTTGAGCGGGGCGTAACGTACGCCTCCAAGTTAGCCGAGGCCGAAGAGAAGGTGGACCTGAAGGGTCTCGGCATTGGGGGCTTGCGCTTCCGCACGGCGGCCACTGGAGGTCGAATTTTGGAAGTGGCGGGTGCCGAAAGGTGCCAAAAGGCTGACGCCCTGGCAGAGAAATTGAGGACGGCTCTGGGTGAGGAGGTCCGTGTCGCCAGGCCGGAGAAGTGCGCGGAGCTGCGCATCTCCGGTCTAGGCGATGCGGCAACAAAGGAGTCTGTTGCGCGAGTGGTGGCGGACGTAGGAGGTTGCGCCACCACCAGTGTCGTTGTTGGTGACGTGGTTCGCCAGGCGGGCAGGGAGGGCACGGCGTGGGTCAAGTGTCCGATCGCGGTGGCCAAAATAGTCACAGATGGCCGCCCTCTCACGATCGGCTGGTCCCGCGTCCGTGCGGTCCTTTTAGAAGTCAGGCCGCAGCGGTGCTTCCGTTGCTTGGAGGTGGGGCACGTGGGAGCCCGGTGCGCTGCGGGAGTGGACCGCAGCGCACTCTGTTTCCATTGTGGGCAGCCCGGTCACAAGGCGGCCGGCTGCTCTGCGGCGTTTAACTGCCCCATCTGCGCGGCGTAAGCGTCAGCCCACCCAGAACACAGAGGAGGTGATGGACATCGCCCAAAACTAAATGGCTCCCATCTCGGTACTGCAGGCCAACGTCGGTAACTGTGCGGCGGCCCAAGATCTGCTGCTTCAGTCTGTCGCACAGTTACAGGCGACTGTGGCTATAGTCGCCGAACCGTACGCGGTCCGCGCCCGCGACAACTGGGCTGGCGGCCGCGACGAGTTGGTGGCTATCGTCTCCCAGCGGGGTGCTTTTGATAGGGTGCTCCAGGGACGCGGTTGCGTCCTCGCGCTGCTGGGAGACGTTGCAGTAGTCGGGGTGTACTTCTCGCCCAACAGAAGCCTCGCTGAGTATGAGCGTTGGTTGATTGAGGTCGGGGCTCTGTTGGCAGAAGCGCACCCCACCCCGGTGGTGGTAGCTGGAGATTTCAACGCACACTCACGGGCGTGGGGATCTCCAGAAACCGATAGCCGGGGAGAGATGGTCGAGGAATGGGCGGTGTCCAACGGCTTGGTGCTGCTCAACCGAGGGTCGGTCCACACGTTCGTGCGGCGAACGGGGACGGGTCGTAGTATAATCGACCTGTCCTTTGCTAGTTCTGGCCTGGCTAGCCGCACACGTGGTTGGAGGGTGATCGAGGACACCGGCTCCGGGACTCCGGCGGTCGGGGACCGCCGATCGGTTGAGGAAGGTCCGCGGTGGCGTCTGCAGACGCTGGACCGGGAACTGGCGAAGGAGGCGGCCATCGTCGAGCGATGGACCGCGGGCGACGTTAGCCCGGACGTGGACGCTGGGCGGCTTTCCGGCGCCCTGACTCGCGTCTGCGATGCGGCGATGAAGAGGGCGGGGCCTGTTCGGCCGCGAAAGCGAGTGTATTGGTGGAATTATGAGTTGGCTGGGCTGCGTACTTCATGCCATGCAGCCCAGCGTAGGTACACTCGCCATCGCGGTCGAAGAAACAGCGATCCTGCCCAAGAAGAAGAGCTGCTCGCCGCATACCGGGCTGCCCGAGCTGCCCTATGCTCGGCAATCAAGGCCGCCAAGGAGGCGGCCTGGAAGGAGTGGCTCGAGAGTCTCAATCAAGATCCGTGGGGGCGCCCGTACAAAGCCGTGAGTGACAAACTCCGGCCCTGGGCGCCTCCCCTCACCAAGTCTCTCGAGCCCTCATTCGTCGGCCACATCGTCAGTTCCCTCTTTCCTGCGCGGAAAGAGTGGGTCCCACCGCGGATGGCACCAAGCCAGACGCCGGCAGACACAGAGGCGATGATTCCGCCCGTGTCAGATGCCGAGCTCGGGGCGGCGGTCCTCAAACTCAAAACGAAGAACCGCGCCCCCGGTCCGGATGGCATCCCTGGGCGCGTCATCGCCCTGGTCATGCCGGCGTTCGAGGAGGACACGCTGTCCCTGTTGTCGGAGTGTTTGGCGTCGGGTAAGGTCCCGCGACAGTGGAAAACCGGGCGGCTCGTGCTATTGAAGAAGCACGGGCGCCCGGCCGAGTCGCCGTCGGCCTATCGCCCCATCGTATTGCTCGACGAGATGAGCAAGCTGCTCGAGCGGGTGCTCGCGGCGCGTCTCGTCGGGCACCTGGAGGGGGCGGGGCCCAATCTCAATGACGGCCAGTACGGTTTTCGTCGCGGGAGGTCGACCCTGGACGCCATTTCCCGGCTCAGGGACAGCGTCGAGGAGGCGGTCGGTCGGGGGGAAGTGTTGCTGGCGGTGTCGCTCGACATCGCGAACGCCTTCAACACCATCCCCTGGCAGACCATCGCTGAGGCGCTGAGGTACCACAATGTCCCGTGGTACCTCAGACGCATTCTCGCGGACTACTTTGTCGACCGGGCCATCTCCTATCCGGCCCGGTCGGGAGTAGTCCGCGCTGGTATGTCTTGTGGTGTTCCACAGGGGTCGGTTCTGGGTCCGCTCCTGTGGAACATCGGATACTATTGGGTCCTACGCGGTGCTACTCTTCGGGGAGTCGGCGTCCTTTGTTACGCCGACGATACCCTAGTCACCGCGCGGGGCCCTGAGTTTCGCGAGGCGAAAGTCCTGGCCACCGCGGGCGTTGCCCAGGTGGTCAGCCGCATCAGGGCGCTAGGACTCCAGGTGGCCCTCGAAAAGTCCGAGGCCGTTTTCTTTCACGGGCCTCGGCGAGGTTCCCCTCGAGATTGTCAGATTGTGGTGAGCGGCACCCCCATCGCTGTCGGGTCGAGTATAAAGTATCTGGGTTTCGACAGTACTCGACAGCCGATGGGGCTTCGTCGAGCACTTCCGGCGTCTTTCACCAAAGTTGTTGTCTTACGCCGGAAGGCTGGCGAGGCTGCTCCCCAATCGGGGAGGCCCAAATAGTGCATGCCGTCGCCTCTACGACGGTGTAGTGCGCTCAAAGGCGTGTATGGAGCGCCCATCTGGGCGCACGCCCTCTGCGCCAAGACAATCCCGCTGCTGCGGCGTCCGCAGCGGTCGATTGCGCAGAGGGCGTACTGCACCGTCTCCTACGAGGCGGCGTGCCTAAATGCAGGAAGCCTCCCTTGGGATCTCGAGGCTGGAGTCCTCAAAAGTGTTTATGATTAAAGCGCCCTGGTGCGTAGAAATGGTGGACGGCCCCTTCCGGACGAGATCGACCGCTGGAGACAGTTGGCTCGCGACGATCTCTTCCGGAAGTGGGCCGAGAGGTTGGTAGGCCCCTCAGTTAGCCCCCGGCTCGTGGGGGCTATCCGGCCCGTCCTGCGGGCTTGGGTGGAGAGGGCACACGGAGCGCCGACATTTCACCTCAGTCAGCTCCTCACAGGGCATGGCGTATTCGCCAAGTACCTGTGGGAGGTGGCTGGGGTGGAGCCGGACCCCGTGTGTCGCCACTGCTCAAGTGACGTCGTGGACACGGCGGAGCACACACTCGCCGTGTGCCCGGCGTGGGACGGGCCGCGTATCGCCCTCACGGGCCTTGTCGGTAATGATTTGTCGCTGCCGGCTGTGGTGCAAGCCATGGTCGGCAGCCAACAGTGTTGGGCCGCCGTCGCCTCGTTTGCTAGCGAGGTGATGGCGGCGAAACGTGAGGAGTTGCGGGTGCGGGAGCGTACGGGACAGACGCTCCCGCCCCGCCGTCCGGTTCGGGGGCGTCGACGTGCTAATTACATGCGCGCCCCCGAATAGTGTCTGGCCGTGGGCGGAAGGTCGGGGGACCCCGCCCAACTGGCCACTTGGCGACGGGCACCCTTTCTGTGTTCCAGGGGTGCCCACTTTCTGCGCACGCCCGTACCGGCCGCTCTCACCTCCTCTGCTTACAGAGGAGCGCTCGAGAGCGGTGGAGGTGCGGGCTAGTTCTTCAGCTCCTTAGGGAGCTCCGGGGTGGTCGCTTATCGACCGCCCCGAGACGGACCCCTCCGTTCTGGGGTGCCCCTTGCCGGCTCGCAGTGATTTAACCTCAGGCCTACCCTGCGAGTCGGTTTTAAGGTGAGGCGGAACACCGCGGGGTTTAGTGGGTAGGACGGCCCTCTCTCACGGGCCGAGAGCCCCACACACCGTCCCTGCTGCCCCCGCAGTAGGGATGACGGTGCGTAAATGCATTCCCCGCGAAAACAAAAAAAAAAAAACCTAGGTGTCATCACAAATCGAATGATTATAGATGCAATTCTATACATTCGTACCGTGCAACTTTGCTAAGTGCCGGTAGATGGCGCCTTACGTCGCCTTAAGACGTAAAAGAGGTGGATTAGTTCGTCAGTTACGAGCAGGTCACGGTGGTGTAGTTGGTAACACGTCTGGTGCGTTGAACCAGAAGACGCTGGTTCGAATCCAGCTCGTGGCTGAAAAAAAAATATTTTTTCCTTTTAAAAATTTTAACCAACTATTCGTTTCACATTTTCAAAGAAACCAAGTCTTTGTCGGCAGGGACTTGGTCCACATCGCTATCGTGAGGATAGCGATGTGGATCATTGTTTAAAAAGGTACACTATTAACTACAGTTATAATAACTTTATACATTGAGCTTAAACTATTGTATACACGACAAGATTAAATGAAAAAGGGCAAATTTTTAATCGCCCGCTTAGTTTGACTTCCCGCCAATAAAGACCACGTCGATGACATTTTTTTTTTAGTTGTCTTTGCCCTTCTTGGTTATAGTCCTGTCTAGTCGTTTGTCGATGTCAAGTCCTCAGTACTAGGTTCTAGTCCGTGCCTCAATAAGGCAGTGGATCCCTTATTGCGGCTCTCTATGGAAATTTGGCACTAACACAAACAACACCGCTATTCATTGCAATATATCACTTTCTTTAACTAATGCACTTCCGAACTCTTTATGTATAATATTCCACCATTATTAAACACAAAAACACGAATTTTACACTAGTTTTTGAAAATAATATACGACAAACGTGCGTCACTGCTCATCTTCGCGCCAAAAGTCTACTTCGATGGCAGGTTAATCAGTGTTGCTAGAAGATGAAAATTAAGTACCCAACACATTTTATCTCTTATGAAACTATGCATTTATTTAAAAATATTTATTACTAGTTGACGCCTGCGGCTTCGCCCGCGTACGGAAGTTTTCCCGTTCCCGTTCTCCACAGGAACTTGTTCCCGGAATAAAAAGTAGCCTATGTGTTATTCTGATGTATAAGCTATAATTGTAAAGTTTTATTAAAATCTATTCAGTAGTTTTTCGTGAAAGAGTAACAAATATCCACACAAAATTTCACATTTTATTTCTACCCACTTTGTCATTGCTTTTATTTTATGCAATACAAGGGTGACAATAAAAATAATATCAGTTTGTAAGCCAAGACAAATATTTTTATTCGTTTTGCATATAAGATAAGTGGTTACAACCAAATTGTCATTAATCTATATATATAAAAGGCAAAATCACTGACTGACTCATTGATCACGATATCTCTGAAACTACCGGAGCTATAAAGCTCAAACTTCGTATGGACATTCTTTTTAATACGTAGGTTTCCGCTATTAAGGGATTTTGCGAATTTCTACCCCTAGGGAAGTAAATAAGCGATAAACGGTTGTATGGAAGTTCGTCATTTTCAAAGTTAGAAACATGAACTTACGTACACCTGTTTTAGAAGAATCTCATAAGGCTAAAAGAAAGCTCCTGTATTACTAGCGAGTTCGGTGTTCCCACGGAAACCGAATATGCGGGTATAAGCATAATCTTTGCGTAGTTTACCCGCATATTCGGCATTAAACATAGAAACCTGAAATTTGGTGAATGTTTACTTTAAGTCTTTGGAAAAGAAAATAAAACGGTATTCCCGATATTTCCAAACCACACCCTGCCTAAACTATCAATCATTGGTACACACCTGAAAATTAGTGAGAGTACTACCTTGAATCAGCACTGAGAAAAGAATACCCGGTATTCCCACGGGAATGAAACTACGTGGGTAAAACCATACACAGCCTGAAATTTGGTGAACGTATTTTTTACGTACCTACCTTAGATCAGCACAAAGAAAGGAATTTCCGGTATTCCGAGAGGAATTTAATCCTTTTAATATTATAAATGTACAAGGTTGTGAAGATTTCTATATTATTAGGACGTTTGTTATTTAATCACATTTAGATGAAAACCGGCATGTAGATAGAACATTTCCTGAATTAATACATAGGATACCTACTTTTTATCCGGGAAAACATCTTTTTCACGCAAGAAATCCTTTTTGTGAACTAACTTAACTGCACGTGTGCGGAGCCGCGGGCATCAAGTATTGGAGACATTTGAAAATTATTTCTGTAGCACTTTCTATAATCGACCATCAAGCCGATAATACTGAATCAGTTTTGGCAATAATACTGAGTCATTTAGGTTTAAATACTGATATTCTGCGCGGGTTTCTTTGCGAAAGAGGATGAAATGTGTGTAAAATGTATATTCTGTTTCCGCAGTTTTGCCCGCGTGTATATTATTCGATTTTAACTCATCAATAAGTCTTCCGATTCAGTGCTTTGTTGTTAGAAGGGGATACTTCAAAAGTTGTTTCCTAAGAATAGCCTACGCGCCACCATCAACTAATCTCTCTTTGTCTGTTTCTCTTATGTGGCGCAAACGAAGTTGCGCGGGTTAGCTAGTATTTTTATATAAATAAAGATTATTACACGTTTTATAACTTTTCAAAGGTACTGTCCGCGCTCCTGCCAGATTCGGTCACTGCCCTTTGCCGCAAACAACCAGCATTCCAGAAACTCTCGGTGTCTATAAACTATTTACATTAAAATGTTTGTGAACTCATTTTTTGTGTATAATCGGACTTGACATCTAAGAAAATACATATACTAAAGATAAGGCTGTATGGACTAAGTTCCCTTTGCCTGCCCAAGATGTACGAAGACAAATAACAACATTAATATTTACTTTTTTTTCATGACTTCATAACTCTTGAGGTTCTTGTAATCACAGATCATTTTAGCTACGTAATTGTTAAATAATCTTCATTAAAATATCCGTGCACTGCATTATTTGACAATTTCTATGAAAATTATTTGCAAAATAAATAACAAAGAAAACTACCATTGCATTATAATAGTTTTAATGTTTACGAGCTAAATGTAAAAAATTACGCGACTTATTTTGTATATTAAAATGAGTCGTTGTGATATAAAAATTGTGTTGTTAGGCAGTGAACATGTGGGCAAAACTAGTTTAGTGATTAGATATGTCAATTGCAGATTCAATGCAGATATACCGTATCAAAATGTAAGTTTCCTTTTGTCTTCTTTGTATCTTGCTCTAAGATTATTCTTTGTCTTTTATGTTGGAGGTTTTGTTCATGCTATCCTCTTTGTTCACTCACAGTCCTAGCTTAAACTAGATACCTAATCTCAAGTGGTCACTCACTAAAGGTATATTGTGTAAAACCAATTCAAGTGAGCCACATCACTACTCATGATTCCGGAAAATGCTGCTGAGGTCAGGGCACGTCCCATGTCATACATTTACATGGGCAAATCGGCCTTCCAAAATTTGTTCGAATGTGATTTGACATTTTACACGAGTGTGCCCTGAATAATAATGTAGGAGAGTATGAAAGTTTTCTGGCCAATCCAATTTATGACCAGAAAACTTTCTTATTTATTTATTCATGAAAATTATAAGTCATGTCACCCATGTAACTATTTATTTATGAATCACACCTTATCACCAAAAGGCATATTATACACCAACTGTTCACCAAGTGTATTCCTGTCCCACGTAATAGGTGGTGAGCCAATTGCTGTGTTGCAATAGACAGGTGCAGGTTGTGGCCTGCTGTTCAAAATTCTCAAGCCGCCCATAAAGCCTTTCTTCAATTTGCTTAACGACTGCCATCTTACTGGCCACCGGGCTTGACCTGCCTTCCAAAGCACGGAAACGCTCGCAAACATAAATGTCACAAAGTGGTCACCCAAGCCATGTTAAAGTTGCACAAGATAAATTGACCTCCTTTAATTGTATGATAAAGTGCAATATCACATTTAATCCCGTCATTTATTACTTTTACAATAATGTACGAAAATTTTCCTGATTCGTTGACATAATTACTGCTAAGTTCTATAGGATAAACAGCATTTAAGCGTGATGATATAGCCAATGTACTGTTATCTGTATATAAGATTTTACAGAGACGGTGAAGAGAAAACACCTTTTTCCAGGCATTTAGTAACATATTTTGAAGTATCTTTTTTTTGTATCTTTATATTATTAGGGGTTTTTATCTATACAGATATGTCAACCCCATTGTACGCTTTTTTTTTATAGCACTGATGTGGCAGACACGCATACGGCCCACTTAATGGAAAGTGGTCACTGTAGCATATTCTTTACAAAATGAAAGGGAAAAGCTTTTTGCAATTTGTGATTTTTTGAGTACACCAGCGATGGTTAGTCCCATAGAAGTTTTTGATCAGTACTAGAGACAGGATCGATTGGCATAAAAAAAATGTTTTAAGGTAAAATGGCTATTTTCTTGCCAACTATATTTTTTGAAAAACTTCGAATGGGAAACTAATTTCCATAAGATAGGTAGTCTCCTAAGACCATTTTCATGTAGCTGCAACGGTTAAGGTGAACATAGCCTATACACCAGATGTGCAGCATGCATACTTTACATTATGTAGGTACCTACTCAGTACAACCTAACTTAAAAGTATTTAACTAAATTTAAACTTAGGGCCGTATTTTAGAACGTTACTCAATACTCAAGAAACGCTTGAGGCTAGTTTTTGCCTTAAAATACTACTCTCAAGTGTTTCTTGAGTATTGAGTAACATTCTAAAATACGGCCCTTAATATCTGAGAGTAGAGTCACTAATGTAGAGCAGACACTAGATGGCACAACTTTTTTGTAGTTTGCTTTGACAACATAGGCTGAACAAGGTCTACGTCCAACCTGTATAAGCCTAATTCCTTTATCAGTGACTCTCTTTCAGGTTTATTCCGTACACACTCCATCAGGAAGTGGCATTTCTTATGGGAAATATCAATCTATACTAAAATTATAAAGCTGAAGAGTTTGTTTGTTTGGTTGCACGCACTAATCTCAGGAACTACTGGTCGGATTAGAAAAAATATTTTTGTGTTATATAGCCCATTTATAAAAAAGGCTAATACACTGGGGAGCAGAGTAGTAGTCATAAATGACGACAAATCGGGAAATTGTTATGCATCATTGTAGAATTTACAAGCGATGGGATTAAATAGGTGCGACGGGAGGTCGAAATATTCCACTGGCAAAGCTGTGGGGTCATCTAGTATTTGATAAAATAATCAGATACCACAATTAAGTATTGGCATTTGAGATAAGATGGAGGAAAAAGGCCGAGAATATTGCTTGTAATTGCTTCCCACAGTTTAGTTATTTAACATGGGTTATGGCGGGGCGTCGGAGACTACCAGGACTTTAATTGGTCGTGCTAATTAGTGTCTTGCACATAAGACCTTTTAGTCTTTTTGTTACCACCTCACCAAAAAGGCAACGGGATCAAAATTGCTTCCAAATTTAACATCTAAAATAGACACATTTAATATTATTTTATTAAATTTATTTGGCCCTTGAGACCCACCCCAGTTCAGTGCTTCGGAAGGCACGTTAAGCCGTAGTCCTGGTTGCCAATAAAATATGGCAGTTGTTAAGTCAAGTTGAAGGCCATAATTTCAACAGGGATTAAAAAATTTCAACATCGGGTCGCCACAGCCTGCGCCTGTCCATTTTAACACGGCAATGGGCTTACCACCTGTTACGTGGGACATAAATGCATACGGTGAAATGTGGGCGTTTAAAATGCCAACCCCTTCGGGGATAAAGGTGTGACAATATGTATGTATGGCGGGGTGTGATGGGTGTATATTACCTTTTAAAAGTAAAATTGTAGATTTACTTTTAATGTAAAATTAATTAATTTTGTTTACCTTTTGTTTTCCTATTTCTATTTACAACATTCTCCTCTCTTGGGTCTGTTCGAAGATATTTATTTTGTATTTGGTTTATTTTTATTTTTGTTGACGCGGCAAATGCGTTTACGCGCCGTCATTTCTACAGCGGGGGCAGCAGGAATGATGTGTGGGGGACCCTATGGCCCTTTGGGGGCCGTTCTACCCTCTAAACCCCGCGGTGTTTGTTTTCCTATTTCTATTTACAACATTCTCCTCTCTTGGGTCTGTTCGAAGATATTTATTTTGTATTTGGTTTATTTTTATTTTTGTTGACGCGGCAAATGCGTTTACGCGCCGTCATTTCTACAGCGGGGGCAGCAGGAATGATGTGTGGGGGACCCTATGGCCCTTTGGGGGCCGTTCTACCCACTAAACCCCGCGGTGTTCCGTCTTCTTCCCAACCGGGTGGCAGGATCGGCCTGAGGACTATTCACTGCGACCTGGCTACTTTATCACTGTGTTGGAATAAATGATATAAAAATAAAAATGCAGTCTCCCATCGGGGTAGGCAGAGACTGGCTTTCCACTTGCTACGATCCTGGCATACAACTTTCGCTTCTTCCAATATCATAAGTGTTATCATACACACACTTTTTTTTAGGTTAGTTAGTTAGTTTAGTTTAAGTTAAGGGTACTCTTGACCTGACCTTTTTCCAAAGTGTCTTCTATTTGATTGATATATGTACGTCAAGGTCGCCCTTTACCAGTTTGCCTCATCATCATCCAAACGTCTGTCCCAGTTGCGTCTCGCGACGCCCGGGGTCCGCTATCCTACATTTTCTCCTCCACTTCGCACGGTCTTCGGCATCCCCTGTAGTGAGATCATTGGCACGCATGTCATCCCTTACGATGTCAAGCCAGCACTTCTTGGGTCTTCCCCTCTTACCGGGACCCGGCGGGGCTGACATGGCCAGACATTTGTTACCTACGTAGCCCGGCGGTTGCCGCAAGACGTGACCATACCAACGAAGGCGACACTCTTGCAACTTGTCTGCAATGTCACGGACGTGAAGGCTGCCGCGGATGCGGGAGTTTTTCACGCGGTCCATCCGCGTGACCCCACACATCCACCGCAGCATCTTCATTTCCGTGACACGCAGCTCCTGCTTGTGTCGCTCCAATATCGGTCACGTCTCACTGCCATGTAAAAGGACAGGTCTAATAATGGTTTTGTAGACCTGTCCCTTCAACCGGATCGGCATTTTAGGGTCACAAATGACACCGGTCATCTCCCGCCATTTGGCCCACGCGGCAGCAATGCGTGACTTGACATCGCAATCGATGTCACTGGACGTGTGAAAAACAGATCCCAGGTATTTAACCTGGTCCGTGCGCTCGACCAAATCACCGCCTATGCGGACGGATGTGGGATCTGTCGAGTTTAGTGCCAAGTACTCGGTCTTCGCCACATTTAGTTTCAGACCGCCGTTCTCAAGCGTCTCCTTCCACGCCGTTAAACTGGTCGCACCAATCTGCCCCTGTCCGTGTCTGCCAGCGCAATATCGTCAGCATACATGAGCAACCATGGAGGCTGCTCATGTGGGTTTCTGATGCTGTCCGACAATTCGTCTAATATTACACTGAACAGAAGCGGACTAAGGACCGAACCCTGGTGTACCCCGACGGTGATGGGGAAGGGTTTCGTGTCGCCAACAGCAGTCCGAACCATTGAATCGGAGTCACAGTACATGTCCCGGATAGTGTCAATATAGACCTCTGGAACCCCTTTGGACCGCAGTGCCCACCAGATCATCGCACGAGGAACACAGTCGAAGGCCTTCTGCATGTCTAGAAACAAACAGTGCAGAGGCGTGTTCTTCGACCTGTATTTCTCTGCGACAACCCTCAGGGCAAAAACAGGGTCCGTGGTCCCATAACCAGGGCGAAACCCATATTGACACCCCGAGAGAGTGCACTCCTGCCGGATACGAGAGTCTATAATCCTCTCGAAGATCTTCATGGTGTGGGACATCACCTTAATACCGCGGTAGCTCCCGCACTCCTGCACTGACCCCTTACCTTTGAAGACTGGAGTAATAATACTCAGTCTCCATTGGTTTGGGATCTGCCCGCTGAGGAGTATGCGGTTAAAAAGGTTTTTAACCCTTTACCAGTTTGCCTATTCACTCTCTTCTGATAAATCTGTTTTAGTTAGTCTACTTTCATCCATCCTCTCCACTTGTTCAAACCATCTAAGCATACCTTTTTCTATCTTAGTCACTACATCTGCTACCATACCGCAATGTTTCCTTATCACACTGTTCCTTTCTTTGTCCATCAATTTTACTCCTGCTATACTCCGCAGACTTCTCATTTCCATTGCATTAATTTTACTTCTATGCTTCTTCTGCCACACCCAACTACAATAGGATACGGTTCGGATAGTTCAGGTGGCTAGAACATTGCCCTGGTTAGGCAAAGGTCACAGGTTCAATCCCTGTCTCGAATCAAATTGACTTTTTCCACTTTATTAAAAATTTATGAGAAATTTAGCAAATAATTTATCTTTCAAATTGCTTTAAAAATTTATCAATACAATAGGTACTAATATTTGGGTTATGTTAATTATATGTATATTTCACTAGGTTACCCCCACGGCAACGCCCGACATCCTTTTACCGTCACTTTATTTT
Organism: Thumatha senex; assembly: GCA_948477245.1. Lineage (NCBI taxonomy): Eukaryota > Metazoa > Arthropoda > Insecta > Lepidoptera > Erebidae > Thumatha > Thumatha senex. Next base: position 2,174,467 of record OX419751.1, read on the forward strand.
TCTCCTGGGTAGTGTCGTGATGTTATATAGCTTTCCTCGATAAATGGACTATCCACACAAAATTATGTATTAAATTCGGACCTGAGATTAACGCGTTTAACTAAACAAAGAAACTGTTCAGCTAAGGGTACTCTTGACCTGACCTTTTTCCAAAGTGTCTTCTATTTGATTGACATATGTACGTCAAGGTCGCCCTTTTACCAGTTTGCCTATTCACTCTCTTCTGATAAATCTGTTCAGCTTTATATATCAATATTTCTATACTAATACAAAAGTCCGAGACTACCAGGACTTTAATTGGTCGTGCTAATTAGTGTCTAGCACATAAGAGCCTTTTTGTTACCACCTCACTAAAAAGGCAACGGGTTCAAAATTTCTTCCAAATTTAACATCTAAAATAGACACATTTTATTAAATTTATTCGGCCCTTTAGACCCACCCCAGTTCCGTGCTTCGGAAGGCACGTTAAGCCGTTGGTCCCGGTTGCCAATAATAATAATAGCCAAGTTGGCGGCCCCATGAGCGGCTTAAAAAATTTCAACAGCAGGTCGATGCACCCTGCGCCTGTCCATTTCAACACGGCAATGGGCTCACCACCTGTTACGTGGGACAGAAATGCATACGGTGAAACGTGGGCGTTAAATATGCCTCTGCCTACCCCTTCGGGGATAAAGGCGTGACAATATGTATGTATGTATGTAATACATACATAAAGTTGTAGAGTTAGTTAGACTGGTCGAATTGAAAAAAGATTTTTGTGTTAGCCCATTTATCGAGGAGGGCTATAGGCTATATATCTTCACGCTACTGACCAGGAGAGCGGAGCAGTAACCATAAATATTGAGAAATCCGGCAAATTTTCAAGCGTTTTTGAAAAAGTAATACACATAGTGAAAAGTGGGCATATAATATGTTTCTGCCACCCTTTCGGGGACAATGCGTGATAAAAAGTAATAAACGACGGGATTCGATGGGTCAGATCGGGATTCACAATATGTCACGGGCAAAGCCGCGGGGTTAACTAGTAGATAGATAACAAGGTAGTATGAAGGCGTGGTTGGGTCTTTAGAAATCTATACTAATATTATAAAGCTGAAAAGTTTGTTTTTTGGTTGAACGCGCTAATTTCAGGAACTACTGGTCGGACTTGAAAAATTCTTTTTGTGTTAGATAGCCCATTTATCGAGGAAGGCAATCTATTTATTATTATTTCGGAGACAAACTGCTATGCGGAGTGTAGTGGGATCAATGAAGGTGCCAGTGTTCGGAGAAGGAAAGGAATGAAGCCATTGCCCAGACTCTGATCGAGATACATCTAAAAGCCTTGCTCGATTAGTACCTGAAGAGTTTTCAATAAGGGTATTGAGAAATGCACAAGAAGCTATTGTGTCCCAGGCCCTTTGCTTTTTGAGTGTCGGGGGTAAATTTGGACTTGGTCCAGCTAGCCAAGCATTCAAGGCTTCGTCCAGACTCGCAATCTCACAGTTTGAGGCTGTAGGAGCCTTTAAGACTTTACCTATGAGGTCACGAGTGCTGAAAATCGAAGGTAGGAATGCTGGTAAAGCTATACTAGAAATTTTTCGGATTCTCAAACCACCGAACCTAATAGGTAAGGAAGCTTGGGACCATGCTTGCTCATTGAGATGAATATTCAGAATAGTTTCAATTTGGGATTTTAAAACATTTTCAATGGGTAACATCAGATTAGGAAATTTCCAAATAGGGCAGCAACGGAGCAAGTAAGTAAATTTGGGCACAAATAAGCAGAATTTAAGGATAAACAAAGCGCAGTGACTACTAATTTTGACAGTGCGGTCTGAATATTGATTGAATTTTGTTACCAACTCTCCTAAGAGATGAGGAATCGCGTCATCGAAATGGGAGATCCCAGGAGATATAGGCTGTTCTTAGATAAGAGTTTAATATTTGGTCAAACTTGGTTAAAATTTTGATGAATTTGTGAAACTAAGGATGTGTTGATTGGCTATATATCATTACGCTACTACACTGGGGAGCAGAGCAGTAGTTATAAATGTCGATAAATCAGGCAAATTTTTATGCATCAGTGTAGAAAATATAAGCGATGGGATTAAATAGGTGCGACGGGAGGCCGAAATATTCCACGGGCGAAGCTGTGGGGGTCATCTAGTTGATGATAATATTTTTTGCCATTACAGACGGTTGGAGCAGCGTTCTGCGCGAAAACTGTTCAATCACAAGATCAAAACTTTAATATTGGTATATGGGACACAGCTGGTAGCGAGAGGTATGTTTAAAAACTGTATTAAACATTTTTTTTTATTTATCTAACACGCTTTATCCCCGAAGGGTTGGCAGAGGATTATTATATGCCCACTTTTCACCATGTATATTCCTGTCCCACGTAATAGGTGGTGAGCCCATTGCCATGTTGAAATAGAGACAGGTTGTGGCTGCCAGCTGTTGAAATTTTGCAAGCCGCCCATAAGGCCTTTAACTTGACTTAACGACTGCCATGTTACTGGCAACCGGGACCAACGGCTTAACGTGCCTTCCGAAGCACGGAACCGCTCGCATAATATAAATGCCACAAAGTGATCACCCATCCGAGGACCAGCCATAGTGAAAGTTGTAAATTGTAAAAAAATAATGTTTATAAACACTTATAAACGTGAACGTCATTATAAATAAATAAATATATATAAATATCGTTGCGACAACTCACACAACGCCATCTGATTCCAAACTAAGCAGAGCTTGTACTATGGTAACCAGATAACTGATAAACATATTTATATATTTTTAAATACATACTTATTATAGATAAATAACACCCAGACACAGAATAAACCATCGTGCTCATCACACAAAGTGTTATCCTGGGTGGGAATCGGACCCACGACCTCTTGCGTAGCAGTCGGATACACTCCCACCGCGCCAAAGAGGCAGTCAAATGATGACCCTCCACAGCTTTGCCCGTGACATACTTCGAACTCACGTCCCACCTAGTTAATCCCGTCCTCGTTACAAACAAACTCTTCAGCTTTATAATATTAGTATAGATTTTAAGTGCGGATTTTTGTTTGGAACCTGTTGCGATTGAAATGGCTGAGCTTTAGACTAGACTATCTTCACGCTGTATCCCTGACGGGCTAGTCAGAGAGGACAGATCGCCAGGCTTCGCGATCCATGCATACTTCTTTCGCTTCTTCAAGATTCATCAATCTCTTCATACACGCACGTCTGGGCATCCGAGTACTTTTGACCATTCCGTTTTTGAGCAATCTGCTCACGTGGTCGTGTAACGTGTATATCAATGTAACGTGATGGTATTTCCTCGACATCTTGCCCAGAACTGAAAGATTCCGTAGGTCCTTCTTATGTCGCACCATAAAAACATAGAAATCTCTGCTGGCGCACTTGTTTCCCTCCTCTTACAATCCTGGGTCCGATTTCTGGGCCGTCAAGTTGAGGGTCGCTATCGGAGCCTTGTGGGTTGAGATAGCGGCCCAAAATCACGGGTCGTCGTCTTTGCTTACCATCAGACGAACGACGCCATTTTGACGTACCAAATATAAAAAAAAAGGACATGGTAATCTGGAATTCGTTGCGCAGCAAAGGCGGCCTACACGATACTACTGCGCCACGACGCAGTCATAAATGATCACAATCATTCCCGCTATCTTGACACTGTATCCCTGACGGGATAGTCAGAGAGGACATCGCCAGGCTTCGCTATCCACACATACTTCATTAGCTTTTCGCAGATTCACATACGGTTAGGTCTGATAGAGGCTTTATTTCGCGTACGTCTACAGTATGGGGTTCGTCAAAAGGGGTCTTAGAAGGTTTTTAAAGGGTCGGCAGCGCGAGTGCTGCACCTTTGGTGTTGCAAACGTCCATAGGCTACGGTGACCACTTTCCATCAGATGAGCCGTATTCTTGTCCACTTCAGTGGTATAAAAAAATGATTCAATAATCCCTCGGGAATCCGAGTACTTTTGACCTTTCCGATTTTGAGCAATATGTTCACTTGTTCTTAGTATTTAATTCTCGGTATACTCCGACTCCTTCTACCTTCTACTTCGCACAATATATATGCTTCATTTATTACTCTTTACAGATACGAAGCAATGACAAAGATATATTACCGAGGCGCGCATGCAGCCATAATTTGCTATGAGCCGTCTTCTTTAGCGTCGTGGAACAGGCTGAGGCATTGGCTCCAGGAGTTGAGGACTGTTGAAGAGGTCAGTAAGACGCCCATCACTATTGATTCATTAACAACTTCTATGCTAATACTTAAAAAACTAAGGACCATGTTTGAATTGTGAAACAAGTAACACTAACTAACTATCTTCACGCTGTATCCCTGACGGAGTAGTCAGAGAAGACAGATCGCCAGGCTTCGCGATCCATGCATACTCATTTAGCTTACAAGAGATTCATTAATCGCTTTATACACGCACGTCTGGGTATCCGAGTACTTTAGACCCTTCCGTTTTTGAGCAATCTGCTCACGTGGTCTTCATATGTAAGTCTGGGTCTACCCTGACGCCTTCTACCCTCTACTTTCGCACAATATATGTTCTTCGTCAATCGTTCCTCACTCATTCGTTAGACGTGTACAAACCCACGGACAACAATTAATGCGCCATTTACTAGCGAAGAAATCAGACGACTTCTAAATCGAAACCAGTTTCGAAACATGAAGTGGTAGAAACTTCAAAATTGCCTATGCACGTATTCATGGTGTCCTGAATCGAATACCGGAAACCGTATGTCTCTGTCTCTTATGGCTCATGAGAAATAGATGCGTACACACGGACGGACAGACGAAGTCGTTTTAGAAGACTTCTAAACTTTACTGCTGAGAATACTAAAATCTGAAGACTGTGTGTGTTTGTGGACAGGGACCGCGAGCCACAAAGTGCCCTTTTTTCTGACTACTGAGTGTGCAGGCTTTGTGGGCCGGTACTGTAATCCAATTAGTCTCAACTTTCATTCGCCTCAACTTTCTTTCGCCTCAACAAACTTTTCGTAACGCATGCTTCATCCTCCCCAAGTCATGCAAGCGTGAAAAATGTTATGTAAAAAATCTGTACCTCAATTGAGGTAGTTGCCAATTAAATTGGACCTCTAAATTGAATGAGCGCCCATACAACTCAGATTTCTATCTTAATCGGTGTTAACTATGTTGTAGCGGTTTACCTTTCTTTTATTAAAATACTAAATGACCTGTGGACGTCATTTAGTATTTTAATAAAAGAAAAGTCCAACCGAGCTTCGCCCGTGGAAAATTTCGACATCCCGTTGCACCTATTTAATCCCGTCGCTTATAAATTCTACAGTGATGCATAAAAATTTGCCCGATTAGTCGACATTTATGACTACTGCTCTGTTTCCCAGTGTAATAGCTTAATGATATAGAGCCCATAGCCTTCCTCGATAAATGGGCTATCTAACAAAGAAAATATATTTCCAAATCCGACCAGTAGTTCCTGAGATTAGCGCGTTCAACCAAACAAACAAACTCTTCTCTCTTCAGCTTTATAATATTAGTATAGATTCTAAAAATTAAGCTAAGCGCCATCTAGCTGCGGGAGGCGTTTAGTCATTGACATGTCGCGTGTCTAATAACTGATAGAGGTCGCTTTTTCTGCTTTGATTTCTTCAATCTTATTCAAAATGTCCCCGTCCTCTACGTTTAAGTCAAAGTCAATCCTACCGATTAACGTGGTAGTATCGGTAATGAGGCCTTCAGTGGAATTTGCGCTGCAAGATGTAAAACAGCATTACACTGCAATATATGACTGTCTTTCACTATATAGCACGTTTACACAACTTTTATGTCTAAGAAACTGCCATTTTTACACATAACTCAAGTATAATGCACTAGTTTTGGAAAATAATATAAAGCAAGCGTCTGCCATTCGAGAAGTTGCCGCGCAAGCTCCACTCTGATATTTATTCCCTAAAGCGCCAATAGTTTTAACTTCAAAAATATCATAAACTAGCTGTCCCGCCCGGCTTCGCCCGTGAATTACTTCGAACCCCGTGGCACCCATTTAATCCCGTCGTTTATTAATTTCACAATAATGTATGAACATTTTCCAAAACGTTGATTACGTGCTTCTCCGCTCTCTAGTACTTACGCCCGCACGGCCCGTTCGAATTATGTTTACACGAAATTAATTTCTTTGCGCATTATTTTGAATTTGCTATAACTCGTAAGATATTCGTTTAATTTGCAAGGTGTAAAGGGGCAAAATAATCTTCATGAAATGCTGAAGCCAACTAACGTAGTCAAAATGATAAGGATTAATAGCATATTTGTGTAAATAGCCCTCAAATTGCTTCTTTATAATTGATGGTTTTTTAAAGTATAAAAATGGATATAGTATGTTATTGTTAAAAGATAGACATATACCGTCGCAGACTTTTTTGTAGACCTACATTAAAAACACAATTGTACCGTACATTATTTTGTTATATCTCAAAGGGTTTAGGCCGCGTTTTCGTTGAAAGCTCCCAGACGTAGTATTTTTACCGACACCCCCAACAAATGTCGTTATAATTTAGTCAATGTATACAAAAACTTAACAAATTATACATAAAAACTTTCCTTATGAATCACTCTAAGTATTAAAAAAAACTGCATTGTAATTTGTTGCGTAGGTTTTAAAGATCTAAGCATACATAGGGATAGACAGCGAAAAGCGACTTTGTTTTATAATATGTAGTGATTATCATAATTCTTGTCACTAGGATTGCAAGGTGTATCTTTGCGGTACTAAGAAAGACATGTTAGACTGCGGTTATGTGTCAAGGGAAGTACCAACAGATATTGTGGCCACATACTCGCAAGGTCTCTGCGGCCATTATCTCACATCCAGCAAAACTGGGGAGAATGTTGGTGAGATTTTTTGTTTTTAACTAGCTTATAATGGAATTCCTATAATAAAATCAATACTAATAAATAAATAAATATTGTACCCAAAGTAAGCTAATACAACCTTGTGGTATGGAATCTAGACAACTGATAAACATACTTATATATTTCTAAATACATATCTTAATAATCTTAATCTTAATAATATTATATAAGATTGTGTGGGATAAAAAGTCTAATATATATAATATACTAGTTGACGCCCGCGGCTTCGCCCGCGTAGATAATTTTTCCCGTTCCCGTTTTCCAAAGGAACTTGTTCCCGGGATAAGAAGTAGCCTATGTGTTATTCTGATGTATAAGCAATATTATTGTAAAGTTTCGTTAAAATCTATTCAGTAGTTTTTACGTGAAAGATTATATTGAAAGTGTTGTTGAAAGATTGTATGGATGTTTGTTACACATCCATACAAACTTTCACATTTATAATATTATTAAGATATATGTATATATATAGTCCGTTACTCGTTCATTAGTCAAGTCTGCACTTGCAGGTTAAGCTCACTTGAATTCCTATGATCCCCGAAGGGCCCCATTGCGTTCGGATCTAGTAACAAATTATCCAAATATAAAAATTGTACATGAATATGTCTCGTAGTGGGGAAAATATTTGAAATTCGAACGAACGTCGTAACTTCTCCGAGTCAAAAGCTATACTAAATGGAAATGTAGATAAGGAGCAAAATGACCTCAAAATGGCGTCTCTCCATCGCACGCGGTTTGTCACAATAAATTCTTTGATCCTATATCTAAGGGGTACTTACTATATTCTTCTTTACAGACGAACTCTTCCAGAAGATAGTAGATGACTGTGCAGCAGATGTTAGATTAATGAAGAATGTACAAGACCTCAGAGTGCAGCTAGCGAAAGACGAGGCCGCTTATAGAGTTAAGAGTAACAATTACTGTATATGTTGAAAGAGGAGTTAGTAGAAGAAAAAAGAGTTCTTTCCAGGGAGAAATACTCATGGCTTGCTTTTGGTATGAGGTACATAGAAGATTGTAAGTGGCCTTGTAGTACCAGGAGAGCATAGAGTACTTGTTTTAAAACTACTATTATTTGCTACGCCCATTCTCATAGGTCGCCATTTTAGGTACCTATCGATGTACCAGGAATGAATAAGATAGAGGGGTGTCTTATGTAGAGGTCTAACAATAAAATTATTGTGTAGATTTTAAATCGTTGTATCTCAAAAACAGCGGCTCGTAGGAATAAAGTATTGATAAAATTTTTGTTAATAATTTTATGATATACAATTTTGTCTGAAATATTTTTTTGATTAAACTTACCGTTTTGCTGAAAATCGCGAAAAACTATTTTTTTTATAACTTTGGCCTTGAATATTTTTGCAGGGCAAAGATGGGTAACTATCAAATATTATTTTTAATCATATTTTAAACACTTACTGATTTTCAGCTTGGTTGGGAATTTATGTAGCTTTACTCTAATTCTTTGGTCTAATTTGACCGGACTATAGCTAAAAGTTATAAGGAGTAAAATAAGTTATTTTCATAAAGACATACTCATACCTCTTTGTTGACAAGAGGTATATAGCCCGCTATTTATTGTCAATAGACATTGGCGACAATGGATGTCCAAACATTTTACTGGTAGTACCAGGAGAGCATATGTTACTAAGAGATAAGCCAGTTTGGTTACTATTTATTTGCTTTCGGATACAGACCTATCTCATTTACTCAAAGGATTCTTTGTAGGCCCATTCTCAAAGGACGCAATCGATTAAAATAACTAATACATGTACCAGGAGAGCATCAGATACTAAGAGGTTATGTCTACTATAAGATAAAGCTCTAACAAATTATTGTGTAGCTAAAAGAGAAGTTATTAGAAGAAAGAAACGTTAGTTCTAGGGAGACATTATGTCTTGTTGTTGGCAAGAGGCATGGCTCACTCTTGGCAAGAGGATTTGCGCGGGATCTTGATAAATGGCGACCGCTTGCTGTATATTATTTTCCATAACTAGTGCATTAACCTTGTATTATGTGTAAAAATGGTAGTTTCTTAGACATAAAAGTTGTGTAAACGTGCTATAGTGAAAGACAGTGATATATTGCATTGAAAAGCTATTTTACAGCGTGTCGGGCAAATTCTACTAAAAAAGCCTGCCACATTAACGGGCAAGGACACAGGACCTATGACTGGACTTGACATCGACAAAGGACTAAATTATAAGATAGTTTGAAGAAATATGATATAAAAAATAAGATTTGACTAAAAGGTCTTCGTAACCAGGAAATAAAATAATTACAAAAAAAGAGGTGCATAGGAGACGATAAGTGACCTTACATTCTACTTATATTACCAGGAGAGCATAGGGTACTAAGCTGCAAGAAAGTTCAGTTACTATTTATTTTTTGCTATCGGATTCAGCTCTATATCTGTTTTTCCAATCCATGCGGATAAGCTATCTAAATAACTAACGATGTACCAGGAGAGCATCAGACAATAAGAGGTTATGTCTACTATGGCAAAGCTCTCAATTATTGTATAATATGATGAAAAGGGAGTTAATAGAAGAAAAACATGTTCTTTCCAGTGAGAAATACTCACGTCTCGTTTTTGGCAAGAGGTACATTTAATTATGCCACTTGACCACTACCTATTCTGCAAGTAGTTAAGTGGCACGGTATCATAAAACCAATAGCGCCAAACGACCACTAGCCTTTCTAAAAAGTGGTAAATTCGCCCGCGTGACAGTTTTTTACCGCGCCAGTAAACACACCTACGCCAAATAGGCCTTACTTTCTAATCGTAGTACCAGGAGAGCATAGGTTACTAAGAGGCAAGATATTTCATTTACAATTTATTTGCTATCGGATACAGCGCTACCTCGGTTCCTCATAGAATTCTTCATAGGCCCATTCTCATAGGCTTTGCATTCTACTTTAGATAACTATGTACCAGAAGAGTATAAGCTACTAAGGCCCACTTGCGCGATCCTGGTTTAACGTGTATAACTCGGAGGTATGGACTAACCCCGAGTTAAATCATTAATTTGTCTCGCATCACCCCGAGTTAAGGGTATACCTAGGGTTAAATCGCTAAAATTTTAACTTACCAATTTCTGAGGGTTAATTCGACAAACGTTGGGTTAGCAGCTGACAGACAATGCAGTGACACGTGACACATGCGTGACACGGACTTCTCAAAGTGACACGCCGTGCAAACAAAATACGATAAAAATAAAATGCACTCGGCTGTCATGTTACATTAATTCGTGTAAGAAAAAGTCCTATGTGTCAAACTGTAGTGTAAAAGAGATCTTATCTTATCTTGTTATTGGGGTTGGTTTTACCCCAACACTTGGCCCTATTGGGTCTTTTGTGCGATACCCCTTAGCCATTACCCATCCCCCCAGCGCTCATGCAGCACCTTCATGAGTTTCAGTATGCTGTTTGGAGGGATGTGCCTGTAGTCTTCAGGTGTCGGATATGCCATTCCCAAAAGACACATTCTCCTTGCACCATTTGCCACGCATTCACACACTAGATGGTGCATGGATTCGTCAGCATCTTTACAGGTCCTACACGACGGATCTTCCGCGAGTCCTATCTTGTGGAGCTGCTGCCTTGTAGCATAGTGCCCTGGGAGCGCTCCGGTGATTCTCCGGAGTTGCTCCCTGCTGTATGTCCACATCTTCTTGGACCATCCAGCCCTAATATCTCCCAGAAACATTTTTGAATGTTTCTGGCCTATTGTCGATTGCCACTGATTCCTATGCTCCTCAGTGGCAGCCTCCTGTAGCGCTCGTCTTATCACTCCGTAATCAAGTCCGACGAACGGCTCTGGTTCAGTAAACTGTTTCTCTAAGCCCTTTCTTGCGAGATCATCTGCCCTTTCATTGCCCTCGATGCCCGCGTGACCTGGCACCCAGACCAATCTGACTGTTGCGCTTGCCTAGTCCATTCAGGCATCTAATGCAGTGCAACACTAATCCAGACTTTACCTCACTTGATGTGAGAGCTTTGAGTGCAGCTTGGCTGTCACTCACTATATAGATAGTCTCATCAATGACTTTCCTGTCTATCATTTCTGTCGCGCAAGTTAATATGGCAAAGGTTTCCGCCTGGAAGACCGATGCATACCTACCCATGCTCTGACTAATGTTGCAGTAGTCACTGTGTACTCCTGCACCTGATCCAGTTCTCATCTTGGAACCGTCTGTATACCATACCTGGACTTTCATGTCCTTCTGTCGCATTCCAGCTTTCCAGTCTTCTCTGGTGGGAATGTGCACACTGTAGTTTCTTTTAAAGTTATTAATGGTCTGTATCTTGTCCAGACTCATTTCCATAACTCCTTCCTGTTCCTTTATCGCTTTAAGCGCCGTGTGCCCGTAGGTCAGGCCTCTACCTGTAACTCCGACCCTATGAATGGCCTTTCTTGCCTCCATTTGTACACTTATGTGTAATGGAGTAAGATTCAGAAGGACCTCCATAGCTGCGGTAGGAGTACCCTTAAAAGCTCCTGTCATAGCCATACAAGCCGTCCGTCCTCTGCAGTTTACACAGAGTTAGCCTACATTTCTCCTGTTTTGTCTTAGTCCACCATACTATACTCCCGTATGTTATTAGTGGCCGCACCATCATTGTGTATATCCACAGGACCACCCTAGGTTGGAGTCCCCATGTCTTGCCGTAAGTGGAGCGACACATTCCAAACACTCTCATTGCTTTGGTGGTTACTGCCTCCACAAGTTTATTCCACGTTAGTTTATTGTCTAGTATTACACCTAGATATTTCACTTCCGTGGACATGCTTAAATATTCATTATATAACTTTAGCGTTCCCATTCCTGTAAGAATTCGCTTTTTTGTGAATGTAACTATTACCGTTTTCTTGGGGTTGATTGATAGGTGGTTTTTTCCACACCATCTCTCAACCGTTCTCAACGCCCCTTGCATGATGTTTGAAACTACGCTTGGGACCCTTCCATTAATCATTATAACTAGGTCATCTGCATATCCAATGGTATGTAGTTGCCCTCTGTTTAATATTTTTAGGAGGTCATCTATCACCAAACACCATAGTGTTGGGGATAGAACTTCACCCTGTGGGCAGCCTTTGGTTACTCGTACTTCCATTTGCTCCCCTAGTAACTCTGCGAGTATTGTCCTTCCCATCAGCATGTTATCCATCCATACACATATGGTGGAGTCTATGCCATGACTTTCCGCTGCTGTCCTTATAGTCCCAAAGTTGGTCCTATCAAAAGCTCCTTCAACATCCAGGAACGCAGCAAGACATGTTTCCTGATTTCCCAGCGCCAACTGGCGCCCTGCTCACCACATGGTGTAGGGCTGTTTCAGTTGACTTTAGAAGGGGGTGCTTCAATGATTTTCCTCTAATATAGTTATTTACTAGCTTTTCTAGTGTTTTGAGGAAAAATGAAGTTAAGACTAATTGGTCGGTATGACTTAGGGTCTCCATAGTCTGCTCTATCTGGCTTCGGTAGAAAGACCACTTTTGCACGCCACCAGCATACTGGTGTGTAACCGAACGCTATGCAGGCTCTATACAATCTACACAGGTGTGGATTCAATACGGTTTCAGCCTTCTGTAGTAGAATAGGGTATATTCCATCCGACCCTGGTGCCTTGAATGGCTGGAAGCTTTTCACTGCCCATTTGACCCCATTGTGTTGTACTACTTTTTTGGCTGTCACCCAATTATCTTTTATGATGCGTCTTTCTTCGCTCGCGCCACTAAAGCTTAATTCGTTTTGTTGTGCAATTAATGCCATTGAATCGGGAAAGTGTGTCCTAAGCATAATCCTTAGAGTCTCATTTTCCGTTTCCGTATACTTACCAATTTCGTCCTTAATCGATGTTAAATGGTTTGCTTTGTTTATCGCCATTGCCTTGGTCAGTCGCATGGTTTCCGGGAAGCTGCTTATGTTATCGCAGTGTTCCCTCCATGCAGTCCTCTTCGCCTTGTGTATGGCCTTGTTATATTCTGTCAATTTCTTCGCATATTCTCCGAAGTTGCCGAGTTTCTTTGCGTGGTTGAAAGCAGCCGTCGTTGACTTCCGTTGCTTCGCTAGCTCGGAGTTCCACCAAGGTGCTCTTTTCGCCCTGATCTCTTTCTCAGGGCAGTTATCGGACCATGATTTCGTGACAGCTCTTATTATATGTTCTGCCACAAACTCGATGTCCAGTGTTGAACTTAAGTCATCTTTAGGGTCCCCTAGTTCAGCCTTCACATCTCTTTTGTATGCTGGCCAGTTGGTGTTTCTAGGGTTACTTCTATTAACTTTTTCCAATTTATGGATAGTCCTATATTTAAAGCTTATATACCTATGGTCTGAGCTTGAAACCATATCCGGCACATTCCAGTCAGCTATATTAATGCTGACCTGATTAGTTGCTAGGGTAATGTCTATGACCTCCGCCCTTAGTGATGTAACAAACGTTGGTTTGTTACCCGTATTGATTAATTGCAAGGATGAACTTACCAGAAAATCCAGTAGGAGCTCCCCTCCTTCGTTATTATTTGTGCTCCCCCATGTAACATAGTGAGCATTTGAGTCGCAGCCTTTGACCAATTTCTCGTTCTCCCGGCTGCATTGATCTGCCAAAGCCCTAAGTTCTCTCGAAACTGGGTCTGTGGTCTTGTACTGAAGATAGGCGGAGGCTGTTACTAGCGCTCCACCTGAAACCCCCCCCCCCCCTTTTGAAGTGTGACCTTTACTGTAGTAAGGTCCCTGAAACAGTATTTATACAGAGGTATAACTTCTATACCATTTCTGACATATATGCATGTCCTCATGTTATTTTCGTGACAGTGATAATATATGGTACCTCCTGTCGCGCCTAGACCCCTAATAGTCCCATCATAGATATATGGTTCTTGAATAAGGGCAAAATCATATTTGTGGTTTTGCAGCTCCCGTGTTAGCACGGCTGTTGCTGCCTTATTGTGTTGTAAGTTGATCTGTACAAATCTTAGTGCATCCATTTTAGAATGCCATGTCTTCGTCTGCGCTGGAGCCTGATGCGGTATCAAGGTTGAGCCCCACCAGTCCCGCCAGTTCTTCAGCGTCCGTCTGTGGGGACGGACTCTCCAGGTTCATGGCGGGGTAGTAGGACCCTTCAAAGACATCGCCGATCTCGTCCTCGTTGGACGAAGGTGCTGCTGCCGGCGGCGCGGGCTGAGCCCCCGCCACATGCGTCGCAGGCTGGGCCTGCGTCGCGTGCGTCGTAGCTGTTGCTGCAGTTGTGGTTGTTATTGCTGCAGCGGTGTTCTGCGCTGTCGCAGGGGCCGCTTCCGCCACGGCAGCCTGCGCCTCATCTGGTATTCCTCTCCTCGTTTGATCCTCGAGGACTTTAAACTGGCTAGACCCCAGACCCCAGTTCAGGGTGTAGCCAGCCTCCTTAATGGCTTCTGCCGATGGGTGATCCATCAGGACAATCCTACGCGTCATCTCTGCCTCCGCCTCAACCCGCACAACCTTCCACTCCTCCGTGTGAAGTCGCGGGTGTACGCGTTGAAGCATCTTCAGCAGAGATGCTACGTATGTATGGCCTTAAAGAGAAAGGCCTGTATGGGCATACAGGCCTTTCTCTTTAAGGCCATGGAGGAAACTCCGGATCACCTGCCCAGAATATCATTTTTAAATATGGCTGGAGGAGCGTGCCACGCTATATGGGAGGGACCCGCAGCGGTGCAATGGCTTCACAACATGGACGGCAAGGTGGTCAATGGGGTGAAAATTAAGGCCATAAACGTCAAAGACCTGCCCAAGCCGGTCAAAATGGCCTGGAAAATGAGGACATGGGAGGGCCCTGACGTAGCATCTCTGCTGAAGATGCTTCAACGCGTACACCCGCGACTTCACACGGAGGAGTGGAATGTTGTGCGGGTTGAGGCGGAGGCAGAGATGACGCGTAGGATTGTCCTGATGGATCACCCATCGGCTGAAGCCATTAAGGAGGCTGGCTACACCCTGAACTGGGGTCTGGGGTCTAGCCAGTTTAAAGTCCTCGAGGATCAAACGAGGAGAGGAATACCAGATGAGGCGCAGGCTGCCGTGGCGGAAGCGGCCCCTGCGACAGCGCAGAACACCGCTGCAGCAATAACAACTACAACTGCAGTAACAGCTACGACGCACGCGACGCAGGCCCAGCCTGCGACGCATGTGGCGGGGGCTCAGCCCGCGCCGCCGGCAGCAGCACCTTCGTCCAACGAGTCGATGCCCCGTCCCGCTGAAGTGCAGCTTGCCTCTGCATCCTGCGGTCTCGGCGCTTCGAGCTCCCAGACTTACCCTTGTTGGGATCCGGGGGACGATCTCCGTCCGCTGCGGATCTCCCAACGCCGCTGGCGGTATCCCTTTAGGGTCCCGCACTCAGCGACGTCGACGTCGAAGCCCTAGAGCCGCTACTCGCTCTCGTTGGGTTCAGGTTTCCGGAACCCGGTATCAGTCCCGCACCGCCTCCGGTCACGTCAGCACCCCTTGCAGGTCCCCTTACGAGGCCCTTGCTAAGTGGCACCTCTGGAGCCCTGGAGACGGCACTGGCCTGTCCCGTCGATTGCGGCTTAATTTCCGGCTTTGTAGGCCGGCCTCTAGCTCTCCCTGCTCCCTCCGGGCCAGTTCCCAAAAGGGGCCCTGACGCGGAGGTGCCGGGTTTAGAGCCTCCCTTACCTTTGTACGCGCTTGTCCCAGTTGCCACCAGACCACTGCCTCCCTTCCGGGAGACGGTACTCCAGGATGGCCCTGGTGTCGACGCAGCAATTTCGCGATGTTGAGCGCTTTGCGCATTTGTCTGACCCCCCGTGGGGACCTTGACCTGAGAGGTCGCCTCGTTAGAGGTGACCGGGCTGTCGTTGTTGTTTTTTCCAGTATCCATCGACAGAGAGATAATAGTTTCACCAGCTCGGCTCCTCACCCTCCATGGAGCCCTCAAGTGGGGATGCTCTCAAGCACCAAGGCTACCGAGTTGGTATAGCGCCCTTGGGTGCAGAGCCTGCGAGCTTTCGGAGCCCGCCGACCCCCAACGAAGTTGTCCACGCACGAACCCCGTCCACTGCAGACCCCCTCACCCCCGGACGCTCACCTGATGGCCGTCTGACCGGACATCGCAGCTGATCGACCCTGACTGGCTAGATCAGGGCCACCCGTGTAAGGTGAAATCCGGACCAAAGAGATGTGTTGTCCGCAAGGGATAACGACCCGACCCATACCGACTCAACCTCCAGGACTCCTTCATCCCCCCGTACGGGTCCCCGCGCGCGGCACAAACACGCGGGAGGTCATTTCTATCCACCATCAGGTTTTGTTTGATGATGAACTCTCAGGGACATGACCTCTCCATCCTTGAGATATTCGCCTGGTGGTTTTAGTTACGTCTATTTCATAGGGAATTAGACCAAAAATGGGGCGATAACCACGAGAAGGATAACCATCAGACTTACCTTGGGGATCTTCACGACTGTCGCGCTCTCCCCCAAGGTCAACACCCCCTCATCCCCTCTGAAGGAGGTGGATGAGGTAGCCAGTACCCCCTGCATCCCGGAAGCCTATGTCGGGCGTGGATGAAGGATACTGATAAGATACTGGCCGCCCCGTAAAAGAGATAGACATACCTGTTTCATTCTTTGTTCAATCATTAATGTTTGGTTGGATGACATAGAGTGACATAAAACACTGGGTTAGTTAACCCGATGATATTTTTCTACGGTGCAAGACATGATTAGGGTTAAAAAGTTATTTACTTAATTCCGAGTTATCTAACTCGATCATTAATTATTTAACCCCAGCATTCATGCAAGTGGGCTTAAAATGTTAAGTCTAATTTGTTATTATAGACTATAGGTAAAGGTTTTGTTATAGAAATTGTAAGTCGTTTTTGGGACTTCTCACGATATATGTAACACTTGTACCGACGTTTTGGACACGACCACACTCTGTTGCAAAGCGTCGAAACGTCGGTACAGTCACATAATCGAATGCCTCGGTGGCGCAGTGGTAGTGTATGCGACTGCCGCGCATGAGGTCCCGGGTTCGATTCCCGGGTCGGAACAAATATACATAGGAAACACCCAAACTTCGAAACCAACATATGTGGATCACACAAATATTTGTTCCGACCCGGGCCCTTCGCTACAGTCGCATACACTACCACTGCGCCACCGAGGCAGTCTAAAAAATATATATAAAGTAAGGGCAGTCTCATATATAAAGCCGAAAAGTTTGTTGGTTTGGTTGAACGCGCTAATCTCAGGAACTACTGGTCGGATTTGAAAAAATCAAACATGAAACAAACTATAGCATAGTGTATCATAGTGCCATCTATCGTCGAAATATAAGCAAAGTGTTTCATAGTGCCATCTATCGTTGAGTTGTAACCAACATCAATGTAATTTTGTTTGTTATTTAGAAAAAATAGATGGCGTTGTCGGTGGCTTCTTTATGAATTTGAACAAATGCGATTTGTGTGTGATGTGTCTTGCCTAAAGCTTTAAATTAGTATTATAAATTATATTAACATAATGCATATTTTGATCTAATCTATTATATTGATAAGAATTTGTAAAAATAGTTTCTTACTTTCATATACATATAAAGCTGAAGATTTTGTTGTTTTATTTCGTACTGCTTGCACCTTATGAAACGATTCACAAAAAGACAATGTCTCAAGCCAACAGAGGCCGAGTCTGCTATTTCAATCGTGTCGAAATAGAATAGTGATAGTCGCTCAATAGAAAGCCACTGGTACAGTTTTTGACAGTTTTTCGTAGTCTACTATTACAATCGTATTCCAATAGACTTCTATCATAACTAATTGAATCAGGCGTTACATGGCGGAAATCCATTTTAAAAAACTATAATTATTTTGTTTTAAATGTTATTTTTGCAATATTCCGCTTTTTTAAAATGTCGTACGATGTCGACACGTGTTTCGCCTACACACGAGGCATAATCAAGACTGTTTGGCAGCAAGACTTTTATCAGTCGGCCGATAGAATTCTACTAACGTCGGGCGAGCCGCGGGTGTCAAGTAGAGTTGCCGATTGTATGTATTTGGCTGCTTTGAAATACTTTTGGCTAAAGACAAGGTAGGGAAATAAATCTATAAAGTGTCTAATCATTTAATTAATAGCTTTTCAGTAAAAAAGAAATTATTTTTAATATGTATCTCTGTGTTTCGACAAATAACAGGACTTTGAATAGCAGACAGCTGATTTTGTAAGGAGTAAATCTTAATAATATAATTGCGAAAGTTTATATGGATGTTTTTTTCTCTTTCACGTAAAAACTACTGAATAGATCTTAATGAAACTTTACAATAATATAGCTTATACATCAGAATAACACATAGGCTACTTTTTATCCCGTTAACAAATTCCTGCCTGAAAACAGGAACGAGATAACATCTCTACGCGGGCGAAGGCGCGGGCGTCAACTAGTTAGGCTATATTTTATAACCGTATTTCTACGACTGGTACCACGGGCGTAGCCAGGTTTTAGTTTGGGGGGGGGGGGGGGTTCGAATACTTGTAATAATGTGTAAATTTTTTAATATATCGCACAATAATTTAAGCATTCTAAACTAGATTTTAGATGCGATAGGGCCCTACCCACATCTTCGGATATAATCCTTCATCCCCACCTTCGAATAGTGCACCTGCTGACTAACAGAGGGCCAATTCTCCTAACAATTTTAACTCGGTCTAGTCTCGTTTCGATTCATTTTACTGACATACGAGGGTTGCACTAAAAGTATCGGAAATTAAACATTTCCACTGTTCCTGTCATATTAAAATCTTTTTAATTGAAAACTCTCTGGTTTTAAAAATCGAATACCATTTATTTATTTAAAAAAAAGATTCTCGGTCTAGTCACAAGGTTTTGTCAAACTTGTTTAGTCGTTGAGAAAATGGAATTGACTCGAGAAAATTCAAGAGCAATGATTTATTATGACTTTCGAAGTGGTTTAACACAAAAACAGTGTGTTGACCGGATGATTCCTGCATTTGGTGATGAAGCCCCATCCAAAACCACAATTTATCGCTGGTTTGCTGAATTTCAACGTGGACGTGTCAAGCTCAGTGATGATCCCCGTCAAGGTCGTCCAAAAACTGCAGTCACCCAAGAAAACGTTGATGCTGTGCTTAAGCTGATCGAGGAAGATCGACATGTAACATACCGCGAAATTCAGGCAACTTTAGACATTGGCATGAGTCAAATACAAATAATCTTACATGAACAATTAGGTGTAAAAAAGATGTTATCCCGATGGATACCGCATTCGCTCTGTGAAGAGCAAAAAGCGGCTCGCGTTACTTGGTGCGTCAGAACTCTCGAAAGATTCCACGCAGGATCCTCAAATGCTGTAGGTATACAACATCGTATCAGGTGACCAATCCTGGATATAAGCGTACGAACCCGAAACAAAAAACCAGTCACGAGTTTGGGTGTTCGAAAATGAGTTAAAGCCAACAAAAATTGTTCGTTCACGGAGTGTTACAAAAAAAATGGTGGCCACGTTTGTCTCCAAAACCGGCCATGTTGCGACTATTCCTCTTGAGGGACAAAGAACGGTTAATGCAGAATGGTATGCTAGCATTTGTTTGCCACAGGTCGTTTCTGAACTCCGTAAAGAGAACTGCAACCGCCGCATCATCCTCCATCACGACAATGCGAGTTCTCACACCGCGCACAGAACAAAAGAGTTTTTAGAGCAAGAAAACATAGAATTATTAGACCATCCGCCTTACAGCCCCGACCTAAGCCCTAATGATTTCTATACTTTCCCTAAAATAAAGGATAAATTGCGTGGTCAGAGATTTTTTCATCACCTGTAGAAGCTGTGGACGCCTACAAAACGGCCATTTTGGATACCCCAACTTCCGAATGGAATGGTTGCTTCAATGATTGGTTCCATCGTATGGAAAATGTGTCAAATTTCGCGGAGAATACTTCGAAAAGAAAAAAATACTATTTTAAATAGTAAAGTTGTGTCACTTCCTTAATTCCCGAAATTTTCAGTGCCGCCCTCTTAGTATAAGAACGGTGTAAACATTTTGCGGACGGACCTCTTTTCAATAATATTTTTCATTTTCCAGATCATCATTTCGATAGTCGAGGGTCTGGGGTTGTAGGCCATGTGTCTAAGCTCCAGAATCCAGTCTCCCACGCCTAGGGTCCAGAGTCTAGGTTGCGGGCCCGAGAGTCCGGAGTCCAGCCACCAGTGTACATTATCGAGATCCCAGTGTTCAGAGGTCCAAGATCCTGGATCGGCGTCCAGGGCCCTAAGTCTTGGCTCCAGGTACTTCTGGCTGAAGTCTGGACTCCACTCAGATGGTGAGAAGTCCGTCTGGTCTGGGGTTTAGGATTTAGCTCCAGGGTCTACGGTTAAAAAAACACCAGTCTCCAGCGTCCAGAGACCATGCTGCAAGGTAGAGGGTCCTGGAGAGGGGTAATTTATTTTACAAAAATCTATCAGCCCCATTAAAATAAAATTTATAATTAACACCAACAAAATATAAGCAGTGTTGTAGTAGTACCTGCATTTTATACTGTGTCAGTAAAATAGATCGACACGAGACTGAATGTAAAACGAGGTAATGCCTAATGGCGAAGAAAAAGAAAATTCGAGACAAAACCACCAACCCGCTTGGCCAGCGTGGTATAGTAAGGACAAACCCTACCAATATGAAGGCACAAACAAAAACGTTCTCGGCACTGCCGCTGTTCTCGATTACGGTAGCGATCGGGTGACGGCGTAAGAGGGGATGGCAAGAATCGGCGGGCCACAGAAGGCTATCATACACGATTGACTCTGGCAACCTATGGAAATACTCACCTACTGATGGACCAGCTCCTTTTGTCGACCTTAAGGTAGAAAGCAAAATCTGGCCCATATTGAGTTTATGCGAGCTCCGAAGAAAGTGAAAGAACACACTAACCCTTGCGTCCAGCGACCTTTTCTACTTTCGGAAAGGTGATGGAAGGCAATCCTCTGAGGTCGCTATCTATGATGAATGACCTTGTTAGCGGCATTGTGGAAGCAGCAGCGCGTTAGCTCGGGAAGCCTAAAAATACTGAAGCTCACCGATAGGTATTCCTGAACACCTCCATTGTATGCCCCGACCTCGGGAAGCACTGACGAGGCAGTTGAGGCTGTGCATGAGGACATAGCGACTGCATTATTTAATAAAGTGGAAAAAGACAATTCGATTTGAGACGGGGATTGAACCCGTGACCTTTGCCTAACCAGGGCAAAATTAAAAAATCAGGTGATCAGAACATTGCCCTGGTTAGGCAAAGGTCACGGGTTCAATCCCCGTCTCAAATCGAATTGTCTTTTTCCACTTTATTAAAAAAAAATCACAAAAATTACATTCTTAAAAAATAATATTTAGGGATTTTTATGGGACCCCGCTTTCCCATTACTGTGACTCCTATAAACCAGGATCTACAGCAATGACCAAGACCACAAAAAGTTACACCAAGCTCGATCTCGGTGAAGTACTAGGAGAAGTTTGAATGTCTTGGAACCCGCAACGAAATTAATCAGAAGATAGTTTGAGGGAGTTGGAAAAAGAACGTAATGCCTCTTCCCTCCTGTGCAAAGCGTAGAGTGGGTCCGCCCCAGAGCAGCACGCGTATTTAATCCTAGGATGATGAACCACTGGACGCGAAACGGACTCAAATATGAAATTACGTTCAACCGACTTAGGGCCGTATTCCAGAACGTTTCTCAATACTCAAGCAGGCTAGTTTTTGCCTTATAAATCTACTCTCAAGTGTTTCTTGAGTATTAAGAATTTTTCTGGAATAAGGCCCTTAGGGGCATAAGCTTACCTATAAGGTAGCGCGCTCCAGGGTCAAAGCGGTACAGAACATTTTCAAGTTCAAGTATGCGAAGACCTCGCAGTGAAGGAGAGGTGGCGCTCATACCTTCACGAATTGCTAAATAAGCAACATAAAAAGGTGCAGCCTCCCCCTCCGTCCGAATCAAGGACTAGTGCCACCGGTAACGCTTGCAGAAGTTCAGATTGCTCTTCGCCGCATGATAAATTGGAAAGCTGTCGGAGCCGATGGAGTCCCCATCGAAGCCTGGAAGGCGATATGCATCTTAGTAGAGCTTTTTAACAGCGTACTCCTCAGCGGGCAGATCCCAAACCAATAGAGGCTGAGTATTATTACTCCAGTCTTCAAAGGTAAGGGGTCAGTGAAGGAGTGCGCGGTATAAAGGTGATGTCCCACACCATGAAGGTCTTCAAGAGGATCATTGACTTCCATATCCAGCAGGAGTGTACTCTCTCTATCTAAGCAAAGAGTGTCTGATTAGTGTTAATAGTAGCGGTTGTTAATAAATAAATAAATGTTGGGACAACACACACAACGAGATCTGATTCCACACTAAGCAGAGCTTGTACTATGGTAACTAGACAACTGATCAACATTATATATTTATAAATACATACATATAATAGATAAATAACACCCAGACACAGAATAAACCATCGTGCTTATCACACAAAGTTTTATCGAGGGTGGGAATCGAACCCACGACATCTTGCGTAATCGTGGTGTTATTGTTTTTGTTTAGAGTAAAAATTGTTTCTGTTTAATTTGTGGTATTAGTGCAAATCCTATTAGTACCTATACTCTAATTAAGGGGGTGCGTGCGTGTATGTCTCACGCCACGCCAACGTCTAAGGCCTGCTTCTCAGGCTACTCAAGCCCCCGGTCATGGAGACCGATGGTGTTGGATTCCAGTAATATGTAGGATGAGGGATAGTCGATTTATTTAAACAAGCAAGTGACATCTTAATAATTCCTATAGAAATCCATTGAAAATGTATATTGAAATCATGACACTGACAAAATAAATGTATTTGTCGACTGCAAGTAGGTAGATGATGTATTGTTAGACAACGGTCGCCTCCCACAGATCTGCATTCCTTCATAAGTAGATTAAATTAAAAGCAATTTCATTGTACACGGAATGCAAAACTTTATTTACTTGGTTGTGCGTTTTCTACGCCGCGTAATACGATAATGTGTGGTCCAAGAATATTATTATGAACTAGTAGACGCCCGGCCTACGCACGAGTGGTGAAGTTTTTCCGTTTCCGTTTCCTACATGAACTTGTTCCCGGGATAAAAAGTAATCTATGTGTTTTTCTTATGTGTAAGCTATATGTTATTAATAGGCCTATAGATTAGCGCTTTCAGCCAAACAAACTGGTTGAACGCGGTAATCTCGGGACTTTTAGTCGGAATTGAAAAAATATTTTTGTGTGGATAGCCCATTTATCAAGGACGGCCTATGTGAGCGCTACTACCCTGGAGAGCGTAGCAGTTATTATAAATGTCGACAAATCGGGCATTTTTTATGTATTATTGAAGAATTTATTAGCGACGGGATTAAATAGGTGAAGTCGTGGGGGTCACATATGTAAAAAAAACGCTATGGCTGCAGCTTGTGAGTTGCACAGCTAGCCGCTGAACTGAGCAGATCAAGTTGTGACGTCGCAACTACGTTCAACCGCAAACCTGTCATTAACGATGCCCAGACCGCTAGGGTTGTTACTTGATAAGATTTGTTTTTCATTTTTGTTAACTACGTGTAAAATCCTACTGATTATATATACGCGAATTATTTGTTAATATAATACTATAAAACGAATATTAAAAAAAAATTAGAAGCGCTCGTGGCCCCGCGGTCTCAGTGTTCTGTAAACGATCACTGAGTTACGCAACTTTCACTATGGCTGGTCCTTGTGGCATATACATTTGCGAGCGTTTCCGTGCTTCGGAAGGCACGTTAAGCAGTTGGTCCCGGTTGCCAGTAAAATGGCAGTCGTTAAGCCTGGTTGAATGCCTTATGGGCGGCTTGAAAAATTTCAACAGCAGGTTCCTGCGTCTGTCTATTTTCAACACGGCAATGGGCTCACCACCTATTACGTGGGACAGGAATCCACACGGTGAAAAGTGGGCATATAATATGCCTCTGCCACCCCTTCGGGGATAAGGCGTGATGGATATTTATTTATTTAAAAAAATTAATTAAGTGAAAACCGTTTCGGAACGCGGCCTACCTGAGAAGAACCGGCAAGAAACTTAATAAGGCTTTTTGAAGTGAAACTTCTTTATCGACGATGAGAGAAATTTTTACAGCAGTAAAATAAATTTTTATTCTTACTTCTGTACTCTGGTACAAACACATATTTTTTCTAAGAATGTGCGGATATCGGTTTGTTACTATTTCACGCAAAAACTACAGATTTCTTTTTTATACCACTAATGTGGCTGACAAGCGTACGGTCCACCTGACGGAAAGTGGTCACCGTAGCCTATGGACGATTGCAACACCAGAGGTGCAGCACTCGCGCTGCCGAAGCTGAAGAGAAGCAGCTACCAAAGATGAGCTAATTGGATTTTGATGAAGCTTTACAATAACAATATAAGCTTACACTTCAGAATAACACATAGGCTACTTTTTATCCTGAAACAAGTTCCTTTGGGAAACAGGAGGGAAAAACAACGCGATTGGAGCCGCAGCGTCAAGTAGTGTAAAATATATAAATAAATGTTGAAGTACATTTTAAAATTATCAATCAAGCCTTATCCCCGAATTTGGAAGGACGGAGGTTGAAGTATGTTATAATGCAGGGTCAGCTAGTAAATGAAATCATCAAGGAGCCGAGTCTGTATTTACATTGTGTCGAAATAGAATCAAAATCGTCGCTCAATACAAAGCCACCGCTACAAGTTTCACAGTTTTTCGTAATCTACTATTACAATCGTACTTCAATATACTTCTATCGGTCGGCCGATAGAATCCTACTAGCACGTACCGCGCCAGTGGCCGCTAGTCAGTTGCATTTTTGATAGTCTACTAACATTTTGACAGATTAAAAAAGCGATTCTGGTTCTATTCTACTGCTTGTCAATAGGGGATTTAGGAATTCCCAAAGGGCCGAGCCTTTGGGAATTCCTAAATCCCCTGGTATTTGACTCACTAGCTTCAGTAACGAGGAATCGTATGATCGTACCTATTGCTAATATATCCTTGATTGATTCATAAATCACGCCACCTCAATATTTTTTTTAATTTAGTCATCCCTATTGACGAATTGCCACGTGCGATACAATTCCTAGGCGTTCTTATAAATCGGTTACTAAATTAGAAATGTTTATCAATTACCTACGCCTTATGCATAAAATAGTTCTTTTCGTAATTTAATAAGTATTTAATTCTTTTCCTAGTATAAGAAGCGCTCGTAGCCCCGGTGACTCAGTGTTCTGTAAACGATCACTGCGTTAAGCAACTTTCGATATGACTGGGTACGGATGTGTGACCACTTTGTGGCATTTATATTTGCAAACGTTTCCGTGCTTTGGAAGGCACGTTAAGCCGTTGGTTCCGGTTGCCAGTAGCATAGCAGTTAAGTCAAGTTGAAGTCCTCATGGGCGGCTTGAAAATTTCAACAGCAGCTAGTCACAACCTGCGTCTGTCTATTTCAACACGGCAATGGGCTCACCAACTATTACTTGGTACAGTAATCTACATGGTGAAAAGAGGGCATATAATATGCCTCAGCCACCCCTTCGGGGATAAGGCGTGGTAGATAAATTCAAAAATGACTGTTTACTATATGACCTATAGTCTATAGATTATTTTTCGTCGATTGTTTTTAGTCTAACGCTATTATGTGTAGATAAAGTAGGTAGGTACATCTGATGAAATGTGGGACGTTTAGAATGCGTCCCTCTACTCCTTCAGGACAAAAATGTGTGATAAAAATTATATTTACTGTATGTATTTGACTGCCTCTGTGGCGCGGTAGGAGTGCATTCGACTGCAAGAGGTCGTGGGTTCGATTCCCACCCAGGATAAAACTTTGTGTGATGAGCACGATGGTTTATTCTGTGTCTGGGTGTTATTTATCTATAATATGTATGTATTTAGAAACATATAAGTATGTTAATCAGTTATCTAGATCCCATAACACAAGCTAATATTAGCTTACTTTGGGCTAGATGGCGCTGTGTGAAGTGTTCCACAATATTTATTTATTTATGTATAAAAATTCGAGATACAGGTCAAAGTCCATCGCGTGTTAGAAACGAGGAACACAGAGAACTGGGTTGGCCCGAGGATACTTCCCTGGCTTAACAATTTGTAATTGTGTACCTATTTAATAAAATACAATAACAAAACCGTAATAGCTCAATGTGCGACTTGGCTATGCTGTAAGCACATCAAGCACCTGCATTTAAATAAATAAATAAAAATAAATAAACACAAAAACCTACTGAGAGACTGGAACTTTTGTTGTGAGTGTGACTCACAATTTTAAACCAAAAAATATTCGAATGTCAGTTTTGCTGGGAGAATACTGACAGTTTTGACTGCCTCGGTGGCGCGGTCGTAGTGTATGCGACTGCCGCGCATAAGGTCCCGAGTTCGATTGCCGGATCGAAATAAATATTTGTGTGATCCACAAATGTTGATTTCGGAGTTTGGGTGTTTCCTATGTATAATATTTATGTATATAGAAATATATAAGTATGTATATCAGTTGTCTAGGTCCCATAGTACAAGCTTATAGCTTAGTTTGGGCTAGATGGCGCTGTGTGAAAATTGATAAAAAAATTACTATTGAAATTTTTGTACTTCGACATTTGTATACGTGTGGACATTAACTTTGTCATTTTAGGGGTCCGTACCTCAAAAGGAAAAAAAACACTTATATGATCACTTTATTGTCCGTCTGTCTGTCACCATTGATCGAAGTCAAAATTTATACCAGACTAGGTAACCCACACACCTTCGCCCGTGACATATTTCAAACTCCCGTCGCACCTATTAAATCCCGCCGCTTATAAATTTTACATTAATGCCTGAAAATTTGCCCGATTTGTCGACATTTATGATTTCCGCTCCGCTCTCTTGGTAAGTAGCGTGATGATATATAGCCTATAGCCATCCTCGATAAATGGGCTATCCAACACAAAAATAATTTCTTAAATCCAACAGTAGTTATTAAGATTAGCGCGTTCAACCAAGAGAGAAGAGTTTCTTTGTTTGTTCGGTTGAACGCGCTAAACTCAGAAACTAAAGGTCGGATTTAAAAAAATATTTTTGTGTTAGATAGCCCATTTATCGAGGAAGGCTATAGACTATATATCATTAAGCTACTACAATCGGGAGCAGAGCAGTAGTCATAAATGTCCACAAATCGGGCAATTTTTTATGCATCATTGTAGAATTTATAAGCGACGGGATTAAATAGGTGCGACGGGAGGTAGAAATATTCCACGGACGAAGCTGTGGGGGTGATCTAGTTTTATATATTAGTATGGATACGAAGTCTATAGTCCCTATTAGGTGTGTAAAAATCAAGGCCCTAAATCAACATGATAAAAAGATATGGGCAAATTTAGAATTTTACGAAAACTTGTAAGTACCAAAATTTACCTTAATTTTAAACCTTCTTTTTTTATTTTTGCCTTTACTTGTTCTATAAAACCTTCTTTCTAGCCAAAGTTGACAATTATAGGTCTGGAAGTACCCTATAGGTTTAAATTTGGATCATAAACCTATAATGGTAGTTCGCTTTGACCTTGAATCACGAAATTTGGCATAAAGGAAAGTCTTACTGCACAAACAAAGCGTAAATTTCAAAAAGTAAAAATTTTGATATTGAAGGGTGTCCCCATACATAAATGGAATAACCAAATAACTTAGACCTCTGAGATAAATAAGCGCTTTTACAATTTAGAGGTCTAGCTTAATAGGCACTTTTCTTAAATAGATAAGATACTTTTACAGAACCCTCGGCGCAAGAGTTCGACTCGTGTTTGACTTTTGATTTTTAATATTAGATCTAAGTCGTTATACTTCATTTCAGTAATTTAAGTTAAATTCCCATTTAATTAATGAACGTAATAATTTAAAAACATTTTCCATAAAAATTACGTGTAATTAAAAACTACTGACAACCCTAATTCGTATTGTATGACTTGTTTGTGGCTAAACATCTGTAACCAAATGCTGACAAACTAGTATCAATACTCTTTACTCAGACGTATATCGCCGCTCGTCCGTATATCTCGTCGGGTTATTTAAATACAAAACAATACAAACAGAATGGAATAAGTGCCTTGTGAATAAAACGCAAAAAAAAATACGTCGAATGTTTTCAATTTAAAAAAAAAGCGTTCTTTTTATGAAGTTCATTAGCGCGGGTTTAGTTGGTGATTTTTTTTGTGTGTTTTAATAAAACGATTTGTGGTTATTATTTTTGGTGGATTAATTTATAATTGTTGTTTTTTTTAACTGATTTCGTGTTTTGTGTTCAACTGATAGACATTTAATTGAATGTCATTAGAGGTAACTAGTTGTTCATGCGGCTGATTGTAAGGTAAGGAAAGGCTGTGGGAATTATTCAAAGTCTTTTTATGTCTTGTTTGTTTAGGTATGAACACCTTACTAATCCTACTCATTCTACTCATATTATAAACGCGTAACATTTTATGAATGTATGGATGTATGTTTGTTACTCTTTTCGCAAAAACTACTAAATAGATATTGATGAATTTTTTAACTTACAAATCAGGTGTAATCTTTTAAATTTGTGTGCGTTTCGATTGCTCCGCCACGGTGTCCAATAAAAAAAAAAAACACTGTCAAAAATTTGTCGAAATTTGTCAATACCGAATGCCACAAACCAAAAATTTGTCAAACTAGAAATAAAGAAGATATTATGGTTTAAAGTAGGCCGCGCGAACGAAAAGTGGAGGATTGCGCGGCCACGGAGATCTCAGCAACTACATGGTTTGGAGATCTATTTCTTTTTACTAACTTTTAAACTATCGCGTTGCATACTATCAGTATATTTGTTAATAACGGAGCCAGTCAGCCTGTGACCACGGCCGGTGCAACCTGATCGAAACGTCAGGCACCAAAGGTATGTGCAATAACCGCGTTTAGCTCTATTTCTTTTTGTCAATTAAAGACTGAATTTGTCAAAAATAGTCGAAAAAAGAAGTATAAGCTCTGGAGCAATATTTTACGAAATATTCGCCTTTGAAGTTATGGCCGCGCAATCCTCCACTCGTTGTTTCTTTAGTGCTGATTATTTTTTAAACCTTACGATTTCTTATAGTAAAATTAACACAAAAAGAAGGATCTTAATTTGTCGAAACTAATGAAAGCAATAAATACTACTAAAGTTTAGTTAAACCGGAGATATCGGCCAAAACAAAAAGTCCGTGGCCGCGCGAACGAAACGCTACTTTGTAGGCTCATATCTCACTACCTATAATTGCTAAGATTTTGGTCTGAACTTCCATTTATTCTGCATATTAGCCTTATTATAATGGCGTATTGTTTTACCCTCAAAACAGTTCACAACTCGTGTTATATCAAAAATAATGATGTCTCATATGATGTTCTACCAGGGTGACAATAATTTCGATATAATTTAGACATACACCTTTTCTACTACACTAAATGTATCTATAAGGAATAATTAATTTATATCATAACTTAAACTTCAATCTTCAGCTTGTATACTTTTTGTTTTGTAATAATTTCATAGCCATGGAATTTCATTGAATGAGTTAAAACAGTCATCACAAGAATCAGTAACCTGCGGCTATCTATGTGGAGATTGCAGACCCAGTTCAATTGGCGGCAGATTTCGTTTACCATCCTTTTTTGTATTAATGCGTATGCAAATGATGCCGCTAAGATATGTATCATATTACCAATGCTGGAACTAACTGAGCTAGGGACGTTGCATGCCACACCATCATGGTGTCGAGCTTCAGCGTGTCGCACAAGCGTGCATTCAAACTATGGTGCGCACTTCCCACTTCCACACTCTAAATATAAAAATATAAAAATGTCTTTATTTTGCATAGACCATTTTAACGGCGCTTACAAAATGTCATACATTGGAACTAAGGATATATTAAATATTTTTAAAGTGATCACCGGTCGGAACGCGGCCCACCTAAGAACCGTCTTATTGTATTTATGTATACACTAGCTGACCCGTGCAACTTCGTAAGAGGCAGAGAAGGAAAAAGAGTGGCGCGTACGAATTTAAATTACAATTCTAAAGGAGCTGTAACTTAGATTTGGGTTATATATGTATCAAAAAAAAATAAAAATAAATGTTCAAAAATAAAATAAAACATTTGGGGTGGACCAATAGATTACGACCGATTATCAGATCTATCAAATTAATTTAATAATAATCGGTCAAGCCGTTTCGGAGGAGTTTGGTAATAAACACCGCGACACGAGAAGTTTATATATTAGATAAATATAGACAAAAATGCAGAAAGTGAAATGGGCGCGTATAGTATGTCTTTGCCCTTTGAGGCCATGGGAGAGACTGATAGGTGATTTTTGAAATTTATTTATAATCATTTATAATATAATTATTAGAAGCGCTCGTGGCCCCGCGGTCTCAGTGTTCTGTAAACGATCACTGAGTTACGCAACTTTCACTATGGCTGGTCCTCGGATGGGTGACCACTTTGTGGCATTTACATTTGCGAGCGTTTCCGTGCTTCGGAAGGCACGTTCAGCCGTTGGTCCCGGTTGCCAGTAAAATGGCAGTCATAAAGCCTGGTTGAGGGCCTTATTGGCGGCTTGAAAATCTCAACAGTACGTAGCCACAACCTGCGTCTGTCTATTTCAACACGGCAATGAGCCCACCACCTATTACGTGGGACAGGAATCCACACGGTGAAAAGTGGGCATATAATATGCCTCTGCCACCACTTCGGGGATAAGGCGTGATGGATATTTATTTATTTTATTATATTTTATTTATTCACTTTTCAAAATAGTTCTGTACAGATCTGCTGGTGATTGTTACACCGCGTGTAGCATGTAGGCGAGTAGCACCCGTTTTTATTATTGTGATATATGTTCCGGTAATCACTATATTTACTGTTCCATACAAAATGTTTAGTACCATGTCGTACGCCATGTTTTCGCCGCGCGCGTTATATAAAATTTGACATTTTGCGGACTGCTTCAAAAACAGACATTGATTCTTTTGACGCCAATGTTTGACGGTTTGACGCGCAAAGTCGATACGCCGCTGTACACTACTACTACTAGTAACGTGATATTTACCATGCATTAATTTTATTCTTTCATCGAGTATCAGATATTTCGGTTCTGTTACAAACGCCATGACCACGAATCTACTAAAGCTCGCATTTATTTTATTTGTTGATTTGTTTATATTACTCTTGATTTTTACAATTTTTACATTATTTCATTTTTAAAGTTAATGATGAATAAATATATTAAGTTTTCATTAGTTTCGACAAATTAAGATCCTTCTTATTGTCTTAATTTTACTATAAGAAATCGTAATGTTTAAAAAATAATCAACATTAAAGAAACAACGAGTGGAGGATTGCGCGGCCATAACTTCAAAGGCGAATATTTCGTAAAATATTGCTCCAGAGCTTATACTTCTTTTTTCGACAATTTTTGACAAATTCAATCTTTAATTGACAAAAAGAATTATATCTCTAACCCATGTAGTTGCTGAGATCTCCGTGGCGGCGCAATCCTCCAAGTTTCGTTCGCGCGGCCAACTTTAAACCATAATATCTTCTTTATTTCTACTTTGACAAATTTTTGGTTTGTTGCATTCGGATTTGACAAATTTCGACAAATTTTTGACGGAGTGCTTTTCTTGATTGGATACCATGGCGGAGCAATCGAAACGCACACTTAAATTTAGTTTGAAATTGTTCATGAGTGACGGACACTTTTAGTTAACACCCAAACTCCGAAATCTACATTTATGGATCACACGAATATTTATTCCGACTCGGGACCTTTGTGCGGCAGTCGCATACACTACCACTGCGCCACTGAGGCAGTGCAGTGAACAGTGGTATTTATTGTGTTGATGTCAAATCTATCTCCATAGAAAACCTCAGTAAATGTTCTACTGCTTTAATGCGGTAAGGACACAAGACTTAGGCCTTTAGGAATTAATTTTAATTGTTTATTTTGTTAAATTTGAATAAGAATAAGACTGGACTTGAAATTAAAGATACCCAGACGTGCGTGTATGAAGCGATTGATGAATCTCGAAGAAGCGAAAGAAGTATGCATGGATCGCGAAGCCTGGCGATCTGTCCTCTCTGACTACCCCGTCAGGGATACAGCGTGAAGATAGTTAGTTAGTTTAGTTTTTGGACTTGAAATTGACAAAGAACTTTCCTTTGCCTGTCCTAGAAAAAGGATTTTCAGCGGGAACAGCGAAGGACTTGGTTATATTTTTTTTTAAACTGGCGTATTTTTAAGTGTGCTTTGTCTCAATTAGTAAAGCGATAAAGCATCGTAAAAGAAGCACGACTGGCGATTCATAACGCAGAGCTAGTGTCAACTTTGCTTTACGGTAGCGAAACCTGGGTATGTCAGCAGATGCATGAAAGTAAATTGAATGCTGTGGAGATGCGATCACTTCGAAAATTGGGCGGCGTTACCTTGGCCGACCGAATACGTAACGAAGTGATACGCTGGTTTTGCAATGAGATAAGTGTTTTGAATGAAAGTGTCAGCGTTAAGCTGGAAAAGGGCGTGCTCCGTTGGTTTGGACACGTCCAACGAATGAGTGAGGAACGATTGACGAAGAATATATATTGTGCGAAAGCAGAGGGTAGAAGAGGTCAGGGTAGGCCGAGACTTACATATGAAGACCACGTGAGCAGATTGCTCAAAAACGGAAAGGTCAAAAGTACTCGGATACTCAGACGTGCGTGTATTAAACGATTGATGAATCTCGAAGAAGCGAAAGAAGTATGCATGGATCGCGAAACCTGGCGATCTGTCCTCTCTGACTACCTCGTCAGGGATACAGCGTGAAGATAGTTAAGTTAAGTTAAGTTAATTTAAGTTAAATATTATAAAGCTGAAGAGTTTGTTTGTTTGTTTGGTTGAACGCACTAATCGCAGGAAAAATTCAGTCGGATTTGATAAATTCTTTTTGTGTTAGATAGCCCATTTATCGAGGAAGGCTATAGGCTATATATTATTACGCTACTACACTGGGGAGCAGAGCAGTAGTCATAAATGATGACTAATCGGGCCAATATTTATGTATCATTGTAGAATTTATAAGCGACGGGATTAAATAGGTGCGACCCAAATATTCAACTGGCGAAGCTGTAGGGCTCATCTAGTTTATTTATATTTTATTAAATGTGTTACGAAATGGACGGTGGCTGGGGAGTGCCTCAACACGCATGGGACCAGCCTTATTTACCAACGTTTTTCGGATTAAAGTACAGTACGATTGGTCAAAAACGTATTTCAGAAACAATGAGTAACGGCATTGCCGTGTGAATATACACACGTCATGAACCTATTCTTGTTACAAAAATAAATAAAAAAATAAAAGAAATATCGTTGGAACAACTCACACAACGCCATCTGATTCCAAACTAAGCAGAGCCTGTACAATGGTATGGTACAAGATAACTGATAAACATGCTTATATATTTCTAAATACATACATATTAATAGATAAATAAAACCCAGACACAGCATAAACCATCGTGCTCATCACACAAAGTTTTATTCTGGGTGAGAATCGAACCCTCATGCGTAGCAGTCAGATACACTCCCACCGCGCCAAAGAGGCAGTTGAAATAGTCGTAAATATCCACAAATTGAAAACAGAGACTCTTGTTTAACCATAAAATGAGCTGATTTAATATCTTAGGAGCTGATGATGTAGCGCTCGTGGCCCGCTGACTAGTGTTCTGTAAATAATTACTGCGTTAAGCAACTTTCGGTATAGCTGGTCACGAATGGGTGACAATTTAACTTTGTGGCATTAACATTTGCGAGCGTTTCCATCGGAAGGCACGTTAAGACGTTAAACCCCGGTTGTCAGTAACATGGCAGTCGTTAAGCCAAGTTGAATGCCTAGCATGGGCAGCTTGAACAATTTCAACAGCAGGTCGCCACAAGCCACAACCTGCGTCTGTCTATTTCAACACGGCAATGGGCTTTCCATATATTACGTGGGACAGGAATACACACTGTGAAAGTGGGCGTTTAATATGCCTCTGCCACCCTTTCGGGGATAAGGCGTGAAACAATGATCATCCTACGCTTGAACATGATCTCATTTCTGCTGTTTTCAGAGTTATTTTTTCGTGTGGAAATACTCATTGATGCGTTCGTACGTATAGACAGCTGTTTTATAAGACACTAGCTGACTTGCCCGGCTTCGTCTGTGACATACTTCCAACCCCGTGGCACCCTATTAATCCCGTCGCTTATTACTTTTCCAAAAATGTATGAAAGTTCCCCCGATTTGTTGACATTTATGATTACTGCTGCGCTCTCCTGTGTAGTGGCGTAATGATATATACCTAAGAACCTTCCTCAATAAATAGGCTATCTAACACAAAAAGAATTTTATAAATCGGTCCAGCCGTTCACGCTTGATGTCGTGACCAAGGGAAATAGGGACTCATTTTTATATATATATAGATTTATATACGCATCTGCATGAACGAATCTGCGTCTTGAACAGCAAACACCTCAGGTGATGCGTAAAAAAACCCCTACGGAACAGTCGTTTTACCTTTACAAAATTTTTATATACATTTCTTGAGTTTATAAATAAAAACATTTGTTTCACAATATTTGTGTAGTATTTTTAAGTTTATTAAAAAGGAAAATGTAAAAATAAACTTTATTTTTAGCAACTATTTAATATTTATGAGAACAATTGTGTATGAAAATAATCAACTAATTTATATAATAAAAACAATGTACAAAACCAAGTCGTCTGTCGGTCTGTCTGTTCGCGATAAACTTAAAAACCAGGAACCAATCACATCACAGCTCTCTTGCTACCGGCTCGTTTGCATGAAACACATCTCGCTTGACAAAAGTTTTTTTTAATATTTTAAGACTAGCTGAACTGCGCGGCTTCGCCCATGATATACTTTGAATCCTCATCGCATCCATTTAATCTCGTCACTTATTAATATTAGTCGGCTAGATAGAGGAATATCTCTATAATAGAGGAAGCTCGTGAAAGGTGCAGAATGAAAGCGGATGAAAGTTTGTCGTCCAATTTCCGGGATAATGCCAAGCTCTTCTGGAAAGAGGTAGGCAAGACCCGGCAATCTGCAGTATAAATAAAGTGCTTAGTGTTAACAACGACGTCCTAACAGACCAAACTTACGTCCTGCAGAGATGGAGTGAATATTATGGAAAGATGTATGAATCTACAGGAAGCGAAAGAAGTATGCATGGATCGCGATGCCTGGCGATCTGTCCTCTCTGACTACCCCGTCAGGGATACAGCGTAAAGATAGTTAAGTTAAGTTTAAGATAGACATAATATATTATCTTTGCTAATGGCAGTGGACATTGTTATCCTATTTTTGTATGCGTATTGTCGCTCCAAATATATTCAAGGGTGTTATAGTATTCAAGGGTAGGCTGCTCTTAATACTGGCCACTAGAATCGCTCTAATTTTGATATGATTTTAAACAGAATGTTGATTTTGTTTTTTGTATAAATTCATTACTATATAATTGGTCAAATATCATGTTAATCATACTAATGTAATAACTGGCGGTTAGAAAAGAGTGGCCATGAGTTTTATTGCCAGGTTCTTCCTCTGGCTCTACCTATTGCTTTGCGAATCTGGCAGTAAACATAAATGTAGAAGCAATAATCTTGACGTTCATAAGTGTTAATATGTGCATCCATCAAGCCCTATCCCCGAAGGGGTGGCAGAGGCATATTATATGCCCACTTTTTCACCGTGTGGATTCCAGTCCCACGTAATAGGTAGTGAGCCCATTGCCGTGTTGAAATAGACAGGCGCCGGTTGTGGCTACCTGCTGTTGAAATTTTTCAAGCTGCCCATAAGACCTTCAACCAGGCTTAACGACTGCCATTTTACTGGCAACCGGGACCAACGGCTTAACGTGCCTTCCGAAACACGAAAACGCTAGCAAATGTAAATGCCACAAAGTGGTCACCCATCCGAGGACCAGTCATAGTGAAAGTTGCGTTACTCAGTGATCGGAGAGCGATCACTGAGTTACGCAACCGATCCCTCAGATCCGAGACGAAGATTTTCTAAACTAAAAAAAACTAAACTATCTTCACGCTGTATCCCTGACGGGGTAGTCAGGGAGGACAGATCGCTAAACATCGCGATCCATGCATACTTCTTTCGCTTTCTGTAGATTCATTAATCACTTCATACATGCACGTCTGGGTATCCGAGTACTTTTGACTTTCCGTTTCTGAGCAATCTGCTCACGTGGTCAAATTCAAATTCAAATTTGATTTTGAAAAAGACAATTTGAATTTGAATTTGACCACGTGAGCAGATTGCTTAGAAACGGAAAGTCTAAAGTACTCGGTTACTAAATATAAATTCAAATAAATATTATGTAAATATAAATATTAGGTAAATTCAAATTGTCTTGAAAATAAAGACAATTTGAATTTGAATTTGACCACGTGAGCAGATTGCTCAGAAACGGAAAGTCAAAAGTACTCGGATACCCAGACGTGCATGTGTGAAGCGATTAATCGATTAATGAATCTACAGTTAAAGGTCTTCATATGTAAGTCTCGGCCTACCCTGACTCCTTCCGCCCTCTACTTTCGCACAATATATATTATTCGTCACCCGTTCCTTACTCATTCGTTGAACGTGTCCAAACCAAGATTTTCTCGATTCCAAGAAAACGGAATACGGCTAAATCAGTGGTGGATCGCTCTAAAACAATTACAATTAAAACCGGAACGTCTACCCCGTCCCCCGGTTGAATATCATGAATATGTATCCGGGTTCAAACAACTTACGTAGTAAATAAATTAAAATAATAATGAAACTAGTATTTTAAATATACCTTTTTCAACAAAAACTGGTTAAGTAACTGTTGTGTTTTTTTTTTCATTTATTCTGGCTGTCTTCATGTACATAAATGCTTGACCTGTCTTGGCTGTATGGGTGGATAGCGCAAGTCCTTTGGCTGTATGCACTTATGAACCGAGTCTTTTACTTTACAAAAAAAAATCGTTATTTGTTATTGCTCTATTTTATTGTTATACTTTTTCGATTCCATTGGGTTTGGTCCATAACTAAGTATGTAGTCTACTAAATCTATACTCTATACTAACTAACTATCTTCAAGCTGTATCCCTGACGGGGTAGTCAGAGAGGACAGATCGCCAGGCTTCGCGATCCATGCATACTTCTTTCGCTTCTTCGAGATTCATCAATCGCTTCATACACGCACGTCTGGGTATCCGAGTACTTTTGACCTTTCCGTTTTTGAGCAATCTGCTCACGTGGTCTTCATATGTAAGTCTCGGCCTACCCTGACCTCTTCTACCCTCTGCTTTCGCACAATATATATTAATATTTAAAACAAAAGAGATATTTTTGTGTCGGATAGTTCATTTATCGAGGAACGCTATTGGCTATGTAACATAGGAAAAAAATTCAATACATTATTGTAAAAATATAAATAAATATCCATCACGCCTTATCCCCGAAGGGGTGGCAGAGGCATATTATATGCCCAATTTTCACCGTGTGGATTCTTGTCCCACGTAATTGGTGGTGAGCCCACAGCCGTGTTGTAATACATTATTGTAAGAGTAATAAACGACGGGATTATATGGGTGCGACGGGGGTTTGAATAATGTCACGGGCAAAGTCGCGGGATCCAGCTAGTACTTTAATAATGTACATAAGTATTTAAAATAAATAAGTATTTTTATCAGTTGTCTAGATCACATACCACAAGCATAAGTATATTAGCTTACTTTGGGCTAAACGGCGTTATGTTTAAAAATTGCCTACAATACCTATTAATTTATTATGTACTAGCTGACCCGCCCGTGACATACTTCAACCCCGTGGCACCCATTTAATCCTAATTTAATAAAATTTTCCCCGATTTGTAGACATTTATGATTACTGCTCCGCTCTCCTGTGTAGTGGCGTGATGATACATAGCTAAGAACCTTCCTCGATAAATGGGCAATCCAATACAAAAATAATTTTCAAATCGGTCCAGCCGTTCACTCGTGATGTCGTGACAACGGAAAACGGGTTTTATTTTTATATATATAGACTAGTTGACGCTTGAGGCTCCGCACGAGTGGTGAAGATTTCCCGTTCCCGTTGCCCACAGGAACTTGTTCCCGAGATAAAAACTAGCCTATGTGTTATTCTAATGTGTGTGACATAGACATATTGTCACGCCTTTATCCCCGAAGGGTAGGCAAAGGCACACTATATGCCCACATTTCACCGTATGCACTTTTGTCCCACGTAACAGGTGGTGAACCCATTGCCGTGTTGATAATGGACAGGCGCAGGTTGTGGCGACCTGCTGTTGAAATTTTTATTGCCGCCCATAAGGCCTTCAACTGGTCTTAACGACTGCCATGTTACTAGCAACTGGGACCAACGGTTTAACGTGCCTTCCGACGTACGGATACGCTCGCAAATGTAAATGCCACAAAGTGGTCACCCATCCGAGGATGAGCTATAGTGAAAGTTGCTTAACGTAGTGATCGTTTACAGAACCGCGAGTACGAGGGGCCACGATGAGCGCTTCTGATGTGTAAGCTATATAATTGTAAAGTTTTATCAAAATCCATTCAGTAGATTTTGCGCAAAAGTGTAACAAACATCCATACTCACGAACTTTCGCGTTTATAATATAAGATGGATTTCCTACTATTATTAATTATTGTAACAACACTTTGACCCTATTCTGAAATATAAATAATTTGAACTGAATTGAATTTGTACTCTAACTTTAATATTATTGAAAACAGGAACTTAACGTAATAATGTTATAATTAATTAAATTAATAATAAGATAAGTATACAGGAAGGAAATAGTTGATAAGTTTGTTCCGTGATTATAATAGTTATATACATGCAAGCGTTGGTACAGGGGGCCGAGTCTACTATTCTACATTAGAAAGTCGTTCTAGTTCTATTGTATAGCGGTTCTATTGCGATTAGTCCAAAACTAGGTAGTCTACTAAAACTATAATATATTTCACAATCACACTTTTCAAGCTGCAGAATAGAAACAAAATATCTGTTTTTAGCTATCAAAATATTAATGTAGATTTCCAAAAATGCTAATTAAGAGCTACTTACAGGCGCTACACGTGTTAATAACATTCTATCGGCCGGCCGATAGAATTCTATTGGAGCGCAATTGTAATAGTAAAAAAAACTAACTAACTAACTATCTTCACGCTGTATCCCTGACGGGGTAGTCAGAGAGGACAGATCGCCAGGCTTCGCGATCCATGCATACTTCTTATGAAATAATAATATTAGAATAATAATTATTATATTGTAATAGTAGACTACGAAAACTGATTTTTTTTCTGTCGGCTCTTTATTGAGCGACGATTTCTATTCTTTTCTGACGAGATTGAATTAGTAGACTCGGCCCCCAGGTTACATGTGCTCGCTCTCTCTCGTCGCGCCCTAATAGAGACGAAGTAATGATATTACAGCGTGCGCTAGATATCTAGAAGCGATCGTGGCCCCGCTAACTCAGTGTTCTGTAAACAAACACTGCTTTAAGCAACTTACGCTATACCTGGTGCTTGGATCGGTGACCATTTTGTGGCTATTAAATTTACCCCCGAAGGGGTAGGCAGAGGCATACTTACTTGCACATTTCACAGTATGCAGTTTTGTCCCACGTGACAGGTGGTGAGGTGCAGGCTACTATTTTAATCGTATCAGAATAGAATCCCAATCGTTGCGCAATAGAAAGCCGACGGTACAATTTTTATAGTTTTCGTAGTCCACTATTAAAATATCGCTTCAATAGACTTCTATGGGTTCAATGGGTGCTCGTAAATTGCGTTTTTTGGTAGTCTGCTAACATTTGGTTCTATTCTGCGGTTTGTAAGGGCGATTTTGAAATATATAACAAACTAGATGACCTGCCCCGGCTTCGCCCGTGACATACTTCGAACTCCCGTCGCACCTATTTAATCCCGTCGCTTATAAATTCTACAATAGTGCATAAATATTTGCCCGATGTGTCGACATTTATGACTACTGCTCCGCTCTTCAGGGTAGTATAGTGATGATATATAGCCTATAGCCTTCCTCGATGAATGGGCTATCTATCACAAATATAATTTTTCAATTTCGATCAGTAGTTCCTAAGATTAGCGCGTTCAACCAAACAAACAATAAACTCTTCAGCTTTATAATATTAGTATAGATAGCGGCCCGTCCCGGCTTCGCACGGGTGGCAAGCTTACTAATATTATAATTGATCATGTGTTTAGATATTAAATTCGTGATATCGCTTAAATGGAATATCCGACTTTAAAAATTGAAAAAAAATCTGTAGGTGCTTACCCATACCTACTTGAAAATAAAGTTATTTATTTCAATAAGGATTAATACCAAGGTACTAATAACATGGTCTGAAAATTTACACTTTTCGCCATGTGTATTCCTGTCCAACGTAATAGGTGGTGAGCCCATTGCCGTGTTGAAATAGACAGACGAAAGTGGTGGCTGCCTGCTGTTGAAATTTTTTAAGTTGAAATTTAATAAGGTCTTCAACTTGACTTAACGGCTGCCATGTTACTGGCAACCGGGACCAACGGCTTAACGTGCGTTCCGAAGCACGGAAACGCTCGCAAATATACATGCTTCAAAGTGATCACCTATCTGTTACCAGCCATAGATAAAGTTGCTTAACGCAGTGATCGTTTACGGTATTATATAAACTAATTGAAATGAATAATTTTTACCTAATAATTTTAACCTATGTTACTCACGAAAAAAATTGACTTGCTAAGAGGTAAATGAATTTTTAAATTCGGCCCAGTAGTTTCTGAGCCTATTCATTAAAAACATCTTGAACTAAAACACTTGTACTATTCCACTTATTTATTACTTAAACCGACCGGTTCCGAAATACATATAATATGTGCTAACCTTTTAAAATGCCGTAAGGCGAAACCGGTCAGGTTTAAGTAATAAATAAGTGGAATAGTACAAGTGTTTTAGTTCAAGATGTGTAGCAAGTTCCACCAAGTGTCATCAATCACCAGTGTAAACAGTCATTAAAAACAAACTTACAAATCTTTACTCTTTATAATATTAAGTAGTATAGAATTGCTGATGCCCGCAACTTCACCCGCGTGGTGAAGTTTTCCCGTACCCGTTTTCCCCAGTGTTATAGTAAACTAGTAAAACAAATATCCATCACGCCTTATTCCCGAAGGGGTGGCAGAGGCATATTATATGCCCACTTTTCACCGTGTGGATTCCTGTCCCACGTAATAGGTGGTGAGCCCATTGCCGTGTCGAAATAGACAGATGCAGGTTGTGGCTACCTGCAGTTGAAATTTTTTAAGCCGCCCATAAGGCTTTCAACCAGGCTTAACGACTGCCATTTTACTGGCAACCGGGACCAACGGCCTTCCGAAGCACGGAAACGCTCGCAAATGCAAATGCCACAAAGTAGTCACCCATCCGAGTACCAGCCATAGTAAAAGTTGCGTAACTCAGTGATCGTTTACGGAACACTGAGACCGCGGGGCCACAAGCGCTTCAAACTAGTACACTACAAACTAAAACTAGTACTAGTAAACTAGTATGTTCTCCTTAAAAGATAAACAAATGCTGTGACTTTTCTGTAGACATATATCTGGGCGCAGCGTGAGGGTTACACGCACGCCCTTCACCCTCTCAATAGTGGTATAACACCCACACCCCCCAAAGAAGCGAGACAACACTTGAACCCCCCAAAGTGGCAGGATAACACCCGATCCCCCTCTGAACGAGCCTGCGGTAGCGAACAAGGTCTGTCAGGAGCCCTGGGGCTATCCTTCCGAGGGCTCACCCGGGACTCCTGGCTATAGACAGATGAAGGGAAATGTGTGGTTTTAGTCGGTAGGAGTCCGGCATAGCATCCATGAGGATTTACACACGAAAAAACAAAAAAAAAGACCTATATATGAAAAGGTGTCTTCGTCTTTGCTTACCGGTGGGTGACGACGCCACTTTGACGTGCCAAATACAAAAAAAAATTGCAGCGTTTTCGTTCAAAGCTCCCAGATCGTAATATTTTTTTGACACCGTTAACAAATGTCTGAAGTCATCATCATCATCCGAGCGTCTGTCCCAGTTGCGTCTCGCGACGCCCGGGGTCCGCTTTCCTACATTTTCTCCTCCACTTCGCACGGTCTTCGGCATCCCCTGTAGTGAGACCATTGGCACGCATGTCAGCCCTTACGACGTCAAGCCAGCACTTCTTGGGTCTTCCCCTCTTACCGGGACCCGGCGGTCCATCCGCGTGACCCCACACATCCACCGCAGCATCTTCATTTCCGTGACACGCAGCTCCTGCTTGTGTCGCTCCAATATCGGCCACGTCTCACTGCCATGTAAAAGGACAGGTCTAATAATGGTTTTGTAGACCTGTCCCTTCAACCGGATCGGCATTTTAGGGTCACAAATGACACCGGTCATCTCCCGCCATTTGGCCCACGCGGCAGCAATGCGTGACTTTGACATCGCAATCGATGTCACTGGACGTGTGAAAAACAGATCCCGGGTATTTAACCTGGTCCGTGCGCTCGACCAAATCACCGCCTATGCGGACGGATGTGGAATCGCAATAGATGGAAGCGCAATATCGTCAGCATACATGAGCAACCATGGAGGCTGCTCATGTGGGTTTCTGATGCTGTCCGACAATTCGTCTAATATTACACTGAACAGAAGCGGACTAAGGACCGAACCCTGGTGTACCCCGACGGTGATGGGGAAGGGTTTCGTGTCGCCAACAGCAGTCCGAACCATTGAATCGGAGTCACAGTACATGTCCCGGATAGTGTCAATATGGAAACCCTTTGGACCGCAGTGCCCACCAGATCATCGCACGAGGAACACAGTCGAAGGCCTTCTGCATGTCTAGAAACAAACAGTGCAGAGGCGTCTTCTTCGACCTGTATTTCTCTGCGACAACCCTCAGGGCAAAAACAGGGTCCGTGGTCCCATAACCAGGGCGGAACCCATATTGACACTCCGAGAGAGTGCACTTCTGCCGGATCCGAGAGTCTATAATCCTCTCGAAGATCTTCATGGTGTGGGACATCACCTTAATACCGCGGTAGCTCCGGCACTCCTGCACTGACCCCTTACCTTTAAAGACTGGAGTAATAATACTCAGTCTCCATTGGTTTGGGATCTGCCCGCTGAGGAGTATGCGGTTAAAAAGGTTTACTAAGATGCCCACACCGCGAGGACCCATCGCCTTCCAGGCTTCGATGGGGACTCCATCGGGTCCGACAGCTTTCCGATTCTTCATGCGGCGAAGCGCAGTCAGGACTTCTCCAGGCGTTACCGGTGGCACTAGTCCCTTATTCGGAGGGAGGTCCGGAGGCTGCACCTCTTTGTGCTGTTTATTAAGCAGCTCGTGGCAGTACGAGCGCCATCTCTCCTTTACCGCGAGGTCTTCGCTTAACAGGTTGCCCTCAAGGTCTTTTACACAGCGACACTTGGATATATCCTGTGCCGCTTTGACCCTGGAGCGCGCCAGCTTATAGATGAGCTTCTGCCCCTCAGACGATTCCAGCTTATCATACAGAGGTTGTAAGTGGTCACGTCTGGCTCTGGCTACAGCTCTCTTTGTGGCGCGCTTGGCAGCCCTGTACGCGTCGCGGTCTTTAGGAGATCCGGTCGCTTGCCACTTTTTAAAGAGGGCTTTCTTCTCCCTAGTCTCCCTCTGGACTGCGTCGTTCCACCACCAAGTTTTCTTGTCACATTTGCGTCCACCCTTAGACTCACCGAGCACCACCTTCGCCGCTCCAAGGATGGCCGCCTGAACTTTGTCCCAGCAATCTTGAACTGGTTCGCCTTCAGTGTCAGTGCACTTGTCACCGACAGCTGAGACGAACTCCTGGGACCTAGTTTCATCAAGCAGCCACCATCTGATGCGGCGCTGGCACCGCTCGATGCGTTTGCCTTTGGGCTTCACGCAGAGGTCCATGACAAGGAGACGGTGTTGTGCAGTAAGACTCTCACCGGGTATGACCTTGCAGTTGGCCACCTTGCCGATGCTGTGTCGCCTAGTGAGTAGGAAATCGATCTGAGTTGTACGCCTCCCGCTCTTGTAGGTGATGAGATGTTCGGAT
This sequence comes from Thumatha senex, assembly GCA_948477245.1. Classification (NCBI taxonomy): domain Eukaryota; kingdom Metazoa; phylum Arthropoda; class Insecta; order Lepidoptera; family Erebidae; genus Thumatha; species Thumatha senex. The sequence continues at coordinate 2,218,635 of OX419751.1, forward strand.
TTCTTTTTGAAATACGTGTTCACAATGGCCAGATCGGCAGCCGCACACGTTCTGAGGATAGTTTCTCCTTCAGCGTTGCGGGTGCCGTATCCAAAACCACCATGAACACGCTCAAACTCCTCACACCTCTCACCCACATGACCGTTTAGGTCGCCGCCCAAAACGATTCCCTGTGACAACGGAACGCTCCGAAGCACTCCCTCGAGTTGACCCCAAAACGACATCTTATCGGCGTCGCTACAACCGGCCTGTGGCGCGTAGGCACTTATCAGGTGGGTAATAATCCCATCGATAAGCACCCTCACGATCATAAGCCGGTCGCTACAGCGTTTCACCTCCAAGATGCCACTCTGCAGCCCCTCGGAGAGCACAACGGCCACCCCGTTCTCCCCACCAGGCGCACCCGTGTAATACAGCTTGTAGCCGTTCTGCAAGGGCCGGGCTCTGTTGCCCTTCCACCGAGTCTCCTGCAGGAACGCCTCGTCCACCCTCCGCCTGGAGAGTACTTCGGCCAACTCTACCGCACGCCCAGTCAGCGTGCCAATGTTCCAAGATGCGAAGCGGATTCGGGTTGGGGCTAACTTCTTTAGCCGTGCTGGCCCGACACACGGCAGCCCTAGCCCACTTGCCACAGGAGTCGGGCGGGGCTCCTGCGCGCCGTTTTGCGGCGGCGCCCTATCCCTAGCAGCATTCCTATAGTCCTTTTCCATTTTTGTTTCGGCGGGTGGCTTTTATGGGAGCGACGCCCTCAGACCTCCCAACCCCAGAGGGGAAAGCCAGCGCCAGAGCCTTGTCCGTTACTCAGCAGGTGCACGCACTAGCACGGGAGGTTGACTTGGGCCTCGAAGATCTTGGTGGGGCCCCTTATACCCCTGTACACCCCACAATTTGACTTATTGAAAACAAAAAAGCTCGATAGATGGCTCTGGTCATACTCTTAAAATGACGATATAAATAAGGTGGAGAATTTCAACTTGATTCGATACGGTTCGGGTAGTTCAGGTGGCTAGAAGATTGCCCTGGTTAGGCAAAGGTCACAGGTTCAATCCCTGTCTCGAATCGTATTGTCTTTTTCCACTTTAATAAAAATTTATGAGAAATTTAGCAAAAATAATTGCTTTAAAAATTTATCAATATACTGAGTGGAGTCCATTGCATCAATGTTTAAAAATAGTTGTAACACTGTTCATTGGTATCGAGTTGTTCATTAGCTCGATAGATGGCTCTGGTCATACTCTTAAAATGACGATATAAATAAGGTGGAGAATTTCAACTTGATTCGATACGGTTCGGGTAGTTCAGGTGGCTAGAACATTGCCCTGGTTAGGCAAAGGTCACAGGTTCAATCCCTGTCTCGAATCAAATTGTCTTTTTCCACTTTAATAAAAATTTATGAGAAATTTAGCAAAAATAATTGCTTTAAAAATCAATACCTTGATAAAATCTTAAAAAGTTAGTGTTATACTACTCCTACAAGTTTTCGGTCTCTTTCACACTTATGACTTTCAAGACGTCATTTTGACATTACACTGACACATTCATTATTCTTCCAGCCAGTTCAAAGTAAACATCTGTTCATTTGTTTTAAAAGTGACCAATTATTATTTAAGATTGTTTATCAGTGAAAAGAAAGGTAAGTTTTATCGATAATTTTTGTGATTAATTGACCCAATACATAATGAGTCTATTTAATATTAATTTTGTGATGATACATTATGTTTTAGAACTTTATAAAACTAAAAGATTTGGATAATTTTAAAACACATTAATGATTAAGTCTATTCTTAAATAAATCCCTAGGAAATTTATTTGTACATCTTGTACGATTTAGTTTTAAGGCTGTTTATTGCTAATAATAATAACTTATTTTTAGTAAAATTCAGTATTGGGTCTGGGTTTTCCTAAAAAACTATCTATCATTTTGCTCAGAAATTTTTACGTGATTTAAGTTCAAGATTGAGTCACTTCAAAATTAAGTAAAGAATGAAAAAGATGTTTCACTTGTAGATTTAAATCATTTTTTATTAAAATGAATCTTCGCATTCAAGAAAAATATCTAGATTTAATTCAAACTGATGATAATGTAATTCCTACTCGAAGTTCTGATTTCGAGGTATGTAAAAAATATTTAATACTCTTTCATATACTTACTTATTTTAGATGTTGAAGAGATATAATTGTTTTTACATACATACATACATACATACATACTCATCATCACGCCTGTTTCCCATTGGGGTAGGCAGAAACTATTGATTTCTACTAACTACGATCCTGGCATACAACTTTAGCTTCTCCTACTTTCATAAGTGTTTTCATACACGCCCACCGGTTAAGGGTGCTCTTGACCCGGCGTTTTTCCAAAAAGTCATGGATCTGATTGACATACGTACAGCGAGGTCGACCCCTACCAGCTTGCCCATTCATTCTCGCTACGTAGATCTGCTTAGTCAGTATCTTTTCATCCATTCTCATCACGTGTCCAAACCATCTAAACATTCCTTTTTCTATCTTAGTCACTACATCTTCTGTCATACCGCAATGTTCCCTTATCATGCTGTTTCTTTCTTTATCCGTCAACTTCACTACAGCTATACCTCGTAGACTTCTCATTTTCATTGCATTTATTTTACTTCTAAGCTTCTTCTGCCATACCCAGCTTTCACTGCCATACATAAGCGTAGGGACAAGCACTCCTCTATGTACAGCCAGTTTTGTTTTCTTAGACACGTTCCGACTGCTCATAAGGCGTACATGGGTCCATTCATTTCATTTCCTGCCAATACTTACTTTTAATACTTACTCTTCTCTCAATATCATAGTCACACTTTCCATCTCTCACAAATTTTGAACCCAAATATACAAATTCTTTCACCTGTTACACTCTTTTTCCTTGAACAAAAAAAATGCAATCCGTCATGCTTTTCTCTTTTTCAAAATCCGTTACTTTCTTCTTGTTTACATTTACTTTCATTCCTTTCCTTTTTAGCGCATCATGCATAATGTTAACCATCAACTGCAACTCCTCCACCGATGATGCCACTATTAACTGATCATCAGCGTATAAGAGGCATTTGACGGTTAACTTATTCATTCTCAAACCATACGCACTCTCATGCAATTCTTTCAAGCAACTACAATGTAAAGGTTAAACAGACACGGCGACGCTACACAACCCTGTCTCACACCTTTTTAAATGTAATAAAAGCCTTTGCAAGCTCCGTTGATCCTGAAACAAGCAATGGAACCCTCATAGAGGGATTTCAGAGTTCGTATCAAGTTGCTGCTTACACCATACATGGACAATGTAGACCACTGTTCATTCCTCACCACTCTATCATAGGCCTTTTCCAAGGCTACAAAAATGCAATAGACTAGTTTTTCTAAGGAAAAGACCGAAACATGCATCCTCGTCCTTTCATAAATCCTGCTTGAACATCCCAGATTGTTCCTTCAGTTTCATTCATCACTCTTTTCGTCCGCATAGGCGGTGATTTGGTCGAGCGCACGGACCAGGTTAAATACCTGGGATCTGTTTTTCACACGTCCAGTGACATTGCGATGTCAAGTCACGCATTGCTGCCGCGTGGGCCAAATGGCGGGAGATGACCGGTGTCATTTGTGACCCTAAAATGCCGATCCGGTTGAAGGGACAGGTCTACAAAAACATTATTAGACCTGTCCTTTTACATGGCAGTGAGACGTGACACAAGCAGGAGCTGCGTGTCACGGAAATGAAGATGCTGCGGTGGATGTATGGAGTCACGCGGATGGACCGCGTGAGGAACTCTCGCATACGCGGCAGCCTTCACGTTCGTGACATTGCAGATAAGTTGCAAGAGTGTCGCCTTCGTTGGTATGGTCACGTCTTGCAGCAACCGCCGGGCTACGTGGGTAACAAATATCTGGCCATGTCTGCCCCGCCGGGTCCCGGTAAGAGGGGAAGACCCAAGAAGTGCTGGATTGACGTCGTAAGGGATGACATGCGTGCCAATGGTCTCAAAACAGGGGATGCCGATGACCGTGCGAAGTGGAGGAGAAAATGTAGGAAAGCGGACCCCGGGCGTCGCGAGACGCAACTGGGACAGACGCTCGGATGATGATGATTATGATGCTGAGCCTTATATAGTTTAAAGCTATTATGTTACTCGTAATAATTTAGAGACTAATAATTTAAAAAGCGATAATGGAAGTAGAGGAGTCATTTCTAAGAATTAATATTGTAAACCTATCTATTTAAAATACATGAGACTGATTGATAACCTAAAAAAGTTAAGATCTTTTTTAAAATAGCTATTATTATGCTACTACTTATATGTAAGTTTATTATTATATATTATTTATCCATCACGCCTTATCCCCGAAGGGGTGGCAGAGGCATATTATATAAGTTAGTATGGTATAAAAACGTTCTATTCAATTAAGTGTTTATATGAGAATAACAAATAAAATATCGTAAAATAAATATCGTTGCGACCAAACACACAACTCCATCTGATTCCAAACTAAGCAGGCAGAGCTTTTTACCGTATGCACTTTTGTCCCACGTAATAGGTGGTGAGCCCATTGCCGTGTAGAAATGGACAGGCGCAGGTAGCGGAGACCAGTTGTTAAAAATTTTCAAGCCTTATGGGCGGCTTGAAAATTTTCATAATATATATTCTGAATAAAGGATTGGGATTCGAAATACATCACAGGCGAAGTCGGGGCAAGGTCAGATAATAGTGTATATTATGATTTTGAAACTGTCCCCTCGATGCCGTGTCCTATACACCACAAAGATCACTCGATCAGGTAAACTATATGCATGTTTGCTATCGTAGTAGTATAAACAAAAAGAAACCAAACACGTGTCGGTTCAGAATTCTTACTTGTGGAATGGTAAGGTCATATTAATTATATTATATTATCTGTGGTCATATAAAGGGCACATAACCTGTTTGTCTTGTAGAAAGTAGGCAAAAATATTCAATAAATATTAAGGTAGATTTTCCTTATAACTTTTATCTCATTGTGTACGATGAACCCAGAAAAATAAACTTTTAAACATGAAGCCATATCCAGACTAACATATAAAGCTAAAGAGTTTGTTTGTTTGTTTGGTTGAACGCACTAATCTACGGAACGACTGGTGCGACTAGGGATTTGAAAAAACCTTTTTGAGTTGGATAGCCAGTAATTTTTGGACCAAGGCTTTGTTATATATCATCACGCACTACCCTGTACTGGAGAGCGGATTAGTAATCATAAATGTCGACAAATCGGACATATTTTTATACATTATTGTAGTACATAGCATCTGTCCCAGTTGCGTCTCACGACGCACGGGATCTGACTTCCTACTTTTTCTCCTTCACTTCGCACGGTCGTCGGCATCCCCTGTAGTGAGACCATTGGCCCACATGTCATCCCTTACGATGTCAATCGGCGGGGCTGCCATGGCCAGACATTTGTTTCCTACGTAGAAAATAATTAATTTTAAAATCTTGTAACTTATCTGCAATATCACGGACGTGAAGGCTGCCGAGGATGCGCGGAAGGTCTTACATCACAAATAAAGGCAATATTCAAAAAATAAACAAAGTTGAAGATGTTGGAGGTCCTCATACGTACATGGAAAATACCAATTAACATAGACCTCCGAATTGTATAGGCGCTTATACAATTTGGAGGTCTAGCTTAATTGGCATACCTCAATTATGGTACTAATTTTATTATGGCGGTATAATTGATTGGTACGTACCCTCCGCGCACTGCGCCGACTAAAATGTTTGTCACTCATTAGAGGTCACCCATCGAAGGACCAGCCATAACGAAAGCTCGTTAACGAACACTAAATTAGAGGCACCAAGAGCGCTTTATAAAAAAAATTAACTACTATTTTTATTTGTTACTATTGACGCCCGCGGCTACGCGCGCGTGGTGAAGTTTTCCCGGTCCCGTTTCCCACAGGAACTTGTTCCCGGGATAAAAGTAGCCTATGTGTTATTCTGATGTGTAAGCTATTAATCATTGTAAAGTTTCATCAAAAACCATTCAGTAGATTTTGCGTGAAAGAGTACAAAACATCCATCCATACTTATAAACTTTCGCGTTTATAATATTAGTAGGATTATTTACTAGAACTTACGACTATCTTAAATGCTGGAGAGAGTTCGAAATATTAGTAGACCTGTAGGCCAAAAGTATGCTATTTCAATCGTGTCGAAATAGAATGGAAGTCGTCGCTCACTAGAAAGCCACTGGTACAATTTTAACAGTTTTTTGTAGTCTACTATTACAATCGTACTCGGCCGATAGAATTCTACTAACACTGTACTGTACTGTACTGGTGACTTTCCATTGAGCGACGATTTCGATTCTATTTCGACATATTTGAAATAGCAGACCCCCTGGAAGTACCACTAAATGTCTGCTATAGAATACTGGAATTCCCTATCAAGAAATTCCGGTCATTAATTAGCCACTAGATGTTATTATAAACTACAACTATTTATAAATGATACTAAAATGCTGGAGATAGTTCGTAAAAATTGCACATCTGGAAGTGCCACATAACGCCTTCTGCAGAATGCTGGAATTCTCTACATTTCAAAACATTCCGATCGTTCATTGACGCGGTAATGAGTCAGTACATGTTATTACTAGTATCTACCTACTACAACTATTTACTAGTGGTTCTGTGAACCGTAGACTTCGGAATATTTTTTTTTATCAATTTAAAAAAAAATCTACCTTGCCTTTTTGTTTTGAGCGCTCTTGCCACCAATACGGGACCATTTCCCCTCCCCTGCCTCCATTTCCCTCCCGATCGAAAAACCTCCTCGCTAAAAGTAGTTGTCTACATCAAGGATTGTCCATGCCAAGTTGCATGCAAATCCGATGAAAAATGCGACCTGTAGACTGAATGGACGGACGGACGGTCGGACATCAATAGCATTTTTCCCATACCAGTGGAGTTAAAACGGAGACTTTCGTCGGCTCGCTTCGCTCGCCTCCTGAATCAATAAATTTACTAAAATGTTGGAGAGAGTTCGAAAAAATAGCAGACATGGAAGTGCCACATAAGGTTTTCTGTAGAATGCCGGAATTCCTTATAGGTATTTTGATATTTCGGTCATTCATTGACGCGGTAATGAATCACTAGATGTTATTACCATACAACTTTTTATAAATATACTTAATTACACTTCGCTTACGTATGAGGGACACTAACGAGATATTTTACATACACACATCAATTCACGGAAATGTTTTGTCTCATTACCAGAATTTAAAGTTCGTAAACAAAATAATGAAGTCGGTGAAATCGCTTAATCAGACGTTATCGCTGACGAGAAATTCGACTATTTTTACCGACTTCAAAAAAGTAGGAAGTATTATTAGTATTATCTTAACTTTTTTTGGTGAACCGATTTTATGATTTCTTTTTTATTTGAAAGCAAGTGCTTCTAGTGTGCTCCCGTTAAAATTTTATCAAAGTCTGACAAGTAGTTTTTGACTTATCTATATTGATATTATAAAGCTGAAGAGTTTGTTTGTTTGGTTGAATGCGATAATCTCAGAAACTACTTGTCGGATTTGAAAAAATATTTTTGTGATAGATCGCTCATTCATCAAGTAAGGCTATATAGGCTATATGTCATCACGCTACACCAGCGGAGCAGTAATCATAAATGTCAATACATACATACATACTATCACGCTTTAATCATTAAAGGTGTAGGCAGAGGCATACTATATACCCACATATCACCGTAAGGTTTATTGTCCCACGTAATTGGTGGTGAGCCCATTGCCGTGTTGAAATGGACAAGCACAGGATGCGGCGACCTGCTGTTAAAATTAAAATAAATAAAAAAATATATAATACGAGTAGAAGGGATACGCAATGTGGTAGGTTTTAATGAAAGTGTGAGCGTTAAGCTGGAAAGGGCGTGCTCCGTTGGTTTGGACACGTCCAACGAATGAGTGAGGAACGATTGACGAAGAATATATATTGTGCGAAAGTGGAGGGTAGGAGGAGTCAGGGTTCACTTACATACGAAGACCACGTAAAAGTACTCGGATACCCAGACGTGCATGTATGAAGCGATTAATGAATCTGCAAGAAGCGAAAGAAGTATGCATGGATCGTGAAGTCTGGCGATCTGTCCACTCTGAGTACCCCGTCAGGGATACAGCGTAAACATAGTTAGTAAGTTAAAAATTTATTTATTTTATTACGGAATTAAATGGGTGCCACAGGGGTTGTTAGCATATCACGGGCGCAGCTGCAGGGGTCAGCTAGTTATATACACGCATGTTATTAAAGATAAAATTACCTTTGCATGGTACGTTAATAAATTATTTTTTATGCAAAACAAGTCTACGCAATGTTTCAATAATGGCTTAGAATATAAATTGCTATATTAATAAACAGGTAACACCACAGAGCAAGGAAATATCGCTCACTCCCTCTTGCTCGTGCCATAATAGGGTTGCCAAATAAAAACTAAAAAATCTGGACTAAGGTACAAAATATCGAGATTTTGTGAAAATTATCGAGACAATTAAAAATATCCAGAGAAAGGTGGGCTTCTCTCAAGTAACAAGTCTGGCGAGGATCGTGATTTCGCGCCAGCCATTGATGGATGCAAAGAGCTCAACACCTTTCGTTCGGGAGTAGAGATTATTAAAAGAGGAAGGTGTATCCAGCAGTGGGCATTCGACAAACTGCAATGATAAAATTAAAAACATAAAAATAAATAAATATTGTAGGACACTTTTCACACAGCGCCATCTAGCCCGAAGTAAGCTAATATTAGCTTGTGTTATGGGATCTAGATAACTGACAAACATACTTATATATTTCTAAATACATACATATTATACATACACGGCAATGGGCTCACCACCTATTACGTGGGACAGGAATCCACACGGTGAAAAGTGGTCATATAATATGCCTCTGCCACCCCTTCGGGGATAAGGCGTGATGGATATTTAATTTTATTTTTTTTATTTTATTATACATAGGAAACACCCAAACCCCGAAACACATTTGTGGATCACACAAATATTTGTTCCGACCCGGGACCTCTTGTGTAGCAGTCGGATACACTCCCACCGCGCCCCACAGGCAGGCGAATGTCTAAAAGGCAGGCAAATGTAAATATATTTATAATACACTATATAAATAAGTACAAAATCAAATACAAAATGTGACTATTTTTTACTTTGCCACATATCTTTAGTGTTTGCTTTTGCAGAGTCCAACAATTTTGATCCTTCAGCAGTTTAAAGAATATTGTTAAAGTTTAAGCAATCATTTTCAAAGTGTATTATTATCTAACTCTTAGGACCATTCCTTTCGATTTCTGTCATTTGTTTGTTACCAGCCTCTCCAGTCTCTGCACAAGTGATACACGGTAAGTACCTTTCAGATAATGCAAAAAGCTATTTTTATGATGTATGAGAATATACAAAACATATATGCTTGGGCCGTATGCTTGTCTGCAACAGTGGCATAAAAAAAATACCGGGTGCCAAATTTACGTCATATTGAATAAGAAAATCGCATGCGTGACCTGTCAGTTGCTTGCATTTTTTGTAATTATTTTATGGCATGGTTTCTAAGACCTTATAGCCAATTTTTATATCATATTTCTTCAACCTTTTTCTTATTATATCCTGTGGCAAACGGGATAACTTAACCACGCTTGCTTGTTCATATACGAATGGAAAAATAGAATATTTGTAACAAAAATTACTCATAATCAGATAGATAAAGTAAAAAATACCTAAGGTTCGCGGTTCACGTGGCGATAATACCTAAATAATAGCATTTTTTATCGTTTGTACAAATATAATTAGAGATCAATGATCAAGGCTCCGGTAAGTCATCAGAAATCACATGTCTCGAAGGTCTTATATAAGTCACTCTTGGTCTTATATAAGGACACTGATGTCTATATAACTAGAAGGAGGGTAGAACGATATGTGTGCTAGTGACAACATTTCTACCGCAGTGTCTCCAGTTACTCCGTGATCATGGCGCTTGCAACAGTGCCGAAATATCGGATACTCGCGAATGAAAGTAGACACACACAATCAATATTTTAGTGAAGAGTATTTTTTATTTTTAAAGATTTTTATCTTGTTGCGCCAAAGCAGTATAACTTCTAACGCGTGTACATAAGTACACACACTTTTTTACGATCCAAGACTGACTCAGCAAATGTGTTAAAGCACATTTAGCGGTACTAGCATATAGTATGCCTAGACTGTATTAATGGATCATTAACCACAAACTGTAATCGCGTATTCGTTTTAGAGTTCCGCAGGTTAGTAAAAGCAAACCCTTGCATATAAAACTTTCTTTTTAATTAATTATCTATCATGCCTTATACCCGAAGGGGTGGCAGAGGCATACATTATATGCCCACTTTTCACTATGTGTATTCCTGTCCCACGTAATAGGTGGTGAGCCCATTCCGTATTGAAATAGACAGACGCAGGTTGTGGCTACCTGCTGTAGAAAGTTGAATTTTTCAAGCCTTCAGCTTGACTTAATGACTGTCATGTTAGGACCAACCGCTTACCGTGCTATCCGAAGCACGGAAACGCTCGTAAATGTTAATGCCACGAAGTGGTCACCCATCCGAGGACCAGCCATAGTTAAAGTTGCGAAATTCAGTGATCGTTTACAGAACACTGAGTCCACGAGGCCACGAGCATATAAAACGTGTTTGTGACATAATTTCGCTACGCGATTCATCTTATAATAAAGTGTAGAATGGATTTTTGGAGGGAACGGCGAAAGACACTGTTGAGACTCCGTTATTAATTTTTCATACGTAGTGTTTTATAAGTTTTTATGTGTAAAATGATGCTTTCTTAAACATAAAGGCTTTGACACCGTGCACAAGGGTTGTGAAATTGGATAACTCAGTGGACCGTGTCATTTTCTGTTACCTTCCAAATTCCACATATTGCTGCAGTAAAATTTACCATCATTTTACTGCAGTAGAACTTTGAACAAACTTATACACTTGTCTGTGGTCGACTACATACAAACAGTCAACCCGTGACCATGGCTGGTGTAATCTGGTCGAAACGTCGGGAAGTATAAGGTAGGCTATATACCTAATAATATACGTCGCGAATAAGACCCGAAAGTTTAAAAACATAAATACATACAAACAAGCCTACAAAGAAAGAAAAATAAGTGTAGAATTATTATAGATTAGCGGATGCCCCGTGGTTTCACCCACGTAGTGCCCGTTCCCATGGGAGAATGGGGATAAAATATAGAGTAAGTTACAGCTACGTGCCAATGAACTTCCCGTTAAAATCTGTCCATTGAGTGATGAAAATAGACAAATGGGCAGAAAAAGAAAGAAAATTAATTTATCTGATGTATACTATCCGCCATATGCCAGACGGGGAATTTGAAGAGGACAGGATCGCCAGAATTTTTGTATTTTTCATTACATTATACCTGTCTTACTGTAATAAAAAAAAAATGAAAGTAAGCATACTAATAATTGCTTTAAATTTTCTTCCAAAATAATGGCAATGGGCTCACCACCTGTTACGTGGGACAGGAAAACACATGACGAAAAGTGAGCATATAATGTGCCTCTGCCACCCCTTCGTGGATAAGGCGTGATAGATGAACGATAATAAGATGCTAATTTGGAATTACAAATAAACACTACAATTTTATATATCTCTAAAGACAAAGACTTCCATTTTTCTAAAGCATGTACGCCTAGTAGCCTTCTTGGGGGCCAAGTCTACTATTGACAAGCCGTAGAATAGAACCAGAGTCCCTGTTTCTAGCTGTCAAAATGTTAGTCTACTAACATTTTGACAGCAAGATCAAAACTGCAACTGACTAGCGGCTACTGGCGCGGTACGTGTTAGTATAATTCTATCGGCCGAGCGATAGAAGTCTATTGGAGTACGATTGTAATAGTAAGTAGACTATGAAAAACTGTCAAAACTGTACCAGTCGCTTTTTGTTGAGCGACGATTTCGTTTCTTTTTCGACACGATTGAAATAGCAGATTCGGCTCCCTGGTCTTCCACTTTGTAATCAAGAAGTTACTTTATTTTCAACTTCCTCAATTTTATCTGTTGATTAATTTCGATTTCAATAGTCAAATGATTAAAAATTTATTAAAATACTAGATGACCCCCACAGCTTCGCCCGTGGAATAATTCGAACTCCCGTCGCACCTATTTAATCCCGTCGCTTATAAATTCTACAATGATGCATAAAAATTTGCCCGATTTGTCGACATTTATGACTACTGCTCTGCTCCCCAGTGTAGTAGCGTAATGATATATAGCCTTTAGCCTTCCTCGATAAATGGGCTATCGAACACAAAAATATTTTTTCAAATCCGACGAGTAGTTCCTGAGATAAGCGCGTTCAACCAAACAAACAAACAAACTCATTTATAATTTTTTTTTGTAAAATATAACTACGGAACATTCAATGACAGGTGCCCTGACACACTTTGAATGGAGTATCCATATTGATAATCCATAAATAGTTACCTACGATCGTCGTGAGTTCATACAAGTGCAGTTATATAAGGTCATTGACATTATGGTTACTATTAATTGTAAACTGCATACTGGGATTTAGATGACTAGTATAAATTTGAATCTATATCTAAACTTCTATTCTCTATTACTATTATATAAAGCTGAAGAGTTTGTTTGTTTGGTTGAACGCACTAATCTCAGGAACTAAAAGTCGGATTAGAATTTTTTTTTGTGTTGGAAATCCTATTTATTATGGAAGGCTATAGGATATATATCATCATGCTACTAGCCTGGAGAGCGGAGTAGTAATCAGAATTAAACGCGACGGGATTAAATAGGTGCTACGGGAGTTCGAAGTATGTCACGGGCGAAGCTCTGGGGGTAGTAGAAGGTAGAAATTGAACTTTTTAACACGTTTCTGGCGTGAATACCTCTTTAAAATTGCTTATTCATGTCCAGATTTGGTTAAATTACTACTCCAGTAAATAGGTAAACACTTCCCTGGAGACAGGCTGTGGATGTTGCTATGGGATGTTGTCATTTTTGATGCATATGATTAAGTATTTTTCCGTAAAGGGTTTTTATTTTTGATGCGGGCAACATCACGGTTCTGTGTGAGACTCATGAGGCCGGGAGACAGAGACCGTCCGGGCATGGATCTACTAGTTCGCAGAATAGGCCAGAGGTTAATACATTTCGAGCCAACAATTGGGTTATGACAGGGCTCTCCTTTCAGATCGAGCTCCCTCAAGGAGCTGAAGACCTTGCCTCTGCATCGCTCCCAAGACGGTCAGCCCTCTAAGAAATGTCAGGGAGCAGTGTCACCTACGGGTCACAGAGGTTGCCACTTGTTATTGATCATTTGTAAGGCGGCGGCCCCCGATTTTCCGCTTACGGTCGGAACTAGTTTGAATGAATGTGATATTTATAAGACACGCACAAATACAAAGTACAGACAGGCTAATAGAAAACTAGGTGCACTAGCCGTCCCCGGTAAGTTTGGAGCGAAGCGTTTTGCCGTCACCATTTCCGAACACGAACTTTCGGTGATTATTCCTCCATGGTATGGTACCTATGTCCGATTTTCGATTTTATTTTTTCTAAACCATCTATAGCTAGATGTCGTATTATGGGTCAAATTGGATCAAAAAGTGTTGAGTGGTTTGGCAGGTGTTCGACAAAGCGAAAATTCAAATCTGGGAATCTAATTATACACCTTACAAAAAAGCTAACCAGTACTAGCTAAGTCATCTCAAGCTGCACTAACAAGTTAGACAGCGCTGATTTTTAGATGACTCCTTTAAGGGATGTCACGTACAAGGGATACACACAGCTACTACTAAATATAATAAAGCAAAATAATAAAAAAAAACAACAACAAACGAAAGTAGCTTAACGCAGTGATTGTTAAAAGAACAAAGTCGCCACGAGTTTAATCAAAGAGTTAATTTTTAAAATATGTAGAAGCTATTATTCCATAATGCATTTATTTGATAAATTTATAGTATAAATAGAAGGGCACATGAAATCCACACATTGTAACGTTACTACTTTCCGGGAGGGGAAAAAGTAAAGTTTAGGAGGAAACTGTCACCAGGACTGGAGGAGTCCTGGCTTAAAAGGAAAAGTAAAAGAAAAAGGAGAAAAGGTAAAGTTGATTTAATATAATATAAAAATGTTAAGATAATAAAAGCAAGGAAAAGCCGGGAGTAAAATTAGGTCTTGATTCTTCAAGTACAGCCGCTAAGATGGGGCCTCGAGTAGGCCTCCACGTTGTTAGGAAGAGGGGGCCTCGAGTAGGCCTCTACGTCGCTGAGAAGGGGCCTCAAATCCCCTCAAGGCCTCTACGTCACCGACCTCGGAGAAGCTGGTCGCGAACTCAGGCAGGTAGAGAGCTGAAACTGACGAGCGGTCGGCGTCTTTCACAGAGCCGGTTAAGAACACACAACACTGCAGACCATCACTTCACTATTTCTGGAGAGCACAACCCTCACACTCAGCACTTATTCCCAGCACCTCCTCTCAAGGTGAGCACCAAAAGTAGACCGATCTGACGGCCCCGGCTTCCTTCTTGTACAGAGCATTTCAAAATTTAAACATTAGATTCTAAACATATTTTAGAATTTTAGAATATAATTTATAAGAAAGTCTAATATCTATACAACCTAACCTACTGGCAGCTCTAGCAATAAATTAAAAATAAAATCTAGGCTTGTCATTAACTGACATTAAAAATTACAAAAGGTAAACAAACATTAAGAGAGCATAAAAACTCTTAAATTATCAAGGCCTATGAATGCTACAGATAATGGTCATGCAGATAATTTGAAAGAATGAATAATGAAACATTTAATCAAAAAAAAAGTAAGTAAAAAATGATACATTACAACATCACCGCCTCTGAACAGGACAGCGGTGGTTTTTTTTTTTATATTTAGCTCGCCAAAATTACACCGTCCGCCTGATAGAAAGTCATGACGACATCTAGCGAATTGAGGGGCACTCTCTTAGACTGTCGTGTACGACTACTGACAGCGACCCTCAAGTTGACGTCCCTTCACGCTCCGCTTGATGAACCCGGGATTGAAAGAGGAAGGAAACCCCTGCGCTGGCAGAGCGTTCCAGGTTACTATCGTTCGATAGAGAAACGATCTTTTAAATCGTTCCGTTCTGGCGAAAATTCTTTCCGCTGTATAGAAGTGGCACTTCTGCCCAGCACGCGTTGGCGAAAACGGAAAGGAGAAGGGGTGAGAGCGTCTGTCTAGTGCGCTCCTACACCCGCTAAGTATTTCTCTCTATTCCTCGAAGGGGGATGTAGAGGTGTACAAACAGAGCAAGCAATTTCGCTAGCTTCCATCTCGCGCCTAATATAGACAAAAGTAATAATACCACGTGCCAAGTTTACTTAAAACTGATGTTTACGAAAAGAGGCATAGGCCGAGACTTACATATGAAGACCACGTGAGCAGATTGCTCAACAACAGAAGGGTCTAAAGTATTCGGATACCCAGACGTGCGTGTATGAAGCGATTGCTGAATCTGCAGGAAGCGAAAGAAGTGTGCATAGATCGCGAAGCCTGGCGATCTGTCCTCTCTGACTACCCCGTCAGGGATTCAGCGTGAAGACAGTTAGTTTACGAAAATCGCATCCGCGACCTGTTAGTTGCCTACTATTCGTCTATGAAAACAATAGTAACTCGCCCTTAACTATCGTAGCGAATCAGATGACTTCTAAACCGAAACCAGTTTCAAAACAGCAAGTGGTAGAAACAGTAAAACCGCCAATGCACGGCGTAAATAAAAAAAAATGTCTTTATTTTGCAAAGACCAGTTTAACGGCGCTTACAAAATGTCATACAATAGAACTAAAGACAAATCCTATTAATATTAAAAACGCGAAAGTATGTAAGAATGGATGTTTGTAAGAACTTTACAATAATATACCTTACACATCAAAATAACACACCGGCTACTTTTTATCTCGGGAACAAGTTCCTGTGGGAAACGGGAACGGGAAAACTTCACTACGCGTGCGGAGCCGCGGGCGTCAACTAGTTTAATATACGAGTATTTAAAGTGACCACCGCACCGGTTCGGAACGCGACCCAACTGAGAAGAACCGGCAAGAAACTTAGGAAGGCTTTAAATTATCCAATCAAATATCAATAATCCAATCTGACGTATTGGTGTGCTGAATCGAGTGCCGCAAACCGTTGTCTTTATCTCTTATGGTTCTTAAGAAACTGTTTTGTACATACGGACGGACAGACAGTCGATTTTTTTTATACCACTGAGGTGGCAGACAAGCGTACGGCCCACCTGATGGAAAGTGGTCACCGTAGCCTATGGACGTTTGCAACAACAGAGGTGAAGCACTAACTTTATAAGACTTTTCTGAATATTAGGGCTAATTTCTAAACTTTTTGGGCTTAGAAGTACCTCGTCTACAAGGGTTTCAGGCCCTCGGTTGTATAAAATATAGTGACATACTTCGAACCCCGTGGCACCCATTTAATCCCGTCGTTAATTAATTTCCCAATAATGTATGAACATTTACCAAAATAGTTAATTACTTCTCCGCTCTTCATTACCTCCCCCGCACGGCCCGGTCAAATTATGGTTACACGAAATTAATATCTTTGCGTTTTTTTTTGCCATATTCTAAGATAATTAATTTAATTTACCAGGTGTAAAGGGACAAAATAATCTTCATGAAATGCTAAAGCCTACTAACGTATTAAAAATGATAAGGATTAATAACTTATTTGTGTAAATAGCCTACAAATTACCGCTTTATAATTGCTGGTTTTTTAAAGTATTAAAATGGATATAGTATGTTATCCTTAAGAGATCGATATATACCTTCGCGGACGTTTTTGTAGACCTATATTAGATTCACAATTCCACCATACATTATTTTGTTATATCTCAGAGGGTTTAGGCAGCGTTTTCGTTGAAAACTCCCAGACGGCTTATTTTTTTCCGACACTCAACAAATTTCGTAATAATTTAGTCAATGTACACAAAAACTTAAACATACATAGGGACGACGGGAGGAAAACGACTTTGTTTTATTATATGTAGTGATGATACACAGTAAGGCGGCTCTAGTAGAGAGCGCGCGAGTGACATTGATCCCTTGCTATACGGAGGTACATGAATACCTACGCCTACATTTCCCCAGTTGTATTTTGTCCCACGTAATAGGTAGTGATATAGTATATTTTTTAATTTTTACGAAGCGCTCGTGGCCCCACTAACTCGGTTTTCTGTAAACGATCACTACGTTAAGCAACTTTCACTATGGCTGGTCCTCGGATGGGTGACCACTTTGTGGCATTTACATTTGCGAGCGTTTCCGTGCTTCGGAAGGCACGTTAACCCGTTGGTCCCAATGGCCAGTAACATGGCAGTCATTAAGCTAAGTTGTAAGCCTTATGGGCGGCTTGAAAAATTTCTACAGCAGGTAGCCACAACTAGCGTCTGTCTATTTCAACACGGCAATGGGCTCACCACCTATTACGTGGGACAGAGATACACATGGTGAAAAGTGGACACATAATATGCCTCTGCCATCCCTACAGGGTTAAGGCGTGATAGATAATTTTTTTTTTCTTTTCAGATAATAATGCAAGCATGCGGCGCAGCATGTTGCATCCAGCTGTTCTTTTGCTGACGTTGACATCCCTTACGCTGAGCAATGGACAATATTATGGTAAGACCTAAATTGATATCTTTGTACTATTATTTCTCTTTATATATTACTAGCTGACCCGCCCAGCTTCGCCCATGACATACTTCGAACCCCATGGCACCCATTTAACCCCGTCGTTTATTAATTTCACAATAATGTAAAAACGTTTTTCAGATAAGTTAATTCCTTCTGCGCTCTCTGGTAACCTCTCGGCGACCAATCGTTTTTGGTATTGATTATGTATGGTGTATGTTTAATATGTGTATGTATGTATGTTCGATGCTAAGTAACGTCAAAAAGTTAGAAGGGTTAACTTTGGCACGCCGTATTTTTGAAGTAATAACTTCTTTTAGCGCGGTACGCATATTTTTAGATGAGATAAAATCTCTGGACTTGCTACACCGTTACCGAGACGCAGCTTTAGTGTGTGCCTATAAAAAGTTTTGAAGTAGTAGATTGATAATTTCGAACTCAGTTATCAACCTTCGATAGCTCAGTTAGTAGAGTAGAGGTAGTTAGAAATGGTCGTTTCCATAGGTAGCTGGTTCAAATCCGGCTCGAAGGACCTTTTTTTGTTTGTTTAAACACAGTCAAATTATGAATAACTAGTGCATTTTAACCCGATGAGTAGTTTTATTCTTAAAGTAATTTGGTTTCACCATAATACCTTATGTAAAAATGTCTAACGTGCCAATATAAGTTTTCACTTCTGTCATGTTACTGACAGAAGTGAAACAAACTCCCGGTGTGAATTTTTTAATGAACTTTCTGGGTATATGTATACTACGCAAATCGTTAAAATCACAGGAGATGGGGTTGTGCCGGCGCACTAACACCACTTAGTAGAGAATAAAAGAGGAGATGCCGCAAGGGCAACTAAGTTGTGTGCCAACCAAGGGTTGTTACGTCACAGAGTGGGCTGAGCCAACGCCACAGTGTCATGTAAATCATTGCCGTGCTCGGTTGAGAGTCCGAAATTTATTTTCGCTAAATTCTATAGGTTTTGATGGTTTTCACCATAAAGTGTGATATTCTTGGAGGCAAAAACGAATCAGAAACTTATTTTAAACATAGTGACGGTTTAACATTTCATTTGTAAGTATTTTTACTTAATAAAAACCATTTATAAAATATTTTTCTCGGATCTTCTTTAAAAATTTAAATTAGAGCCATCTATGAGACAATAGATGCAAGTAACTTTTGAGATGGCACCTATTGAAGAAAAAATAGAAAAAATAATACTCAATGTATACTTTTGTAAATACGCCACATTGTAATGCTAGTTCAGATTTCAGACAATAAGAATCCATCTACCGGCGCATAAACCAACAATTTTATTGATAACACATTGTACATTATTCTAGCGGGAGCATTATTTGGAGTTTCATAGAAGTACATAATAATTAAAATTTATTTTGTTGCTAAGTGACAAAATATAATATTTAAAAACTAGAAATGCATGGGTAAATATCATAAACAGACCCAGAGTACAGAATGTTCTAGAAAAGTAGGTAGCGCTATTGTTGCGAGTAGACAAACTAAAATGTTCATTGGATCTTCAGTTCGATATGTATTGCACGATTATGTCGCTAGATGGATTTACTATCAGGGACGAGTTAAAGACGGAGTTAACCGCCCCTTATCCCCCCGCGGCCCCATTTCCCACCCGCAGTTTGGCACGCGTTTTACTAAAGAGAATTTTGCTTGCAACATCTCCGTTCTTTTTGTCCTCCGTGACTAACACCTTTGACCTTGACCTATATCAGTCTCATTTTTGCACACGCGTCTCATCATTTACCGATTACAATTGAAGGAATGAAAGTCTAAAGGGTCTAAATTCCATTTTTATTATTTACGGGAATAACAAAAAACTTTTTTTAAAGCTTTAGGTTTTGTTTTGTTATTCTGCAGCTTTTTTTAATTTTATTTTTTTTATTTTTTGTGATTCTCTTAGACATATAATATCTGGTTGTTCTCGTCTTGCCAACGGCGAGTATTTGCATAGGCACAACCAAGTAGCCAGGATTATCCATCAGCAACTTGCACTGAAATATAACCTTGTCGATTCAGAGGTACCGTATTATAGGTATGTGCCCGACCCAGTTCTAGAAAATAGTCGTGTCACGTTGTACTGGGACCGATCTACTATCAATGACAGGACTACTGTAGCAAATAAGCCTGATATAGTGGTAATAGATCGGTCAGAACGCCTCGCATTAATCGTTGATATAACCATACCACATGACGAGAATCTCGTAAAAGCCGAAAAAGATAAACAAATAAAACATTTGGACCTTGCTCACGAGATTGTCGACATGTGGGATGTGGATTCAGCGATTAATGTTCCGATAGTTGTATCGGCACATGGTCTGATCGCCAAGAGCATCGACCAACATCTTAAGAGGCTTGCGTTAGGCAGTTGGGTCAAGGGCTTGATGCAAAAGGCGGTTCTTCTGGGTACTACACGTATTGTGCGGAAATTCCTGTCTCTGCAGCCCTGACCACCGGTAGCTTGGTCCCTGTACCCGATACCGGTGGGATACTATTTTTTATATTTTTAAATATATTTGTTTTATATAATGTATTTAAAAATGTAATTTATATGTGTATTTATTTAATAAATAAAATAATAATAACTACTTCTAACATCCATTTTGAGAATCACAATTACTTCACATTTACATAAAAATTCAGTCTTGTCTTTTTCTCAAAATGGATGTAGAGGTGGGACCTGAGGCACTAAAGAGCTCCTTATTATTGATATGACCATTAACCAACAGGTACGCCGTAATCTTCGCAGTCTAGCGACATATTGGATTAATTATAAAAAGGCTTTTGACTCTGTGTCTCATACGTGGCTTCTGAGAGTGCTGGAGCTGTACAAAGTGGATGCAACTCTTTGTATTTTCCTGCAGTCATGTAAGAGGCAATGGAGAACAGACCTTTGCTATCCAGGATGTCGTCAGACTGTAACAAATGGCTTACCCATTGAGCGAGGCATATTCCAGGGCGACAGTCTCAGTCCTTTATGGTTTTGTCTAGCACTGAACCCTCTTAGTACTATACTAGAGAGTTCAGGGCTAGGCTTTCAATTGCGGAGAGAAGGTCGAGTTATATCCTACCTGCTTTACATGGACGACCTTAAGCTATTTGCCACCACCAAATTGGAACTGAGAGAATTATTGAAGTTAACAAAAGCCTTCAGTAGTTCTATAAGAAGGGAATTTAGCGTTGACAAATGTGCAGTCATGCATGTAAAGTTTATTTGGGTGGGATTGTGGAGTCTGAAGGTGTTGAGCTTTCAGATTCCATAATACTCGGATCTCTCTCCACTACTGAGACCTATAAGCATCTGGGTATATCGCTGGCATTAGGAATTAACGAATCTAGTGTGAAACAAACATTGAAGAAGCGAATCTTTGGCCGTCTGAAAAAAGTACTGAAAAGTCTTTTATCAGGCGGTAATAAAGTGCGTGCCTTCAATGGGTGGGTCATACCGGTCCTAATGTATTCCTTCGGTATTCTTAGATGTACTCAGACTGAATTAGATGCCCTGGATCAGAGGCGGCTCTAGTCCTTGTGGCGCCAGTGTGCCACCAGTACCCCGGCGCCCTCTAGTAGGAGCAGGGTCAAAATGGAATAATTACGGTTATATTTTCATAAAAAATTCGGGTACAAATTACAACAATAAAAAATCACAACTTTGTAGTTCTTTTAATTTAAAACTATAATATCTTACAGGACGCTCGTACACACAAATATACACACAAACAAATGTTTTTACAAAAAAATCTTTTCGTGCTTTTGCATTAGCGAAATCTTTAACAATGTCACAGACTTCAATTTTGATTTCATGTTCAATATTTATGAACGAAAAATTGGCAATCTACTTTACGACAATGTTGATCTTAGATAGTTTTTATTTATTTTGAGTTTAGAAAATGAACTGTCGCTGTGTGCGGTAGCACTGGCTGGAAGTGTGAGGTAAATCCTCATTGCTGTGGACAGATTTGGGAATACTGAAATTAATTTATAACGAATGAGTGAGGAACGATTGACGAAGAATATATAATGTGCGAAAGCAGAGGGTAGAAGAGGTCAGGGTAGGCCGAGACTGACATATGAAGACCACGCGAGCAGATTGCTCAAAAACGGAAAGGTCAAAAGTACTCGGATACCCAGACGTGCGTGTATGAAGCGATTGATGAATCTCGAAGAAGCGAAAGAAGTATGCATGGATCGCGAAACCTGGCGATCTGTCCTCTCTGACTACCCCGTCAGGGATACAGCGTGAAGATAGTTAGTTAGTTATTCGTAAACAAGTAATTTAAAATATCCAACGGCGTAGTGAAATCATCAATAAACATCGGTAATAATTCGATTTCATTAAAGAGCATGAACTTTTCCACATCTGAAGAGCCAGCTTGGCAAAGTTTATTTTCTAAATTAGAACAATGTGCTTTTTTTGTATCCGAGTCCAAATCCTTCCAGTGTGTAATTTTTTTAAGAATTTAAGAAATACATTTACAACTTAGTAATTGCGGTGTCTCATATATAGTTGTAAAAATTGACTTTAAAATGTGTTTTCCCGTCTGTGATCGGTTAATCCTTCGCTTCATAACTAAAAATCCTTTTACGAGCGCGAGGGCGTGCTGGTGTGGGAAATTCTGCAATTGCCTCGGACTTCTTCCGCTACAGTTTTCACGCTGTTTAGGAGCTTTTCAAAAGCGGAGTCATTACGGAATTCAGACAAACTTATTATTGCATTATCAATAATTTTCACCGCTTCTGACAATACAACGTCTGACTTTTGAAGTGCCTTGCTAACTATATTTATCTTGCTTAAAATTTCAGCAGAGAGCAGATGAATTTAAACGACTTAATTTTTCCCAGTAATGAATTTGCCATATTTCTTCACTCCGCATCTTTGCTCTTATCGGAATATATGGTAAACAAGGCATCATACACTTTTCCCAGTTCAAAACGTAGAGATTTTTAATGCTTCAACCCTGCTCTCCCATCGAGTATTTGAGAGTGATTTTATACTTAAAGTTGGCTTTGGCACTTCTTTAGCAAGTATTTGCCACCGGGCAGAAAAAAAAACATTAATTTTTTGCACAATTGAAAAGAAATTTACTATTTCTAATGAACTTTTAGCAGCGTCATTCACTACCAAATTAAGGCTATGTGCCGCACATGGTATGTAAATAAAATGCGCTCGGGTTTATATCTCAAAATTAGTTTTTGAAGACCCCCTCATAGTCATGTGACCCCCCACATCCCTTTCATGTTTTGCACCATTATCGTAACCTTGACCACGCATATCTTGTATGTGAATTTCGTTTGAGATTAAAAAATCTAACAAAAATTGAGTTAATCCCAGCCAACCCAGGCCAGTAGTGTCTGTAATAGGAATATGATATGATGAACTTTTCAATAGAACTTATATTCTTTTTCAGAGATTCTTCCTTCTCCAGCTTTCTGTTTTGCTCCAGTAAGTTTCTTTTTTCCATCGCCACCAGACATCTAAATTCAATAATAAAATAAGTATTGGCACCTAGAAGTACTATCGATGTAAATTAATATACGCCAAGAGAAATAGATGCAACTTGAACTAACTATTATTTATTATGTGACACATACCAATCAAAATCGCGGTACCTACGTGTTACGCAACCTTACAAAAAATAAAATAAAATACCGTTCAAGCATGAGTTGGACTCGCGACACTGAGGGTTCCGTAACAATGCGAGTAGGAAAAAGAAAATCAAATCTGAAAAAAATTGGTCACCCATCCAATTTGGTTAGCCCCAATATTTGTTTTTAGTAATTTGTTATTATAGCGGCAACAGAAATACATCATCTGTGAAAATTTCAACTGTCTAGCTATCACGGTTCAAGATATACCTACATCCTGGTGACGTCCGTATGTCCCGGACGGACGGAGACACGCACTGCACTAGGATGAACGAAAGAAAAGAAATCCTAGATAGGTATACCTAGGTGTTTACTTCAATATCACTATCACCCGTTGTTTATTTTTTTCGCTAGCTGTTTTTGATGACATCTGATCCCGATGCATGTCGCAATAATTGTGTGAAAAATTAACCAAATCATATCTAATACGTATATAATTCTTTTTCAAAAGAAAAGCCGACGTACTTCATATTTACATGTTTACTCAAAGATGATACTTAATTCATTGAATCAAGGCTTATTTTGCAAAACTACGGAGTAGCGGTAAACGGTAAAACAAAATTTGCGGCACTCGTACAGAAAGCCTTTGAAAATTACCGCCACAGCGTCCCTTGCTATTTAAATTTGAACTTTTAGTCATTCTAATACAGCCGAGTTAGCAATGATGGTCGGCGTGTTTTCAAACGAATCAAAAACAGATGCCGGCACGCGCCTTTGGTAGTGAAGCTATAGTACTCCAATATAATCTTTAATTATCTGTTTTAAGGCTGATTTCACGTTGAAATGCAAGTAATTGTCTAGAGTAGGTAAAGCCGCAACTTGTGGTGGCGCGCTTGCTTTGCGCCGCCGCGCCGCCGGTTCCGCGAGCGACGACGCACGCATCTTTAGAGTAGAGGACGCCGGCGCCCCCTTAGACCCGGCGCCCGTGTGCACCGCACAACCCGCACTATAGGTAAAGCCGCCTCTGCCCTGGATAGGAGAGTGCGATCCCTGTTGCCCACATTTCGATTGCATCATCCTCGTTCATCAGTAATGAGGTTGTATATCCCTCGGAAGTGTGGAGGTCGAGGCTTTTTAAATGCTGACACGAGGTTGCATCGTGATGTGGTTGCAGTGGATAATGGACATACCCCGCTCTCGTTGACTAAAGAGAATTGGCATTAACCTATAGTACTTGCTGTTACTGATCGCAAGGAGGTATGGAAGAGTAAGGAGCTGCATGGTCGTTTTTATCAGGCCTGATATTGACTTCAATGCATCAGTATCTTGGCTACGATTTGGTGATCTCTTTGGAGAGACTGAAGGGTTTGTTTTTGCAATTACTGACGAAGTTGTAATGACAAAGAACTACAGGAAGTATATCCTGAAGGATGGTACGGTGGACATTTGTCGGGCATGTCATCGTCCCGGAGAATCCCTTAGGCATATTATTTCTGGTTGTTCGAGTCTTGCAAACGGTGAGTTTTTGCATCGACACAACCAAGTAGCCAAGATCATTCACCAGCAACTTGCTCTTAAGTACAATCTTGTTGATTTAGAGGTACCATACTATAGATATGTGCCCGACCCAGTTCTCGAAAATGGTCATGTCACATTATACTGGGGTCGATCTATTATAACTGCCTCAGTGGCGCAGTGGTAGTGCATGCGACTGCCGCGACTGAGGCCCTGGGTTCGATTCCCGGGTCGGAAGAATATTTGTGTGATCCACAACTGTTTGTTTCTGAGTTTGGGTGTTTCCTATGTATAATATGTATGTATTTAGTAATAAATAAGTATGTTTATCAGTCGTCAAGAACCCATAACACAAGCTTATATTAGCTTAGTTTGGGCTAGACGGCGGTGTGTAGAAAAAAATGTCCCACATTATCACGGACAGGACTATTGTCGCCAATAAGCCTGACATAGTGGTAATAGATCGATTAGAACGCCGTGCAATGATCGTTGACATCACCATACCTCACGACGAGAACCTCATGAAAGTCGAGGTAGACAAACAAAAAAAAATTTAGACTTGGCTCATGAGGTTGTTGACGTGTGGGATGTGGATTCAGCGATCATTGTACCGATAGTCATATCTGTCCATGGAGTTATAGCCAAGAGCCTTGACCAACACCTACAAAGGCTCGCGTTAAACAGCTGGATCAAAGGCCCTGATACAGAAAGCAGTTCTTCTCGACACGGCGCGTGTTGTGAGGAAATTCCATTCTCTGGAGCCCTAACCACCGGTAGCTTGGTCCCTGTACCCGATACCGGAGGGTCACTATTTTTTATATTTTTAAATGTATTTTTTATTTAATAGATATATTTAAAAATTTAATTGATATGTTGTATAAATAAATAAAGGGAACAATAATAATAATCTTTATTTTGTAGAATAGTAGGTATACAATGATCTTAAATAGTAATTAGTTCACTATGTTTTGCCACTCGGTCATACTAATTATAATAATTAGTTAAAGTCTATGAAATTAAAATACAATTTCAAAAAAATATAAAATAAACATGCATTAATGAATCAACAACAATTAGTTAGCTTATAATATTGAACAATTATCAATGTGTATTAATTACCAATTTAATTATTCAGTACATAATAAGATAGGCTAAAAATAACATTAAATTGTATCATTATATAGGAATTCTTCCATCGAATAATAGCATTTATCAACTAACAATGATTGTATCGCTTTTTTAAATCTAGGTACAGACAGTCTTAATTTCCATTGGAATTTTATTAAAAATGTTTGGCGCCGTACCAAATATAGATTTTTCCATAAGGGCTGAGTTGCATTTGACATTACATAACTGTTCACTATATTGACTTCGGACTGGGCCTCTTCTAACATCATCCACTCGTGTATACAGATTGAAATTAGTTTTAACGAAATGCTATGCTTCCAATATGTATAGGCACGGCGTCAGCAATTTAATTTTTTTTTAGGGTACATAGCTATCTGTAACTTTCAACCCCCACATGGACCTGATACATCGTTTTTGCATTCTGAATACTGACTCCCTATCTGTCGAATGCCCCCAGAATATTACACCATGGATGCATCATCTTAAGATATATATATATATATATATATATATATAGCACGCCTTATCCCCGAAGGGGTGGCAGAGGCATATTATATGCCCACTTTTACCGTGTGGATTCCTGTCCCACGCAATAGGTGGTGAACTCATTGCCGTGTTGAAATGGACAGACGCAGGTTGCGGCTACCTGCTGTTGAAATTTTTAAGCCGCCTATAAGGCCTTCAACCAGGCTTAACGACTGCCATTTTACTGGCAACCGGGACCAACGGCTTAACGTGCCTTCCGAAGCACGTAAACGCTCGCAAATGTAAATGCCACAAAGTGGTCACCCATCCGAGGACCAGCCATAGTGAAAGTTGCGTAACTCAGTGATCGTTCACAGAACACTGAGACCGCGGGGCCTCGAGCGAGACCTTCATTCATTCATTTTAAGATGGATGCTACTAACCCATGATAAGCCATCAAGAGTGACTCCGGATTTACTTTTTTCGAGAGTCGTAAAAGAGCATAAGCAGACTGACTCAATCTCTTGCATAACTGTTCCGTATGTGGCTTCCAAGTTAGTTTTTTATCAATTGTTATACCAAGAAATATATCTGTTAGTTTCCTCTATTTTAAAATTATTGTATACCGGGCGGTTCCTAACTGAAATGCCTGATAACACTCCTTGATATAAACCTAGTCATATCCATAGAATAATATTTTTGAGAAAAAAATAAAAATGCATTTTTAGAATATCATAAATAGAATAAAAATAGTCGAAAGTTATAACACCCCGTTTTTGTTTATTTATTATGAAAGTACACTCACCTTTGTGAAAACTGGCAACGTTACGGTTGCCATAACAACGCGTGTTTATGTTGACAAAAGGCGGCAGAATGATCATACCAATACCTAGTTACTTACTGTACTTTTATTTTTCTAAATGACTACTTACTTGCCACTATAACAGTTCTAATAAAAACACTTCACATTTTTACCTAAATAACTTAAATTTTTATGTTCTCAATATGTTCACCTTTTACGTCTATGCACCGCAGACATCATGGTATAATATGGTCTCCGCGGTCTCCTTGGCACCAAGTTCTGGTTATCCCGCAATCTTTGCACAGCTATTACTTACAAAGATTCGGGATTCAGAAGGATTTGCCGTAAATGAGAATCATTCCAGTGAACTAAGAGGCGGTAAAATTCACTCGCGGCATCGTGTCAAACAGAAAATAAACAAAAATCACGTCAAATTTCAACTAGGTAACTAATAACTTTTTCGGTACCTAATAATCACACACTTCACTATCGGCGGTCGGCGCGGCGGCATAGGTACTAAATACAGTCACTACATGACTTCCCTCCACACGAACAAGTTACAAAATAAAAGATATTTTCACTTAAACCTTAAAACTAAAACTAACGATGTGCTACTAAGAATGTATTAATGTATTTTGGATTTTATAATAATTCATAGTACCTAATAAAATGTATTTTAACGACTACGGAAGTTGCAAGTTGGAGTCTTGCGGCAACCGCCGGGCTACGTAGGTAACAAATGTCTGGCCATGTCAGCCCCGCCGGGTCCCGGTAAGAGGGGAAGACCCAAGAAGTGCTGGCTTGACGTCGTAAGGGATGACATGCGTGCCAATGGTCTCACTACAGGGGATGCCGAAGACCGTGCGAAGTGGAGGAGAAAATGTAGGAAAGCGGACCCCGGGCGTCGCGAGACGCAACTGGGACAGACGCTCGGATGATGATGATGGCGACTACGGAAGTTACAAGGTCAACTGCCTTATGCTTAATATAATTTTCTATTGTAAGTGAAATGTAAATTTCCAAATACACCATAAATCAATACACTGATAGTAAAATTTATTTTATTGTATTCATCTTAAATCGTAAAACTTTTAAGAGAATAAAATAGTTGTTAATTTGAATAACTCAAATCAGCCGCAACAAGCAATAACTCAAACACATCAAAGCAGCCGGCCGCCATGAGCTAGAGCGGCCTTGTTCAAAAAGTATCGACATATCGAAACAAAATATTTAATTTTGAGTCTCTTAGCAGAATATTAAACCAATGGTATGGTATGTTTTATTTGTGTTGCGTATATGTGGCGACCATTGTTCATTTGATTTCACTTTACCCAATGTGGGTTCTTTTTGCACAAGATAGATAATCCTATACTCATTATTTAATAACATAATTATAATATTCTTTAAAAACTATAAATTTTAGAGATTACAATGACAGTCATATCGCTAAGAGTGATCGCTTTCTGAAAACACAACCTGAGTATCGAGAGAGAAGGTCAAGAAAGTAATTAAAAATTACGATCTTGAACTAAAACACTTGTACTGTTCCATTTATTTATTACTCAAATCTGACCGGTTTCGCCTTACGGTATTTTCAAAGGTTAGCACATATTATTTGTATTTCGGATGTCATTGAGTACAATATGGTAACGTATCTTATCAATGACATCCGAAATACAAATAATATGTGCTGACGGTCAGGTTTAAGTAATAAATAAGTGGAACAGTACAAGTCTTTTAGTTCAAGATGTGTAGCAAGTTCTACCAAGTGCCATCAATCACCAGTGTAAACAGACAGTAAAAATTACGAATTTATAATACGTACATAGTAGTTAATTTTACTTGCCGTGATGATTAAACTGTAGAAATGGCGGATTTATCTGTAACCCGTACCAATTATTAATACATTATTATTTTAAAACCATAATCTTATTCGTTTCAAATTGTCCGGGTAAACCCCACTTGTTACACTTTAATTGAATATGTGTTTCAGTACAGGCCCTATTATATTAATAACATATTTGACTACACTGGTCAGCACTTCATCGAAGCCAACAGTTTTCGTATTTTTGAGTCCGCTTGTTACTCTAATTAAATCAATTTCCAATATTGATAGCATAAAGAATGAATGTAATGTCAGATTCTCAAAATTCATATTCAATTCATTGTTAGATTTAGAATTATTTTCAATTTCATCGATGAAAGTAATTATTGAATTCATTTGCAATGTCTAGAGGTTTTTGTTAGAAATAAATTATTGTTTTTTATTGACATTATTGTATCTGGGGGTACACAGAGTTTTGATCTATTGATAATTTGCCATGTAGCTTTGGATCTATTTTGAGACGTGTTTATAAAATGGTTGTTATAAGCTTTCTGTGTAACTTTTAATATTTTTTTATATCGAGCAGAGTAATTTTTAAAAGCCATTTTTTTTCATTGTTTGGTTTGTGCCTGTACTCCCATAGTAAGTAATTGACGCTGCTTTTTGCTACATGTTTTTATGCCTCGGGATATCCATTTACTTTTTCTACTAGTTTTTATAGTTCAGGTTTTCTGGGGAAAGCACAGCTTGTACATTAATAAAAAATCATTCATGAAATTATCATAGGGTTGATTTGCATCTTTTGCCTCATGAACGTTATTGAAAGATAAGCATTTTAGATATTTTTTAAAAATGTTTAAATTTTCTTTAGTGATATCTTGTTTTGTTGTTTTCCAAAATTTTAATTTACATGTTTTTTTAATTGGAACGGTCGATATTTGAGCTGTATGGTCAGACAGGATAAGATGTCTTTATTCCGTTTCAAATATCTATATTAAAGTCACCACATAAGATTATATTCTTTTTAGTAAATGGTCCAATTATTTCAAAAATATTCCTAAGATTCTCAAAGAGAACAGAATATTGCCTTGAAGGGTTTCTATAAATACAAACAACTACAACATTAAATGGAACAATTTCAACACAGCAGCATTCAAAAATCTACGGAACTGATAACTTAGCTATATCCGTTAGTTCTTTGTATTGTAGGCCCGCCCTCACAAGTATACATGCTTCTCCTCGTTTTTTATTGGATCTACAGAAAAATGCGGCTGGGCAAAAGTTTGGCAAATATAATAAATTTTCATATCCACTCTGTATAAAATGCTCAGTTATACACAGGACATCAATAATCGTTTCAGAGCTTTCGAGTTATTCTAACCTAACCAAAAACCTATCTGACTTACTTATAAGTCCAGCCATGTTTTGGTGTAAAATAGTACAAGTATCAGAGAAAAAAACAATGATTTTTCCTCATTCGATTGAGAGGTTTTGTTAGAAATTAAACTGTTCAGATCTAAAACAAGTTCCTGCAAATCTAAAATAATGCGTTTCATGCCTTTGTAGTTAAGACGTCCAGTGTGCCTTCTAAACATGGTACCATCACACGAGAGATTAAGGTTTGAGTCTAAGAGATAAGCATATTTATGTGAATCATTATCCATGTATAGCAGGCTATTAAATGCCTGTATTCTGTTGTTAAACATGATATTGTTATAAATGAATTTATAAGTTGGTATGCATATTATAAAGTTAGTATGGTTTAAGGTAATCAATCTTTGACGAATACACTTAACGAGATCTACATAATTTTGTGTTGTATTGAAATCCTCCTCGCCTATGAAAAATATATAGTAGTCCGATTTCGTAAAGTTACGAACTTTACCCTCGATTCTGTCTAATACATATTCTAAAGGACATTTTGGTTTACGGAAGTGGCATGTGTTATAATTTTTTAAATAGGTTGTTGTATTCATTATTTTATAGATCCTGTTTGAGTTTTCACTACTTAGTAGACATATCTTTGGTTTCGTACAGTTTTCTAGTACTTTGATATCATTCTTCACTGTATTAAGCTGGGTGTTTGAGAGACCCGTACGTTTTAGTAGTACTTTCTGGATTTTTCAATGCATTTATAATTTGCGTGGAAGGCTGGTTGCTAAGTGACTTTCTGATGCTACCTTTTTATTATTTGTTTTGTATTTGCTTGATCTGGGTGTAATTAAACTTTCTGTGTACATTTTCTTAAAAGTTTCTTTAGAAGCAGACAAGTTTTCTAATTCTTTTCGTAGGTGACCGTTCTCAAGAGAAAGTCTGTCGATTTCAGCATGTGCACTTTCCAGCATTTTTTATTTTTCCTCCAAGTCCTGTTTTAGTTTCCTAATCGCATCAGTCGTAATTATAGACTGTTTCATCCATACTTGTTGACATCATATTCATTTCGAATTCTATGTTATCCTGCGAATCATCATCGTATAGTGACTCGTACGATAACGTGCGTGTTATCTTTTGACGTACGGTAACATTTTAATCTGGTAAGCTCATATTGTAAACAATTATTTATTTATTTTATAACTTCGAAAATTCGTAATGTAGGATAGTAAATATAATATTATGGTGTACTGGAGGACTCCGATCATTAATAATTCACAAAAAGTGATTGTGTGGGGACTGGGGGTTTGTTCTGATGATGAAGCGTCCATTTTACATACGTGCAATTAGGCCCTCTAAGGGTGCGCGAATGCGTTACTGAAATTGTTAGCGCTCACCGCGCCCCCATCCCACGTGCACACAAGCGTCTGAAATACAAGTACACCGCACAATTAGACCGCACATCTAAAATATAGACGTGTGTGTAAAAATTGAATCGACATAGGCACTTAGATGTATTGTAATATTGTTAGGCTTGAATCTTACCCTGGGGCTATCCTTTCGAGGTCTCACCCTGGACTCCCGGCTATAGACAGATGGAAGGAATACGTGTGGTTTTAGTCGGTATGAGTCCGGCATAGCATCCATAAGGATTTCCACACCAAAAAAATAAAAAAAGACTTGAATCTTAGACTGTGTTTCGGTAAAGAAACGTAATTGTGATTTTTTGGTACTAAGACCCTTTCGACTTTCAACCCTTCAATTGTTAGCGAGCTCTTCAATAAAATATTTGTTTTAATACTTTCACTTTTATTTCGTCTTTAAATACACACCTTACTTATATACAGGATACTAAACTATCCCTATTTCTATTTTTATAACAATATGTAATGCTCACTCTATGGCTGCCAGAACAAGAAAACTGAACCTCGCTCGTGCAGTACGTTTTATAACATCTTCAAGTGGGGGTAAAATGTTGCCAGCCTCAATTCGACACTTCTAGTTCGTCAGATTAAATATAACTAAATTATTATAACTAGAATATGTATATAATAAGTATTATTATACAGACCATTCTATATTTTTGAAAAGGATGCTAACGTGCGAAGTGGAGGAGAAAATGTAGGAAAACTGACCCCGGGCGTCGCGAGACGCAACTGGGACAGACGCTCGGATGATGATGATGATGAAAAGGTTGCTAACACAATACATGACGAATACCCAGGAGGCATTTGAAGTGAACCCAATAGCAAGTACCTATGACGCAGTGAGACGCCGACGGTTTAATGTATGACAGTACTCGCTTCGTAACGATTTGTCAAAAGTGGTAGAACAAACGTTGTTGGTTATGACCTTAGCTATGTTTTGCAGATTTTAGATGTTTTACAAATAAGACTGTACAAAAATAAAACATCTTAACATGTTCACATTTATAGCACAGTATAAAGAGTAAACCTATCAGTAGCGTTACGCCTTTGAAGTTGACAAAAATGCCGACAACGTCTAGACAGTGATGCTTGTAGGGTTGTCACAAGTATACAAGGCTGATGTTATTTATAATTTATTTATTAACTCGTACTCGCAATCAACTATCAACATTATAATATAATATCTTAATCTTAATAATATTATAAATGTGAAAGTTTGTAGAGATGTTTGTTACTCTTTCACGTAAAAACTACTGAATAGATTTTAATGAAACTTTACAATAATATAGCTTATACATCGGAATAACACATATACTTTTTATCCCGGGAACAAGTTCTTATGGGAAACGGGAACGGGAAAACTTCTCTACGCGGGCGAAGCCGCGGGCGTCAACTAGTATGTATATATAATAAATCAATAATATAAATACCGGTTTAAAAATAAGGATCTGAGATTTCACCAATTGCCGCACAAGGAAATAAATAAGGTTCATTTCATGTCGAATCGATAGTTTTTTTTATGAGAAAGCGTTTACGAAATGGCTGCCGCGTAGTAGATATAAAATGATGGGGTTTCTAGCAATCAATATGGCCGCCGAACTAGTCTTATAAAATTTCATGTTGGTATCGTATAAAGGGTTTTTTGGTATGCTGAGTACGAATTTCGTGTTAATTTTGCAATCCAATATGGCCGCCGCGTCATGGTTATAAAATTTCATGTTGGGTATCGTATAAGGGGCTTTTTGGTATGCTGAGTACGAATTTTGTGTTAATTTATGAGAATTAATACCAATAAACAAGGCATACCAAAAAACCTCTTATACGATACCCAACATGAAATTTTATATCCACGGTGCGGCGGCCATATTGGATTGCAAAATTAACAAGAAATTCGTACTCAGCATACCAAAAAACCCTTTATACGATACCCAACATGAAATTTTATAAGACTAGTTCGGCGGCCATATTGATTGCTAGAAACCCCATAATTTTATATCTACTACGCGGCAGCCATTTCGTAAACGCTTTCACATAAAAAAACTATCGATTCGACATGAAATGAACCTTATTTATTTCCTTGTGCGGCAATTGGTGAAATCTCAGATCCTTATTTGTAAACCGGTATTTATATTATTGATTTATTATATATACATACTAGTGGACGCCCGCGGCTTCGCCCGCGTAGAGAAGTTTTCCCGTTCGATATACGACGATACCCAGCAAGAAATTTTAAAACCACGGCGCGGTGGCCATATTGGATTGCAAAATTAACACTAAATTCGTACTCAGCATACCAAAAAACCCCTTATACGATACCCAACACTAAATTTTATAACCACGGCGCAGCAGCCATATTAGATTGCAATATTAACATGAAATTCGTACTCAGCATACCAAGAAACCCCTTATACGATACCCAACATGAAATTTTATATCCACGGCGCGGCGGCCATATTGGATTGCAAAATTAACACGAAATTCGTACTCAGCCTACCAAAAAACCCCTTATATGATACCCAGCATGAAATTTTACAACTACGGCGCGGTGGCCATATTTGATTGCAAAATTAACACGAAATTCGTACTCAGCATACCAAAAAAC
The DNA here is from genome assembly GCA_948477245.1 of Thumatha senex. Lineage (NCBI taxonomy): Eukaryota > Metazoa > Arthropoda > Insecta > Lepidoptera > Erebidae > Thumatha > Thumatha senex. The sequence continues at coordinate 2,253,141 of OX419751.1, forward strand.
CCCATATACGATACCCAGCATGAAATTTTAAAATCACGGCGCGGCGGCCATATTGTATTGCAAAATTAACACGAAATTCATACTTAGCATACTAAAAAATATCGTATAAGGGGTACGATACCCAACATGACATTTTATATCCACGGCGCGGCGGCCATATTGGATTGCAAAATGAACACGAAATTTGTATTTAGAATATTAAAAACCCCATGAATTAAAGAAATCTATACAAAAATTCAAAAATCATAGCAAGCGGTCGTGAATGCGTCAGCCCTGAAAGACTGTCCCGAGCTACTAACAACAATTTGTTCGCAGCTCGGGACAAATCCTCCCGCGTCTCGTCCCTTGTCCCCCGCACGATTGCTCTGTCTAGACAGCTTCGTCGACCGACTGTATGTCTTTCGGCTGTGTTTATAGTATTCGAGTGGATAAATAATAGTTTAAAATGTTTTTAAAATATGCAATCCAATTTGGGCGATTCCAAAGTCCAAAACTGTTGGGTGGTCGAAAAATTTGTATGTTTTTTCCTCATGGACTTATATTTAGCATCAAAATTCTAATTTACAATCGCCATTTATGATAATTTTAAAGTAATGTTTTGAATACTTACTTTTTAACAATATTTTAGTTTGAAAATATATTTTAATAGAAGCTCACAGCCACGCTAACTCAGTGTTCTGTAAAATAGACACTCAGTAAAGCATCTTTCGCTATGATCCTCAGAAAACTGACACCTTTAAGGCTTGGTATTCCTGCCGAGGCCACGCTTTTGAGTTTTTTAAAACAATGCGAATCGTAGAAGAAAGGGTTTTTGATTCTGAAAAAGAGATATATATTAGTTGGGAATTTAAGCTAGTCAAAATGGCTTTCTGTTACAAAATCTAATAAAATTTACTTGATAGAAAAACATCCTAAAGTTGCCCCCTTTCGAAATGTTTTTTCAATGCCAAATCTAAACTACAGATAATTTTAATAAAATTTTTATACACAACTATAGCTACTAAATATTTATAGACATAATGGCTATATACAGTGATTTTTATAGAACAAATGTTTAAATAATATCAGATTCGCGACGCTGAGGCTTGATCAGTCGCGCGCTGGGGCTTACTGAGGTAGGACCTGTGTTAGGTTTTTTCGTTGCGCTCCCCTTGCTATTTTTTCGCAATGGCACAGTATATTTATGAGAGCAGTAAGCATTCCATCATTATCCGAGCGTCTGTCCCAGTTGCATCTCGCGACGCCCGGAGTTAGCTTTATATAGTGTATATATATGAGAGTTATATACGGCAATGGACTCACCACCCATTACGTGGGACAGGAATACACATGGTGAAAAGTGGGCATATACTAATATGCCTCTGCCACCCTTTCGGGGATAAGGCGTGAGAGATAAACAAAATATATGACAGTTTTAATATAAATTAAAGTACCTACACTTCACAGAAGCGTTAGAATTATCGCTGTAAGTTGTATAAAATCGAACCCGGTACCCACAGGTTAGAAGGCAGTTATATAACCAACTGAGCCAGTGGGCCGGTCAATGTATGTTTACCTATAAACAAATTTGATCAATGGATTTTGAAACTTAAACATACCGACTGCCACTGGCTGAAGTAATCAGTGCAGATGTTATATTGAAGCTTCGCTTCGCATAAATTATTAAAATTGTATCCAAGACCTTTGTTTTATGCTTTTAGTATTAATTATTTAAGTATATTTATAAATTTATTAGCCACGACTTTATCCCCGAAGGTGTGGCAGAGGCATATTTGGTGAGCCCAATGCCTGTGTTCAAATGGACAGGATCAGATTGTAGCGACTCGCTGTTGTAATTTTTAAGTCGCTTAAAAGGTATTCACTTGACTTAACGAGTGTCGATTGCAACGTTACTATCAACCGGGGACAAACAGCTTAATGTGTCCTTCGAAGTGTAAGGTATTTGATAAAAGTATTTTACCAAATGTATGTAGGTATACGGTAATATTTTAATAAATCAGTCAGTCATTAGTTTAGTGTTTTACTTGACGTTCCACTGACGACGAGGTTGGAAATAATAGATTATTTACGAGGATTGTTAGCGTATTGTGTCGTTTAAACATCAATATAGGTAAATTAGAACCATTTGATATTCATTCCAAACAGAATATTCATTCGTCGCGTGAAACAATACATACTTAAGGGGATTACCTCGCTCAAATCCTAAAAACAAGGTAAGTTTAAAGAAGATTGCAGATGAAAATCCGTTTGTGCGTTTCCCTTATAAAAAATATATGGTATATTTAAGGTCATCACAAATACATTGTAGGTATTGATGACGTCATTTATTGTATATTGAGTTATATACCTACCTACTGAAGTTACGATAATAACTTCAACATATTATTATGGTTACACTTTTATGTTATCCACTTTATTCATATAGTTGAAAGGGGGGAAAAGTGTAAGGTATTGGATAAAAGTATTTTACCAAATGTATGTAGGTATACGGTAATATTTTAATAAATCAGTCAGCCATTAGCCTAGTGTTTTATTTGACGTTCCACTAAGCACGAAAACGCTGGTATATGAAAATGCTACAAAGCAGTCATACATCCAACATCCGAGAGAGTTTCTTAAATCAGTGATCTTTTACAGAAACCGAGTTAGTAGAGCTACGAGCGCTTTTTATTTATGTATTTACTTTATGTTAGAAGCCTTAAACAATGCATGGCATTTCATGTAACTAATAATTAATTAATTAATTAATAATAATATAGCAATTATCACAAATAATATAATTTAAATTTAAGGCAAACTAACTTTAGTCGACAGTTCTCACAGAAATCCAAAGGAACAATGTAAGTGTAATTTTAATGTTGTAAGCCATACCTACATTTTAAAAGAGCATCCATTGACTTTCTTGCTAGATTCTTCTTCTTAAAGTGCTCTTAGAACTTAAACTAGAATAGCTCTAATTTTGATATGATTTTAAACACAACATAATATTTAATTATTAATAAATTATAATTAATTATTAATTAATTATTATTATTATTAATTATTATTAATATTTAATTATTTTACTTCTACATAAAGCCTAAATTTGTTATTAAATATATCATCATAAACTCCTACTAATATTATAAACGCGAAAGTTTGTAAGTATGGATGTTTGTTACTTGCACGTGAAATTACTGAATGGAATTTAAATAAATATTAGCTTTTTTTTTCTGTGTTGTGTTGTCTGCAATCAGTTCTACTATAAGCAGATTGTGTGAGGGTAATTAGGTGAGTGAGTGTGCTCTCCGGTGGGAACATCTTCTCGTTTATTTCCAATGGGCTCAGTCGTCACTGATTATGTCTTTCCTTTTTAATCTTTTCCTATAACCTCGATGCGTTAGTTGTGAGGCCAGGGGATTGGGGTGATGTCGCAGTCGCCGGTGATAGCCTAGCAAACTGTTTTTAATTTCGTCCTTTGCCATAACTATATATTATTTATATAATATAATAGCTTATCTATCAGAATAACACATAGGCTACTTTTTATCCCGGGAACAAGTTCCTTTAGAAAACGGGAACGGAAAATCTTTATCACGCGGGCAGAGCCGCGGGCGTCGACTAGTATATCATAAACCTAAAATAAAATCACAATAACAGAGATGTTCCATTTCGATTGCTACTGCCAATCATTTTTTCTGTGGCGTGCCAGGAGAAAATACATTGTCGATCTATCTTGGCGGCGGCTGAGGAAGCGTTGTGGTGCCTACGTGACTTGGCCTACCGGCCCTTAAGGTGTTTCTATTAACGAGCTTTAGTTAAGCCGTTGGTCCCACCTACCAGTAACATGGCAGTCGGTCGCTTATGTGCGGCTTGAAAATATACTACTCGGGACTTCACGCGATATAATAGTTACTTATACCGAATTGTCGAACGATATATACAGATGACAAATAAAGTATAAAAATTTCTCTTTCCAGATGTCTTCCAAGGACTACAGCAGATATTCCAGCCATATCACCAAGCACCAGATTTATTATCTCAATACCATGACGTTAGCAGATACACAGGAACAAACAGACAAACAAACAGACAAGAAAACAAGAAGAAAACTGAAACGACGGACAGACATACGAAAAAAACACCTTTAAATCGACATGATAGCACTCATACTACTACTACGCCTAAACCTAGTAGAAAAACTACAAAAGCTAATTCTAGTCAATCTAATACTAGTAAACATTCTAATATTAGGAAATTTAATTCGGATATAATATTTAGGGATTTCGATTCATATAATTTTGAAATGACTACTAAAAGAAACAGGGTAACTACTAGCAACAGACCTAAAACCACAACAACTGTTGCACCTTTAAATAATATGTATAATATTCACAAAACAATGCCAGAAAATGCTTTTGATATGACAATTTATGATAACAGTTATAATAGACCAGTTGCAGAAAACTATAGACATTTTAATACAGATATAGTGTTTAAAGATGATGATATGATAAATTATGGCACAACTACTAAAAGAAATCGGGTAACTCCTAACAACAGAGTTCGAACAACTACAACAAAATCTACTCACAGCTTTTATAACTTTGACAGACCAACCACTGAAAAACCGAGGATTATTTCTGATCAAAACAGACGCCCTGTTAATTTTAACAGACCGGTTACTGAAAATTTATATGAAAATAAACACCAAAACGAGAACTATGGCAATCGACAAATAAATTATGATAAAAATAGAAGAATTGACAGTAATTTAGGCTATAATAATAATAATTTTAATAATATGCCAGCCAACAATTGGAACACTAACTCTCAAAATATAAATAATAATAACAAGCAAAACAACAAATATCCAAACAACAGTCAACACAATGACAATTTTGAAAAACCGACAAATAATAGGAATCCTGACGTTATTGGTATCAACACACAAAATATACCAAACGGAAATAATAATTTTGGTACAATTGTTTCTGGTTTTAGTAACACAGGTGACAATAGAGGTGATAATAAATTTGATAATAGTAACAGTTTTAATACAGGAAACAATAGGGGTCCCACCAACAATTTTAATAACGGTAACGATAGGGTACCCACCAACCACTTTAATAACGGTAACGATAGGGTACCCACCCACAACTTTAATAACGGTAACGTTATGGTTCCCACCAACAACTTCAATAACGGTAACGTTATGGTTCCCAGTAACAACTTTAACACAGGTAACGATAGGGTACCTACCAACAACTTTAATATAGGTAACGATAGGGTACCCAACAACAACAACTTTTATAACGACAACAATAGAGGACCTACCAACAACTTTAATAACGGCAATAATAGGGTTCCTACTAACAACTTTAGTAACGTTAACAATAGGGTACCTGCCAAGAACTACGGTAGTTCAAATAATCGTGGAATTATCAACACTGACTATGACGGTAGCGAAACAATAACTAATAATCCATTACTCAATCGTCCTGGTGTGAAACCTGTTCCTGTTGACGTCAATAAGCCGCCAATAACAAACAAACCTATAACAGAGGCTGCTTTCAATGATAGGTTTGGAACGTACACTGAGAGTCCTGATAATTCTCCTGAAATATTGATTGGACCCGATGAAGATGATATGTCAGAAGCACAGAAGAAAAGATATCTGGATTTGGCAGATAAAAGTAAGAATTTCGATTAATCAAATCTTTTGTTTACGAGGAGTTTTGGATAGTTTAATAACCATATACTGCTGGCTAAGCAGAGGACAAAAAAAAATGTGTGTACCAGAGTACTACGATATATCATTTTCCTACTATTTACAACTTCACGAAAATTGGTTAGATAAGGCTTACGCATACGTCGAGAAAGAAGTTTCACTTACATCGATTAAGAAGTTTCACTTCAAAACAACATGACGCGTAGCCGAAAATCGTGACGTTTTTACAGCTATAAAGTTTCTCTTATACGTCGAAAAATAAGTTTCACTTCAATAGGAAATATTTTTCTATACGAAACAGGTATAGGGAAACTTTACCACGCGGGAGAAGCTTTTAAATACACTTTTTCCTATATTTCAGTGTGCGAAAGCTTCAAAAGCCTAAATTTCAAGGAAATAGTGGCACTTCCTCTACTGCCATCGCCAGACCCAATACAAGTGAATGTCTCATCCTGCGCGCCAGTAACAGCCCCTCTTGTTATTGGAGGGAAAGTTGCAACTATCAATGAATTCCCACACATGGCGGTGGTTGGCTGGAAGAAAATAAGAGTAAGTATTATTGTGATACTAGTCAGCCATTCTTCCGTACAAACTTCTTAGAACGATAACTCACAAACAAAATTACCATACTTAATTAAAATCTTAGTTCAAAAGTTAGAAGCCACAAAACATATTTTTAATAAATATTGTAGGACACTTTTAAAACAGCGCCATTAAGCCTAAACTAAGCTAGCAGCAACTGATATACATACCTAAATATTTTTAAATACATACATACATATTACACAACAGCCTAAATAAATAAATAAATATTGATAATTTTGATTTATGATATTGATCTTCATGGAGTCTCGGGTGAACCCTCAAAAGTATAACCCCAGAGCTTCCGACATACTCTGCAGCCTCATTTTCCGTCACTATTTGGATGTTACCTTCTTCTTTAGGTATTATCCCACTTCCTTACAGCGAGCAGACCACCTACCGTCCTCAGACCCCCGGTCATGGAGGCCGGTAGTCTTGGGTGAAGACAAGTCCGTGACGCCCAAACCGTAGACTGCGGTATTCGGGAGGTAAAGTCCTTTCCCGCTCCCTCTTGACCCTCTTTTTCGCGAGCATGACTTATTTGACTGTGTCTTCTTCTTTGCCGATTCACTCTTGACAGACGGTCGTGGTTATCACGTAGAACCGTTTCGACATCCTTCCCTTTTGATCGTGATACGAGTGTATTGGTGCACTAGGCCGCCTACTGCTGATTTAATCTGGTCGCCCATACGATGATGGGTGACCTGCCGCGCAGCCTGTGCTTTTGACCTTCGAGTCCTCTCTCACTCCCTCGAGAAAGATAGGGTGGACTATCTTTCTCGAGCATGACTTATTTGATTGTGGATTGAAGTAATATTTATCTTTTTAATAATTCCAGGCAACTGGCTACGCATGGAAATGTGGAGGTTCTCTAGTGTCCGACCAGTACGTGCTAACTGCTGGCCACTGTACTTATCAGGACAAGGATTATGAAGTTGAGAGGTAGGTATTCTCTCTCTGTATGTTTATCTCTTCATCTTCTTTTCTCTACAGTTCCAGCATATTTCCACATACTTCTATAACAAACGTTTGAATCTGAAGAAAATTTTGAGTTTATAAATTTGTTTCTTAATTTACACAATTCCCACATCTCACCCGTAAAGGTATATTGCGTTTACACTGACTAGAAATCGAGCGGAGTATAGCAGACCGTGAATTGTTCTATCACAGAGCTCGTAATCACTATGATCCAAATTTTGAGCACTGTGATTGGCCAATTTCTTATAAGCTCTATTCTGCTCTACTGCAATAACGCGTATAATAGACTTTCGTCTTCTGGTATTGCGGTATTGGCGATTATAACCTTTAGGGCAATTTTTCCACAGTGCCATTCAGCGCAAATTACGCTGCATTAGCTTGTGCTTTGGTATCGAGACAACTAAATACATACTGTAGCATCTAGACATTGTACTAAGTTTAGTCGACTGTTCTTCACATAACTTCAAAAGAACAATGTAAATTAATTATTGTAAGCCATACATACATTTTAAAAGAAAAATAACTCCATGGATGCTCATGGAGTTTTTTTGCCAGATTCTTCTCGATGAAGGGTAGGCTGCCCTTGGAATTGGCAACTAGAATTACTCTCATTTTAGTTATTGTCATGGCTATTCATAAGTGCCTAAAATGGTCTACATGAATAATTAATAAAAAAAACAATCAAGGAGCTCATCAAAGAGATTTGTCCTGGTTTGGGAATTGAAACCACACTTGATGTCCGTTGTAGTTTGCTGAACACGCCTAACTCAACCGGATCCTTTTAGTGATTTTCTTTGTCAAACTTTAAGTATAACCTGTCGTCGTCGTGCTTACCCGAGTGACGTTTAACTTTGTATGACCTCAAGTTAGAGGCTTGGATAGAATTCTTCTATGTTTTATTAGAATTCACAGAAAGTGTTATCCAACCCTCTCGTTGCCGATTCTAAAAAAGCATACATACACATTGTCACGCCTTTATTCCCGCAGTGTTAGGCAGAGGTATATTAATCACCCACATTTCACCGCATGCATTTTTGTCCCACGTAACTTGTGGTGAGCGCATTGCCGTGTTGAAATGGATAGGCGCAGGCCATGGCGACCTGCTGTTGATATTTTCAAGCCGCTTACAAGGCCGTCAACTGGGCTTAACGACTGTCATTTTCCTGGCAACTGTGAATAACGGCTTCAATGTGCCTTCCGAAGCACGGAAACGCTCGTAAATCTAAATGCCACAAAGTGGTCACCCATCCAAGGACCACCTATAGCGAAAGGTTTTTAACGCAGTGATCGTTTACAGAACACTGAGTTGGCAGGGCCACGAACGCTTCAATTACACAGTTATAATTGACATTTATATAGTCTATCGAACCATAGAAAATTTGAACTCTCTGCCCAAGCACATGTTTTCCTTCGATTAGAAACACAGGTGCTTCAAGCAAATGTCTCTTCATACACATCATTGGGCCGCAAACTTATTTATTCCTTAGACCACTTTATGGCTTTCTGTCAGGCAAGAAACTCCGATAAGGTGAAATAATAAATATAAAAAAAAAAATACAAAAAAAAAATATGATCGATATTTCATTAATTCATAGCTCAGATTCTTTGATTTCAGTGGTCCACCGCAAGCCGTGCAGCTTGGCTCCTCGTACCTAGACGACCCCGGGGCTTTGGTCGTGAAGATATCAGCGGTCATTCGACATCCCAAGTATAAGCAGAGAAGGTCTTACTATGATGTAGCGCTTATTAAGCTAGCGGAGATTGTCAAGTAAGTCCTGACTGACTGTATGTTTGTTGCACCATTTGTGATGCAGAAGATCACAGTGGAACAGACGTATACCCTGTACCCTAAACTACTGAATAGGTTTGATGTGTGATCAATCAATCAAAAAAAATGTCCCTACAATCAAATCAGACTATGGAAATATGCTGTTGGGCGAAGATCTCTCAGAATTTGTGCATATCCAATCCCTTACCTACTTTTCTAGGTCGTCCGTTGGTCCGTCTGAATGTGTGAGTATCATAGATTATATTATGACATCAACAAAAAAATAAAGTCCCGAAGTAATTTATTAGTGGTCATGGGTAGAATTAATTCGTTGTTGATATACCTACATTATTATATTATTATTATATTATTATACTACATCAACGACATATAAATTTCACTACATAAACTTAAAAAAACATTTTAAGTACAATTAAATAAATAATTTAAAATATCTTATTAGTTTTTAGTACTTATTAAGGTGGTCATGCTACGCTGAAAGTTTGCTGGCTCGTTTTTCAAACCAAAGAGCTGTCTGAAATATTTATAATGTCCAAATTTATGCTAGTTGGTAATTTGGAAACAGTTATTAAAATTTGTATATTGCCTAGAAAAGCGTTAAAAGTACTAATATATCGAGACTTAGAGTTTCACCTATAATAACGTAGTGAATCTTCAAGCAAACTACGAAAGACAAATCGTCATGACTCAACGAGGGGTATAATTTTGTTAAGTTAATTTCTTTTAAATACTACTATGGAGGTATACAAGCATACAATCCACCACTCGGGATATTTGCCACACCAGATGTGTTCTGCACATATATGGTTAATTATGTGACGTCATTGGTGAATGGTGGACAAACAACACAACACAACAGACAAATTCCATCAAATTTATTTTTTGTAGATTCACGGAAGTGATTCGGCCAGCGTGTTTGGGGGATCCCCCGGCTGTCGGTCGGTCTATCGTCGCGACCGGTTGGGGCAGGACTGAGTTTGGTGAGATTTCACTCTACATTTACATAGCTATTCCCGGGTATGACGAATACAAAGAACAACAAAACATAAAAACAAAACGTAAAGGCTACTTGTCAGTTGATGACTACATTAATGACAATTCGTTAAAATATAGTTGAATGTAATAAATTGTGATTGTCAAAATATTGTCATATTAATAATATAACATAATTTGTAAAATATTGTAATAACCTTATAATGTAATGATTAGACATGTATAATAATTTCAGATACCTAAAATATTCGACATTCTTATCTATAATATTTTGACATATTTAAAAAATTTGACGATTTGGAATTTGATTTGATTTAAAAATTTGATAGAAGCGCTCGCGGCCCCGCGGTCTCAGTGTTCTGTAAACGATCACTGAGTTACGCAACTTTCACTATGGCTGGTCCTTGGATGGGTGACCACTTTGTGGCATTTATATTTGCGAGCGTTTCCGTGCTTCGGAAGGCACGGAAACACAGCCAAACAAAGCACCTATATAATATTAATAAATTAATCTAAGTCAATTTTTCATATTTCAATTGCATGCCGTAAATGGCCAAATATGTGAAACCAATTAAAATATTGTACACCTATGTACCATGTTTGAAGCAATAAATGATTATTCCAGGAGGCGAACACTCCGTGGAGCTCCGCAGCGTGTCCGTGTCCGTGTGGGACATGCGCTCGTGCCGCGACATCTGGGGCACGTCGCTCAAGCTGCCGAGCGGGCCTGCGCCGCACAGCCACGTGTGCGCCGGAGACAGGAGCGGCGGGAAGGACACGTGTCAGGTACACCACGCCACACACAGCCTGTCTATACTTCTATATCTATATCCGTATCCGTATCAATATTCGTATTCGTATCCGTACTCGTACCCGTACCCGTATCCGCATCCGCATCCGCATCCGCATCAGTATCCGTATCTGTATCTGTATCTGTATCCGTATCCGTATCCGTATCCGTATCCATATTGTTACGCGTATCCGTATTCGTCCCATATCCATATCCGTATCCATATCCATATCCATATTCATATCCGTATCCATATCCATATCCATATCTAATAAGTTTAAATTATGGAACGCATTGCGTCGCTGCCGCGGGTAGACGCGATTTGTTTTTTTTTATTCACACTGGCCGTTTATACACTCACAAGACCACAGCATTTATTTCTTATGTTGGATTTTTACAGCCGTCTGCCTAACCAAATTTAGTACTATTTCTAAAATTTATTTCTTCTCTAGGGAAGGAAGCAATTACCCGCCTAAATATGGGACTTTGCTACTCAGATCAAACAAACTTTCCGAGTATGAAAATTAAAAATTATTTTTATTAGTTCTTTTTAAGACAGTTTGCCTTTTACACAGGGTGACTCCGGCGGTCCCGCCCAAATCCAAGATGGTTGCGTTTGGCGCGTCGTTGCCGTCACTTCATACGGGAGGTCTTGTGGAGCGCCTAACACCCCAGCACTATACGCCATCACGCAGCGGGTCTTCGTGGCCGCCCAGGTATTCGAAGACCAGGGTCAAGGAGACCAGGGTCTCAGAGACCAGAGAGAACCGTCGTTCGAGAATAGAAGAGAATCAGTATCTAATGGCCGACCAGGGTTCAGTGACACGATTGAGCCAAATTATAGTGTATATAGTAATTATAGAATTCAGTAAATTATACATATAAATGTAATAAGATATTGTTTTGTTTTTTTATTTCTCGCTCCCTAAATTGGTGAAAAGAGCCATCTCATGGATAAAAGTGACACTAATGTAAATAAATAAATAAATATCCATCACGCCTTATCGCCGAAGGGGTGGCAGAGGCATATTATATGCCCACTTTTCACCGTGTGGATTCCTGTCCCACGTAATAGGTGGTGAGCCCATTGCCGTGTTGAAATAGACAGACGCCGGTTGTGGCTACCTGCTGTTGAAATTTTCAACCGCCCATAAGGCCTTCAACCAGGCTTAACGACTGCCATTTTACTGGCAATCGGGACCAACGGCTTAACGTGCCTTCCGAAGCTCGGAAACGCTCGCAAATGTAAATACCACAAAGTGGTCACCCATCCGAGGACCAGCCATAGTGAAAGTTGCGTAACTCAGTGATCGTTTACAGAACACTGAGACCGCGGGGCCACGAGCGCTTCACTAATGTGAAATGACTAACGCCATCTATCGAAGAGTAGAGTAGAGTAACAATAACTGTTCCAACCTGGGATCGAGCACCAGAACAAAATAATTGCTTAAGTCAAGAAAGAAATGTTATTCGATAATTAAAAAAATGCAAGATAAAGATGCATTTTTAAAATGTTTTTAATTAGGCGTTCAAGCGGCAAGTAACAGAAAATAAACCGTACATGTGTAAGTCTCATTTTGTAATTACGAGTAATATATCTGTATCGGATTTAAATATGGATTTGAATTTATATTCAGATTCAGATACACATCAGATCAGATCAGATTAGATACAGATTCGAAGTCAGTTTTAGATTCAGATTCAGATTCAGAACAGATCAGATCAGATAAGATTAGATTCAGTTTCAGATTCAGATTCATCATCAGATCATCTGATCTGATCTGATCTGAACTGATCTGATCTGATCTGATCTGAATCTGAATGTGAATGTGAATCTGATCTTATCTGATCTGATCTGTACTGATTCTGAATCTTAAACTGTATTCGAATCTGTATCGGTTTTGATCTAATCTGATCTGATATGATCTGAATATGTTTTAATCTGAGCTAATGTGATCTGATCAGAATCTGAATCTGTTTTGATCTGATCTGATCTGATCTGATTCTGAATTTGAATCTGCTGAATCTGAATCTGAATTTGAATCTAATCTGATTAGATTAGATTAGATCTGTTCTGAATCTGCATTTGAATGTAATCTGATTAGATTAGATTCAAATTCAGATTCAGATTCAGATCAGATTCAGGTCAGATCAGATCAGATCAGATTTAAACAGATTCAGATTCTAATCAGATCAGATTCAAATTCAGATACAGATTCAGATTCAGCAGATTCAAATTCAGATTAAGATTCAGGTCAGATCAGATCAGATTTGAACTGACCTGATCTGATCTGATCTGAACTGATCTGATCTGATCTGAATCTGAATGTAAATCTGATCTTATCTGATCTGATCTGTACTGATTATAAATAATAATAATAAATATTGTTATGTGGCAACCTCAAGCATAACAGCTGATTTGAATTGGTTCCGTATTTTATATTGTAATATTGCAAGAATAATTATAATTTTAACTAAAAACCAATTCATCATTGCCAAATAATACCATATTGAGTGTTAAATAATCATTTTCGCTATTTATTCTGCTAAAAGTAGATAAATATAAACTTGAAAATTGTACCGGTGTAGTGACAGTTAGAACATCGGAAAAAATTTCAATATTTGAAATTATTACTTGGATTTGGCAAGATTTATAAAACATTTTGTTATAATTACGTACTACAGAATCAGTAATTATTACAAAGTAGACTCATAGCAAAGAAATGCGAAACAAAACAAGGTTATGTTTTATTCATAGAAAATTACAAAATCGCACTATGAATTGACATATGAGGATGTAAAAGTAAATAAACTCACAAACCTTGATTGAAAAAACTATTAGTTTTATAAATTTTGTCAAATCCAAGTAATAATTTCAAATATTCAAAAATTTTCCGACGTTCTAACTGTCACTACACCGGTACAATTTTTAAGTTTATATTTATCATCTACTTTTAGCACAATAAATAGTGAAAATGATTATATTTAACACTAAATATGGTAATATTTGGCAATGATGAATTGGTTTTTAGTTAAAATTATAATTATTTTTGCAATATTACAATATAAAATACGGAGCCAATGCAAATCAGCTGTTATGCTTGGGGTTGCCACAAGGAAAAAACCACAATACAGATTTAAATACAGATTAAGATTCAGAATCAGTACAGATCAGATCAGATAAGATCAGATTTACATTCAGATTCAGATCAGATAAGATCAGGTCAGTTCAAATCTGATCTGATCTGACCTGAATCTGATCTGAATCTGAATTTGAATCTGCTGAATCTGAATCTAATCTAATCTGAACTAATCTAATCTGATTAGATTATTTATCACAGTTAGGTCACTCTGTAATAAATCATACATATCCAGGAGCTTCATACTCTCAAATTATAGATTTTTATATTGACTGGTACACACTGCATGCAGTCTACTATAGTGGTGCTGGTTGGTAGAAGAGGCAATATTAATAGTGACAAACTTTTAAAACATTTTGATAAGTTATCAAGTCTGCAAGTAAAGCAAGTAATTTTGTCCACCTTGCCATACAGCACTGCTATGAGCCACAAGGAAAATCACTTAAGATACAAATTAAATATGAAACTACATACCATGGTATCATGGTATCATTTGAAATCAATTTCATATAAATATGAAACAGCAGAGAAACAGAGTAGGGAACAGGTGTTAGCCATAGGTAAATTAGTAAATTCATGTCATTGTCAAAATTACCAATTGACATCCGCAGGCCATGTTCCCTCCTCACCCTTAAGTTGTGAAAGAATTAGATGCAATGATGAATTTTCACCAATTAAAACTGTGTGCAGTGTGGATAATAGTATATTAAGTTCAAGTAGTAATTGCGAGGCATCTACGAGTATAATAGAAAAGTTGCAAATAAAAAGTGATGCAAAGACCATAGTCTATTGTGATGAAATAGGTAAACATTTTGGACATTATTTATCACAGTTAAGTCATTCTGTAATAAATCATACATATCCAGGAGCTTCATACTCTCAAATTATAGATTTTATATTGACTGGTACACACTGCATGCAGTCTACTATAGTGGTGCTGGTTGGCAGAAGAGGCAATATTAATAGTGACAAACTTTTAAAAGTTTTTGATAAGTTATCAAGTCTGCAAGTAAAACAAGTAATTTTGTCCACCTTGCCATACAGCACTGCTATGAGCCACAAGGAAAATCACTTAAGATACAAATTAAATATGAAACTACATACCATGGTATTATATTCCAAAAAAATTGAATTGTTCGATTGGAACATAATTTTCAATAATAATAGTTTGTTGACATTAGATAGATATTTTCTATCAAAATTTTTACAACGAAAGGTAGCTCTGTTGCTATCTAATTTTTTAATTTTTCAAGCCAAATTATTGGCTAGTTCAACTGCTTTTATTGAGCAGGATAGTTTTGATACTTCACATTTGGAAAATGAAATTCCAAAAAACTAGTTTATAGGACAACGGATAATAAATCTGGCCAGTTGACTTTGGCCCCTGAGAATAATCTTAGTAAAAATATTGTTTTTATAAACCTGGTGCACCATAATGTTAGAGGTTTAATAAATGGTAAAGATTTAGAGTTAGAGCTATACATTAATGCAAATTCTATTAATTTTTTTTGTGCTACAGAGCACTGGTTAAAAGATCATCAAATCACATTGTTGAACTTCGTAAATCACCAGGTCGCTAGCTCGTTCAATAGAAAACATTCTAAACGTGGAGGCTCTTTAATATTAATTAATAAAAACTTAAAATTTAAAGAACGTAAGGATTTAGTAGCCCTCTCCATTGAGCGAGTTATTGAGATTGCCAGTATTGAGTTTGAGCATTTCATCTTGTTAAGCGTATACAGTCCCCCTGATGCTTCTTACATTAAATTTGAAGAAAAGCTTGAAGAAGCACTGTTCAAATGCCAATGTTCTAAGAAATCTATAATAGTTTGTGGAGATTTTAATGTTGATATATTAGATACATCATTAACTCCATCAGAGAGAAATAAAATGAAAAATTTATTTAAATCCTTTAATCTGCATAGTACATTCTTAGAACCCACTCGTATTACAGCCACCAGTGCAAAATGTATTGATAATATTTTTACTGATATTAAACCTATAGATAAAGGTATTGTGGATCCTGTGGAGTCAGATCATCGTGGCCAATGGATAAAATTTCCTAAAAGTAGTAACAAAGTCAGCAAAAAACAAATTAAATATGTACCAATTAACCAAAGTCGTTTGAATAATTTTAAAGAAAATGTATTAAAGAGATTACCATATCTACCTAACTTCACTTGTGTAGACCAGTCTTATAAACACTTATTTAATTTGATTAATGATGAGTTTGGCAAAGTTTTTACCTCAAAAACTCTACAGGGGGCCTACCATAAACTTTTGCTATATCTGCCAAGCGCAGAGCAGCTCAACTTGACACGTAACCTGGCAGGTTTTCAATTTGTACCATGAACCTTTTCGGTTGAGCTGCAATGTATCGAATTCTGACACGCGTATTTATCTCTGGTCAATTTGGTAGCAAGTCACTTAGTCTGACGTCATAAGACTAATCGTTCTAAAACAGTACCGTACTCATTATCGGTTTACCGGTTTTATGAACCTAGAATATAATAATTGGATAATTATAGTTTATTATCAAGTTGTTTAAACAAACTGTGTTTATTTTCGATAAAAACAACCATAATACGTCATTTGAGACATTGGGGACTCTTAGAAGGCACTTCATATACTCAACTGAAAAAGTTATCAAGTGTTACAATTCTTGAACGACATTTAATACGACTTATGTTTACAATTGGAATGAAATTTACGAGGGAATTTGAAACTCATATGTGGATTGCTTTTTGTTATGTTTTAGTTTAGTTATTTATGTCCTCTAGCCTCTAAACTTTTTGACTGTGTACATTCATTATCGTTTATACGTTTGTCTCGGTCGCATCCGTGCTAAATATTGTGTGTGTTTACAACTAGGAATAAAATAAAATAAATGAATACTATTGAAGTCAAAGTGTGTGCAACTATGAGTTCAAGGAGTGTCGTTTGAAAAATTTGAAATAGGTACCTAAAGTTGGAGTTTCTAAATGCTCACAAAGATATCGCTCTGTGGGCTTCAATAATGTGTTCAAGATTGTGGAATCTTTAAATTCTATAGTGGGCGGTGCTATTAAAGACTGGAAAAATTGCTCAAAGTAAGTTAGTATGTTTTCTTTTCAATTGATTTATGTCGTTCACGTCTCCCAGGGATTCAAGTGGCAGTGAATATAATAATTACTCAGCCAAGTAATATGTTTTAAATCAAAATAAATGTAGTTTTCATGGTCATCGTGATGACATCCTTATAATTTAATATAATATGTATAAGGTTGTTACCATCTAACTATGTGGTATTTGATAAAGTTATTTTTTACAATGGCATGAACACAGGGATAGTTTTTATCAATTTTACACATAAAAAATAACATTGAAATAGTACAATATTATTTTTTTGACTTGTTAACTATAATATTTTGCAAGCAACATCAAATTAATTATCTACTCATGTGCTATAGTGCAAAATCATCATCGTAAAACTCGTAATATGTTATCTTTATCACACATCTAAAATAATGGCAAATATAATGAAATTTATTTTTTAGAATAATGTTTAATGGTGTCAGAATAATATTCTGACCAACAATTAATAAATACTATCGATTTTTAATTAAATTTAAAGGAAACAGTTCAATTAAAGTTACTCTTTTACGCCTGCTAAATATGACAACACGGCAGCTCAGTTCTCGATAGTAAACATGTCAAAAATCACTTCATGGTAACGCCAAGCCGCTGAAATGTTAATCACGTGACCTCTGACAGGCAATCGCTGACTCGCCTGCTGTCCAACGCGTTTATGGTACAAAATAAGGCGGCCATTCAATTATCGGCTATAATTGACCTGCTATAAGAGTTTATGGTAGGCCACCAGATTGGTGGTCGTCCTGTTTTCAGTGACTGGGCAACACCAGGTATCTTTAAAAGTAGAAATAAATTATTTGAATTATATTCAGAAAAATCATATAATTTTAGGCAAACCTTTCAGGAATATGTTAAAAATTATTCAAAGATATTTAAACAAACGTGTCATCTTGCTAAGTCAAACTTCATTAAAAATAAAATTTCTAATTCTGTAAATAAAATAAAAATGACTTGGAACATCATTAACTCTGAATGCGGTAGATCTTTAGTGACTGAAAGGGATTTCCACTTAAAAGTAAATGGTTGCCATGTTACAGGGGACCTGGAAGTGGCTACGGAGTTTGAACACTTTTTCAAAAATGTACCTATATTGACAACAAAATCTCTCCAAGCATCTTCCAGTTCCGCTGAACTTTTATTAGAAGAATCTGTTCTTTGTTGCAGGGATGCATTTGTATTCACAGATATTTGTGCTCAGGACATTGTAAAAACATTTAAATGTATCGAAATTAAGAAAACCGCGGACATTTGGGGATTATCGGTCAGAACTGCATCATGTATAATTGAGGTAATTGCGCCCCATGTAGCAACTGTGTTTAATGACTGTGTTTCTAGTGGTACATTTCCTGATTTAATGAAACACAGCAAAGTCGTTCCCTTGTTCATGGCTGGCAGCGCTACAGAGCCGTCTAATTTCCGACCAGTGTCAGTGCTGCCAACTTTGAGCAAAGTATTTGAAAAAATAATCCTGAATCAAATGCTATCCCATTTTAATAGTCATAAAATACTCCATGCGAATCAATTTGGGTTTACGAAAGGGCGCTCAACTTCCGATGCTGGTGTTGAGTTATTAAAATGTATTCATGAAGCATGGGAAGACAAGCACGATGCATTAGGTATATTTTGCGATCTATCAAAGGCTTTTGATTGCGTTCAACATGAAACGCTGTGCAGGAAACTACACCACTATGGAATAAGAGGCAAAGCTCTCGACCTTCTGTCTTCATATTTGAACAATAGAATACAGAGGGTCGATATTAATGGTACACGTTCTGTAGGATCCATGGTTACAATGGGTGTGCCGCAAGGCTCGATACTTGGGCCATTCTTGTTCCTCATTTATATTAATGATTTACCATTTTATGTAGGGGACAGGAATAGGATTGTTTTGTTTGCAGATGACACCTCATTAATTTTTAAAATTAAAAGACAATTAGATAACTATGACGATGTAAACAATGCAATTGCAAGAGTAGTTCATTGGTTCAGCTCAAATAATCTTTGCCTTAATGAAAATAAAACTAAATGTATAAAATTTACTCTACCAAATGTAAAACAAGTTGCGGCCAATGTTCAACTGAATGGACAAGTGTTAGAGTTTGTAGAATCAACTGTGTTCCTAGGTATAACTATTGATGCCAATTTGCAGTGGGGCCCACACATAGAAAAGACAGCCTCTAGATTAAGTTCGGCTGCATACGCTGTAAAAAAGATCAGGACTCTAACAGATGTGGATACGGCTAGAATGGTTTACTTCAGCTATTTTCATAGTATTATGTCTTACGGTATTCTCCTTTGGGGGAGTGCTGCAGATTTAAATATTATTTTTGTTCTACAAAAGCGGGCTGTACGCGCTATTTATAATTTGGGCCCCAGAGTTTCTCTCCGAGAAAAATTCAAAGAAGTAAATATTCTAACCGTACCATCACAATACATTTTTGCCAATCTTATGTATGTCCAGAAAAATCTATCACAGTTTTCTAAACTCTGTGATAAACATAATATAAACACTAGAAATAAAAATAATCTTTCAGTCCACCACAGTCGACTACATAAGATTGGCGATTCTTTCCAGGGTAACTGTATACGCTTTTACAACAAGCTTCCCTGTGACCTGAGAAATTTACCTTTAAATAAATTTAAAAAGTTTATTAAAAGCAAGCTTTGTGAAAAAGGTTTTTACTCC
The DNA here is from genome assembly GCA_948477245.1 of Thumatha senex. Classification (NCBI taxonomy): domain Eukaryota; kingdom Metazoa; phylum Arthropoda; class Insecta; order Lepidoptera; family Erebidae; genus Thumatha; species Thumatha senex. Next base: position 2,272,941 of record OX419751.1, read on the forward strand.
GTTACAGACTATTTGCAGGACAGGGACGCCTGGAAATGATCTGCTGGCAAAGTGAAATAATATTAAATTGTAAATAGGCCATCAAAAAAAAAAGCCTTCCTAAGTTTCATGCCGGTTCTTCTCAGGTGGGCCGCGTTCCGAACCGGTGGTCGCTTTAAATATTTTAAATAGGGTATGACATTTTGTAAGCGCCGTTAAAATGGTCTATGCAAAATAAAGATATTTTTATTTATTATTATTATTTACCAAAAAAATTTAATTGTTCGATTGGAACACAATTTTCAATAATAATAGTTTGTTGACATTAGATAGATATTTTCTATCAAAATTTTTACAACTAAAGGTTGGTTTAATATTAGTAAAAATATTTTCAATACATTTTGCACTGGTGGCTGTAATACGAGTAGGTTCTAAAAAAGTACTATGCAGATTAAAGGATTTAAATACATTTTTCATTTTATTTCTCTTTGATGGAGTGAATGATGTATCTAGTATATCAACATTTTTTTTTTAAATTGAGCGAGTTATTGAGATTGCCAGTATTGAGTTTGAGCATTTCATCTTGTTAAGCGTATACAGTCCCCCTAATGCTTCTTACATTAAATTTGAAGAAAAGCTTGAAGAAGCACTGTTCAAATGCCAATGTTCTAAGAAATCTATAATAGTTTGTGGAGATTTTAATGTTGATATATTAGATACATCATTAACTCCATCAGAGAAAAATAAAATAAAAAAAATATTTAAATCCTTTAATCTGCATAGTACATTCTTAGAACCCACTCGTATTACAGCCACCAGTGCAAAATGTATTGATAATATTTTTACTAATATTAAACCAACCTTTAGTTGTAAAAATATTGTGGATAAAGGTATTGTGGATCCTGTGGAGTCAGATCATCGTGGCCAATGGATAAAATTTCCTAAAAGTAGTAACAAAGTCAGCAAAAAACAAATTAAATATGTACCAATTAACCAAAGTCGTTTGAATAATTTTAAAGAAAATGTATTAAAGAGATTACCATATCTACCTAACTTCACTTGTGTAGACCAGTCATATAAACACTTATTTTTAATGATGATGAGTTTGGCAAAGTTTTTACCTCAAAAACACTACAGATTGGTGGTCGTTCTGTTTTCAGTGACTGGGCAACACCAGGTATCGTTAAAAGTAGAAATAAATTATTTGAATTATATTCAGAAAAACATATAATTTTAGGCTTCACAGAATTAGAAATTTTATTTTTAATAAAGTTTGACTTTGCAAGATAACATGTTTGTTTAAATATCTTAGAATAATTTTTAACATATTCCTGAAAGGTTTGGTTAAAATTATATGATTTTTCTGAATTCAAATAATTTGTTTCTATTTTAAAAATACCTGGTGTAGCCCAATCACTGAAAACAGGACGACCACCAATCTGTAGAGTTTTTGAGGTAAAAACTTTGCCAAACTCATCATTAATCAAATTAAATAAGTTTGTATATGACTGGTCTACACTAGTAAAGTCAGGTAGATATGACAATCTCTTTACTATATTTTCTTTAAAAATATTCATACGACTTTGGTTAATTGGTACATATTTAATTTGTTTTTTGCAGACTTTATTACTAATTTTAGGAAACTTTATCCATTGGCCACGATGATCTGACTCTACAGGATTCACAATACCTTTATTTATTGGTTTAATATTAGTAAAAATATTATCAATACATTTTGCACTGGTGGCTGTAATACGAGTAGGTTCTAAGAAAGTACTATGCAGATTAAAGGATTTAAATACATTTTTCATTTTATTTCTCTCTGATGGAGTTAATGATGTATCTAGTATATCGACATTAAAATCTCCACAAACTATTATAGATTTCTTAGAACATTGGCATTTGAACAGTGCTTCTTCAAGCTTTTCTTCAAATTTAATGTACGGTGCTTTAGGGGGACTGTATACGCTTAACAAGATGAAATGCTCAAACTCAATACTGGCAATCTCAATAACTCGCTCAATGGAGAGGGCTACTAAATCCTTACGTTCTTTAAATTTTAAGTTTTTATTAATTAATATTAAAGAGCCTCCACGTTTAGAATGTTTTCTATTGAACGAGCTAGCAACCTGGTGATTTATGAAGTTCAACAATGTGATTTCATGATCTTTTAACCAGTGCTCTGTAGCACAAAAAATATTAATAGAATTTGCATTAATGTATAGCCCCAACTCTAAATCTTTACCATTTATTAAACCTCTAACATTATGGTGCACCTGGTTTATAAAAATATTTTTATTATGATTATTCTCAGGGGCCAAAGTCTGACAAAACTGGCCAGATTTATTATCTTGTAACACTTCTGAGTGTCGGTTACATATTCATGGGATTTGATTTACTAACCTTATTTTTATATACATCCCTTTGGTGGAAACAAACTCACTTTTCACAATACTTTAGTTATAACTCTAAAATCATTTGTCTAATTATTTAAAAGTTTATAATATTTCACATTGTTTGTGTTTGTTCGGAACGACATGAGTTTGACGTTGTCAAAACTGTCACGAACGTTTCGACTCTTATGGCGCGTTCTAAAATTAACGCGTGCGTCTATGGTGTCTTTCAGTTTGGTGCTGGACATTGAACTTGGATAGATTGGCTGTGCTGACTCACATCCACCCATAATGTATTGCGTGAGGTGTGACAAACAGGAATAGTAAGGTTTTCATGTTGGTTTTGTTTATTTTGTTAAGGTTTTGTCAAGGCTGTATAGGCCGTATGACTTGGCCGATTACGGCATCGAGCGAAAAAAAGAAAGGAGCTCAGTCCTTTTATGCTACGACATGGCGTCATGAGAATGTGCCTGTCATGGTGATTTAATTCGGATTAATATCCGAAGTCTTTTTAGCAAATATGTAGACATAATAATTGTTACTGAGGTGAGAATATTTGTTTATATTTGTTTCTTCGTAATCGGTAAGATTACTTGGCCTTTGCGAATAATATGTTCTTACGTTGGTTGTACTTTGTGTTTCAGTCTGCTTTTCAAGAGACTTAGCAAATAATATGAAAAAGGATAATGATAGAAGGATCTGGTTAAAACCCCACTAAAATAAGTGGTAAGTTAAAACTATATAATCTCTTAGACTGCATTCCTTAACAGAATGTTGAGGGTGAAAGTGATTTTTATTACAAATTACTAATGTCTGTAACTTTTCTGTTGTTACAGGGGTTGATGTTTTAGGTTTATGTTTATGTTTTCGGTTTTGTTCTTTTTCGTTTTGGTTCTTTATTTTATATCTACATAATAATTGAGTTTAACGTGTTTCACGTTCTCTGCATTCTACATTTTTACTCCTGAATGTCTGTAAGAAGACTTAAAGTAAGCGGAGACATTGTGCAAAGAGGATATTTTTCCCTACTCTGGTTGCCTTCTACCTGGACTTCTAGAATAGGAAGAGATGTGAAGGACTTGGATGTTCCTTAAACTTAAATCCAGATAAGTGGTAATCTTTAATTAGTTTCTTTGTATAATAACCCGGTAAAGGCCGACTGATGTTGATAGTTTAAAAGGAATAACTTTTAACTTTAAATATTCATTTCTCTGTTGCCTATGTAGATTTCAACTACTTTAATATACTGGACTACCGATGTGACGTTCCAGTTACACATATTTTATAATCTTTTTATTATCACAAAGGAATATTAATGTGAAACTTTATTTTTACCTTGTTATGTTGTAGTGTATGATGATGATGATAGGAAGCGGTGTTGTGTGTTAACAAAATTCAAAGATAGTTTAAATGTATGTCTGTATATAATTTAGATATTTTTAAGGTATCTGACAACTGCTTTAATATTTGTCATTTTAGGCCACGCCCCATTTCCATACTTTGATTTAAATTTTTATTTGTACTAAATATAAACTTATTTTTAAGTGACCATATATATATGGATCCCACTATGCTTGACTAAACCATTTCTTTTTACTTTCATATATGTATATTCATGCCTACATGTGGATATAGTTTAAATAAATATAATTAATAAGTTGATACTATGAGTTTTTTTTAATTGCATCATTCGTTTGGGTGTAAGGGGCCCCACCAAGATCTTCGGGGCCCAAGTCAACCTCCCGTGCTAGTGCGTGCACCTGCTGACTAACGGACGAGGCTCTGGCGCTGGCTTTCCCCTCTGGGGTTGGGAGGTCTGAGGGCGTCGCTCTCATAAAAGCCACCCGCCAAAACTAAATGGAAATGTACAATCGGAATGTAGCTAGGGATAGGGCGCCGCCGCAAAACGGCGCGCAGGAGCCCCGCCCGACTCCTGTGGCAAGTGGGCTAGGGCTGCCGTGTGTCGGGCCAGCACGGCTAAAGAAGTTAGCCCCAACCCGAATCCGCTTCGCATCTTGGAACATTGGCACGCTGACTGGGCGTGCGGTAGAGTTGGCCGAAGTACTCTCCAGGCGGAGGGTGGACGTGGTGTTCCTGCAGGAGACTCGGTAGAAGGGCAACAGAGCCCGGCCCTTGCAGAACGGCTACAAGCTGTATTACACGGGTGCGCCTGGTGGGGAGAACGGGGTGGCCGTTGTGCTCTCCGAGGGGCTGCAGAGTGGCATCTTGGAGGTGAAACGCTGTAGCGACCGGCTTATGATCGTGAGGGTGCTTATCGATGGGATTATTACCCACCTGATAAGTGCCTACGCGCCACAGGCCGGTTGTAGCGACGCCGATAAGATGTCGTTTTGGGGTCAACTCGAGGGAGTGCTTCGGAGCATTCCGTTGTCACAGGGAATCGTTTTGGGCGGCGACCTAAACGGTCATGTGGGTGAGAGGTGTGAGGAGTTTGAGCGTGTTCATGGTGGTTTTGGATACGGCACCCGCAACGCTGAAGGAGAAACTATCCTTAGAACGTGTGCGGCTGCCGATCTGGCCATTGTGAACACGTATTTCAAAAAGAAATCCGAACATCTCATCACCTACAAGAGCGGGAGGCGTACAACTCAGATCGATTTCCTACTCACTAGGCGACACAGCATCGGCAAGGTGGCCAACTGCAAGGTCATACCCGGTGAGAGTCTTACTGCACAACACCGTCTCCTTGTCATGGACCTCTGCGTGAAGCCCAAAGGCATCGAGCGGTGCCAGCGCCGCATCAGATGGTGGCTGCTTGATGAAACTAGGTCCCAGGAGTTCGTCTCAGCTGTCGGTGACAAGTGCACTGACACTGAAGGCGAACCAGTTCAAGATTGCTGGGACAAAGTTCAGGCGGCCATCCTTGGAGCGGCGAAGGTGGTGCTCGGTGAGTCTAAGGGTGGACGCAAATGTGACAAGAAAACTTGGTGGTGGAACGACGCAGTCCAGAGGGAGACTAGGGAGAAGAAAGCCCTCTTTAAAAAGTGGCAAGCGACCGGATCTCCTGAAGACCGCGACGCGTACAGGGCTGCCAAGCGCGCCACAAAGAGAGCTGTAGCCAGAGTCAGACGTGACCACTTACAACCTCTGTATGATAAGCTGGAATCGTCTGAGGGGCAGAAGCTCATCTATAAGCTGGCGCGCTCCAGGGTCAAAGCGGCACAGGATATATCCAAGTGTCGCTGTGTAAAAGACCCTGAGGGCAACCTGTTAAGCGAAGACCTCGCGGTAAAGGAGAGATGGCGCTCGTACTTCCACGAGCTGCTTAATAAACAGCACAAAGAGGTGCAGCCTCCGGACCTCCCTCCGAATCAGGGACTAGTGCCACCGGTAACGCCTGGAGAAGTCCTGACTGCGCTTCGCCGCATGAAGAATCGGAAAGCTGTCGGACCCGATGGAGTCCCCATCGAAGCCTGGAAGGCGATGGGTCCTCGCGGTGTGGGCATCTTAGTAAACCTTTTTAACCGCATACTCCTCAGCGGGCAGATCCCAAACCAATGGAGACTGAGTATAATTACTCCAGTCTTCAAAGGTAAGGGGTCAGTGCAGGAGTGCGGGAGCTACCGCGGTATTAAGGTGATGTCCCACACCATGAAGATCTTAGAGGGTTTTAGACTCTCGGATCCGGCAGGAGTGTACTCTCTCGGAGTGTCAATATGGGTTTCACCCTGGTCATGGGACCACGGACCCTGTTTTTGCCCTGAGGGTTGTCGCAGAGAAATACAGGTCGAAGAACACGCCTCTGCACTGTTTGTTTCTAGACATGCAGAAGGCCTTCGACTGTGTTCCTCGTGCGATGATCTGGTGGGCACTGCGGTCCAAAGGGGTTCCAGAGGTCTATATTGACACTATCCGGGACATGTACTGTGACTCCGATTCAATGGTTCGGACTGCTGTTGGCGACACGAAACCCTTCCCCATCACCGTCGGGGTACACCAGGGTTCGGTCCTTAGTCCGCTTCTGTTCTGTGTAATATTAGACGAATTATCGGACAGCATCAGAAACCCACATGAGCAGCCTCCATGGTTGCTCATGTATGCTGACGATATGGCGCTGGCAGACGCGGACAGGGGCAGATTGGTGCGACGTGTAAAGGCGTGGAAGGAGACGCTTGAGAACGGCGGTCTGAAACTAAATGTGGCGAAGACCGAGTACTTGGCAATAAACTCGACAGATCCCACATCCATCCGCATAGGCGGTGATTTGGTCGAGCGCACGGACCAGGTTAAATACCTGGGATCTGTTTTTCACACGTCCAGAGACATCGATTGCGATGTCAAGTCACGCATTGCTGCCGCGTGGGCCAAATGGCGGGAGATGACCGGTGTCATTTGTGACCCTAAAATGCCGATCCGGTTGAAGGGACAGGTCTACAAAACCATTATTAGACCTGTCCTTTTACATGGCAGTGAGACGTGGCCGATATTGGAGCGACACAAGCAGGAGCTGCGTGTCACGGAAATGAAGATGCTGCGGTGGATGTGTGGGGTCACGCGGATGGACCGCGTGAGAAACTCTCGCATCCGCGGCAGCCTTCACGTCCGTGACATTGCAGACAAGTTGCAAGAGTGTCGCCTTCGTTGGTATGGTCACGTCTTGCGGCAACCGCCGGGCTACGTAGGTAACAAATGTCTGGGCATGTCTGAATGCAAATTTAGATTCAAACTTATTATCTATTATTATTATTATATAATATTAGATTAATCTATCTCAATCTCAGCCTTAATTCCAATCCCCATCTCAATCTGAGTTTGAATCGCAATTGCAATCACAATTGAATAAAATAAAAATAAAATAAAATAAAAATATCTTTATTTTGCATAGACCATTTTAACGGCGCTTACAAAATGTCATACACTATTTAAAATATTTAAAGCGACCACCTGTTCGGAACGCGGCCCACCTGAGAAGAACCGGCAAGAAACTTAGGAAGGCTTTTTTTTTTGATGGCCTATTTACAATTTAATATTATTTCACTTTGCCAGCAGATCATTTCCAGGCGTCCCTGTCCTGCAAGTAGTCTGTAACGGAGTAAAAACCTTTTTCACAAAGCTTGTTTTTAATAAACTTTTTAAATTTATTTAAAGGTAAATTTCTCAGGTCACAGGGAAGCTTGTTGTAAAAGCGTATACAGTTACCCTGGAAAGAATCGCCAATCTTATGTAGTCGACTGTGGTGGACTGAAAGATTATTTTTATTTCTAGTGTTTATATTATGTTTATCACAGAGTTTAGAAAACTGTGAAAGATTTTTCTGGACATACATAAGATTGGCAAAAATGTATTGTGATGGTACGGTTAGAATATTTACTTCTTTGAATTTTTCTCGGAGAGAAACTCTAGGGCCCAAATTATAAATAGTGCGTACAGCCCGCTTTTGTAGAATAAAAATAATATTTAAATCTGCAGCACTCCCCCAAAGGAGAATAAATACCGTAAGACATAATACTATGAAAATAGCTGAAGTAAACCATTCTAGCCGTATCCACATCTGTTAGAGTCCTGATCTTTTTTACAGCGTATGCAGCCGAACTTAATCTAGAGGCTGTCTTTTCTATGTGTGGGCCCCACTGCAAATTGGCATCAATAGTTATACCTAGGAACACAGTTGATTCTACAAACTCTAACACTTGTCCATTCAGTTGAACATTGGCCGCAACTTGTTTTACATTTGGTAGAGTAAATTTTATACATTTAGTTTTATTTTCATTAAGGCAAAGATTATTTGAGCTGAACCAATGAACTACTCTTGCAATTGCATTGTTTACATCGTCATAGTTATCTAATTGTCTTTTAATTTTAAAAATTAATGAGGTGTCATCTGCAAACAAAACAATCCTATTCCTGTCCCCTACATAAAATGTTAAATCATTAATATAAATGAGGAACAAGAATGGCCCAAGTATCGAGCCTTGCGGCACACCCATTGTAACCATGGATCCTACAGAACGTGTACCATTAATATCGACCCTCTGTATTCTATTGTTCAAATATGAAGACAGAAGGTCGAGAGCTTTGCCTCTTATTCCATAGTGGTGTAGTTTCCTGCACAGCGTTTCATGTTGAACGCAATCAAAAGCCTTTGATAGATCGCAAAATATACCTAATGCATCGTGCTTGTCTTCCCATGCTTCATGAATACATTTTAATAACTCAACACCAGCATCGGAAGTTGAGCGCCCTTTCGTAAACCCAAATTGATTCGCATGGAGTATTTTATGACTATTAAAATGGGATAGCATTTGATTCAGGATTATTTTTTCAAATACTTTGCTCAAAGTTGGCAGCACTGACACTGGTCGGAAATTAGACGGCTCTGTAGCGCTGCCAGCCATGAACAAGGGAACGACTTTGCTGTATTTCATTAAATCAGGAAATGTACCACTAGAAACACAGTCATTAAACACAGTTGCTACATGGGGCGCAATTACCTCAATTATACATGATGCAGTTCTGACCGATAATCCCCAAATGTCCGCGGTTTTCTTAATTTCGATACATTTAAATGTTTTTACAATGTCCTGAGCACAAATATCTGTGAATACAAATGCATCCCTGCAACAAAGAACAGATTCTTCTAATAAAAGTTCAGCGGAACTGGAAATGCTTGGAGAGATTTTGTTATCAATATAGGTACATTTTTGAAAAAATGTTCAAACTCCGTAGCCACTTCCAGGTCCCCTGTAACATGACAACCATTTACTTTTAATCAGATTATTGATTTGATTATTCTGATTCAGATTTAGATCAGATCAGTTCAGATCATATTAAATATCATATTCTATATCTGAATCTGATCTTATCTCATCTGATCTGATCTGATTTGATTAGAATCTGAATCTGAATCTGTTTTGATCTGATCTTATCTGATCTGATTTGTACTTCAGTAATTCAGATTCTGTACTTCAGATTCAGAATCAGATTCATCTGATTCTGAATCTGTATCTGATTCTGAATCTGAATCTTAATCTGATCTTATCTGATCTGATCTGATCGGATCTAAAACTGAATTTGTTTTGATCTGATCTAATCTGATCTGATCAGAATCTGAATCTGCTTTGATCTGATCTGAATGTGAATATGAATCGAATCTGATCTGTCCTGATTTCTGATTTAGATTCAGATCAGATCAGATCAGATCAGATCAGATCAGGTCAGGTCAGTTCAGATTAGATTAGATTCAAATTCAGATTCAGATTTAGATCAGATTCAGATTTATCATCAGATCATCTGATCTGATCTGAACTGATCTGATCTGATCTGAATCTGAATGTGAATCTGATCTTATCTGAATCTGTTTTTGATCGCAAAATATACCTAATGCATCGTGCTTGTCTTCTCAAGCTTCATGAATACATTTTAATAACTCAACACCAGCATCGGAAGTTGAGCGCCCTTTCGTAAACCCAAATTGATTCGCATGGAGTATTTTATGACTATTAAAATGGATTAGAATCTGAATCTGTTTTGATCTGATCTGATCTTATCTGATCTGATCTGTACTTCAGTAATTCAGATTCTGTACTTCAGATTTAGAATCAGATTCATCTGTATTCATCGGTATCTGATTCTGAATCTGTATTTGAATCTGTATCTGATTATGAATCTGAATCTTAATCTGATCTTATCTGATCTGATCTAAAACTGAATTTGTTTTGATCTGATCTAATCTGATCTGATCAGAATCTGAATCTGCTTTGATCTGATCTGAATGTGAATCTGAATCGAATCTGATCTGTCCTGATTTCTGATTTAGATTCAGATCAGATCAGATCAGATCAGGTCAGTTCAGATTAGATCAAATTCTGAAGCCTAACTGTACGGGTTTAAATTCCGAATTTAATTTTGGTAAAATATGTCGAACAGCAATTTTAGAGGTCAGACGTCGTAGTGTTGAGCCAACAGCAATTGGTCTCACCCCGCCGTCCTTTTTGGTGAGGGCAATGAGGTTCGCGCCGAAAAGGATGGGAACAATTTCTGGATTGACATTACCGGAAATTAAATTAAATTACATTACATGTACATTGACATTGACATTGACTGAATCTTAGGTCCGTATTCCAGAACGTTTCTCAATACTCAATCGACGCTTGAGAGTAGATTTTATAAGGCAAAATCTAGCCTCAAGCGTTAATTGAGTATAGAGAAACGTTCTGGAATACGGACGTTAATCTATCTCAATCTCAGTTCCCAATTCCAATCCCAATCTCAATCTGAGTTTGAATCGCAATTGCAATCACAATTGAATCAGATTATTGATTTGATTATTTCTGATTCAGATTCAGATCAGATCAGTTCAGATCATATTAAATATCATATTCTATATCTGAATCTGATCTTATCTCATCTGATCTGATCTGATCTGATCTGATTAGAATCTGAATCTGAATCTGAATCTGTTTTGATCTAATCTGATCTTATCTGATCTGATCTGTACTGAATCTGATTCTGAATCTGTATTTGAATCTGTACCTGATTCGGTATCTGAATCTTAATCTGAACTTATCTGATCTGACCTGATCTGATCTGAAACTGAATCTGTTTTGATCTGATCTGATCTGATCAGAATCTGAATCTGCTTTGATCTGATCTGAACTGATCTGAATGTGAATCTGAATCGAATCTGATCTGTCCTGATTTCTGATTCAGATTCAGATCAGATCAGATCAGATCAGGTCAGTTCAGATTAGATTAGATTCAGAAATCATCAGATTCAGAATCTGAATTTGAATCTAATCTAATCTGAACTGACCTGATCTGATCTGAATTGATCTGATCTGATCTGATATGAATGTAAATCTGATCTTATCTGATCTGATCTGTACTGATTCTGAATCTTAATCTGTATTTAAATCTGTATCTGATTCTGAATCTGGATTTTAATCTGATCTTATCTGATCTGATCTGAGTCTGAAGCTGAATCTGATCTTATCTGATGTGATCTGTACTGAATCTGGTTTTAAATCTGTATTTGAAACTGTATCTGATTCTGAATCTGAATCTTAATCTGATCTTATAAAATGAAAATAAAAAATAAAATAAAAATATCTTTTTTTTTTGCATAGACCATTTAACGGCGCTTACAAAATGTCATACACTATTTAAAATATTTAAAGCGACCACCAGTTCGGAACGCGGCCCACCTGAGAAGAACCGGCAAGAAACTTAACTCTGTTTGGATTTGATCTGATCTGATCTGAATCCGAATCTGAATCTAATCTGATCCGATCCGATCTGATCTGATCTGAATTAGAATCTGTTTTGATGTGATCTGATGTAAATCTGAATCTGTATCTGAAACTGAATCTGAATTCGAATCTAAATTCAAATCTGTCATCAATTAATCTCATCTCATCTCATCTCATCTCATCTCATCTCATTTCAATCTCAATATCAATCTCAATTTCAATCACAATCTCAATCACAATCTCCAATATATCTCAATCTCAGCCTTAATCCCAATCTCAATCTGAGTTTGAATCGCAATTGCTATCACAATTGAATCAGATTATTGATTTGATTATTTCTGATTCAGATTCAGATCAGATCAGTTCAGATCATATTATATATCATATTCTATATCTGAATCTGAACTTATCCCATCATATCTGTACTGAATCTGAAACTTAAACTGTATTTGAATCTGTATCGGTTTTGAGTTTTGAGATGAGATGATCTGAAACAGATTCAGATCAGATTACCTCAGATCAAAACAGATTCAGATCATATCAGATCAGATCAGATTAAAACCGATAAAAATAAAATAAATAATAAATATCCATCACGCCTTATCCCCGAAGGGGTGGCAGAGGCATATTATATGCCCACTTTTCACCGTGTGGATTCCTGTACCACGTAATAGGTGGTGAGCCCATTGCCGTGTTGAAAATGTACAGTCGCAGGTTGTGGGTACCTGCTGTTGAATTTTTTCAAGCCGCCCACAAGGCTTTCAACCAGGCTTAACGACTGCCATTTTACTGGCAACCGGGACCAACGGCTTAACGTGCCTTCCGAAGCACGGAAACGCTCGCAAATGTAAATGCCACAAAGTGGTCACCCATCCGAGGACCAGCCATAGTTAAAGTTGCGTAACTCAGTGATCGTTTACAGAACACTGAGACCGCGAGGCCACGAGCGATACAGATTCAAATACAGTTTAAGATTCAGAATCAGTACAGATCAGATCAGATAAGATCAGATTCACATACAGATTCAGATCAGATCAGATCTGATCAAAACAGATTCAGATTCAGATTCTAATCAGATCAGATCAGATCAGATGAGATAAGATCAGATTCAGATATAGAATATGATATATAATATGATCTGAACTGATCTGATCTGAATCTGAATCAGAAATAATCATATCAATAATCTGATTCAATTGTGATTGCAATTGCGATTCAAGCTCAGATTGAGATTGGAATTGGAATAAAGGCTGAGATTGAGATAGATTAAGATGGATATTGAGATAGATTAAGATTGAGATTGTGATTGAGATTGAAATTGAGATTGTGATTGAGATTGAAATTGAGATTGTGATTGAGATTGAAATTGAGATTGAGATTGAGATTGAAATTGAGATTGAGATTGAGATTGAGATTGAGATTGAGATTGAGATTGAGATTGAGATTGAGATTGAGATTGAGAATGAGATTGAGATTGATATTGAGATTGAGATTGAGATTGATATTGAGATTGATATTGAGATTGTATTGAGGTTGATTTTGAGATTGAGATTGGGATTGAGATTGAGATGAGATGAGATGAGATGAGATGAGATGAGATGAGATGAGATGAGATGAGATGAGATGTGATGAGATGAGATTAATTGATGACTGATTTGCATTTAGATTCGACTTCAGATTCAGATACAGATTCAGATTTACAATTTACGATCACATCAAAACAGATTCAAATTCAGATCAGATCAGATCAGATCGGATCAGATCAGATTAGATTCGAATTCAGATCAGATCAGATCAAATCCAAACAGAGTTAAGTTTCTTGCAGGTTCTTCTCAGGTGGGCCGCGTTCCGAACCGGTGGTCGCTTTAAATATTTTAAATAGTGTATGACATTTTGTAAGCGCCGTTAAAATGGTCTATGCAAAATAAAGATATTTTTATATTATATTTTAATTTTTATTTTAGAAGATCAGATTAGGATTCAGATTCAGAATCAGATACAGTTTCAAATACAGATTTATAACCAGATACAGTACAGATCAGATCAGATAAGATGAGATTCAGATTCAGACTCAGATCAGATCAGATAAGATCAGATTATGATCCAGATTCAGAATCAGATACCGATTTAAATACAGATTAAGATTCAGAATCAGTACAGATCAGATCAGATAAGATCAGATTTACATTCAGATTCAGATCAGATCAGATCAGGTCAGTTCAGATTAGATTAGATTCAGTCCGTGATGTCCTAACTTGTCGACATCACTGCCACAGGGACATTAATGAGGAGAACAGACCGGAACCCCAAGCCGTAGACAGGTTGCGATTCGGAGCGTGTCAGGCTCAGGAAAAGTTGCTGTAATTGACGAAGGGTACGCGTGAAGCCAGTAGCCGGCCTCGTGCACACCCACGGCCAAAAGCCTAGCACGTGCCGAACCTGTACTACAGCTCAAAAGATTGTCATAAGTCAATTTGCAGTTTATGTCGTCCCAGCTCCTCTGTGAATTTGGAGAAACTGGACAATTTTGACCTGGGCAAGCAATTAAGAAAGCGTTTCTAGCTTCTTCCAAGCCAGCAATCTCAAAGTTTGAAGGGGATTCCCTTAAAATTTTACTTATGAGATTTGCTGAACTATGGACAGAAGATAGAAAGGCTGGTAAAGCGACACTGGAAATTTTTCGAATCCCTAAACCACCATAACGGATTGGTGCTTGGGTCCAAGAATGCTCGTTTAGCTGCATATTAAGAATTGATACTAAGCTAATTTTTATTAAGTCGTCTACTTGTGTCAAAAGATCTGGGTGATTCCAAAAGGAGCAGCAACGGAGCACATAAGTAAATTTTGGGACGAAAAGACAGAATTTTAAGATGCAAAGTGCATAATGTGGACTAATTTCAAGAAGACGGTCAGCAGAATTTTGAAATTTAGTTATTGAATTATTAATATTTTCAGTAATAGATTCATTAAAGATTGGAGAGCCTAAAAGGTAAAGAGATTTACTTTTAACTATTTTAATATATGGAGCCAAAATATTGAATTTTTGTTTAACGTCATTGAAATTTAAGTCGCAGTTATTTATAAAAAGCTCGCATTTGCTAAAATTAAGTTCCAAAACAATGGATTTAAATTTATTTTAGATTAAAAATAGGTCTTTGAATATAATCTCCTCCTAGGGTTCCGTCGTCCAAATACCAAACGTTGAATTTAGAATTTAAATTGTTGATTATCGGATTTATAGCCAAACTAAAAATTACAGGCCCAAGGGGATCACCCTGTTGACAACCTACTTCCGAGGACAGTTCATTAGATCGATATAAAAATTTTGTTGGGTCAGCGTAACTGAGAAGAAGATAATTGTAAATTTCCGGTATATGTTGTTTTATTTCCGTCAGCAGGGTATTCTTATTTACCGAATTGAATGCATTTTTGACATCAATTTTGAGCAACACGTCAGGCTGTCCGTAAGTTAGGAAAGAGCGTAGGGCATGGACGGCTGCCTCACACCCTCCTTTTACACCGAAGCCTAACTGTACGGGTTTAAATTCCGAATTTAATTTTGGTAAAATATGTCGAACAGCAATTTTAGAGGCCAGACGTCGTAGTGTTGAGCCAACAGCAATTGGTCTCACCCCGCCGTCCTTTTTGGTGAGGGCAATGAGGATCGCGCCGAAAAGGATGGGAACAATTTCTGGATTGACATTACCGGAAATTAAATTAAATTACATTACATGTACATTGACATTGACATTGACTGAATCTTAGGTCCGTATTCCAGAACGTTTCTCAATACTCAATCGACGCTTGAGAGTAGATTTTATAAGGCAAAATCTAGCCTCAAGCGTTAATTGAGTATAGAGAAACGTTCTGGAATACGGACGTTAATCTATCTCAATCTCAGTTCCCAATTCCAATTCCAATCTCAATCTGAGTTTGAATCGCAATTGCAATCACAATTGAATCAGATTATTGATTTGATTATTTCTGATTCAGATTCAGATCAGATCAGTTCAGATCATATTAAATATCATATTCTATATCTGAATCTGATCTTATCTCATCTGATCTGATCTGATCTGATCTGATTAGAATCTGAATCTGTTTTGATCTAATCTGATCTTATCTGATCTGATCTGTACTGAATCTGTACCTGATTCTGTATCTGAATCTTAATCTGATCTTATCTAATCTGACCTGATCTGATCTGAAACTGAATCTGTTTTGATCTGATCTGATCTGATCTGATCTGATCTGATCTGATCTGATCAGAATCTGAATCTGCTTTGATCTGATCTGAACTGATCTGAATGTGAATCTGAATCGAATCTGATGATTTCTGAATCTGATCTGATCTGTACTGAATCTGATTCTGAATCTGTATTTGAATCTGTACCTGATTCTGTATCTGAATCTTAATCTGATCTTATCTAATCTGACCTGATCTGATCTGAAACTGAATCTGTTTTGATCTGATCTGATCTGATCTGATCTGATCAGAATCTGAATCTGCTTTGATCTGATCTGAACTGATCTGAATGTGAATCTGAATCGAATCTGATCTGTCCTGATTTCTGATTCAGATTCAGATCAGATCAGATCAGATCAGATCAGATCAGATCAGGTCAGTTCAGATTAGATTAGATTCAGAAATCATCAGATTCAGAATCTGAATTTGAATCTAATCTAATCTGAACTGACCTGATCTGATCTGAATTGATCTGATCTGATCTGATATGAATGTAAATCTGATCTTATCTGATCTGATCTGTACTGATTCTGAATCTTAATCTGTATTTAAATCTGTATCTGATTCTGAATCTGGATTTTAATCTGATCTTATCTGATCTGATCTGAGTCTGAAGCTGAATCTGATCTTATCTGATGTGATCTGTACTGAATCTGGTTTTAAATCTGTATTTGAAACTGTATCTGATTCTGAATCTGAATCTTAATCTGATCTTATAAAATAAAAATAAAAAATAAAATAAAAATATCTTTTTATTTGCATAGACCATTTTAACGGCGCTTACAAATTGTCATACACTATTTAAAATATTTAAAGCGACCACCGGTTCGGAACGCGGCCCACCTGAGAAGAACCGGCAAGAAACTTAACTCTGTTTGGATTTGATCTGATCTGATCTGATCTGATCTGAATCCGAATCTGAATCTAATCTGATCTGATCCGATCTGATCTGATCTGAATTAGAATCTGTTTTGATGTGATCTGATGTAAATCTGAATCTGTATCTGAAACTGAATCTGAATTCGAATCTAAATTCAAATCTGTCATCAATTAATCTCATCTCATCTCATCTCATCTCATCTCATCTCATCTCATCTCATCTCATCTCATCTCATCTCATCTCATCTCAATCTCAATATCAATCTCAATTTCAATCACAATCTCAATCACAATCTCCAATCTATCTCAATCTCAGCCTTAATCCCAATCTCAATCTGAGTTTGAATCGCAATTGCAATCACAATTGAATCAGATTATTGATTTGATTATTTCTGATTCAGATTCAGATCAGATCAGTTCAGATCATATTATATATCATATTCTATATCTGAATCTGAACTTATCCCATCATATCTGTACTGATTCTGAAACTTAAACTGTATTTGAATCTGTATCGGTTTTGAGTTTTGAGATGAGATGATCTGAAACAGATTCAGATCAGATTACCTCAGATCAAAACAGATTCAGATCATATCAGGTCAGATCAGATTAAAACCGATAAAAATAAAATAAATAATAAATATCCATCACGCCTTATCCCCGAAGGGGTGGCAGAGGCATATTATATGCCCACTTTTCACCGTGTGGATTCCTGTACCACGTAATAGGTGGTGAGCCCATTGCCGTGTTGAAAATGTACAGTCGCAGGTTGTGGGTACCTGCTGTTGAATTTTTTCAAGCCGCCCACAAGGCTTTCAACCAGGCTTAACGACTGCCATTTTACTGGCAACCGGGACCAACGGCTTAACGTGCCTTCCGAAGCACGGAAACGCTCGCAAATGTAAATACCACAAAGTGGTCACCCATCCGAGGACCAGCCATAGTGAAAGTTGCGTAACTCAGTGATCGTTTACAGAACACTGAGACCGCGAGGCCACGAGCGATACAGATTCAAATACAGTTTAAGATTCAGAATCAGTACAGATCAGATCAGATAAGATAAGATCAGATTCACATACAGATTCAGATCAGATCAGATCTGATCAAAACAGATTCAGATTCTAATCAGATCAGATCAGATCAGATGAGATAAGATCAGATTCAGATATAGAATATGATATATAATATGATCTGATCTGATCTGTACTGATTCTGAATCTTAATATGTTTTTAAATCGGTATCTGATTCTGAATCTGGATCATAATCTGATCTTATCTGATCTGATCTGAGTCTGAATCTGAATCTCATCTTATCTGATCTGATCTGTACTGAATCTGGTTATACAATTGCAATCACAATTGAATCAGATTATTGATTTGATTATTTCTGATTCAGATTCAGATCAGATCAGTTCAGATCATATTATATATCATATTCTATATCTGAATCTGAACTTATCCCATCATATCTGTACTGATTCTGAAACTTAAACTATATTTGAATCTGTATCGGTTTTGAGTTTTGAGATGAGATGAGATGAGATGAGATGATCTGAAACAGATTCAGATCATATCAGATAAGATCAGATTAAAACCGATAAAAATAAAATAAATAATGAATATCTATCACGCCTTATCCCCGAAGGGGTGGCAGAGGCATATTATATGCCCACTTTTCACCGTGTGGATTCCTGTACCACGTAATAGGTGGTGAGCCCATTGCCGTGTTAAAAATGTACAGTCGCAGGTTGTGGGTACCTGCTGTTGAATTTTTTCAAGCCGCCCACAAGGCTTTCAACCAGGCTTAACGACTGCCATTTTACTGGCAACCGGGACCAACGGCTTAACGTGCCTTCCGAAGCACGGAAACGCTCGCAAATGTAAATGCCACAAAGTGGTCACCCATCCGAGGACCAGCCATAGTGAAAGTTGCGTAACTCAGTGATCGTTTACAGAACACTGAGACCGCGAGGCCACGAGCGATACAGATTCAAATACAGTTTATGATTCAGAATCAGTACAGATCAGATCAGATAAGATAAGATCAGATTCACATACAGATTCAGATCAGATCAGATCTGATCAAAACAGATTCAGATTCAGATTCTAATCAGATCAGATCAGATCAGATGAGATAAGATCAGATTCAGATATAGAATATGATATATAATATGATCTGAACTGATCTGATCTGAATCTGAATCAGAAATAATCATATCAATAATCTGATTCAATTGTGATTGCAATTGCGATTCAAGCTCAGATTGAGATTGGAATTGGAATAAAGAATGAGATTGAGATAGATTAAGATGGATATTGAGATAGATTAAGATTGAGATTGTGATAGAGATTGAATTTGATATAGATTAAGATTGAGATTGTGATTGAGATTGAAATTGAGATTGAAATTGAAATTAAGATTGAATTTGAGATTGAGATTGAGATTGAGATTGATACTGAGATTGATATTGATATTGAGATTGATATTGATATTGATATTGAGATTGTATTGAGATTGATATTGAGATTGAGATTGGGATTGAGATTGAGATGAGATGAGATGAGATGAGATGAGATGAGATGAGATGAGATGAGATGAGATGAGATGAGATGAGATGAGATGAGATGAGATGAGATGAGATTAATTGATGACTGATTTACATTTAGATTCGACTTCAGATTCAGATACAGATTCAGATTTACAATTTACGATCACATCAAAACAGATTCAAATTCAGATCAGATCAGATCAGATCGGATCAGATCAGATTAGATTCGAATTCAGATCAGATCAGATCAAATCCAAACAGAGTTAAGTTTCTTGCAGGTTCTTCTCAGGTGGGCCGCGTTCCGAACCGGTGGTCGCTTTAAATATTTTAAATAGTGTATGACATTTTGTAAGCGCCGTTAAAATGGTCTATGCAAAATAAAGATATTTTTATTTTATATTTTAATTTTTATTTTAGAAGATCAGATTAAGATTCAGATTCAGAATCAGATACAGTTTCAAATACAGATTTATAACCAGATTCAGTACAGATCAGATCAGATAAGATGAGATTCAGATTCAGACTCAGATCAGATCAGATAAGATCAGATTATGATCCAGATTCAGAATCAGATACCGATTTAAATACAGTTTAAGATTCAGAATCAGTACAGATCAGTTCAGATAAGATTAGATTAAGATCAGATCAGATCAGTTCAGATCAGATCAGATGATCTGATGATAAATCTGAATCTGATCTAAATCTGAATCTGAATTTGAATCTAATCTAATCTGAACTGACCTGATCTGATCTGATCTGAATCTGAATGTAAATCTGATCTTATCTGATCTGATCTGTACTGATTCTGAATCTTAATCTGTATTTAAATCGGTATCTGATTCTGAATCTGGATCATAATCTGATCTTATCTGATCTGATCTGAGTCTGAATCTGAATCTCATCTTATCTGATCTGATCTGTACTGAATCTGGTTATAAATCTGTATTTGAAACTGTATCTGATTCTGAATCTGAATCTTAATCTGATCTTCTAAAATAAAAATTAAAATATAAAATAAAAATATCTTTATTTTGCATAGACCATTTTAACGGCGCTTACAAAATGTCATACACTATTTAAAATATTTAAAGCGACCACCGGTTCGGAACGCGGCCCACCTGAGAAGAACCTGCAAGAAACTTAACTCTGTTTGGATTTGATCTGATCTGATCTGAATTCGAATCTAATCTGATCTGATCCGATCTGATCTGATCTGATCTGAATTTGAATCTGTTTTGATGTGATCGTAAATTGTAAATCTGAATCTGTATCTGAATCTGAAGTCGAATCTAAATGTAAATCAGTCATCAATTAATCTCATCTCATCTCATCTCATCTCATCTCATCTCATCTCATCTCATCTCATCTCATCTCATCTCATCTCATCTCATCTCATCTCATCTCATCTCATCTCATCTCATCTCATCTCATCTCATCTCATCTCATCTCAATCTCAATCCCAATCTCAATCTCAATATCAATCTCAATACAATCTCAATATCAATATCAATATCAATCTCAATATCAATATCAATCTCAGTATCAATCTCAATCTCAATCTCAATCTCAAATTCAATCTTAATTTCAATTTCAATCTCAATTTCAATCTCAATCACAATCTCAATCTTAATCTATCTCAAATTCAATCTCTATCACAATCTCAATCTTAATCTATCTCAATATCCATCTTAATCTATCTCAATCTCATTCTTTATTCCAATTCCAATCTCAATCTGAGCTTGAATCGCAATTGCAATCACAATTGAATCAGATTATTGATATGATTATTTCTGATTCAGATTCAGATCAGATCAGTTCAGATCATATTATATATCATATTCTATATCTGAATCTGATCTTATCTCATCTGATCTGATCTGATCTGATTAGAATCTGAATCTGAATCTGTTTTGATCAGATCTGATCTGATCTGAATCTGTATGTGAATCTGATCTTATCTTATCTGATCTGATCTGTACTGATTCTGAATCATAAACTGTATTTGAATCTGTATCGCTCGTGGCCTCGCGGTCTCAGTGTTCTGTAAACGATCACTGAGTTACGCAACTTTCACTATGGCTGGTCCTCGGATGGGTGACCACTTTGTGGCATTTACATTTGCGAGCGTTTCCGTGCTTCGGAAGGCACGTTAAGCCGTTGGTCCCGGTTGCCAGTAAAATGGCAGTCGTTAAGCCTGGTTGAAAGCCTTGTGGGCGGCTTGAAAAAATTCAACAGCAGGTACCCACAACCTGCGACTGTACATTTTCAACACGGCAATGGGCTCACCACCTATTACGTGGTACAGGAATCCACACGGTGAAAAGTGGGCATATAATATGCCTCTGCCACCCCTTCGGGGATAAGGCGTGATAGATATTCATTATTTATTTTATTTTTATCGGTTTTAATCTGATCTTATCTGATATGATCTGAATCTGTTTCAGATCATCTCATCTCATCTCATCTCATCTCAAAACTCAAAACCGATACAGATTCAAATATAGTTTAAGTTTCAGAATCAGTACAGATATGATGGGATAAGTTCAGATTCAGATATAGAATATGATATATAATATGATCTGAACTGATCTGATCTGAATCTGAATCAGAAATAATCAAATCAATAATCTGATTCAATTGTGATTGCAATTGTATAACCAGATTCAGTACAGATCAGATCAGATAAGATGAGATTCAGATTCAGACTCAGATCAGATCAGATAAGATCAGATTATGATCCAGATTCAGAATCAGATACCGATTTAAAAACATATTAAGATTCAGAATCAGTACAGATCAGATCAGATCATATTATATATCATATTCTATATCTGAATCTGATCTTATCTCATCTGATCTGATCTGATCTGATTAGAATCTGAATCTGTTTTGATCAGATCTGATCTGATCTGAATCTGTATGTGAATCTGATCTTATCTTATCTGATCTGATCTGTACTGATTCTGAATCTTAAACTGTATTTGAATCTGTATCGCTCGTGGCCTCGCGGTCTCAGTGTTCTGTAAACGATCACTGAGTTACGCAACTTTCACTATGGCTGGTCCTCGGATGGGTGACCACTTTGTGGTATTTACATTTGCGAGCGTTTCCGTGCTTCGGAAGGCACGTTAAGCCGTTGGTCCCGGTTGCCAGTAAAATGGCAGTCGTTAAGCCTGGTTGAAAGCCTTGTGGGCGGCTTGAAAAAATTCAACAGCAGGTACCCACAACCTGCGACTGTACATTTTCAACACGGCAATGGGCTCACCACCTATTACGTGGTACAGGAATCCACACGGTGAAAAGTGGGCATATAATATGCCTCTGCCACCCCTTCGGGGATAAGGCGTGATGGATATTTATTATTTATTTTATTTTTATCGGTTTTAATCTGATCTGACCTGATATGATCTGAATCTGTTTTGATCTGAGGTAATCTGATCTGAATCTGTTTCAGATCATCTCATCTCAAAACTCAAAACCGATACAGATTCAAATACAGTTTAAGTTTCAGAATCAGTACAGATATGATGGGATAAGTTCAGATTCAGATATAGAATATGATATATAATATGATCTGAACTGATCTGATCTGAATCTGAATCAGAAATAATCAAATCAATAATCTGATTCAATTGTGATTGCAATTGCGATTCAAACTCAGATTGAGATTGGGATTAAGGCTGAGATTGAGATAGATTGGAGATTGTGATTGAGATTGTGATTGAAATTGAGATTGATATTGAGATTGAGATGAGATGAGATGAGATGAGATGAGATGAGATGAGATGAGATGAGATGAGATGAGATGAGATGAGATGAGATGAGATGAGATGAGATGAGATGAGATGAGATGAGATGAGATGAGATGAGATTAATTGATGACAGATTTGAATTTAGATTCGAATTCAGATTCAGTTTCAGATACAGATTCAGATTTACATCAGATCACATCAAAACAGATTCTAATTCAGATCAGATCGGATCAGATCAGATTAGATTCAGATTCGGATTCAGATCAGATCAGATCAGATCAGATCAAATCCAAACAGAGTTAAGTTTCTTGCCGGTTCTTCTCAGGTGGGCCGCGTTCCGAACCGGTGGTCGCTTTAAATATTTTAAATAGTGTATGACAATTTGTAAGCGCCGTTAAAATGGTCTATGCAAATAAAAAGATATTTTTATTTTATTTTTTATTTTTATTTTATAAGATCAGATTAAGATTCAGATTCAGAATCAGATACAGTTTCAAATACAGATTTAAAACCAGATTCAGTACAGATCACATCAGATAAGATCAGATTCAGCTTCAGACTCAGATCAGATCAGATAAGATCAGATTAAAATCCAGATTCAGAATCAGATACAGATTTAAATACAGATTAAGATTCAGAATCAGTACAGATCAGATCAGATAAGATCAGATTTACATTCATATCAGATCAGATCAGATCAATTCAGATCAGATCAGGTCAGTTCAGATTAGATTAGATTCAAATTCAGATTCTGAATCTGATGATTTCTGAATCTAATCTAATCTGAACTGACCTGATCTGATCTGATCTGATCTGATCTGAATCTGAATCAGAAATCAGGACAGATCAGATTCGATTCAGATTCACATTCAGATCAGTTCAGATCAGATCAAAGCAGATTCAGATTCTGATCAGATCAGATCAGATCAGATCAGATCAAAACAGATTCAGTTTCAGATCAGATCAGGTCAGATTAGATAAGATCAGATTAAGATTCAGATACAGAATCAGGTACAGATTCAAATACAGATTCAGAATCAGATTCAGTACAGATCAGATCAGATTCAGAAATCATCAGATTCGATTCAGATTCACATTCAGATCAGTTCAGATCAGATCAAAGCAGATTCAGATTCTGATCAGATCAGATCAGATCAGATCAGATCAGATCAGATCAGATCAAAACAGATTCAGTTTCAGATCAGATCAGGTCAGATTAGATAAGATCAGATTAAGATTCAGATACAGAATCAGGTACAGATTCAGTACAGATCAGATCAGATAAGATCAGATTAGATCAAAACAGATTCAGATTCTAATCAGATCAGATCAGATCAGATCAGATGAGATAAGATCAGATTCAGATATAGAATATGATATTTAATATGATCTGAACTGATCTGATCTGAATCTGAATCAGAAATAATCAAATCAATAATCTGATTCAATTGTGATTGCAATTGCGATTCAAACTCAGATTGAGATTGGAATTGGAATTGGGAACTGAGATTGAGATAGATTAACGTCCGTATTCCAGAACGTTTCTCTATACTCAATTAACGCTTGAGGCTAGATTTTGCCTTATAAAATCTACTCTCAAGCGTCGATTGAGTATTGAGAAACGTTCTGGAATACGGACCTAAGATTCAGTCAATGTCAATGTCAATGTACATGTAATGTAATTTAATTTAATTTCCGGTAATGTCAATCCAGAAATTGTTCCCATCCTTTTCGGCGCGATCCTCATTGCCCTCACCAAAAAGGACGGCGGGGTGAGACCAATTGCTGTTGGCTCAACACTACGACGTCTGGCCTCTAAAATTGCTGTTCGACATATTTTACCAAAATTAAATTCGGAATTTAAACCCGTACAGTTAGGCTTCGGTGTAAAAGGAGGGTGTGAGGCAGCCGTCCATGCCCTACGCTCTTTCCTAACTTACGGACAGCCTGACGTGTTGCTCAAAATTGATGTCAAAAATGCATTCAATTCGGTAAATAAGAATACCCTGCTGACGGAAATAAAACAACATATACCGGAAATTTACAATTATCTTCTTCTCAGTTACGCTGACCCAACAAAATTTTTATATCGATCTAATGAACTGTCCTCGGAAGTAGGTTGTCAACAGGGTGATCCCCTTGGGCCTGTAATTTTTAGTTTGGCTATAAATCCGATAATCAACAATTTAAATTCTAAATTCAACGTTTGGTATTTGGACGACGGAACCCTAGGAGGAGATTATATTCAAAGACCTATTTTTAATCTAAAATAAATTTAAATCCATTGTTTTGGAACTTAATTTTAGCAAATGCGAGCTTTTTATAAATAACTGCGACTTAAATTTCAATGACGTTAAACAAAAATTCAATATTTTGGCTCCATATATTAAAATAGTTAAAAGTAAATCTCTTTACCTTTTAGGCTCTCCAATCTTTAATGAATCTATTACTGAAAATATTAATAATTCAATAACTAAATTTCAAAATTCTGCTGACCGTCTTCTTGAAATTAGTCCACATTATGCACTTTGCATCTTAAAATTCTGTCTTTTCGTCCCAAAATTTACTTATGTGCTCCGTTGCTGCTCCTTTTGGAATCACCCAGATCTTTTGACACAAGTAGACGACTTAATAAAAATTAGCTTAGTATCAATTCTTAATATGCAGCTAAACGAGCATTCTTGGACCCAAGCACCAATCCGTTATGGTGGTTTAGGGATTCGAAAAATTTCCAGTGTCGCTTTACCAGCCTTTCTATCTTCTGTCCATAGTTCAGCAAATCTCATAAGTAAAATTTTAAGGGAATCCCCTTCAAACTTTGAGATTGCTGGCTTGGAAGAAGCTAGAAACGCTTTCTTAATTGCTTGCCCAGGTCAAAATTGTCCAGTTTCTCCAAATTCACAGAGGAGCTGGGACGACATAAACTGCAAATTGACTTATGACAATCTTTTGAGCTGTAGTACAGGTTCGGCACGTGCTAGGCTTTTGGCCGTGGGTGTGCACGAGGCCGGCTACTGGCTTCACGCGTACCCTTCGTCAATTACAGCAACTTTTCCTGAGCCTGACACGCTCCGAATCGCAACCTGTCTACGGCTTGGGGTTCCGGTCTGTTCTCCTCATTAATGTCCCTGTGGCAGTGATGTCGACAAGTTAGGACATCACGGACTATCATGCCAAAAAAGTGCGGGCCGCTTCTCGAGACATGCCGCACTTAACGATATCTTACGCCGGTCCCTTGCCACCGTCAACGTGCCAAGTCTACTTGAGCCAACTGGTATTGCAAGAGACGATGGCAAGAGACCGGACGGTATGAGTTTGATTCCATAGAAGATGGGCCGGGTGCTGGATGTAACCCGTTCAGACACGCAGGCCCCTTCCCATCTACATGGAACCAACAACAGAGCTGGTGTGGCTTGTGAAGCGGCTGAAAAAGCTAAAGCATTCAAATACAGTCCCATTCGGTGTCGAGACTCTTGGTCCGTGGGGTCCTAGCGCTATAAGGCTTTTTAAGCAAATTGCGAAAAGGTTAGTCGACGTCACAGGAGACCTGGCAGAGCTGGCAGTTACCTCGGACAAAGAATTAGTATAGCTATTCAAAGGGGGAACGCTGCCAGTATCTTCGGAACCATGCCTAAAGGGACCTTTTTTAATAATATATTTTAGTTATGTATCATATTTTTTAAGGTTATATTTAATGTTAACATGAAGTTGATAGTAATGTCAATGTCAATGTCAATAACAATGTCAATGTCAATGTCAATGTCAATCTCAATCTCAATCTTAACAGCAATGTCAATCTCAATATCATTCTCAATATCAATCTCAATTTCAATCTCAATCTTAATTTCAATCACAATCACAATCTCAATCTTAATGTATCTCAATCTCAGCCTTAATTCCAATCCCAATCTCAATCTGATCAGATTAGCTCAGATCAAAACAGATTCAGATCATATCAGATCAGATCAAAACAGATTCAGATCATATCAGATCAGATCAGATCAAAACCGATACAGATTCAAAAACAGTTTAAGATGCAGAATCAGTACAGTACAGATCAGATCAGATCAGATTCAGATACAGATTCAGATCAGATCAGAATGAATGAATGAATGAATCTGAATTTGAATCTAATCTAATCTGAACTAACCTGATCTGATCTGATCTGATCTGAACATCTGAATCTGAATCAGAAATCAGGACAGATCAGATTCGATTCAGATTCAGATTCACATTCAGATCAGATCAGATCAAAACAGATTCAGATTCTGATCAGATCAGATTAGAAGAGATCAAAACAAATTCAGTTTCAGATCAGATCAGATCAGATAAGATCAGATTAAGATTCAGATTCAGATTCAGAATCAGATACAGATTCAAATACAGATTCAGAATCAGATTCATTACAGATCAGATCAGATAAGCTCCGATCAGATCAAAACAGATTCAGATTCTAATCAGATCAGATCAGATGAGATAAGATTAGATTCAGATATAGACAATGATATGTAATATGATCTGAACTGATCTGATCTGAATCTGAATCAGATATAATCAAATCAATAATCTGATTCAATTGTGATTGCAATTGCGAATCAAACTGTGATTGCAATTGCGAATCAAACTCAGATTGAGATTGAGATTGAGATAGACAAAAAGATATTTTTATTTTAGTTTTTATTTTTATTTTATAAGATCAGATTAAGATTAAGATTCAGAATCAGATACAGTTTCAAATACAGATTTAGAACCAGATTCAGTACAGATCAGATCAGATAAGATCAGATTCAGATTCAGTATCAGATCAGATAAGATCAGATTAAGATCCAGATTCAGAATCAGATACAGATTTAAATACAGATTAATATTCAGAATCAGTACAGATCTGATCAGATAAGATCAGATTTACATTCAGATTCAGATCAGATCAGATCAGATCAGGTCAGTTCAGATTAGATTAGATTCAAATTCAGATTCAGATTCAGATTCAGATTCTGATTCAGCAGATTCAAATTCTGAATCTGATCTGATCTGATCTGATCTGATCTGAATCTGAATCTGAATCTGAATTTGAATCTAATCTAATCTGAATTTGAATCTAATCTAAGCTGAATTTTATTTTATTTTTTTAATATTGTCACATATACTGCCCACAGAGTCAACCATTGGAGAAGTTGACTCGGCCCGAGATGTTATTGACAAGGAAGAACATGGTAGGGATTTTTCACAGTCAGCTGTTTGATTATATAATTTTTCAAGTTTTCAAGGTTCTACCTTTGTTCATTGCTGTGACAAGACTACCAGACTACCAAGCTATTCAATGCCTTAATGTACTCTCCAATTTCTTTCTGTGATGTTTTGTATTTTAAAGTTATGGAATCTTAAGGAATCATGTAAACTCATATTTTCTGTCTGTAATTGATGTATATCTGTCTCATATTGCTCTGTTTGGGTATTTAATTGTTTTTTACTTGTTTTTATTAGTTGTTTTAACTGTACATTTGATTTAATCTTATCTCATCTCATCTCATCTAATCTCAAATATCAAATCTCAAATCCCAAAACTCAAATCTCATATCTCATATATAAGGCCGCCATCGGTTGTCCTAGCGACGACATGCGTCGCTAGGTCTCTTCCACTGCAAGACCATCCTGTGACGCACCTACGTAACGACGCATGCGTCTTGTTTCCACAACAAGCAGCCTTCATATTTTGACATTAACTTGTTTATGTTTTCAGTGTATATTTTAAGTTACTTTATTGTGTTTTTAAATTTGTTTTAAGTTATTCTTTTTTGTGAATGTATTTATTTGTTGTGAATGCAGTCCGTGACCCAATCTTGTGATGGCACGTCGAACGCGACCCATACCTGTACACAGTGCAACAAGTCTTTCAAATCTTTGAAAGGCCTCAATATACACACCACTAAAACTCACAGGAGATGTATCAGCCAAAACAGTTCACCTTTAGACTTCCATCCCATTATTCCGAGTGCGCCTACTTCTGTACCTAACGATCCAACTCCTTTCCACACATATTTAAGCCATTTGAAAAATAGTATACCAATAGTTAAAAGAATCCCTCGAGGAGCTCGAATAACCGTTGCTAAACATTTGTCACAATTAATTCAGAAATGTTACAAAAGCGATTGTACTCAAGACTGGCAGAACCTATTTTTATTTTCATACAGCACACTACATATAATAAAAACTGATGAACCGAATTTATCCTTGACACAAAAGATTAAGAATAACTGTACTGTAAGCTCCTCGCCTTCTCCTGCCCCTCAAATGAAACATGATACCCCTCATAATCGCAACAAACTCATTGAAAACAAAATCTGTGACGGAGATCTCAAAGGTGCCGCTCGCCTTTTGTTCTCCAACGACGTGCTATCACCAGACACTCTTGACACCCTTTAGGCCTTACGGACAAAACATCCTCCAGCTCCAGTAAACCCATATTTTCTCGACCCACCAACAGCATGCATGCCTTCAAATTCAAAACAAAGATGTTACGAATGCCATTTTATCTTTTAAACCAGGTTCGGCTGCAGGTTTGGATGGAATCTCACCCCAACATTTGAAAGACTTAACATCGCATTCTGTGGGTGATGCAGGCGAGCAACTTGTAAATTCGATCACTAAATTAATAAACTTTATGTATTCCGGTAAAGTCAATCCAGAAATTGTTCCCATTCTTTTCGGCGCGAACCTCATTGCCCTAACCAAAAAGGACGGAGGGGTGAGACCAATTGCTGTTGGATCAACACTACGACGTCTGGCCTCCAAAATTGCTGTTCGACATATTTTACCAAAATTAATTTCGGAATTTGCACCCGTACAGTTAGGCTTCGGTGTAAAAGGAGGGTGCGAGGCAGCCGTCCATGCCTTACGCTCGTTCCTAACTTACGGACAGCCTGACGTTTTGCTCAAAATTGATGTCAAAAATGCATTCAATTCGGTAAATAGGGATACCCTGCTAACGGAAATAAAACAACATATACCGGAAATTTACAATTATCTTCTTCTCAGTTACGCTGACCCAACTAAATTGTTATATCGTTCTAATGAACTGTCTTCGGAAGTAGGTTGTCAACAGGGTGATCCCCTTGGGCCTGCAATTTTTAGTTTGGCTATAAATCCGATAATCAAAAATTTAAATTCTAAATTCAACGTTTGGTATCTGGATGACGGAACCCTAGGAGGTGATGTGGATACTGTATTTTCGGACCTTTTTTTAATCAAAAATAAATTTGAAGCCATTGGTTTGGAGCTTAATTTTAGCAAATGCGAACTTTTTATAAATAACTGCGACTTAAATTTTAATGACATTGAACAAAAATTTAATATTTTGGCTCCAAATATTAAAATAGTTAATAGTAATTCCCTTTACCTTTTAGGTTCTCCGATTTTTGATGGATCTATTTCTGAATATATTAATAATTCAATAACTAAATTTCAAAATACTGCTGACCGTCTCCTTGAAATTAGTCCACATTATGCACTCTGCATCTTAAAATTCTGTCTTTTCGTCCCAAAATTTACATATGTGCTCCGTTGCTGCTCTTTTTGGAATCACCCAGATCTTTTGACACAAGTAGACGACATAATCAAAATTAGCTTAGAATCGATTCTCAATATGCAGCTAAACGAGCTTTCTTGGACCCAAGCATCCCTACCTATCCGTTATAGTGGTTTAGGGATTCGCAAAATTTCCAGTATCGCTTTACCAGCCTTCCTATCTTCTGTCCATAGTTCAGCAAATCTCATAAGTAAAATTTTAAGGGCATCCCCTTCAAACTTTGAGATTGCTGGCTTGAAATAAGCTAGAAACGCTTTCTTAATTGCATGCCCAGGTCAAAATTTTCCAGATTCTCCAAATTTACAGAGGAGCTGGGACGACATACATTGTAAATTGATTTATAACAATCTTTTAAGCTGTAGTACAGGTTCGGCGCGTGCTAGGCTTTTGGCTGTGGGTGCGCATGAGGCCGGCTACTGGCTTCACGCGTACCCTTCGTCAAATACAGGAACATTTCTTGAGCCTGACACGCTTCGAATCGCAACCTGTCTACGGCTTGGGGTTCCGGTCTGCGTTCCTCATAAATGTCCCTGTGGCAGTGATGTCGACAAGCTTGGACATCACGGACTGTCATGCCAAAAAAGTGCAGGCCGCTTCTCGAGACATGCCGCACTAAACGATATCATTCGCCGGTCTCTTGCCACTGACAACGTGCCAAGTCTACTTGAGCCGACTGGTATTGCAAGAGACGATGGCAAGAGACCGGACGGTATGAGTTTGATTCCATGGAAGATGGGCCGGGTGCTGGTATGGGATGCAACCTGTTCAGACACGCTGGCCCCTTCCCATCTACATGGAACCAACAACAGAGCTGGTGCGGCTTGTGAAGCGGCTGAAAAAGCTAAAGCAAGCAAATACAGGAGTCTAGGCTCCGAATATGATTTTGTCCCATTCGGTGTCGAGACCCTTGGTCCGTGGGGTCCTAGGGCTACAAGGCTTTTTAAAGAAATAGCAAAAAGGTTAGTCGACATCACAGGAGACCGAAGAGCTGGCAGCTACCTCGGCCAAAGAATTAGTTTAGCTATTCAAAGGGGGAACGCTGCCAGTATCTTCGGAACCTTGCCTAAAGAGACTCCTTATATTAATATATTTTAAATTTTCATATTTTAAGGTTATTTAATAATTTGTTGTAAATAAAATATATCTCATATCTCAAATCTCAAATATCTAATGTCAAATGTCAAATGTAAAAAGTTAAATGTCAAATGTCAAATGTCAAATGTCAAATGTCAAATGTCAAATGTCAAATGTCAAATGTCAAATGTTAAATGTCAAATGTCAAATGTCAAATGTCGAAAGTCAAAAGTCAAAGACATTTGACATTTGACATTTGACATTTGACATTTGACATTTGACATTTGACATTTGACATTTGACATTTGACAATTGACATTTGACATTTGACATTTGATATTTGACAT
The DNA here is from genome assembly GCA_948477245.1 of Thumatha senex. Lineage (NCBI taxonomy): Eukaryota > Metazoa > Arthropoda > Insecta > Lepidoptera > Erebidae > Thumatha > Thumatha senex. Next base: position 2,304,954 of record OX419751.1, read on the forward strand.
TAAACATTTGACATTTGACATTAGACTTTTGACTTTTGACTTTAGACATTTGACATTTGACATTTGACATTTGACATTTGACATTTGACATTTGACATTTGACATTTGACATTTGACATTTGACATTTGACATTTGACATTTGACATTTGACATTTGACATTTGACATTTGACCTTTGACATTTGACATTTGACATTTGACATTTGACATTTGACATATGACATTTGACATTTGACATTTGACATTTGACATTTGACATTTGACATTTGACATTAGATATTTGATTTTTTAGATTTTCACTAAACGATATCATTCGCCGGTCTCTTGCCACTGTCAACGTGCCAAGTCTACTTGAGCCGACTGGTATTGCAAGAGACGATGGCAAGAGACCGGACGGTATGAGTTTGATTCCATGGAAGATGGGCCGGGTGCTGGTATGGGATGCAACCTGTTCAGACACGCTGGCCCTTTCCCATCTACATGGAACCAACAACAGAGCTGGTGCGGCTTGTGAAGCGGCTGAAAAAGCTAAAGTATGCAAATACAGGAGTCTAGGCTCCGAATATGATTTTGTCCCATTCGGTGTCGAGACCCTTGGTCCGTGGGGTCCTAGGGCTACAAGGCTTTTTAAAGAAATAGCAAAAAGGTTAGTCGACATCACAGGAGACCGAAGAGCTGGCAGCTACCTCGGCCAAAGAATTAGTTTGGCTATTCAAAGGGGGAACGCTGCCAGTATCTTCGGAACCTTGCCTAAAGGGACTCCTTATATTAATATATTTTAAATTTTCATATTTTAAGGTTATTTAATAATTTGTTGTAAATACAGGTGTTAAAATTTGAGATTTGAGATTTGAGATATGAGATATGAGATATGAGATATGAGATATGAGATATGAGATATGAGATATGAGATATGAGATATGAGATATGAGATATGAGATATGAGATATGAGATATGAGATATGAGATATGAGATATGAGATATGAGATATGAGATATGAGATATGAGATATGAGATATGAGATATGAGATATGAGATATGAGATATGAGATTTGAGATTTGAGATTTGAGTTTTGGGATTTGAGATTTGATATTTGAGATTAGTCGAGATGAGATGAGATGAGATTAAATCAAATGTACAGTTAAAACAACTAATAAAAACAAGTAAAAAACAATTAAATACCCAAACAGAGCAATATGAGACAGATATACATCAATTACAGACAGAAAATTTGAGTTTACATGATTCCTAAAGATTCCATAACTTTAAAATACAAAACATCACAGAAAGAAATTGGAGAGTACATTAAGGCATTGAATAGCTTGGTGGAGTCTTGTCACAGCAATGAACAAAGGTTCTATTCACTTGAAAAATTATATAATCAAACAGCTGACTGTGAAAAATCCCTACCATGTTCTTCCTTGTCAATAACATCTCGGGCCGAGTCAACTTCTCCAATGGTTGACTCTGTGGGCAGTATATGTGACAATATTATAAACACAAATAAAACTTGCTGAAACAAAAATTACACAACCTTTAAACGTTGAAAAGCCTGTTGTTTTTTGTGATGAAATAGGCAAGAGTTTAGGTAATCATTTAGTTCAACGTCTGGGTAATTCGGTCATGACCCTTTTATTTCCTGGGGCATCCTACTCTCAAATAATTAATAAGGTATTAACCAGTACACATTGCCCACAAACAACAGTAGTGATACTTATTGGCAGAAGGGATAGTGTGAACATTAGAACTATACTAAAGTTTTATGAACAGTTGTCAAATTTGTAAGTTAAACAGGTTATACTATCTACACCCATATAGCAAATGTTTTACACAAATTGAAAACAATATTAGTTACAATATGAATAGAAAGTTACACACCTTGACCACATATTGTAGGAATATAGAATTATTTGACTGTAATCCTTTATTACAGAATAATTACTTTTTGACATTAGATAGTTATATACTATCGAAGTTTTTACGACGTCAGATAGCTGTATTGTTATCCAATTTTTTATTGAATCAAGTCAAACTATTAGCTTATAAACCAGCTCCTTTTGAGCATAATTTTACCTTAACTTGGGATATTATCCCAAAAAACTAGCTTGTAAGACAACAGGTAAAAAATCTGGCCATGGTTATAGGTCTTTTGAGCCCATTAAGTCCACCTTTTTTAAAGACACTAAAATTAATATTGGGTGTAATAATTCTGAGTATTTTAACAATACTTCTAGTAGTTTAAACTTTGTTCACCAAAATATTGAAGGCATATCTGAAAAACTACTACAAATAGATCTTTTTATAAAGGAACACAATGTTTACATTTTTTGTGTTACAGAACATTGGTTAAAAAGTCATGAACTATATTTTAGTTCAACAATGAATTTTATTCACTTAGCAGTGCGTTCTCAAGAAAGAAAGCTATTCGTGGTGGATCTCTTATATTCGTTTCTAATAATTTTAAATGTAAAGAACGTAAAGATATTGTGGCACTTTCTATTGAGCGTACTGCAGAATTTTCCTGAGTTGAGCTTGAGCAACTCATTGTCCTCTGTGTCTACAGTCCTCCAGATAGGGATTATAATTTATTAGAAACTATAATGGAAAATGCATTGAAGCGTTTGTTCACTAGTAGAAAACATGTTGTGGTATGTGGGGATTTTAATGTGGACATACTTGTGCAGTCTTCGAAGTGTATTAGATTTATAAATTTGTTTGTCTTTTGGCTTACAAAACTTATTTTGTGAGCCAACTAGAATCACCTCACATTCTGGAAAATGTATAGATAATATATTCTGCAACTGTGCATCAACAACAAGGGAGATACTAAGTAACTTTCTATCAGATCATCTTGGTCAGAAAGCGGCATTTCCTATTAATGTCACTTCTAAAGGGAATAAAATTGTATGTAGGCCAATAAGTGCACATCGACTTAAACAATTAAATGTTAATGTTTCAGCAAAAGTCACTAATATTGACTTTTATCAGGAAGATCCAAACGACTTATATGACTCCTTATTTAATACCATTAAAGCTGAGTACAATAACAATTTTAAACCATAAACATTTTATAAAAACAAAAACTTGCAATTTTGTGAGTGGGCAACTACAGGAATTTACAAAAGTAGGGCTAAGTTGTACGAACTATATGGTATGAAGCAATTTAATTTTGATCCTGCCTTTATTCAATATGTTAAAATGTATTCTAAAACCTTCAAAAAGGCCTGTGCTGCTGCCAAGTCGTTACATATAAGTAATAAAATTAAAGAGTCAAAAAATAAGGTAAAAATGACTTGGAATGTATTCAATACTGAAACCGGCCGATCACTACCTCGTGATAATAACATTGAGTTAATTATGAATAACAAAGTGATTAATAATAAATTAGATGTAGCACAAACTTTTATTAACTATTTTACAGACATACCCGCGAAAACAACTAGCTCGTTAAATTCTTGTCCAATAAAAGCTCAACGTATGCTTGGGGGTAGAGTGGATCAGTGTAATGTCTTATTTAGCTTTAAATATGTAAATCCCAACGATATCATTAAAGTATTCTTCAGATTCAGATTCAGATTCAGATTCAGATTCAGATTCAGATCAGATTCAGATTCAGATTCAGATCAGATTCAAATTCAGATTCAGATCAGATTCAGGTCCCCCGCGGCCTCACCTTAAAACCGACTCGCAGGGTAGGCCTGAGGTTAAATCACTGCGAGCCGGCAAGGGGCACCCCAGAACGGAGGGGTCCGTCTCGGGGAGGTCGATAAGCGACCACCCCGGAGCTCCCTAAGGAGCTGAAGAACTAGCCCGCACCTCCACCGCTCTCGAGCGCTCCTCTGTAAGCAGAGGAGGTGAGAGCGGCCCGTCCCACGCCGCGCACACGGCGAGTGTGTGCTCCGCCGTGTCCACGACGCCACTTGAGCAGTGACGACACACGGGGTCCGGCTCCACCCCAGCCACCTCCCACAGGTACATGGCGAATACGCCATGCCCTGTGAGGAGCTGACTGAGGTGGAACGTAGGCGCACCGTGTGCCCTCTCTACCCAAGCACGTAGGACGGATCAGATTCAGGTCAGATCAGATCAGATCAGATCAAAACAGATTCAGATTCACATCAGATCACATCAAAACAGATTCAAATTCAGATCAGATCAAATCAGATCGGATCAGATCAGATTAGATTCGGATTCAGATCAGATCAGATCAGATCAGATCAAATCAAAACAGAGTTAAGTTTCTTGCCGGTTTTTCTCAGCTACTAGCAACTCTAGCAACTCTCTTCTAGCAACTCTTCCTCTAGTTGAACAATTCGATTCTGCAGTTGATCCACCATACACTGAGTCTTCTCCACGTTCTCAAGGCGCCTCTCCATATTATTAATCTTGATACTGAACTCGTTGACCACATCATCGAACCGTTTGTTTAGAGTTGACTTCAGTTCAGTAAATTCACTTCTCATCGCAATTATTTCATCCTTCAAGGCTTCCAGGGTGGTAAATCTCACAGACAGTAACTGAATCTCCCTCAAAATGGATGTCTCAGTTGTTGGTGTTACTGAGATCTTAATCAGATCAGTTCAGATCAGATAAGATAAGATCAGATTAAGATTCAGATTCAGAATCAGATACAGATTCAAATAAAGATTAAGATTTAGAATCAGTACAGATCATATAAGATCAGATTCAGATTCAGATCAGATCAGATCAGATCAAAACAGATTCAGATTCTGATCAGATCAGATCAGACTCACTCTAGGTTGACGATCTATTGCAAGCAGTCGTGTGCTTCAAGTTTATCTACAATCCATCGTATCTCTAAGTTTACCGTATTACGGTAAACTTTAAGATACTGAGATTACTGTTTTTTTTTTCCTTCTTACCATCAAATATTTCAAAATTATGGATACGCGTGAGTGTGGTTCTTGCAGTGAGTTGCTTTCTGAAGGGATGCTCTGTACTGTCTGCAATAAAATATTGCATTTCCACTGTGCGAGCATTACTGAGGCTGGCTATCGGAAGCTGGGTGACAGGAAGCTTACGTGGAGGTGCGGTACATGTAAACAGGCAGGTAGTTCACCAAGACCTGTAACACCAACAACTGAGACATCCATTTTGAGGGAGATTCAGTTACTGTCTGTAAGATTTACCACCCTGGAAGCCTTGAAGGATGAAATAATTGCGATGAGAAGTGAATTTACTGAACTGAAGTCGATTCTAAACAAACGGTTCGATGATGTGGTCAACGAGTTTGGTATCAAGATTAATAATATGGAGCGGCGCCTTGAGAACGTGGAGAAAACTCAGTGTATGGTGGATCAACTGCAGAATCGAATTGTTCAACTAGTGGAAGAGTTTAACACTAAAGAGCAGTGGTCGCGCATGAATAGCGTTGAGATAAAAGGGGTTCCCCAAACAAATAATGAAAATCTCTTTGACATTATCTCCATGTTAGGTACTAAGATAAAGTATTCTATCACAAAAGGTCAGATAAATTATCTCCAGGGTACTAACACATGAAAAAGAACGTACAAAACCAATAGTGGTAAGTTTTTGCAACCGCTTTGTGAAGGAGGACTTTATCGCGGCATCCAGGTACGAACTGAGAGGCTCACCTTTTATAGCCAATCATATTGGTTTAAATGGTAACCAAAGGATTTACATTTAATTTAAATGGTAACCAAAGAATTTACCACCTTACTGTTAATAATAAGATTTTATTATCGAAAACTAAAACGGCAGCAGCGTAAGGGAATTTTCGTTATGTATGGGTGAAATATGCAAAAATACATGTGCGCAAATGGATAATCTCCCGTCATTCTAGTAAGGTCGGAAAAGGTTTTGAAGAAAATTGTGTAATTGACTATTTATTCATGAGTGATCTAATTTGTGAAACAAGTTATTGCATTCATATTATTATATCTTTTATCTACTCTGATACTATAATACAAAGATTATAAAACTGATAACAAAATTCTTATGACAAACATTACGTACAGGCCAAAAAAAAAATTGGTTGTCTGTAAAGTTGGTTTACTGACGATAGTTGAACGTGACAACGTCTTAAGAAAATACTGATGGAATGGTAGCATTTTTCAAAAGAAAATTTTAATTTCATTTGTTTAATAGATTTGTATGTATATAGAGAAGGAGGTAATTGGAAATCACAATGAAATTGATCAAGTTAGATTTATTTGTACGCATAAATACAATTATGTCAATTTTTATTTACAATTTAATAGTTTTTACAAGTATTAGTATAGCAGCTGTCCACGCAGACGCATCGCTCACTCAAGTAGGAGAGAGACGGATGTCGAACGCTGCCGAACGCAAAGGCCGATTGTGCTTCTTTGTCGCTCGTTACGCGCTCTCGCTTGCACTTCAAGCCTTATATGGAACGCCTCAGAGCGAGGTAACGCCGCATGAATCATGCTTTTTCGTGCGTGCAGCCGGCTCTATCGAATTATAAGACGCTGTCACGTCAATAATAAAAAAAAAGTTTAATTACGATACATGTCTTGTATGGACACCTGTATCATAATATAACTTTTTAATCATAACGATACACCTATACAACCTCTAGCTGGACCAAGGAGGTAGAATCTCTACTAAAAAAAAAAAGGTTTCAATCATCGGTTTCAATGAACGAGTCCGCGACGCAAGCGCGCATGCGCAATCAATGTTTGCGCCTTGGCGCCAACATTTGACATTTAAAAAATAAATTTGTTGTTATATTCATCATTTTATTTGCAATATTGTTTTACGTATTATAGTATGAGAGTAGATAAAGTAGTGTATGACACTGTACATAACTTGGTCTTATAACACTCGTGTGATACTATAAAAAAACTCGCCTACGGCTCGTTTTTTTTAAACACACTCATGTTATAAGATCCCTTATTATGCAACAGTATCATAAACTACTATTACTTTTACGTTTAAACACTATATGCAACAGTTTGAGAACCGTAGACTAAATGTGTACATACTGCGTTTTCCAAATATATCTGTGTCGTGACACAGTTAGCCTTAGTAAATCATTAAATACTTTAAAACTCTTAAGTCCAAGCAATTACAACTTAATTACAGACAATCTAGAGAACATTTTACATTGCTGCATTATATATCATAGGTCTTTTATAAGCTGGCTGTTGTTGTCTTGGTACCGGTTATCGGCTTTTATTCCTTTAGAAAACAACTTTATATTGCACATTTTTAACTTGCTTTTTGTTGTACACTATGCATTACTGTGCCTACTTTTATGTTTACAATTATTGCTATCTACCTGCATAATAAAATGTTATTGTGATAACTATTTGCCGTGTTCGTGTATATTTTGCTTCATTTTTATAATATTTTTAATCCATAGTTTCATAGTTAGCTTGAATAATGTCTACTAAAATTAATTTGTATTACCAAAATGTTCGTGGTCTGTAACATATGTTTAAACTCTTACGATGTGGTAGTACTAACGGAGACATGGCTGATTGAGGATATTCATTCCAGTGAGTTGTTTGATAGTCGATATTTTGTGTGGCGAAGGGACCGCAACTACGTGAAAACTAAACAGGAGCTGGGTGGAGGTGTGCTAATTGCGGTTTAGAGACAATTTATCGCTTTTGAGAGACAAGATTGGTGTAACTCAGCTGAAGATATTTGGATCACATTCGCGTTAAAGAAAACTAGGCCACAGGTAACATACCATTTACATTTTTGTGTTGTTTATCTTTGTAAAGAAAATCAAGGCAATTCATATATCACTCAATTAAATAACTTTGCTGATAATATTAATCGATTAATACTTGCACACCCTTAATATAAATACCCTTAGGATAAATTTATAATTTTAGGGGATTTTAATATTGCTGAAAATGTGGACTGGCAGTGACGAAATGGTGCCTCATAATATTTTAGGACCTCATATTATTATTTTTTTGGATGCTACCAGAACATGTTACTTATCACAATATAATGGGGTGCGAAATTCTATGGTTAGATTATTACACTTAGTTTTTTGTAATGATTCCATAACTGACACACCCACCTTGGTACACATGATTTTTGCAATGCTTTCGCCCTAGCGCGCAGCAAGGAGAAAGAGTGGTAGTCAGATATATTTCCATAATTTTTATATTTTCGATGATATTTATATTTTTCTTTTAGTGTTTTTATTAGAGCAGAGGTATACCAAGGTGGGTGTGTCTGATTTTTTATTGATTTTAATGGAACAAAGTTGTCCCTGATTAAATATAATTTATTATAAAACTTTGAAACAGAATTCTCTAAAGTATCCTTTGACAAAAATTCAGCCCAATTCACTCGATCTAGTTCCACGTTTATGGCCACATAGTCTCCGCGTGAATAAAAATATTTACTTGACAATTTATCTGAAAGTCCATGAATTTCAACAAAACCTACCTTTATCACAACAAGTGTGTGCTGTACATCAATTGGTATCAACGGATCAGTGCATTTGGTTACAGTTATGGAATCATTACAAAAAACTAAGTGTAATAATCTAACCATAGAATTTCGCACCCCATTATATTGTGATAAGTAACATGTTCTGGTAGCATCCAATAAAATAATAATATGAGGTCCTAAAATATTATGAGGCACCATTTCGTCACTGCCAGTCCACATTTTCAGCAATATTAAAATCCCCTAAAATTATAAATTTATCCAAAGGGTGTGCAAGTATTAATCGATTAATATTATCAGCAAAGTTATTTAATTGAGTGATATATGAATTGCCTTGATTTTCTTTACAAAGATAAACATAACAAAAATGTAAATGGTATGTTACCTGTGGCCTAGTTTTCTTCAACGCGAGTGTGATCCAAATATCTTCAGCTGAGTTACACCAATCTTGTCTCTCAAAAGCGATAAATTGCCTCTTAACCGCAATTAGCACACCTCCACCCAGCTCCTGTTTAGTTTTCACGTAGTTGCGGTCCCTTCGCCACACAAAATATCGACTATCAAACAACTTACTGGAATGAATATTCTCAATCAGCCATGTCTCCGTTAGTACTACCACATCGTAAGAGTTTAAACATATGTTACAGACCACGAACATTTTGGTAATACAAATTAATTTTAGTAGACATTATTCAAGCTAACTATGAAACTATGGATTAAAAATATTATAAAAATGAAGCAAAATATACACGAACACGGCAAATAGTTATCACAATAACATTTTATTATGCAGGTAGATAGCAATAATTGTAAACATAAAAGTAGGCACAGTAATGCACAGTGTACAACAAAAAGCAAGTTAAAAATGTGCAATATAAAGTTGTTTTCTAAAGGAATAAAAGCCGATAACCGGTACCAAGACAACAGCAGCCAGCTTATAAAAGACCTATGATATATAATGCAGCAATGTAAAATGTTCTCTAGATTGTCTGTAATTAAGTTGTAATTGCTTGGACTTAAGAGTTTTAAAGTATTTAATGATTTACTAAGGCTAACTGTGTCACGACACAGATATATTTGGAAAACGCAGTATGTACACATTTAGTCTACGGTTCTCAAACTGTTGCATATAGTGTTTAAACGTAAAAGTAATAGTAGTTTATGATACTGTTGCATAATAAGGGATCTTATAACATGAGTGTGTTTAAAAAAAACGAGCCGTAGGCGAGTTTTTTTATAGTATCACACGAGTGTTATAAGACCAAGTTATGTACAGTGTCATACACTACTTTATCTACTCTCATACTATAATACGTAAAACAATATTGCAAATAAAATGATGAATATAACAACAAATTTATTTTTTAAATGTCAAATGTTGGCGCCAAGGCGCAAACATTGATTGCGTATGCGCGCTTGCGTCGCGGACTCATTCATTGAAACCAATGATTGAAACTTTTTTTTTTTAAGTAGAGATTCTACCTCCTTGGTTCAGCTGGAGGTTGTATAGGTGTATCGTTATGATTAAAAAGTTATATTATGATACAGGTGTCCATAAAAGACCTGTATTGTAATTAAACTTTTTTATTATTATTTTTGGCCTGTACGTAATGTTTGTCATAAGAATTTTGTTATCAGTTTTATAATCTTTGTATTATAGTATCAGAGTAGATAAAAGATATAATAATATGAATGCAATAACTTGTTTCACAAATTAGATCACTCATGAATAAATAATTAATTACACAATTTTCTTCAAATCCTTTTCCGACCTTACTAGAATGACGGGAGATGTATCCATTTGCGCACATGTAGATTTAAAATCAGATTCAGATTCAAATTACATCAGATCAGATCAGATCAGATCATATCGGATCGGATCGCATCAGATCTGATCGGATCGGATCGGATCGGATCAGATCAGATCAGATCGGATCGGATCGGATCAGATCAGATGTTTCAGTTTCCATCAGATGATCAGATCAGATGTTTCAGTTTTAGATTTAGATTCACATCAGATCAGATCAGATCACTACACATCTCATCTCATCTCATCTCAATCTCGATCTGAATTTGAATCGCAATCGCAATCACAATTTAATCTGATTTTATCTTATCTTATATGATCTTATCTGATCTGATCTGTTCTGAATCTGTATCTGATTCTGATGAGATGAGATGAGATGTGTAGTAGATATTCTAGACAACGCGTAAAAACTATGTTTAGCCTTTTTACTTACAGTTTTTATGTGCTCAACAAAGGCAAAAGATCTGATCTGATCTGATGTGAATCTTAATCTGAATCTGAATCTCAGTCTGAATCTGAATCGAATCTTGCAGTAAATGTAAATGTAGAAGCGGTAATCTTGACGTTCATAAGTGTTACTTTGTAACCTATATGATTAAAGATTTTTCATTTCGGTGAAAACGAATTAAAAAAAAAAATTTTAGATTTCGGTGGGAGTGCATCCGACTGCTACGCAAGAGGTCGTGGGTTCGATTCCCACCCAGGATAAAACTTTGTGTGATGAGCAAGATGGTTTATTCTGTGTCTGGGTGTTATTTATCTATAATATGTATGTATTTAGAAATATATAAGTATGTTTATCAGTTATCTGGTTACCATAGTACAAGCTCTGCTTAGTTTGGAATCAGTTGGCGTTGTGTGGGTTGTCCCAAAAATATTATTATTATAATATTATTATTTCATTCATTTCATTTCATTCATCTCGCGATTGGGGCATCTAATCCCGTAAAAAGGCCGAACCGTCGGTGATGTTCTCTGGCGAGAGTATATATCGTGTCCGCACGACAAATCTCCATGACATTATTCCCTGAAGCAACCAACCACCCAGTTATTACACAAACTATTTTTCTTTAGATTCTATTTTCAACGTCAACTGCCAACTTTTCAATAGACGCCCTGGTTACCATACATTTTGGCCCTATTAGTTCTTTTTTATAAATTTACCACCCTAGGGCGACAAGCAATTACTATCAGTATTTTCCCGGCGTAAAGTAGAGAAGCATCTTCCACCCGCGACTCAGATCAAACAAACACTACTTTCCGAGTATGAGAAATAAAAAATATTTTAATTAGTTTCTTTGTAAGACAGTTTGCATTTTACCCCGGGTGACTCGGGAAGCCTAGCCCAAATCCATAATGGCTGCGTCTGGCGCGTAGTTGCCGTCACTTATAGTTAATATGGGAGGTCTTGTGGAGCGCCTAACATCCCAGCACTCTACTATTGATGAGGATGGTATTCGAAGACCAGGGTCAAGGAGACCAGAGAAAACAACCGTCGTACGAGACTAGAAGAGAATCAGCAGATCAGGGTTCAGTGACTCGATTGAGCCTAATTATAGTGCATATGGTAATTATAGATTTTAATAAATTATAAAAATGTAATAAAATATTGTTTTGTCTTATTATTTCGTGCCTCCTTACTTGGTGAACCGTGCCATCTCGTAGATACTAGTGGTACTAATGCGATAAATGACTAGCGCCATCTATTTAAGGAGATAAAAGAACTATACTAGCTGCACATTATGATGGCCGTTTTGGCGTTTGTCCTTTCCATGAAGTTTCGTATTAATTTTAATTACATTTTATTTATAGAAATATGTGAATAGTCGATCACATTAGAGGGTATTTAATTTAAAACAAGTAAAATATCATCTCTATTGTTATATGTCAAAACGGCCATCATAGCGTGCCGCTAGTATACCTAATTGTCACTGACAAAAATGTTTAGATAGTGAAATGTAGGCGTAGAGTAATAATAATAATAATAATAAATCTTTATTCATTTAGGTCACAAAGTAACATTTATGAACGTCAAGAATATTGCTTCTACATTTACATTTACTGCCAGATTCGCAAAGCAATAGGTAGAGCCTGAGGAAGAACCTGGCAATAAAACTCATGGCCACTCTTTTCTAAACGCCAGTAATTACATTAGTTTGATTAACATGATATTTGACCAATTATATAGTAATGAATTTATACAAACAAAAAAAAACAAAATCAATGTTGTGTTTAAATCATATCAAAATTAGAGCGATTATAGTTGCCAGTTCTAAGGGCAGCCCACCCTTGAAGAAGAAGAATCTGGCAAGAAAGTCAATGGATGCCATTTTAAAATGTAGGAATGGCTTACAACATTAAAATTACACTTACATTGTTCCTTTGGATTTATGTGAGAACAGTCGACTAAACTTAAGTTTACCTTAAATATAAATAAGATTATTTTTAATATAAATAAGATTATTTTTAATAATTGTATAATAAATATAAAAAAATTGTATAATAAAATATAAAAAAATAATAATATACCTCTACATACCCTTCAAAGATAAAAGCGTGACGATAAGTAACTAATTAATAATAATAGTTCCAATCTGGGATCAAGCACCAGAAAAAAAAAAGAACGAACCCTTAATAGGTAAGAGCCTTTCGCATCTATCTATATTAAATGTTGCGTAGGTAGGAATGCTACAATAGATAACTTAAATATTTCACTTTATACACATTAAAAATTCACATTGAAATAGTTATTTTATGATAAAATAATAAAGGTACATTCTAAACCTATAACAAAATATTTTAAATTAATGGCAGACACTTGCATAACTTGTGTTGATTTGAAACATATTTAACATACCAAACGAAAATACACCTATAAAAATACAGACTCGTTGTCACAAACCTCATATAATTATTTAACAAGTTTCTGAACTTGTTACGAGCTGTCTAAAAAGAAAACAAAGTGAAAATAATGTTACGTGTTACATTACTTTTAATACTAAGCAAGATGGCGACTTGCACGAATCCGGAGGTACAAGAAAAATATTTGACGTTACCACGTGACGAATTCATAGAATACTTCAATAATCAGAACTTCTCATGGAAAATCACCGATTACGATAGATTCTTTCATTTTTGTATTAAAGAAATACCACCTACAATAAGAACTGAAATGGAAGAAAAGTGTAACATCGAAGTAAAATTACCGAACATCTTCGATTCTCGACAAAAATGGCCGAAGTGTGAAACTATCGGACAGATAAATGATCAGGGAGAGTGTGGTTCTTGCTGGACATTTGGAACGGCTAATACGGCTTCGGATCGAACTTGTATACATAAAGACATACATGTTCATTTAGCTGAACAAGATTTGCAATGCATACCTGAGTATGAAAAAAAAGTTTGTGAAGGAGGTATTCCAGAAGTAGCTTTTCAGTTCTGGCAAACAAAAGGTCTAGTTTCAAATAAATGCAAGCCCTACGACATAAATATATTAAACGGTACTTGCAAGAGAGAATGTGTCGACGCTAATATATCTTACAAAAATGACAAACACTTTGCTGAAAGCGTATACAAAATTTGCAAAAATCAAACCGCTATAAAATCAGAAATATACTCGAACGGACCTGTGGAGGCAGGTTTTGTTGTGTATGCTGACTTTATGGAATATAAAAGCGGTATATATGAGCATCAATACGGTGATCTCCTAGGACGGCATAGTGTGCGTGTTATAGGTTATGGCGTAGAAAATGAAAACGAATATTGGCTTGTAGCTAACAGTTGGGGTGCTAAATGGGGTGAGCAAGGATTTTTCAAAATCAAAGCTAATCAGGATAACATAGAATTTGAAGAACACATAAATACTGGTTTACCGAAGAATTAGATTTAAAGTCCATTCTAATTTAATTTATTTCATATTATATAGAAAACTAGCTGACCTGCCCGGCTTCGTCCGGGACATACTACCAACCCCGTGGCACCCATTTAATCCCGTCGCTTATTACTTTTCTAAAAATGTATGAGAGTTTCCCCGATTTGTTGATATTTATGATTACTGCTCCGCTCTCCTGTATAGTAGCGTGATGATATACAGCTATGAACCTTCCTCAATAAATGGGCTATCCAATACAAAAAGAATTTTTCAAATCGGTCAAGCCGTTTTCATGCTATGTCGTGACAACGGAAAACGAGTTTCATTTTTATATATATAGATGTAACTTAAAATAATTCACGTATTAAGTTCTAACTAAAATGGAACTAGGTGCACTTGCTGTCCCCGGGAAGTTTCAACGGAGCGAAGAGTTTTGCCGTTTTTCGAGTTCTCTTGTCGATGTCTATTTTCCTTTCGGTGATTACTCCTCCATGGTATGTCCTATTTTCGATTTAATTGTTTCTAAACTATCTATGGATAGATGTCGTATTACGGGTCAAATTTGATCAAAAAGTGTTGAGTGGTTTGGGAGGAGTTCGAGAACAAAGCGAATATTCAATTGGGAGAAGAATGGGTTCGAACTAAAATTAGGTCCGATTAGGGCTTTCTTAGATTGTGGAATGAACTTGCTGTGATGAATGAGTTGCAAACCTCTGATGTTGCAAACGTCTATGGGATACAGTGACCACATTCCATCAGGTATGCTTGTCTGCCACCATAGTGGTATAAAATATATATTTGTATATTTACACTATATCCTAGACGGACAGATCGCCAGGTTTCGCGATCTATGCATAGGTACATCTTTTTTTTTATACCATTGTGGTGGCAGACAAGCATACGGCCCACCTGATGAAAAGTGGTCACCGTAGCCAATGGAAGTTTACAGCACTAGAGTTGCAGCCCTTTAAAAACCTTCTAAGACCCCTTTTGAAGAAATGTAGACGTTTGGGATAACCCAGGCAGGGAGCTAATTCCACAACCTAAGCTTACGCGACATAAAGCCTCTATACGACATAACCGTATGTGGGCGCTCCGGACACAAAGTGTGAGGGTGAACACCCTGTCTATGGCGAGCGGTGCGATGATAGAAGGTAGCCGTGGGCATCATGTCAAACAATTCCTCAAAGCACAGACCGTTGTACTTCTTTCGCTTTCTGCAGATTCATTAATCGTTTTATACATGTGCATGTATTTGGGTTTCCGAGTCAACTTTGTCTATGAAGGCTTGACGAACTGGGTGGGTGGAAAAGTCTTTTTTTGAGAGATTGTTTTTTTTTTTCACAATTAACTATGTTTTTTTATATGTTTTATATGAGAACTATTTTCTAGATGAACTGTTTTAAAATACGATATTATGTTTTACTGTTGTAAAAAGCTATCTAGGAAGCCAATTCACAAGATCATTACGCAAAATTATGCACTCAACATACATATTATTATTAGAACGGTCATGTTTCCTTTTCTTGTATTTGGGTTTTTATTTTATTATTAGAATAGATGTTTAAGTGTCGTATGTAAATTTATTTTTATTTTGTAGACATAATATTATATATTTACAATAAAGATACAGCTTACTAAAAAGGATAATTTTGTTTATTTAAAAGTTAGAGCTATTCAAATTTAAGATCACTACCTTTTGAGATAACTCCATTGAATTAAAATAATAACTTTCGAAAGTGTTGTTTACTATTACCCGAACGTTGCGCCAATAGCCACAAACAGTCACCCGTTTAACCAAAGTGGTGAATAGTCAGTTCAATGAACCTCATAATTTTTTTTTATAAGTAGTTTATGGTCTAGTTATTAAGACCTTTTGCCCATATCTTACTTCACATTTCCTCAATCTTCTTTCTTAATAACCACAATGTCCCAGTCCTCTTCGTCTTAGTCAAGTCTAGTCTTAAGTCAAGGTCAGTCTCACTCCAGTATAATGGCGGTTGTTATACTGAGGTTTTCAATGAATATACGCAAAATAGGAAACAGCATTTCACTGCATATACCGACACGACGTTAACACAACTTATATGTCTAAGAAACCACCGCCCCCGCACATAAAACAAGATAAATGCACTAGTTTTAGAATATACAGCAAGCGTCCGCACTTATCGAGTTTCCCGCGTAAACTAAACCTCATAAAATTACGAAAGATACTTATAGAGTTTCTTTCGAAACTTTGTGTCTTTACTATAAATACATGTAATTTTGGAAAAATACTAAATGAACGTTCATCTGAAAAATACAATAATACACGTATAATACTGTATTTTTCGTAAATAACAAAGGGAAAAACTTGTTCTTTTTATTTTTTTAGGAACACATACATACATATATATTGTCACGCCTTTATCCCTGAAGGGGTAGGCAGATGCATATTAAACGCCCACGTTTCACCGTATGCATTTTTGTCCCACGTAACAGGTGGTGAGCCCATTGCCGTGTTGAAATGGACAGGCGCAGGCTGTATCGACATGCTGTGCTTTTTTTTAAGGAATATTATTATTTTAGGGTTCCGTACCTCAAAAAGAAAGAATGTGGCGCTTATAGAATCACTTTGTTGTGTCCGTCTGTCTGTGTGTCCCAACCGTTTATCTCAAGAACACGTGGAGGAATCTAGCTGAAATTCATATCAAATGCTCAAGTCTGCTGTCTCATAGAGCAGCAAAAAAATAAAACTTATAAACAAACGCTATTAAAAGATATGGCCGTTTATGCCGCAAACCGCAAATTTTTGAAACTCGCATAGGAATCTAAACCTACAGGGTACTTTCCATGAACATACAATCTTGAAATTTAGTACGAAGTAACGACTTATAACACAGATAAAGGAAAATGTCCAAAATATAAAAAAACAAAAAGACTCGGAGACTGCCGCGGTAAAGCTATTGCATAGCATACCTTTGTTTTTCTTTGGTAAAGGGAACCTTTGTTTTTCTTTGGTAATACCTCTATTTAAGTCTGGATCCAAAACCGACCCTGGTAATTTCAGACCTATTTCAATATTTCCTGCCTTTAGCAAAATTTTTGAAAAAATTATATTGCAACAACTACAAGCTCATTTTAATTCAAATATGCTACTACATAAAGAGCAGTATGGGTTCACAAGGGGTCGTTCTACCATTCATGCAGGTGTGACACTTCTGAATCATATATATGACGCCTGGGAGAATACACAAGATGCTATTGGTGTATTCTACGATCTCTCCGAAGCATTTGATTGCGTTGAACATTAAACATTTGAAGATCGGATACAACATGTTGATGTTCATGAAATTCGCTCCTCTGGAGCATCTGTAGCTATGGGCGTAACGCAGGGATCAATTCTAGGTCCGTTTCTATTTTTAATTTATATTAACGATCTGCCATTCTATATACAAAACTTGTGCGACATTGTTACAATACGCTTACTCATTTTAACGGCGTTAATAGTTCACTTTCCCAAGTTTTAGATTGGTTTACGACCAATAATTTGCTACTAAACGCTAAGAAGACAAAATGTATCAGATTTATCATGCCTAATGTCAGGAATTGCGGTACAAATATAACATTGAACGGTGATACCCTTAATATTGTAGAATCAACTGTATTTTTGGGGATCACTTTAGATAGCAAACTGCAGTGGAACGCCCAAATAACGCGTCTTGCAGGTAAACTCAGCTCGGCAGCCTTTGCCGTTAGTAAAGTCAGGCAGCTCACTGATGTAGAAACTGCCAGGCTAGTATACTTTAGTTATTTTCATAGTGTCATGTCTTACGGCATTTCGCTGTGGGGTAAAGCAGCTGATCTACAAGTAATTTTTGTACTCCAGAAGAGAGCTATACGTGCAATATATAAATTGAGTGCTAGAGTGTCTCTTAGAGAGAAATTTAAAGAAATTGGCATTTTAACGGTTGCATCACAGTATATATTTGCAAATATCATGTTAGTTAAACAGAACAT
Organism: Thumatha senex; assembly: GCA_948477245.1. Lineage (NCBI taxonomy): Eukaryota > Metazoa > Arthropoda > Insecta > Lepidoptera > Erebidae > Thumatha > Thumatha senex. Next base: position 2,323,054 of record OX419751.1, read on the forward strand.
ACATTTATACAAAAGACACAGTGACATACATTCGATAAATACTAGAAATAAGCATAAATTAATTAGTACGCATCATCGTTTACAAAAGGTTCACGACTCTTTTGCAGGCATTGGCGTACGCCTATATAATAAAATTCCTTTAGACATTATGAACCTGCCGTTACATAAATTTAAGGCGGAAATTAAGACGCACCTCTTGAAAAGGGCTTATTACACAATTAATGATTATTTGAATGATAAAAATAAATGGAAATGAGTTGCTTGCTCTTCGCTCGAGCTATTTAGGATTCGAATGAATCTTGTGTTATATTATCTACTTGTCTTGAATCTGCATATAAATGTTGAATTTTTTAACTTTTTTTTTTTTTACATTCTCCAGTATAAATAATTTGAAACGCCAGGCAACTAAAGGTATGGCTGCGTTTAGTCACCGTAATAACTAATATACATAATTACATGTAATTTGACTTTTGTTTATAATTGTTTAAAAAAAAATTATTTATAATTTTGAAATTGACATGATAGTTGCTGTGTAGTTTTTGGGTATGTCATGCTCGCCTAAGTGTCCTGGCAGTGGTGGCGAATGTATCGGGTCGCCTTGTTCCCTACAATACGGTTGAATTGGGCGATGGCTGATATATGCGTCATACCCGTGAACGGGTGCCGTCAGTTGGGACTGGTCAGCTCATAGCTGTTATAGCAATTGTTACAAATAATATTATTAAAATTTAAGGCAAACTAAGTTTAGTCGACTGTTCTCACATAAATTCAAAGGAACTATGTAAGTGTAATTTTAATGAACACAACATTTATTTTGTTCTTTTTTTTTGTATAATTTCATTACTGTATAATTAGTCAAATATCATGTTAATCAAACTGTGTCAAATGGCGGTTAGAAAAGAGTGGCCATGAGTTTTATTGCCTGGTTCTTCCTCTGGCTCTACCTATTGCTTTGCGAATCTGGCAGTAAATGTAAATGTAGAAGCAGTAATTTTGACGTTCATAAGTGTTACTTTGTGACATACAATAATAAAAATTTTTGATTTTTTTTTAAATATTAATTTAAGTTACACTACAAAAAAAAAACACAAAAAAAACCCCACACTCTCGCCCTCACCCTCACCCTCACCCTCACCCTCACCCTCACCCTCACCCTCACCCTCATCCTAATCTAATCACAACTAATCTAGTTAGTTGGCTTTCTAACTCAAATAAGGTACTAATTTTTTAAGAACCCTCGGCGTACGAGTTCGACGAGGTTTTTTTACAGTAATGTATTTTACGTAATCGAATCTATTTCTCGGTTGATACAAAATAAAGAGTTTTGCTTTTCAAAATTATTTGGAAGAAGTCTTATATCTAGAATTCGTCATCATCATGGGCTTCATCGTAAACTTCATCTCTTTAAGGTCCGTTGTCATTCGACCTCTCACGTGTCTAAGATGACGAACTATTGTTTTAAATGTTCTTAGTGGGTGCCTACATTATAAGGGTAGCTTTCCCTCAAAATTTCAAGTTCGTAGGTGCATGCCGTGGATGGATATCAGCTGGACTTTGAATGACTCACATGTATTGGAACCCACAACCGTGTTGAAATGGACAGGTGCAGATTGTAGCGACCTGCTGTTTAAATTTTTCAAGCCGCTTATAAAGCCTTCAACCAGGCTTAACGACTGCCATTTTACTGGCAACCGGGACCAACGGCTTAACGTGCCTTCCGAAGCACGGAAACGCTCGCAAATGTTAATTCCACAAAGTGGTCAGCCATCCAAGGACCACCTATAGCGAAAGTAGCTTAACGCAGTGGTCGTTAACAGAACACTGAGTCAGCGGGCTCACCAGCGGTTTACAATATTAGTAGGATTAGCCGAGTTTTTTATACAGCTTACAGGTTAGTGTCCTGCCAAATCATATAGTCAATTTTAACTATGGAACACATCGCATCGCTACCGCGGATGGACACGATTCGTTTATTTTAATTCACACTGGCCGGTTAAACACTCACAAGACTGCATTTTTTCTCAAAATTATGTTAGATTTTTTACAGCCATTTGTCTCTAGGGAGGGAAGCAAAACTATGAGTCCTGCCCGCCCAAAGGTGGGAAGTAGCATCTTCCGCAGTTACTCAGATCAAACAAACACTACTTTCCGAGTATGGGAAAAAAAATATTAGTTTATTTTTAAAACATTTTGCCTTTTACCCAGGGTGATTCCGGCGGTCCCGCCCAAATCCAAGATGACTGCGTCAGGCGCGTTGTTGCTGTCACTTCATAAGGGAAGTCTTGTGACGCGCCATACACCTCAGCACTTTTCACCATCACGCAACGAGTCTTCGTGGCCGCCCAGGTCTTCGTAGACCAGGGTCAATCTGCCTTGAAGCAAAAACAATTTATGTAAAAATTATATCAAATATTCAAATAATGTTATTAAGGAAAACTTGGAATGTTATAAATATGAAAACCAGTAAATCCAAAGTGCGCAGTGATTTTAATTTTTATTTAATAACTAGCTGACCCGCCCGGCTTCGCCCGTGATATACTTCGAACCCCGTGGCACCCATTTAACCCCGTCGTTTATTTATTTCACGATAATGTATGAACTTTTTCCAAATTACTTGATTACTTCTCCGCTTTCAAGTACTACGCCCGGATAAGGATTAATAATGTATTTGTGTAAATAGCCTTTAAATTACCGCTTTATTATGGCTGTTTTTTTTAAGTATTAAAATGGTTATAGTACGGTATTCTTAAGAGATAGACATATACCGTCGCGAACTTTTTTGTAGACCTATGTTAGATACACAATTCCACAATACATTATTTTGTTATATCTCAAAGGGTTCAGACAGCGTTCTCGTTAAAAGCTCCCAGACCGCTCATTTTTTCCGACACCGCCAACGTATATCGTTATAATAGTTAATGTATACAAAAACTTAACAAAATATACATAAAAACCTTCTATAACAATCACTCTATCTATTTAAAAAAACTGCATAGAAATTCGTTGCGTAGTTTTAAAGATCTAAGCATACATAGGAACAGACAGCGAAAAACTACTTTGTTTTATAATATGTAGTGATGATAAATAATGTAAATATTACAGAAGATTTTAAAATTGGGACAGAATTTGTAAAAAAAATCCAAATTCCTTTTTTAAATTACAAGAACTCTCTCGGTTTGCTCTAACGCTGCTGAAAAACTTTTAAAACATGGCGTAGAGGAACGTGGCTCAGATTTTGAATTTTCAGCTGTTAGTTCTAGAGATATTTTAAAAACGTTTAAGGCAATTATTATTAAAAACACTAAAGATTTGTGGGTCTAAATGTTTAAACTGTCTCTCATTTTATCACTGTAATAGCTCCACATCTGGCAGCTGTGTTCAATTGCTTAGTCAAGTCTGGGGTATTTCCTGACTTAATGACACATTGTAAAATAATTCCTTTATTAAAAGTCGGCAGATTCCTCTAACTGTCGGCCTGTTTCGATACTACCGACACTTACTAAAATATTTGAAAGGCTAATACAAGTGCTTAGGCACTTTAATATACACAATTCTACACAGGAAACAGTTCGGATTCTCAAAGGGTTGCTCAACGGTGGATGCAGATGCGGATGAATTTTCCTTAAAAGTATTTTTGCGGCATGGGAAGATTCGCAGGATTCAGGCATTAGGTGTTTTTTGCGATTTATCTAAAGCCTTCGATTGCGTTTATCACGAAACCCTTCTAAAAAAGTTGCGCCACTACGGTATCAGAAATAAAGCTCTCGACCTTGACCTCTTATTTAAGCAATAGAATTCAGAGGGTTGAAGTAAACAGTAAACGATCAGCAGGATCTCTTTTTTGTTGATCAGTTGTAATGGGTGTTCCACAGGGATCAATCCTTGGTCCATTTCTTTTTTTTATATATACTAAGGACTTACCTTACTATGTTGGAGATAAAAAATGAAATTGTACTGTTTGCGAATGATACCTCTCTGACATTTAAAATTAATAGACAATTAATTAATTATGACGTTGTTAACAGTACACTCTCAAAAGTTGTTCATTGGTTTAACGTTAATAATCTTCTTTTGATCATTAAAAAACTAAATTAATTAAGTTTTCGACACCTAATGTGAGACAGGTAGATACCAATGTAGAACTTAATGGATCAGGGTTGGATACTGTTGGGGCTTCTGTGCTTTTGGGTATTACTATTGAATCAAAGTTGCAGTGGGGGCTAGATATAGAAAAATTGTCAGAAAAATTAAGCTCTGCTGCATATGCAGTAAAAGCAATAAGACGGCTCACAGATGTTGAAATGGCTAGAATAGTTTATTTCAGTTATTTCCATAGCGGTATGTCATACGAATTTTTTCTCTGGGTAGACTCTGGGGACATTAATACGATATTTATAATACAGAAGAGAGCTTTGTGAGCAATATAACAGCATGGTTACTTTATGTCCACAAAACATAGACACATTTCTTAAAAAAGTGATACCTATACATATTGAAACACTAAGGCCCACTTGCACGATCTTGTGTTAATGTGTATAACTCGGAGGTATGAACTAACCCCGAGTTAAATCATTAATTTGTCTCGTATCACCCCGAGTTAAGGGTATACCTAGCGTTAAATCGCTAAAATTCTAACTCACCGCTAAAATTTTAACTCACCGATTTCTAAGGGTTAATTCGTCAAACGTTTAATGTTTGGTTGGATGAAATAGAGTGACATAAAACACTGGGTTGGTTAACCCGATGATATTTTTCTACGGTGCAAGACATGATTAGGGTTAAAAAGTTATTTACTTAATTCCGAGTTATCTAACTCGATCATTAATTATTTAACCCCAGCATTCATACAAGTGGGCCTAAGTAGGCATAAAGATAATCTTGTATTACATTCTACTCGTCTCGAAATAATCGACTGCCTCTGTGGCGCGGTGGGAGTCTATCCGACTGCTACGCAAGAGGTCGTGGGTTCTATTACCAACCAGGATAAAACTGTGTGTGATGAGCATGATGATTGAGATGATTGCGGCATCGTGTGTCTACTCATACCCAGTTGAGTCAACTGGATTGGGATGCACAGAAGACGGTCCCGGCTGCAAAAGTTACATCTAAGTCGAGACGAGTAGTGAGTAAGAAGTAGATTAGATAATTACATTGCTTCGTTACATCACGGCCAGGTATACCTTTTGTACTTTTTCTAATTATACTTCTTATTATTTAATTCTACACATTAAACTAAAAACAATAACTATAATAAGTTACCAAGCTACACTTTAAAACTAATTTTAGAGTGTAGCTTGGTAACTTATTATAGTTATTGTTTATAGTATTTATTTATTTATTTATTTGCAAGTATACACTGTGGTTTATTTTTTGTTTTATGTTTGTCTTTATTTTTTTATTAGAAAATTATCCTGGCTGTGATTAAAATTATTGTTTTTCTTAAATTCTTATCAAATAAGATGAAATTCTTACTTATTATAACACACAGCTGGCGGGTGGACACTATATTAAATTTTAGAAGCTACACTTGCATTAAAGGGTGACTCTAATTTGTTCCTTCATTTCTATTTGTTATACATACTTATATTATTATATATACTTACAATTATATATATTTATATATCAGTTATATTAATTTTAAAATTCAAATGTTAAATTACAGTGACAGTGATGAAAGTTTTCGGTCAATCAGCAGACTAAATGACAGTTTTACAAGTATGCCGTCATTGGCGGAATCTCTTCAAGCGCACTTCGCCGACGAACCCAAGAATTTTAATGTAGTCCATATTAATGCACAAAGTATTCCATGTCATTTCCCAGATATGTTGACTACATTTGATTGCAAAGATATACATGCTATTCTTATTTCTAAGTAATTTCTAAAGCCTTTTCTCCTGACAACCTCTTATGCTCTTCCTGGGTTTAACCTTATCAGGAGTGATCGCATGGATGGACAATGTGGTGGCGTGGCTATTTATTTACGCAATAGTATTCCTTTTCGTACCCTAGACATGTCATCGCAGCCTCCTCCTTCAAACGCTGGTGAGCATTTGTTTCTCGAGGTAGAACTCTCGCACACCAAGCTACTGCTTGGTGTGTACTACTGTTCATCGCTTACTATTGACTTTTTCCAATCTTTTGAAAATTTTCTAGAACGTCTTTGTCCAACTTATAGTCATACTATCGTAATGGGAGATTTTAATAAATGCCTAGTGAAACAAGATACTCGCTCTTCTATCTTTCTTAGTACTATAGAATCTTGCAATTTATCTGTCTTACCTTCTAATACCACACATCATGTGCCCAACTGTGCTCCATCACTCCTTGATCTCATACTTGTCTCATCTATCGATCTAATGGCTAAGCATGGGCAGTATCCTGCTGATGCATTTTCGTACCATGACTTACTCTTTCTATCCTATAAACTTCGTCCTCCTAAACAACGATCCAAAATTCTCATGCAACGCAATTTTAGGGGTATGAATCTTGATCAACTGCGTGTTGATGCCGATAATATTGATTGGCGCCCTCTTCTGGACATGGAATCTATTGACTGCAAGGTTAGTGCATTCAATAACAAGCTTCCTCAACTGTTCGACAAGCATGCACCTATCCGTGCTGTGAGTGTGAGGCATTTGCCTAAACCATGGCTCACAAATTATATTAAGGCTTTACTGGTGAGGAAGGTGGCAGCTAAATGTAGATACAAAACTCGCCCTACTAGTAATCATGAAAAATATATCGCAATACGAAATCTCTGCAGTAAGGTGTGTAGAAAAGCACAACGACAACATATTCATAATTCAATCGAAAACTGCGATTCTTCAAAGATATGGAAGTTTCTTAAAACCCTAGGAGTTGGAAAGGCACAACATGATTCTTTTCATACGCAAATTGATATTGAGTGGCTAAATCAACATTTCACATCTTTGTCTAAATTTGATCAGACCAATAAAGATATTGCGTTACTTTCAATTTCAACGCTTCCAACTCCTAACTATCCACCGTTCTCATTTAATCAATTATCTGATTGTGATGTTAAGAGATATATATTGTCGGTAAACTCAAATGATGTGGGCAGTGAAAGCATAAGTCGAAACATGATACTGCCGATTCTGGCCCCTATAATTAGTCATTTACTGAATTTTTCCCTTTCTTGTAGCGTGTTCCCCAAAGTTTGGAAAGAGGCCCATATTATACCGTTGCCTAAAAAATCGAATCCTAATTCCTTGTCCGAATATCGTCCTATCTCTATATTACCTTTCTTGTCCAAAATCTTAGAACGGCTCGTTCATACTCAGATAAGCTCATATCTTACCAGAAATGATCTACTAAATCCTTACCAATCAGGCTTTTGTCCTGGCCACAGCACGGTCACTGCATTGACCAAGATTACTGATGATATTAGGCTGGGAATGGAGAATGGAAATTTCACTGTACTCTGCTTACTCGATTTTAGCAATCCCTTTAACACTGTTGATTTCGATCTCCTTCTCAGCATTCTATGCTCTATTAACATATCTCCGACAGTAATTGATTGGTTTTGTAGTTACCTGTTTGGGCGCCGACAGCGTATTCATCTCGAAGACACCTATTCGTCGTGGTTTAATACTTCTGTCGGTGTTCCGCAGGGCGGCGTGATTTCTCCTTTACTCTTCGCGATTTTTATTAATTCTATCTCCAACTTTTTAACTTCATCCTACCACTTTTATGCAGATGATCTTCAAATCAAAAGAAGAAGCATTCTCATATATTAACAGTGATTTGACACGTTTGTCCAACTGGAGAAGGCTACATGGATTAGACGTGCATCCCTCTAAGACACAGATTGTTGTAGTGGGTAGTTCCTGGATGACTTCTAGAATTGATTGGTCACTTCTGCCAAGTATTATTTTTAATGGAGTGCCATTACCTGCGAGCACTGAGCTAAAGAATTTGGGTATAATAATAAATAAAAAAAATAAAAAAATAAAAAAAATATATATATTTCGGGCAGGCACCCATATGTGTTAGTAACATAGGACTTAATAACTATGTTAGTAAATAAATAATAATTTTAATAATTTAAAAATAATAACATATTTAAACTCAAAATGGACATAATTAAATTTTGTGTCTTTGGCGAGGTGTACACGTGTCTAGTGCTGCATAATAGCACTGTCAAATTCGAGCCTCGCCGCAGCACTCTGCAGGAGGCTGTTGGAGCTGCCCCGTACCCGATCAATCAGGGATGCGATGCGACCTCTTAAAATAGCTGCAAAACTTTTAATGCCAGCCTCTGCAAACATCCCAGAAGCACTGGAGTAACGTAGCAGCCCCATCAACATCCTGAAGGCGTTGTTGTATTGAGTGCGTAGTACCCTATACGCCACCTGTGTGTAGCGATCATGCCCCGGGGATTTACCCTTATTCATATTTCTTAAGACAGATCTAACATCTCTTGCCCCAATTACAATCGCGCAACTCAATGCAGAGTCAGCTCTCCCCTCACACAAACTACTAAGGTTCCCAGCTGAGAACTCCGTACTAACGGACGAGACGTTAAAATGTTCTTTAAACATTTCTGCTATCTGCACGGGTTCATTTAAACTCTCCACACTCACCGGATCCCCAGTTCGCGGAGACAATCTTTTCGTGTGCTTCCAGAAACTCTTAAACTTTTTATTTGCATGTGTAATACCCAAAATATCCATTTTTATTTGTGTTTCATTGTTTTGACACCATTTCAGTTGTATTTTTGAATCCTTCACGCGGCCTACCATATAGGACCCACTGCTGAAACCACAAACGAGCCTCACTTTGTGCACTCTTTACATGTTTATTCCAACCACATATATATTTCTTTGAATTATTTCTAGTTCTCTTACAACTAAGTATCGAGGCTTCCTTTAATATATTTATTATTTGGTCATACAAATTTACAATTAAAGCACTATGACTGGGGTCTTTACACATTGAATTTGCACACTTTGTAAACTCAGATGGAAAATCTATCAGTTTCAACCTATCATTACAGTAACTAGAATAGACTATATGTTTAGCGCGGATGGAAGATGTGATTCGGATGTAGAACGGCGAGTAGCTGCCGGAAACAAAGTTAACGGTGCTTTGTCCCAGTTAGTAAAGCGACAAAGCATCGTAAAAGAAGCACGGTTGGCGATTCATAACGCAGTACTCGTGCCAACTTTGCTTTACGGTGGTGAAACCTGGGTATGTCAGCAGATGCATGAAGAACGACAATAAAGGAGAGGAGGAGGATCCCACCACACACCCTCGATTCGTCAATCCTAACACACAATGGTCAAGGCAAACCTTTACCAATTGTAACGGAGGAATGACGAACCGAACTCCTCAAGGAAAGGGATGTAGGATAGGTAAAAGGAAACCTTACCCTCCAGGTTGTCAAAACTTTTGCAATATTCCGCTTTACAAGGTGGCACTTAATCGACACGTGTTTCGCCTACACACGAGGCATCCTCAAGACTGCTTGACAGCAAGTGTACACTTACACTGTGGTGGGATTCTCCTCCCCTCCTTTATTATCGTTCTACGATGGATTTCCGCCATGTAACGCCCGATTCAATTAGTTAGATGCATGAAAGTAAATTGAATGCTGTGGATATGCGATCACTTTATTAGTACTATTAGCTACATTATTGATAAACAAGGGATTTTTTATTTCCGCTGCTTTAAACTTTTCCTGTGGATTCGTAGACGCTTTGCCTTGGGTTGTCTCAAAGCGATTTCTATGCCTTCTCCGTTCAACCCGCGTCAGGACACGTGACCTGATCGAAAAAGCGTAAGACGGATGGAGAGTAGACAGCTATCCCCTCTCTACGGCGCGGCGAAAATGTATGCCTGGGCCTACTGTTTCGTTTAGGCAGCGCAGGGCGCTTGCGCGAATGTTCGTGTATGCTACAGCGTGCCACGCGCATCCATGGATGGTGACCTGTCTGGTGGCTCGACCGTCTGTGTAGTGATCACATTGTTGTGTATTCGTAAAATTCGTGAATGTTTTTTAAGTGAAAACGCCTTTTAGCTTGGTACGCATATTTTTAGAGATAATATTATCTCTGGATTTGCGACTATAAGCATCATCATCATCTAATGTTGATCCCGGTCATCTACAGGTCTTATTAAATAATATTGTGTAATCAATTAAGACTCTTTCAGAGTAGAATTTTTTTTCATCATCATCATTAACGTCCATCCCGGTCAATTTTTGAAGTGAAAATTCTTTCAGCGCGGTACGCATATTTTTAGATGAGATAAAATCTCTGGACTCGCGACCATAATCATCATCATCATCTAACGTTGATTCCGGTCATCTACAGGTCTTATTAAATAATGCTGTGTAATCAATTAGGACTCTTTCAGTGTAGATTTATTTTTCATCATCATCATTAACGTCGATCCCGGTCAATTTTTTTTTTTTATATCCGGTCAACAAGTCCCACAGAGTTTCTCTCACAACGTTATCAAATGCTTTCTCCAGATTCATACATACATACATATATATTGTCACGCCTTTATCCCCGAAGGGGTAGGCAGAGGCATATTTAACGCCCACGTTTCACCGTATGCATTACAGTCCCACGTAACAGGTGGTGAGCCCATTGCCGTGTTGAAATGGACAGGCGCAGGGTGCATCGACCTGCTGTTGAAATTTTTTATCCGCCCATAGGGCCTCCAACATGGCTTAACGACTGCCATTTTATTGGCAACCGGGATCAACGGCTTAACGTGCCTTCCGAAGCACGGAACTGGGGTGGGTCTAAAGGCCCGAAAATCTAGTCTATTTTAGATGTTAAATTTGGAAGAAATTTTGAACCCGTTGCCTTTTTAGTGAGATGGTAATAAAAACGCTAAAAGGTCTTATGTGCTAGACACTAATTAGCACGACCAATTAAAGTCCTGGTAGTCTCGGACTAAATTCCAAAGTCCAGATTCACAAAAGCGCAGAAAACCTTCTGGCTAATAGCCAGAAACTTCTCCGCGATTACGCGGAGAGAAAACACCTGATCCATGCAACCTCTTCCACGTCGGAATCCGCATTGAGCCTCCCTACCTTTCAGACTTTTCTTGCATTCTTGCCGTTATAACCTTTGCATACACCTTACTAGCTAAGCTGACCAAGCTGATCGCCCTGTAGCTGGAGCAGTTTAGGTTTGTATTTAGAAATATAAATAAGTATGTTTATCAATTATCTGGTTACCATAGTACAAGCTCTGCTAAGTTTGGAATGAGATGGCGTTGTTTGAGTTGTCCCAACGATATATTTTAAAAGAAAAAAAAATTTGCAATTCTCTAATGGGGCAACGTATACGATTCTATAACAAACTTCTCAACGAAATTAGAATATTGTCAATAAATATGTTTAAGACAACAGTCAAGGCCAAATGATGACTTTCAGACTATATAAATGATAAAAATGCACGGGATTAAGTCAAAACTCAAAAATATAGAAATGGAAAAAAATAAAGAAACAGGAATCATAATGTAATAGATAATACTGTTTAAAAGAAAATATTTTCTCTTTAATTATGTTAACGAAAACTAATGTAATTGCTGACGATTAAAAAAGAGTGGCCATGAGTTTTATTGCCAGGTTCTTCCTCAGGCTCTACCTATTGCTTTGCGAATCTAGCAGCAAATGTAAATGTAGAAGCAATAATCTTGACGTTCATAAGCGTTACTTTGTGACCTACATAAATAAAGATATTTTCATTTTCAAGGAGACCAGAGAGAACCGTCGTACGAGAATAGAAGAGAATCAGTATCTAATGGCAGACCAGGGCTCAGTGACTCGATTGAGCCTAATTATAGTGCATATAGTAAATATAGATTTTAATAAATTTATAAATATATTCATATATTGTTTTGTCTTTTCATTTCTTACCCCCTAACTTCGTGAACAGGGCCATATCGTGGATACTAATAGCACTAATGCCATAAATGACTAGCGCCATCTATCAAAGAGCAGAGGAACTAAATATCACGTACAAAAATGCAGCAGTGATGCAATGCATGCAATGCAGAATGTGGGCGTATAGTTTACCTCTACATACCCCTTGAGGGATAAACACGTGACGATATAAGTATCCAAGCAATAATGGTTCCGGCCTGGAAACAAGCACCAGAAGATATAAATTGTACGAACTCCCCTTATTAATAAGCATTTCGTATCTGTCTAGATCTGATGTTGCATTGGTAGGTAAAATAGAAAATATAAATATTTCACGTTAAACGCATTAAATACGCATAAAAATTCCTATTAAAATAGTTATTTTATCATAAAATAATAAAGGTACGTACATTCTAAACTACTTAAGTTTATCAAAAATTCTTAAGTATTTTAAATTAATGTCAGACACTTGCATAACTTGTGTTGATTTGAAACATATTTAAAATACCGAACGAAAAAACACCTATAAAGATACGGACTCGTTGTCTTATACCTCATATAAATTCAAATTATTTAACAAGTTTCTGAACTTGTTACTGGCTGTCTAAAGAGAAAACAAAGTAAAAATAATGTTACGTGTTACATTACTTTTAATACTAACCAAGATGGCGGCTTGCACGAATCCGGAGGTACAAGAAAAATATTTGACGTTACCACGGGACGAATTCATAGAATACTTCAATAATCAGAACTTCTCATGGAAAATCACCGATTACGATCGAATCTTCCATTTTGGTATTAAAGAAATACCACCTACACGTAGAAATGAAATGGAAGAAAAGTGTAATATCGAAGTAAAATTACCTTATAACTTCGATTCGCGACAAAGATGGCCGAAGTGTGAAACTATAGGACAGATAAATGATCAGGGACATTGTAGTTCTTGCTGGACATTTGGAACGGCTAATACTGCTTCAGACCGAACTTGTATACATAAAGATATACATGTTCATTTAGCTGAACAAGATTTGCAATGTATACCTTTGTTTGAAAATGTTTGTCATGGAGGTTACCCAGAAATGGCTTTAGAGTTCTGGCAAGCAGAAGGTTTAGTTTCAAATAAATGCAAGCCTTATATCATAAGCAAATTAAATGGTATCTGCAAGAGAGAATGTGTCGATGCTAATATATCTTACCAAAATGACAAACACTTTGCTGAAAGCATATACAAAATCTGCGACAATCAAACCGCTATACAATCAGAAATATACTTGAACGGACCTGTGGAAGCAAGTTTTGTTGTGTACAAAGATATTATGGATTATAGAAGCGGTATTTATGAACATCAATATGGTGAATTCAAAGGATATCATAGTGTGCGGGTTATAGGGTATGGTGTTGAAGATGATAAAGAATATTGGCTTGTGGCTAACAGTTGGAGTGCTAAATGGGGTGAGGAAGGATTCTTCAAAATCAAAGCTAATCAAGCTTACATAAAATTTGAAAAAGAAATATTTACTGGTTTACCAAAGAATTAGATTCAACGATAAAGTTGGCTCTCGAGCCACCGTTCGAAGTCGCGGTGGTCATTTAAACGATGTCATATTTCATAAATAATGGCATAAATGGGCCTTTAAATACAAAAATAATTTCTTTAATGTGTCACATGCAGCTTGTTTTATTTAATTTCAACATCGACCCCTCCTTGTTGAAAAACCCTTTAATTTACTGTACAAGAGAAACTTACATATTTTATAATACCATCTGTAGATTCGTTACAAGGTATTGGTTATTTTTTTATACCACTGAGGTGGCGAAAGTGGTCACCGTAGCATATGGACATTTGTAACTCGCGCTCCGACCCGGCAAAAAAACCTAAGACTCTTTTTGAAGAATTCATAAGCTTTTTTATACCACTAAGGTGGCAAACAAGCATGCGGTCCACCTGATGGAAATTGGTTACCTTAGTCTATGGACGTTTGAAACACCATAGGTGCGACACTCGCGCTGCCTATTTTGTAGTAACCTTCTAAGACCTTCTTTTGAAGAACCCCATTCTGTAGATGTTCGGGTAAACTGAGAGCTCATTCCACAATCTAAGCGCATGCTGAAGAAACCCCCTATCGGACCTAACCATATGCGTGCGATCCGGACGCAAAGTCTAAGAGTAAACACCCTTATTTTATATACTACTCGGGACTTCACGCGAAACAATTTTGTACTTACATTCACCAGTCCAGCCGCGACCACGGGCGCTGCAACGCGCTCGAAACGTCGGTGAATGTAAGTACAAAATTGTTTCGCGTGAAGTCCCGAGTAGTATATAAAATATGAGTATAAACCGCGAAAGTTTAAAAATAACATTAGTAAACACCCTGTCTATGGTGAGCGGTGCGATGATAAGAAGTAGCATCATATCAAACAATTTTTCAGAGCTACAGAGAAGCTGCTTTTCCTGCTTTATAACTCAGCTAATAACTTGAAACAAAATGTATTACTTTCAAGGCGGTAGGAAGTCCGCCGGGTCAGCTAGTAATATACAGGGTCATTTGTAAAACACCAGCAACCTGCTAGGACTAGGTAGCTGACATCATTAAAACATGTCATGTTCTACGATTTTCTTTTTACGATTTCGAAAATATTTTTTGTATTTTTTGTTTTCAAAAATAGAATGTACAGATTGAATTACAGTAAAACAGAACTCGTTAACATCACAGGGGATGTGGGTGGACCGGTCATAACTCCTTTGAACTTGACCTTTTTCAACCGCATAGATGCGCGCACATCCATCGTTCATCGAAGCATGCAGTACGTGACGAAAAAGAGACCCAGGAGTGCTTTTAAGCGAATCCAAGAGCGAAAACCTATGACGAAGTTTGAAGTTTCAATGTACGATAGTACTCGCTGTGTAACGAATTGCCAAAAGTGGTAGAACAAACTTTGCTAGCAGGTTGCGTGTTTTACAAATGACCCTATATAAAAAGCGGCCAAGTGCGAGTCGGCCTCGCCCATGAAGGGTTTTGTAGCAGCAAGTAATTGACTGAAAGGTAAATTGCGGTTTACGATTTATGACGTATTAAAAAAAACTACTTACTAGATCTCGTTCAAACCAATTTTCGTTGGAAGTTTGCATGGTAATGTACATCATATATTATCATATATTTTAGAAGTTTCAACATTTTACCACTTTGGAAATGACTCTCGCGCAATCATTTATTAAATATAAGATTTTAGGAACCACAATAACATTACATTACAAGCGCTCGTGGCCCCGCGGACGTAGTGTTATGTAAAACGATCACTGCGTTAACCAACTTTCACTATGACTGGTCCTCGGATGGGTGACCACTTTGTGGCATTTATATTTGTGAGCGTTTCCGTGCTTCGGAAGGCACGTTAAGCCGTTGGTCCCAGTTGCCAGTAACATGTCGCCTATTCCCTGTGTAGCTTTAATTTAGGGAAAAGCTACCTGCTAACGGGACTGCGGTTAATCTGTGCACAATTACCCTACACAGACACACAAATAAAAAATTACAAAGTAGGAAAAGCTTAATCTAGAACTCCTCGCCTCTAGCCCAGAGAACACCAAACGGATGCCTTAACCGCGTAAGGGCGCCACTGTAAACCTTTTGGTTGTACAGGACCCTACGGGAGATAAATAAAAATAGTGGTAGATAGAATTAATAATATAGTATATTTCCCAATAGGACCAAAAGAAGTCTAGTCAGGGTCGCGGGTGACGAATATCGTTAGGCAACCGTAAGGTGGACTCTGCCGCGAGAGGCCGCGGAACCTGGACTTATCTGAGGGAGGGCCAGGTGATCTTCCACAGGTCGGATCTTGTTCCTCTCGCAGTCGTAGTAGATTCTCAGGCTTGGCGACGGCTTCCACTCCCGGTCTAGGCGCAACCAGAAGGAGCCTCGGAGCAGCGCTCGGACAACAGGTAGTATGTGCAGTGGTGGAACCGTAAAGGTTTAACCGTAACAAAGGACCCTGGAAGACAGAAGCCTGGGGTAAGAACCGCAGCCGGAAACCTAAAAGGCTTCCAGCTTCTCCTCAGGCCTAGGTTGGCTGGAGAAGCGGGAAGTCTTACATATAGGTTATAGGTGGTAGGTACCACGGGCGTAGCCAAGAGGGGGGTGGGGGTTTAGAGAGTTCAAACCCCCCCCCCCCCCCAAATTTTAACGATATTGACAATCATCATCATCCGAGCGTCTAAATGAGTTGTGATCACGGCGCCCGGGGTCTGCTTTTCTACTTCTCCTCCTCCACCTCGCACGGTCATCGGTATCCCCAGTAGCAACACCGCGGATGCGAGAGTTCCTCCAAACAGCCACTGGGACCCTAGGCGTGAAAGCCTGGATCCTGGAGCTTAGACACATGACCTACAACCCCAGACCCTCGACTATCGAAATGATGATTTGGAAAATGAAAATTATTATTGAAAAGAGGTCCGTCCGCAAAATGTTTACACCGTTTTTATTCTACGTCAGTAAAATGAATCGACACGAGACTCTGTTAGTCAGCAGGTGCACTATTCGATGGTGAGGCTGGCTTGGACTCCGAAGTGGGTCTATCACATCTAAAATCTAGTTTAGAATGCTTAAATTATTGTGCGATATATTCGAAAATTTACACATTATTACAAGTATTCGAAAATCCCCCCAAAACGAAAACCTGGCTACGCCCGTGGTAGGTACATAGAATGAAATTTAATAAGGGTTGGTTGGCACACTAGTGAAAATTAAAGCTTTAAACGTATTCCTAATCACTTATAGCTATAGCTGAAAATTAGCGATTGTAATAGATATATCAATGATAAAAATAGCTATTAATTGCGGTAATACATACGCTGAAAAGGAAATAGGTAAGAACACTATAGATAGAATTTAGAATTAGATTTAAACACTCCCTCCTGTAGGAAACAAAAGTTAGTAAGGATGATTGATTATAATTAGAAACTTACCGGGATATTCCAGGTCCAATATTTTTACAAATATTTTATAAATGAATATAGTTTTAGGAAAGTACTTTAAAGAAGAGCAAATTGTATTTAATTTGCAATTACTTTATTTTATAGTTGTATATTTTGACTATTGTGTGGTAGAACACAGTAGCGTAATTGACAAATCTAGGTTGTTCCCGAAACTTCCTGTCAACTGCTTATATAGGGCCCAGCGGTGGGTCAATGTGCGGGGGACGGGACCTCGAACTCCCACTCCACGCTTGTACTGAAGTAACTTAATGCCGTATCAATCCGATAGATGGCGTTAGTCGTATGATAGTGCGGCTTGGAAACGCATCATTACACAGTCGTTAAAGTCGTAAAAATTTTCAACAGCAGGTCGCCACAACCTGCACCTGTCCATTTCAACACGGCAATGGGCTCACCACCTGTTACGTGGGACAAAAAGCAAAGCATGCGGTAAAACGTGAGCGTATAGTACGCCTCTGCTTACCCCTTCGGGGATAAAGGCGTGAAAGTATGTTTATGTTTAATATCATTTTCGAAAACCTATCCACAGATACCACCACAGGCATAAGTATGATGAAAAAAAATTGAGTGTCAGTTCTAATTATGGGGAACACCGTTTTTTTTTTGTTCTATTTTTGTGTGAAAATCTTAATGCGGATCACAGAATACATCTATTTACCAAGTTTTAACAGTATAATTCTTATAGTTTCGGAGAAAAGTGCCTGTGACATACGGACGGACATACAGACAGACATGATGAATCCATAAGGGTTCTGTTTTTAGCCATTTGGCTACGGAACCTTGAAAATGAATTGTTTGTTATTCTTACTAAAACTCGAGCATGGCTGGACCGAATTGGCTAATTTTTATATTGAAAGGTTTGTGTAAGTTCAGGGAAGTTTATAACGGAAAACATTAAAAAGTAGTATAGGAAAATACTAAATCCGACAATTTAATTTTCCAGTATAAACTGTTCTTACCTGTGAAATTATGATTGTAATTTTAGAAATTTAAAAAGTAACGGTGCCTTATACTAAGTACCATACCCGTTTTGTATATAAAGTAGGTAATTATATTAGTACTAGATGACCCCCACAGCTTCGCCCGTGGAATATTTCGACCTCCCGTCACACCTATTTAATCCCGTCGCTTATAAATTCTACAATGATGCATAAAAATTTGCCTGATTTGTCGACATTTATGACTACTGCTCTGCTCCCCAGTGTAGTAGTGTAATGATATATAGCCTATAGCCTTTCTCAATAAATGGGCTATCTCATCTAACAAAAAGAATTTCTCAAATCCGACCAGTAGTTCCTGAGATTATCGCGTTCAACCAAACAAACAAACAAACAAACTCTTCAGCTTTATAATATTATTATAGATTAACAAAATTAGGCTGTAATTTTGTATATTTCTTAGTTTAGAAATTTTATTTCACAGATTTAAAATAATGATAATTATAAAAATGAATATAACTAATTGAATCGGGCGTTACATGGCGGAAATCCATCGTAGAACGATAATAAAGGAGGGGAGGAGGATCCCACCACACACCCTCGATTCGTCCGCTGTGACTTGCTGTCAAGCAGTCTTGAGGATGCCTCGTGTGTAGGCGAAACACGTGTCTACTAAGTGCCACCTTGTAAAGCGGAATATTGCAAAAGTTTTGACAACCTGGAGGGTAGGGTTTCCTTTTGCCTCTCCTACATCCTTTTCCTTGAGGAGGTCGGTTCGTCATTCCTCCGTTACAATTGGTGGAGGTTATCCTCGACCGTTGTGCGTTAGGATTGACGAATCGAGGGTGTGTGGTGGGATCCTCCTCCCCTCCTTTATTATCGTTCTATAAAACTGAACGTAGCGTATGTTAGTTTAAAGTTGTATTTATCTACCATATTTTAGTATACACATAGGTAAGAATATTTAGTTTTTAAATTCGGTCGGAAAATAAATTCCTTTTGGCTGTTCAGTTGACACACCACCGTACAAAGAGTTTGACAGTTTGTCTTTCAGAAACCAAATCTAATCCGAACAGAAACAGGTTACTCTGTCTACGGCGAGACATGACATTGGCGGACTAGTGGGGTAGCCTTTCCACATGCCAAAAACGAATAGTTGAAGTTGAAGAGTATCTCCTAGTTAGTCTGTGAGTTGATGTTCACTAAGTACCATCGGTGGCATCAGAAATTAGTTTGTTTCATGGTTTCATAGCTGTAGCATGAGGTCCGATCTTTTTGGTCTGTTTTACTGTAATACAAAAGAGTTCGGTTTCAGAAATAAAAAATAATGGCTATACACGGAATTTTTTTTTGTAATATTTTATGGCCTGGTTACTAAGACCTTTTAGCGATATCTTAATTCATATTTCGTCAATCTTCTTTCTTATTATCTGAAATGTCCCAATCCTCTACGTCTTTGTCAAGTCTAGTCTTAAGTCAAGGCCTTTAAAAAAAGCTTAAAGAAGCGCTGTTCAAATGCCAATGTTCTAAGAAATCTATAATAGATTGTGGAGATTTTAATGTTGATATACTAGATACATCATTAACTCCATCAGAGAGAAATAAAATTAAAAAAAATATTTAAATCCTTTAATCTGCATAGTACTTTCTTAGAACCTACTCGTATTACAGCCACCAGTGCAAAATGTATTGATAATATTTTTACTAATATTAAACCAATAAATAAAGGTATTGTGGATCCTGTAGAGTCAGATCATCGTGGCCAATGGATAAAGTTTCCTAAAATTAGTAATAAAGTCTGCAAAAAACAAATTAAATATGTACCAATTAACCAAAGACGTATGAATATTTTTAAAGAAAATATAGTAAAGAGATTGCCATATCTACTTGACTTTACTAGTGTAGACCAGTCATATACAAACTTATTTAATTTGATTAATGATGAGTTTGGCAAAGCTTTTATCTCAAAAATTCTACAGATTGGTGGTCGTCCTGTTTTCAGTGATTGGGCTACACCAGGTATTTTTAAAAGTAGAAACAAATTATTTGAATTATATTCAGGAAAATCATATAATTTTAACCAAAACTTTCAGGAATATGTTAAAAATTATTCTAAGATATTTAAACAAACATGTTATCTTGCAAAGTCAAACTTTATTAAAAATAATATTTCTAATTCTGTGAATAAAATAAAAATGACTTGGAATATCATTTAATGACTGTGTTTCCAGTGGTATATTTCCTGATTTAATGAAACACAGCAAAGTCATACCCTTGTTCAAGGCTGGCAGCGCTACAGACCCGTCTAATTTCCGACCAGTGTCAGTGGCAGCACTGACACTGGTCGGAAATTTGAGCAAAGTATTTGAAAAAAAAAAATTGAATCAAATGCCATCCCATTTTGATATTCATAAAATATTTCATACAAAACAGTTTGGTTTTACGAAAGGGCGCTGAACTTCCGATGCTGGTGTTGAGTTATTAAAATGTATTCATGAAGCCTGGGAAGACAAGCAAGATGCATTAGGTATAGTCTGCGATCTATCCAGGGCTTTTGATTGCGTTCAACATGAAACATTGTGCAAAAAATTACATCACTATGGAATAAGAGGCAAATCTCTCGACCTTCTGTCTTCATATTTGAACAATAGAATACAAAGGGTCGATATTAATGGTACACGTTCTGTAGGATCCATGGTTACAATGGGTGTGCCACAAGGCTCGATACGCGGCCATTCTTGTTCCTCATTTATATTAATGATTTACCATTTTATGTAGGGGACAGGAATAGGATTGTTTTGTTTGCAGATGATGATTTTTAAAATTAGAAGACAATTAGATAATTATGACGATGTAAACAATGCAATCACGAGAGTAGTTCATTGGTGCAGCTCAAATAATCTTTGCCTAAATGAAAACAAAACTAAATTTATTAAATTTACTCTACCAAATGTAAAACCAGTTACGGCCAATGTTCAACTTAATGGACAAGTGTTAGAGTTTGTGGAATCAACTGCGTTCCTTGGTATAACTATTGATGCCAATTTGCAGTGGGGCCCGCACATAGAAAAGACGGCCTCTAGGTTAACCTAGAGGCCGTCGTTCGGCTGCATACGCTGTAAAAAAGATCAGGACTCTAACAGATGTAGATACGGCTAGAATGGTTTACTTCAGCTATTTTCATAGTATTATGTCTTACGGTATTCTCCTTTGGGGGAGTGCTGCAGATGTAAATAACATTTTTGTTCTTCAAAAGCGGGCTGTACGCGCTATATATAATTTGGGCCCCAGAGTCTCCCTCCGAGAAAAATTCAAAGAAGTAAATATTCTAACCGTAGCATCACAATACATTTTTGCCAATCTTATGTATGTCCAGAAAAATCTATCACAGTTTACTAAACTCTATGATATACATAATATAAACACTAGACATAAAAACAATCTTTTAGTTCACCACAGTCGGCTGCATAAGATTGGCGATTCTTTCCAGGGTAACTGTATACGCTTTTACAACAAGCTTCCCTGTGACCTGAGAAATTTACCATTAAATAAATTTAAAAAGTTTATTAAAAGAAAGCTTTGTGAAAAAGGTTATTACTCTATTCAAGACTATTTACAAGACAGGGATGCCTGGAAATGATCTGCTGGCAAATAAAATATTATAGTCATAATATATTAAATTGTAAATAGGCCATCAAAAAAAAAGTCTTCCTAAGTTTCTTGCCGGTTCTTCTCAGGTGGGCCGCGTTCCGAACCGGTGGTCACTTTAAATATACATTTTTTTTCTTTAGTTTTAGTGTATGACATTTTGTAAGCGCCGTTGAAATGGTCTATGCAAAATAAAGACATTTTTATTTTTTATTATTTTATTTTATGTAGGACCAGCCATAGTGAAAGTTGCATAACTCAGTGATCGTTTACAGAACACTGAGACCGCGGGGCCACGAGCGCTTTTGATATTTTAAACTTAAATATTTAACTTATATTAAAATTTAACATATTTATAGAACCCAGTACAAAAAATATAGAGGTGGTGGGGATTATTACAAGACTGACAATGATGCCCCGACTAGGTGTTGAACAATTCCTCCCCATCAAAATCAACTGGTAAGGTTCCCATAAGACTGGCCGCATTGCCACGTTGTATGGCAATGATTATTCTCTGAGCGAGAAAGAGGCCAGCCCTATGGTCACGAGAAGAGTTGAAACTAACTAACTTAATTAAACAACTTCTATACATACTTATATATTTCTAAATACATACATATTATACAAAGGAAACACCCCTAACTCCGAAATAAACATTTGTAGATCACACAAATATTTGTTCCGACCCAGGAATCGAACCCAAGACCCCCCCAGAGCGGCAGTCGCATACACTACACAAACACACTACAAATGTGAATGTGAAAAAAATGTAATATGCCTCTGCCACCCCTTCGTTAAAACAATGACGTATAGGTAGCCTATAGACGTCCCTTGTAAAATATATATGGATTTAGAAGTATGTTTATCAGTTGCCTAGATTCCATAACACAAGCTAAAAGCTTAGTTCTTCTAATATTATAAACGTGAAAGTTAACAAGTATGGATTCACGCAAAATCTACTGAATGGATTTTGATGTAACTTTACAATAATATAGCTTACACATCACAATAACACATAGGCTACTTTTTTTCCCGGCAACAAGTTCCTGTGGGAAACGGGTACGTGAAATCCTACGTGTGTGGAGCCGCAGGAGTCAATTAGTTTACTATATTTATTAAGACCCAAACTCCAAAATACATTTGAGGATCACACAATATTTGGGCTGGTGCACCTGAATACCAGCTTCGACCTTTTGACTCGGTAGAAGGGCGTGCTATGAGGATTGTCAACGATACTCTACCAGCGGGCGGTGTCGAACCCCTTCGCGACAGGAGAGACTTTGCCTCCTTATGCGTGTTCTATTACCTGTACAACGGTCTGTGCTCTGAGGAGTGGTTTGATATAATGCCCACGGCTACCTTCTATCATCGCACCGCTCGCCATAGGCAGGGTTCACCCTCACACCTTGCGTCCGGAGCGCACGCACAGGGTTAGGTCCGATAGAGGCTTTATTCCGCGTACGCTTAAATTGTGGAATGAACTCCCTGCCTGGGTTTTCCCGAACGTCTACAGTTCTTTAAAAGGGGTCCTAGTAGGTTTATAAAAGGTCAGCAGCGCGAGTGCTGCACCTCTGGTGTTGCAAACGTCCATATGATATGACTATGTTATGGCTACGATGACCACGTTCCATCAGGTGGGCCGTACGCTTGTCTGCTAACAAAAAACAAATTTGTTCCGACCTTACGCCATTGAGGAAGCAAATATTTCATCAGCGTTAGAAGAGTAATTCCCTCGGTACGAGAATAGGTAAAGGTTTGACTCCAGCTCGAGTTCATGAAATTTATCACTGACTAGCTAATGTCCGCAGCTTCGACCGCGTGGTGAATTTTTTACCATACACATATCGTCCAGTGTTATAGTAAGTTAGTAAATTACCTTTAAGAGATAGACTTATGAAATTGCGGACTTTTCTGTAGACCTATATTTATAAGATACACAATTCCAACATACATTATTTTGTAATATCTTGAAAAGTTTGGGCAGCGTTTTCGTTAATAGCTCCCAGACGTCCTCCACCTACAAATATCGTTATAATTTAGTCAGTGTACTTATACAAAAAATTAACAAATTATAACTTCAATCTTCCTCGAGAACTATTCTATACATTAGTGAAAACAACATAAAAATCGGTGTAGTAATTTTAAGGCGAACAGACAAACGCGATGGAGTAACGCGTTTTAACTCCACTGGTATGGGAAAAATGCTATTGATGTCCGACCGTTCGTCTGTCCGTCCATTTAGTCTAGGTCGCATTTTTCATCGGATTTGCATGCAACTTGGCATAGACAATCCTTGATGTAGGCAACAACTTTAAGCAAGGGGGTTTTTCGATTGGGGTGGAAATGGAGGCAGTGTAGGGGAAATGGTCCCGTAGTGGTGGCAAGAGCGCTCAAAACGAAAAAAGAAATGTCTTTTATTTTGTTGATAAAAATAAAATACTCCGAAGTCTACGATTCACAGAACCACTAGTAATATGTAGTGATAGTCTGTAAACCGCTTATAGAAAGAATAGCTGTTTATAATAGGCTCATTGTTCACATTTTCGGTAAACGCAGTTGTGCACATATATCGTTCAAAGTTTAAACAATTGGTTTTATGTATGTTGGATTTGAATATGAAATTTAAGAATGTTAATTAGTTCGCAACTTCATGCGATAGTCACAACATGGCGATGTTGATTTTAATATTAGCGCTGGTAAGTTTTGTTTTTTTTTTATTGAAGAGTTTTCTTTTACGTAAGCCTTTGAGTCATATGATCATCCCTAAAAGAGGTCATCTGACTCGAGTAGTAGCAGGTACATGTCAAAAGATGATTTGATGTCCATGTGTGTATATTGACCTCAGTAGTAGATAATAAATCAAATCAAACATTAATATTAGGCATTCTTAGTCAACGGATACCACAAGGATCTATGCTTGGTCCTTACTTGCCAAGGTGGACTGCATTTAGGCAGACAGACTAACTTTCTGTGGGACTCCCTACCCTAGAGAGGGACCATTAAACAACAGCGGTGTTCCGCGTCGCTACTTCTCAGTTCGTCACTACGAACAGATGCATCACTGCGATTCGGAAATTAACGACCCAAAATTCCCTCCTTGAAGGCAGACTGTCTCTTATTTATCGGTAAAGTCAATTTACGCCAATATAATTTTTTTCGCGCGAAGCGCTCGTGGCCCCGCGGTCTCAGTGTTCTGTAAACGATCACTGAGTTACGCAACTTTCACTATGGCTGGTCCTCGGATGGGTGACCACTTTGTGGCATTTACATTTGCGAGCGTTTCCGTGCTTCGGAAGGCACGTTAAACCGTTGGTCCCGGTTGCCAGTAAAATGGCAGTCGTTAAGCCTGGTTGAATGCCTTATGGGCGGCTTGAAAAATTTCAACAGCAGGTAGTCACATCCTGCGTCTGTCTATTTCAACACGGCAATGGGCTCACCACCTATTACGTGGGACAGGAATCCACACGGTGAAAAGTGGGCATATAATATGCCTCTGCCACCCCTGCGGGGATAAGGCGTGATGGATATTTATTTATAATTTTTTTCTTCATTTAAAATGTTTCTCAGTTGCTTCCAAAGCCCCAAAGCCTGCCGGAATTTAGTTCCGTATTCCAGAACGTTTCTCAATACTCAATCAACGCTTGAGGCTAGTTTTTGCCTTATAAAATCTACTCTCAAGCGTCGATTGAGTATTAACGTTCTGGAATACGGATCTTAGGTCCGTATTCCAGAACGTTTATCAGTGCTCGATCGAAACTTGAGGTTAGTTTTTGCCTTATAAAATCTACTCTCAAGCGTCGATTGAGCGTTGAGGGACGTTCTGGAATACGGACCTTAGAGTCTGGGGACCACTTTTATTTGACTGCTAGGATCAGTAGAAACTTTGAATCGCTAATGGCCCGCTAACTCAGAACTCATTAAGAACACTTTCTGTAAACGATCACTGCGTTAAGCAAGTACCGCTATAGCTGGTCCTTGGATGGGTGACCACTTTGTGGCATTTACATTTGCAAGCGTTTCCATGCTTCGGAAGGCACGTTACACCGTTGTTCCCGGTTGTAAAGTGACAGTCGTTAAATCAAGTTGAAAGACGGGCGGCTTGAAAATATTCAACAGCAGGTCGCCACAGCCTGCGCTTGTCCATTTTCAACACGGCAATAGGCTCACCACTTGTTACGTGGGACAAATACGCAAACGCTGAAATGTGTGCGTTTAGCAAACCCCTGCCTGAACATAGGTAAGTATGTAGGAGCAGCTATCGTTTGTGTTTTACTTTACAGTTTTGTTGACCGCCTAACTGCGTCGTTGCGTTTGCGTTCAACAGGTACATCACTAGCATGTAAGGTCACTTAGGCCCCGTAGATATCGGTGGGGCCTCTGACACTGTGTATAATATGACCTACATGTAAACCGTTTATACTGTTGATTGATGGCACTTGGTGGAACTTGCTACACATTTTGAATAAAAACACTTGTACTTTTCCACTAAATTAACTTTTTAACATGACCTGTTTCCCCTTACTGCAAATTCAAAAGAAAAAAGTTTTCGAAATGCCATAAAGCGAAACCGGTCAGGCTAAAAAGTAAATTTTGTGGAAAAGAACAATTGTTTTTATTCAAAATGTACATGTAAACCTTTTATTTTCCTGCCATTTTAATAAGACGTCATCACATAGTACAATTTGTTTAACACGTTGTTGTGACAGCTGATGTAAAACAATAGTATTATTGTTATTCAAATTAGTTAAGTTTAAATATAAAACAATTACCTCCGTACTTATTTCATCAATATCGAGCGTTGGTCATGTTTATACTTAGCTTTAATCCTCCCAATTTTAAAATGCCTCGGTGGCGCGGTGGTAGTGTATGCAACTGCCGCGCTGAGGTCTCGGGTTCAATACCCGGGTTGGAACAAATATGTGTGATCCACAAATGTTGGTTTCAGAGTTTGGGTGTTTCCTATGTATAATATGTTTGTATTTAGAAAAACATAAATATGTATATCAGTTGACTGGATAGCATATTACAAGCTTTTAGCTTAGATGGCGCTGTGTAAAAAGTGTCCCACAATATTTTTTTATCTTTTTATATTTTCTTGCCAAAACAATTAGACGTCATCACATGACAAAATATGTTTAACATTTCTGTTATGACAGCTGATGAAAACAATAGTATTAATGTTATTCAAATTACTCATGTTTAAATATGAAACAATTACCTCCTTACTTATTTCATCAATATAATCTGAGCGTCTTTCACGGTTATACTTAGCTATAATCGTCTCAATTTTATACTATGGAGGCAGACAAACATACCTACAGTCCTGTCTTCTACATTATCTTCGAGTCATCATCCTCTTGCCCTTGTCCCAATTTACTTGGGGTCGGCGCAGTATCTCTTCCTCTTCCATTCATCCCCGTTATTCGTCATCTGATCATTCACTCCTTTCATATTCATATCACTCCTTACACAGTCCATCCATTTTTTTTTGGCCTTCCTCTGGCTTTCCATCCATCAACTTTCATATTCATAGTTATTTTAGTGACATGGCTTTCATCCTTTCTCATCACATGCCCATACCAAGACAGACGGGTCCCTCTCATTTTCTACATCATCTTCGAGTATTCCCAGTTATTTCATCCTTAGTTTTGGAGCCTGGGGTCGAGTATGAGGTTAGCATCATTTAACCCGACGTAAAAAAAACGTATTTGTGTTTGTTGCACTGTAGCTTTCAAACGGATGGGCTGAATAATTTTTAGTTGTTTTTTTTTAATAAATAAATATCCATCACGCCTTATCCCCGAAGGGGTGGCAGAGGCATATTTTAAGCCCACTTTTCACCGTGTGGATGCCTGTCCCACGTAATAGGTGGTGAGCCCATTGCCGTGTTGAAATAGACAGACGCAGGTTGTGGCTACCTGCTGTTGAAATTTTCAAGCCGCCCATAAGGCCTTCAACCAGGCTTAACGACTGCCATTTTACTGGCAACCGGGACCAACGGCTTAACGTGCCTTCCGAAGCACGGAAACGCTCGCAAATGTAAATGCCACAAAGTGGTCACCCATCCGAGGACCAGCCATAGTGAAAGTTGCGTAACTCAGTGATCGTTTACAGAACACTGAGGCCGCGGGGCCACCGCTTCTTTTTCTTCTTCACGAGCGTTTTTTTTGACACGCATTTATTAGTTTCACCTGTATGTTTGTTTGTTTGTATGTATGTAACTGACTCGTTTGGAGTCGATTTTGCCCAACTTTAAGCGATCAGATTTACTTTAAACGTTGTAGACTTATCAACGATCGGCGACAATACAATATTTGGAAACCACAAACGAAAATAAAAATTTTGTTTTTGTTTTACTTAAAACGGTTTTATAGCAAATCGAACTAAAAAGTACAAAATAAAAATAAAATATAGTTTAAAAAAACTAAAAAAACACGCTTTAATAGCAAATAGAACTAAAAGTCATAAAATAACTTTTCATTTATATTTAATTCAACTGTAATAAAAAGTATACTAACACAATATGTTTCAATAATTTTCAAAAATTCTAAAAAGAAATTAAAGTTATGAAACGAAAATTAATTTCATTGTAAAAAAGCGTGGGGTGCTCGATATTGATTGTTGTAAATATATAATTAGGTAGTAGTTATTGGTCGCTTTAAATATTTTAAATAGGGTATGACATTTTGTAAGCGCCGTTAAAATGGTCTATGCAAAATAAAGATATTTTTATTTATTATTTATTTATTTATTTGTAAACATAGAGTTAGTACAGAAATTTGATATAAAAAGCACCCCACGCTTTTTTACTATGTAAATGTACCCAGCTGTGCATCCTAATCCTCGTAAATGTGTTTATTTCTTTCAGCTTCAGAGGTGATCCTTAGATACGTTTTATAAAAATCAGCTTCGCTTTTGACTTTTATTAGGGATTTTTTGAAACTCTTAGGGTTCCGTACATCAAAGGGAAAATACAAAACTTGTCTGTCAAGATCCTTTAACTTACGAACGCGTGAAGGTATCAAGTTGAAATTAAAACTATAAACTCAGTTCTACCGTCCCTTGACTGTGAAGAAATCGAACTTAAAAGTAAACAAAAACATTATGACCGTTTTTGACGCAAAAAATCCTTTTAAAAAACTAATTATTTGATTTTTAATGTTGTTTTTGCAATACTCCGCTTGTTGGCTGCCAAGCAGTCTTGATGATGCCTCGTGTGTGTGCGAAACACGTGTCGACATCGTACGACATTTTAAAAAAGCCGAATATTGCAAAAATAACATTTAAAACAAAATAATTATAGTATTTTTAAATGGATTTCCGCCATGTTACGCCTGATTCAATTATTTATGCAAAAAAAACGTATTATATGGAACCATCGATGGGGTGTTTTCGATTCCGACTCAAGTTTGACCGATTTTTTCCCGTCTAACGATTGTGGGACACTTTTATTTACACAGCGCAGAGCTGTGATTGATATATATGATTATAAGCTTGTGTTTTGGGATCTAGACGACGGATAAACATACTTATATATTTCTAAATACATACATATTATGATTAAGTTGCACCCAAACTCCGAAACAAACATTTGTGGATCACATAAATATTTTTATCACATATAATTTACGCACGGCAGTCGCGTAAACTACCTAGCCCCAACCCGAATCCGCTTCCGTTGTGCTCTCCGAGGGGCGGCCATCCTTGGAGCGGCGAAGGTGGTGCTCGGTGAGTCTAAGGGTGGACGCAAATGTGACAAGGAAACTTGGTGGTGGAACGACGCAGTCCAGAGGGAGACTAGGGAGAAGAAAGCCCTCTTTAAAAAGTGGCAAGCGACCGGATCTCCTGAAGACCGCGACGCGTACAGGGCTGCCAAGCGCGCCACAAAGAGAGCTGTAGCCAGAGCCAGACGTGACCACTTACAACCTCTGTATGATAAGCTGGAATCGTCTGAGGGGCAGAAGCTCATCTATAAGCTGGCGCGCTCCAGGGTCAAAGCGGCACAGGATATATCCAAGTGTCGCTGTGTAAAAGACCCTGAGGGCAACCTGTTAAGCGAAGACCTCGCGGTAAAGGAGAGATGGCGCTCGTACTTCCACGAGCTGCTTAATAAACAGCACAAAGAGGTGCAGCCTTCGGACCTCCCTCCGAATCAGGGACTAGTGCCACTGGTAACGCCTGGAGAAGTCCTGACTGCGCTTCGCCGCATGAAGAATCGGAAAGCTGTCGGACCCGATGGAGTCCCCATCGAAGCCTGGAAGGCGATGGGTCCTCGCGGTGTGGGCATCTTAGTAAACCTTTTTAACCGCATACTCCTCAGCGGGCAGATCCCAAACCTATGGAGACTGAGTATTATTACTCCAGTCTTCAAAGGTAAGGGGTCAGTGCAGGAGTGCGGGAGCTACCGCGGTATTAAGGTGATGTCCCACACCATGAAGATCTTCGAGAGGATTATAGACTCTCGGATCCGGCAGGAGTGTACTCTCTCGGAGTGTCAATATGGGTTTCGCCCTGGTCATGGGACCACGGACCCTGTTTTTGCCCTGAGGGTTGTCGCAGAGAAATACAGGTCGAAGAACACGCCTCTGCACTGTTTGTTTCTAGATATGCAGAAGGCCTTCGACTGTGTTCCTCGTGCGATGATCTGGTGGGCACTGCGGTCCAAAGGGGTTCCAGAGGTCTATATTGACACTATCCGGGACATGTACTGTGACTCCGATTCAATGGTTCGGACTGCTGTTGGCGACATGAAACCCTTCCCCATCACCGTCGGGGTACACCAGGGTTCGGTCCTTAGTCCGCTTCTGTTTAGTGTAATATTAGACGAATTGTCGGACAGCATCAGAAACCCACATGAGCAGCCTCCATGGTTGCTCATGTATGCTGACGATATTGCGCTGGCAGACGCGGACAGGGGCAGATTGGTGCGACGTGTTAAGGCGTGGAAGGAGACGCTTGAGAACGGCGGTCTGAAACTAAATGTGGCGAAGACCGAGTACTTGGCAATAAACTCGACAGATCCCACATCCGTCCGCATAGGCGGTGATTTGGTCGAACGCACGGACCAGGTTAAATACCTGGGATCTGTTTTTCACACGTCCAGTGACATCGATTGCGACGTCAAGTCACGCATTGCAGCCGCGTGGGCCAAATGGCGGGAGATGACCGGTGTCATTTGTGACCCTAAAATGCTGATCCGGTTGAAGGGACAGGTCTACAAAACCATTATTAGACCTGTCCTTTTACATGGCAGTGAGACGTGGCCGATATTGGAGCGACACAAGCAGGAGCTGCGTGTCACGGAAATGAAGATGCTGCGGTGGATGTGTGGGGTCAAGCGGATGGACCGCGTGAGAAACTCTCTCATCCGCGGCAGCCTTCACGTCCGTGACATTGCAGACAAGTTGCAAGAGTGTCGCCTTCGTTGGTATGGTCACGTCTTGCGGCAACCGCCGGGCTACGTAGTAACAAATGTCTGGCCATGTCAGCCCCGCCGGGTCCCGGTAAGAGGGGAAGACCCAAGAAGTGCTGGCTTGACGTCGTAAGGGATGACATGCGTGCCAATGGTCTCACTACAGGGGATGCCGAAGACCGTGCGAAGTGGAGGAGAAAATGTAGGAGAGCGGACCCCGGGCGTCGCGAGACGCAACTGGGACAGACGCTCGGATGATGATGAGTCGCGTAAACTACCACTGCGCCACAGAAGCTGACGTTTACTTACATTTCTTTTTGTTTCAGTTAGCAGTTGGAGACGCAAAACTTAACAACTTAAGTAAGATGGTTTACTTCAAAAATACTTATATTTAAACTAGCTGTGTCCGCGGCTTCGTTTGAGACATATTTCGAACCCCAGTTGCACTTCCATCCATAAGAGTTATTAGTTCTGTTGTAATTTATAGAAATTTATTGTCTTTTACCGATGACTTAACATTTATGATTACTGCTCCGCTCTCTTGGATAGCGTGATGATATATAGCCTTTCGTATAAACCTTTCTCGATAAGTAACCTTTCGAACACAAAAAGAATTATTAAAATCCAACCAGTAGAGTTTCTGAGATTAAGGCGTTCCTCCAAACAAACAAACTCTTCAGCTTTACTACATATTAAAAAACAAAGTCGCTTTTTGCTGTCTGTCCCTATATCTTTAAAACTACGCAACGAATTACGATGCGGTTTTTTTAAATAGTTAGAGTGATTCATATAGAAGGATTTTATGAATTACTAGCTGTCCCGCCCGGCTTCGCTCGTGACATACTTCGAACCCCGTGGCACCCATTTAGTCCCGTCGTTTACTATTTTCACAATAATGTATTAACATTTTCCAAATAACTTGATTATCTACTCCTCCGCTCTCAAGTACCTACGCTCGCACGGCCCGGTCGAATTTGATTACACGAAATTAATTTCTTTGCATTTTTTTTTTGATTTTGACATATCTCCAAAGATATTCATTTAATTTCAAAGGTGCAAAGGCCCTAAATAATCTTCATAAAATGCTGAAGCCAACTAACATATAAAAAATGATAAGGACTAATAATATATTTGTGTAAATAGCCTTCAAACTACTACTTTATTATTGCTGTTTTTTTAAAGTATAAAAATGGATATAGTATGTTATCCTTAAGAGATAGACATATACCATCGCGGACTTTTTTGTAGACCTATATTAGATACACAATTCCACAATACATTATTTTGCTATATCTCAAAGGGTTTAGGCAGCGTTTTCGTTAAAAGCTCCCAGACGGCCCATTTTTTCCGACGCCCCCAACATATATCGTTATAATTAAGTTAATGTATGCAAAAACTTAACTAATTATACATAAAAATCTTTTATGAGAATCACTCCAACTATTAAAAAAAACTGCATCGAAATTCATTCCGTTGTTTTAAAGAACTAAGCATACATAGGGACAGACAGCGAATAACGACTTTGTTTTATAATATGTAGTGATTTGTTAAGTTTTTGTATACATTGACAAAATTATAACGATATTTGTTGGGGATATCGGAAAGAATAAGTCGTCTGGGAGCTTTCAACAAAAACGCTGCTTGAGATAGGTATAACAAAATAATGTATGGTGTAATTGTGTATCTAATACAGGTCTACAAAAAAATTGGCGACGGTATATGTCTATCTTTTAAGAATAACCTACTATATCTATTTTAATACTCTAAAAAACCATCAATTATAAAGTGGTAATTTGAGGGCTATTTACACAAATATACTATTAATCCTTATCATTTTTACTACGTAAGTTGGCTTCAGAATTTCATGAAGATTATTTTGTTCCTTAACACCTTGCAAATTAAATGAATATCTTACGAGTTATAGCAAATTCAAAATAGGCGCAAATAAATTAATTTCGTGTAACCATAATTCGACTAGGCCGTGCGGGCGTAAGGTACTTTAGAGCAGAGAAGTGATCAATTAATTTGGAAAATGTTGAGACATTATTATGAAATTAATAAACGACGGGATTAAATGGGTGCCACGGGGTTAGAAGTATGTCACGGGCGAAGCCGGGCGGGTCATCTAGTTATATCTAAGAATAGACGTACAGTATGGCAGACACTGTCTCTCAACTCATTCATATTCGATTTCTTTTCAGTTGTGAACATTGTCGGAACGATTATAACATTGCCTTTATCACAGCAGTTAGCTATTTTACCTCCTACAGCAGCGTCTCCTATAACACAAGCTACAAATTCAATCCCAATTACTTCACCTTCAGTTCCTACCTCAAGCTTAACTACGCTATTATCTTCATCAACTGGTCCTGTATCTACCAAATTACCTTCGGATTTAAGTACTACTCCTAAATCTGATGTAACATCTTTGACTAAATCTGGTATTACCGCTCCCGGTTTCCCATCTACACCACCCTCGACAGTTGCAACAACGCCATCTAGTGACAAAACTAGTACTGTTACAACAACTGGATTGTCAGGTACTTCGAAGATTCCAGGACAAGAAAGTACCTCTCCAAAATCAGGTAATATCATAGGTTTAATGTTTTGATGTAATATTAATAAACTTGACTATCTTCACGCTGTGTCCCTGATGGGGTAGTCAGAGAGGACAGATCGCCAGGCATCGCGATCCATGCATACTTCTTTCGCTTCCTGTAGATTCATTAATCGCTTCAAACATGTGATGCAGAGTAAGTATCTATCTAGCAGCAGTAGAATTATGTGAGTGTGGAACGACAGGTGCGGCGTGGCAAGTTAAATACTAGGAATGAAAATCCATTTACGGTAAACTTCAATCACAAACTATATTTCACAATTAACACAATTAATCAAATCACATTTTAGTGTTTACAGAATCGATGATTACTTAGATAGGCATGGATACAAATTCACTATAAATCACATTGTAGGCAAAATGGAAACAGATTACATTATCTTAGGTACGTCTGAACAGTACGGTGTAGGAGAGTAAAGAGAATCCGGAAACACTTGTTTTTTATAACTATAGACTATAATAGAATTTCATAATTCAATATTGTCATAGACTTTAAAGCGTTCTTTACACTACCAGATTTAAGATTGTACGGTGTACAGAAACATAATGATTATTAACACTTCCCCTTACACCATACAATCGGTCACTACATAAGCTCTACAAAGAAAACTAAGTTGACAAGCTGATCTACATATAACTAGATACATAAACATCTACGTTATATCCCTGCCTCACAACTATAAAAAAGCCCATGCAAGAGACCTAACATTCAGCCCATACATAAAAGCGTTGTGCTTTACTGATGCCAAAGCCTTTGTTAAGATATCTGCTATCATTTCCTCAGTCGACAAATATTTAATTGATATAATACCTTTATTATATAAATCCTTGATGAAATGATAACGAACATCAATGTGCTTTGTCCTCTTATGACAATCTGTTACAATAAGTTTGTGTGCACTTTGATTATCATTAAATACCAAACAATGCAATTCTTCACAAAAGAATTCATTCCATAGACCTCTAACAAACAAAATTTCTTTACAAGCTTCACTAATACTCAAATATTCTGCCTCTGTACTTGAACAAGCAACACAGCGTTGTTTCTTACTTTCCCAATTAACAGTATTAGAACCCAGCTTAATTACATAACCAGTATATGACTTGCGATCAACAGGATCATTCGCAAAATCAGCATCAGCATATGCTTTAAGTTCAAATTTTCCACACCTATTAAATATCAAACCATGATCTATTGTTTTTGACAAATAGCGAAGGATCCTCTTGGCAGCCAACCAATGACTTTTATCATAACAATTATTAAATTGACTCAAATTGTTACATGCATATGTTATGTCAGGTCTAGTGCACACACTTAAATACATTAATGATCCAATCAATTCTCTAAAATTATAGTTAGTGTCACACTTATCATTATCTTTACTCACAAGTTTTTCATTCTGTTGCATCGGGGTAGCTACTCCCTTTGCATCTGACATTCCAAAACGTCTTAGCAATTTTCGAATATAGTCAGTTTGTCTCAACATTAAAATGCCTTTAGTTCTATATCTCACAATATCTATACCTAAACAAGATTTTATTGGTCCTAAATTTTTGACATTAAAATTACTCCGTAAAATACCAATTAAGTCCTGTTTAGCAGATTTACAATTACTAAACAAAAAGAAATCATCTACATAAAGAGCCACAATAGTCAAATTATTACTTAAACTTTTACCACTATTGTCTCGTTTGATATAGACACATGGTTCACATTTTGTCTGATAATATCCGTTACTTAATAATATATTATTGACCGTTTCGTTCCAAACCCTACTGGCTTGTTTCAAACCATAGATGCTTTTCTGTAACAGACAAACTTTATTAGAATCAGAAATAAAACCTAATGGTTGTTCCATGTATATTTCTTCCTTTAAATTTCCATGAAGAAAAGCAGTTGTAACATCAATATGGTCAATATCCATATCAAGCTCATTGGCTAAATTAAACAAAATACGCATTGTTGAGTGTCTGACCACTGGTGAAAATGTTTTGTCATAATCAATGCCTTGTTTCTGACTGAAACCACGGGCCACTAGGCGCGCTTTATATTTTTCAAAATTACCAGAAGCATCCTGTTTGACTTTATAAACCCACTTGCATTTAACTATGTTTTTATTGGGTGGTCTCTCTACTAATTTCCATACCTCATTCTTCATTAAAGAGTCATACTCCACCTGCATGGCTTCCTTCCATTTCAAACAACAAGGACCTGCCATAGCCTCTTCATAGGAAACAGGCTCTTCAACAAATGAGTCTCGAGAATAGAGAGAATAGTCAAAATCACCATACCTCTTGGGTGGTACCCCCCTGGTAGTCCTAATAGGACGCTGACTGTGTGTAACACTCTCCTGAGCTGGCTCGTAGCTGCTGCCGAACTCGCTGTCCTCCAACTGTGCTGTTTGCTCTGCAGCAGGCTGCGGCGACAATGCCGCCTCACTGACAGGCGCGCTCAGGTTGGGTGCCTCACTTCCAACCGAGCTGCTCTCCAGTCCTTCATCTGAAATTGAGAACATTTCTCTATCAATATGAGTACTAGATATTTTATTTATATTATCACAGCTTAAAGTTGGTACTGAAACATTGTTCATATTATCCACTAAAACATTAGAATTATTCCCATTGCAAATATTCAAATTCAAATTATTCATATTATTATTATTCAGATTATTCATATTAGACTGAATATCGCTAACAATATCCCCTTTGTCCATATTACAATTATCATTTAATTGATCATTAATTTTATTATATGTCAATTCTATAAAATGAACATTTCTCGATTTTATCACAGTAGTGGGGTGAGACGGATCAACTAGTCTATATCCTTTAGAGTTCTCACAATAACCAACAAATATGTATTCCTTGCATTTTGCATCTAATTTCTGTCTTTTACAACTTGGAATTAGTGAGAAAGCTCTACAACCAAAAACTCTTAAATGACTCAGATTAACTTTACAACCAGACCAAATTTCCTCTGGAACGCCACCGGACAAAGCATTCGTCGGGGACCTATTCTTCAAATAAATTGCTGTCATAACAGCCTCTCCCCAGAATTGCTTGTCAAGGCCCGCTTCAGAAAGCATACACCTGGTTTTTTCCATAAGAGTCCTATTTAATCGCTCAGAAACGCCATTCTGCTGCGCACAATAAGGTATAGTTGTTTGGTGTTTGATCCCATGACTAGATAAAAATTGTTCAAAAGCATTGCTACAATACTCCCCTCCGTTATCTGTCCGCAAGCATTTTATGTGAAAACCAGTCTGTTTTTCTACAAAACTTTTAAAAGTAATAAAATAAGACATTACCTCGTGCTTATTCTTCATCAGATAGCCAAAAGTCTTCCTAGAGAAGTCATCGGTGAACGTCACCAAATACCTGGCTCCGCCTAAGCTGTTTACACTCATTGGCCCGCATACATCAGAGTGTACCAACTCCAACAGTTGCTGAGCTCTCTTCGCCTGACCCTTGGGAAATGAGTACATTGCCTGCTTCCCCTCAATGCATGGGATGCAATCCTTCAGCCTGTCACAGCCGTTGTCATCAAAGTCAACGCCGTCTACATGGCCACGAAGTGTATACATACCACTCATACTTAAATGTCCAAGGCGCCTGTGCCATAAATCCATTGACACACCAGTAGCAGCTAGGGCTTGATCTGAAACAGACTTTACATTAAAATTCACATTTCCAAACATGTTTCCATTTTCAATTTTATAAATTCCCTTCCTACAAGTTGCTGTGGCCCATTTTTCACCAGCTGGACTAAATATGTCACAATAATCTTTGTCAAATGTGACCCGATGACCCGATTTAGTTAACTGACTGACAGAAATCAAATTAGTCGACAATTTGGGAACATACAAAACATTATCCAGCTGTCTTTGTTCATTACTATTAATATAAAGAGAAACCTTACCAGATCCATAACTTTGTATAACATCATCATTAGCAACAGTAATTTTACTTTTAATCTTAGAGTCCATGTTCATAAAGCTATTTAAGTCGCGACACATATGAGAAGAACAGCCACTGTCGACGATCCAGTCTTGTTCATGAAATGCGGCTAAAGCTGATGCCAGCATTGTTTGGGATTCATCACGGTCTTCTTTCTTCTTCTGGTCATTTTTAAATTTGTAACATTTTGACTTTAAGTGTCCTGGCTTTTTGCAATAATGACATGTCTTGACTGTGGGCTTGCTTTTATTATTACTTAAATATGCCACACTTTCTTCACTGTTAGTACCGTTGCTATTTCTTCGAAACTCTTCTTGTAATAAACGCGCTCTGACAGCTTCACTTGTCAGCGTTTCCTTTAGATTGACAGATTCCAAACCAGAGACGAGGACATCATACTGTTGAGGTAATCCACTCAGTAAGATCTCAGCTACTTCACTATCTTCGATGATACGCCCAATATCAGCCAATTGTGCCACGAGCGTCATCACACCATTGATATAATCAGTCATAGATGAATACTGTGAATATTCCACATGATGTAATTTTCTTAATAGAACAACTCGTCGATAAAGACCTTTGTCTTCAAAAGCATCTGCCAATCGATTCCAGGCTTCTTTGGCAGTTTTAGCGTTTCTCAAATACTGAATGCAATTAGGCTTTACTGCAAGACAAATCCTGGCAAGAGCTCGAGAATCTAATGTCGGATTCGGTTCTCCACTATTTTCAATACAGGGCCACAACCCTTCTATAATTAGAAGCATTCGCATATAATACTTCCAGTTCAAATATGATCCAATGCCATCCAATTTTTCAAAGTTATACATTTGCGGGACATGAGGCACGTGTCCGCCATTTGCATTATCATCGGCCATAATTAATGTGTGTGTGATTTACTTTGCCACTTACTTGATTTCGCTCCCCTGCGTTATTCTTCTGGGCCCATAACCTGATGCAGAGTAAGTATCTATCTAGCAGCAGTAGAATTATGTGAGTGTGGAACGACAGGTGCGGCGTGGCAAGTTAAATACTAGGAATGAAAATCCATTTACGGTAAACTTCAATCACAAACTATATTTCACAATTAACACAATTAATCAAATCACATTTTAGTGTTTACAGAATCGATGATTACTTAGATAGGCATGGATACAAATTCACTATAAATCACATTGTAGGCAAAATGGAAACAGATTACATTATCTTAGGTACGTCTGAACAGTACGGTGTAGGAGAGTAAAGAGAATCCGGAAACACTTGTTTTTTATAACTATAGACTATAATAGAATTTCATAATTCAATATTGTCATAGACTTTAAAGCGTTCTTTACACTACCAGATTTAAGATTGTACGGTGTACAGAAACATAATGATTATTAACAACATGTACGTCTGAGTATCCGAGTACTTTTGACTTTTCCGTTTTTGAGCTATTTGCTCACGTGGTCTTCATATGCAAGTCTCGGCCTACCCTGACTCATCCTGTCGTCTATCTCATATATCTATGTCGTATATCTCTATATTCTTTGGTGTGGCGTGTCCAAAAAACGATTTGGATTTAGAGTCCAATCAACTCTCAAAAAACTCTCTACCAGCGCACGTGTTTCCCTCCTCTTACAATCCTGGGTCCTTTAAGAGAAGCGATATATCTGGGCCGCTGAAATATGCCTTTCCACGCTTGAGTTAAGCTTTTCAAGCTGTCGGGGCTCTACAGGATCGTCGTCTCTGCTTTCCATCAGGCGGGCGGCGCCACTTTGACGAGACAAACATAAAAAATATATCGGGGCCAAAACGAACACACCTGGTAAGTGGGGTGCACCTGCTACCCAACGGACAAACTAATAATGCAGGTGATCTTAAGTAATATCTGCTTGCCACTTATAAAGCTGAGAATCATATGTATGTTAATGACTATGTTAGCTCCTGTGAAGTGCTCGTGGCTTCGCTAACCCAGTGTCCTGTAAACGATCACTGCGTTATGCAACTTTCGCTATAGCTGGTCTTTGGATGGATGACCACTTTGTGGCATTTATATTTCCCAACGTATCCATGCTTTTGGATGGCACATTAAGTCGTTGGTCCCGGTTGCCATTAAAATGGCAGTCGATAAACCAAGATGAAGGCCTTGTGGGTGACTTAAAAAATTCAACGGCAGGTCGCTGCAGCCTGCGCCTATCTATTTCAACACGGCAATGGGCTCACCGCCTATTACGTGGGACAGAAATACACATAGTGAAAAGTGGGTATTTAATATGCCTCTGCCACCCCTTCGGGGATAAGGAGTGATTGATAAATAATTAATTATAAATATTTATGTCTATTTACAGCCTCAACTCCAAATCTCACCAAGACACCAACTCCAGGGCCACCTTCTAAACCTCCCACTCTAATTTCAATTCCAGTAACATTATCAACTGGTACCACTCCAATAACACCTAAAGGAGCATCTCCTATCACTCTTCCATCTTCCTCCTCTCCACCAGGTCTTTCAACTACAATAATTTCAACAAACTCTCCTATTACTGTTGCTACTCATCCATCAGGACCGACAGTGTTGAGTGGAAAAACTTCTGCGCCTTCAAGAAACCCAACTGTTCCTGGATTAACAGGTACTATATTTAGCTTATATATGTCTATACGTAATTAATAAAAATTCTAAAAAAATCGGAAGCTCTTGTGGCCCCGCTGACTCAGTGTTATGTAAACTATCACTGCGTTAAGCAACTTTCGCTATAGGTAGTCCTTGGATCACTTTGTGGAATTTACATTTGCGAGCGTTTCCGTGCTTCGGAAGGCACGTTAAGCCATTGGTCCCAGTTGTCAGTAAAATGGCAGTTGTTAAGCCTGGTTTGAAGGCCTTGAAAATTTTCAACAGCAGGTCGCCACAGCCTGCGCCTGTTCATTTCAACACAGCAATGGGCTCACCACCTGTTACGTGGGACAAAAATGCATACGGTGAAATGTGGGCGTATAGTATGCCTCTGCCTACCCCTTCAAGATGTATATTATTTATTTCATTAACAATGTCAAATTGTGTTGAAATTTGTACATGACTTAGTCCTGGTAACTTCGCCCGTGGAATATTTCGACTTCCCGTCGCACCTATTTAATGCCGACGCTTATAAGTTCTACGATACATAAAAAAATTCCCGATTCGTCGACATTTATGACTACTGCTCTGCTCCCCAGTGTAGCAGCGTAATGAAATATAGCCTATAGCCTTCCTCGATAAATGGGCGATCTAACACAAAAAGAATTTTTCAAATGTGACCAGTAGTTCCTGAGATCACCGCGTTCAACCAAACAAACAGACTCTTCAGCTTTATAATACGAGGGCGGGTCAATAAGTCCATGACTTTTTGAATAAAACACAGTTTTTTTGATTAAAAAATCATCTTATTTTTCAATGTAGTCTCCCTTGAGCTCTATACACTTTGTCCACCGCTTCTCCAATTTTTTTATCCCTTCCAAAAAATAAGATTTGTCGAGGTCCTCAAAATAGGTCTTCGTTTGTAAGATGATTTCATCATTTGAGTCAAATCTTTTTCCACCAAGCCATTTCAGGTTCTTCAGGTTTGGAAACAAGAAGTAGTCACTCGGAGCCAAATCTGGAGAATAGGGCGGATGAGGGAGCAATTCATAGCCCAATTCATGGATTTTTGCCATGGCAACTGCAGATGTGTGCACCCTTGCATTGTCTTGGTGAAAAAGAACTTTTTTCTTGGCCAAATGAGGGCGATTTTTTTTTAAATCGTCATTGAATCGGCCCAATAAGTTGGCATAATATTCTCCATTGATTGTTCTTCCTTTTTGAAGGTAGTCAATGTGGATTATCCCGCGTGCATCCCAAAAAACAGTCGCCATGACTTTATTGGCTGACAAACCCACTTTGGCCTTCTTTGGCGCCGATTCACCCTTAGAAACCCACTGTTTTGACTGTTGTTTGGTCTCTGGTGTGTTGTGGTGGATCCACGTTTCGTCCACGGTTACAAAACGGCGAAAAAACTCCCCCATATTGCGGTTAAACAACGCCAAACCCTCCTGTGAAGTTGTTACACGATTGCTTTTTTTTTATTTTTTTAGTTGTCTTCGCCCATCTTGGGCAGGCAAAGGAAACTTAGTCCATACAGCCTAGTCTTCAGTATTTATTTTTCTTGTTATTATGTTTTAGTCTTGTCTAGTCGTTTGTCGATGTGAAGTCCTCAGTCCTAGGTCCTAGTCCGTGCCCCAATAAGGCAGTGGATCCCTTATTGCAGCTCTCTTTGGAAATTTGGCACTAACACAAACAACACTGCTATTCTTTGCAATATATCACTTTCGTTCACTAATGCACTTTTCCGAACTCTTTATGTATAATATTCCACCATTATTAAACACAAAAACACGAATTTTACACTAGTTTTTGAAAATAATATACAACAAACGTGCGTCACCGCTCGCGTTGGCGCCAAACCCTTACGCGATTGCGTTTGTGGTCGACTGTGAGCAAACGCGGCACCCATCTTGCGGAAAGCTTTCTCATGCCCAAGTGATCATTCAAAATTGAAACCACTGAACCATGCGAGATCCCTATGGCTTCCACAATCTCTCGCACTTTCAATCTTCGGTCGGCCAAAACCATATCGTGAATTTAAAATTTAATTTAATTTTAATTTATAGTCTGATAAAAACAAATTTTGACAGGAGTCGACTGACAGATGCCTGTTGACAGGAGCAGTGTTTCTTTTTCAGTAAAGAGGTCAGAAGTTCAAAAAGTCACGGACTTATTGACCCACCCTCGTATTAGTATCTAAGTATAGATTATGTTTCTTGGGGTGTGAGGCGTGCGTGAAATTTCCATGTCATAGGTCCTGGGCCTACTTCTGTAAGGACAGTGTTGCCCACCAGCCGTCCTCAGGCCTAGCCTCCGGTCATGGAGGCAGGCGAAGACAGGTCTGTGGCGATGTCGCCGCACACTGCGGAACTCGGGTGTAAGAGTCCTCTCCCGTTCCTTCTCCGCCGCCTCTTGTGCGAGCATGACCTGCTAGCAGAAAGACGCAGCGGCGTCCCACTTGTTCCCATCGAGAGTAATACTTACCATTGTTTTTTTTTCCTTTGCAGGCAAGGAAGGAGATATGATTGGCGAAGCGATAAAAGTTTTCGGTGGCGCTGCTAGGAAGATGTGGGGTCTATAATAAATAAAATTAATGTACTTATTTCTTAAACTTTTTCTTATTTTTTTTGCTACATTTACCTATACAGAGAAATAAAAGTGGCTATTTGTAACTTTAATTTACAGTTTTGTTGAACTTGTATTTTTTTCTGCTGTTTGTTTGTTCCGGCTAATATCTGAAACGGCAGGACCCATATTAACGGCATGTGCACTGGCAGATAGCTGATGTTATAAGCAGTTACTTAGGCTACATTTTATCCCCATAAATGTCACGGGCACGGGAACAACGCGAGTGATACCGTGGGGCATCCGCTAGTGGATGAATAAAAAAATATTTGGTAGCCCTGGATCTATGGAGGCGGCAAGTGCGGGCTCGCGCCCCTGGCGGCAACTTCAGGGGCCGGCAAATCAAAGCTCAGCAGACATTTATGGTCAAAACTGCGTTAATGATGAGTTGTAACGATTGGTACTACTCAACAATAATATGCTTTATGCCTGTGTGAGTTTCGATTGATCCGCCACGGAGCCCAATAATAAAAAAACCGTCAGAACTTTTTCGGAATTTGTCAAAACCGAATGCAAAAAAACAAAAATTTTAAATAGAGAAGATATTAGGGTTTAAAGTTGGCCGCGCAAACGAAGTGTGGAGGATTGCGCGGCCACGGAGATCTTAACAAGTACATGGATTAGATCTACTTAATAATTTTTGTCAATTAAAGATTGAATTTGTCAAAAGTTGTCGATAAAAGAAGTTTATGCTCCAGAGCAATATTTTACGAAATATTCACCTTTTAAGTTATGGCCGCACCATCCTCTACTCGTTGTTTCTTTAATGTTGATTATTTTTTAAACCTTACGATTTCTTATAGAAAAATTACAAGAAGAAGGATCTTAATTTGTTGAAACTAATGAAACCAATATATACTGTTAAAGTTAAAAAGAAATGGCGAACGGCCACGATCATGCATGCATTGCTATGACGCCACGTATTCTTTTTTATGTTACCAAAACTAAGTCAAACAAATATATTGTTGTCTCTTTTTACATGGGGTATTACAAGTAAGTTATAGCAATATGACTATAAGTTTATAAGTATGTCGATTTCGATCATATTGCCACAGGCCACCTTGCCGTCCGCCGCTATAAGTTGATTATGAATGTTGTTGCAGCCTGCATGGCGGCCTGCAAAACCGTGCAGGATGTGACTCGAGTTCCGCCCACCGCTTGCTAGCCGCCCCGTAGGATGGTCAGTGACTTGAAAAAGCAGAATAGTAAATTAGCAACTTGAACGTTCAGTTTTGTGATGACCTAGTTTTTCGTAATTAACCTATGACCTAATTAACTAAAATCGATATCTCTTGGAAACCATAATAGCTAGAAAAAAATGTACTACTTAAAAATAGGAAAATATTTAAGGAGATACAGATACAACATAGAGCTATATCTAATAATTTTGTAATTTGTAATGTAACAAACTGTTAAGAAATGATTTTTCCCACAACGTTTTTAGGGTTCTATAACTCAAAAGTAAATAAACTAACCCTTATAAGAACACTTTCTTGCCCGTCTATCTGTCAGTAGGTCACGATCGTTTTTTTTTCAGGAAAGGGTGGATCTAGCACGTTGAAATTTGTTGAGATCTAAAGTCCCTATTAGGTGTATAAAAATCTAGGTCCTGAGTCAACACAATAAAGAAATATGAGCAAATTTAGATATTCGCAAAAACTTGTGAGTACCAGTAGTTAACTTAAGTTTGAACATTTTTGTTTTTCAGAATTTTTAAATTTAATTGTAGTATAGGACCTTGCTTTTAACTAAAATGAGAGTTGTGAGGGACTTTCGGCGGGAAGAGTGACAAGTACGGACGCTTGCTGTATATTATTTTCTAAAACTAGTACATTTATTTTGTTTTATGTGCCGGAGTGGTGGTTTTTTAGACATAAAAGTTGTGTTAACGTGCTATAGTGAAAGAATGATATATATGCAGTGAAATGCTATTTTCTCTCTTGCCGCGAAAAGTCCACTGAAAACCTCAGTATAAGAATTACCATTATACTGAGGGCAAGAACCAGGACCTAGGACTGAGGACAC
Organism: Thumatha senex; assembly: GCA_948477245.1. Lineage (NCBI taxonomy): Eukaryota > Metazoa > Arthropoda > Insecta > Lepidoptera > Erebidae > Thumatha > Thumatha senex. The sequence goes on from OX419751.1 coordinate 2,367,770, forward strand.
GACATCGACTAAGACTGGACAGGACTAATTAGAAGATAAGATTGAAGAAATATGATATAAAAAATAAGATTTTGCTAAAAGGTCTTCGTAACCAGGCCATAAAATAATTATAAAATAAAAAAAGAGTTGTGAGCTGAGAGGAATATCTGACAACTAGTTGACTAGTGCATTTATCTTGTTTTATGTGTGGGAGTGGTGTTATCTTGGACATAAAAGTTGTGCTAACGTGTTATAGTGAAAAACAATGATATATATGCAATGAAATCCGCAGTATAACATCTACCATTATACTGAACTGAGACTGACTTAAGCCTAGACTTTACTAAGACGTGACGTAGAAGACGGGGATATTTTAGATAATAAGAAAGAAGATTGAAGAAAATATCAATTTGGATTTTCTAAAAGATCTTAGTAACCAGGCCATAAAATAATTACAAAAAAAAGGGAGTTGTGAGTTTTATTTTGAGGTTATATTTTGCTCTAATTGCTATATTGTACCTTTTTAGTTTATTGGGCTCTAAATATTTGTGTTTGTGTTTTTTGTGAGGGGGATTAACACATATGGTTAGTTTCCAGTTATATTTATAAACCCCCGATGGGGGCGGTGGAATACCTCCCGATATACAACCTATGGATGTAAAAAGAACCGCGGATCCTATACTAATTAATGATCCTGAAGGAGAAAGGATTCGCTCTCCAGCGGAGTCCATCCCGTCTGTTTTCTATAAACCAGGCTACGAGCCTGACTAAACAACTTTACTCCATATAAGTTATGGAACCTTTGTCAGTGTTCGTCTCGAGACTAGAGTCGGACCCTACGACGGGCCTTACTCTGAAATCGCTAAAATTTTTCCTATTTAAAATAACATTCACGATATGAAAGAGGCCAGCATCCAGAACTCAGGTCGGAATGAAATTAGCGAAGCAAGTTGAAATTCTTCACTGTATTTTCATCATCATTTATGAGTATGACCAGAGACATCTCTCCGAAAAGAAGATTAAATTATAACTTCCCCCATTTTGCTGCCTTTACCCTCTATATGTTCTTTTTGGCTCCCTTTAGTAGTGCTAGTTATATATATGTTTACTAATTGATACTGATACTAACAACTGTGCTGTCCTATTTCAGAAAACAATAAATTGTCCGAGTGACCGAGTAATGGTCTCCTAACTAAACCTCAGAGTATTAAATCGACTCCACATTGGTGGAATCGTCAGTAAACAACAGGCCCCTTATGTAAGAAAAAAAAAAGAAGAAAGAAATGAAGCTTCCTTAAGTTATAATAAATTTTCTGAACAAAGTTATATTTAATTCCGTGTAAAAAATGAAGGAAATCAACATAAATATCGAAGGATATAATGTAAATGGAATATGTGTAGGCTGTCTGAACTATGATCGTCGCATGCACTACGACTCCAACATAAAGACATGTTTCGAATTGCTGAGTGAAATAATTGTAAGAATAACATTTACATGCTAATTTTACTCGTAATCTTATTAAGAACCTATGAGATGTGTCTAATACCCATACACAAATATTGTTTATTTTATTTTACACGAAATTTTCAACATTAACATGCATGAACCAAGAATCTTTAGATATGCCACTGACTTGTCTAATTTTATAGTTTTTTTTAGCATGTATACAATCTTTATTTTTTAGAATTAACCAATTCAATTGCTGTGAAATATTTATTTCAGATTTCAGATGGTTTAGATATACAACTATGCTGGGAATGCTTGGCATATGTTAAAAATGTACTCAGATTTAGAGACCAAATATTAAAATCTTACGAGTGTCTTATCAACTACTCTAAAAAGGTGAGGTTTATTTAGAAATTTAAAACTTTATTGACATAATACTGGCACTAAATGATTAATGAATTTGCGGGAAGCGAAAGAAGTGTGTACGGATCGCTAAGCCTGGTGCTGACGTTTCAGACTACTCTGTCAGGGATAAAGTATGAAGATATAGTACTGATGATCACTCTCTCGATTTTCTATTTTATATAAAATAAAATAATTTTACTTATGAAGACCACATGAGCAGATTGATCAAAGACAAAAAAGTCAAAAGCACTCGGATACCCACATGAAGTGATTGATGAATCTGAAGGAAGCAAAAGAAGGATGCATGGATTGCAAAGTCTGGCAACCTGTCCTCTCTGACTACCTCGTCTGGAATACAGCGTGAAGATAGTTATAAAATAATTTTTAAAAAGTGTCCCACAATATTTATTGTTCTTGAAAGATTATTTATTATAGCACTATCTAGCCCAAATTTATACTAATTATTCTAATATTATAAAGCTGAAGAGTTTGTTTGTTTGGTTGAATGCAATAATCTCAGGAACTACTAGTTGCTACTGCTCCACTCTCCAAAGTAGTTGCATGATCTACATACCCTATAGCCTTCCTCGATAAATGAACTATCCAACACTAAAATAATTTACTGATTGAATCAGGCGTTACATGGCGATAATCCATCGCAGAACGATATTGAAAGGAGGGAAGGAGGATCCCACCACACACCCTCGATTCGTCAATCCTAACGCACAACTGGCAAGGATAACCTCTACTAATTGTAAAGGAGAAATGACGAACCGAACTCCTCAAGCCAAGGATGTAGGATAGGTAAAAGGAAACCTTACTGTCCAGGTTGTCAAAAATTTTGCAATAAACCGCTTTTCAAGGTGACACTTAGTCGGCAGTAAATGATGAATGAAGTGAATGGAGTAAATGATCAGATGACAAATAACAGGAATGAATGGAAGAGGAGGACATACTGCGCTGACCACAAGTAAATTGGGACAAGGTCAAGAGGATGATGATGACTTAGTCGACAAGTGTTTCGCCTACACACGAGGCATCTTCAAGACTGCTTGACAGCAAATGTGAAAGAATTTTTCAATTCAGCCAGTGGTGTCTGAGATTACCGTGTTCAACCAATCAAACAAACAAACTCTTTAGCTTTATGTATAAGTATAAATATTAAGATATAAAAAAAGAGAAGAGGTTCTTATGTAATCTTCATATATATTTGGTTTACAGAACCCATTCTTGTATTCTCCAAAAGCGTTTGAACCAAATGCTGTGACTAAACTAAACCAGTACATATTATCAATTGAAGAGTGGCCGCCTGTCATTGAAGATGTGAAAGAAGATGATGTAAAATCTGAAGATGAAGTAACTGAAGAGAAAGAAACTAATGAGGAAGAAACTGAAGAGGAAGGAAGTGATAATGACTATTTTGGTAAGCTTCCACATATAATCATATCTTAAACTAAAAGAGGGCAAATGTAGAATTTTTTTAAAGCTATTTGATGCTAACTTTCACATAAATTTTATTAATGTGTAAAAAGACAATTTGACTGGAGATGGGGATTGAACTTGAGACATTTGCCTAACCAGGGCAATGTTCTAGCCACTGAACTACTCGAACCGTACCCAAACATGTTGAAATTCGTAACCATTTTTTAATCGTCATTTAAGAGTGACCATACCGTTATTAATTACCAGAGCCATCTATCAAGCTAATTAACAACTCTGATATCACTCAACAGTGTTACAACCATATTTATACATTGATGCGTTGGGCTCCACTCAATCCATGGATTTGTTAAAAGAATTCGTATGCAAACTATCTCATAAATTTTAATAATGTGAAAAAAAAAATTTGGTCCGAGACGGGAATTAAAATGATTTTTCTCTTTAATAAAATTTAAAAGAGGGCAAGTCTGGTGCAAGGATACTATGAAATGTCTGGCAATTGTTACACTGAACATATGACAGTGCTCCACCACACCTTGCCTGGATAGATAGATATATGGCATTCTGTCACTTATTGCTTTGTTAATAGGCGGAAATTTTGCTGTTGGTTTTCCTACGGAAATAAATAAATAATAATAAACTACGGGGAAACCCGCTCCGGGTCTGACCCGCGATGGTAAAACCGGCGCCGCACCGCTCGACACCCCAAGCCGCTCACACCGGTGTTGCCCTCTGTCGCCTTACAGGCTATCATGCCTATGGCGATTGTATAGGGGGCCCATCTAGTGAGTTGGCAAGTGCCAGCATTTTGATAATAATATATTAAAATGGCAGACGCCGTTTCCATCAATAGCTTAAATCACCCAATCCATTTAACCCCCAATCCAATAGCCCATTTCATAGTTAGCACATTTTAAAAATAAAATAAAAATAATAACATCTTTATTGTGCATAGACCATTTTAACGGCGCTTAGAAAATGTCATACACTATTTAAAATATTTAAAGTGACCACCGGTTCGGAACGCGGCTCCACTGAGAAGAACCGGCAAGAAACTTAGGAAGACCTTTTTTTTTGATGGCCCATTTACAATTTAATATTATTTCACTTTGCCAGCAGATCATTTCCAGGCGTCCCTGTCCTGCAAATAGTCTTTAACGGAGTAATAACCTTTTTCACAAAGCTTTTTTTATTAACTTTTTATATTTATTTAATTGTAAATTTCTCAGGTCACAGGGAAGCTTGTTGTAAAAGCGTATACAGTTACCCTGGAAAGAATCGCCAACCTTATGTAGTCGACTGTGGTGGACTGAAAGGAATAATTTCTCCCATTGGAAGTGATCCATTACCGTTCTTCTACATAAGGCGGGCGTGGACTATCTGCAATGGGGGTCCAATTCCCTATTAGATTAAAATTCTCTAAGGGCCTCTGCGTGTTGGACCTATGTTCCCATGTAAGCGTACCAAAAGTCTGGGTATCTTCATGAGAAAAGAAAAAGAAGATACCCGTGTAAAGAAGAGACATAATAATAATAATATAAGAGTGATACGATACCATCCATATACGTATACCATCATCACGATTGTAACGTTAGGGTGGGTTGGTGGTAGACCAACTACCCCTAGTCAACAAGTTAAGGAAAATTAGGTAGGTGACCGGTGACATACAGCGAGTATGCTGCAGTATTAAATAGTATTTGTAGATTTAAACTGTTTTCAAACACAGCGTGATTTACTGGATGGCCTGTGAATGCTAAAACCATGTAAAAAATGTAATTATTCAAATTTTATTAATGGAGCTTACCCGGATCAGTGTAAATGGAGAGCGTGGCGAAATAAAGAGGTCGATGCGCTTAGAGCAAACCGTTTTATTTGGCCACTACCCACACCCCTTCTCTGTCGACAAGTGAAGAGATAACTGATGCCATAGTGTTAGGAATGGAGTGACCTTCCCCAGTCGACAATAATCGACTAATGAAACAAAAAAAAATACTACATTGTTACACGATATAATTCGAATTACAGATGTGCCTGTACAGGATGAGGGAGACGAAATCACCGAAGACACAGTTTATGAGGATCTTCCATCGCCTATGGCTATCATTGTCACGTCTGATGATAACATACAGCTCTCCCATCTCCAGGAGGCTGACAAAAAGGAAAGCTTAAAGGTAATTTTCATTGTACAAACAAACAAAACAAAATGTGTTTTATTCTGCAAAAAAAGGTGACGTCACAAAATAGGCACAGATAAAAATAGGCACGACAACATTGACATTTACTTACAACTACATGAGCCCATTAAACCTTATTACTATTAAAAAAATTAAAAATTAAAAACATATACACACACATACATACACACATATAATATGTATACATATGCACATACACACACACATTATGTGTTATTGCCCATCCCCACAGCTACGGACAATCACGCCACCCAAGTGCAGAATATCCCTCTCAGTTTATCGCTGACTCACGCGAGAAGCACGATGACAGCACTGATTTTCAGAGGAGGCTAGTTGGAACTAGATGACATCTCAGAACAATGCCACAATAAAAGTCTTGCTACTTTATACAACCAAATTTCATTCTCATTCTTGCTACGAATATTACGATGCTTGAATATTACTCAAAACTAGTATTACACTCAAATTTTATAAAATCTAATTTAACTAATATATAATTTAGTTAATAATACGTAATTTCACTCTAATTTAATAAAAAATACTAAAAACAAGACTCCATGGACCGAGTTTCTCTTGCTTGCCCGAGATGGACAAGGACAAGTAACAACAACTCCTTCAGTAGGTTCAGTACTATTCAAAATTCCATGTACAAATTTGTCATTTTACTGTGTTCTCAGTAGCTTTCCTTGACTGCCTCAGTGGCGCAGTGGTAGTGTATGCAACTGGCGCGCTGAGCTCTAGGGTTCCAGGAAGATTAACCACTGGACGCATAACGTACAACCAACTTTCGTCCGGGGGGAAACTACACACAATGCTAACTTTTATGCATTTATGCACACGATCATAAATAGCCATATTCATAGATGCACGCACACGCACTTTTATTTATATGTGATATATTGTTTTCTTACTCTTGCTTGAAGTGTTGTCACTGTCTTACAACCAATAAAAACTCAACATCAAATACAACACATGGAAAAATGTTGGGATGCAATACGAATTAGACACAATATTATTCGCCTAATTTGAGATGGAAATTCTTTTTATAATGTTTATAAAGAATGAACGTATATTGAATATAGGCCGATGAAGTTGTTGTATGTTTCAATCATTAATAGTTTTTGGTAAAAATAGTTATGTAAATGAAATAGAATTTTACATACGAGTGAAAAGAAACATTAGTTGTTCTTACTGCTATATCTTTTATAAAAAAAAATGTCGAATTGTGCTGTGAAATGCACCCTCCAAACGTGGACGATAGACTGAGTCCTCAGAACAGCCGCTTAAGCTAAAGATTCTAAGCAAATGGCAAGCGGCGTATATACGCAAACGGTAAGATCGCGCGTCCCGTGGTTAAATCGTTCTAGCTAGGGTTCGATGCCAGGAATTTTTTCACAAAAAATTGGTATTCGAAACACAAGTGGTGACATCTACTGATGAATGGTGAAATACTCGACCTTAAAACTGTTACGAGTTTTTCGATAACTACCAATAGTACGATCAATAATTTAAAATCGTTACTACTAATCATAGTAAATCATAGAATTGGTTGCAATGGAGGGGATAATGTAATGATATCATGAATATTATTAATCTATTTACAGAATTGAATTGAGAACAGCGCCATCTGTTGCAAAGTAACTCAGATTGGTTGACATTACTTAACATACTAAACTAACATTTTTACGAACCTTCAAACAGCAAATAGTATAAATAATTGAAAACAGAGGCCGCTATATTTGTTCTAAGATAAATAAAATAGCGATATGGATCAAGTACAAAATATAACAATACGTCGCCGCAACTTACATAAAGCAAGATCCTGTGAATATTTGGACAGCAGCTGTTCCTTGAATACCTCGAATTCAGATGATCGCTTGGGAACAAGCTTAGATAACATATCATCTCAGATTTGTAACTCCGACACCTTAAACGACATGAGAAAAGAAATAAGTGATCTAAAATTGAACTTAGAAAGCACACAAAATGAACTTGATAACATTATACTCGAAAATAACGATTTAAAAAAGTTTGTTTCCCAATTGACCCAAGAAATCAACACTTTAAAACACTTATGTCATTCACCGATATCTTCTTTAAGAAAAAATAAATCTCATAATAAAAAAAATATTAACCGACGCCGTCTTACTGATAGCTTCGATCAGAATGTTGCAGTATTTGACGGTCCGACATGTTCCCAGATGAAACAAACCGACCAGGAAAGTAAACATTCAGATACAGAAAAGATAACCATTGTGCCCAGCGCCAAACCCTCTATGGACAACCAAAATGAACGAAATTCCACGCTTCGGGACACTGTGACTGTAAACGAAGAACCTGTAGCGATTGATAAGCATAAAATATTTATACTGGGAGACCAACAGGCCCAAGGCCTGGCGCAATCAATTTTAATATCAAGAAAACATAAATGGAATGATAAATATATAGTTTCATCCTTTATAAAACCAAATGCCTCGACAGCACAGGTCTTAAGTAGCTGCACCGACAAGTTTCTACAGGGCCTCGCGTCAGATGATATCCTAATTCTGGCAATTGGATCAAACGACAAGCGACCTTATAACTTCATAACTGAGCTTTGTAATATATTGTATAAACTGCGTGACCACAATGTTTATCTAACAAATGTACAGTGTAATCCTTATCTTAATGTAAACATGTTAAACCATAACATTAAGCAAATAGCCCTAAATTATAAAAAATGTAAATACCTAGAAATACCACAGACCATGAATTGCTACCGGGATTTGTTTGTATACTGTCATTACTCTTTCATTTACAAGCTGTGTACTAGGCTGAATACCGAAATTGATCACAGTTTTTATCAAAGCCAGATATTCGGGTGGGTTCACAGCAATCGGACAAGCGCCGTGATACCGCATTATCCGTCCAAACACGACGTAAGTAGCCCACACCATCTCAAAAAAACACAAACAAAAATTACTTCTTACTTTGCCACTAAAGCTCCATCGACTAAGTTTTTTCGGAAACACAACCAAGCACAAAACCCTCACATTGTTCCACCAAAATATTGCGGGACTAAAGAATAAACTAGATTCACTCGAAATTGCGCTAACGGACATAAAGAATGTTCAAATTGTTTGCATATGTGAGACATTTATTAAGCGAGGTACCGAAGTAAACTGTTACCTGAACAACTTTAGAATGGTATCATCGTTTTCTCGTTCAAATAAACGTAGAGGAGGCACATGTATTTTTCTAAGAAATGACTTGCAGTATAGCGAGATTAGTAAATTGTTTCCACCCATACCATTCCACTTTGAATACTGCACAATTGAAGTGCTTAACTATAACCTAATTGTAGCTTGCATCTACAGAACTCCAAATTCTAGCTCACGTATATTTTTGGAAAAGTTGGAGCTGCTGGTCGGTAGACTAGGTAGAAAAACAAATAAAAAAATTATACTATGTGGCGATTGGAATATTGACACGCGCAAGAGCAACACGAAGACAAGTAAACTTAAATCTATTTTACATTCTAATAACTTAAAAAGCCATATACAATTACCTACACGCGGTGGAGCCTGCTTGGATTTGATAGTGAGTAATATTCCTGACGCCACCCCTAACATTCACTATTTGTGTCTCTCGGACCATGAGACAGGTCAATCAACTTCCTTTACACTTGAAAAGTTCGACATTCAGCAGACGCCCAAATTTTGGTTTAAAAAAGTCAGAGACTTAAGTGACGAAAATATTAATAGGTATAAAACATATCTAGCTCAACTATGCTTTTCAGAGGTTTTTAATCTCGAACATACCAGTGACGCCTTTAATGCATTCCATGACACTGTTAAGCTTTTTTATGATTTGTGTTTTCCAATAATAAAGATTAAATGTACGAATAAGCCCATTAAAAATAAATGGTTGACAAAAGGAATTAAAAAATGTTGTGTGAAGAAAAGAGTCCTCTATACAAAATACCGACTATGTAAAGATAATAAAATAATTAACAAACTAAATTATATACGTTACTCTAAAATATTGCAAAAATGTATACTTAAAGCACAACAAATCAATAGCCACCGGTACATTGAATCGTCAAAAAATATCTGCAAAGCTGCGTGGCAATTAATCAAAGAAAAATCTAACACACTACAAAATCAAACTGAAATTGACTCGCTGCTCATTGATAATACACTGTATAAAGACCCCAAGGAACTGTGTGAGCTATTTAATAATCACTTCATTTCCTTAACTAACATACCTATTTATGGACAAACCGCTGACCAGGACTGCACGACGGCGATGGCAGGTATAACTCAGAATACCAAGAGTATATTTTTGACTCCAGTAGATGAGTTTGAAGTTCACAAAATAATTTTAAAGCTTAAGAATACTAACTCTACGGGTAATGATGATATCAACACAAAGGTGGTCAAAAGGTGCGCGTCAAGTTTAGTAGGTCCTCTGACACATATTATTAACCTTTCGCTTTCAGAGGGAATATTTCCAGAGCGCCTGAAAATGTCAGTTGTGAAGCCCTTATACAAGAAAGGGGAAAGGACAAACATAAATAACTACAGACCTATTACCTTGATCCCAATATTTGCCAAAATTTTTGAAAGGATTGTGTGTACCAAATTGCAGTCATTTGTAACATCATGTGATATACTTCATAACCAACAATACGGATTTAGAAAATCAAGCTCAACTTCTCTTGCGTGCTTCTCTTTGATTAAACAAGTCACGCAATGTCTAGAGTCCAAATCAAGGATTGCTTGTATGTTCCTAGACATGACGAGGGCTTTTGATTTTGTCTACCATAAAACGCTATTATCCAAATTATATAATTATGGTATACGAGGAACTGCCAACGATTGGATAGATAGCTACTTGGAGGGAAGAATGCAGTGTGTTGAAATCGTAAAACTTAAAAAACACCAGCAAAACAAATACAGATCCGTGTATCGTCATAATAAATGCGGTGTACCTCAGGGTAGTCTGCTCTCTCCTCTTCTGTTTCTGCTCTACATAAATGACTTTCCGAAGGCGGTAAAGCACGAGTGTATTCTTTTTGCCGACGACACAACTATAATTGTCAAAAGTGAGACGAATGAAACACTAGAAGCTGAAGTGGCAGAAGCTCTAAGTAGTGCAATCGTCTGGCTAAGGAAAAATAATCTAAAAATAAATTTAACAAAAACGAACATGATTCAATTCCAAACTTATAATTCTAATGTATCGAAACTTAATATAATGTATGAAAGCAATATTGTCAATAATTGTAGCGATTGCGTATTTTTGGGTATAAGTGTGGACAAATTTTGTAACTGGAAGTCGCACATTGACAGACTTCTTATCAAGGTGGAAAGGTTTGTTTTTGTTCTTAGACGAATCAGCCAAGTAATTAATTTACACACAGCAATCATGACATATCATGCATACGTCTCTTCCATTCTTCGCTATGGAATTATAATGTGGGGTAATTCAGTGGAAGCAGGTAAAGCATTCATAGTTCAAAAAAAATGTATCCGAGCAATGTGTGGGGTTGACTACTTGACGAGTTGCAAACCTCTCTTTAAGCGTCTTAATATTTTGCCTCTACCTTGTTTATACATCATGGAAATATGCGTTTTTGTAAAAAAGTATCCCCATCTGTTTACAAAGTTAGGTGATATGCCAAATAGTCGAACGAGGCACAAAGGTAGATTACACATCCCAAAGGTAACCCTGGAGACTTCAAAGAAAAATGTAAATTGCATGTGTATTACACTTTATAATCATCTGCCAGATGAATTAAAAAAACTAAGAGCATCCTTATTTCGCAGTAAGCTATGTGACATACTGAGAGAAAAAACATATTATAATGTTAATGAGTATTTGGAAGATAAAATAATATATTCAGATATTTAATTTGTATTTACATAGTTTCATAATTAATTAAGTTTTAATGTAATTGACATGCACTCAAGAATTCGCCATTATTATAAATAATTTTAATGAAATTTATTGACATGTACTTAATTTATTGCATAAATTTTATATATTTTAAACACAATTTTTCCACGCCACACATGGCAGAATGTGCTGGAAACAAAAATAATGTAACACCTATGCATGATACCATATTCTAAGGAAATAAAGATTTGATTATTATGATTATTATTATTATTATAAATTTAGAAATATACTTACAGTAAGCGTCCTCTAAAGAAGAATGTTAAAAGAAATCCAATCAAAGAGTGTCTAATAACCCCAGCGCGCCGTTTCATACAACATTGCTGAAGCGTTGTAATGTTCCAAATTCAAAAAACGCTCCAGCAATGAGTTTTATTTTCTCTGTCGGTAAATACGATACTGCGCGTATTCTTTTTTCAAAATAATGACAGTATTTTCATGCATGTTTGAGAAAATAATATCTAATTTACAGGATACAAGTACTGATATAGAAGAAAAGGCTGATAGAATTAAGAAAAGGAAGACTAATTCGTTTAATAGAATCAGGGTGAGTTGTAGAGCATATACACAATTTGATGATGAATGATTTTTATTACGTTAGTTGGCTTCAGCATTTCATGAAGATTATTTTGTCTCTTTACACTTTGCAAATTAAATGAACATCTTAGGAGATATAGCAAAATCAAAATTAATTTCGTGTAATTCGACCTGGCCGTGCCGGCGTAGCAGAGAAGTAATCAACCAATTTAGAAAATGTTCCTACATATTGTGAAATTAATAAACGACGGAATTAAATGGGTGCCATTGGATTCAAAGTATGCCACGGGCGAAGCCGATATCTAGTCTTAATCTTAATAATATTATAAATTCAAAAGTTTAAGCCTGGAAATGATCTGCTGGCAAAGTGAAAAAATATTAAATTGTAAATAGGCCATCATAAAAAACCCTTCCTAAGTTTGTTGCCGGTTCTTCTCAGGTGGGCCGCGTTCCGAACGGTGGTCACTTTAAATATTTTAAATAATGTATGACATTTTGTAAGCGGCGTTAAAATGGACTATGCAAAATAAAGATTATTTTATTTTATGTATCTACAAATTTTGGTTTTTTGAAAGTTTTCTAATTTATTTATTAACTTCTTTTTAGCAAGAGAGAAGAGCAATGCTACGACAAAAAAAAATGCTCAGAAATCTCCCACCGGACATGGTGGAGTTATACACGATGACAGAACAAGAGATTTGGAGTGTGAGAGAGGAAGATAGGAAGAGCAAAGAGTTTACGAAACTCAGGTTTAAGTGTGACAAATGTGTTTTATCGCTCTATACAAGAAAATTTACATCGGATCATTTGAAAAGTAAACATGTTCAGGTTAGTGAAAAATATTGTAAGAGTTGGCCTTTTGGTAAAGTAAAAAAAAAAGTTTTTTTAATTTTACACAGAACAAAACAAATTGGATTGTGTGGTTTTATGAAACCACGGTCAAAGTGAAACTTTTAGTTACCCTACTATGTAGTGGCCCTAATATGTAGTGGCTCTAATATGCCGTGGCCCTAATATGCAGTAGCCCTAATTGTAGTGGAAAGGATTGTGTGCTTTTATGAAACCACGGTAAAATTGATTTTTTTAGTGGCACTGCTATGTAGTAGCCCTAATATGTAGTGGCCCTAATATGCCGTGGCCCTAATATGTAGTGGAAAGGATTGTGTGGTTTTATGAAACCACGGTAAAAGTGAAACTTTTAGTGGCCCTACTATGTAGTATCCCTAATATGCAGTGGCCCTAATATGCCGTGGCCCTAATATGTAGTGGAAAGGATTGTGTGGTTTTATAAAACCACGGTAAAAGTGAAACTTTTAGTGGCCCTACTATGTAGTATCCCTAATATGTAGTGGCCCTAATATGCTGTGGCCCTAATATGCCGTGGCCCTAATATGTAGTGGAAAGGATTGTGTGGTTTTATGAAACCACGGTAAAAGTGAAACTTTTAGTGGCCCTACTATGTAGTATCCCTAATATGTAGTGGCCCTAATATGCAGTGCCCCTAATATGTAGTGGAAAGGATTGTGTGGTTTTATGAAACCACGGTAAAAGTGAAACTTTTTTAACTTACTCTTAATACTCCGCGGCCGACAGTCACGCGACATGCAACACACAGACCAAAAATTATGAGACGATGTAATAAAAGTTTCACTTTAACAAATAGCATAGACCAACATGAAATTTAAAATTATACTTAATGCAGAAACCTAAAGTGCATGCGTTTGAAGGATCCGCGGGAAATTAGGCCTTTTCTCAGCTTACAGCTGCTCCCACTGGAAACCAGTGTGACAGCGCTGATGTTCAGGGGAGGCCAACGATGAAGTGGGTAGATTATCTTAGTAAAAGTTGAAGTTGACGGAAGAAGCAATGAATAGTGTATTAATAAGGGAATATTGCGGTATGACAGAAGATGTAGTGACTAAGATAGAGAAAGGGATGCTTAGATGGTTCGGACACGTGGAGAGGATGGATGAAAATAGCAGATTTATGTGGCGAGAGTGAATGGGCAAACTGGTAAGGGTCGACCTCGGCATACGTATGTCAATCAAACCGATGACCTTTTGGAAAAAGGTCAGGTCAAGAGTACCCTTAACCGGCGAGCGTGTATGAAAACACTCATAAAAATAGAAAAAGCAAAAGTTGTATGTCAGGATCGTACCAGACGAAAAACCATAGTCTCTGCTTACCCCGATGGGAGAAAAGCGTGATAATATGTATGTATATAAAGTTAGCATTTGCTAATGTCAGTCTCGATCTGGACTCGAACCGTTACTTCTGGTTTAACATACCAGACGCGTTACCAACTACACCATCGAGACCTAATCGAAACTGACTAATTAATCCACCTCTTTCTGTCTTACCTTACGAGATGAAAAGAAGTGGCTTTAAATGGTTAAAATTATTTTTAATATTTTTTATTTATGTAAAACTTAAATATACAATAGTGCAGAGATACTCTTGCGAATTTTTCCGTGCATCAATGTTCGTCGACATATTTATTAGGTACATACTCAAACTTGTAACTAGGTTCCCAGAATGTTTGGGTGTGTACCAACCATTCTACGAACCTAGTTACAAACAACAAATAATAGATACTATAAAATATATTTTCCACTTTAAATTTACCTCCTATTTCATTAACGTTTCCCTTTTCCGGATCCTTTTTGTTTCATCTAACTTCAAAAAAAATTACGAGCATGTGCTTAAGACCGCACAGCAGAAGTGAAAACTTAATTGGCAATCGCAATCAATAATTACGTATGAATTGAATATACTAAACACAGTGGCTCTCCCGAGTTCACGCCGATTGAGCCGCAAACCTCAGAGCGTGACGGATCAACATAACATACTACCTACGGAAAAATCTGGATGCGGTGCGCTAAAAGAAGTTTTCAATTTAAAAAACATTCCAAAATTTATTTATAAATATTTTCTCATTAATTTTTATAAAGTGGAAAGACAATTCTATTCGAGACGGCTCTGGTCATACTCTTAAAATGACGATTAAATTATGGTGGAGAATTTCAACTTGATTCGATACAATTCGGGTAGTTCAGTGGCTGGAACATTGCCCTGGTTAGACAAAGGTTACGCGTTCAATCACCGTCTCGAATCGAATTGTCTTTTTCCACTTTATTAAAAATTAATGAAAAATTTAGCAAAATAATAGGTTTTAAAAAAATAATATATAATTTTTTTTTTTAGAAATCCGATACCTGTCATCTGTGTACGATATGTAAATCATATTTCTCATCAAAGGACAACCTCGCATTCCACAAAGACCTCCACCTGAACGCTTATAAATGTATCATTTGTGGAATGCTGACCACTTTAAAGTTTCGAATGATGGAACATTTACCAACTCACAGAGCTATTGAACAGTATAATTGTGATACTTGCGGTATTAAGTTCAGGTGAGGTGTAGGTAGAGATTGCTTTAGACTGTAAAATATAGGGTCATATTTAATCTATACTATATTAATATTATAAAGCTGAGGAGTTTGTTTGGATGAACGCGCTAATCTCAGGAACTACTGGTCGGATTTGCAAAATTCTTTTTGTGTTGGATAGCCCATTTATCGAGGAAGGCTATAGGCTATATATCATCACGCTAGTACCCTGGAGAGCGGAGCAGTAGCCATTAATGTCGATAAATCAGGCAATTTTTTAAGCAATATTGTATAATTACCGACCTCCCGTCGCTTTATAAATTTTATTATTAAAAAGGTGCGACGGGAGGTCGAAATATTCCACTGGTGAAGCTGTGGGGGTCATCTAGTAATATTATAAATGCGAAAGTTTGTATGGAAGTTTGTTACTCTTTCACGTAAAAACTACTGAACGGATTTTAATGAAACTTTACAACAATGTAGCTTATACATCAGAATAACACACAGGCTACTTTTTATCCCGGGAACAAGTTCCTGTGGGAACGGGAACGGGAAAACTACTCTTCGCGGGCGAAGCCGCTGGCGTCAACTAGTTTAACATAATAATAAATTATATTCATATGTCTCTTATATCTTCCGTCATTTATATCTTGTTGATTTATTACCAAAACAAAGCATTTATTACTAAAATATCACCAGAAACCTCACGGGACTGGATATCTTCGGGCTTCGCCCGTGACATACATTTCATTTCAAAGATATTTCATTACTCATATTTTATATACTACTCGGGACTTCTTGCGAAACAATTTTGTACTTACATTCACCGACGTTTCGAGCGCGTTGCAGCGCCCGTGGTCGCGGCTGGACGCGAAAGTTTAAAAATAACATATTTCATTACTCCCATCGCACTTATTAAATCCCGTTGCTTATAAATTCTACAAAAAATGCATGTATGATTATTACTCCGCTCTCAAAGGTAGTAGCGTGATGATATATAGCCTATAACCTTCCTCGATAAATGGGCTCAACCGGATCTAACACAAAAAATATTTTTCAAATTAGACTAGTAGTTCTTGAGATTAGCGCGTTCAACCAGACAAACAAACAAACTCTCCAGCTAAAGCATGCGAAGCCGGGGGATACACCTAGTGTATAATATGATTGTATTTAAAAAATATATAAGTATGTTTATCAGTTGTCTAGATTTTATGCCACAAGCTGTGTAACAAAACCTCCACACAAATATTTGTTCAAACCCACCGAGGCAGTTGAATTAGTTTAAATTTAATTAAATTAAATTTAATTAGTTTAAATTCAATTATAAAATAAAAATAAATATCCATCACGCCTTATCCCCGAAGGGGTGGCAGAGCCATATTATATACCCACTTTTCACCGTGTGGATTCCTGTCCCACGTAATAGGTGGTGAGCACATTGCCGTGTTGAAATAGACAGACGCAGGATGTGGCTACCAGCTGTTGAAATTTTTTAAGCCGCCTATAAGGCCTTCAACCAGGCTTAACGACTGCCATTTTACTGGCAACCGGGACCAACGGCTTAACGTGCCTTCCGAAGCACGGAAACGCTCGCAAATGTAAATGCCACAAAGTGGTCACCCATCCGACGACCAGCCATAGAGAAAGTTGCGTACCTCAGTGATCGTTTACCGAACACAGACCGCGGGGCCACGAGCGCTTTTTAAATTCAATTAGATTACCTTTAATTAGGTTTAATTCGTATTTAATTTGACTGCCTCTGTGGCGCGGTGAGAGTGTATCCGAATGCTACGCAAGAGGTCGTGGGTTCGATTCCCACCCAGAATTAACCATCGTGCTCATCACAAAAAGTTTTATCCTAAACTTTTTGTGATGAGCACGATGGTTAATTCTGTGTCTGGGTGTTATTTATCTATGAAATGTATGTATTTAGAAATATATAAGTAAGTTTATCGGTTATCTGGTTACCATAGAACAAGCTCTGCTTAGTTGGGCATCAGATGGCGTTGTGTGAGTTGTCCCAACGATTCGTATAGATTAAATTTAACTAGCGTAAATTAAATAAGATTGATTTAAATTTGTTTCAGCACAAAATTCAAACTCGACTATCATCGTTTTATTTGTCAACAAGAGAGACCGCAGTGCGATTGTTGCGGCAAAATATTCGCCAACAAAAGGACGCTCAAATACCATCTCAAGTAAGTTAAAACTATATAAATGTGTCTATAAGTAACGAAGGGATACGCAATATGACAGGTTTGAATGAAAGTGTCAGCATTAATCTGGTTGGTTTGGACACGTCCAACGAATGAATGAGGAACGATTGACGAAGAATATATATTGTGCGAAAGTTGAAGGAGTCAGGGTAGGCCGAGACTTACATATGAAGGCCACGTGAGCAGATTGCTCAACAACGGAAAATTCAAAAGTACTCGGATACCCAGACGTGCGTGTATGAAGCGATTGATGAATCTTGAAGAAGCGAAAGAAGTATGCATGGATCGCGAAGCCTGGTGATCTGCCCTCTCTGACTACCCCGTCAGGGATACAGCGTGAAGATAAAGAGTCCCATCAAGAATGTATATTTTTTCTTAAATATCCCACAGAATTCTACCGCTGACTAAGAAAGAAAAACCAAAGGAGAAATTGTTCTTACCTTGTAAAGACTGCGGCAAGGTGTTGCATTCGAAAAAGACTTACAGTGCCCATATGTGAGTATTATTTATTCTGTACTTCATTACTCGGTAGTTAAGTCCGAGACTACCAGGACTTTAATTGGTCGTGCTAATTAGTGTCTAGCACATAAGACCTTTTAGCCTTTTTGTTACCACCTCACTAAAAAGGCAACGGGTTCAAAATATCTTCCCAAATTTAACATCTAAAATAGACACAATTTATTTTATTAAATTTATTCGGCCCTTTAGACCCACCCCAGTTCCGTGCTTCGGAAGGCACGTCAAGCCGTTGGTCCCGGTTGCCAGTAAAATGGCAGTCGTTAAGCCAAGTTGAAGGCCATATGGGCGGCTTAAAAAGTTTCAACAGCAGGTCGCCACATCCTGCGCCTGTCCATTTCAACACTGCAATGGGCTCACCACCTGTTACGTGGGACAAAAATGTGGGCATACGGTGAAATGTGGACATTGGATGAAGGCGTGACAATATGTATGTACTTCATTACATAATATAAAATTTGTGGTTCTGTGAACCGTAGACTTCGGAGTAATTTCTTTTTTTTTTTTTTTTTCAATTTAAAAAAAACTATATTACTTGTTTTCGTTTAGAGCGCTCTTGCCAACCACTACGGGACAATTTGCCCCTTGATCGAAATACCCCCTCGCTAAAAGTTGTTGTCTACATCAAGAATTGTCCATACCAAGTTGCATGCAAATCCGATGAAAAATGCTACTGTAGACTGAATGGACGGACGGTCGGACATTGATAGCATTTTCCCCTTACCAGTGGACTTAAAACGGAGGGGTTAACAACAAAGGGTTTTTTGCACGGGAATTCTCGAATAGCACACGCTTGCTCAAAACTAGTGCATTAACCTTGTTTTATCTATAAAAATGGTAGTTTCTTAGACATATAATATATAATACATATAATATATATTTTTCTTAGACATATAATAATAAGCTGTGTAAACGTGCTATAGTGAAAGACAGAGATATATTGCAGTGAAATGCTATTTTATATCTTGCCGCGCAAATTCCACTGAAAGCCTTATTAACGCTCTAGCACATTAATGGGGCAAGGACACAGGACCTATGACTGGACTTGACATCGACGAAGGACTGGACAGGACTAAATTAGAAGATAAGATTGAAGAAATATAATGTAAAAAATAAGATTTGGCTAAAAGGTCTTCGTAACCAGGCCATAAAAATATAAAATATAAATATATGAAACAAAGTCGCTTTCCTGTCCAAGCTTAGATCTTTAAAACAAAGCAACAATTTTTGATGTGTTTTTTTAATACATAGATATATTCATAGGGAAAGGTTTTAAGTATAATTTGTTAAGATTTTGTCTACATTGGTGCTAATTCTGTTGTTGAAACCACTAAACTAAATTTCTCAAAAATTTTCTTATGTTTATTAAGAGATTGCAAAATGCTATTCTGTTATTACGTCGAACTAAACTTGGTGATATTATAAACAGCACTAAATTTGTATCTGACATCACTAAAATTCCTTTTATGTGATGAAATTCAACAAAACATGTATTTAGATGCCGACTAACTTAGTGATTGAACTGTCTATGTACATTTTTCACTTTTTGTTCAATTTTATCACATAAAATTATTTTTGTAATGTCAGATACAAATTTAACGTCACGCAAAAGTTAGACGTTTTCACTTAAATTAGTCGTCACCTATTTAGGTGACGAACGGATTTTAGTGAAAAGCCAAATTTTTTGTGGGACGTTATTAATTTTAGTAACCGTTTGAAAAGTAAAATCTTTTAAAACGTTGTAACGTGAATAATGTACATAGGCAGTTCAATCACCAAGTTAGTCGGCATGTATTTACATTCGACTGTCTATGTACATTTATCACGTCTTGTTCAATTTTATCATATAAAATGAATTTTAGTGACATCAGATACAAATTAACCACTATTTATGATATCACCAACTTTAGTTCGACTTAATAACAGAATAGCATTTGACAATCTCTTAACAAAAAATAGAAAATTTTAGAGAAATTTAGTTTAGTGATCTCAACAACAGAATTAGCACCATTGACTAAATTCAATATTTATTGGGGGTGTCCTAAAAAATAAGCCATCTGGGAGCTTTCTGGAAAAACCCTTTGAGATATAACACAATAATGTATGATGGAATTGTGTATCTAAATATAGGTCTATAATAAAAGTTGGCGATGGTGTATGTCTACCTCTTAAGGATAACAGACTATATCCATTTTAATACTTTAAAAAACCAGCAATTATAAAGTGGTAATTTGAAGACTATTTATACAAATACTTTATTAATCCTTAACATTTTTAGTACGTTAATTCACTTCGGCATTTCATTAAGATTATTTTGTCCCTTTATACCTTGCAAATTAAATGAATATCTTAGGAGATATAGCAAAAATAAAATAATGCGCAAAGAAATTAATTTCGTGTAACTATGGTTTTTTTTCGTGTGGCACGGCCCCTATACCCTGTGATTTTTACAAGTTGCTTAGAACGATAATTGAATCAGTACATTAATAAAGATATATTTAAAAAAAAATATTCAAAACTTTCAATAAAATATTTTCAAAATTAAAAATAAAATATTAAACATTTTTTTTATGATATTAGCTACCTAGTCCTATCAGTTTGCTGGTTTTTTACAAATGACCCTGTATATAGGTATGTTTAGCAGTTGTCTAGATCTCATCATCATCATCCGAGCGTCTGTCCCAGTAGCGTCTCGCAACGCCCGGGGTCCGCTTTCCTACATTTTCTCCTCCACTTCGCACGGTCGTCGGCATCCCAAGTTCCAGCATCCCGGTTGCCGCAAGACGTGACCATACCAACGAAGGCGACACTCTTGCAACTTGTCTGCAATGTCACGGACGTGAAGGCTGCCGCGGATGCGAGAGTTCTTTACGCGGTCCATCCGCGTGACTCCACACATCCACCGCAGCATCTTCATTTCCGTGACACGCAACGCCCCTGCTTGTGTCGTTCCAAAAGTTGTCTAGATCTCGTAGCACAAGTTTAAAGCTTAGCTTGGCTAGATGGTGCTGTGTTAACAAAATGTCCGACAATATTAGGCGTGAGCGAAAGGGCACTAGCAACTTTTCTTGACTACTGAAATGCTTTTTTAGTCTAATTCACGATGGTGTGACACACCCGTGTCCGGTCTGCGGCAAGATGTTCCAGTGGAAGCAAAATCTGTCCCGACACATGCGCAGTCATATCGAGAGAGAAGCCGGGACGCTGCACTGTATCGACTGCGGGAAGACCTTCGCCAGCCGGGAATGCTACAACAATCACATGACGATGAGCAAGAGACATGTACCTGAAAAGACTTACGAGTGAGTTGTTTTTGATGCGCTCTTATCAGTGAAATGCTTTTGATGCGCTCTTATCAGTGAGGTGTTTTGATGCGCTCTTATCAGTGAGGTGTTTTGATGCGCTCTTATCAGTGAGGTGTTTTGATGCGCTCTTATCATTGAGGTGTTTTGGATGCGCTCTTATTAATGAGGTTTTTTTTGATGCGCTCTTATCAGTGAGTTTATTTTGATGTGGAACATTTCCGTTCTCGGTTGCTGGGGAAGCTGCTACAGACAACGCCAGCAAAATTATTTCAATGAAATACTTTGGTCAGAGTGACAATTGAAACTCGTTTGTAGCCTTGCTGATAAGGAAATTTTGAAGGCCTCACAGGTTGATAAATTTCAACAGCAGATCGCCACAACCTGTGCCTGTCCATTTCAACACGGCAATGGGCTTTTTTCAGGCTTCGCGATCCATGCATACTTCTTTCGCTTTTTGCAGATTCATCAATCGCTTCATACATGCACGTCTGGGTATCCGAGTACTTTTGACATTTCCGTTTTGAGCAATCGGCTCACGTCTTCATATGCAAGTCTCGGTCTTCCCTGACTCCTTCTGCTCTCTACTTTCGCACAATATATATTCTTCGTCAATCTCAACTAA
This sequence comes from Thumatha senex, assembly GCA_948477245.1. NCBI lineage: Eukaryota > Metazoa > Arthropoda > Insecta > Lepidoptera > Erebidae > Thumatha > Thumatha senex. The sequence continues at coordinate 2,389,761 of OX419751.1, forward strand.
CTTCCTAACTCATTCATTGGACGTGTCCAAATCAATGGAACACGCCCTTTTCCAGCTTAACGCTGACACTTTCATTCAAACCTGCCAAATTGCGTATCATTTCGTTACGTATTCGGTAGGCCAAGCCAATAATTTATTGATTTCACAAAATATTCGTAGTATCACTCTTCATCTTATTTGTTTCCCGATCCGTTGAAATCAGCCATCGTTTAAATTTTCAGCTGGTTTATTTATATTTCAGACACGAGTGCTCAGACTGCGGCAAGAAATTTGCAAAAAAATTGAATCTTACCGATCACATAGACTGGGATCATTTGAAGATCATTAAATATCAGTGCAAAGTGTGTTTTAAGGTAATTACAATAACACTACATATCATAAAACAAAGTAGTTTTTCGCTATATATGCTTAAATCTTTAAAACTACGCAACGAATTTCAATGCTGTTTTTTTTAATAGTAAGAGTGATTCATTTGGAAGGTTTTTATATATAATTTGTTAAGTTTTTGATTACATTAACTTAATTATAACGATACGAGTATATGTTGGGGGCGTCGGAAAAAATGAGCAATCTGGGAGCTTTTAACGAAAACGCTGCCTAAACCCTTTGAGATATAACAAAATAATGTATGGTGGAAATGTGTATCTAATATAGATCTACAAAAAACTCTGCAAATGTATATGTCTTAAGGATAACATACTATATCCATTTTAATACTTTAAAAAATCCGCCATTATAAAGCTGTAATTTGAAGGCTATTTACACAAATATATTATAAATCCTTATCATTTTTAAAATGTTAGTTGGCTTTAGCTGCAAATTAAATGAATATCTTGGGAGAAATGGCAAAATCAAAAAATTATGTGCAAATAAATTAATTTTGTAACCAAGGTCGACCGGGCCGTGCGGGCGTAGGTACTTGAGAGCGGAGAAGTAATCAAGGATTTTGAAAAATGTTCATACATTATCGTGAAATTAATAAACGACTGGATTAAATGGGTGCCACGGGGTTCGAAGTATGACACGGGCGAAGCCGGGCGGGGCAGCTAGTTTATTAGATCATCATCATCATCCTCTTGCCCTTGTCCCAATTTACTTGGGGTCGGCGCAGTATGTTTTCTTCTTCCATTCATCCCTGTTATTCGTCATCTGATCATTCACTCCTTTCATATTCAGTTTATTAGATATATTATTTAAATTTAAGGCAAACTAAGTTAGGTCGACTGTTCTCACATAACTCCGTCAAGGCCAAAATGTGTAACAAGGCATATTTTAACTAGTTTAGTAGTCATAAATGTCGACAAATCGGGTAAATTTTTATGCATTATTGTAGAATTTATAAGCGACGGGATTAATTATGTGCGACGGGAGTTCAATATATGTCACAGGCGAAGCCCGGGGGAGGTCCCTAGTTTCATATAAGCCTCTAGATAAATAAATAAAAATCAAAGCGTGAAAGAAAAAGAAAAAAGAAGCCTGGCGATTCCTTCTCTCTGACTGTATCCCTGACGGGGTAGTCAGAAAGGACAGATTGCCAGGCTCCGCGATCCATGCATTCTTCTTTCGCTTCCTGCAGATTCATTAATGTCTATTCTAGATTTTAATTATCATTTTTTTTTCAGTCATTTAAAACAGCCAACGTTTTGATGGTCCATGTAAGTAAAATACATAAAGGAAAATACAAGGAAGACGAGGGGGAACATTTATGTGAAATCTGTGGTAAATCGTATAAGGTAGGTGACAAACTACTAACTGGCAACACTACTATGTACGTACAGCGCCATCTAGTGACGAGATTCGAAGGCAATTGCCGTTGTTCTGCATCGTGAAATTCACGGGTTTGTTATTGTTTGCACGAAGATTTTACACTATTTACTTTGACTGTATGTATGCGTCCCGGGATCGATTCCCGGTCGGAAAAAATATTTGTGTGATCCACAAATGTTTGTTTCGGAATTTGAGTGTTTCCTATTTATAAACTGTTTGTATTTAGAAATATATAAGTATGTTTATCAGCTGTTTAGATCCCATACAATAAGCTTATATTAGCTTACTTTGGGCTAGATGGCGCTGTGTAAAAAAAAATGTTTTCACAATATTTATAAGAGGCATATTGTGGTATATTTTTATATTTACCGGGCTTAACGACTGCCATTTTACCAGCAACCGGGACCAACGGCTTAACGTGCCTTGGGAGGCCCGAAAACGTTCGCAAATGTAAATGTCGCAAAGTGGTCACCCATTAAAGGACCAACCATAGCTAAAATTGCTTAACTTAGTGATCGTTCAGAACACTTAGTTAGCGGCACCACGAGCTATACTGGTGTAGGCTGCCCTTAGAACTGGCAACTAGAATAGCTCTCATTTTGATATGATTTTAAACACAACATTGATTCTGTTTTTTGTTGTATAAATTCATTACTATATAATTATTCATTTCATTTCATTCCATATAGGTGTATATAGCTATACAAGTGTTATTTTTAAAATTTGCTGTGGTATATAACTCTAGTGCGATAATAGTCAACCGCAAAACAGGATCTTTAGTATCACATTAGTTCAGCACCTTAACGCTAGATGGCGTTGAACGTCGTAAGTTAAAAAAAAAAAAAAAAAGTTTCAATGTATTGTATTGTGGAACACAGCGCCCGTATCTAGCCTAAAGTTAGCTAATATAAGCTTTATGGTTTGGTATTAAGACTGATAAATATACATACTAGATGAAATGACCCCCACGGCTTACCGCGTGGCATAGTTCGAACTGCCGTCGCACCTATTTAATCCCGTCGGTTATAAATTCTATAATAATGCATAAAAATATGTCCGATTTATCGACATTTATGATTACTACTCCGCTCTCCGGGGTAGTAGCGTGATGATATATAGCCTATAGCCTACCTCTATAAATGGGCTAACCAACACACAAATATTTTTCAAATACGACCAATAGTTTCTGAGATTAGCGCGTTCTACCAAACAAACAAACTCTTCAGCTTTCTATCTATGGTATGGATTTCTAACATCCAAACTCTGCAACAAACATTTGTGGATCACGCAATCAATTGTTCCGACCCCGAGACCTCAGAGCGACTGTTGCGTACACTAACACGCTACATTGAGGTAGTCTAGTGCGTTCACGTGAAGATAGATGGCGTTGAACGTCACAAGTTACATAAAAGTTCCGTCACAACCAAGCGCTTTCCTAAACCATTAAGCTTTAAAGAAATAGCACAGAATAAGTAATAGTACTACGTACAGAAGTGTCGCTCCCTAACAAAAGTCAGTTTTAGGTATGAATACATACCTAGACTCGCTCCCGCAAGAAAAATTGAAACTTATAACTGCGGACGAACGTTGAGTTTTCTTTGCGCGCCAGAGTTTTATGACCGAGCTGCGAAGCCCGCGCGGTGTTGTCACTTGAGAAGTTTTGTACCTAGTTGACTTATTTAGAGTGCTCGTGTCGTGCGAGCCGAGCGGCTGCACACTGTCATTAGCCGCCCCGAATATACCTAAACTGCGGAGTGACACCCCCCTGGAAATAGTCTAGTGCGTTCACATGAAGTTAGATGGGGTTGAACGTCACAAGTTACATAAAAGTTCCGCCACAACCAATTAGATTGCGCTTTTCTAAACTTTTGTCAGACGGTGTTCCGGCTGAGGTGCCACGTGTCACGCGTGCACACCCATCGGCCCGTGGGCAAGAACTACAGCTGCAAGCTGTGCGCCGCTACCTTCACGTGGCCGGCCGCCGTCTACAGGCACGTGAAGCTGGTGCACAACACCAATAAGAAGACAAAGGTATTTATCTGTTTGTTTGTGTAGCCTGTGTTTAATATGTTTGTACTAGTTGACGCCCGCGGCTTCGCACGCGTGGTGATGGTTTCCAGTTATCGTTTCCCTCTAAGTGTTATTCTGATGGATGTGTAAGCTATCAAAATCCATTCAGTAGATTTTGCTTGAAAGAGTAACAAACATCCATACTTAAAAACTTAAGCGTTTATAATATTATTAGGATTTAAAAATATTTAAATTTGTCCATCAGTTGTCTAGATCCTATAATACAAGCTTAAAGCTTAGTTTTCTGCTTCAAATATAATGAAAGTATTTTTATTAAAATATTTGTTTATTTTATTTAGCTATACTTAATTAGGTAACAAGCGACCAATAGTTCCAAAAAAAAAACAAGTTTTGTTTAAAAACGAATATAGTTAAGGCCGCCCTAAGGTAAATTCATGAAACTGTAATTTCTTTATGTGAGTGTTTTATATTTGTGGGCAATAAAGTTTATTATATGTATTATATTCTATAATTATTTGAACAGTAATTACAATTAATACAAAATTACGAACTAAGGGACTTGACAACATTCACACTTGCTCGTTACTGATGTTTAACCATAGATAACTATACTAGCGGCGCGCTGTGATGGCCGTTTTGACATATTACAATAGTGATGATATGTTAGTTGGTTTACATAAGTACTCTGTTTTCTACCGTAATATAAATACCCTCTAATGTGGTCGACTATTCACATATTTTTACAAATAAAATGTAATTAAAATTAATACGAAACTTCATGAAAGTACAAACGTCAAAACGGCCATCATAGCATGCTGCTAGTATAAAGAGATATGATGTTTAACCATAGATATCTTAACTAAAGAGATATGATGTTTAACCATAGATATCTTAACTAAAGATATATTATGTTTAACCCTAAAAATTCTTACTAAAGAGATATGATGTTTAACCATAGATATCTTAACTAAAGATATATGATGTTTAACCATAGATATCTTAACTAAAGAGATATGATGTTTAACCATAGATATCTTAACTAGAGAGATATGATGTTCAAACCATAGATATCTTAACTAAAGAGATATGATGTTTAACCATAGATATCTTAACTAAAGATATATTATGTTTAACCCTAAAAATTCTTACTAAAGAGATATGATGTTTAACCATAGATATCTTAACTAAAGATATATGATGTTTAACCATAGATATCTTAACTAAAGAGATATGATGTTTAACCATAGATATCTTAACTAGAGAGATATGATGTTCAAACCATAGATATCTTAACTAAAGAGATATGATGTTTAACCATAGATATCTTAACTAAAGAGATATGATGTTTAACCATAGATATCTTAACCAAAGAGATATGATGTTTAACCTTAAATATCTTAACTAAAGAGATATGATGTTTAACCATAGATATCTTAACTAAAGAGATATGATGCTTAACCATAGATATATATATAGAATATGAGAGGGTAGCCGTAACATATACACGCGAAATAAAGCTCAAGTTAATATTAATTAATTTAAATTATTTATATTGGTTACATATAGCTATAAATGTACTAATTTTATATAAAAACAGCTCACGTTTGTGGTACAGTGTTATCCAATTCTCATTATCACTACTCACTTCAATTCAATCACTGTTGGATTTATGCACCATGGATCCCAAACTAGCCAATAGCTTGGAGGAATTAGAGAAGCTGTTTTGTTCTCGGATGAGTGTCTTCGATGAAAAGCTGCAAAAAGCTACAACTACTGGGGCATCACCAACCATGGATCTTGCTGAGCTGGCCCGTGACTTCAATGAGTTTAGAGGTTTTGTGTGCCAGGCTTTGTCCAGTATGAAGACTCAGATAGAACTTCTTGCTCTTGGTTTGGATAAGCACGAGACTCTGATGAGGCGCAAAGTACTACTACTTCATGGTGTTCCTGAGAGCCCAAGTGAGAAGCTGAACGAGTTGGTGTTAAAAATTATCACAGTAGATATGAGGTTACAGGATGTCCGGCCCCAACACATTAATATCTGCCACCGGCTTGGAGGGTCAAAGGGAAAGGTACGTCCAGTTCTTGTCAGATTCAGTAATGTAGAACAAAGACAGATTGTTTGGGACAACAAAACTTCTTTGAAAGGATCAGGCTTTGTTATATCGGAGTTCTTGACAAAGACTCGGCATCGGGTGTTCACTGCTGCACGTAATCATTTCGGCGTCAAAAATTGTTGGTCCATGGATGGCAAGATAATAGTCCTGACTCCGGACAAAAATCGCCGTCAAGTGATAAGTAAATCAGAGCTAGATGATTTAATTATTAAATATCCATCACAGACTTCGGCAACTCCTGATTCCATGCCATACAAAGGTGAGACAGCTGTGAAGGACGCAGCTCCGAGAATCGCACCCAAAATTGTTAAGGCTCGCCGTCGGGTTTGATTTTTGGCGTTTGTTTATACTGATGTTACGAGACCAAGTACTTCATAATATCTAATAGATGTACCCTGTTCTTTAGAATATGTTTTGCACTTTAAACAAACTAGGATCAAACTTGTTGCCGGTATCATCATTTTGTTTTTGTCACTGACTTAAGTGACAGCTAGACAGGACTAGTTTTTATTTATATCCATCTTGGACAGGCTAATGAAACTCAGTTAATACAGCCTTATCATTAGTACCTATAAGATTTTTCTGAGTATGGTTATGTCAAATCGTTTGTTATTGTCAATTCCGGATCTAAGTCCTGTATCCAGTAAAGCAATGGAACCCGTACTGCAGTTTTCTATTGTGATTTGGCGTTGGCATCATGAATAGTATTCTCAATAATACTATATTTATAACTTAATAATTTACTTGCAGTGTAACATTTTTTTTTTCTTATTTTGCATTTGTCTTGAACTACAGATCAGTCTTTTTTTTTTTTTTGTTATACTGTTAATGTAAGATCTCTTCCACTATACCTGCGAGCTGATGAGTTGTTTAAGATCGCAAAAACCTTATAAAAATAATAAAATATTTTTGTATACGTATTATATTTAGATATATATTTATTTTTCACATATGCAAGATTTACACGATTATAACTCTAGCTTTTACTCTTGTTCATCTGAGTCTGACAGTTTCATTAGTTTGGATAGTGATACCCCAGCTTTAACACTGCATGACAAACTTTCCTGTACTTTTTCTGACTATCCTAAAAACCTCAATATTGTTCATATTAATGCTCAGAGTGTTCCTAGCCATTATTCAGACCTTCTGGCATCTTTTAGTGATCAGCATCTCGATGCTATACTAATCTCAGAATCTTTTCTCAAACCAAGTCTACCTTCTACTCAATACTCTCTTCCCGGATTCGTACTGATACGCAATGATAGAACTGGAAAAAGGTGTGGAGGTGTCGCTGTTTACTTACGAGCGAATATACCGTTCAAGATAATAAGCGCATCTCCTTCTCTTTATTCTTCCTCAGCTGAACATCTTTTCCTAGAAATTTCTGTTCTTCACTCTAAGGTACTTCTTGGTGTTCTTTATAGTCCAGACGATCCATATTAACTACTTTAGTTCTTTTGAAACTATCCTTAACGATACTTTCTGCTCCTCATATAGTCATGTAATAATTATGGGCGACTTCAACACATGTCTTTTAAGAGATGACTATCGCTCACATAAACTGTTATCCCTACTCTCCTCTTTCAATCTTCAGACTTTACCACTTTCTGCAACTCACCATTTTCCCAATTGTATTCCCACACTATTAGATCTGGTCATTGTTTCTTCTTCTTTTCATGTCGGTACACATGGTCAAATGACTGCACCGTTCTCTTATCATGATCTAATTTTTCTGTCTTATCGCATTCGCCCTCCTAAGCGTAGGCCACAGTTTCGATTTCTGAGAAATTTCAGGGGCATACATTTGGAGGACTTGCATCGTGATGTAGGGCTCATAGACTGGTCTTCAATATATAATACCGATGATGTCAATACTATGGTCAGTATATTCAGCAGCAAGCTCATCGGCCTTTACGACTGTCATGCTCCCATCCGCAAAGTCAAAATTCGACATAATCCAGCGCCTTGGCTCACTATCAATATTCAAAATGTAATGGCTTGTAGGGATAAGGCGAAAAGCAGATACAAGCGCAACCCATCGGAATATAACCTGAATCGCTATAAAACCCTTCGGAATCGCTGCAGTAGAATGTGTAGAGATGCCAAAAGACGCCATTACCACGAAAATCTTGAAAATCGTACTGCTTCCGACATCTGGCGTTTTCTTAGATCAGTGGGAATTGGTAGATCCACTGACTGTGTGACACATTTCACAGACTTGTGTGCTTTAAATAAAAGCTTCTCACTCCCACCTCCTACATCACTAACATCAAGTGTTAAACAGAATACATTGCAGTCGCTTTTGAATTTATCGATACCACATATCCCTTCATTTAATCTTAGTCCTGTGTCGGAAGTTGACGTTAAGAATGCTTTACTTTCCATCTCCTCTACAGCTGTGGGCAATGACGGTATAAGCTCTAGGATGATTCTTCCTGTTCTTCCTGCTATCTTACATGTTCTTACATACATTTTTAATTACTCCTTTTACTCAGCTAATTTCCCAAATTCTTGGAAGTTGGCACATATTATTCCTCTTCCTAAAATTCCAAACCCTACTATGTTATCCCATTTCCGGCCTATATCTATCTTACCATTTCTCTCTAAAGTTCTAGAGCATATTGTTCACAGACAGCTGACCTGCTTTCTAACACGTCATAATTTACTTAGTAATTTTCAATCTGGACTTCGCCCAGGACATAGTACAAGTACAGCACTCCTTAAAGTTACTGATGATATTCGCTGGGCTATGGAGAATAAAGAGCTTACTCTTTTGATTCTATTAGACTTCAGCAATGCATTTAATTGCGTAGATTTTGATATTCTTCTGGGTATTTTGAAATCCATCAACTTCTCTGCACCAACTATATCTTGGTTTGACTCATATCTTCGGGGACGCTCGCAATGTGTTAAGATTGATGATACTTCATCCGAGTGGTGTAGTCTCACAGCGGGCGTACCTCAGGGTGGCGTTCTTTCTCCTTTGCTTTTTTCTATTTTTATCAATACTCTCACTAAATTTATTTCTTCTCACTTCCATCTCTATGCAGACGACCTGCAGCTGTACCGTCATTTTGCGGCAACAGATATTAGGATAGCTATCGATGACATGAACCGCGATTTGGAGCGATTGAATAATTGGGCTAAGGCTTTTGGATTATTAGTTAACCCAACTAAGTCACAGGCTTTAATAATAGGGAGTAGACACTTTCGTGGAGGTATCATTAATTCGTCGGTTACTCCAGTGCTTCTTGATGGTATACAAATACCTATTGCTGATTCAGCAAAAAATTTAGGAATCTATATGGATTCCAATCTCTCTTGGCGTAAACAAATTGCTGAGGTCAGTAAGAAGGTGAACTTTGCATTTCATACACTGAGAACTCTTCAATGTTTCTTGCCCCTGAAAACTAAAATTTATTTGGCTCAATCGCTTATACAGCCCATCATTGATTATGCTGACGCTTGCTATCTGGATGCCACCGAGGAGCTCCTTGACAAACTTGAGAGATTGCAAAACCTAAGCATTCGTTTTATTTTTAATCTTAAAAAATATGATCATGTATCTCACTTTCGCAAAGAACTCAAGTGGCTCCCAATCCGCCTTCGCAGGAACACTCGGGTACTGTGCCTTTTATTCAACATTCTATACAATCCTTCCTCTCCATCTTACCTGCGGGAGCGATTTTCTTTCGCTCGTTGTCCGGATGAGCCCTGCAGGTCTCATCTACGTACCTTACTCAAATTTCAAAATCATAAAACTGACTTCTATTCCTACTCCTTTTCCGTCCATGCAGTAAGGCTCTGGAACTCACTTCCAGCTGTGATTAGAGACTGCAAATCCATCAACAGTTTTAAACACAAACTCAGACTCTATTATCTTTCCTTACCTTGCAGTAGTTGACTCATTTATCTATTCTTGCTTTTGGCTATTTACTTGTTTATATTTCTTTTTATATTCATATGTTTATTTATTTTAATGTTTATTTGATTATGTGTTTATATATATATTTATATGTATATATGTATGTTTATGTATATGTTTGTGTATATGTTTTTGTTTATGTATTCTATAATCTTGCAATAATATGTACGTACGTATGTTATATGTCTGATGTTTCTATTGCCCTTCTTACGCAAGTTTTGTTTTGTTACCTACCTTTTGTTATTCTATTTCTACTTACAACTTTCTCTTCTCTTGGGTCTGTTGGAAGAGATTTCTATTTAGAAATAAGCAGACCCTTTGTACTTCTTTTCTTTTACTTTTTCACTGTGTTAGATTGTATGTACAATAAATGAATAAATAAATAAATAAATATCTTAACTAATGAGATATGATGTTTAACCATAGATATCTTAACTAAAAAGATATGATGTTTTACAATAGATATCTTAACTAAAGAATACGATGTTCAACCATAGATATCTTAACTAAAGAGATATGATGTTTAACCATAGATATCTTAACTAAAGAGATGTGATGTTTAACCTTAAATATCTTAACTAAAGATATATGATGTTTAACCATAGATATCTTAACTAAAGAGATATGATGTTTAACCATAGATATCTTAACTATACCTTGTTTTTTTTTCTATACTTTATATACTAGAATTACATTTCTGTATGTCGTTATTGCTTTTTAATGTTGCAAGTTTGCAACCGTAGTGCCTTACTTAGTCGATTTAGTTTATAAATCGAATCACTCTACTAGTAGGAAAGGATTATAAATATTATTCTATTAATTATTAATACTACAATAATGTTGTAAATATTTTTTAACTATTATTTTTGCTCTGTGAAACTCTGTGGGACATGCTGCCCGGATATGGTGTGGACGGCTCGCTACTGCGGGCAATACAGTCGCTTTATAGGGACTGTAAGGCTTGCGTGCGAGTAGGGGGGTATGACAAGCGTCATACAGGGTTGTGTCATGTCCGCCTGACTGTTCATAGTGTATCTAAACAGTTGCCTGCAGAAGTTGAATGATTGTGATTTGGGTGTGAATTTGGGTGACTTAACAGTAAATTGTCTGCTGTGCGCTGATGGCCTCATCAGAAGCCGACTTTCAGGCATTAGTCACTAATATGAAAGAGGAGTGTGCAAGTAAAGGTCTTTGCTTGAATGCAAATAAAACTAAGGTTATTTGAAAGAGATGACGTAAGAACTAAATGCAAGATTTGGGTAAACCAGGAACGTCTAGAGCAAGTGAATGAAATTATGTATTTAGGGAGTGTGTTTGGCGCGGACGAAAGATGTGTTTGGATGTAGAACGGCAAGTAACTGCCGGAAACAAAATTAACGTTGCTTTGTTTCATTTTGTAAAGCGACAAAGCATCGTTAAAGCAGCACGATTAGCGATTTATAACGCAGTGCTAGTACCATCATTACTTTTCGGTAGCGAAACCTGGGTATTTTTCACACACAATTTTCGAAGATATCGAAAATGAGTTGGCCAAGGGGCCGACCGAATACGTAACAAAGTGATGCGCAACTTGGCAGGTTTAAATGAAAGTGTCAGCGTTAAGCTGGAAAGGGGTGTGTTCCGTTGGTTTGGACACGTCGAACGAATGAGTGAGGAACGATTGACGAAGAAGATTGGCGAAAGAAGAGGGTAGAAGGAGTCAAGGTAGGCCGAGACTTACAAGGACCACGTGAGCAGATTTCTCAAAAAAGGAAAAGTCAAAAGTACTCGGATACCCAGACGTGAATGCACGAAGCGATTGATGAATCTGCAAGAAGCTAAAGAAGCTGAATGAATCGCTACGCCTGGCGATCTGTCCTCTCTGACTACCCCGTCAGGAATAATAAGTGAAGCATATAGCGTGAAGATAGTTATTATTTTTGTTCTTGAACGACGATAGCACTGCGAGAGCAAGCACTTCATGCTCGCAAAAGAGGCGGCGTAGAGGGGGCGGGTAGTAACTCTCCAAATCGATCTGCAGTGTGTCGTCGTAAACTAATTCGATAAGTTATTAGGTGACAAACGAAACAAGCGCCATTGTTCTCAAAAATCTTATGTAGTTTTGGGAATTGGTATTTCCAATGTTTTATATGTTAAAAGATATAAAAGAGAATATGATGCTGACTTCGCCGCAACGATCTGGCCATAGGCTGTCTTTTAAAGACAAGTTTGACGACTTCACATTTTCTGCCATTCAACGCAAAGCGCAGTTTTTGAAACGTTCGTTTATAAGCTTCTAGTCAGATGAAATCCGATTTGTTCAGACCGTACCTTTTTTCTCGTAAATAAATATCCATCACGCCTTATCCCCGAAGGGGTAGCAGAGGCATATTATATTCCCACTTTTCACCGTGTGGATTCCTGTACCACGTAATGGGTGGTGAGCCCATTGCCGTGTTGAAATATACAGACGCAAGTTGTGGCGACCTGCTGTTGAAGGTTTTCAAGCCGCCCATAAGGCCTTCAACCAGGCTTAACGACTGCCATTTTACTGGCAACCAGGACCAACGGCTTAACGTGCCTTCCGAAGAACGGTTTTCTCGTCCGTCACAAACAAGCAACTTGAGATGAACGAAGTCGCGTATCTAAACACATATATACGTAAAATCCAAATAAAACTGCATGAATTAAATTAATTAAATTCTAAAATTTCTCATTTAATACTTCAAGAATTTTAAACTAATCAACTAAATACCTATTATTTTTGGCCACGACTCTATCTTTTTTTTGTGATAAAGCGGCAACACTCCAAATGTCATTCTAGTCTATAAAGGAAAAAATCAGAGTATAGAGAGATATGATGTTCAACCATAGATATCTTAACTAAAGAGATATGATGTTTAACCATAGATATCTTAACTAAAGAGATATGATGTTTAACCATAGATATCTTAACTAAAGAGATATGATGTTTAACCTTAAATATCTTAACTAAAGAGATATGATGTTTTACCATTGATATCTTAACTAAAGAATATGATGTTCAACCACAGATATCTAAACTAAAGAGATATGGTGTTTATCCATAGATATCTTAACTTTTTTTATTTTATTGGTGCTAATCCCACCCACATTCCCATTATTTTGACTCCTGTAAACCAGGATCTACAGCAATGACCAAAACACCAGAAAAGTTACACCGAGCTCGATCTCGGTGATGTCCCAGGAGAAGTAAGCATGTCTTGGAACCCGCAACGAAATAAATCAGAAGATAATGTGAGGAAGTAAGAAAAGAACGTAATGCCTCTTCCCTCCTTTGCAAAGCGGGAGACCTGGAAAGCAACTAGGTGTAAATCCTATAGAAATAGGAAAGCACCACGGTAATAGTATATTACGAGTCCTATGTGAGCTATGTTTGTTTCCAGTAATATGTATGGCAGAAACGTTTAAAAGCACGAAAATTTACCCTCGATGCCACGAGATCCGCATAGTAAACTACTCCCAACGTTACTTGTAAACATATTATATCGCTCATTTTGCCAAATGTTACACTCCCAAAGTATATGATGGGCGGTCTGATCATATTTGGCCTCAGCAGTTGAACACTGACAGAACGGTGACTCAACCAGCTTAAACGAATGTAATTTGCTCCTAAAGTTACCATGTCCCGTAAGAAATTGAGCAACACAGTGATCAACCTCCAGCCAGGACATTGACAGGAAAATCTGGTAGAGGTGGCGCCCTTTCATGGAAGTGTTCCAACGCAGCTGCCATTCGTCTAAAAGTTCTTCACGTACATTATCACGATACAGTCTCTCAGACCTCTTTCTAACAAAAATCTATCATCCATGCCATCCTTAGCCGAATAGTATAAAGCCGCGCGTCTCTGAATTTCGAGATCAACCGGGAGGACCCCTGCCATAACCGGCAGAGCCTCCGTGCTAACCGTCCTGTAGGCCTTGCATAAAAATATCAATGCAAGGCGTTGACTTTACAGTAACTTTAAACGTGCAGCACCAATAGTAGCCTTATCTGCCCATACCGATAGATATCTTAACTAAAGAGATATGATGTTTAACCATATATATCTTAACTAAAGAGATATGATGTTTTACCATAGATATCTTAACTAAAGAATATGATGTTCAACCACAGATATCTTAACTAAAGAGATATGTTGTTTAACCATAGATATATCTTAACTAAAGAATATGATGTTTAACCTTAAATATCTTTTTTTTTTTTTTTTTTTATATTCTCTCCTTGTGTACTACAATCTGTCTCCTTCATGGGACATTCAGAAGTATGTTGGTTGGTGCTTTCGCTGGCTCGCTCAGTATGTGACCTGTGTCACATCCTCATTGTTTAGACAGTATTTATATTTACTGTGATCGGATTAGGTCTTGAGGTATTTTGCGCTTTAATCGTCGCGCTATATTGTGATTCTCCATTAGTGATCGAGCCAGAGTATTTGGGTGTTGTTGGATTCGTTCTTTATAGGACTTGGTATGGCGCACGATTTCCTGCTTCACAGTGGGCATTCGTAGGTCACGGTGTAGTAGTTCGTTGGGTACAAACCAGGGCGCGTTGGTTAACATACGCAGAGCTTTGTTTTGAAACCTCTGTATGATTTCTATATTTGAGTGAGATGCGGTGCCCCACAATTGGATCCCGTACGTCCAGATGGGCTTCAGTATTGCCTTGTACAAGAGTATTTTGTTTTCGAGAGATAGCTTAGACTTTCGCCCTATGAGCCAGTAAAGTTTCCGTGTTTGGATACCAAGTTGCTTCCTCTTAGTGAAAATATGTTTTTGCCAGGTAAGTCTTTTGTCTAAATGCAATCCAAGATATCTCACATGATCTGCTTGTGGGACTTCAATGTTATTTAGTGTGACTGGAGGACAGGATCCTCTTCTCAAAGTAAACGTTACATTGACTGATTTGGTTTCGTTGGCTTTTATCCGCCACTTTTTAAGCCAGTCTGATATGTCATTTAGTCCTTCTTGGAGTATTTGTGAGGCAATTTTTGGGTCACTATGTGCAGCTAGTATGGCGGTATCGTCAGCAAAGGTCCCGGTAGTTAGTGATTCGGATGTCGGCAAGTCTGCAGTGAACAGTAAGTAGAGTATTGGACCCAGCACGCTACCCTGTGGTACTCCTGCCTGTATGGGACAAAGATCAGACAGTGCTTCCCCACTTTGTACTATGAAGTGTCGCTGTTGTAGGAATGATTTTAGTATTCCGTACAGGTGATCTGGTAGGGCGTTTTTTAATTTAAAAAGCAGACCTGCATGCCAAACGCGGTCAAACGCTTGAGATATGTCCAAAAATGCACTGGTACAGTAAGACTTTGCCTCCAGTGATTCCATAATCTTATTTGCTAGTCTGTGCACTTGGTCGACAGTGGCATGTTTACTGCGGAACCCAAACTGATGGTCAGGAATTAGTCCTTTTTCTTTGAGTATAGGTAGGATTCGTTGCAACAGTAGGGATTCAAATATTTTGGATGGGATGGGTAGCAGGCTTATGGGTCTATATGATTTTGCTTCTTCTGGTTGTTTGTCTGGTTTCAGTAGCATTATAATTTGCGCAACCTTCCACTCCAGGGGAAAGAACTGCAGTCTTGTCATGGCGTTAAATAGTGACGTCAGAAAAGTTATGCCAGATTCTGGTAGTTCTTGTAGTATGCGGTTTGTAATAAGGTCGAATCCTGGTGACTTTTTTGGGTCCGATTTTTTTATAGTTCGGACAACTTCTGTTTTTGTAAATTTTAATGGTATTTCCTCCGTTTTTTTAGGAGTATTCAAATAATCAGTAATTTCTACGGCATCTTCTGGAGAGCCTTCGTATGGATGAGGAATAAAGACTTTTGAGAGATGTTCTGAGAAGGTTTCGGCTTTCTCTTGGTCCGTCCGCGCCCAGGAACCATCAGACTTTCTTATAGGAGGAGAAACACTAACAGGCCGTTTCAGCCTTCTGGTGGCTTTCCATAATGAATAATCTGATGAAGCAGTAGCATCCAGGCCAATGAGATAATTATGAAATCCGTCGTTACGATCCTTGTCTAGAATGTGTTTCAGCTGTCTGTTGATGTGGTTGAGTTGTTTTTTTACACCAGGGTCTCTGCTTTGCTGCCAATGCTTTCTTATTCTCCTTTTTTGGATTATTTTATCTAATATATGTTTCGCTACATAGTTGTCCGTGCTTCTATGTGGTAGAGGTGGGGTTGAAGACCAGGCTGCATCCTGCACACTGTTGTTGAAGTACAGAACAGCTTCTGTTATTTCGTCTTCAGATTTTAAACTAACTGGTTCCTGGAATGCTTTGTCGATGAGCTCTCGAAATAGAGGCCAGTTAGTTTTTTTGTTATGCAGAACGCATTTTTTGGCGCATTCTTGGGCGGTAGTGTGTAGTTCTACTATGATTGGAGAGTGGTCTGAGGACAGATCCCAGCAACTCCGACACGATATATTGTTATTTACGATTCCTTTGCTGACACAAAAATCGATAACATCCGGGATTTTTCTTTTGTCTGTTGGCCAGTAAGTGGGTTGGCCTGACGATATCACGTTCAAATTTCTTGTTTGGATGCATTTAAAGAGTTCACGCCCTCTGGGTAGAACAAGCCTAGAACCCCAAAACGTGTGCTTGGCATTATAGTCACCTCCTGCAATAAATCTGTCTCCAAGGGATTGAAAAAAGTCATTAAACTCCGTTTCCTTGATAGTAAATCTCGGCGGGCAGTAGAGGGCCGACACTGTAATGTCACTGATCCAGTCCGTTATTACGACGTTTGTTGCTTGGATGTAGTTTTTACAGTAGTCTTGTAGTACATGATGCTTGATGTTAGACCTGACGAGTACAGCAGATCCTCCATGTGCTTTGTTGTCAGGGTGGTTAGTGTGGTACATATTGTATCCAGGTATCCTGAAGTAGCTTTTGGATGTGAAGTGAGTTTCTGCGATCAGTAAAATAAAATAAAAATAAAAATAAAAATATCTTTATTTTGCATAGACCATTTTAACGGCGCTTACAAAATGTCATACACTATTTAAAATATTTAAAGCGACCACCGGTTCGGAACGCGGCCCACCTGAGAAGAACCGGCAAGAAACTTAGGAAGGCTTTTTTTTTGATGGCCTATTTACAATTTAATATTATTTCATTTTGCCAGCAGATCATTTCCAGGCGTCCCTGTCCTGCAAATAGTCTGTAACGGAGTAAAAACCTTTTTCACAAAGCTTGTTTTTAATAAACTTTTTAAATTTATTTAAAGGTAAATTTCTCAGGTCACAGGGAAGCTTGTTGTAAAAGCGTATACAGTTACCCTGGAAAGAATCGCCAATCTTATGTAGTCGACTGTGGTGGACTGAAAGATTATTTTTATTTCTAGTGTTTATATTATGTTTATCACAGAGTTTAGAAAACTGTGATAGATTTTTCTGGACATACATAAGATTGGCAAAAATGTATTGTGATGGTACGGTTAGAATATTCACTTCTTTGAATTTTTCTCGGAGAGAAACTCTGGGGCCCAAATTATAAATAGCGCGTACAGCCCGCTTTTGTAGAACAAAAATAATATTTAAATCTGCAGCACTCCCCCAAAGGAGAATACCGTAAGACATAATACTATGAAAATAGCTGAAGTAAACCATTCTAGCCGTATCCACATCTGTTAGAGTCCTGATCTTTTTTACAGCGTATGCAGCCGAACTTAATCTAGAGGCTGTCTTTTCTATGTGTGGGCCCCACTGCAAATTGGCATCAATAGTTATACCTAGGAACACAGTTGATTCTACAAACTCTAACACTTGTCCATTCAGTTGAACATTGGCCGCAACTTGTTTTACATTTGGTAGAGTAAATTTTATACATTTAGTTTTATTTTCATTAAGGCAAAGATTATTTGAGCTGAACCAATGAACTACTCTTGCAATTGCATTGTTTACATCGTCATAGTTATCTAATTGTCTTTTAATTTTAAAAATTAATGAGGTGTCATCTGCAAACAAAACAATCCTATTCCTGTCCCCTACATAAAATGGTAAATCATTAATATAAATGAGGAACAAGAATGGCCCAAGTATCGAGCCTTGCGGCACACCCATTGTAACCATGGATCCTACAGAACGTGTACCATTAATATCGACCCTCTGTATTCTATTGTTCAAATATGAAGACAGAAGGTCGAGAGCTTTGCCTCTTATTCCATAGTGGTGTAATTTTTTGCACAGCGTTTCATGTTGAACGCAATCAAAAGCCTTTGATAGATCGCAAAATATACCTAATGCATCGTGCTTGTCTTCCCATGCTTCATGAATACATTTTAATAACTCAACACCAGCATCGGAAGTTGAGCGCCCTTTCGTAAACGTCTATGTGGTGAATTTTAAGGAATATTTTAACTCTTCCGAGTGATTTGACAAGCCATTAGCATTCCATACACCTAACTTTAGTGCTGTGAATTTAATGACATTTTTGAGATCAGATCGGTTAACGTTTGGGTCATAATTAGCATTTGGTTCATCAGGGCAACAAGTGTGTCTGTAATGGCTTTGTTGGTTTTTTGGTTGTCCTCTTCGACGTTAACAGTTTGCGTCGTAGGTTGTTTAGGGAGTTCTTTTGTGATTGATGCATACGAGTTGCCGTTATTCGTTGTTTTATTTGTAGGTGCTTGTACAACACTTGTAAGTCTTCTTTTGTTTTGGGTGATCGGGGGAGGATATCGGACTTTCAACAGCTCCTTGTAGACTGTACAGCCTTTGTAGTTAGCTGGGTGGTTTCCCTCGCAGAGGACGCATTTAACCTGGTTTGATCTTTCTTTCCGTGGGCAATGTGAAGTGTGATGCGAACCTGCACATTTGACACACCTGGGCTTTCTATTACAGAACTTTTATGTGTGATTATAATCTTGGCAGTTAGTGCATTGAGGGATTACTCGCTTAGGTCTGGGTGCTTCAAACAATATGCGACAGTGTAATAGCGATTTCACGCTATATATGTCTTTATTATTTTCACGGGATTCTAGTTCGATGTTCCACATTGGTAACGCCTGTTTTGTTCTTGAGTTTTGGATGTTCCAGACATTTGTTACTTTATGGCCAAGCTCCTCAATAGCTATTTTTATTTCTTCTTTATCTGTTGATGCGTGTACATTTTTGAGCACCACTCTAAAGCTGCGATCTTGTTTAGGCTGGTAACTGAAGAATTCTGTGTCTTTAGCTTTCAGTTCTCTGTAAATAGTGGAGTATGATTCTGCTGTTTTCGATTGTATTTTAATTCTGTCGCTTCTTAGTACTTTAATATCATATTCTCCTTTTGCAACTTCTTCTAGTAATTTTTGTAAAGGTTGGATATTTATGACGCCGTCAATAAACAGTGGTGGGGGTCTTATTGATTTTGGTGCTTGTATTTCAGGTTTATCTGCTTGCTCTATATCTTCGAGCCCTGTAAAACTGTTAGATGTTGGTACTGCTGGAGCTGCTAGCCAGTAACTCAATTTTGTTTGTTTTTGGCTACTCTTTATTGCGTCTGGGCTGGATCTTTGTCTTTTGCCATAGTGCACTTCTGTGAACTGTTGTTCTTCGGGTTCTCTATCTGTTTCATCTGATAGATCAATGGTCACTTTGTCTTGATTAGTTGTTCCGCTAAAGGAACTTGATCTTGGCCGATTCATAAACATTCCTTTGTGGAGGAGTTGTTGAGTCAACGTTTTTGAGTTATTCTTATCTAATTTTAGCGTATTTTTAGAGGTATTCAAATTGTTCATTTTGTTCCCACGAGTGAGGACGATTTAAAAGTCACTACCTGGGGTGACGCCTATTCCCAGGAGAAGGCAAATACAACAATGGTTGCCCGTTCCACTGAGGTTGGCGTTAGGGACTGATTACCCATCAGACATTCATCCTCTCGGCACGTTGCCCACCTTAGGATTGGGGTTATTTATTTATTTTTCTTTGTAGCGAGGTTTTCTTCCTCGGGGGCCAGACAATTAAGCCAAGCCTCGTAGGTGTTCCGAATTTCAGAGGCCATTTCCTGCCTTTGGTTGGTCGAGTATTCGAGTTAGTTGACCGCCGCTCGATATTCGGCGTTGTTGCTCGTTTAGCACCACCCGGGGGACACGTGTAGGGTGGGTCAGGAAAGATGGTAAATCCTACGGACGCGAGCAACTCCATCCCCCTAACCTTAAATATCTTAACTAAAGAGATATGATGTTTAACCATAGATATCTTAACCATAGAGAAATGATGTTTAACCTTAGATATCTTAACTAAAGAGATATGATGTTTAACCTTAAATATCTTAACTAAAGAGATATGATGTTTAACCTTAGATATCTTAACTAAAGAGATATGATGTTTAACCATAGATATCTTAACTAAAGAGATATGATGTTCAACCATAGATATCTTAACTAAAGAGATATGATGTTTAACCATAGATATCTTAACTAAAGAGATATGATGTTTAACCATAGATATCTTAACTAAAGAGATATGATGTTTAACCATAGATATCTTAACTAAAGAGATATGATGTTTAACCATAGATATCTTAACTAAAGAGATATGATGTTTAACCATAGATATCCTAACTAAAGAGATATAAAACAAGCGCGCGGCGGCTCCCTTTCTAGAACAATCATTCTTAATTTCGATTACAATGTAACTTATTCACTCAGGCCCACTTGCATGAATACTTGGGTTAAATAAATAATATTAATTGGGTTAAATAATAATAAGAAGCGCTCGTGGCCCCGCGGTCTCAGTGTTCTGTAAACGATCACTGAGTTACGCAACTTTCACTATGGCTGGTCCTCGGATGGGTGACCACTTTATGGTATTTACATTTGCGAGCGTTTCCGTGCTTCGGAAGGCACGTTAAGCCGTCGGTCCCGGTTGCCAGTAAAATGGCAGTCGTTAAGCCTGGTTGAAGGCCTTATGGGCGGCTTGAAAATTTCAACAGCAGGTAGCCACAACCTGCGTCTGTCTATTTCAACACGGCAATGGGCTCACCACCTATTACGTGGGACAGGAATCCACACGGTGAAAAGTGGGCATATAATATGCCTCTGCCACCCCTTCGGGGATAAGGCGTGATGGATATTTATTTAAATAAATAATCATAAAGTTAGTTACCTCGGAATTAAGTAAATAACTTTTAATCCTAATCACGTCTTGCACCTTAGCAATATCATCGGGTTAACTAACCCAGTGTTTTATGTCACTCTATGTCATTCAACCAAACATTAATGATTGAACAAAGAAAAACAGGTATGTCTATCTCTTTTACACTACAGTTTGCCACATAAGACTTTTTCTTACACGAATGAATGTAACATGACAGCCGAGTGCATTTTATTTTTATCGTATTATGTGTGCGCGGCGTGTCATTTTGAGGAGACCGTGTCACGCATGTGTCACGTGCCACTTTATTGTATGTCAGTTGCTAACCCAACGTTTGACGAATTAACCCTCAGAAATCGGTGAGTTAAAATATTAGCAATTTAACCCTATGTATACCCTTAACTCGGGGCCATGCAAGACAAATTAATGATTTAACTCGGGGTTAGTCCATACCTCCGAGTTATACACGTTAACCCAAGATCGCGCAATTGGGCCTCAGTCACATAACACTATAAACCGTATCGCTTACTTTTTTTGTATCCATTCTAGATATCATTTACCAATGAAACACGCAATGGTATGCAAAGTTGGCCATAAACAGTCATTTTATTGTGATATCTAGGTGCACACGTAGTTGGACCGATAAACTTGGCGACACACGTTTTTCTATAGTAAACGCTGCATGCGCCATATCTCTTTAGTGAAGAACACAATAGGGTCAAAATATTACTGTCAAAACACATAAAAATAGGAGCGTAGCTCATGTACATTTCATTTTTATTTCCGAAGTTATAACGACGAGAAGTTTTAGTCCTTTTTTGAATTTCCGAGATTAAGGCGTGCCCATTATAACGTCACGCGACAATGTTTGGGTGCGAACGAGAGCGCGACTGTCGAATGAGTAGGGTTATGACGTATGCGGTCACCCGCGTTATACGCACTTTGATCGTAAATATTAGTCATTTCTTGAAATATAAAAAATATAAAAACACCGTTTTTTTTCGTATTTTTATGTAGATTTATTGAAAGTAGAAAAACGTTTGTCAGACCCATTATGACATCTATATGTTCAACGCAATAATGAGGTGAACTTCTAGTCAGCAATTCTCTTACTGTTCGATGCCTACTTCACCAACTTCTCATTGGGACGTGACGAATTGTCACAAAACAATGTTTTATTTTTGGTGTTAACTCGTAATTTTGATTTCAGCCAACACGTGTAGCCCCACCGGTAAAGAAGAAGAGAAAGAAGAGCCCTACCCGGGATTCGACATAAATATTGTACACTAGCTGTGTCACCCGGCTTCGCTCGTCAAACAACCGTTGCACCTTACAAATTTGACTCATACCCCTTAAAAGAGTACCGTTTTAACATTACCCATCCCCATCCTGAACCTTATCCCTAATTAGTTATCAAATATTTACATTCAAATTTTCATTCCCTATTTTACACCCTTAAGGGTAGAATTTTGTAAAATCCTAAAATACGTGTTTATTTATTTTAATTCAGAAGTAGGTATGTGAAGTTTGGTGTTGCTTTGGATAAATATTTAAAGCAATTAGCTAGCATGCTAACTTTCATATAAATATTAATTTAGTGAAAAAAGACAACTTGTTTTAGGACGGGGATTGAACCCGTGACTTTTGCCTAACCAAGACAATGTTCTAGCCACTGAACTACCAGATCCGTACCGAAACAAGTTAATTAAAATTTGGTGTTCCTATTTTTGAAAATGGAAATTGAAATTTGAAATGCCTTTGAACCCCTATTTTACCCCTTTATAGGTAAAATTAGGCAAAACCGCGAAACACGTGTCCATTTATTTGTAACCGGAAAACGGGTACGTAATTTTATGTTTCCAAGTAGGAAAATTACGAACTTGCATACAACCGTTTATACATTATTTTACCACCTTAGGGTTGGAAATTCTAAAAACCTTTTCTTAGTGGGTGTCTAATATAGAAGTCTAACTCACCATAAACATTTCAAATTTGTAGGTTCAAGCGCTTACGCTGGACGTTGATTATAAGAATGATTCACCCAGTAATTTCATCAATAAAAGACAACCTCTATTTTACCTCTTTATATATAAAGTTTTGCGAAACCGCGATACACATGTCCATTTATTTGTACTTCGGAATAATATTAATCTCATGTCTCTTAACTTTGAAAATACGAACTTTCATACAATCGTTTATCCCTTATTTTACCCCCTTAGGGAATTGAGTGAATTGTAGCGATTGGCTACTTATGTCGTTCACACGCGGTCACTCTGGAATAATCATCGGCATCTGTCGTTTTGTGCATGTCTTGGTTACTAGTTAATGTAAAGAGTTATATTATGTGAGATAACAGCCAGCTTGACAATCAATGTCACTTGGTGAAACAGGACAATTTAGCGTCCCGAGGATTGTTTCGGAACATCGGGACGGCTAACTAAAAACGGGACGGTCCCGTTCAGAACGGGACGTATGGTCATGTTAGTAATACAAACAAATTTGTATAAGTAAGATTTGTACAAAATATGTAATTTTATTTTATTATATTTTTTGATTAATCAATTTTTGTTTTATTTAATCACTCCTATAATCACGTTTTAAAAGTTCGAAGCTTCTTTCGCAACGTTAGGGAAAATGTTCAGAGGGTTTTTTTACGACGTGCACACCGATCGATATGTACGAGTAGGTATGTTTGAACTGAGGGACGCTCTTTGCCGCAAAACTGAAATAGTATGTTTTAGTAGTAGTCTTAAAAAAATTGTAGAACAAATCTTCGAATTTGTAAAGAAATATAGCAAAAACTACAGCCCTTAAAGTGTGGTCCCTCAGTTCTAACAGCCCAACAGCCAGATCTAGGAAAGTATCTGCGAGATTAAGGAATTGTGACTACAGACATTTAGTAGAACACTTGTAAAACACAAGAATAACCGACCAAAAACATCAAAGATAACAAATATATAACTGAACTATGGCCCTCACACCACACATGTAAGAAAAATATCTTGAGAATATTATCCAATCAAATTGATAAAATCTTTCCTTTTCTACATAAAGTTTTAGTAGATCTCATAAACCATTTTGTAAAAACAAATAGAGAAAATGTATCGACGCAATTCGATGATAGCGATTGAAAACTGGTCCCTCAATCCTCACATCCACTGACACTGTATGTACATGGTAACACTGAAAATGTTTAGAACTGGCCAGAAAGAAATATTGCTAATGAAAACTTTTTTTGAACTTCAATTATAGAACTCTTTAGAAATTTTCGGTCAATGATTTATTATGACTTTCGTTGTGGGCTTACTCAACAACAAAGCTATGATAGGATGAAAGCGATTAGCATTTCATAATGAAGCCCCATCTCGTGCCATTATTTACAATTGGTTTAACGAGTTTAAGCGTGGATGTAGCAATCTCAGTGATGATCCGCGTGAGGGACGTCCTTTAACAGCGACTACTGAAGATAACATCAGTGCTGTGCGACGTATGATTTGTACCAGATGAATTCCCCATACTTTAACAGACGACCAGAAACGCCTTCGCATGGACTGGTGTCGCGAAATGTTAGATAAATTCAACGGCGGTGACTCAAATGCTGTATTTGACATCGTCACGTCCAGAAACCAAAAGACAATCAGCTCAGTGGGTGTTTCCTTTTGAGGATCAGCCAACTAAGGTAAAGAAAGGAAGAAGTCAAGGAAAAAAGATGATAACCTCGTTCTTTGGTCGGAAAGGTCATTTCGCGACAGTTATGCTAGAAGATGGAAGGACAGTTACTGCAGACTGGTACGTCAATCGCTGTTTGCCTGTTGTCTTGGAAAAAATTCGACAGCAGCGCCCTCGAAGCAGGATTCTTCTTCACCACGACAATGCTTCAGCGCACTCCGCAAAACGGACTGTTGAATATTTGACTATGGCAGGTGTCGAGATAATGAGTCATCCGCCATACAGTCCCGACCTGGCGCCCTGCGACTTTCATTTATTACCAAGAACTAAAGATAAACTTCGAGGCATTCGCTTTACGAGCCCTGAAGATGCCGTGAAAGCGTACGAAAATGCCATAGAAGAGACCCCTAAGGAAGAATGGGCCCACAGCTTTTCTCAGTGGTTCCATCGAATGCGACGATGTGTAGAGAGGAACGGAGATTACTTCGAAAAACAAAGTATTAGCAACTTTCTACATTAAGCCGTTTTTTATTTTCTAAATATTTTCAGTGTTACCCACGTACCAGCCGCTTGATGAGAGAAATATCAACAAATCTATTGTACTTTTCTTTTAAAATCTTACCACTATATAATAGGTATCAGAAATTGTAGATTTATTACTTCTTAGCTGAGAAAACATTATTTTATTAATCCTATGATTACAATAGATGGAATAGGGTGACCACACAATGAAACAAACTGGACCGTACTGTTTTTTATTATAAATAGCATTACAGATAACGAAAACAAGTTTGTACCACTAAGTTAATGATTCACAATACCTTAATCTTGCAGATACATCCTAGATCTGGCTGATGGGCTGTGAGAACTGAGGGACCACACTTTGAGGGCAATAGTTTTTGCTATATTTCTTTACAAATTCCTTACAGATATGTTCTACATTTTTTTTAATACTGCTACTATAACATACTATTTCAGTTTTGCGACAAAAGAGCAAGGCCTCTCAGTTCACACATACATGGTATATACACATCAGTCCTGCGTGAGGGATCTTCGTTTAGTGCAGTGGTAATAGCAGTAATAGACCGTTTTAATTGATAGAGATTGTAAGCCTGGATATGTCAGATGATGCATGAAAGTAAATTAAATGTTTGGAAATATGATCACTTCGAAAATTTTGCCGTGACGTTGGTACTACGTATTGATACCACGTAAATATTGATAGGCAACATGGTAGGTTTTAATGTAAGTCTCAGCATTTTGCTGGAAAAGGGCGTACTCTATTGGTTAACTTTTTTTCAAAACTATTCGCTTTTCAAAATTATTCTACCGCGTCTTTATAAAGAAAAGAAAGGGTAGAACTTGGGAACAAGAGCAAAGGGGCCTCGCATATGCGACTTTGCCCACGTGTATATTAGTTCACGCTACGCCTCTGGTACCCAGAATTGTAAGGAGGGAAACGAGTGCACTGACAAGTTATGCTGCGAATACACTGAGATGGAGATTTGACGAAGGTAAATAAAACACATCTCGTATCTATATAATTATACTTATAGCTATTTTATATACACGATTGGCTAAAAGGTCTTAGAAACCAGGCCATATAAGGAAAAAAAATACACTAGATATTATAAAAAAAAACTATTTACAATAATGTACAACTATTGCTTATTATTATATTATTTATAGGAGATATTTATATGTCACTAGTGGACCCCCGCGGCTTCACCCGTGGCATACTTCGGACTCCGTGACGCCCAATTAGTCCCATCGTACCTACATTAATTCTACAATAATGTACGTAAATTTGTCGATTTGTTCACATTTATGATTACTGCTACAGTCTTTGACGATAAATGGGCTACATAACACAAAAGACTTACATATGAAGACCACACGTGAGCAGATTGCTCAAAACGAAAAAGTCAAAAGTACGGATACCCAGACGTGCGTGTACGAAGCGATTAATTAATCTGCAGGAAGAGAAAGTATGCATGTATCGCGAAGCCTGGCGAGCTGTCCTCTCTGACTACCCCGTCAAGAATACAACGTGAAGATGATGATAGTATCGTAATTTAAAAAAAAAGACTGCGAAAACTGAAGGTACTATTGGATCTAGACAACTTATAACCATACTTCTTCTGTTCTATATTTACAGAAAATATTTATAAACACAAATATTTAATCCGATTTATGATTAGAAACGGTGGCGACCACCGCCACGTAGCGGATAGCTAACGAACTATACTAACGGCACGCTATGATGGCCGTTTCGACGTTTGTCCTTTCATGAAGTTTTGTATTAATTTTAATTACATTTTATTTGTAGAAATATGTGAATAGTCGACCACATTAGAGGGTATTTATACTACAGTAGAAAACACGAGTACCTACTTATGTAAAACAAGTAAAATATCATCAGTATTGAAATATGTCAAAACGGCCATCGTAGCGTGCCGCTAGTATAATAATAAAGTAATATTACTGTTTTTTAAGGGGAAACTAGTCAGTTTTATTTCCATACAAACTTGGTTGGATGATAACTCAAAAAATTAAGGTTGTATGGCTAAAAATAGGACATACGTGAATTATTACTATATTTGTATGGAGTCAAAATCATAATAATTTCAATAGTTCCAAGAGTTAGGGAGTCGCTAAACTTTCAAATTTAAGGAAATTTTGTATGAATATTCGCGCGTAAAAGCGTATTTAGAGAAAATAAATTAAAAAAAAAACAAATTCGAACTTGGCATAGAATATATTAGATTCTTTTATTTGTATTGACGGAGCCAGAGTTATAAATTTCACAAACAAAAAAAACTTAATACAAATAAATGTCTATAGGATTAGGCTGTATGGACCAAGTTTCCTTTGCCTGCCCAAGATGACCGAAGACAACTAACAACAATGTCTATGGGATTTTCCGCTGTTTCAAAAAGCGATATTACCCACAAAAAATAACAAAAGCGCGCGCTTTTTAAATCTTTCATTGCTATAGAATTTTAAAGTTAAGTATGTTTTACTAAAATATGATCTATTATCGACAAGACTATTACGCTCCGCTACAATATATGGCGCTATAGAAATTTCTAGGTTACAGAAAGTTTTTGAAGTGAAACTTTTTTATCGACGTTTGTTGAAGTGAAACTTCTTTATCGATGTTTGTTGAAGTGAAACTTCTTTATCGACGTATGTTGAAGTGAAACTTCTTTATCGACGTATGATTTTTCTTAAGGCTTTCATTTTCTTAAGCCTTATCTACCCAAATTTGTTGGAGTTGTCAGTAGTAGAAAAATAATATGTCGTAAAGAAGTTTCACTTCTTACCTGTGTACCCTGGTACACACAATTTTTTTTTATTTGAAATCTCTATCTACCCTCACAAGTTGGGTACCTCATTCCTTCAAATCATCAATCAGCGTCCCAGCGACCTTTTATAAGTCATCGGTCTGTCAGTTCGTCCTACAGTAGTTATTCAGTACCGGTCTCCACTTCAAAATTGTTTCTTCTATCGGTTATTGGTACTTCTACAGATGCAGCCCATAGCACTTTACCGTGCTTGCTCTATGAGCTGTGTCAACCAATCTGGTTCTCCTTTTAGGATATCTCTTTTGAGTTAATCCTTCAAAAATATTCCAAGCTCGATAGCTCCAGGTCTTCGAGGGTATAGACTAGCCCTAATAAGTGACCACTTTTCAGCGCTACGGGTTAAAAACAGTGGTTATAAATTGCGTTAAACGCACGATACCTAGTACCTATATTATAACCCAAATAATCCACCGGTTTCATCGATAATCATATTTTCGCTGCCTTCATTGGAGTCGCCTGGAAATAAAATTGCCTTTTATACAAATATATTATATTTGAAAATTTATTTTTAAAAATTAGGTTAGGTGACCCCCCCCTCTGGCTTCGCCCGTGACATACTTCGAACTCCCGATGCACCTATTTAATCCCGTAGCTTTTAAATTCTACAATAATGCAATAAAATTTGCCCGATTTGTCGACATTTATGACTACTGCTCCGCTCTCCAGCGAAGTAGCGTGATGATATATAGCCTATAGCCTTCCTCGATAAATGGGCTATATTACACAAAAATATTTTTTCAAATACGTACTTCCTGAGATTAGAGCGTTCAACCAAACAAACTCTTCAGCTTTATAATATTAAGCATAGACAACTCATTTATTGAGAAAGTGGCGTATATAGCCTATAATATACGCCACTACCCTGTAGCGGCGCAGTAATCATAAATGTCATATTGGGCAATCCAAATTGGGCAAATTTTCATACATTACTGTAAAAGTACTAATTGACGAGATTTTGATTATTATTTAATCCTACTATCCTACTAATATTATAAACGCGAAAGTTAGTAAGAATGGATGATTGTTACTCTTTCACGCAAAATCTACAGAATAGATTTTGATGAAACTTTACGATAATATAGCTTACACATCAGAATAACACATATGCTACTTATATCCCGGGAACGAATTCCTGTGGGAAACGGGAACGGGAGAACTTCACCACGCGTGCGGAGCTGCGGGCGTCAACTAGTATTATTTAATGAAAGTGTCAGCGTTAAGCTGGAAAAGGTCCTGCTCCGTTGGTTTGGACACGTCCAACGAATGAGTGAGGAACGATTGACGAAGAATATATATTGTGCGAAAGTAGAGGGCAGAAGGAGTCATAGTAGGCCGAGACTTACATGAGCAGATTGCTTAACAACGGAAAAGTCAAAAGTACTCGGATACCCAGACGTGCATGTATGAAGCGATTAATGAATCTACAGGAAGCGAAAGAAGTATGCATGGATCGATAAGACTGGCGATCTGTGCTCGCTGACTAACCCGTCAGGGATACAGCGTGAAGATAGTTAGTTAGTTTGCGGCGAAGTATGTGACATACTTCGAACCCACTAGTGAAGCTAATGGAGCCAGCTGACTCCAGTAGCTTCACTATTGGATTCTTAGGTCCGTATTCTAGAATGTTTATCAACACTCAAGCAACACTTGAGAGTAAATTTTATAAGGCAAAATCTAGTATCAAGCGTCGATCGAGTATTGAGAAACGTTCTGGAATACGGGCCTTAGTCAATAATATTTCCCGCGGTCTCAGTGTTCTGTAAACGATCACTGAGTTACACAACTTTCACTATGGCTGGCCCTCGGATGGGTGACCACTTTGTAGCATTTACATTTGCGAGCGTTTCCGTGCTTCGGAAGGCACGTTAAGCCGTTGGTCCCGGTTGAAAATTTCAACAGCAGGTAGCTACAACCTGCGCCTGTCTATTTCAACACGGCACTGGGCTCACCACCTGTTACGTGGGACAGGAATCCACACGGTGAAAAGTGGGCATATAGTATGCCTCTGCCACCCCTTCGGGGATAAGGCGTGATCGATATTTATAAATTATGAAAAATATACTCACCAGCGATCTCCACAACTTCATACACCTCAGCCTCTGGAGGCCACTGCGATTGAATTTGTTCAGCTTCTATCGTATTATGTTCAAATAGATCTGATATGCGTACTAGATCATGTTCATTATGCTTTTCATCATCATCATCATCATCACTGTTATCGTTAATATCATCCGTTAAATTTAGCACTTGCTCATAAAATTGCTTGGTCGACTTGAATTTCTTTGACAACGCACTATTCAATAATGTACTGTTATTTACACGTTTCTTCGGTACTTCCATTTCATTTGGTTTATCTTTTATAGATATATCTAAATTGACATTCTCTATAGGTGCTTCATTTATTTTTATTGTGATTTCTACTATGTTTTCAGACTGGTCATCCATTTTCCTTTTTTCTATTGTATTATCGGGTTTATCATTTTCATTACACGATTGGATTGCAGATTTCGAAATTACTTTTGATTTGTAATTATTTTTATAGTGATTCATATATTTATTATTTATATCTTTATTTACTGATATCTCTTGTTCGTTGGGTGTAACTGGGTCAGTTTTATTTGATGCATTATTGTTATATACTTCTATGAAAACTTTTTTCTTTTCTACACTTTGATCCGTTAGTACCAGATTCTTTGCTTTGACCATTTCTAATTCTTCCGATTTTATTTTAACTCTAAGTGGGGATTTACCTGAAAATATGGCAGATTGCAGATTAGGCTCACCTAAATAAATAACACACTCATATAACTCATTATTTGAGTGCCTCAGTGGTGAGTGTCGTTATAAAGGTTGCAGCTTCGGATTGGGATTAGGTTAGCAAGCCTGAGGATGACGGGTCGGCTGATCGCCGTTCTTACAGAAGCAGGTGCTGAACGGTGACGTGAGAGCTATACGTACATCTTTCACCTCATGGAAGTGGGATAACACCTGAAACCCCAAAGAAGTTTCTTACTTCTTCAGCGGGTCAATCCGCAAAGAAGTAAGAACTTCTTTAGGGGGTTCAGATGTTATCTCTAAAATTCGAACCACAAAAAAGTGGCATAATATAAGAACCCTCCCTGAGATGGCCGCGGTAGTGGACACATTCTATTGGGAGCGCTGGGGTTATCCTTTCGATGGCTCACCCTGGACTCTCGGCCATAGGCAAATGGAATATAAATAATTTAAAATGTTCATTCACAATGACTAGACATCGTTGGGCCTTAGAATAAAAAAAAACTAAAAATGTATATATATTTGACCGTCCGAGACTACCAGGACTTTAATTGGTCGTGCTAATTAGTGTCTAGCACATAAGACATTTTAGCCTTTTTGAAACCACCTCACTAAAAAGGCAACGGTTCAAAATTTCTTCCAAATTTAACATATAAAATTGACACTGTTTATTAAATTAAAATTTCCGTGCTTCGAAAGGCACGTTAAGCCGTTGGTCAAGATTGCCAGTAAATGGCAGTCGTTAAACCTGGTTGAAGGCCTTA
Organism: Thumatha senex; assembly: GCA_948477245.1. Lineage (NCBI taxonomy): Eukaryota > Metazoa > Arthropoda > Insecta > Lepidoptera > Erebidae > Thumatha > Thumatha senex. The sequence continues at coordinate 2,421,285 of OX419751.1, forward strand.
TGTGCGGCTTGAAAAAAATCAACAGCAGGTCGCCACTGCCTGCACCTATCCATTTCAACACGTCAATGAGCTCACCACTCGTTACGTAGGACAAAAATGCAAACGGTGAAATGAGGGCGTATAGTATGCCTCTGCATACCCATTCGATCATAAAGGCGTTACAATATCTATGTATGTAAAAATGTATAGTGCTTTCTTATTTTTTATTGCGTTCCTAGGCAAAGGTGTCGCTACCGTAATACCATTGATTACGTCATTTGAAGGTTAAATGAAGGTGGTTCATATTTTGTCTGAAATAATAAGTAATTTTGTATTTAAATTAAAACAGTTCAACAATGCCCATGATATTGACTTACCATCATAAACCTTATGGTTTCCCTTATTCACAAAAATATGATGTTTTAACAGAACTGCATTGAAGAATTCTTCACCGCACACACACAGATATCTATTCTGTTCCGCTTTAGCCTCGGGTGAATGGTCTCCATGAATGTGCTGCCTCATTTCTTCTCTCGTACTACACATAGTTCTACATAGCACACAGATTTGTAACTCATTCACCATAATGACTCCTCTGAATAAATTAACAACCTTTTTGTTATAGCCAGTTCTTAAAGAAGTACCGGGTACGAAATAGCTTAAAACTTTTTTCATCTCCTCATTACTTTCTTCTGCCAATTTTACAGTTTTTATATGTGTTTTTACGTGACTATGGAAAAGTCTTTCCTTATCCGTTTCATAATTGCAGATGTTACAAGAGAAATACCCCGGATGTGAATCGACATGTTCCAGAACTTGCTCATAATCATCGAATATCATGAAACAAATAGGGCATACGCCAGTACTAAACAAAAAATGATTTTGAAAATGGAACCACAATGTGTCTAATTTGACCCTTCTTTTGCATATCGGTATTGGACAATAAGTTGTTTTATGTTTTTTTTCTTCTTTTGTATATAGGTGAAAAGACGAAATATGGGCACCGAGTAGGATTTTATTAAAAAAGAGGCCATTGCAGTACGCGCATATGAATATCTCTCGTTTCACTCTTACAGAGTCTGGTGCACTAAGTAAGTGATTTGTCTTTATATGCATTATTAGAGCTTCCTTGCTTTCTTGTTTATACATGCATATCTGAAAATAAAATCAAAAAGTCTTAAACTAGTGGTTCTGTGAACCGTAGACTTCGGAATATATTTTTTTTATCAATTTAAAAAAAATCGACATATTTTTTTTTGTTTTGAGCGCTCTTGCCAACCACTACGGGACCATTTCCCCACCCCTGCCTTCATTTCCCCCCAGTCGAAAAACCTCGCTAAAAGTTGTTGGCAAATCCGATGAAAAATTCGACCAGTAGACTGTATGGACGGACGGACGACGCTCGCTTCGCTCGCCTCCTCAGTCAATAATTAGTCGTGGCAGTGCTCATGGCCCCGCTAACTCAATGTTCAGTTAATGATCACTGCGTTAAACAACTTTCGCTATAGCTGGTCCTTGGATGGGTGACCACTTTGTGGCATTTATATTTGCGAGCGTTTTCCGTGCTTCGGAAAACACGCGTTAAGCAGTTATTCCCGGTTGCCAGTAACATGGCAGTTGTTAATCCCAGTTGAAGGCCTTATGGGTGGCTTGATAAATTTCAACAGCAGGTCGCCACAACCTGCATCTGTCTATTTCAACACAGCAATGGGCTCACCACCTGTTACGTGAGACAAAAATGCATACTGTGACATGGGGGTGTATAGTATGCTGCCCAAAGGCGTGACGATATGTATGTACGAGTATGTCTGTAAGTCAAACAAACCAAGTCCTTCCTATATTTTATTGACTGGATTTTTGCTCTAAGAACCCTGAGATTGCGGTTCATCCCACCCAAGACAAATCTCTTTGATTAGCACGTTGATTAATTCTGTGTTTAGGTGTAATTATAACTTTATCTGCTGTGGTGGTGCAGTGGTAGTATATGCAACTCCCTCGCTAAAGTCCCAGATTTGGTTCCCCCGTTGTAACCAATATTGGTGTGATCTACAAATGTTTGTTTCGGAGTTTGGGTGTTTGCTGTGTAAATATTATACATAGCAGACACCCACACTATGAGAGAAACACTTGTATATCACACCAATATTTCTTACCCAAACTCCGTATTTCAAAATGTATTAGTATGTTTATCAGTTGTCTAGATCCCATAATTTATAAGCTTCTTAAGATTTCTGTTATGGGATAATTTTTTTTAAAATAATTAATTTCGAAATATTATTATTATCTATGGCAGTGTTTCTCTTATATGCTGTCCAAGTTAAATATTGTGTCAGTTCTAGACTGGGGTGAAACTACTCAAAATACATGATGTCCAATTTCACCGCAAAGACGACACAATAAGCTCCATTTGGAGCAATTATTTCCCATCACATCACACTTGATAGCAGAGATGATAGAAAGTGCTAGGCGACCTTCACATATCACCGAACTGGGTGACCTTTCACCCACAACTGAACAAGGCAACCTTTCACCCATAGTCAACTTGGTCGACCTTTCAGCCATAGCCGAATTGGGCAATGGTGTTCTAACATTGTAGGCTATAAGGTTCTATTTCAGTATTAGTTAATGCTACATTCAAGACTAACATTTTAAACTAGAACAAAGTTTTGAACTCTAACATCCGTATTCCAGAACGTTTCTCAATACTCAATCGACGCTTGAGAGTAGATTTTATAAGGCAAAATCTAGCCTCAAGTGTTGATTGAGTATTGATAAACGTTCTGGAATACAGACCTTAGACTAACAAAGTTTTAAAGTCTAGTTATTTTCTTTGACTATATGTAATCAGAGAAAATACCTAGAGTTTAAGTTTGAGAAACATGCTTTATTTCAAAAATGTTAGTCTAGAATGTAGGATTAAGGCCATAACCTTAGATAACTTATTTAAATTTAAGGCAAACTAAGTTTAGTCGACTGTTCTCACATAAATCCAAAGGAACAATGTAAGTGTAATTTTAATATTGTAAGCCACACCTACATTTTACCATTGACTTTCTTGCTAGATTCTTCTTAAAGTGTAGGATGCCCTTAGAACTGGCAACTAGAATAGCTCTAATTTTGATATGATTTTTAACATAACATTGATTTTGTTTTTGTTTTGTATAAATTCATTACTATATAATTGGTCAAACATCATGTCATCATCAAACTAATGTAATTACTGGCGGTTAGAAAAGAGTGGCCATGAGTTTTATTCCCAGGTTCTTCCTCATGCTCTACCTATTGCTTTGCGAATCTAGCAGTAAATGTAAATGAAGAAGCAATAATCTTGACGTTCTTATGTGTTACTTTGTGACCTACATGAATAAGGATATTTCATTCATTCACAGTTGGAAGACTCAAAAGAACTAAAGTTGACAGTACTATAGTATTAGGACACAACTAAGATTATGGTGATAAGCTCCTAAATGTCTTATTTTTTTCCGACACTTCCAAGAAATTTTGATATGTTCTAGCTAATGTACACAAAAACTTAACGAGTTATATACAGAAACTTTCCAGTTTACCGCAAAAGGCAGACAGACGCGGCAAAGGACTTTGTATTATAATGTGTAGTGATAATCAAGCTACGAGTTGTAGGAAGAATAATTCATTTACCAGACACATGTTATTTTTTTTATGTTTCATAAGTTCCCACAATTGAACGGAGTGATCAGTTCTTCTGTGTATTTCTACGTCTGCTTCCATGTCCCAAGCCTTGGAGGGAGCCCCGTCTTCGCAGAGGTCACAATAATAATATTTCTTTACTCTGCCTTTTGTATCTTTTGTGGGCGTTTTAAGAAATGTTTCGCCGTAATAATGGAACATTTTTATAATATTGATTAGGGAGACTCAACTTCAACTTTTAGAGCTTGAGGCAAAGAAAAAGTTAGATAAACAATCAATACACTTCAATAATACAATACAATAGATTAGCAGAGCAGCAGAACAACCCGACGCGGAACCGGAACGCACCGCACGTTCAGGGTCCCTTATCTCTCTTTCTCTCTTAATGTAACACATGTGAAATTTCCCCAGGGAGGCAATTCTCGTTTTCTTCGAAATAATCTCGAATTCGAGTTCACTCTTCGAATCCTTTTTCGACCATAAAATCTCGTATATCGAGATGGTTTTTTCGAATGTCTTATTCTTACCACTATTCGAACTAAAGTTCGAGATTATTGTGTGAAATGTTGCCATTTAAGAACCATGTCACATTACGATGCGTTCCGTTCGACACGTTTCAGCCGGTTTTAAAACGGTTACAACAAGACTACTCTTACAAAATGTTCTAAAAGTTTTTTAATCTTATTTTACACGTTATAAACAATAATTACGTATTTTAAAGTAATTATTAAAGGAAAAAATATTGTAAACTGCATAATAAATGTTACTTAATGTATATTTTAAAAATAGCTTATACCGTCCCGTAAAATGAAAAATATCTGAATGTGTCGCTGTCACTGTCACTGTGTGTTGTCTATATTATTGAAGACTGAGTTATTTGTAAACTGCTGAAACATCGGCGACGACGTGTTTGAAATTGAAGCGAGTTGCAATATGTTTTGCACGTATTAAACTATTAATTCATCACTCATTGTGATATTTATTAAATGTAAAATGTAATATAATGCTAATTTAGGGTCGGTCACTGAAGAAATGTCCGAAGATTATACTGATTCGACTTCGAAATCTGCGTCTCGACTGCTACCAACCATTCGAAGCAACTCGAGTGGCTTCCCTTCGAGAAAAGTCGAGTTCGTGATTTGCAGAATAGCTAAACATCAATAAAACTCGTATAAAGTTCGAATTCGAGATTTATCTCGAAATCGAGACTGTTTCGAAGGCATGAGAATTGCGGTCCTGATCTGATTTTATTTTTCCTGGGCTAACACACGACCGGATTTGATCCGACCAGACAGCGGATTTGATTGGCCGCCCGACCAAATCTTACCGTCTGTAGAGCAGTCCGGCGGACATAATTATTATTAATTGAGTCCGCCTCGATCCGCATCGGATATGATCAATGTTGTCGTTCTAGCTACTTTGTCGTAATTTCCCCAGATTTAATTTAATTTTTCTCCAAATAGACACTTTTTCATGATTTTTTTCCCAATGTTGCCATCTTAGTTACTTTGTCAAAAATGTCCCCAGTACCGATTATACCTTTCCCCAAAAAAATACTTTTTCATAAATTTTTTGCCAGAAAGAAAAAAGAGCTACGTTAATACATAACGTAGTGTTTATTTACTCTATGTAGAGGAATACTATGCATACCAGTTATCTACATAGATAAGTAAAATTGAAATGTGTGTGTGTGTAATTTCAAATTTGCAGCTTTTCACTAAATGCATATAAAATAATATACTTTATTAGAAACTTATCATTTCCACAAAAGTTCCTAAAAAAAAAAAATATTTCCCTAGAATAGGGAAAAGCCCCTAATCTGAACACCCTGTCTGGTCGTCTGGTCGTCCGGTGCGGTCTGATCCGGCCGTCTGTTGCGACAACAGATTTGGTCGGCAGACTCGGCGGATCAAATCTGTCGAGGTCTGGCAGACCAAATTTGGTCGTTTGTTAAGACCATAAAGCCCTAAAAGCCCTAATAGCGTTAACACACGTTCAGATTTGGTCTGCCGGACCTCGACAGATCTGATCCGCCGAGTCCGCCGACCAAATCTGTTGTCGCAACAGGCGACCGGATCAGACCGCACCGGACGACCAGACGACCAGACAGGGTGTACAGATTAGGGGCTTTTTCCCTATTCTGGGGTAAAATTTTTTTTAAGGAACTTTTTTGGAAATGAAAGGTTTCTAATAAAGTATATTATTTTATATGCTTTTAGTGAAAAGCTGCAAATTTGAATTACACACACACACATTTCAATTTTACTTATCTATGTAGATAACTGGTATGCATAGTATTCCTCTACATAGAGTAAATAAACACTACGTTATGTATTAACGTAGCTCTTTTTTCTTTCTGGCAAAAAAAATATGAAAAAGCAATTTTTGGGGAAACGTAAAATCGGTACTGGGGACATTTTTGACAAAGTAACTAAGATGGCAACATTGGGAAAAAAATTATGAAAAAGTGTCTATTTGGAGAAAAATTTAATTTAATCTGGGGAAATTTACGACAAAGTAGCTAGAACGACAACATTGATCATATCCGATGCGGATCGAGGCGGACTCAATTAATAATAATTATGTCCGCCGGACTGCTCTACAGACGGTAAGATTTGGTCGGGCGGCCAATCAAATCCGCTGTCTGGTCGGATCAAATCCGGTCGTGTGTTAGGGCTTTAACTTTTTTAGGCTTTAAATTTTTCTCCAAATAGACACTTTTTCATAATTTTTTTCCCAATGTTGCCATCTTAGTTACTTTGTCAAAAATGTCCCCAGTACCGATTTTACCTTTCCCCAAAAATTGCTTTTTCATATTTTTTTTGCCAGAAAGAAAAAAGAGCTACGTTAATACATAACGTAGTGTTTATTTACTCTATGTAGAGGAATACTATGCATACCAGTTATCTACATAGATAAGTAAAATTGAAATGTGTGTGTGTGTAATTCAAATTTGCAGCTTTTCACTAAAAGCATATTAAATAATATACTCTTTTAGAAACCTTTCATTTCCAAAACAGTTCCTTAAAAAAAAATTTTACCCCAGAATAGGGAAAAAGCCCCTAATCTGTACACCCTGTCTGGTGGTCTGGTCGTCCGGTGCGGTCTGATCCGGTCGTCTGTTGTGACAACAGATTTGGTCGGCGGACTTGGCGGATCAGATCTGTCGAGGTCCGGCAGACCAAATCTGAACGTGTGTTAACGCTATAATAGAGCTAACACACGACCGGATTTGATCCGACCAGACCGCGGATTAGATTTGCCACCCGACCAAATCTTACTGTGTGTACAGCAGTCCGGCGGACATAATTATTATTCATTGAGTCTGCTTCGATCCGCATCGGATATGATCAATGTTGCCGTTCTAGCTACTTTGACATACATTTTCCCAGATTTAATTTAATATTTTTCCAATAAGACACTTTTTCATATTTGTTTTCCTATGTTGCCATTATAGTTAGTTTGTCAAAAATGTCCCCAGTACCGATTTTACATTTCCCCAAAAATTTACATATTCGTATATTTTTCCCCAGAAAGAAAAAAGAGCTACGTTAATACATAACGTAGTGCTTTATTACTCTATGGAGAGGAATGCTATGCATACCAGTTATCTACACAGATAAATAAAAATGAAATGCGTGTGTGTGTGTGTAATTTCAATTTAGCAGCTTTTTACTAAGTGCATATAAAAGTATATACTTTATTAGAAACTTTTCATTTCCCCAAAAGTTCCTTACATAATTAATTATTATTATCTGAGTCTGCCTCGATCCGCATCAATCCGGATCAATGTTGCCGTTCTAGCTACTTTGTTGTAAATTTCCCCAGATCTAATTTAATTTTTTCTCAAAAAGACACTTTTTTATACATTTTTTCCCAATGTTGCAGTCTTAGTTAGTTCGTCGTAAATATTCCCAGAACTGATTTTACTTTGCCTAAAAATATTCTATTTCGTACATTTTTCCCCATAAAGGAAAAAGAACTCCGTTAATACATAGCTTATTTGCTTTATGGAAAGGAATACTTCGCAATCCAGTTATCTACACATAAATAAAATTGAAATGTTAGTTTATAATTTCAAATTAACACTTTTTCACTAAAAGCATATAAAAGTATATTTTAAACGTACCTTATTACGTAATTTTCCTTTTCCCAAAAGTTCCCTAAAATTTTAATTTTACCCCAGAATAGGGAAAAAAGCTCCCAATTTGGACACCCTTTCTGGTCGTCTCCAAATAGACACTTTTTCATAATTTTTTTCCCAATGTTGCCATCTTAGTTACTTTGTCAAAAATGTCCCCAGTACCGATTTTACCTTTCCCCAAAAATTGCTTTTTCATATTTTTTTTGCCAGAAAGAAAAAAGAGCTACGTTAATACATAACGTAGTGTTTATTTACTCTATGTAGAGGAATACTATGCATACCAGTTATCTACATAGATAAGTAAAATTGAAATGTGTGTGTGTGTAATTCAAATTTGCAGCTTTTCACTAAAAGCATATTAAATAATATACTCTTTTAGAAACCTTTCATTTCCAAAACAGTTCCTTAAAAAAAAATTTTACCCCAGAATAGGGAAAAAGCCCCTAATCTGTACACCCTGTCTGGTGGTCTGGTCGTCCGGTGCGGTCTGATCCGGTCGTCTGTTGCGACAACAGATTTGGTCGGCGGACTTGGCGGATCAGATCTGTCGAGGTCCGGCAGACCAAATCTGAACGTGTGTTAACGCTATAATAGAGCTAACACACGACCGGATTTGATCCGACCAGACCGCGGATTAGATTTGCCACCCGACCAAATCTTACTGTGTGTACAGCAGTCCGGCGGACATAATTATTATTCATTGAGTCTGCTTCGATCCGCATCGGATATGATCAATGTTGCCGTTCTAGCTACTTTGACATACATTTTCCCAGATTTAATTTAATATTTTTCCAATAAGACACTTTTTCATATTTGTTTTCCTATGTTGCCATTATAGTTAGTTTGTCAAAAATGTCCCCAGTACCGATTTTACATTTCCCCAAAAATTTACATATTCGTATATTTTTCCCCAGAAAGAAAAAAGAGCTACGTTAATACATAACGTAGTGCTTTATTACTCTATGGAGAGGAATGCTATGCATACCAGTTATCTACACAGATAAATAAAAATGAAATGCGTGTGTGTGTGTGTAATTTCAATTTTGCAGCTTTTTACTAAGTGCATATAAAAGTATATACTTTATTAGAAACTTTTCATTTCCCCAAAAGTTCCTTACATAATTAATTATTATTATCTGAGTCTGCCTCGATCCGCATCAATCCGGATCAATGTTGCCGTTCTAGCTACTTTGTTGTAAATTTCCCCAGATCTAATTTAATTTTTTCTCAAAAAGACACTTTTTTATACATTTTTTCCCAATGTTGCAGTCTTAGTTAGTTCGTCGTAAATATTCCCAGAACTGATTTTACTTTGCCTAAAAATATTCTATTTCGTACATTTTTCCCCATAAAGGAAAAAGAACTCCGTTAATACATAGCTTATTTGCTTTATGGAAAGGAATACTTCGCAATCCAGTTATCTACACATAAATAAAATTGAAATGTTAGTTTATAATTTCAAATTAACACTTTTTCACTAAAAGCATATAAAAGTATATTTTAAACGTACCTTATTACGTAATTTTCCTTTTCCCAAAAGTTCCCTAAAATTTTAATTTTACCCCAGAATAGGGAAAAAAGCTCCCAATTTGGACACCCTTTCTGGTCGTCTGCCGTCCGGTGCGGTCTGATCCGGTCGTCTGTTGCGACAACAGATTTGGTCGGCGGATTTGATCTGTCGAGGTCCGGCAGACCAAATCTGAACGTGTGTTATAATAAAGCCCTAACACACGACCGGATTTGATCCGACCAGACAGCGGATTTGATTGGCCGCCCGACCAAATCTTACCGTCTGTAGAGCAGTCCGGCGGACATAATTATTATTAATTGAGTCCGCCTCGATCCGCATCGGATATGATCAATGTTGTCGTTCTAGCTACTTTGTCGTAAATTTCCCCAGATTTAATTTAATTTTTCTCCAAATAGACACTTTTTCATAATTTTTTTCCCAATGTTGCCATCTTAGTTACTTTGTCAAAAATGTCCCCAGTACCGATTTTACCTTGCCCCAAAAATTACTTTTTCATACATTTTTTACCAGAAAGAAAAAAGAGCTACGTTAATACATAACGTAGTGTTTATTTACTCTATGTAGAGGAATACTATGCATACCAGTTATCTACATAGATAAGTAAAATTGAAATGTGTGTGTGTAATTTCAAATATTGCAGCTTTTCACTAAATGCATTTAAAATAATATACTTTATTAGAAACTTTTCATTTCCACAAAAGTTGCTTAAAAAAAATAATTTTACCCTAGAATAGGGAAAAAGCCCCTAATCTGAACACCCTGTCTGGTCGTCTGGTTGTCCGGTGCGGTCTGATCCGGTCGTCTGTAGCGACAACAGATTTGGTCGGCGGACTCGGCGGATCAGATCTGTCGAGGTCCGGCAGACCAAATCTGAACGTGTGTTAAAGCCATTACACACGACCGGATTTGGTCCGACCAGACAGCGGATTTGATTGGCCGCCCGACCAAATCTTACCGTCTGTAAAGCAGTCCGGCGGACATAATTATTATTAATTGAGTCCGCCTCGATCCGCATCGGATACGATCAATGTTGTCGTTCTAGCTACTTTGTCAAAAATGTCCCCAGTACCGATTTTACCTTTCCCCAAAATATTACTTTTTCATACATTTTTTGCCAGAAAGAAAAAAGAGCTACCTTAATACATAACGTAGTGTTTATTTACTCTATGTAGAGGAATACTGCATACCAGTTATCTACATAGATAAGTGAAATTGAAATGTGTGTGTGTGTAATTTCAAATTTGCAGCTTTTCACTAAATGCATATAAAATAATATACTTTATTAGAAACTTATCATTTCCACAAAAGTTCCTTAAAAAAAATAATTTTACCCTAGAATAGGGAAAAGCCCCTAATCTGAACACCCTGTCTGGTCGTCTGGTCGTCCGGTGCGGTCTGATCCGGCCGTCTGTTGCGACAACAGATTTGGTCGGCAGACTCGGCGGATCAAATCTGTCGAGGTCTGGCAGACCAAATTTGGTCGTGTGTTAAAGCCTTTAAAGCCCTAACACACGACCGGATTTGATCCGACCAGACAGCGGATTTGATTGGCCGCCCGACCAAATCTTACCGTCTGTAGAGCAGTCCGGCGGACATAATTATTATTAATTGAGTCCGCCTCGATCCGCATCGGATATGATCAATGTTGTCGTTCTAGCTACTTTGTCGTAAATTTCCCCAGATTTAATTTAATTTTTCTCCAAATAGACACTTTTTAATAATTTTTTTCCTAATGTTGCCATCTTAGTTACTTTGTCAAAAATGTCCCCAGTACCGATTTTACCTTTCCCCAAAAATTGCTTTTTCATATTTTTTTTGCCTGACAGAAAAAAGAGCTACGTTAATACATAACGTAGTGTTTATTTACTCTATGTAGAGGAATACTATGCATACCAGTTATCTACATAGATAAGTAAAATTGAAATGTGTGTGTGTGTAATTCAAATTTGCAGCTTTTCACTAAATGCATATAAAATAATATACTTTATTAGAAACTTTTCATTTCCACAAAAGTTTTTAAAAAAAGTAATTTTACCCTAGAATAGGGAAAAAGCCCCTAATCTGAACACCCTGTCTGGTCGTCTGGTCGTCCGGTGCGGTCTGATCCGGTCGTCTGTTGCGACAACAGATTTGGTCGGCAGACTCGGCGGATCAAATCTGTCGAGGTCCGGCAGACCAAATTTGGTCGTGTGTTAGCTCTGTAAAAGCCCTAACACACGACCGGATTTGATCCGACCAGACAGCCGATTTGATTGGCCGCCCGACCAAATCTTACCGTCTGTAGAGCAGTCCGGCGGACATAATTATTATTAATTGAGTCCGCCTCGATCCGCATCGGATATGATCAATGTTGTCGTTCTAGCTACTTTGTCGTAAATTTCCCCAGATTTAATTTAATTTTCCTCCAAATAGACACTTTTTCATTTTTTTTTTCCCAATGTTGCCATCTTAGTTACTTTGTCAAAAATGTCCCCAGTACCGATTTTACCTTGCCCCAAAAATTACTTTTTCATACATTTTTTACCAGAAAGAAAAAAGAGCTACGTTAATACATAACGTAGTGTTTATTTACTCTATGTAGAGGAATACTATGCATACCAGTTATCTACATAGATAAGTAAAATTAAAATGTGTGTGTGTAATTTCAAATTTGCAGCTTTTCACTAAATGCATATAAAATAATATACTTTATTAGAAACTTTTCTTTTCCACAAAAGTAGCTTAAAAAAATAATTTTACCCTAGAATAGGGAAAACGCCCCTAATCTGAACACCCTGTCTGGTCGTCTGGTTGTCCGGTGCGGTCTGATCCGGTCGTCTGTAGCGACAACAGATTTGGTCGGCGGACTCGGCGGATCAGATCTGTCGAGGTCCGGCAGACCAAATCTGAACGTGTGAACGAGAGCCAACACACGACCGGATTTGGTCCGACCAGACAGCGGATTTGATTGGCCGCCCGACCAAATCTTACCGTCTGTAAAGCAGTCCGGCGGACATAATTATTATTAATTGAGTCCGCCTCGATCCGCATCGGATACGATCAATGTTGTCGTTCTAGCTACTTTGTCAAAAATGTCCCCAGTACCGATTTTACCTTTCCCCAAAAATTAATTTTTCATACATTTTTTGCCAGAAAGAAAAAAGAGCTACGTTAATACATAACGTAGTGTTTATTTACTCTATGTAGAGGAATACTGCATACCAGTTATCTACATAGATAAGTAAAATTGAAATGTGTGTGTGTGTAATTTCAAATTTGCAGCTTTTCACTAAATGCATATAAAATAATATAAAAAAAAACTAACTAACTATCTTCACGCTGTATCCCTGACGGGGTAGTCAGAGAGGACAGATCGCCAGGCTTCGCGATCCATGCATACTTCTTTCGCTTCTTCGAGATTCATCAATCGCTTCATACACGCACGTCTGGGTATCCGAGTACTTTTGACCTTTCCGTTTTTGAGCAATCTGCTCACGTGGTCTTCATATGTAAGTCTCGGCCTACCCTGACTCCTTCTACCCTCTACTTTTGAACAATATATATTCTTCGTCAATCGTTCCTCACTCATTCGTTGGACGTGTCCAAACCAACGGAGCACGCCCTTTTCCAGCTTAACGCTGACACTTTCATTCAAACCTGCCAAATTGCGTATCACTTCGTTACGTATTCGGCCAGCCAAGGTAACGCCGCACAACTTTCGAAGTGATCGCATCTCCACAGCATTCAATTTACTTTCATGCATCTGCTGACATACCCAGGTTTCACTACCGTAAAGCAAAGTTGGCACTAGCACTGCGTTATGAATCGCCAGTCGTGCTTCTTTTACGATGCTTTGTCGCTTTACTAACTGGGACAAAGCACCGTTAACTTTGTTTCCGGCAGCTACTCGCCGTTCCACATCCGAATCACATCTTCCATCCGCGCTAAACATACTTCCTAAATACACAATTTCATTCACTTGCTCTAGACGTTCCTGGTTTACCCTAATCTCGCATTTAGTTCTTACGTCACCTCTTTCAAATACTAGAACCTTAGTTTTACTTGCATTCAAGCGGAGACCCTTACTTTCACACCCCTCTTTCATATTAGTGACTAATGCCTGAAGGTCGGCTTCTGATGAGGCCATGAGCACCGCATCATCAGCGTACAGCAGACAGTTTACTGAAAAGTCACCCAAATTCACACCCATATTAAAATCTTTCAACTTCTGCAGGCAACTGTCCAGATACACTATGAACAGCCAGGCGGACATGACACATCCCTGTTTGACGCCTGTACAGACATCAAAAAGAGGTGACACATCCCCCCCTACTCGCACGCAAGCCTTACAGTCCCTATAAAGCGACTGTATTGCCCGCAGTAGCGAGCCGTCCACACCATATCCTGGCAGCAAGTCCCACAGCGTTTCTCTCACAACGTTATCAAATGCTTTCTCTAGATCCACAAAAGCGCAGAAAACCTTCTGGCTAAGAGCCAGAAACTTTTCCGCGATCATGCGGAGAGAAAACACTTGATCCATGCAACCTCTTCCACGTCGGAATCCGCATTGAGCCTCCCATAAATACCTTTCAGACTTTTCTTGCATTCGTGCCGTTATAACCTTTGCATACACCTTACTAGCTAAGCTGACCAAGCTGATCGCCCTGTAGCTGGAGCAGTTTAGGCGCGAGCCTTTCCCTTTGTAAATAGGTACTACAACTGCTACTCGCCAGTCATCTGGGACCTCACCCGTCCGCCAGCACAAGTTGCATAACAGACATAGTGTGTCCCAGACACGCGACCCACCGTACTTGATCATCTCAGCAGTGACTCTGTCTTTTCCCGCAGCCTTACCACATTTCATACTTCTTATCGCTTGTTCTATTTCTTTCAGACTAATGACTTCAATGACATCGGGATCCGGAGCATCGAAGTGAGCTCCCCTTCCCGATGTGGCATCTCTGTCTTTTCTTGCATACATCTTTCCATAATATTCACTCCATCTCTGCAGGACGTCACTTTGGTCTGTTAGGACGTCATTGTTAACACTAAGCACTTTATTCATACTGCAGATTGCCGAACAACTCCGGGTCTTGCCTACCTCTTTCCAGAAGAGCTTGGCATTATCCCGGAAATTGGACGACAACCTTTCATCCGCTTTCATTCTGCACCTTTCACGAGCTTCTTCTATAAGTGCCTTCGTGTTAACTTTCTGCAGCTTGTATCTCTCTTTCATATTAAAATCATTCCGCGAGGCTAAGTAGTCTAGCCATGCTTTCTTCTTCATTCGAACTGCTTCTTTCACTTCCTCATTCCACCATGCATCACGCTTATTACTACTGCCTCTTTTCGTTTCTCCACACACTTCCACAGCGGCATTTATCATACTATCCCTAAGGTTCTGCCATACACTTTCCACATTCTCACTGCTTACATTGACATCGCCAAGCTTTTCGGCTACCCTTTCATTATATTTATCCCTAATGGATGCATCCTGCAGCTTCCAGCTTTTGATGCTATAAGTCGGCTCAGGTTCAGGACACTCGGTACGATGACGCCAACCCGCGAACAGACCCCTAATCCTAGTTATGACTAGGTAGTGGTCTGATCCCAGCTCAGCGCCTCGATAAACCCTTGTGTCCATCACCTGTTTACGGAGCCGACTATCCATTAGGAATAGATCTATCATGCTTCTCTTTGACTTACATCTCCTCGTATACATATGAATTTGTTTGTGGTTGAACATTGTGTTCGCCACAAACAAATCCTTTTCCTTACAAAATGCCAGTATTAGCTTGCCAGCGTCGTTCACCCTTTTATCCCCATACTTCCCGAGTACCGACTCAAAACCATCGCGAGCGGTACCCACCCATCCATTCAAGTCTCCACATACTATAAGTCGTTCATTTCCTTCTATCACATTTAGAGCTTCTCTCATACTCTCCCAGCTCACTCGCGTTCGACGAAGATACTGGCGCGTAAGCAGCTACCAGGAAAATCTTCGTCAAACCAAGTTTTACACGGATCCAGAGGATTCTAGGACCTATCAGTTTGTACTCATACATACCGGAGGCCAATCGCGAGGACAGCAAAATTCCAACCCCCCGACTGCCATGCTCGCTCTCTGGTACTCCAGACCAAAGCGCGAGCATCCCACCCGGGAGCTCCAAGACTTCGCTGCCCTTGCGCTTGGTCTCTGTCAAGCACACTGCATCTAACTTTCTCTCATTCATAACATCCATCAACTCATTCATCTTATCTGTCATTCCTCCCCTAACATTCCACGCAGCTACCCTGCACTCCATCCTCCACTTCCCGCCGTGTCGGGCCGCGCGTGTAGGGTGGCGGTCCCCTACGCCGCTCTGGCTCACACTTTTCGCACCAGCGGGGACGAACTGGTGCGCGTCGCCTCGGGGGCACGCCCTAGCAGTAATCGCCCTGGTGGCACTCGTGTTGGAGTAGAATTGCAGCCGTAGCTGGCAGGGATGGCGACGTGCACGCTTCTACTCTTCATCCCAATAATATACTTTAATAGAAACTTTTCATTTCCACAAAAGTTCCTTAAAAAAAGTAATTTTACCCTAGAATAGGGAAAAAGCCCCTAATCTGAACATACTGTCTGGTCGTCTGGTCGTCCGTTGCGTTCTGATCCGGTCGTCTGTTGCGACAACAGATTTGGTCGGCAGACTCGGCGGATCAAATCTGTCGAGGTCCGGCAGACCAAATTTGGTCGTGTGTTTAAAAGAGCTAATAGAGCTAACACTTCAGATTAGGGATTTTTCCCTATTCTAGGGTAAAATTTGAGGTATAAAAGGCTGTATCTTTTGATTGCGTTTGCTTATAAGATTGATTTTTTCACAGATTCAAGAGACAGTAGGATTGAGTATTTTAAAATAAATTTCAGCTTGAAACTTCCATAAGGGTTTCGTTTTTCACTATTGCGGTACGGAACCCTAAAAATAAAAAAAACTTAGAACATGTTCACTTTTTTAAAATGTTTTTGTATAAAAAAAAACATTTTAGGAACTTGAAAGAACAGAGTTAGTTAGTTACCGTTAAAATTATAAACATGTTTTAAGCCTATAGCGCAGCGTGCAATTCAAATTAGGCTTATTTCATGCCACTAATGAGGCCACTATAAACGAAATATTTTAAATATTTTATTAAATTTAATTACGATGAACATGAAATAAAATACTCAAATTGGATTTATAGATTGGTCTATATTTTGAAATTTTTTTAATAAAATATTTGTTCCATCTACATTGGTTCATATTAAATACATAATAAAATAATTTAGATAAAATTGTATGCGTGACTTTTTAAAAGAGCTAACACACGACCAAATTTGGTCTGCCGGACCTTGACAGATTTGATCCGCCGAGTCTGCCGACCAAATCTGTTGTCGCAACAGACGACCGGATCAGACCGGACGAACAGACAGGGTGTTCAGATTAGGGGCTTTTTCCCTATTCTAGGGTAAAATTACTTTTTTTAAGGAACTTTTGTGGAAATGAAAAGTTTCTAATAAAGTATATTATTTTATATGCATTTAGTGAAAAGCTGCAGATTTGAAATTACACACACACACACATTTCAATTTTACTTATCTATGTAGATAACTGGTATGCATAGTATTCCTCATGAATATGTATTTTTTGGGGAAAGGTAAAATCGGTACTGGGGACATTTTTGACAAACTAACTAAGATGGCAACATTGGGAAAAAAATTATGAAAAAGTGTCTATTTGGAGAAAAATTAAATTAATCTGGGGAAATTTACGACAAAGTAGCTAGAACGACAACATTGATATCACATCCGATGCGGAACGAGGCGGACTCAATTAATAATAATTATGTCCGCAAGACTGCTTTACAGACGGTAAGATTTGGTCGGGCGGCAAATCAAATCCGCAGACTGGTCGGATCAAATCCGGTCGTGTGTTAACCGTATTAAAAGAGCTAACACATGAACGGATTTGGTCTGCCGGACCTCGACAGATTTGATCCGCCGAGTCTGCCGACCAAATCTGTTGTCGCAACAGACGTCCGGATCAGACCGCACCGGACGACCAGACGACCAGACAGGGTGTTCAGATTAGGAGCTTTTTCTCTATTCTAGGGTAAAATTATTTTTTTAAGGAACTTTTGTGGAAATGAAAAGTTTCTAATAAAGTATATTATTTTATATGCATTTAGTGACAAGCTGCAAATTTGAAATTACACACACACACATTTCAATTTTACTTATCTATGTAGATAACTGGTATGCATAGTATTCCTCTACATAGAGTAAATAAACACTACGTTATGTATTAACGTAGCTCTTTTTTCTTTCTGGCAAAAAATGTATTAAAAAGTATTTTTTGAGGAAAGGTAAAATCGGTACTGGGGACATTTTTGACAAAGTAACTAAGATGGCAACATTGGGAAAAAAATTATGAAAAAGTGTCTATTTGAAGAAAAATTTAATTAAATCTGGGGAAATTACGACAAAGTAGCTAGAACGATAACATTGATCATATCCGATGAGGATCGAGGCGGACATTTCAATTTTACTTGAACTAACTGGTATGCATAGTATTCCTCTACATAGAGTAAATAAACACTACGTTGTGTATTAACGTAGCTCTTTTTTCTTTCTGGCAATGTATGAAAAAGTAATTTTTGGGGAAAGATAAAATCGGCACTGGGGACATTTTTGACAAACTAACTAAGATGGCAACATTGGGAAAAAGTTTTTATGAAAAAGTGTCTATTTGGAGAAAAATTAAATTAAATCTGGGGAAATTTACGACGAAGTAGCTAGAACGACAACATTGATCATATCCGATGCGGATCGAGGCGGACTCAATTAATAATAATTATGTCCGCCGGACTGCTCTACAGACGGTAAGAGTTGGTCGGGCGGTCAATCAAATCCGCTGTCTGGTCGGATCAAATCCGGTCGTGTGTTAGGGATTAAAAGCCCATTTTACCTTTCCCCAAAAAAATACTTTTTCGTACATTTTTTGCCAGAAAGAAAAAAGAGCTACGTTAATACATAACGTAGTGTTTATTTACTCTATGTAGAGGAATACTGCATACCAGTTATCTACATAGATAAGTAAAATTGAAATGTGTGTGTGTGTGTGTAATTTCAAATTTGCAGCTTTTCACTAAATGCATATAAAATAATATACTTTATTAGAAACTTTTCATTTCCACAAAAGTTCCTTAAAAAAAGTAATTTTACCCTAGAATAGGGAAAAAGCCCCTAATCTGAACACCCTGTCTGGTTGTCTGGTCGTCCGGTCTGATCCGGTCGTCTGTTGCGACAACAGATTTGGTCGGCAGACTCGGCGGATCAAATCTGTCGAGGTCCGGCAGACCAAATTTGGTCGTGTGTTAGCTCTTTTAAAAAGTCACGCATACAATTTTATCTAAATTATTTATTATGTATTTAATATGAACCAATGTAGATGGAACAAATATTTTAATAAAAAAATTTCAAAATATAGACCAATCTATAAATCCAATTTGAGTATTTTATTTCATGTTCATCGTAATTAAATTTAATAAAATATTTAAAATATTTCGTTTACAGTGGCCTCATTAGTGGCATGAAATAAGCCTAATTTGAATTGCACGCTGCGCTATAGGCTTAAAACATGTTTATAATTTTAACGATAACTAACTAACTCTGTTCTTTCAAGTTCCTCAAAATGTTTTTTTTTATACAAAAAATATCCATCACGCCTTATCCCCGAAGGGGTGGCAGAGGCATATTATATGCCCACTTTTCACCGTGTGGATTCCTGTCCCACGTAATAGGTGTAAATTTTTTAAGCCGCCTATAAGGCCTTCAACCAGGCTTAACGACTGCCATTTTACTGGCAACCGGGACCAACGGCTTAACGTGCCTTCCAAAGCACGGAAACGCTCGCAAATGTAAATGCCACAAAGTGGTCACCCATCCGAGGACCAGCCATAGTGAAAGTTGCGTACCTCAGTGATCGTTTAGCGAACACTGAGACCGCGGGACCACAAGCGCTTCTATTCTATTTATACAAAAACATTTTAAAAAAGTGAACATGTTCTAAGTTTTTTTATTTTTAGGGTTCCGTACCGCAAAAGTGAAAAACGGAACCCTTATGGAGGTTTCAAGCTGAAATTTATTTTAAAATACTCAAACCTACTGTCTCTTGAATCTGTGAAAAAATCAATCTTCTAAGCAAACGCAATCAAAAGATACAGCCTTTTATACCTCAAATTACTGCAAAATTTCGACATTTGCAAGGGAATCAAAATCTACAGAAAATCTACTAATCTACTTGAAATTTGGTACAAAGCTACGTCTTATAGCACAAATAAAGGCAAATTTTCAAAATATAAAAAAAAAAAGTTCAAAATTAAGAGGTGTCCCCATACATACATAAGATCACCAATCAACATAGATCTAAAAGTTGTATGGCGCTCATACAATTCAGAGACCTAGCTTAGTTGGCAAATTTTTCACGGAACCCTCGGCGCAGGAGTTCGACTCGTGCTTGACTTGTTTTTGATTTAACCAACTTATTCATTTTTAAATTATCGGTTAAATATTGAGCAGTGCGTTTTATATAACGAGAAATGGTTCTCTTGAAAAAAATATTTATCGTTTTATTGTATCTATCAATAGCCCGGTACACAAACATTAAATTAATACCACCAGGATATCGAGTTAAAAAAAATGCATTTGGCTCCATACCTACTTTATGTAATACTGTCCCAGCAATTCACAATCGACTACTTTTGCAGATGAAATATAGAAACCATTGTAATTCAAAACAAGCTTCCCATTTGTTGATCGGCAGGTGTATTATGTAACTAAAATGGATATCAGATTGATTGCGATTTGCGGCAATCAGCTGTCAAAATTCAATTTTGGTATTATCTAAGTTCAGTGGGCAACTGAAATGACGTCATAGATGCGATATCCATTATGATTCAAATTTGACAGCTTTATAACATAATCCACATGTTGGATGAATGCGTTGAGTGCTGTGGGGCGTGTGGTGAGTTACACTAAATTAAATGGATCTATGCTGTTTGGAGTTACGGTAGTGAGGTTTAACCTTGTTTGGATAAACCTTGGGCACTCTTTTATTAGGTGGTCGATCGGCGTTAGAGGTTCTTTCGAGCTAAAGCCGAGAGTGTAATGATGAAATGAAAAGACAAAGACAAATAAACATTTTAAAACATTAAACATGTATTGTGATTAGAGAATCTGTTCTATGCTCAGGGGTTGACAAATATAACCCACTGGAAAATTGTGGTTTGGATTCATGTCTGATTTTTACAAATATGTTTAAGATTAACGGGGCCGTTAAGATAATACTAAAGTGCTAGTAAAACTTATACTACAAAATTTTTATCTACACTTTTTATTTCCGCAAAAGTTCCCTAAAATCCTTATATTTCCCCAGATTGGGATTCCAATTTTATGACCCAGTGCCACAGCGCACGTTACGCAGTTGACAAATTGACAGTATTGTTGCAGATTTTATTACCTTTTTAGTAATTTTATGTTGATAAAAGAGATAGCACGATAGCACAATGCCTATACTTGTGAGAAAATGAGACTTGAAGCTAAACATTTATGAAAAATTTCAGTCAAAGTGGATTTTGAGGGATTTCGGAATACAATTTCTGCACTCCGTTTTACTCTAGATATTTGCTTGTATTCGTAAAGGCAGCAAAAATATTATATAGTACAAAGAAAATTCTATGCAGTTGGTTATTGGATAAATTAAAAATGACCTATTTACGTAAATAACAGATGAGATACTTAGAGAGTAAAAATAAAATTTAATAAAGTTAAGGAACACGATACAGTCGAAGATAGAAGACAAAATGAAATGTGACAAAATGGCCGAAGGAAAGGAATGAAGCTTCCTTGAGTTTTAAGAAATTTTCTGTCGAAATTGATATTTTATTCCGTATAAAATGAAGGAAATCAACATTAATATTGAAGGATATAATGTAAATGGGATATGTGTCGGCTGCCTGAACTATAATCGTCGCATGCAATACGACTCCGACATAAAGACATGTTTCGAATTGCTGGGTGAAATAATCGTAAGAATAACATTTATATGTTAATTTTACTTCTAATCTTATTAGAAACTTATAAGATGTGTCTAATAAACCCATACTACAATATTGTTTATTTTATTTTACATGAAATTTTCAACATAAACATGCATGGAACAAGAATCCTTAGATACGCCACTGTCTTGTCGAAATTTTGTATTTTATTTTTATTATGTATACAATCTTAAGTTTTTTAGGTTTAACGACTTCAATTGCTGTGAAATATTTATTTCAGGTTTCAGATGGTTTAGATATACAACTATGCTGGGAATGTTTGGCATATGTTAAAAATGTACTCAGATTTAGAGACCAAATATTAAAATCTTATGAGTTTCTTATCAATTACTCAAAAAAGGTGAGAATTTTTAAATACAAAATGGTATTGACATAATACTGGCGTCTGGCACTAAATGATTAATGAATCTGCAGGAAGCGAAAAACGTATGTATGGATTGCTAAGCCTGATGCTGTCCTTTCTGACTACCCTGTCAGGGAGGAAGCGTGAAGATAGCAGTATAGTTGTTCATTCTTACAATTTTCTTTTTTTAATTAGCTGTTTTTGTGGTTACCGCTTTCAAACAAACAAACTCTTAACCATATATACCTAGTCAGGTCAAAAATTCTGTCACATGTTTAATATAAAATAATTGAAACAAGTTTATTCATTATGTAACCATTTATATACCAAAATGAACCTAACAAAACATAGATTCTTATGACAATAAAGTTTATTCAAAATGACCTCCGTGATTTTGAATACCGGCCTTCAATCTGCCCGGCCAGTCATCTATCGCAGCACGAACGAGGTCCATGTCAATATCGGCAGCTGCCTTAATCAAGGATGTCTTGTGTGACTCCAAATTGGGATGAGGCTCTGAGCACGCCTTTTCCTCCAAGTGTTGCCATATCTTGTAATCTAAGGGACTCAAATCTGGACTGGAGGAGGGCCAGTCTTCATGCCTGATGAAGTTGATTTCATGCGCCGCCGGCCAGTCTTGTGTGCTCTTTGCTCTATGAGCATAGAGATAAAGATATACGCAATAACTGCAACACGGTCTTCTTTAAGCGTCCACTCCATATTTAAAAATGAGTTAAATTCTAAAAAGTATACATTTTTATTTTCATGAACAATTCGAAATTCGAATTCCATAATTTTTTTTGTGGCCAGCATTCTAAAAGAAAAGTTTTAACTGTGTGTCAATACTTATGACCTGACTAGTTATATATTACTATAAGTAAAAGTAACCTTTATTCTCTGATTTTCTGAAATACTACTTACTAACTAGCCGTATTACTAATTTCCTGTATCTAATATTTGATTTGCTTTTACATAATAATTTATACTAATAAAAAATTGGTAACACCAGCACTAATTTATCAATCAGGTTGCTAATCTGCGCCATCCTTGTGGTAGGTCATCTTCCCATCTTCTTTGTGGCCGTCCTCTTGTTAATTGTAGTGGCCCTAATATGTAGTGGAAGAAGAGGATTGTGTGGTTTTATGAAACCACGATAAAAGTGAAACTTTTTTACTTACTCTTACTTAATACTCCGCGGCCGACTGTCACGCGACACGCAACACACAGACCAAAAATTTTGAGACGATGTAATAAAAGTTTCACTTTAAAAGGCCCTTAAGACCTATTCGCACACAACAGTGCCGGCACGGTGCCGACACGTGCCTTTCTGAAAGTCCTCTTGTTCTCTTCCCATATCTAGAAATAAAAAAATGAGAATCAGCTGTTTAATAATTGTCTTCTTATATATTTGGTTTACAGAATGCATTTTTGTATTCTCCAAAAGAGTTTGAACTACATGCTGTCACTAAACTGAACCAATACACATCATCAATTGAGGAGTGGTCCCCTGTCATTGAAAATGTGAAAGATGATTTAAAAACTGAAGAGGAAACTGATAACTACTATTTTGGTAAGGTTCCATATAGATGAATGCCTCCACCACCCTCTATTTGATGGAGAGTATCTGGTGCAATGATAAGATACCAAGTAACAAACACCACAGAGCAACCCAAGTGTTATTTGTTCTCTCTGTTATCTAAATTTAAATTTTGTAATGTAAAAGTTTTTCCACTTTAAAATTTAAATAAAATAAATAAATATCCATCACGCCTTATCCCCGAAGGGGTGGCAGAGGCATATTATATGCCCACTTTTCACCGTGTGGATTCCTGTCCCACGTAATAGGTGGTGAGCCCATTGCCGTGTTGAAATAGACAGACGCAGGCTGTGGCTACCTGCTGTTGAAATTTTTTTAAGCCGAATATAAGGCCTTCAACCAGGCTTAACGACTGCCATTTTACTGGCAACCGGGACCAACGGCTTAACGTGCCTTCCGAAGCACGGAAACGCTCGCAAATGTAAATGCCACAAAGTGGTCACCCATCCGACGACCAGCCATAGTGAAAGTTGCGTACCTCAGTGATCGTTTACCGAACACTGAGACCGCGGGGCCACGAGCGCTTCTTCACTTTAAAATTTAAATTTAGAAACAGTAATCTGTTCAGTTGGCAGACCATACAATAAGTTTGACAGTTCGTCCTTCCAAATCCGAAACAGTCCAAAACATGATGAAACACACGCATGCCAAAAACTAAAAGTTGAAGCTCAAGTCGTGCCAAGATCACACAGCAAGGTATCAATGTCACTACACGAATGTTCTAATAGTCGCCGTACTCTATATAATTCATACAACCAAGCTCATCAAGAAGAGTCACCCTTTACTTGTGTGATAACTTTAATTACTATAGAGAAATGGCAGCCAACTGGCAGAACTCTGCCGTCGCACCTGGGTGACAAGTCTACTATATCAATTGCGTCAGAATAGAATCGAAATTGTCGCTTAATAGAAAGCCAACGTAGTACAATTTTGAAAGATTTTTGTAGTCTACTATTACAATCATACTGCAATAGACATCCATTCGTCGGCCGATAGAATTCTACCTACACGTACCGCGCTAGTAACCGCTGGTCAGTTGCATTTTTGATAGTCTACTAACATGTTGAACGTTTGAACGAAGTGGGCGGCAAGCGGTCGGATCGTTCGCCGGCGGCGTCTCCAACAAGAACATGTTGAGTGCCTCTGTGGCGCGGTGGGAGTGTATCCGACTGCTACGCAAGAGGTCGTGGGTTCAATTCCTACCTAGGATAAAACTTTGTGTGATGAGCACGATGGTTTATTCTGTGTCTGGGTGTTATTTATTCATAATATGTATGTATTTAGAAATATATAAGTATGTTTATCAGTTATCTGGTCACCATAGTACAAGCTCTGCTTAGTTTGGAATCAGATGGTTGTCCCAACGATATTTATTTATTAAAAACAGAGACTGGTTCTATTCTACGGCTTGTCAATAGTAGACTTGGCTCCTGTTTCCCTCTTACAATTCAGTGTCCTTTAAGAGCAGCGTGGTATATTTCTGGGCCGTCGTGTGGTACCGGACATGTGTCAGTCAAACTCGCGAGGGTTCTGTAATAATCCTTTTTTTTTGCGTCATAAACAGCCATAACTTTTTTTAATTTAGAAGTTCCGTTTTTTTACAGGTTTAAGGGCTTTAAGTTATAACTTCAACTCGATACTTAGACGCATTCTCGAGATAAAGGGTCTTACATTTTTTTTATACAGTAGAAAAAGACAATTCGATTCGAGACGGGGATTGAACCCGTGACCTTTGCTTAACAATGTTCTAGCCACCTACATACATACATATTGTCACGCCTTTATCCCCGAAGGGGTAGGCAGAGGCATATTAAACGCCCACATTTCACCGTATGCATTTTTGTCCCACGTAACAGGTGGGTGAGCCCATTGCCGTGTTGAAATGGACAGGCGCAGTCTGCGGCGACCTGCTGTTGAAATTTTTTAAGCCGCCCATAAGGCCTTCAGCTTGGCTTAACGACTGCCGTTTTATTCTCAACCAAGACCAATGGCTTAACGTGCCTTCCGAAGCACGGAACTGGGGTGGGTCTAAAAGGCCGAATAAATTTAATAAAATAAAATGTGTCTATTTTAGATGTTAAATTTGGAATAAATTTTGAACCCGTTGCCTTTTTAGTGAGGTGGTAACAAAAAGGCTAAAAGGTCTTATGTGCTAGACACTAATTAGCACGACCAATTAAAGTCCTGGTAGTCTCGGCCACCTGAACTAACGAAACCGTATCTAATCAAGTTAAAATTCTCCACCATATTAAAATCGTCTTTTTCATACTCTTCAAAACGTCATACTCTTAAAATTAAAACCACACAATCCTCTTCTTCCACTACATATTAGGGCCACTGCATATTACGGCCTCTACATATTCGGGCCACTGCATATTACGGCCTCTACATATTCGGGCCACTACATATTAAATCCACTACATAGTAGGGCAACTAAAACTTTTACTAAAACTTTTCACTTTTACCGTGGTTTCATAAAACCACACAATCCAATTTTTATTTATTCCTTTTCGCTACGGACCCCTAAAAATCGATTATAATTCAATTTATAGAAGTGCCTATAAAGGATGAGGGAGATGGAGTTCCCGAAGACACAGTTTATGAGAATCTTCCATCGCCTACGGCCATCGATGTCACGTCCGATGATGACATACAGCTCTCCCGTCTCCAGGAGAGGGTTGTCAAAATTAAAAAAAAAAGGAAAAAGAAAAGCTCTAAGGTAATTTTTTTTCTTCAAACTTCAAATCGCGACCTAGGTTTTATTAGCATTTTTTTTTATACCACGGTGGCAGACAAGGTGGGCCTGATGGAAAGTGGTCACCGTTGCCTATGGACTTTTGCAACACCAGATTTTGTATAAACCTTCTAAGACCCCTTTTGAAGTACCCCATACTGTAGACGTTTGGGAAAACCCAGGCAGGGAGTTCATTTCACAACCTAAGCGTACGCAGAATAAAGCCTATATCGGACCTAACCGTAAGTGAGCGCTCATGTAGTCATGGTTTGACTTTTAGACAAGATATACATACATATTGTCGCGCCTTTATCCCCGAAGGGGTAGGCAGAGGCATACTATACGCCCACATAACAGGTGGTGAGCCCAATGCCATGTTGAAATGTTTGTGCGCAGGTTGTGGGGACCTGCTGTTGAAAATATTCAAGCCGAAAAACTTCAACTTGACTTATCAACTGCCATGTTACTGGAAACTGGGATCAAAGCCTTCCGAAGAAATCTCTGGGGGCAGAGTCTACTATTGACAAGCCGTAGAACGGAACCAGAATCGCTGTTTTAGCTGTCAAAATGTTAGTTGACTATCAAAAATGCAACTGACTAGCGGCCATTGGCGCGGTACGCGTTAGTAGAATTCTATCGGCCGACCGATAAAAGTCTATTGGGTTACAATTGTAATAGTAAACTACGAAAAACTGTCAAAATTGTACCGGTGGCTTTCTATTGAGCGACGATTTCGACACACCAGCAGACTCGGTGCTGTTAAACAAATTTGTTGTAATTTACAGAATACTGAATTTACAAACAATGAAATAGAAGAAAAGACTGATAGAATTAAGAAAAAGAAGTCTAAGAATGAATTTAAGGTCAGTATTAGAATGAGATATGCGTTGTTGTCTATTCTTGACTGCCTCGGTGGCGCAGCGGTAGTGTATGCGACTGCCGCGACTGAGGTTCAGGGTTCGATTCCCGGGTCGGAAAATATATTTGTGTGATCCACAAATGTTTGTTTTGCAGTTTGGGTGTTTCCTATGTATAATATGTATGTATTTAGAAATATATAAGTATGTTCATCAGTCGTCTAGATCCCATAACACAAGCTTATATTAGCTTACATTGGGCTAGACGGCGCTGTGTAAAAAAAAATGTCCCACAATATATTCTTTTACAAACTTTTTTCAGCCTGCAATATAGGTATTTAGTATTCCGATATCTTTTTTTAAGAAAAAACTTGTGTACCTGCGTCGTGCACTTTTTGGGATGGGTAAAAAATTGACACGTGACCGGTCGAAAATTCGTAACACGATGGAAGAGTAGACCACCGGTGCGACGTAGGAGAGGAAGTAATATCCCCCTCTCTTTCTACCGCGCGGCGAATAGTTTAAATTGATATTTTGTGTATGATAGCGCAATAAATGAATATTGCATTTTACCATAACTAGTATAGAAGCGGGTAAATAAGACGCACCACTGTTGATACTTTTCAGACTAAATGTATGTATTTATTCACACACACAAGGCCCGGTATACGGTAGCGTGGACAGTATAAATAAATAAAATGAAAAAAAAATGTCTTTAATTTGCATAGACCATTTCAACGGCGCTTACAAAATGTCATACACTAAAACTAAAGACTAAATTTGTAAATTTAAAGTGACCACCGGTTCGGAACGCGGCCCACCTGAGAAGAACCGGCAAGAAACTTAGGAAGCCTTGCAGTGTCCTGCCTACTATAGTTATAGATACATATTGTCACGCCTTTATCCCCGAAGGGGTAGGCAGTACTAATATATACGCATAAGTAATACTATACGCCCACATTTCACCGTATGCACTTTTGTCCCACGTAATAGGTGGTGAGCCCATTGCCGTGTTGAAATGGACAGGCGCTATAGTTATGCACTTATATAAAGGTATTCTTGTGTAGTACTTATTCACTTTAGATCACAGACTTTAGATCACGGTATAGACAAATATCACAAACAATGAAATGTACAATTGCCTTGAAAAGTACTCGTGGCGTACCTGTCGCGCGGATGGGACGTGGTACCGGACTGTTATGCTAGCTCCTCAGCGCCCCCTGTATCAAACGTCGGTGTATCTCGCGTTACACTATTCATCCACTTTCTTCTCTTTAGGATATGGAAAGTGCAATTCAACGGCAGAATAGAAAGCTCAAGAATCTCCCACCGGACATGGTGGAGTTATACACGATGACAGAACAAGAGATGTGGAGTGTTAGAGGAGAAGATAGAACGAGCAAAGAGTTTGTGAAACTCAAGTTTAAGTGTGACGATTGTATTATAGTGTTCAACACTGAGAAATTGAAATTGGACCATTTGAACGGGAAGCATGTTGAGGTAAGTGGAAATAAAGTGGGAACTGTCTCGGGTTGCCTGGCAGATGTCAATCCTCGAAATAGTAAAAAAAAAGATATAATTTTTAATTTAAAAAAATAACAGTAAAATATATTATTAATCGTCATTACTTGTTATTTATAATTAATTAATAATACAAAATAAAAATATCTTTAATTCAATAAATTTAAAGAAATATTAATTAATATAAAAAATCATTAATTATTTAAAAAATTATTGGACTACGTCTACGTATAGTGCATCATATAGTGTGGCGATACGTCGCCATGGCCATATTCTCGCCACGACAAAAATCATTACTCTCGCCCTAATATGTACCCTCGCTTATAGATGTTTTACACCTAAAAATGCTAAAAGACTTTTCAAAAAAAATTTTTTAAAATGGATTTCCGCCATGTAACGCCTGATTCAATTAGTTATTTAAAAGACTTTTCATTTGGTGTAGCGGGTAGAGTATCTAAAATATTAATTTAACTGAAAAAAAAAAACAGTATCGAGCTGGACTCCAACAAGCGTATTTTGGTTTCACGCGCCAGACGCGTTACCAACTACACCATCGAGACCTACTCGAAATATGTCTTATTTTAAGATGGAAAGTGGTTGATTAATTTTGCTTAAAATGATTAAAAATTTTTTTTTAATTTATCCATTTTAAAATAAATTTTACATCTTGTTTTTTTAATATGTTTTTTCTCTTCTCCTGTCGCTTTTTCTTTTTATCGCATTGTCAAATCATACCAGGGGTAAAAAACATTTATTCATACAATATGTTAAGAAAACCCTGTCCGATCCGTGAAGGTATTGGTAGGTATCGAGTTGTGATTTTATTCGTGTAATCCTTTTTAGAAATTACCCCAAAAAATTAGCCCAAAATTTTACCCCGAATAAAATAAATTAAAAATTAATAGAATGTGGTAAACATGTTGGTTTACATGGCAACTCAGGGAAAGGGCTATTCGGAAATTCAAGGTCAAAAGGTCAGCTTACACCTGCCGGCGGTTTCTTTTGATATCACATACACTCGTCGCCGCATGCCATCAAAGGTGTTGTCAGTTTCTGAAAATTTGCTATATTTTAAGGAAATTGAACATATTCTGATACTAAAAACACGCATTTAAAAAATGATAACTATTTCATACTTATTAATAAAATAATTTTTAATTTTTTAAGTTTATGTTATTAAAGTACCTATGTGCCCCTTTAGGGTCGGCAGGGTTTTCTTAACACATTGTATATATATTTTCAGAAAGGCGAATCCTGTCATCAATGTATAATATGTCAAGCGTATTTCTTAACGAAAGACAACCTCGCATCCCACAAAGCCCTCCACCTGAACGCTTATAAATGTACCATTTGTGGAATGCTGACCACTTTGAAGATTCGAATGATGAAACATTTACCAACTCACAGAGCTATTGAACAGCATAATTGTGATACTTGTGGGATTAAATTCAGGTAGAGTACAGTAGGGGAGTATATCACGACGTTGTTGCTTATAGGTGTAGGTAGAGATTGCTTTACACTGTAGAAGATAGGGTCAATTTTAGTGTTTTGTACCTAAAATTGGTTAAGTCCGATAGAGGCTTTATTTCGCGTATGCTTAGATTGTGGAATGAGCTCCCTGCCTGGGTCTTCCCGAACGTGTACAGTATGGGGTTCTTCAAAAGGGGTCTTAGAAGGTTTATAAAGGGTCGGCAGCGCGAGTGCTGCACCTCTGGTGTTGCAAACGTCCATAGGCTACGGTGACCACTTTCCATCAGGTGGGCCGTACACTTGTCTGCCACCTCAGTGGTATAAAAAAAAAGTGGGACTCTATGACTAAGTCCTCCCTGTCTGTCCGTCTGTCTCATGAACTGTGATAGCTAGACAGTTGAAATTTTCACCGCAGATATATTTTTGTTGCCGCTGTAACAATATTATACTAAAAACATAATAAAATATATATTTATGGGGCATACAATAAACATGATTTTTTTGCCATTTTTGGCTCCATAACAGCAACAGGTAGAAGCTTAAAATTTACATAGAATATTTAGTTTTACATTCACTTTAAAAAAATATATAAAGAGGGCTCCCATTCAACAAACGTGATTTTTTTGCAGTTTTCTCTATCGTAATAACGACAATAAGTACTTTAAATGTTTATTTGTTTATCTTTACGAATTTATGGGCAAGAAGATGTAGACAGAAATTTCATTCGTTGAAATTTAATTAGTTTAATTTATTTTTTTAATTTCCTCCGTTTAAATTTAAACAGTTTAAATTTAATTATTAATAAATTTAATTTATTTTTAATTTAATTAGTAATTAGTAATAGTAAGTGTAATAGGTGGTAAGCCCATTGCCGTGTTGAAATAGACAGACGCAGGTTGTGGCTACCTGCTGTTGAAAATTTTCAAGCCGCCCATAAGGCCTTCAACTAGGCTTAACGACTGCCATGTTACTGGCAACCGGGACCAACAGCTTAACGTGCCTTCAAATGTAAATGCCACAAAGTGGTCACCCATCTAAGGACCAGCTATAGTGAAAGTTGTCGAAATGAATCGTTTACAGAAACACTAAGTCCGCGGGGCCACTAGCGCTGGACAAGGGCATAAGTGCTTAAATTTCATTCATATAATATTTTTCATGTCTTCCGTTTAAATTTAATCACTTTAAATCATAGTTTAATTTAAATTTGTTTTAGCACTAAATCCAAACTCTCCTACCATCGTTCCGTCTGTCGACAAGAGAAACCGCAGTGCGATTGTTGCGGGAAAGTGTTCGCCAACAAAATGACGCTCAAATACCATCTCAAGTAAGTTGAACTATAGCTCAGTGTCGAATACGTAACAAAGTGATACGCAATATGACAGGTTTGAATGAAAGTGTCAGTATTAAGCTGGAAATTCTGTTGGTTTGGACACGTCGTGATTGTTTCGCACAATATACATTCTTCGTCATTGACGAAGAATATATATTTTGCGAAAGTAGAGGGTAGAAGGTGTCAGGGTAGGCCGAAACTTACATATGAAGACCACGTGAGCAGATTGCTCAACAACGGAAATGTCAAAAGTACTCAGATACCCAGACGTGCGTGTATGAAATGATTGCAACCGCGACCGACGCTCAGATGACGTTGAACATTCAAACATCGAACATCTATTCTAATCATAAATTCATTAAATGAATCTGCAGAAAGCGAAACAAGCTATCTGACCTCTCTGACTACCACGTCAGGGATGCAGCGTCAAGATAGCTAGTGTTAATGGGAATATTCCCATCTGAATACTAATTGTTGGTCCCGGTTGCTAATAAAATGGCAGTCGTTAAGCCAAGTTGAAGGCCTTATGGGCGGCTTAAAAAATTCAACAGCAGGTCGATGCAGCCTGCGCCTGTCCTTATCAACACGGCAATGGGCTCACCGCCTATGACGTGGGACTAAAGTGCATACGGTGAAACGTGGGCGTTTAATATGCCTCTGCCTACCCCTTCGGGGATAAAGGCGTGACAATATGTATGTATGTATGAATACTAGATGACCCCCGCGGCCTCGCACGTGCCATATTTTGAATTTATTACGTTTATTACTTTTACAATAATAAACTAAAAAATAGAAGCGCTCGTGGCCCCGCGGACGTAGTGTTCTGTAAACGATCACTGCGTTAAGAAACTTTCACTATGGCTGGTCCTCGGATGGGTGACCCCTTTGTGGCATTTATATTTGCAAGCGTTTCCGTGCTTCGGAAGGCACGTTAAGCCGTTGGTCCCGGTTGCCCGTAAAATGGCAGTCGTTAAGCCTGGTTGAAGGCCTAATGGGCGGCTTGAAAAATTTCAACAGCAGGTAGCCACAACCTGCGTCTGTCTATTTCAACACGGCAATGGGCTCACCACCTATTACGTGGGACAGGAATCCACACGGTGAAAAGTGGGCATATAATATGGTTCTGCCACCCCTTCGGGGATAAGGCGTAATGGTGTATCCATTGAAATGTAATATATAATATAATGTATGAAAACTTGCCCCATTTGTTGACATTTAGCTCTTCAGAGTAGTATCGTGATAATATACAGGTGTATTTTTCAAGTGGGCCTACAGAGCCAAATCCTAAACTATAAGGAACATCGAAAAATGCTCAAAGGAGTCGAAGGTTTAGTGGGTAGGTTAAATAAAATAAACATCTCTGTATTTATAAAAGTGAATCCCTATTTCCCTTGGTCACGCCATCACGCGTGAACGGCTAGACCGATTCGAAAAAATCTTTTTGTATAGGATAGCATTTATTAAGAAAGGTTATTAGCTATATACTATCACGCCACTACAGAGGAGAGCGGAGCAGTAATCATAAATGTCAACAAATCGGGGAAACTTTCATACATATTTGGAAAAGTAATTAGCGACGGGATTAAATGGGTGCCACGGGGTTGGAAGTATGTCACGGAAGAAGCCGGGCAAGTCAGCTAGTATTGTATAAAAATCACCCTTTACTTAAATTTTCCATTTATCATGACTTCTCAGAAATCGATCCATTAACAACACTATCGAATGGTGTAAAAATACAGGTTGTTTTTTTTTAATCTATGTGTTCGATTCCTGGCTAGTATTATTGATTTTTTAAAAATCTAATGATGCAGTTTTTAACTAAAACCAACTAACTATCTTCACGCTGTATCCCTGACGGGGTAGTCAGAGAGGACAGATCGCCAGGCTTCGCGATCCAGGCATACTTCTCTTCGCTTCCTGTAGATTCATCAATCGCTTCATACATGCACATCTGGGTATCCGAGTACTTTTGACTGTACCGTTTAAATGTTAAATTTTAATAAAATGTTTCTGGCTAGGATTATTATTATTTTTTAAATGTTATGATGCAGTTTTTATTTTCATCAAAACCGGGCTCGCGATTCATTTGAACATTTTTCGTTATTCCTTATAGTTAAGGATTTGTCCCTAAAGGCCCACTTGAAAAATTCACCTGTATAGCCTCCCTCGATATACAGGCTTATATTACACAAAAAGATTTTATCAATTTGAACCCGTAGTTTAGTATTTTTTAAAGGACCAACAAAAAAAAACTCTTCAGCTTTATAATGAAAGTTATTTATAGAATAAAAATTCAAAAAAAAAATTAAATTAAAAATAATGGTAGAACATTTTTTTTATGACTTTAGCTACCTAGTCCTAGCAGGTTGCTGGTGTTTACAAATGACCGTGTATAGTAGTATAAAAGTATAAATTCATTTTTCTGGAATATTCCGCAGGATTCTACCACACAACAAGGATGATAAACCAAAGGAGAAATTGTTCATACCTTGTAAAGGCTGTGACAAGGTATTCCACTCCAAAAAGAGTTATAGGGCTCATGTGTGAGTATTATTTTATAATAAGGTACTTTATATTTTTAGGGATGTAACCCTCGTGCCCATCGAGATCTCCGGGGCCCAAACGATCTGCTAGCGGTGCACCTGATGCGTTTTATTACTTATTGCTTTATTAGCCGAGAACGATATAGAGCGATCAGCATTTCTTGACAACTGCAATGCATTTTTTAGGGTAATCCACGATGGTGTGACATACCCGTGCCCGATCTGCGGCAAGCTGTTCCAGTGGAAGCGCAATCTGTCCCGACACACGCGCAACCACCGCGAGAGAGAAGCCGGGGCGCTGCACGAGTGTCGCGCGTGTGGGAAGAGCTTCGCCAGCCGCGACTGCTACAACAACCACATGCGGATGAGCAAGAGACACGTGCCCGAAGACTCTTATCAGTGAGTTGTTTTTGAAGCGCTCTTATGAGAGTTGTTTCTATTCCGCTCTTATCAGTGAGTTATTTTTGGAGCGCTCTTATGAGAGTTGTTTTTAATCCGCTCTTATCAGTGTGTTATTTTTGAAGCGCTCTTATGAGAGTTGTTTTTAATCCGCTCTTATCAGTGAGTTGTTTTTGTTTCGTTCTTATCAGGTGCTGTTTTTGATGTGCACTTATCAGTCAGTTGTTATTGATGCGCGAATCAGTGAATTGTTTTTGGTGCTCTTTGTGGGAGTTGATTTTGGAAAAAGAACGGAAATATGTTAAAAGAAACCGGGGAAGCGTGAATTATTTAACTGACAGCAAAATTATTTAAAATTAAAAATGTTTTATTTTGAGTGACAGAGTTACAGCTAGTACAATAAAATCTGTTCATCTTATTTGGTTTGGTTTCCCAGTTGGTTTTAAAACCCATTTATTTGGTTGCTAGGAGCAGATATTGTTTGTATTTTCAGCTGGTTTATTTATATTAATTTCAGACACGAGTGCTCATACTGCGGCAAGAAATTTGCAACAAAATGGTGTCTCACTGACCACATAGACTGGGATCATTTGAAGAGGATTAAATATCAGTGTAACGTGTGTTTTAAGGTAAAAATTGATTTCAAAATATCTCACAATATATTAAAAAACCCAAATTACAATAATTATAAATATCCATCACGCCTTATCCCCGAAGGGGTGGCAGAGCCATATTATATGCCCACTTTTCACCGTGTGGATTCCTGTCCCACGTAATAGGTGGTGAGCCCATTGCCGTGTTGAAATAGACAGACGCAGGTTGTGGCTACCTGCTGTTGAAATTTTTTATGCCGCCTATAAGGCCTTCAACCAGGCTTAACGACTGCCATTTTACTGGCAACCGGGACCAACGGCTTAACGTGCCTTCCGAAGCACGGAAACGCTCGCAAATGTAAATGCCACAAAGTGGTCACCCATCCGACGACCAGCCATAGTGAAAGTTGCGTACCTCAGTGATCGTTTACCGAACACTGAGACCGCGGGGCCACGAGCGCTTCTTATACAATAATTATGACTAGTTGACGCCCGCGGCTCCGCACGCGTGATGATGTTTTCCCGTTCCCGTTTCCCACAGAAACTTGTTACCGGAATAAAAAGTAGCCTATGTGTTATTCTGATGTGTAAGCTATATTATTGTAAAGTTTCATTAAAATCTATTCAGTAGTTTTCACGTGAAAGAGTAACAAACATCCACACAAACTTTAGCATTTATAATATTATTAAGATGATACC
Source organism: Thumatha senex (assembly GCA_948477245.1). Taxonomy (NCBI): domain Eukaryota; kingdom Metazoa; phylum Arthropoda; class Insecta; order Lepidoptera; family Erebidae; genus Thumatha; species Thumatha senex. The sequence continues at coordinate 2,456,799 of OX419751.1, forward strand.
TATTTTGTATTAAGTTGGAAAAAGGCGTGCTTGATTGATTTGGACACGTCCAACGGATGAGTGAGGAACGATTGACGAAGAATATATATTGTTCAAAGGTAGAGGGTAGAAGGAGTCAGGGTAGGCCGAGACTTACATATGAAGACCACGTGAGCAGATTGCCTAAAAACGGAAATATACTCGGCACCCGACGTGCATATATGAAGCAATTAATGAATCTGCAGTAATTTTATTTCCTTTTGAATTAAATTTTAACATTTTCCATATATCATTACTTTCCAGAAATCGATCCTTATTAACAACACTATCGAAAGGTGGTAAAAATACAGGCTGTGTTTTTTTTTAAATCATTGGGTTCGATTCCTGGCTAGGATTATTGATTTTACAAAAATCCAATGATGCAGTTTTGATTTTGATCAAAATCGGACTCGCGACTCCTTTGAGCATTTTTCGAAATTCCTTATAGTTTAGGATTTGGCCCTGAAGGCCCACTTGAAAAATTCATCCTGTTCAAATATATATCATCATGCTACAACCCAAGGAAGAGAAGAACTTTATTTGTTTACCTTAAATTAAAAAAATTAATCTAAACTATCTTCACGCTGTATCCCTGACGGAGTAGTCAGAGAGGACAGATCGCCAGGCTTCGCGATCCATGCATACTTCTTTCTCTTCTTCAAGATTCATCAATCGCTTCATACACGTACGTCTGGGTATCAGAGTAATCAATCTGCTCACGTGGTCTTCATATGTAAGTCTCGACCTACTCTGACTCCTTTAACCCTCTACTTTCGCACAGTATATATTCTTCGTAAGTCGTTCCTCACTCATTCGTTGGACGTGTCCAAACCAACGGAGCACGCTTTTTTCCTGCTTAACGCTGACACTTTCAATTAAGCTTGCCATATTGCGTATCACTTCGTTACGTATTGACTGCCTCTGTGGCGCGGTGGGTGTGTATCCGACTGCTACGTAAGAGGTCACGACCTCTTCGATTCGATTCCCACAAAGGATAAAACTTTGTGTAGTGAGCACGATGGTTTATTCTGTCTGGCTGTTATTTATCTATAAGATGTATGTATTTAGAAATATATAAGTATGTTTTTCAATTATCTGGTCACCATAGTACAAGTTCTGCTTAGTTTGGAATCAGATGGCGTTGTGTGAGTTGTCCCAACGACAACGAACGATAACACTGCACAACGGCATTTCTGATGATTGGGTTATGTTATATGATAGAAGTTAAATTTTCAATGACAATTTCAAATCTCTGACTGAAATTTCTGTATCAGCTCTAGTTAAAAAAATGACACATGGTTTTTTTTTTAAATAAAACACCATATTTGGAGATGATTTTAATTTATTTAATTTTAAGTGGGAAAAAACTATTTTTTATTCGATTTTCTTGCTGAAGCTGAAGGCAGAGAGCTATTCTGAATGCTCCAACAATAGTCAGCCATCAAGTGAGCGTTCCAGTAGTCTTGATAGCGTTCCTCCATCGTACGAAGGTCTTGGTGGAATCACTCGCCCTGTTCTTCACTTAGATCCCCAAGATTGGCGGGAAAATAGTCAAAGTGGTTGTAAAGAAAGTGTAACTTAATGCTCATGTTACATCCGAACATTTGAAAGTGACTCATTAGTTCGTTGACGTGTGAGAAAAGTCCGAACTTTTATTATTTCCCAAAAAAAAATTGTACCAGCTAAACAAACTCATTCCATGCCTTTTTATCTATAGATGTCATAGTTTCCATTAAATTTACGTCTTTTATTAACGACCTTATTTGTGGCCCATCAAACATTAAAGCTTTTATCTTTTCTGCACCCAGTTTAGGGAACATTTTTGATAGGAAAAGGAAACAATTTCCATTTTTGTCAAGACCTTTTAAAAATTGTTTTATAAGGCCTAGTTTTATATGTAACGGAGGCAAAATTATACGATCCCTTGATACTAAAGGTGGATTTACACGTCTATTTGCTGACCGTATGGAAGGATATTCCCATTTGGCTCGATTTTTCGGTGTTAATAGCAGTTATGTTCACCAAGCAAAAATAACAGTCATCGTGATGGTTCACAGGTTCCTTCCAGATCATAGCCATTTCGTACCTAAATCTATTCCTTTTTTTATTTGTCCACAAACGTAGAAACTCAACACACGTTTTGCATACCTTATGAATCCTACCCATACCTACGGAATCCAAGGCTTGTTTTTCATTTCTAGCAGGTGACCAAAGAAATTTTTATAAGCCTCATTTACGAACGTAGTCACATTCAAACGGTATTCTTTGAACATTTACTCTTCGCAATGAAACAAAAAAAGATTCGGATCTTTCCACAAACCCGTGTTGACGACGCCATATCAAATTATATTTATGAAATAAATAATAATAACACATATCAGCCAATTAAGGGCCGTATTTGTAAGACGGTCATACGTCGACTTTATTGTGAAAGCTATAACTTGTAAACAAGAGCTGTTACAAAAAAAAAGATAGTATATCTAGAATCAGCGACGTCAAATTAGTGAACATCAAGTGATAAAAGTCAATCATCAGACAAAAGTTGCAATTTTGTTGTGCAGTGTAATGATTCCTTTAATTTTATAGTTAGGAGAGTCACTTACAAGAAGCAACCAAACTGTACATAGCTACTGCAATTGCAGGAAATCTAAAATGTCAACAAATTTTCATACATTACAGTTAAATTAATAAACCACAGGAGTAATATATATATATTGTGGGACATTTTTTTTTTACACAGCTCAGTGTAGCCCAAAGTAAGCTAATATAAGCTTGTGTTATGAGATCTAGACGACGGATAAACATACTTAAATTAAATATATTTAAATACATACATATTATACATAGAAAATACCCAAACTCCGAAAGAAACATTTGTGGATCACACAAATATTTATTCCGACCCGGGATTCGAACCCGAGACCTCAGTCGCGGCTGTCGTACTACCACTGCGCCACCGAGGCAGTCATGGGTGCCACAGAGTTAGAAATATGTGTAAATTTACGGAGAAATATATAGAGTAAGGCTTCTCTAGTTGGGCGCGAGTGACGATTCCTTACTCTGCGAAGTGATCGGATGTAGTTTGACTCATTGCTAATAACGAGATCTATCCCTGATAAGTATAAAAAATACTAATACTGAAAAAAAAAACTTGAGAGGTGTCAAGGGACACCCGGATGGAACGAAGTTATATTGTCCACAAGGAATTATAATATTAAAAAATTTGGTTGTCTGTAAAGTCGGTTTACTGACGATAGTTGAACGTGACAACGTTGACACGTGATCAAAACATGTAAATGTACTATAGTATAGCAGCTGTCCACGCAGACGCATCGCTCACTCAAGTAGGAAAGAGACGGATGTCGAACGCTGCCGAACGCAAAGGCCGATTGTGCTTCTTTGTCGCACGTTCCGCGCTCTCGCTTGCACTTCAAGCCTTACATGGAACGCCTCAGAGCGAGGTAACGCCGCATGAGTCATGTTTTTTCGTGCGTGCAGCCGGCTCTATCGAATTATAAGATGTTGTCACGTCAAAAAAAGAAATATAAAAAAATTGATTGTGTGGTTTTATGAAACCACGGTAAAAGTGAAACTTTTAGTAAAAGTTTTAATGGTCCCACTATGTAGCGGCCCTAATATGTAGTGACCTAATATGCAGTGGTCCTAATATGTAGTGGAAAGGATTGTGTGGTTTTATGAAACCACGGTAATAGTGAAACTTTTTTAACTTACTCTTAATACTCTTTTTTAATTCTCCGCGGCCGACCGTCACGCGACATGCAACACACAGACCAAAAATTATGAGACGATATAATAAAAGTTTCACTTTAAAAAAATAAAAAAATATAATAAATAAATAAATATCCATCACGCCTTATCCCCGAAGGGGTGGCAGAGGCATATTATATGCCCACTTTTCACCGTGTGGATTCCTGTCCCACGTAATAGGTGGTGAGCCCATTGCCGTGTTGAAAATGGACAGACGCAGGTTGTGGCTACCTGCTGTTGAAATTTTTCAAGCCAAAATGTTTTATTTTTCAACCAGGCTTAACGACTGCCATTTTACTGGCAACCGGGACCAACGGCTTAACGTGCCTTCCGAAGCACGGAAACGCTCGCAAATGTAAATGCCACAAAGTGGTCACCCATCCGAGGACCAGCCATAGTGAAAGTTGCGTAACTCAGTGATCGTTTACAGAACACTGAGACCGCGGGGCCACGAGCGCTTCTAATAGACGAGACGAATATAACTGGCTTGCTTTCTATGAGAGAGAGAGAGCGCGACAGACAGAGAGAGAAACACGCGCACGCCGCACGGCTCACAACTATAGCTAAAAGTGTCGTTACAACTTTTGGTACTAATTTTTTCCGCCTAGCGCCCTTTCGCAACGCGCGATAAGGAACTTCGTTCCAAAATCTAAACTATCTTCACGCTGTATCCCTGACGGGGTAGTCAGAGAGGACAGATCGCCAGGCTACGCGATCCATGCATACTTCTTTCGCTTCTTCAAGATTCATCAATCGCTTCATACACGCACGTCTGGGTATCCGAGTAATCAATCTGCTCACGTGGTCTTCATATGTAAGTCTCGGCCTACCCTTATTCCTCCTACCTTCTACTTTCACACAATATAAATTCTTCGTCAATCGTTCCTCACACATTCGTTCAAAAAAAATACTAACTATGTTAACTAAAACCAGTCGAGTGTGTACTTGACTGGTTTTAGTTAACATTTGTTACATCTATTTTATATTTGTATTACTGTAAGTAATAAAATATTAATTATAAAGCGGAATATTGCAAAAATTTTGACAACCTGGAGGGTAAGGTTTCCTTTTACCTATCCTACATCCCTTTCCTTGAGGAGTTTGGTTCGTTATTCCTCCGTTACAATGAGTAGAGGTTATCCTTGCCCGTTGTGCGTTAGGATTGACGAATCGAGGGTGTGTGGTGGGATCCTCCTCCCCTCCTTTATTATCGTCTTTCGATGGATTTCCGCCATGTAACGCCCGATTCAATTAGTTATACTTACAGTTAGTTGATACACGCTGCTCCGCCCGGGTATTGAAGTATTCCCGTTTTAGTTTCCTATTCGAGCAATTATTCTTTAAATACCTTAGAGTTCAAAAATATAAATAAAACAAAAATTCATAATTTTTTTTTTTTATTAAAGTGGAAAAAGACAATTCGGTTCGAGACAGGGATTGAACCTGTGACCTTTGCCTAACCAGGGCAATGTTCTAGCCACCTGAATTATTGAGCCACTTGATTCGATACGGTTCGGGTAGTTCAGGTGGCTAGAACATTGCCCTGGTTAGGCAAAGGTCACTGGTTCAATCCCTGTCTCGAATTGAATTGTCTTTTACCACTTTAATAAAAAAAAAAATTATGAAAAATTTAGCAAATGAATTGCTTTAAAATTTTATCTATAAACTGAGTAGAGTCCATTGCATCAATGTTTAAAAATGGTTGTAACACTGTTCATTGGTATCGAGTTGTTCATTAGCTCGATAGATGGCTCTGGTCATACTCTTTAAATGGCGGTTTTAAATATAGTGGAGAATTTCAACTTGATTCGATACGGTTCGGGTAGTTCAGGTGGCTAGAACATTGCCCTGGCTAGGCAAAGGTCACAGGTTCAATCCCTGTCTCGAATCGAATTATCTTTTTCCAATTTTATAAAAAAAAAATTATGAAAAATTTAGCAAAAGAATTGCTTTAAAATTTTATCTAAAACAAAAATTACTCGAATTGGTCCACCCGTTTTCGAGATTTGCGCTTAGCAAAATTTTTATTTATAAAAATTTACAAGATTATTATTAACTAGGAGACCCGCCCGGCTTCGCCCGTGACATAATTCGAACTCCCGTCGCACCTATTTAATCCCGTCGCTTATAAATTCCACAATAACGCATTAAAATTTTCCCGATTTGTCGACATTTATGACTACTGCTCCGCCCTCCAAGGAAGTAGCGTGATGATTTATAGCCTATAGCCTTCCTCGATAAATGGGCTATCTAACACAAAAATTTAATCCCGACGTATCACGTACGTACGTGAATCCTAGACGTAGTTTACTGATGGTCATGATGCTTCATGGTTTGTGCAATAACAGATTTGACTGTAATAATATCACTAATGACCTATGTTATGTGGTACCTAGAAATTCTATGATTCGTGAGGCGCGAGCGGCCCGTTTGTTTCCCGTGCAGGACACACGCGGGTGAGCGGGTTCCTCTCCGGAGTATCGTTGAGATGTATATATAACACACGCTTTATTGACTTAGACATTTTTGCACTTTCTGAAACTAAATTTAGAAGAATGGCAATTGAAAAAATTAAAGAATTAGTTAGAGAATGTTTTTTGTAAATATTTTTATTATTATTATTGGCGCATGTATGTACAGGCAAAATAGTAAGAAAACAAAAAATATTACTCTGCGGACAATGGTGTGGGTTACATGTTTACTTAGTCGTAAGTTAAAATGTTAAACCTTAAGAGCTATATGTAACTGTTATTTGTCCCAATAAAGAAAAATAAAAAATAAAACAAAAAAGAATGTTTTTTCAAATCCGACTAGTAATTCCTTAGATTAGCGCGTTCAACCAAACAAACAATCTCTTCAGCTTTATAATATTAGTATAAATAACAACATTTTGCGATTAATTTTTATTTATATAGATTTTTGTTTTCAGCCATTTAAAACGGCAAAAATAATGGTCGCCCACGTGAATAATATACACGAAGGGAAAAAGAAGGAAGCCGAGGGGGAACACTTATGTGAAATCTGTGGTAAATCATACAAGGTAAGTGAAAAACTACTAACTGGCAACATTATTACGTACGTACAGCGCCATTGGCTTAGTAACCAGGTCATAAAATAATTATTTTAAAAAATAGGTATAGCGCCATCTATTGAGGTGTTGTCGAAATTAATTCCCATGTTTTGCATTGTGAAGTTCTCGGGTTAACTAATGTTTGTACTAAGATTATGTACAAATTTCACGTCTTATTCTTGATTAATATTGATTTTAATGGATTCTTTTACTGGACATCTATACTAATATTTAATAGAGGAAAGATTTGTAAGTTGGTTTGTATTTTTTTTTATAATTATTGTATGGCTTGGTTACTAAGACCTTTTAGCCATATCTTAATTCATATGTCTTCAAACATCATTCTTAATATATAAAATGTCCCCGTCCTCTACGTCTTAGTCAAGTCTAGTCTTAAGTCAAGGTCAGTCTCACCCCAGTATAATGGTGGTTGTTATACTGAAGTTTTCAGTGGATTTACGCGGAAATAGCATTTCACTGCTTATATATCATTGTCTATCACTAAAGCACGTTAACACAACTTTTACGTCCAAGAAACCACCACTCAATAAAACAAGATAAATACACTAGCTTTAGAAAATAATATACAGGAAGAGTCCGCACTTGTCACTGTTCCCGCGAAAAAGTACAAGAAAGATTTGTAATTTATTTTTACCTAGTAAATTAAGTTAGATTTAAATTACTTATTAGCCTTATAGACATATAGAGGGGCTAGATCGTAATTGATTATTAAAAAAAAAATTAAATTAACAAAAAAAAATGTCACTGTTCCCGCGAAAAAGTACAAGAAAGATTTGTAATTTATTTTTTTATGTTTGTCACATCAAAATGGCGCCGCCCGCCTAATGGAAAGCAGAGATGACGATCCGTGACCGAGGGCCGGTAGGACCCCGATAGCGACCTTCAGATTGTTAGCCCAGAAATATGCCTTTTCACGTTTCTCTTAAAGGACCCAGGATTTTTTTTTGTTGTTTTGGCGATGTCCGGCTTGGACTTGGCCACGACGAAAATTATATTATTTTTTTCTTATAGTGATAATTTTCAAGTAGATAATGAATATTCTTCATTCAAAAGTAGTAAATTATTCATAATGATAGCAGCGTATTCATGTATAGGTTTGTTCTGCAGTAAAATGATGGTAAATTTTACTGCAATTATATGTGGATTTTGGAAGGTAACAGAAAATACCGCGCTCCACTAAGTTATTCAATTTCACAACACTTGTGCACGTTGTCGAAGCTTTTATGTTTAAAACACCATCATTTTCACACACAAACACCCGAAAATACGCTAGTTTGAAAAATTAATAACGGAGTGGCGACCGCGTCATTCGCAGTCTCCCGCCAAAAACCCGACCCAGGATTGTAAGAGGAGGGAAACACGTGCGCTGGCAGATAGTTATAGTTGTGTGTTTGTAATGAATAGCAACTAGATGGCGCTTTTCTAAACTTTTGCCAGACGGTGAAGCGGCTGAAGGGCCACGTGTGGGCCATGCACACCAAGCGCTCCGTGTCCAGGAGCTACCGCTGCAAGCTGTGTCCCGCCACCTTCACGTGGCAAACAAGCATCTACAAACACATGAAGATGATGCACGACACCAACAAGAAGACTAAGGTATTTATCTGTTTGTTTGTGTTGCATCTATACTATTTTTTTTATACCACTGAGGTAGCAGACAAGCGTACGGCCCACCTGATGGAAAGCGGTCACCGTAGCCTATGAACGTTTGCAACACCAGAGGTGCAGCACTCGCGCTGCCCACCCTTTTAAAACCTTCTAAAACCTTTTGAAGAACCCCATACTGTAGACGTTCGAGAAAACCCAGGCAGGGAGTTCATTCCACAACCTAAGCTTACGCGACATAAAGCCTCTATCGGACCTAACCGTATGTGAGCGCTCCGGACACAAAGTGTGAGGGTGAACACCCTGTCTATGGCGAGCGATGCGATGATAGAAGGTAGCCGTGGGCATCAATAAAATACAGCTGAAGAGTGTGTGTGTTTGTATGTTTGTTTATTTGGTTGAACGCGCTAATCTCAAGAATTACTGGTCCGAATTGAAAAAAATATTACGCTACTTCCCTGGAGGGCGGAGCAGTAATCATAAATGTCGACAAATCGGGCAAATTTAAATGCGTCATTGTAGAATTTATAAGCGACGGGATTAAATAGGTGCGACGGGAGATCGAAGTATATCACGGGTGAAGCCGGGGTGGATACGTAGTACTAATATATAGCTGAAGAGTTTGTTAGGTTGAAGGCGCTAATCTCAGGAATTACTGGTCCGAATTGAAAAATCTTTTTGTGTTGGATAGTCCATTTATCGAGTAAGGCTATAGGCTAATTATAACATCACGCTACTACCGAGGAGAGCTGATCAGTAATCATGAAATCGGGCAAATTTTCACACATTTTTGTTTAGCAATAAGCGACAAGATTAAATGTATGCGACGGGGATTCAAAATATGTCACAGGCGACGCCGCGAGGGTCAGCTAGTGTATAATATGTATGTATTTAAAAATAAGTATGTTTATCAGTTGTCTAGATCCCATAGTACAAGCTTAAAGTTTAGTTTGGGCTAGATAGCGCTGTGTCAATTGTCCCACAATATTTATGTTATTCTTCGCAGATTTTGTATTTATATGTGACGGATTGTCACTAATGTTATTTTTTTGAGTTAACTTGTAATTTTGGTTGTAGCCCACACGCGTAGCCCCACCGGTGAAGAAAGAAGAGCCTTACCCGGGAATCGACATGGCTAACCACATGCAGTTTATAAATATTGTACATTTACAGCCGCTCGGTATGAATCAGATGTAGTCAAATGACTGATTTTTCCATTATATAAATAAACAATATACTTGTTACCGCCTGCATATCTGCCCTCAATGGGTATTGACTAAAATGTATTACTCTCATTTTTGACCTGAAGTACCCTATAGGTAGGAATGCCCATATGGCAGTTCCCGTTGACCTAAAATACATGGCAATTATTGGTCCTAATTGTTAATTATATGATAGTTGGCCTCGATCGTCAATTACATGGCAGTTGGTCCTGATTACCAGTAACATGGTAGTTGGCCCCGATTGCCAGTTACATGGCAGTTATTGGGCTCAATTGTCAATTACATGGCAGTTATTGGTCCCAATGATCAATTACATGGCAGTTATTGGTCCTAATGGTCAATTACATGGCAGTTATTGGTCCCAATGGTCAATTACATGGCAGTTATTGGTCCCAATGGTCAATTACATGGCAGTTGGTCCTGATTACCAGTAACATGGTAGTTGGCCCCGATTGCCTGTTACATGGCAGTTATTGGTCCCAATTGTCAATTACATGGCAGTTATTGGTCCCAATGGTCAATTACATGTCAGTTATTGGTCCCAATGGTCAATTACATGGCAGTTATTGGTCCCAATGGTCAATTACATGGCAGTTATTGGTCCTAATGGTCAATTACATGGCAGTTGGCCGCGATTGTCAGTTACGTGGCAGTCGGTCCTTATTGCCAGTTACATGGCAGTTATTGGTCCCAATTGTCAATAACATGGCAGTTATTGGTCCCAATGGTCAATTACATGGCAGTTATTGGTCCCAATGGTCAATTACATGGCAGTTATTGGTCCTAATGGTCAATTACATGGCAGTTGGCCGCGATTGTCAGTTACGTGGCAGTCGGTCCTTATTGCCAGTTACATGGCAGTTATTGGTCCCAATTGTCAATAACATGGCAGTTATTGGTCCCAATGGTCAATTATATGGCAGTTATTGGTCCCAATTGTCAATTACATGGCAGTTATTGGTCCCAATGGTCAATTACATGGCAGTTGACCCCGATTGTCAGTTACGTGGCAGTCAATCCTTATTGCCAGTTACATGGCAATTGTTCAGCCAAGTTGAAGACCTTATGGGTCAGTTACATGACAGTTATTGGTCCCGATTGTCCATTACATGACAGTTGACCCCGATTGTCAGTAACAGGGCAGTTGATCCCGATTGCCAGTTACATAGCAGTTGGTCCCGATTGCCAGTAACATGGCGGTCGTTAAGCAAAGTTGAAGACCTTATGGACTGCTTGAAATTTTTTTACAGTAGGTAACCATAACCTGTTCTTATGTTTCTATATAGCATTAGGGACCCTATTTCGGACACTCAATGAGTATGGATTGCGGGCCGCCATTTTCATTTAAAAATCTTCAGTATTTTACTTTAATATAAGTATAAATGTGTGATGAATTTGCCATAATATTATAAGTTATACAAACAAATTAGTATAAGTAAGTTTTATACAAAATAGGTAATTTAACTTTATTATATTTTTTATTTAATCAATATCTGTTTCATTTAATCATTCCTATAATCAATTATCTGCGTGTGATGTTAAAAAGAGTATGTTTATAGGCTCCAATCACATTGGATCACAAATAAATAAATAAAATAAATATCCATCACGCCTTATCCCCGAAGGGGTGGCAGAGGCATATTATATGCCCGCTTTTCACCGTGTGGATTCCTGTCCCACGTAATAGGTGGTGAGCCCATTGCCGTGTTGAAATAGACAGACGCAGGTTGTGGCTACCTGCTGTTGAAATTTTTAAGCCGCCCATTAGGCCTTTAACCAGGCTTAACGACTGCCATTTTCTGGCAACCGGGACCAACGGCTTAACGTGCCTTCCGAAGCACGGAAACGCTCGCAAATGTAAATGCCACAAAGTGGTCACCCATCCGAAGACCAGCCATAGTGAAAGTTGCGTAACTCAGTGATCGTTTACAGAACACTGAGACCGCGGGGCCACGAGCGCTTCACACATTGAATCACATACGGCTAACCGTAAGATGGTGCTGCCTGTCATCGATGAAATCCTACCCATGAATCACTTACCTGTGCCGTTTTCCCGAAAGTCTGGAAAGACTCACAAACCATACCTTTACCTAAAAAATCCAGTCCTAAATCCTTATCCGATTACCTTCCTATTTCCATATTACCATTCTTATCTAAAGTCCTAGAACGACTCCGTCACTCTCAACTAAATTCTTATCTCAATAGACACAGCCTTTTAAATCGGCTCCAATCAGGATTTCGGCCACGTCACAGTACGAACAGCGCATTGATCAAAGTCACTGATGATATACGTCTGCATGGAAAATGGAAATCTTCGGCGCTCACGTTGCTGGATTTCAGCAACGCTTTTAACATTGAATTTCCATATCCTGCTTGGTATATTACGCTCTATTAACATATCTCCACCAGTAATAGATTGGCCCATGCTGTTCACAATTTTTATAAATTCTATCTCTTAACTATTTATTTTCATACTACCATCTTTATGCAGATGGTCTTCAAATATACAATCAAGCTCCGTTGCCTGAATTATAGACAGCGTTTACGATAATGAATACAGACCTGGCACATATCGGTCAATGGAGTAAAAGTATGGCTTAGAAGTTAACCCCTCCAAGACTCCGGTCATTTTGGTTGGCAGCGCTTGAATGATTGGTCAAATACAAATGACAATTCTTCCAAACATTGAATTCGATGGTGTTAGCCTGCCAATTAGCAGTGAAGTGAAGGATTTGGGTATATTAATTGACAGCACACTATCGTGGCGTCCCCAAATGAGGAAAGTTAGCCGTAAGCTTTTTGCTTCTGCACTCTGCGTAGGTTATGCGTCTTTCTGCCAAACGCCACTAAAAGGGCGCTTGCAGAAACCCTTCTTCCTGTACTCGACTATGCTGATCTCAGCTATCTCGATGTCACTGAGGAGCAACTTGATAAACGTGATCGACTTCAATATTTCTGCATTAGATTTATATTTGGGTTACGCAAATATGATCACGTATCGCAATATCGCAAATTGATCAAGTGGCTCCCAATTCGCCTTCGTCGGAATGCTCACATCCTTTCTTTACAGCACTTTGTTCAATCCCACTACTCCCAATTATTTAAAAGAATGTTTTATGTTCCTTAATGACACACATTTAAGATCTCTGAGGTCATCAGGTTCACTCGAATTAGAAGTTCCTAGACATTCCACATCCTTTTATGACAAATCCTTTACTGTACTAGCGGTACGGTTGTGGAATGCGCTACCTGTAAACATAAGGCGTGCTCAGTCTATAGATACGTAGATCATATTAAGAGGCTAGTCAAAGAGCACTATTTGGCATCATAATATTTGTGAATGCACTTGATTTGTATGAATATGTGTGTATATGTATTTATGTATGTATATATTTATGTATGTATGTATTTATCGTCATGTAGGTATGTTTTGATGACTTTGAACGTTCAAATAAATTTATACCGTATATTTCCTAAACCCTGTTCAATATTTAACTGTAATTGACTACCTACCCATTTTTCTTACGTGGTTTTTAACAATTTTCTCATTCAAAGGTTGCCTGTAAGAGATTGCTTTTTAGCGATAAGGCCGCCCTCTGTACATTTTTAAAATTGTTCTCTCTTTGTATGATTTATTTTTATATTGGTGTGCAATAAAGTTTATTCTATTCTATTCCTATAATCATGTTTTAAAAGTTCGAAGCTTCTTTCGGCACCTTAGGGAAAATGTTCCGAGTGAATTTTTACGACGCGCATACCAACACACATTCGACACCCTGAAGTCAGTTGATAACTGTTACATGATAAAGTTAGCTGATGTGTCTACAACTATCATCTAAAAATATAATTAATAACTATATCACTGTTTTAACTATAGCACAACTTTAACAACACATTAAACAACGTAACTGCACTAATTTTAACTAACTAACTATCTTCACGCTGTATCCCTGACGGGGTAGTTAGAGACGATAGATCGCCAGGATTCGCGATCCATGCATACTTCTTTCACTTCTTGCAGATTCATCGATCGCTTCATACATGCACGTCTGGGTATCCGAGTACTTTTGACATTTAAGTTTTTGAGCAATCTGCTTACGTGGTCTTCATATGTAAGTCTCGGCCTACCCTGACTTCTTCTGCCCTCTTCTAGTTTTGCACAATATATATTCTTCGTCAATCGTTCCTCACTCATTCGTTGGACGTGTATGCTGCCTGCCATTTTCCCGCCTAGAATCAACACTTCCTGAGATTTGGAACAACCCTCCAGATGACACGTGGTCCGCTTTATTAACTGCGTTGGCTCTGACCTCTGCCCCATTTGCTGTGCCATGACACCTTTATTATTATTATTAAATAACAGGCAGACAGTGGTGTAACCACAGGGTGGCAGCCCTGCGCCGCAGTAGGAATTACCTACTGGATTTTGTTTTGTCCCAATACACAAACTGTTGATTTGCAACTGTGCAATATTTGCAGAGACCACTTTATTGGATATATATTCATCAATATTACATGGTAAACGATACTCTAGTTTGCAACGGAAACTCTGTAGATATAGACCAGCATAGAAATACTAGTGCCCTAACTCAGTGTTTTGTTAACGATAGTGTTTGGAAATATGCAGTAGTGAAGGAAAGTGAAATATTGCATTATTGTGAATAGCGGTGTTCTTTGTGGTAGTGACAAACCATAATTGAAAGCCCAGCAAAGAGTCTACTGCTTTACTACAAGGCAAGGGCACAGGACGTAGGACTCAGGACTCGACATGACTAAAACAAAATGGTAAGTTAATATTAATACTTAAACAAGGCTGTATGGACTAAGCTTCCTTACCTGTCCAAGATGGGCGATGCCAAGACAACAACAACAGAGTTGTGAGTTTTGAGGTTATATTTTGCTTTCGACTTTTTATTTTTCTTTCTTGTGCTTTGAATATTTGTGTTTGTGTTGTCTGAGTGGTGGATTAACCCTTAAGGTTAGTTTATACTTATATTTATAAACCCTCCTATGGGATGGTGGAATACCTCCTGATATACAACTTTTGGATGTAAAAAGAGCCGCGGATCCTATGATCTAGAAGGAAAAAAGATTCGCTCTCCGGAGGAGTCTATCTAGTCTGTTTTCTATAAACCAGGCTACGAGCCTGATTCTAAACAACTTTACTCCATATAAGTTACGGAATCTATCTCAGTGTTTGTTTCGAGACTCGAACCGGCCTTTAAGACGCCTCACTCCGAAATCGCTAAAATTTGCGCAGTTACTATTTTTAACAACAGTCGCAATATGAAAGAATGTAGCATAGTGAACGCAGGTCGGAATAAAATTAGTGTTATATTTAACACTGCTGAATCGGCCAGCAATTTTGCAAAAGGTATCTTATAAAATTTCAAAATATGAAATTAATATACTTAATTTTCAGCTATTCCGTATGGGAGTAGTTAGATATTCCCGCTGATTGGTCCCTTTAGGAAATTGTAGAGGGCGTCTCCCCCTCGGGCAAATGTGGTGAAATAGTCACTGCTAGATGTCTGAATGTGAAGAACAATAAGATTTCTAGTGTTTGGGTCCTTTTCCTATTTTTCACTGTTACCCTCTATATGTGCTTTTTGGCTCCCCATAGTAGTGCTAGGATATATATGTTTACTAATTGATACTAATACTAAACCTGTGCTGTCCTATTTCAGAAAACAAAAACGGTTAATTGTCCGAGAGACCGAGCAACTGTCTCATAACTAAACCTCAAACTTTTGAATCTACTTTCCACCTTGACATTGGCCGAATCATTGGTAAACGACAGGGTCATTAATATAAGAAAAAGAAAAAAAGGAATTAAATTTTCTGAACTAAGTTATATTTTATTCCGTATAACATGAAGGAAATCAACATAAATATCGAAGGATATAATGTAAATGGAATATGTGTCGGTTGTCTGAACTATGATCGTCGCATGCACTATGATTCCGACATAAAGATATGTTTTGAATTGCTGGGTGAAATAATTGTAAGAATAACAGTTACATGCTAATTTTACTCCTAATCTTATTAGGAACCTATGAGATGTGTCCGCATACACGAATATTGTTTCTTTTATTTTACATACATGGAATTTTCTACATTAACATGCATGGAACATGCACAGTCTTGTCGTAATTTTGTATTTTTTTAGTATGTGTGCAGAACATGTGGACACTTTCCAGAATTTAGAACAAAACATTTGTATATTTGATTCAGTATTTTTTAACCTGTCAACTATACACAAAGCTTTACGGTCGCATTCAAATTATAACTTTTAGGTATGCTAGTTTCGTCGGAATCGACTGTGTCCACAGGTACAAGCGTCCATAGGAACAGCACTTGCCTATATACAATCTTTATTTTTTAGGTTTAACCACTTCAATTGCTGTGAAATATTTATTTCAGATTTCAGATGGTTTAGATATACAACTATGCTGGGAATGCTTGGCATATGTTAAAAATGTACTCAGATTTAGAGACCAAATATTAAAATCTTACGAGTTTCTTATCAATTACTCTAAAAAGGTGAGGCTTTTTTATAAATTTAAAATGGTATTGACTTATTACTGGCATTAAATAATTCATGAATCTGTAGGAAGCAAAAGAAGTATGTAATATATATAATGGCTAAGCCTGGCACTGTAATTTCTGACTATCATGATCATCATTCATGATGATCATTGTGATGATCATGAACTGATGATCATTCTCTTAGTTAGTTTTTCTACATTATGAAAAATTTTACTTATGAAGACTTACATATGAAGACCATGTGAGCAGATTGCTCAAAAAGGAAAGATCAAAAGTACTTGGATACCCAGACATGCTTGTGTGAAACAATTGATGAATCTGCAGGAAGCGATAGAAGCATGCATGGATCGCGAAGCCTGGCTATCTGCCCTCTCTGATTACCCTGTCAGGGATACAGCGTGAAGTCACAGAATACACTTTTTTAAAATTATTATATAGTTATATAGTAAAAAGTTTAAAATAATTTTTAAAAATAGTCCCTCAATATTTATTATTATTGTAACATTATTTGTCATTGCACTATCTAGCATAAATTAAGCTAATATAAGTTTGAGCTATGGGATCTTGACAACTGATAAATACAGTTTTAAATATGTATATACGTAGATACATATTACCTATGTTAACCAGCTGTCACCCACAGCTTCGCCCGTATTTCAAATTCTCTTGCACCCCGGTTTGTTGACGTTTATGATTACTGCTCCACACTCCAAATTAGTTGCATGATCATATATAGCCTTCTTTGATAAATAGACTATCCAACACTAAAAGAATTTTTCAATTCGGACCAGTGTTTGAGATTACCGCGTTCAACCTATCAGACAATCAACCCTTTAGCTATATGTATTAGTATAAATATCTAGATTTAAAAATATGAGAAGGGGTTCTTATGTAATCATCATATATTGACAGCCTCTGTGGCGCGGTGGGAGTGTATCCGACTGCTACGCAAGAGGTTGTGGGTTGTGTGATGAGCATGATGGTTTATTCTGTGTCTGGGTGTTATTTATATAAAATATGTATGTATTTAGAAATATATAAGTATGTTTATCTGTTATCTGGTTACCATAGTACAACTCTGCTTAGTTTGGAATCAGATAGCGTTATGTGAGTTGTCCCAATAATATTTATTTATTTATATTTATTTGATTTACAGAACCCATTTTTGTATTCTCCAGAAGAGTTTGAACCAAATGCTGTCACTAAACTAAACCAGTACATATTATCAATTGAAGACTGGCCCCCTGTCATTGAAAATGTGATAGAAGATGATGTAAAAAGTGAAGAGGAAGGAACTGAAGAAGAAGGAGGTGATAATTACTTTTTTGGTAAGGTTCCACCACAGACGTACAAGAGTAAGCAGACCAAACATATTCTATTGGTTATGGAGCAATACTTTATCCTTTTCACTCTTGCCATTTGTTGTATAAAGCTATCTTTGTTATTCCTGTGTAGCTACATTTAACTCACACTTTGACAGCGAAAAGCGCGTAGCCAATTTTACTACTACAACTAAGCTACAAACTAGTAATGACAACCACCGCTGTCATCTTTAAATCAAAGATTTATATGTCGAAGTGAAAATATTACATTATTATTTTCTTGTTGGGGACGCCGAACTACATGTCTTGCCGCCCTTTTCGTTCATTTCCCCGAAAATATTACATAAAATATTGTAAAGTGTAACAAAAGTAGACAAAAATGTATTGTGCATAGAGTGATGAAGTTTCTTTATCAAGAAATCACCAGAAATAACTAAACTAAGCTACCTGTCTAGGTGTATTTAATACTAATATAATATAATATGTATATATATGTATTAGTATAAATATCTAGATTTAAAAATATGAGAAGGGGTTCTTATGTAATCATCATATATTGACAGCCTCTGTGGCGCGGTGGGAGTGTATCCGACTGCTACGCAAGAGGTTGTGGGTTGTGTGATGAGCATGATGGTTTATTCTGTGTCTGGGTGTTATTTATATAAAATATGTATGTATTTAGAAATATATAAGTATGTTTATCTGTTATCTGGTTACCATAGTACAACTCTGCTTAGTTTGGAATCAGATAGACAATAGGCTAAGCTATTATTCGCTAACGTTGGGGTCTGCTTACTGTTTTATGTGTCTGAATTATTGCACATATTACATATTTGTTATGTCCACGCTGCGTTATGCAATCGTCAACCACACTACATAACGTCTCAGTTTTCTTTCAACTGCCAGAGAGCTATCAGAAGATGATTCCGTATTTTAATCATTTTACCGAATGATTGTCCACGTAAACCGCACGTCATGCGCACCCCTCTGTCTAAATGATGATTGCAAGGCAAATGCTTGCATCTTGCGTAGAAACAATCAAAACTATGTCCACGGAGCCGCAACGTCGCGTTATGCACACGTCATGCAGTGCGCGAGGCAGCATAATAAAAATGAATACGCGGGAAAGTCGACAAGTGCGGACGCTTGCAGTATATTATTTTCTAAAACTAGTGCATTTATCTTGTTTTATGTGCGGAGTGGTGGTTTCTTGGACATAAAAGTTGTGTTTACGTGCTATAGTGAAAGACAATGATATATTCTATTTTGAAATGCTAGTTTCCACTGAAAACCTAAGTATAACAACCACCATTATACTGGGGTAAGACTGACCTTGACTTAAGACTAGACTTGACTAAGACGTAGAGGATGGGGACATTTTAGATAATAATAAAGAAGAATGAAGAAATATGAATTAAGATTTGTCTAAAAGGTCTTGGTAACCAGGCCATAAAATTATTTAAAAAATTAATGAATGATAATGGCTGAGAAGAGAATGCAACTTTATGCGAATTCAACTCAATGGTCCTAATTGCACCGTTCAATGTTATATTTGTACCGCAATTCCTGACATTAGGCATGCTTAATCTAATACATTTTGTCTAATTTGAGTTGAATAGCAAATTATTGGACGTTTTTTTAATCTTAAATGTCAAAAACCTTACTTAAAATAATTATGCAATCAGTAATCTTTAGTGTTACAATTTTATTTTTCAGAATGTTTATAGTACAGGATCCCTGGTCCATTTCTGAACTTGATTACTTTTCAGTTTTGAGTTTCATTTTCTCGATTATGGTAGGTAACAGAGATAGCAAGGAAAATACGTCGATCTGATTATTCTAAAATATTTATTACTAACTAAATGTTGTTTTGTTAAATCTCTAGAATCAAGAGAAATATCTAGATTTTTCGAAAAAATATTTGTCCTACAAAATCTATGGTTTGATCAAAGCGTCCTTCCGATATGTATCGATAACGAGATCATCATAAATGATTACTAACCAGTTGATTTTCTTCTGTTTTACTTAGTTAATATTTATATTATTTAACAGCCATATTGTCCTACTAATGGAGAACACAAAAGGGTCAAAATATTACTATCAAATACAGCTAAAATTGGAGCGTAGTTCATGTACATTACGTGAGTTTTTATTTTACTTCAATACATGCAGTATTTCCGAAGTTATATCGACGAGAAGTTATAGCCATTTTTTTAATTTCCTAGATTAGGCGCGCTCATTATGACGTCACAACGTAGCACAGACTGTGGCAAGGCGCGGCGCCGAGTTCAGGTGCGAGCGAGAGCGCGACTGTTGAATGAGCAGTGTTGTGACGTATGCGGTCACCCGCGTTATACGCACTTCGATCGTAAATATGTCAGCCATTTTTTGAAATAAAAAAAAGTAAAAACACAGTTTTACTTGTATTTTTTTGTAGATTTATTTGACATTTAAAGTAAAAAACGTTTGTCAGACCCATTGCGTGGTACGTTATCCCGGCCCTACGCTCAGAAATTGGTCTATTAGACCATTTTCTACATTAACAACAGTAGGAAAAAAAAATTACATAATAGGTTAGTGTGTTTTCTGCCCAAATGAAGTAATGTCCTACAAGAAAACAGGTATGTATCACTAGTCCGACAAGAATTGTCATATTTTTTCACTGTCCTATTTGTAACATAAGACAATGTGATTTTATTTTTTAAATTTAAAGATTATTTATTTTTAGTAAACTATGTATTTATATATATTACTAGCTAATGCCCGCAGCTTTGCCTGCGTGGAGAAATTATCCTTTTCGAGATTTCATACGGAACTCTAAACTTTTTGGAAATCCAATATAAGCCTATGTTAGTCACGAAGTATGTAACCTTCATATGGTAAAGGAATTTTAAAATCGGATTAGTACTTTATGAGCCTATTCGCTACAAACAAATTTTTCTTTATAATATTAGCATAGAAAAAAAATATAAATAAAATAAATAAATATCCATCACGCCTTATCCCCGAAGGGGTGGCAGAGGCATATTATATGCCCACTTTCCACCGTATGGATTCCTGTCCCACGTAATAGGTGGTGAGCCCATTGCCGTGTTGAAATAGACAGACGCAGGTTGTGGCTACCTGCTGTTGAAATTTTCAAGCCGCCCATAAGGCCTTCAACCAGGCTTAACGACTGCCATTTTACTGGCAACCGGGACCAACGGCTTAACGTGCCTTCCGAAGCACGGAAACGCTCGCAAATGTAAATGCCACAAAGTGGTCACCCATCCGAGGACCAGCCATAGTGAAAGTTGCGTAACTCAGTGATCGTTTACAGAACACTGAGACCGCGAGGCCACGAGCGCTTCAACCGAAAAAAAATATATTTATTAGATTCATCTGATAAATCTTCAGAATCTTCGCAACTAACATTGCTATCATATTCATCTATTTCACTTCCCTCACTCGTATTATCTGACTGTAAATACATGAAAATATTAACTAAATTATATAATAATGAAGGAGACTATTTGATCTAACTATAGATTTTTTAGGACAAATATTTTTTCGAATATTTCAGATAATTATCTTCAGAATTAACGAAAAAATATTCCTTCCCTTCCCCGTGGCACCGTGGTTTATTAATTACATAATTCCACAATACATTATTTTGTTATATCTCAAAGCGTTTTCGTTAAAAGCTCCCAGAAGTCTTATTTTTCCGACACCCCCAACATATATCGTTATAATTAAGTTATGTATACAAAACTTAACAAATTATACATAAAAACCTTCCCTATGAATCACTATCTATTTAAAAATACTGCATCGAAATTCGATGCGTAGTTTAAAGATCTAAGCATACAAAGGGACAGACAGCGTAAAAAGACTTTGTTTTATAAAATGTAGTGATTATCGTTAGGTGTATAACAATTATACCCTTTACATGTATTCTGATTAAAATTATGATAAAAATAATTAGAGTAAGTTAAAATTATGCCAATAAAACCATTCTGCGTTTATAACACTCTGTTTATCATAATTTATGCGAGAAACCGTTATGCTGAAACTGTTATGCCAAACTCTATTATGCTGAAAAAGATTATGCAATCAAAAGGGCTCCCGATTTAAATAAACATATTCGTTAACACACAAGTGAGAAGCCTTATAAGTGTGATGTATGTAATAAATGTTTTTATCGAAAGTGTCATTTAGATGTACATATTCGTACACACACTGGCGAGAATCCTTATAAGTGTGATGTATGTAAGAAATGTTTTAGTGTAAAGAGTAGTTTAGATGTAAATATTTGTACACACACTGGTGAGAAGTTTTATAAGTGTGATGTATGTAAGAAATGTTTTAGTGTAAAAAGTGGTTTAGATGTAAATATTTGTACAGACACTCTTGAGAAGTTTTATAAGTGTGATGTATGTAAGGAATGTTTTAGTGTAAAGAGTAGTTTTGATGTAAATATTTGTACACACACTAGTGAGAAGCTTTATAAGTGTGATGTATGTAAGAAATGTTTTTATCGAAAGTGTCTGTGCTTTATATTTACGTATACCGCCATCACGATATAATTAGAAGAAGCGCTCGTGACCTCGCGGTCTCAGTGTTTTGTAAACGATCACTGAGTTACGCAACTTTCACTCTGGCTGGTCCTCGGATGGGTGACCACTTTGTGGCATTTACATTTGCGAGCGTTTCCGTGCTTCGGAAGACACGTTAAGCCGTTGGTCCCGGTTGCCAGTAAAATGGCAGTCGTTAAGCCTGGTTGAAAGCCTTATGGGCGGCTTGAAAATTTCAACAGCAGGTAGCCACAACCTGCGTCTGTCTATTTCAACACGGCAATGGGCTCACCACCTATTACGTGGGACAGGAATCCACACGGTGAAAAGTGGGCATATAATATGCCTCTGCCACCCCTTCGGGGATAAGGCGTGATGGATATTTAATTTTTTAATTTACGATATAATTAAAATTGCAGATATGCCTAAACAGGATGAGGTAGACGAAATCACCGAAGACGATGTTTATGAGGACCTTCCATCCCCTATGGCTATCATTGTCACATCCGATGATAAGATACAGCTCTCCCATCTTCAGGAGACTGACGAATTAAAAAAGGAAAGCTTAAAGGTTTGGCTTTTGTCACTCAGTAGCTTTTCTCTCAGAACTCGGCAGTTCCATACATTACCACTGCTCCACCGAGGCAGTCAAGGTCCGCTGAGGTCCCGGGTCAGATCTAATATTTGTGTAAAAAAAATCTTTATTTTGTATAGACCATATTAACGGCGCTTACAAAATATCATACACTATTTAAAATATTTAAAGTGACCACCGGTTCGGAACGCGGCCCACCTGAGAAGAACCGGCAACAAACTTAGGCAGGGTTTTTTTTGATGGCCTATTTACAATTGCATATTATTTCACTTTTGTTAGAATATTATCAAATATAATGTTAATTAATACAGGTAGCGCCATCTATGAGATATTGAGGTGAAACTTTGTCTATTGTCCATGTATGATTACTTGAATAAAACAGTCTGTAAGAAACCACCTACCAACGACTTTTATTAGGTTATGGGCTACTCAGATTTTGCAAAGTAAATAAAAATTATTGCGGTTTTAGAAGAGTTATTGTTAGTTTGTTAGTTTATTTTGCGCGTGTGACATCAATCAAGATGAACTCAAGTCTTATTGCGAGTGTGCCAAAGCTCAAGGGTCGTGAAAATTATGATGACTGGGCGTTCGCCGTACAAAACTTGCTAGTCCTTGAGGACACGGACAAGTACCTCAAGCAAGAAGCCGCGGCGACAGATGCAGCACAGACAGTAGCAGATGCCAGAGCACGCGCAAAATTGATCCTGACTATTGACACATCATTATTTGTGCACATAAAGGAGACGAAGACAACAAAGGAGTTATGGTCAAAACTCAAAGCTCTATTTGATGACTCGGGATTTTCAAGAAGAATAACTTTGTTACGTCATTTAATCTCCATCAGACTAGAAACATGTGAAAATATGACTAGTTACGTTACACAGATTGTGGAAACTTCGCAACGATTAAGCGGTACTGGATTCATTATAAACGATGATTGGGTTGGGTCATTGTTACTTGCTGGTTTACCAGATAAATTTATGCCAATGATCATGGCAATAGAGCATTCTGGGATCCAGATCACGGCAGATTCCATAAAAACAAAATTGTTAGATATGGAAAATGGCGGCTCTGTTGAAGCGAATGGAAATGACAACTCAGCATTTATTGCTCGAAGTTGGCAGAAAAAGAAACTTGGTAAAGTTGGCAGCAATAGCAAACATGGCGGACCGACTCCGAATATCTATGCACCGAGTACGTCAATGTCAAACTCAAATGACAGAAATAACAAAACAATAACATGCTACAAATGCAAACAATCTGGACATTTCATGTCTCAATGTCCATTTAGAAACGAAAAAACAGAGAAGAAAAAGCAAACAAATGCATTCAGTGTTGTTTTTCTGAGCGGTAACTTTAATAAATGTGACTGGTATGTTGACTCGGGAGCCAGTACACATATGACTACAAACGAAAGTTGGTTGACAAATAGGACGTCAAGTTTACCTGAAATCACAGTAGCAAACAACGTGAAAGTGCCTGTATTATGTGCCGGCGACGTAGATGTCACGACGAGTTTCGGTTACGAGGTTACAGTGAGGAACGTGTTGTGCGCACCGACTCTTGCGACTAACCTACTATCAGTCAGTGAATTGATAAGAAATGGAAATAGCGTTGTATTTGAACCCGACCGATGTCTCATAAAAAACAAATTAGGCAATTTAGTTGCGGAAGCTGAACTTGTAAATAATGTATACAAGTTAATCTTGCAAAATGAGACTTGTTTGTTATCATCATCAACAGTAGATGGACAAACATGGCATAGAAGGCTTGGACACTTAAACAGCACAGATATGAACAAGATGAAGCAAGGTTTAGTCAATGGAATGGATTACTCAGACAAATTTGTGACAAGTAAGTCTAGCTGTCAAATTTGCTGTGAAGGCAAACAGTCAAGATTACCATTTACGACAGGTACACGAGCTACAGAAATCTTGCAGATTGTGCACTCAGACATCTGTGGACCGATGGAGTGCAAATCCATTGGGGGTGCAAGATATTTTTTGCTATTTATTGATGACTTCACCAGAATGACCTTCATATACTTCTTAAAGTATAAAAGTGAAACACTGACTTGTTTTAAAGACTTTAAGTCAATGGTGGAGAACTTTCAAAACAGAAAAATAAAGATATTGCGCACAGACAATGGATGTGAGTATTGCAGCAATGATTTTGGAGATTTTTTGAAACATGAAGGGGTAATTCATCAAAAATCAAATGCTTACACACCAGAGCAGAATGGACTCAGCGAAAGAAGCAATCGCACCATTGTGGAGAGAGCTAGATGCTTACTTTTTGAAGCAGAATTAGATAAAAAATTTTGGGCAGAAGCTGCAAATACCGCAGTATATCTCAAAAACAGGTCTACAGCTTCAGGTATTGAAAAGACTCCATATGAGATGTGGTTTGGCAGGAAACCAGATTTACAACATTTACGTGTATATGGGAGTCTAGTGATGGTGCACACACCAAAAGAAAAAAGAGCTAAGTGGGACAGGAAATCAAGAAAACATATACTTGTTGGTTATAGTGATAATGTTAAAGGTTACCGAATATATGACCCAGTAAAGAACAAAGTCAACACAAGTAGGGATGTTATCATACAAGAAAAACCCAAGCGTCTAGATACTGCAACTGTTTCTCTAGAAAGCACAGATTCAGTGGGGGAGTTGGTAGAGGAATCTGTGGTGAAACTTGAACCCCTGAACAAGTCAAGTTCTTCAGAATCTGATTACCTGGATGTTGAAGAAGAAAGTTTAGAGTCAGAAGCTTGTGGAGAAAACCTGAACACTGAACAGACTAGTTCAGCTCCACAGAGTACAGAAGAAGCTTCAGATATACCACATGCAGATTCTAGTACACCAGTTCCAGAAGTAACAGAGAAGCGTCAGAGGAGAAAGCCAGATAGATATGGTATCGTCAACATGTGTGCTACAGCTACAGGAGAAGATGAACTGACATATGCAGAAGCCATCAGTGGGCCAGAGCGACTGATGTGGTCGCAGGCCATGGCAGAGGAGCTGCAGTCATTCCAAGACAATCAAGCATGGGAAGTTGTCGATACTCCCTGCAACGCGAGTGTAGTGCAGTGTAAGTGGGTATTTAAAAAAAAAGTTTGATTCAGTCAATAAAGTGACATATCGTGCACGGCTTGTAGCCAAGGGTTTCACCCAGAAGGCTGGTATTGATTACCAAGAAACCTTCAGTCCAGTGATTAGACATTCAACCCTGCGTTTGTTGTTTGCCATAAGTGTCCAGTTAGGCATGGACATCACTCATCTGGATGTGAAAACAGCTTTCCTTAATGGTCATCTAAAAGAAAGCATATTTATGCATTTACCTGAAGGTTTTCCCATAAATAATTCAAATAAAGTTTTAAAGTTAAGAAAAGCTGTTTATGGATTAAAACAATCATCTCTAGCATGGTATAAAAGGGTTGAGGAGATACTATGTAAATCAGGATTTAGAAAATGTAATTTAGAACCCTGTGTGTTTGTTAAAAATCATAGTGATAATAAGAAAACTATAGTTGGACTGTATGTCGATGATTTTCTAGTATATTCAAATTGTAAGTCTGAATCTGATAATTTAATAGAGATATTGAATCAAAAATTTAAAATAAAGAATTTAGGTCAAGTGAGAAATTATTTGGGCATGAGAGTTAACATTAACAAAAGCACCAATGTAATTACTTTAGATCAAGAACAGTATATTAATCAGTTACTTGAAAAATTTGATATGTCTGAATGTCATGCAGTAGAAACTCCTATAGAATGTAAATTGAATGTTGATAAGTCTAATGTATGTGAACAAAAGCTACCTTATCAAAAATTAATAGGAAGTTTAATGTACTTAGCTGTCCTAACTCGTCCTGATATTTCCTATTCAGTCAGTTATTTAAGCCAGTTTAACAACTGTTATTCTTATGTACACTGGAATTATGCAAAAAGAATTCTGAAATATTTGTCACAGACTAAGACCTATTGTTTAAAATATTCCACAGAAAGTGCAGAGCTTGTAGGTTTTGTGGATGCTGATTGGGCAAGTGATGCCACTGACAGACGCTCATATACTGGTTTCTGTTTCACTAAATCAGGTGCTGTAATTTCTTGGGAGAGCAAGAAACAAAGAACTGTTGCTCTTAGTAGTTGTGAAGCAGAATATATGGCTTTGTCGGAGGCATGTCGAGAAGCAATATATTTACAGAAGTTAGAGTTTGAAATGATTGGTTCTTATAGTAAAATTGTTATGTACAATGACAGTCAGAGTGCATTAAAGTTAGCAAATAATGATCAGTCACATAAACGGTCCAAACATATTGATATCCGGTATCATTTCATTAGAGAAGTTTTAAGAAATAATATAATTGAAGCTAGATATTTGTCAACAGCTAACATGCCTGCTGACTTGCTAACCAAAGGTCTGCCAGCTGTTAAACATTATAAGTTCATGAAAAATTTTGGAATTGTTAATTTAGAATAGCCAAGGCAGAACTGTATACTGTATTTGTTATTGTATATTGAGTTTAAAAGGCATTTTTTGTGTAGCTTTACCTCTCCACTGTATGTAATACTTTGAAAGTGTTATTTTGATAAAGTGGGGGTGTTAGAATATTATCAAATATAATGTTAATTAATACAGGTAGCGCCATCTATGAGATATTGAGGTGAAACTTTGTCTATTGTCCATGTATGATTACTTGAATAAAACAGTCTGTAAGAAACCACCTACCAACGACTTTTATTAACTTTGCCAGCAGATCATTTCCAGGCGTCCCTGTCCTGCAAATAGACTTTAACAGACTTTAACAGACTATACTATACTGTACTGCACTGCACTGCACTGCACTGTACTGTACAGAGAGGACAGATCGCCAGGCTTCGCGACCCATGCATACTTCTTTCGCTTCTTTAAGCTTCATCAATCGCTACATAAACTAAATAAATTACATTATATTTACAGGATACAAACAGTGATATAGAAGAAAAGTCTGATAGAATTAAGAAAAAGACGACTAATTCGAGTGAAATCAAGGTGAGTAGTAGAGCAATATATACATACATATTGTCACGACTTTATCCCCAAAAGGGTAGGCCATTTCACCGTATGTATTTTGTCCCACGTAACAGGTGGTGAGTCCATTGCCGTGTTAAATGGACAGGCGCGAGCTGTGACGACCTGCTGTTGAAATTTTTTAAGCCGCCCATAAGGCCTTTAACCTGGCTTAACGACTGAAGGTGTTTGAAAAATTTCAACAGTACGTATTTTTTTTATACCTCTTAGGTGGCAGACAAGCGTACAGCCCACCTGACGGAAAGTGGTCACCATAGCCTATGGACGATTGCAACACCAGAGGTGCAGCAATCGCGCTGCCGACGCTAAAACATAACGTAACGTAGCCACAATCTGCGTCTGTCTATTTTAACACGGCAATGGGCTCACCACCTGTTACGTGGGACAGGAACCAACACGGTGAAACGTATGGTATGGGATCTAGATAACTGATAAACATACTTGTATATTTTTAAATACATATATAGGAAACACCCAAACTCCGAAACCAACATTTGTGGATCACACAAACATTTGTTCCGATCCGGGAATCGAACCCGGGACCTTTTGGTTATTGAATGTTTTCTAATTTATTTATTATTATTTATCTATCACGCCTTATCCCCGAAGGGGTGGCAGAGGCTAACATATTGTATGCCCACGTTTTACCATGTGTATTCCTGTCCCACGTAATAGGTGGTGAGCCCATTGCCGTGTTGAAATGGACAGACGCAGGCTGTGACGACCTGCTGTTGAAAGTTTTTAAGCCGCCCATAAGATCTTCAACATGGCTTAACGACTGCCATAATTTATTAATTAACTTATTTTTAGGATACAGGAAATGCAATTCCACGACAAAATAGAAAGCTCAAGAATCTCCCACCGGACATGGTAGAGTTATACACGATGACAGAACAAGAGATGTGGAGTGTGAGAAAAGAAGATGAAATGAGCGAAGAGTTTTTGAAAGTCAAGTTTAAGTGTGACAAATGTGTTATAGCGTTCTATACAGAAAAATTGAAAACAGACCATTTGAACGGCATACATGTTCAGGTTAGTGAAAAATGTGGTAAAATACTGGCCTTTTTGTGTAGTGGGTAGAGTATACAGTGGGTTAAGAAAACCCTGTATAGGGCATAGGCAAATAGGCACTTCAATATTATTCAGTCCACCACAGTCGACTACATAAGATTGGCGATTCTTTCCAGGGTAACTGTATACGCTTTTACAACAAGCTTCCCTGTGACCTGAGAAATTTACCATTAAATAAATTTAAAAAGTTTATTAAAAACAAGCTTTGTGAAAAAGGTTTTTACTCCGTTACAGACTATTTGCAGGACAGGGACGCCTGGAAATGATCTGCTGGCAAAGTGAAATAATATTAAATTGTAAATAGTTCATAAAAAAAAAGCCTTCCTAAGTTTCTTGCCGGTTCTTCTCAGGTGGGCCGCGTTTCGAACCGGTGGTCGCTTTAAATATTTTAAATAGTGTATGACATTTTGTAAGCGCCGTTAAAATGGTCTATGCAAAATAAAGATATTTTTTTTATAACATAACCAAAAAAAAAAATTAAATTTCTAATTATTTATAAGTATAAAATAGTTATTTATTTTTTATTGCGTGTTTTGAGTAACAGAATTAGTCAAATTTCCTTAAAATATAGCAAATTTTCAAAAACTGACAACACTGTTGCGACGATTGTATGTGATATCAAAAGAAGCCGCCGGCAGGTGTAAGCTGACCTTTTGACCTTGCATTTCCGAATAGCCCTTTCTCTGTGTTGCCATGTAAGCTACTACATTATATTCATTTTTAATTAATAATATTCAGGGTAAATTTTTTTGGGGTAATTTCTAAAAAGGATTACACGAATAAAATCACATCTCGATACCTACCAATAGCTTCACGGATCGGACAGGGTTTTCTTAACATATTGTTTATGATTTTAAAAATGTAGGTTATGGCGTCCAGACCCATATGGGACTAATGTTGTGTGATAAGCATTTTGTGAAACATTTTGTGCCTGCTGCTAGCAGGTAAGTTTGCTCGGGTTCCGGAAATCTAAAAGGTCTAATCTCCATTACACCCAGTATTTATTTACTTGTATTCGCTCTCATTCTTTCACAGGAGTCAGAGGCTACATCCTATTACTGCCTCGGTGGCGCAGTGGTAGTGCATGCGACTGCCGCGACTGAGGTCCCGGGTTCGATTCCCGGGTCGGAAAAAATATTTGTGTGATCCACAAATGTTTGTTTCGGAGTTTGGGTGTTTCCTATGTATAATATGTATGTATTTAAAAATATATCAGTTGTCTAGATCCTTTAACACAAGCTTATATTAGTTTACTTTGGGCTAGACGGCGCTGTGTAAAAAAAATGTGCCACAATATTTATTTATTTATTTATTATTTAGAAAGAATTATGAAAAGCAATTAGTATGCTACGAACAAAACAAAAGTAACGAGACTGATATTTTTTTCCAAAAGTATTCCAGTGGAAAAAAATATCAGTCTTGATCTGGACTCGAACCGTGTCTTCTGGTTTAACGTAACAGACGCGTTATCAACTACACCATCGAGACTTACTTTAAACTGACTAATTAATCCGCCTATTTCCTTACCTTAAGACGGAAATATGTCGATAAATTTCGCTTTAAATGTATAATATTTGTTTTTCTTTTAATTCCACTTTAAATTTAAATTACATAATATTTTATAAATGTGTTTTTCTTCCTTCCTTTTCTGGCGCTTTTTTGTTTCTACCAACTAAAGACTAACTTCAAAAAACATCCCACAATTTAAAACAGGTAGGATTTGAAAAAATATTTTTATGTTAATTAGCCCATTTATCGAGGAAGGCTATAGGCTATATATCATTACGCTACTACACTGGGGAGCAGAGCAGTAGTCATGAATGTCGACAAATCGGGCGAATTTGTATGCCTCATTGTAGAATTTATAGGCGACGGGATTAAATAGGTGCGACGGGAGGTCGAAATATTCCACGGGCAAAGCTGTGGGGGTCTTCTAGTATATATATATTTTCAGAAAGGCAAATCCCGTCATCGATGTACGATATGTCAAGCATATTTCTTAACAAAAGACAGCGTGGCATCCCACAAAGCTCTCCACCTGAACGCTTATAAATGTACCATTTGTGGAATGCTGACCACTTTGAAGATTCGAATGATGAAACATTTATCAACTCACAGAGCTATTGAACAGCATAATTGTGATACTTGCGGGATACAGTTCAGGTGAGGATATCACGGCGTTTTTGCTTATAGGTGTAGGTAGAGATTGTTTTGACTGTAGATGTATTCTTCATAATTAAATCTGTAATATGAGGTCGGTGGCGTTAGTTTGATTCCCGGGTCGGAATAAATATTTGTGTGTTCTGCAAATGTTTGTTTCGGAGTTTGGGTGTTTCCTATGTATAATATAAATGTATTTAAAATATATCAGTATGTTTATCAGTTGTCTAGATCTTATGCCACAAGCTTTTATAATAATATAATAATATTATAACTTTATTTTAGGCATCATGAGAAAAGTTACAGGTGTTATAAACTTTTATTAACTTACTTTTGACTAGATGGCGCTGTGTAACAAAACGTCCACACAAATATTTGTTCAGACTCACCGACGCAGTTGAATAAGTTTAAAATAAATAACTTTATATTTAAATTAAATGACATTAAATTTAATTACTTTAAATGAAATTATATATTAAATTAAAATTAAGTGAGATTAAATTTAATTAGTGTAAATTTAATAAGATTTATTGAAATTTGTTTTAGCACAATATCCAAACTCTCCTACCATCGTTCCGTCTGTCGACAAGAGAAACCACAGTGTGATTGTTGCGGGAAAGTGTTCGCCAACAAAATGACGCTTGAACACCATCTCAAGTAAGTTAAACTACACAATAAGTTAAGAAAACCCTGTCCAATCCGAGAAGGTATTGGTATCGAGATGTGATTTTATTCGTGTTATCCTTTTTAGAAATTACCCCAAAAAGTTACCCCAAAAATGTTTCCCAAAAATTTACCCCTAATAAAATGAATAATAAATTAATATAATGTGGTTATGAAATTTGTTGGAAATGCAAGGTCAAAAGGTCAGCTTACACCTGCCGGCGGCTTTATTTGATATCACATACAAAGGTGTTGTCAGTTTTTGGAAATTTGCTATATTTTAAGGAAATTAGGCTAATTATGTTACTACAAAAACACGCATATAAAAAAATTATAAGTATTTTATACTTAAAAATAATACGGTTTGTATTTTTTTTTGGTTATGTTATTGAAGTGCCTATGCACCTCTTTCGGGTCGGACAGGGTTTTCTCAACACATTGTATAATATGACAA
Organism: Thumatha senex; assembly: GCA_948477245.1. Lineage (NCBI taxonomy): Eukaryota > Metazoa > Arthropoda > Insecta > Lepidoptera > Erebidae > Thumatha > Thumatha senex. The sequence goes on from OX419751.1 coordinate 2,488,941, forward strand.
TAAGTAACGAAGTGATACGCAATATGGCAGGTTTGAATAAAAGTGTCAGCGTTTAGCTGGAAAAGGGCGTGCTCCGTTGGTTTGGACACGTCCAACGAATGAGTGAGGAACGACTGACGAAGAATATATATTGTGCGAAAGTAGAGGGTAGAAGGAGTCAGGGTAGGCCGAGACTTACATATGAAGACCACGTGAGCAGATTGCTCAACAACGGAAAAGTCAAAAGTACTCAGATACCCAGACGTGCGTGTATGTTTGTTTATTATCAACGCCTGAAGGGGTGGCAGAGGCATATTATACGCTCACTTTTCACCGTGTGTATTAACTGTCCCAAGTAATAGGTGGTGATCCCATTGCCGTTTTGAAATTGACTAATGCAGGTTGTGGCTACCTAAATAAATAAAATAAAAATATCTTTATTTTGCATAGACCATTTTAACGGCGATTACAAAATGTCATACACTATTTAAAATATTTAAAGCGACCACCGGTTCGGAACGCGGCCCACCTGAGAAGAACCGGCAAGAAACTTAGGAAGGCTTTTTTTTTGATGGCCTATTTACAATTTAATATTATTTCACTTTGCCAGCAGATCACTTCCAGGCGTCCCTGTCCTGCAAATAGTCTGTAACGGAGTAAAAACCTTTTTCACAAAGCTTGTTTTTAATAAACTTTTTAAATTTATTTAAAGGTAAATTTCTCAGGTCACAGGGAAGCTTGTTGTAAAAGCGTATACAGTTACCCTGGAAAGAATCGCCAATCTTATGTAGTCGACTGTGGTGGACTGAAAGATTATTTTTATTTCTAGTGTTTATATTATGTTTATCACCGAGTTTAGAAAACTGTGATAGATTTTTCTGGACATACATAAGATTGGCAAAAATGTATTGTGATGGTACGGTTAGAATATTTACTTCTTTGAATTTTTCTCGGAGAGAAACTCTGGGGCCCAAATTATAAATAGCGCGTACAGCCCGCTTTTGTAGAACAAAAATAATATTTAAATCTGCAGCACTCCCCCAAAGGAGAATACCGTAAGACATAATACTATGAAAATAGCTGAAGTAAACCATTCTAGCCGTATCCACATCCGTTAGAGTCCTGATCTTTTTTACAGCGTATGCAGCCGAACTTAATCTAGAGGCTGTCTTTTCTATGTGTGGGCCCCACTGCAAATTGGCATCAATAGTTATACCTAGGAACACAGTTGATTCTACAAACTCTAACACTTGTCCATTCAGTTGAACATTGGCCGCAACTTGTTTTACATTTGGTAGAGTAAATTTTATACATTAAGTTTTATTTTCATTAAGGCAAAGATTATTTGAGCTGAACCAATGAACTACTCTTGCAATTGCATTGTTTACATCGTCATAGTTATCTAATTGTCTTTTAATTTTAAAAATTAATGAGGTGTCATCTGCAAACAAAACAATCCTATTCCTGTCCCCTACATAAAATGGTAAATCATTAATATAAATGAGGAACAAGAATGGCCCAGGTATCGAGCCTTGCGGCACACCCATTGTAACCATGGATCCTACAGAACGTGTACCATTAATATCGACCCTCTGTATTCTATTGTTCAAATATGAAGACAGAAGGTCGAGAGCTTTGCCTCTTATTCCATAGTGGTGTAATTTTTTGCACAGCGTTTCATGTTGAACGCAATCAAAAGCCTTTGATAGATCGCAAAATATACCTAATGCATCGTGCTTGTCTTCCCAAGCTTCATGAATACATTTTAATAACTCAACACCAGCATCGGAAGTTGAGCGCCCTTTCGTAAACCCAAATTGATTCGCATGGAGTATTTTATGACTATTAAAATGGGATAGCATTTGATTCAAGATTATTTTTTCAAATACTTTGCTCAAAGTTGGCAGCACTGACACTGGTCGGAAATTAGACGGCTCTGTAGCGCTGCCAGCCTTGAACAAGGGAACGACTTTGCTGTGTTTCATTAAATCAGGAAATGTACCACTAGAAACACAGTCATTAAACACAGTTGCCAGATGGGGCGCAATTACCTCAATTATACATGATGCAGTTTTGACCGATAATCCCCAAATGTCCGCGGTTTTCTTAATTTCGATACATTTAAATGTTTTTACAATGTCCTGAGCACAAATATCTGTGAATTCAAATGCATCCCTGCAACAAAGAACAGATTCTTCTAATAAAAGTTCAGCGGAACTGGAAGATGCTTGGAGAGATTTTGTTGTCAATATAGGTACATTTTTGAAAAAATGTTCAAACTCCGTAGCCACTTCCAGGTCCCCTGTAACATGGCAACCATTTACTTTTAACTGGAAATCCCTTTCAGTCACTAAAGATCTACCGCATTCAGAGTTAATGATGTTCCAAGTCATTTTTATTTTATTTACAGAATTAGAAATTTTATTTTTAATGAAGTTTGACTTAGCCTACTGTTGAAATTGTTCAAGCCGCCCAAAAGGCCTTCAACTAGGCTTAACGACTGCCATTTTACTGGCAACCGGGACAATCTGCTTAACGTGCCTTCCGAAGCATGGAAATGCTCGTAAATGTAAAGCCTTGCGATCTGTCCTCTCTGACTACCCCGTTAGGGATACAGCGTAAAGATAAATATTCCTATCTATAGTGTATATTTTTCTCGAATATTCCACAGACTTTTACCGCACAATAAGGAAGATAAACCAAAGGGGAAATTGTTTATACCTTGTAAAGACTGTGACAAGGTATTCCATTCGAAAAAAAATTACAGAGCTCATGTGTGAGTATTACTTAATAAAATTGAATAGAATACAAAACTCTTTATAGCAGGTGAGGTAGCGTTAATTATCACGAGAAATTTTTTACCGGCTGATATTCATAACACTAATAGTTCGTTACCAATACATAACAGATTTGACCGTCAGTATGTCCGGTAGTGGTGGAATCAAAAGTTATAAGGCCAATTAAGGTAGACCTCCAAATTGCATAAGCGCCCATACAACTCAAAGGTCTATGTTAATTGGTATAAACTATGTATGTATACTACCTAGCCTTAGCATGTTGCTGGTGTTTTACTAATGAACCTGTATAAAGGTATGTTTAGCAGTTGTCTAGATCGCATAGCACAAGTTTAAAGCTTAGCTTGGGCCCACAATATTATGCGTGAGCGATTTCTTGACTGCTTTAATGCTTTTTTAGGGTAATTCACGATGGTGTGACATTCCCGTGCTCGATCTGCGGCAAGCTGTTCCAGTGGAAGCACAATTTGACCCGACACATGCGAAACCACCGCGAGAGGGAAGCCGGGTCGCTGCACGAGTGTCGCGAGTGCGGTAAGAGATTCGCCAGCCGGGACTGCTACAACAATCACATGACGATGAGCAAGAGACATGTACCTGAAGACTCTTATCAGTGAGTTGTTTTTGATGCGCTCTTATTAGTGAGTTGTTTGTGATGCGCTCTTATCAGTGATTTGTTTCTGATGCGCTCATATTTACCACTAAAAATATTAACACTAAAATATTATTGATATTGGAATTTATAGTTAAATTACTTCTTTGCATATATTTGTGTTAGCTACTCCAACAAACATTAAATATATAGGATTCCTTGACAGTTAGTTTATTATATAGCATAATCATTTCTAACAAGTGCATCAAAAACAACTCACTGATAAGAGCGCATCAAAAATAGTTAATATTTATTAACTATTTTTGATGTTTGTTGGAGTAGCTAACACAAATATATGCAAAGAAGTAATTTAACTATAAATTCCAATATCAATAATATTTTAAGTGGCATATTATTTCATTATTAATTACAGTAAGGTTAAGTAAACTATACGTTAAATATTTATTAGTTATTTATTGCAACAGTAACCATCAATTGAAATCTCTTTGATGTAACTTTATATTTAATGTGGCACTATGTGAAATATTAAGAAGGTAGGTACATAATTAAACACAAATATTAAATCGGTTTATACTTTTTAATCAATTAAATAGCTAGTTTGTTAACATAACTGATGTTTATTTTCTGTATAAACTCAAATGTAATTGCAATATAATTAAATACAAATGTAACAGTAATCAAAATCAAAATCACAATCAAAAATATTTTTATTCATGTAGACCATTTTAGGCACTTATGAATAGTCATGACAATAATTAAAATGAGAGTGATTCTAGTTGCCAGTTCCAAGGGCAGCCTACCCTTTAATTTACATTGATCTTTGGATTTATGTGAGAACAGTTGACTACACTTAGTTTACGTCGACGATGTAAAGGTACTTAGCTTAGGTTTTTAGATGCTCCGTCCTGTGACTGTCATACAACTAACTTGCCGATCCATATAAAATTACTGTATATCATATATACCGCACTGCAACTTCATATAATTATATCATTAATATAAATCGTCGTAGCTAACAATTCACATGTGCACCGAATTAACAGCCTTTTTCGAATGAATCCGTTTTTGTGCGAGCACTTCCTTTTATGTCAAATCAATTAGTGGGGTAAGTGACGTAATATTATGCAGATGGTATTTATATATCAAAAATCTATTCGCTGCACATGTGGATTAGGATAAACTCAAATGTCAACATCTTTTTAGACGGATGCTGTTATAATCATACATTCAAAATTAATAAACACGAATTTTGTGATCAGCCACGTGTTTGCTGCCGCCAACACACTCTTATCAGTGAGTTGTTTTTGATGCGCTCTTATTATTGAGTTGTTTTTGATGCGCTCTTATCATAGAGTTGTTTTTGATGTGCTCTTATCTGTGAGTTGTTTTTGATACACTCTTATCGGTGACATACATACATACATATGGTCACACCTTTATTCCCGAAGGGGTAGGCAGATGCATACTACTATAAGCTCACATTTCACCGTATGCATTTTTGACCCACGTAACAGGTGGTGAGCACATTGCCGTGTTGAATTAAAAATATTATACGCCGTATAGTAATTGCAAAAACAGATTAAAATTGATTCGAACAGTTCAATAAATGAAAGTACAAATTATTATATTTAATTAAGAGGATAAATTATTAAGAACCTTACTATGTACGTATTTTCTTTACAAAAGTGCAAGTTATTTTCTTCGTGCCTATGGAAATCTTCTAATATATTCGAGTTGTTATTCAATGTGTTAAGAAAACCCTGTCCGATCCGTGAAGGTATTGGTAGATATCGAGATGTGATTTTATTCGTGTAATCCTTTTTAGAAATTACCCCAAAAATTTACCCCTAATAATATAAATTAGAAATTAATATAAATTGGTAGTTTACATTGTAACACAGGGAAAGGGCTATTCTGAAATGCAAGGTTAAAAGGTCAGCTTACACCTGTCGGCGGTTTCTTTTGGTATAACAAACACGTCGCCGCATGCCAACAAAGGTGTTGTCAGCTTTTGAAAATTTGCTATATTTTAAGGAAATTGGACTAATTCTGATACTAAAAACACACATTGCAAAAATTATAACTATTTCATACTTATAAATAATATGATTTTTAATTTCTTTTTGGTTATGTTATTGAAGTGCCTATGTGCCACTTTCGGGTCGGACAGGGTTTTCTTAACACATTGGATATTACTAACTTATAAAAATGAACTAGTTATAATAAGGCTTAGCCCCGTCCCTTATTAAAATTAAGAATCTTTATAATAGCCGTGTGCTACTAGCAATTTTTCCTAGATGAACAGTAATTGATATGAAGCGGTCGTGGCCCCGCGGACTCAGTGTTCTGTAAACGATCACTGCTTCAAGCAACTTTCACTACGGCTGGTCCTCGGACGGGTGACCACTTTGTGGCATTTACATTGGCGAGCGTTTCCGTGCTTCGGAAGGCACGTTAAGCCGTTGGTCCCGGTAGCCAGTAACATGGCAGTCGTTAAACCCAGTTGAAGGCATTATGGGCGGCTTGAAAAATTTCAACAGCAGGTCGCCACAACCTGCGGTTTATCCATTTTATCACGGCAATGGGCTCACCACCTGTTTCTTGGGACAAATGTGCATCCGGTGGAATGTGGGCGAATAGTATGCCTCTGCCTTCCCGCTTCGGGGATAAAGGCGTGATAATATTATGGTAGGTATCAAGTACTAAGGATTCAATGTTAATACTACGATCACTTTTATTTTGTACTAGTTGACGCCCGCGACTTCGCCCGCGTAGAGAAGCTTTCCCGTTCCCGTTTCCCCCAGGAACTTGTTCCCGGGATAAAAAGTAGCCTATGTGTTATTGTGATGTATAAGCTATATTATTGTAAAGTTTCATTAAAATCTATTGAGTAGTTTTTACGTGAAAGAGTAACAAACATCCATACAAACTTTCGCATTTATAATATTATTAAGATTAAATCAAACAATTGTTGCGGTATGACAGAAGATATAGTTACTAAGATAGAAAAAGGTATGCTTAAATGGTTCAGACACGTGGAGAGGATGAATGAAAATAGACTATCGAAGCAGATTTATGTGGCGAGAGTGAATGGGCCAACAGGTACGGGTATGCATGTCAATCAAATCGAAGGCCTTTTGGAAAAAGGCCAGGTCAAGAGCACTCTTAACCGTCGAGCGTTTATGAAAACACTCCTGAAAGTAGAAGAAGCAAAAGTTGTAACATCATCCTTCTCGGTTGCTGGATATGGTATCGAGTTGTTTATTAGCTCGATAGATGGCTCTGGTCATACTCTTAAAATAACGATTAGAATATGGTGGAGAATTTCAACTTGATTTGATTCAATTCAGGTAGTTCAGGTGGCTAGAACATTGCCCTGGTTAGGCAAAGGTCACGGGTTCCCCGTCTCGAATCGAATTGTCTTTTTACATTATATTAAAAAAAAATATGCTGGATATTTTTTTATGGGGGTTGATTTTGGTAAAGGAACGTAAATGTGTTACAGGAAGGATACATTAACAGAGATAGCTTCCAAACCATTTTATTTTATTGTAAGGAGTAGCCGTCATTTGAATTTTTAACTGGTTTATTTATATTTATTTCAGACACGAGTGCTCATACTGCGGTAAGAAATTTTTAACAAAATTAAATCTCGCCGATCATATGGACTGGGATCATTTGAAGATCATTAAATATCAGTGCAAAGTGTGTTTTAAGGTAATTACAATAATTATTATGAATATTATTAAAATTTTAAGTAAACTAAGTTTGGTCGACTGTTCTAACATATCTCCGTCAAGGCCAAATTGTGTAACAAGGCATATTTTATCGGGCTTACATAAAAATAAAACTGATATTATGCGCCGAAGGAAAACATACAGCATTATTTGTGACGTAGTGTATACTCAGCCTTAAATACGGTCTCTATGGTTTTGTCTACGTTTGACAGATGTCACTGTCATGTAACCAGCAAGCTAGGACGATTTAACCAATGGACGCGTAATGTACTCAATAAAGTATGAAATCACATTCAACCAAGTTTCGTGCGGGGGAAACTACACACATATTGTTTTCTTACTCTTGCATGAAGTGTTGTCACTGTCTAACAACCAATACAACTGCAAATAGAAAAATGTAGGTATGCAATACGAATTTGATACAATATTCGGCTAATTTGAGATGGTAGCTCCTTGTATAATGTTTTTAGAGAATGAAAGTATATTGAATACAGGCCGATTAAGTTGTTGGTATGTTTCAATAATTAATAGTTTTTGTTAAAAATTGTTATGTAAATGAAATATTTACATAACAATTTTTTTTACTTACGAGTGAAAACAAACATTAATTGTTCACTTTTACACCATTTCACAGCACATTTCGTCATTTTTACTTTATAAATTACCCTCCAAACGTGTACGATAGACTGAGTCCGCGGAACAGCGTCTTAGCTAAATATGCTAAGCAAATGGCAGGCGGGGTATAGGTAAGATAGCGCGTCCATTGGGTAAATCGTCCTAGCCAGCAAGGCAGGAGCGAGACTAGCATTCCACATGTTCATGGCGTTGTGTATTTGCAATCTATACTTATATTACAAAGATGAAGAGTTTGTTTGTTTGGTTAAAACTTCTGGCCGGATTCGAAAAAATATTTTTGTGTTAGATAGCTCATTTCGAGTAAGGTTACACCCTGGAGAGCGGAGCAGTAGTCATAAATGTCGATGTCAACAAATCGGGCATATTTTTATGCATTATTGTATAATTTATAAGCGACGGGACTAAATAGTTGCGACGGGAGTTCTAAGTATGTCCAGGCAAATTCGGAGGGTGGGGTCACCTAATTTCTTTTCTTATTAAGACTTTAGATAAATAAATCAGTCCGAGACTTCCAGGACTTTAATTGGTCGTGCTAATTAGTGTCTAGCACATAAGACCTTTTAGCCTTTTTGTTACCACCTCACTAAAAAGGCAACGGGTTCAAAATTTCTTCCAAATTTAACATCTAAAATAGACACATTTTATTAAATTTATTCGGCCCTTTAGACCACCCCAGTTCCGTGCTTCGGAAGGCACGTTAAGCCGTTGGTCCCGGTTGCCAATAAAATGGCAGTCGTTAAGCCAAAGCGGAGGCCTTATGGGCGGCTTAAAAATTTCAACAGCAGGTAGCAACAACCTGCGTCTTTCTATTTCAACACGGCAATGGGCTCACCACCTGTTACGTGGGACAGAAATACACATGGTGAAAAGTGGGCATGCTCTGCCACCCCTTCGTAAGGCGTGATAGAAAAATAAATGAATAAAAATAAAGAAATAAAAAACAAAAAATTCAAAGCCTGAAAGTAAAAGAAAAAGCAGTCTGGCGATCTGTCCTCTCTGACTACCCCGTCAGGGATACAGCGTGAAGATAGTTAAATAAAATAGACAAAACTAACGTTAACTAAAACCAGTCATGTGTTTTTCACGCACATTGCAGTGTTAGAATTTTTCTTTCTTTCTTTCATGAATACGCGATACATGCATACTTCTTTCGCTTCCTGCAGATTTATTAATGTCTATTCTAGATTTTAATTACCAATCTTTTTGTTTTCAGTCATTTAAAACAGCACACATAATGATGGTCCACGTAAGTAAAATACATCACGGAAAATACAAGGAAGACGAGGGAGAACATTTATGTGAAATCTGCGGTAAATCGTATAAGGTAGGTGAAAGACTACTAACTGGCAACACTACTACGTACGTACAGCGCCATCTAGTGACGAGTTTCGAAGGCAATTGTCGATGTTCTGCATAGTGAAGTTCGCTATTATAATATTCACACCTATTTCGATGGAACTAATTTTAATGGATTCGGGTACAGACACGCTTTGGCGAATATAACATTTGTAAAGGAAATCCTTTGTTGTATTTGTAAATTTGAAACAGAAATTTTTTAAGCCCCGAGCGGGACTCGAAACCGCGCCTTCTCACTTGCCGGGTGAACTGCTTAACCAACTAACGTTTCTTAATGATCTATAAACTCTTAAGGCAAATTTTTGCCTTAAAATACTACACCCAAAGTGTTTCTCGAGTATTGAGAAACTTTCTGTAATACGGCCCTAAGCTACCAAAGACACTAGAAATAGACGATTTTTTCCATCTCTTACGCGTTAGGACGATTTCTGTAATTGTTATTGTCTAGAATAAAGAATGAAAGCCACGTGAGCAGATTGCTCAAAAACGGAAAGGTCAAAAGTACTCGGATACCCAGACGTGCGTGTATGAAGCGATTGATGAATCTCGAAGAAGCGAAAGAAGTATGCATGGATCGCGAAGCCTGGCGATCTGTCCTCTCTGACTACCACGTCAGGGATACAGCGTGAAGATAGTTAGTTACAATAAAGAACTCTCGTCAAGGCAAAACTACCAATAACACTTGTATAACCAGTTATACAAGTTTTATTTTAGAAGTTGCTGTGGTCTATAGCTCTAGTGCGATAACAGTCATAACCGCAATGCAGGATTTCTAGTATCAGTTCAGCTCCTTAACGCTAGATGGCGGTGAACGTCAATAAGTTTAAAAAAGTTTTGTGAAACAGTTTTTTTACAGCGCCCATGTTTAGCCCAAAGTAAGCTAATATAAGCTTAATGGTATGGTATTTAGACTGATGAATATAATTTTATACATATTTGTTTCGATCCGAGGCCTCAGTGTGGCAGTCGCGTACACTATACTAGCGGCACGCTATGATGGCCGTTTTGACATATTACAATAGTGATTATATTTTACTTGTTTTACATAAGTACTCTGTTTTCTACCGTAGTATAAATACCCTCTAATGTGGTCAACTATTCACATATTTCTACAAATAAAATATAATTAAAATTAGTACAAAATATCAATATAGGACAAACGTCAAAACGGCCACTAGCGTGCCGCTAGTATAACAATGAGGCTACATCGGGATAGTCAAGTGCGATTCTAACTTTAAACTAGATGGCATTGAACGTGATAAGTTACAAAAAAAAGTTCCGTCACAACCTACTAGATAGCGCTTCCCTAAAAATTTACGCTACATAGAGATAAGTGCGATCACTTTAAACTAGATGGTGTTAATCGTGATAAGTTACAAAAAAAAAAGTTCCGTCACAATCAACTAGATGGCGCTTTCCTAAACTTTTGCCAGACGGTGAAGCGACTGAAGTGCCACGTGTCGTCCGTGCATACCCATCGCCCCGCGGCCAATAGCTACCGCTGCAACTTGTGTCCCGCCACTTTCACGTGGCCGACCGGCATCCATAGGCACATGAAGATGATGCACGACACCAACAAGAAGACCAAGGTAATTAAAACATTAAGGCCAGAGTTCACCAACTACAACATAATCATTGATTACGTAACCGTTCTGTTAGCGTTAAACAGTTGTTTAACCCAAGCGCTTTTTTATGGAGTTCACCATTTATTTCTAACCAACGGTTAGCTAACCAAACGTTTTTGAATGAGTGAGTCAAAAATGACCGAATGATGGAATGGTTTAACATTATTTTGTAAATGTTGAATGTGTTAAATGTCAACGTCAATTAATTTTCATTGTCAAACTCTATGATCAAACTCAATTCATTATTTTTACGCGTCTTGTTTGTTTTCTTTTTTTAATGTATATGATCAGTGAATATGGAAGATAAGCGCAAACGTACAGTGAATTTCACCAGTGGCGAGAAATCTGTACTTACGGAACTCGTAATAAAGTACAGTCATAATAAAAAATAAAAAAATCGGACGCTACAACAAATTCCCTAAAAAGCAAGTGGTTGGCTGGCTGACTTGCTGGGAGAATATCAAACGCCAAAAAAAAAACAAATATACGGGAAGTGCGCAAAATTCTTTCTATATGTTCAAAATCATCTAGCACATCATCCTCTTCAAAGATATAATTCAAAGCGTCTTGCGTTCTTTACTTTGTACCTAAGTGAAAGCAATGCACAATGCAAACTTCACGTCAGGAAGCATAAACCAATGGTTAAACCGAGCTGGCTACGTCGTTTAAGCTAATCTTTCGATTACAGAACATAATCAATGGTTAGTGAATGGTGAACAGCAAAATATTGTTAAACAGCCATTCATGGTTTAAACATCTGTTTAAAATTTAACCATCTGTTGGTGAACTCGGGTCTAAATAATATAATCACTAGATATAAAAGTAATATTTCAGTCCACCACAGTCGACTACATAAGATTGGCGATTCTTTCCAGGGTAAATGTATTTTACAACAAGCTTCCCTGTGACCTGAGAAATTTACCATTAAATAAATTTTAAAAGTTAATAAATAAAAAAGCTTTTTGAAAAAGGTTATTATTCTGTAAATAAAAAAATAAAAAAATAAATATCCATCACGCCTTATCCCCGAAGGGGTGGCAGAGGCATATTATATGCCCACTTTTCACCGTGTGGATTCCTGTCCCACGTAATAGGTGGTGAGCCCATTGCCGTGTTGAAATAGACAGACGCAGGTTGTGGCTACCTGCTGTTGAACTTTTTCAAGCCGCCCATAAGGCCTTCAACCAGGCTTAACGACTGCCATTTTACTGGCAACCGGGACCAACGGCTTAACGTGCCTTCCGAAGCACGGAAACGCTCGCAAATGTAAATGCCATAAAGTGGTCACCCATCCGAGGACCAGCCATAGTGAAAGTTGCGTAACTCAGTGATCGTTTACAGAACACTGAGACCGCGGGGCCACGAGCGCTTCACTTTAAATATTATTCTGTTAAAGACCATTTGCAGGACAGGGACGCCTGGAAGTGATCTGCGGGCGGCAAAGTAAAATAATATTAAATTGTAAATAGGCCATCAAAATAAACCGTCCTAAGTTTGTTGCCGGTTCTTCTCAGGTGGGCCGCGTTCCGAACCGGTGGTCACTTTAAATATTTTAAATAGTGTATGACATTTTGTAAGCGCCGTTAAAATGGTCTATGCAAAATAAAGATATTTTTTATTTTATTTATCTTTCCGTTTGTGTTGCCTGTGTATAATATGTATGTATTTAAAAATATATAAGTATGTTTATCGGTTGTCTTGATCCCTTACAAGCTTAAAGCTTAGTTTAGGCACAGAATAAATAATAGTATTATGTACAGAAATTTCACTCCCTTTCGAACTTGCTCGTTGTTGTGTACAAGCCTCGTGACTGGCTTTTGATACAAAAATGAGGTGAACTTCTAGTGATTCCCTTACTGTTCGATTCCTTAACAACTTGAAATTTTAAAGTGGAAAGAATTTTGAGTCACAAGCTGGACTCGAACCAGCGTCTTATGGTTCAACGCACCAGACGCGTTTACCAACTACACCACCGTGACCTGCTCGAAACTGACTTGATTAATCCACCTCTTTACGTCTTAAGTGGACGTTTACGTTAAGGCGACACTGAAAAATATTTCCACTTTAATATTTTTATTTTGAAAAAGTTAGCATACTAATTGCTTTTCAAAATTGTTCCTAACAATTTGTCAGACTTGTCATTGGTCTTGACGAATTGTCACAAAACAATGTTTTTGAAGTGAAACTTCTTTATCAACTTTGAGAGAAATTGTACAGCTGTAAAAAAAAACGTCACGTATTTCAGTTGTTTTGAAGTGAAACTTCTTTATCATAAGTGAAACTTCTTTATCGACGTTGAGAGAAATTTTATAGCTGTAAGAATAACGTCCCATTTTTCGTTTACGCGTCATATTGTTTTGAAGTGAAACTTCTTTATAATAATTGAAACTTCTTTATCTACGAATGAGGGAAATTTTATAGCTGTAAAAAAAATGTCGTAAAGAAGTTTCACTTCTTACCTGTGTACTCTGGGTACACTCATATTTGTTCTTATTTTTGGTGTTAACTCGTAATTTTGATTTCAGCCAACACGTGTAGCCCCACCGGTAAAGAAGAAGAGAAAGAAGAGCCCTACCCGGGATTCGACATAAATATTGTCCACCAGCTGACCCGGCGGACTTCGTAACATTTCCCTGTCTCGAATCATATTATTAAAAATTTGTGAGAAATTTAGCAAAATAATTGCTTTAAAAATGTATCAAAAGGACTTCGTAACGCCTTAAAATGAATAAATTATGTGTTTAGTTATTAACTGAGTTATTATTAAAGTGAAACTTTTATTACATCGTCTCAAAAATCGTCGGCCGCGGAGTATTAAAAAATAGTATTAAGAGTGAGTAAAAAAAGTTTCACTTTTACCGTGGTTTCATAAAACCACACAATCCTTTCCACTACATATTAGGGGCACTGCATATTAGGGTCACTGCATATTAGGGCCACTACATATTAAGACCACTACATATTAGGGCCACTGCATATTAGGGCCGCAGCATATTAAGGCCACAGCATATTAGGGCCACTAAAAGTTTCACTTTTAGCGTAGTTTCATAAAACCACAATCCATATTTTTTATATATATCACGATTTATTACAAAAAAAATATCTCCCTCCATCTCCAATAGTATTGAGATCATCGGGGTTGAGATCTATACTAATATTATAAAGCTGAAGAGTTTGTTTGTTTGGTTGAACGCGCTAGTCTCAGAAACTACTGGTCGGATTTGTAAAATTATTTTTGTGTTAGATAGCCCATTTATCGAGGAACGCTATAGGCTATATATCATCTCGCTACCTCTCCGGAGAGCAGAGCAGTAGTCATAAATGTCGACATTAAATAGGTGCGACGGGAGTTCGAAGTATGTCACGGGCGAACCGGGGAGGTCACCTAGTCTTTAATAAATGACGGGCAATACCGCATTCATTGAAGACAAACCACGGAGTGCCCAACAGGGCGCGGCAATATTTTACTGAGATTTAAACAGCTTCTCTATAAGTCGCAAGTGTCTCAAGAAATACTGGGCACAAAGGGGAGCTATGAGGGTTATTAATAACACTAAACTAAGTTTAGTCGTAACTAAGTTTAGCCGACTGTTCTCACATCACTCCAAAGGAACAATGCAAGTTTAATATTGTAAGCCATAACTACATTTTAAAAGCCAGCCTTTGAATTTAGCGCTCAATTTAAAAGCGCTCTCATTTTGATTTGATTTTGTTTCTTTTGTATAGACTCATTACTATATAATTTGTTCAAATATCATGTAAATAAAACTAATGCAAAAACTGGCGGTTAGAAAAGATTGGCCATAAGTTTTATTGCCAGGTTTTCCTCAGGCTCTACCTATTGCGTTGCGAATCTGGCAGTAAATGTAGAAGCAATAATCTTGACGTTCATAAGTGTTACTTTGTGACCTATATGAATAACGATTTTTCATTTTCATTTAAATTTTCTTGTGGGTAGTGTCGAGCTGTTTCGCGTCAGGAGAGACTTCACCTCCTTATGTGTGTAATATAGCCTGTACATTAGATTGAGCTCTGAGAAATTATTTGACACGATACGATGCCCACGGCTACTTTTTAACATGGCACCGCTCGCTACAGACAGCATGTTCATCCTAACACTTTGGTTTCCGGTAGCTCGCATACGGTAAGGTCCGATAGTTTCTTTAACGTAAGTACGCTTGTACGAAAAATATATGTTGTACGAAAGACGAGGGTAGAAGAAGACAGGGAAGGCCGAGACTAACTAATATATGAGCAGATTGCTGAAAAACGGAAAAGTACTCGTATACCCAGACGTGCATGTATGAAACGATTAATAAATCTGCATGGATCGCAAAGCCTGGTGATCTGTCCTTTCTGACTACCCTGTCCGGGATACAAGCGTGTACGCTTGGTTTGTGCAATAAACTTCCCTACTTGATATTTTAAACGTTTATGTATGAGGTTCTTTAAAAGTTTTCTTAAAATATTTTTGCCGAGTTCAACACCTTTATATGTATATTAACAACCTCCATTGGCTAGTGACCACTTTCGATCAGGTGCCATCTCATGTATAAAAAATACTTCTAGGAATTGGTGTTAAAATACATATATACACAAAATGTATTTCAAATCGGTCCCGTCGTGTAGGAATCAGGGACAATAGAAGATTATGATACAAGTGTGTATTGGGCGAGGGTCGACGGTAATCAACAATACACACGTGTATCATACGACGTTTTTCAATACACTTATGACTAGGATGATTTAACCAACGCGCTATCTAACCGTTTGCCTATACCTCGCTTGCCATTTGCTAAGCATTTTTAGCTAAGTCGCTGTTCCGCGGACTCAGTCTATCGTACACGTTCGGAGGGTAATTTATAAAGGAAAATGACGAAATGTGCTGTGAAATGGTGTAAAAGATATAGCAGTCGAACAATTAATGTTTGTTTTCACTCGTAAGTAAAAATTTATTTAATTTACATAACTATATTTAACAAAAAACATTAATACTAACAACTTAATCGGCCTATATTCAATATACTTTTATTCTCTATAAACATTATACAAAGTGTTACCATCTCAAATTAGCCGAATAATATTGTGTCAAATTCGTACTGCATACCTCGGCATACCTACATTTTTCTATTTGTAGTTGTATTTTTATTGGTTGTTAGACAGTGACAACACTTCATGCAAGAGTAAGAAAACAATGTGTGAGTAGTTTCCCCACCGCACGAACGTTGGTTGAACGTTATTTCCTAGTACATTACACGTCCATTGGTTAAATCGTCCTAGACTTATGAATAATATAAAACAAAATACAACAAATTAGTTATTTTTATTATGCGCGCGCATTGACCACAGACTAACGAATGAGGTTTCTTTTTTTTTTGTTAAAGTTGATGTTTAAAGTTTTAAACAGATTGAAATCAAAAGTAATATTTGAGTGAAAGTTTTGTTTATTATACACGTAAGTACAAGACGAAATTTTCTATTTAAATACGAAGTTGCATGTAATGAACAAGCAATAGGTAAGTAGGTATATTAATGTATTTCTTCTATTGAACGCGATCTTATTTGTATCTATTTTTTTTAAAGAATATTGCAACTAATCTAATATAATAAAAAAATCTATTATATCACTCGTGATTTAATAACAATCAAAAAACCACAGTTTTATAATAGGTTTCATTATGTGCCTAATTGCGGTGAGATTAGAGTATAATATGAGTAAGTGTATTGAAAACATATTTGTTTTGTTTTTCGTTAACCATCTGACAGTATATATATAATGGAACTGTTTTGTAATCCAAAAAAACAGACCAATGAGATCAAAACTCGTACTACATCTATGAAAAAATTATGAAACGGACTAATTTCTCAAGACACCGATATTATTTATTTTTAACAAGTTCTATTTTTAAGTGAAAACTTCTTTTTCACCTCTCCAGCAGCAAAAGGGCACTTTTGCTTCGTGAAATCTCGACTTTTGCTGAGCGCATGAGGCAAAATAACCTTTTAAACTTAGATTATATAAACACCCAGATTACTAAAGCGCGCGACGAAAATGCTGCCAAAAAATAGGCACTACTTCGTGTAAGTCAGTCAATCCGCCCGCCAGTGACCGTATTGCGTCATCGCGAGTGCACATCTTCCGAGCTGCGAGACAATATTTCGAAAATGCCTTCTTGTGCGGTGCAAATTTGTAAAAACTATGATAAAAAAAAAAGATATTAATAGTGACATCACATTCCACAAGTTAGTATTTCATTTCACCATATATTCTACAATGAACATTTTAAAACAATGATTATGTCGGTGACTACTACTTGTACACAGTGTTGCAAGGAAGTGAACTCTATTTACCCCTGTTTTCTTAAAAGTGTTGGTAATTCAAGTATTTGCTAGTGATGTATTGACTGTTCGTTTATTTATTTTTTAGATTACTTTATATGCGTAATTTAGGTTTCTTTATTATTAAGTGGGTAGGTAAAACAGGCCATGAGCCATCAATGTTATAAAAGCGGCGTAACACTTAGAAGACGTCTCATTCTAGTAGCGATATTATAAGAATGTAAACAAGACTCAAGTTTTTTTTAAATATAAGATACTACCTGATGCCCGCAGCTCCACCCGTATGAAATTTGGTCATAACACAAAAAGTGCTTCCCATGAGAATAAAATGTTTTTTTCGGAATTAGAAGTACTATGTATGTCAATCCAGTCAATGTTTTAGCTATATGCCGGATTTTTAATTTAAATCGGTTAACGCGTGCTTGAGTAACAAACATCTTCACAAACTTTAATATTATAATATCAGTAGAAATAAAAAAACGCCTACGGCTCCGCTCGTGTGAAATCCAGTTGTTTTCTGGATTAATGTTGATCAGTGTATTATATCACTGCGAGATTGTCGATCTTTATTGTCTATTTCAACACGGCAATGGGCTCACCACCTATTACGTGGGACAGGAATCCACACGGTGAAAAGTGGGCATATAATATGCCTCTGCCACCCCTTCGGGGATAAGGAGTGATTGATATTTATTTATTTATTTTTGCTATTGTGGGATTTTTTTTACACAGTACCATCTAGCCCATAGTTAGCTAATATAAGCTTGTGGTAACTACTATAGACATACTTAAATCTTTCTAAATACATATTATACATAGAAAACACCCAAACATCGAAGAACACATTTGTAAATCACACAAATATTTGTTCCGACCAGGGAATCGAACCCGGGACCTCAGCGCGGCGAGTAACTGCCGGAAACAAAGTTAACGGTGATTTGTCCCAATTAGTAAAGCGACAAAGCATCGTAAAAGAAGCACGACTCGCGATTCATAACGCAGTGCTAGTGCCAACGTTGCTTTACGGCAGCGAAACCTGGGTATGTCAGAAGATGCATAAAAGTAAGCTGAATGCTGTTGAGATGCGATCACTTCGAAAATTGTGCGGCGTATCCTTGGCCGACCGAAAATGCAACGAAGTGATACGCAATATGGCAGGTTTGAGTGAAAGTGTCAGCGTTAAGCTGGAAAATGGCGTGTTTCGTTGGTTTGGACACGTTCAACGAATGAGTGAAGAACGATTGACGAAGAATATATATTGTGCGAAAGTAGATGGCAGAAGGAGTCAAGATAGACCGAGACTTACATATGAAGACCACGTGAGCGGATTGCTCAAGAACGGAAGAGTCAAAAGCACTCGGATACCCAGACGTGCATGTATGAAGCGATTAATGAATCTACAGGAAGCGAAAGAAGTATGCATGGATCGCGATGCCTGGCGATTTGTCCTCTCTGACTACCCCTTCAGGGATACAGCGTGAAGATAGTTAAGTTTATCTCATAAAACTATTTAACGCATGTGCGTATGGTCACTCAAAAGTTCGCTACACTTAAATATACAATGCGAATTTTTCCACTAAGCTTGAGTGTCGAATTTAAATATGAGAATTGGCTAAAAATATTGAAAGGAATCCCGAGTCGAGCCCCATTTTAAGTGAATTAAATCTGTATCATTGTACCTATTTATATAAATGGCAGTAATTAATTCTACGGGTTTGATACCTATCAAACCGGTAGAATTAAAAAAAATATACAGGTGTTGTACCTATTACACCAACCATGTGATAGTGTTGCTAACGAGGAATGAATTTTGGAAAATAATGATATACGTACATAAATGATATTTTTTAAATAATAGACTTGTCCCTAGGACGTCTACATTTACTAATACCTTAGAAGTTAGTTACCTACTTAAAAATATAAAAATAAATATCCATCACGCCTTATCCCCGAAGGGGCATATTATATGCCCACTTTTCACCGTGTGGATTCCTGTCCCACGTAATAGGTGGTGAGCCCATTGCCGTGTTGAAAATAGACAGACGCAAGTTGGGGCTACCTGTTGTTGAAATTTTCAAGCCGCCCATAAGGCCTTCAACCAGGCTTAACGACTGCCATTTTACTGGCAACCGGGACCAACGGCTTAACGTGCCTTCCGAAGCACGGAAACGCTCGCAATAAATGCCACAAAGTGGTCACCCATCCGAGGATAAGCCATAGTGTAAGTTGCGTAACTCAGTGATCGTTTACAGAACACTGAGACCGCGGGGCCACGAGCGCTTCAACTTAAAATATGATATGGCTTTATATAAATCAAGTAAGTGCCCGAAGTCAGTGTTCGATTTCTGACTATTTTTCAGGAATGAATTATGCAGTTATGGTTTTTATTATCATCGGGCTCGAGATACCTTTTAGTATTTCTAGCTATTTCTCATAGTTTTGGATTCGACAACCTCGCGAGTTGAAAAACTCCCACTGTACATAATACTATAAACTATACAAACTTCAAACGAACCATTTAATTCAATACCATTGAAATATACAATTTTTAAACTGTATATTATTATAAGCTAAATCTCCCAATATTTGGGGTAAATGTTTTTACACGTTTTCTTTTGCACTACGCACACAAACGCAACGGAGACGTATAGTGTAGGAAATATTAGCGTTAGCCTTCATATTTAATTGCTAAGACTCCATTCGCATTAATTTAATGAACAGTACTTGCTAAAATTAATTATTGCTGAGACATCGATTACGTAACAATTGTCAATTCGTCATGAACCCGCAATCTCCCTCCAATACATGACTAAGCGCATCGACGTTCGCGCCGCTACTGAGTGGCGAGTTGCGAATGCTAAATTAAATTGCCAAAACTCATAATTATAATTCACGACAAATTCATATCGCAGGCGAGCTGTGAACGCTGCGTCGCTGCGACGACTAAATCATGAGGCAGGCAAGCTGCGAATGATGCGTCGCTGCGATTGCTAAAATTCATTTTCACGACTAATTCATGAATGGATCGTGTCATTGTGCTATTGCGAAATACGGAGTGTGTGGATGAAAAAGTGCATGGTTGATATCAGCCCATTATTTTTAACTATTAAATGCTTGTGTTTAGGATTATTTATTCCATTTTAGTATTTTTTTTTTGACAATCTGTGAAAGCGATTGAGTTGAGTAAGAAGTCGAAATTCGTACGTACTTTTTACGAGTTGTACTCGTTGTAAACTTTGGTTTTTTTTTGTATTATTCTTTTATTGCGAATTTATAAACCCTAAACTCGTGTGATTGTACTTTATTGTGGAATAAATAATATGTATTTTTTGGGTTCCGTCTCTCGAAAGGAAAACAACGGAACTACAGTTTTTTTTTATTTTTATTGAATGAAAACTTCTTTTAGAGCGGTACGCATATTTTTAGATGAGATATATCTCTGGACCCGCGACACCGTTAGGCATAAATGCATGTACATATAGCAGACCGCGTCTAGATAAATATTTGGTGCCTAGGTTGGTACCTAGATTAAATATCTTGCTACTAAATAATAGAATCATCATCATTATCATCTAACGTTAATCCCGGTCAACAGGTCTTATTAAATAATGTTGTGTAATCAATTAAGACTTAGAAAGTATAATCTTTCGGTGTAGAATTTTTTTTCATCATCATCATCATCATTAACGTCGATCCCGGTCAATTTTAGAAATCCGCGAACGAGATTAGATAAAAAATAAATTATTAATAAATTTGCAGAGTGCAACCCTTAATTTTTTTTATTATGTCCGTCTGGACGTCAGACCGTTTGTCTATCCATGTGTCTTCATTGATTTTCTCAGGAACGGGAGGATCTAGCATGTTGATGTTTACTTCATTGATGTTCATATTAGCGAAATTGAAGCGCTCGTGGCCTCGCGGTCTCAGTGTTCTGTAAACGATCACTGAGTTACTCAACTTTCACTATGCCTGGTCCTCGGATGGGTGACCACTTTGTGGCATTTACATTTGCGAGCGTTTCCCTGCTTCGGAAGGCACGTTAAGCCGTTGGTCCCGGTTGCCAGTAAAGTGGCAGTCGTTAAGCCTGGTTGAAGGCCTTATGGGCGGCTTGATAATTTCAACAGCAGGTAGCCACAACCTGCGTCTGTCTATTTCAACACGGCAATGGGCTCACCACCTATTACGTGGGACAGGAATCCACACGGTGAAAAGTGGGCATATAATATGCCTCTGCCACCCCTTCGGGGATAAGGCGTGATGGATATTTATTTATTTATGTTCATATTAGCATTTAGCATAGCAGTAGTACGTCGCATGCTAAGAGATAAAAATTAGCACGCTAATGAAATTAATAAAAAATAGCATTAATTTCCATATTTTATATATTCACTAGTTGACGCCTGCGGCTCCGCACGCGTAACCGCAAGAGTAACAAACATCCAGTTTCGCGTTTATAATATTAGTAGGATAAGATAGTCAACCATTCCTCACTCATACATAGAATGGTTTAACAAAATGCTTACTGCTGCTCAATAGATGGTTTTGGCCTTACTCTTAAATGGTGTTTAGGATGTAATGAAGATCAGCTTTTCTTAATACAGTTCTGTAGCACAGTAGTCAGAGTATTTTCTTTATTAATCAATGGTCACAGGTTCAAGCCCCATCTAAACCAAATTGTCTATTTTCACTTTCAATAATTTGGAAAGGGTTACTATACTTCCTAGGGTCCTTGCTCTAAAAATGTACCCAGGCTTTTAGATAAAAAACTAACATTTTTATACAAATAATTATTCTTAATTTATTACCTTGGAAAAACACCTTAAATATTCCCTATTTCTTCTTATTTTGATTAGGATTTCGACCTGGATTACCTCCACCCCGACCTGCCAGTGGTGCTGGTCTACCTCGGTTGCCAAAGGCGCCCCTGTTACCTCCTCTCCCGGTCCTCATATTCTGTCCACCTCCCCTACCTTTTTGGACTTCACTTCGGCTTCTAGATTTGACCTGTAACATAAAATTTATAATAAGATATTATAAAGCCATATTATATACTAAACTAAATTAGACGACCCGCGCAACTTCGAAAAAAAAAAGATGCTAAGCCACCAATTTTTTTTATCTCTCGTAAATGAACCTCTCGACTGATTTTGTGCAAACTTCACATAAACCATCTACTAAATATTCCGAACTGCTCAACCAATGATTATTATTACCAAACCTGGGGATCTGTCCTCTCTGACTACCCCGTCAGGGATACAGTGTAAAGATAGATATTACCATATTTAGGTTGAACTTCAGTCAGTCATGTCATGGTCAGTCTGAGGGAAACAAGCAAATTGGACTAGGAAGGTCACAGAGTAGACTCCTTGTTAGTGACTATTTCCACACTTAGCAGCTTGATGATTAGGCTATTGTATGTGTTTTACCATATCCTCAACCTCTACCTTTCTCTCAAACCAGCCAAGCCTTTCTGAAAGGTAAATTTTTTCAGGCCACTACATGCTTCTGGTAATGTTTTTTTTTATAATTTGATTGGTTAATCAGTTGTCAGCTACACTGTGGCATGCCATGAGCACATGCAGTGGCATAAAGTGGGCTACATGCTATAACTCCAAAAGAAAGTGAGGCAGTCAAATAACAAGATAGTCTGATAAGTAAGACTGGCACAAGATAGGAAGATTTTTATAGTGCTGGAGAAGGTCTTTGTACCAAAGATACATGCAAATTAAAGATACTGCAGTGTAAAAATAGTTATGTAAAATTTTGTTAGGAATTTTCTCAGTTGCGATTTGAATTTGATGAACAATAAATCTGGTCGTTTTTGTTTTATAATATACTCTGCTCCTATGGTAAAGTTATCCTGTAACCATTTCCCTCAGGAACTTGTCCTCGGTAAAAATTATGATTATTGAAGGGATAGAGTGTAACTACCCAGGAGAGCAGAGCAGTAAACATAAATTTCATCAACTCAGGCAAAATACTTTTTTCATAAATTATTGTAAATTTAATAAACTAGGTACGGGATTAAATGGATGCCAAGGGAGTTAGAAGTATGTCACAAGCGAAACGCGGAGCTCAGCTAATACATTACAATGACAAAATCATCACAAATAATACAAAATTCTGACCTGAGTCTCTTCCTTAACCATGTCGATAACTTCATCTGGAATTCGTAAATACTTTATCGTGCTACCTCTGATGTAGCATTCTGGCATCCTCCAGAACTTATCACCATCTCTGGACGTACAAATCACTTCTCTGAGATTAATATTCATCCAATTATCACAGCTAACCAAATGCCCGTTATATGTTTCGCCATTCTTCAATTCAACTAACATCGGATGATTTTGAGCTGTTCGAAGCAATGATAAAGGTAACATTTTGTATTTTATATGGTTTAATGCTAATTTTAAATAATGTTTTTCGTCAATATGCTTATTTTGAAAATTTTATAGATGACTTGTTGAGGTTATGTTATTTTTTTTTATAATTATTTTATGGCCTGGTTCAAAAGAAAAAATAAGATTGGCTAAAAGGTTTTAACCAAATCTTATTTTTTACATCATATTTCTTCAATCTTATCTTCTAATTTAGTCCTGTCCAGTCCTTTGTCGATGTCAAGTCCAGTCATAGGTCCTGTGTCCTTGCCCCAATAACGCTTTTTGCGCTGGATCTTTCAAATCACTATAGCATGATTTGAAAGATCCAGCGCAAAAATCCGAGGTTATGTTAAAATATACTTTGAACTAGAATCGCTGTTTATAACTGTCAAAATGTTAGTAGACTATCAAAAATGCAACTGACTAGCGGTCACTGGTGCGGTACGTGTTAATTGAATTATATTTCCGACCGATAGAAGTCTATTGAAGTACGATTGCAATAGAAGACTACAAAAAAATGTCAATATGGTACCGGTGGCTTTCTATTGAGCGACGATTTCGATTCTATTTCGGCACGATTAAAATAGCAGACTCGGCCCCCAACAGTTGCTTTATGAAATTTAAATCAATGGTTTTCACACGAAACGTTTAATGTCAAAAAGCGCGTTCCATACTCAAAAATTAATAACATTATTGTCATAATCGGCTGATTTGTCTCTTTCTAAAAAGGATCTACTTGAATCCTGGGGAAAAGACTGGCACACTAGCAGCCAAGTGAAAGGTAAACATTTCAGTCAAATTCAGCCTACAATACCTGTTAAACCTTGGTTTTCAAAATTCAAATTTGGTAAAACGACAACTTCAATAATAACTAGAATGAGATTGGGTCACACATGTGCTCCAGTGCACCTTGCTAAATTTAGAATTATTAACAGTGACATTTGTGAATGTGGTTCAGATATAGGCGACTTAAACCATATTTTTTTCGCTTGCCCTCTATTTAACCATACAGAATTTTTCGAATCCTTAATATCCCTCCATGTTCCTCTTCCATCTTGTATTAACACCCTATTACATAATCTTGATATTAATATTTATAAAACCATATCTTTATTTATAACTGTTAATCATTTAAAAATCTAAATATTACTTTAAGAATCTTGTTTCAAACCATTTTGATCCTTTCCCGAAATTCCGTAATCCTTTTTATATATTAACCGCTTCCTAACCTTTTACTGCGTCGTGGCTAAGTCCAAGCCGGACATCGCCAGAACAAAAAAAAAAAAAAAAAAAAATCGGCTGATTCTACAATACAATTTCATTCTTTCACCTTGTCACACAAATTTACCTCCATTGCATTAATGCGCTACAAAAAATTACAAAAGATTATAATATTGTGGGATAACATATAAAAAATATATAGAAAAACTGAGATTGTAAGTATGATTTTATAACTGCGCTTTTGCGTTTTAAATTGTTTCAATCTATATTAAAATCTGAATTATATTACAGCTATTGTCAGCGTTTGACGTTGACAATAGCTTTTAGTAAATGTGCGTTTTTATCCAATTTATAAGTAAAAACAACTGTATTTCGTAAAGTATTCAGTCTGTAGAGGTTCTTTCCTAGATATACAAATCGTAATTACAGCGCTGGCACTGTTGTATTTTTCATCAACGAATAGGTAAACAAACCGGTATCTTATGTATGACATAACTATTTTTATCTTTAAACAAACTTATTGGTATCAATAGACATCTATTGTTCTTTATTTTATTATAAAACCTTTATGCTCACTAGGTGAGCCATGAACTGCCCTATGTTTGACTCTGCCAAAGTCAGCCGAACACGAGACCGGCAACAGATGAGTTTCTAGGCACATGCTTTGCAAGAAATGTGTCATTTGTTGCATGGTAAGAGATTGTTGTGTAGCTAATGATTTTTGTTTATTTACAGAAGTGATCCAAAATGCCGCAAGCTCGACGTAAGACTCCGTTTAGCGGGAAAGCTAAGAAACAACAAATACAATCTAAAAAACAAAATAAGACATTATTGATGACTTGTAAGTAGAGGCTAAAGTTTTTAATATACATGACTGAGCAAACAGAGGGGGCCTGAGGAATGCAGACTGCAACTTAGTCCATGCAGCCTTGTCTTTAGTGTTTATATTTTCTTATTATTTAATTGTCTAGTCACTTTGTTGATGTTGAGTCCTCAGTCCTAGGTCCTGGTCCTTGCCCTCAGTATAATGGTGGTTCTTATACTGCGGTTTTCTCAGTCTTTGCCTATAGCATGTTAACACAACTTTCACATCTGATATCTTACAGAAACCACCACTACCGCAGATAAAACAAGATAAATGCACTAGTTTTAGAAAATCAAATGTCTTCACTTGTCAATGTTCCCGCGTAAACTCGATCTTAAATTGTTTGTAATGATTGGTTTTTTTTATGGCCTCTGTGCTCTTGGCAGCTATTCGCCAGCCTCCAGTGGTAGGTGGTAGGGATTCTTTAAGGAGGCCTTTGTACAACAGTAGGCTTCCATTGGTTAAAAATTATCTGTATTTCCAATAAGGGACGCCGGCACCGCCGAGCGAGCGATCCGACTGCAAATTATGACGCCTACTTCGCTAAAAAAAAAAAACTGTAGGTTACTACTTGAAATCCCGTTTAAAGGACCATAACAGGAGCTTTCCATGTTTCTAACTAACTAACTATCTGCATGCTGTATCCCTGACGGGGTAGTGCATGTTTCTACTAATGGTAGAAAAAGTTAGTATAGAATATGCAGTTGCAATAGACTATTTTGAAGTCTAAGAAAGTAAATGCTTTCAGTTTTTCAAATTACAGTCAGTTTTAAGTTTGCAATAGATAGCATGTGGCATTGTATGAGATCTATCATAGCTAGCGTAGCTCCAATAGCTGCCCTCAAATTGACGGCCTATAAATATGCTTTTTCACAAAACGGAAAGCCCTTAGTTGACCCTTGAGTTATGTTCATGGGACAGCAGCTAAAGGCTGTACTTTAGCTGCTGTCCCATGAACATAACTCAAGGGTCAACTAAGGGCTTTCCGTGTCTGCATCATGGTAACCCTGTCCATAAAATAGCTCCTGTTCTGTTGGCTTGTCCATTGATCAGCAGGTACACCACATGCAGTTAAGGTTGACCTGGTCCCCAAAGATGTCGATGGGCCTCTTACACTTACGCCTGGCCTGATACCCACTTTTTTCTCCAGCAACATCTGGTACTAATGCATATGAAGTGGTCTCGGTCAATTACCAGCCTTCTCGACCAAGAGGTGGAAGGGATGCTAACAGATATGCCCTCAAGTTCTACAGGGAGACAGACCAAGAACTAGCTGTGAAGAAGGAGCTTGCTCTGTAAGTATTCTTGATGGTAGCATAGATGTTCCTCATGAGTACAAAAATAACAATTAAAGTTTTTATTGTATGCGAAGTCCCTTAAATTACAACAGGATGCAAAAAAAAAACTATTCCACACAAAAACAGAGAAACAATCCTTCTAATATTATAAATGCAATGTTTCACTTATAATCTACTGAATGGATTTTGATGAAACTTTAATATACATAGTTTACACATCAGAATAACATATAGGCTACTTTTCATTCCGGGAATAAGTTCCTGTGGGAAACGGGAACAGGGAAACTTCACCACTCGTGCTGAGCCGCGGGTGAAGGGTCAGGGTGAAGGTAAAGTCAACTATAAAAACATACATGTGCAAAAAACCAACAAAGACAAGCAAATAAAATCCACATCTTAAAATATTAAGGACTGTGAAATTTGGCCTCCTCTCATTGTAATGCGGTCTCAACTGGAAACCCAGTTTGACAACGCTGATTTTCAAAGAAAGCCAACGCTTGCGTGCATGAGATAGCGCCACTACACCTTCACTGAAAAAAAAAAACAAAATAATGAACTGAACAAATCAACTAAAATTTCTGTGTGCCAAATAAGGCAGAAATTTACGACAACTAATCACATAAATTCTACTAAATAAATGAGTCACCAATGCCACGCTCCGTATACTGAACTGCCTAGACTCCACGAACCAAAGTTTAAAAATCAGACTCCGAAATGAACACTAGAAAACTTTTTAATATCTATTTTTTGTTCGAGGCTTCGATCACTTCGTGTGACCATGCCAGCCTCATAGTATCTGGCATTTAACATGCTACACTTTACACACATTCACATTCATACAACTTATTCACTCTTCTTCTTCCACCCTTTCTCTCCTTTCCCTTACCTTACCTTCATATATGCACATAAAACCTTGCATTCTTCAGACAGCCGTTGACTAAGGACTGTAGCTGGTTTTGAATGGGTCCTTTAGCATACCGGTTCAAATAGCCCAAGAACATTTTGTAATCACATGTGTTGATTCGGGAAGAACCACTGAAAGAAGTACAATCAGACAAAAAAGTTACCTACCATGCATGCAAAAAGGTTACGGTAATTTATACATGCATATTATTTTTGTTTCTTTTTTTCCTAATAACTTTTCTTTCTCGTCAAGAGATCATATCAGTGAAACTAACTATCTTCACGCTGTATCCCTGACGGGGTAGACAGAGAGGACAGATCGCCAGGTTTCACGATCCATGCATACTTCTTTCGCTTCTTGCATATTCATCAATCGCTTCATATATGCACGTCTGGGTTTATCAAGTACTTTTGACTTTTCCGTTGTTGAGCAATCTGCTCACGTGGTCTTCATATGTAAGTCTTGGCCTACCCTGACTCTTTCTGCCCTCCACATTCACACAATATATATTCTTCGTCAATCGTTCCTCACTCATTCGTTGGACGTGTCCAAACCAACGGAGCACGCCCTTTTCCAACTTAACGCTGACACTCATTCAAACCTGTCATATTGCGCATCACTTCGTTACGTATTCGGTCGGCCAAAGTTACGCCGCACAATTTTTGAAGTGATCGCATCAGTTAAACGGTATGAGTATTGTGCAATTGGGTACTTAGTTTCGCTCTGTAGTCCAAAGCGACCCATACCAAAAGATTCTTAGGGCCATTCATGCCGCAGTAGATGGAGCAGTACTAAGTCCCATTCAGAAATAATACTTGGCGGTAAACGAATACCTCGTGGTGCAAAACGACCACGAACTGTCTGGCTCCTGAGAAATCAGAGGGGGTAGAGAATGGACAAAAGGGCACTAAGAGTCTCCCCTGAACATAGACATTCGACCTGGTTATCAGTTGACTGCCTCGGTGGCGCAGTGGTAGTGTATGCGAGTAGTCGCATACACTACCACGCTACTGTATGCGAGTAGTCGCATACACTACCACGCTACTGAGGTCCGGGTTCGATTCCCGGTTCGGATACACAAATATTTGTTTCGGAGTTTAGGCGTTTCCTATGTATAATATGTATGTATTTAGAAATATATACCTAAGTATGCTGATAAACAGTCGTCTAGATCCCATAACACAAGCTTATATTAGCTTACTTTGGGCGAGATGGCATGTGTAAAAAAAGTCTCACAATATTTATATTTTTTAAACAATTGGCCACGGCCAAGCTGCGATTGCATTGTTACACACGAAATATTCTACTTTAGTCTGTGAGAACAAGGTTCTTTTTCCCAACAGAGTTACTATTCCGCATTAATTTTTCATTCCTTTATTAAGGAGCCTTAATTTAATGTTTTTTTACGGTAACGCGATTGCCAACAACAAAATTTAATTATTTTCAATTCTTCTTCTTTTCTTTTTCTTCTTTCAAATCTTCTTTAAAAGAAGTAAATTATTCTTATAGATAGTAATGTAAAATGATGGAAAATTTTACTGCAGCTATATGTGGGTTTTGGAAGGTAACAGAAAATGCCACGTTCTACTGAGTTTTCTAATTGCACAATAGTACTTGCTTCGGCAGTACATATACTAAAATTGGAACGATACAGAGAAGATTAGCATGGCCCCTGCGCAAGGATGACACGCAAAATCGTGAAGCGTTCCACATTTTTGGAAAGAAGACAATTATTTAGCAACCGCAATTGTAATATCGGTGAATGTAACAGTATTCTCGCCCGACCTTCCTCAGATGAAGCTAAAGTGCTAAATAATTTGGCTAAAGTATGTTTCATGGAAAGAATCTAGTTAAGATGTAGAATAATTAAGAATATTACTGTCAATGGGGGCGGCATATTCACTTAGTGACTATGCCCTTTAATTAAATAAAGATTTAAAATAAAAAAAATATTGCACAATACTTGTTCAAAAAAGGTTTTATGTCTATGAAACCACTATTTTATACATAAACAATTAAAAAATACACTAGTTTAGAAAATTTATTAACGGAGTGCTCTGTTGGTTTGGACACGTCCAACGAATGAGTGAGGAACGATTGACGCAGAATATATATTGTGCGAAAGTAGAAGGAGTCAGGGTCGGCCGAGATTTACATATGAAGACCACGTGAGCAGATTGCTCAAAAAGGGAAAAGTCAAAAGTACTCGGATCGGATCGGAGACATGCATGCATAAAGCGATTGATGAATCAGCAAGAAGCGAAAGAAGTATGCATAGATCGCGAAGTCTGGCGATCTGTCCTTTCTGACTACCCCGTCAGGGAAGACAACGTGAAGATAGTTATTAACGGAGGGGCGACCACATCCTTCGCTGTTCCCGCCAAAAAACCGAACGGTGCCTTAAAGGTCTTTCAAGAAATATTTTTGCTTTCCAGGAAAGAAGTAATACCCATCCCAGAAGTGGAATTAGAAATCAACTCTTCTGACTACTTCCCGGCAGATCTGTCGTTCCCAAAGCGACCACCGTGGGATTTCAATATGACACCCGCACAACTGGATGCTCAGGAGCAGAGATATTTTAAGGTAATTGTCAATTGACTGCCTCGGTGGCGCAATGGTAGTGTATGAGACTGCCTCGCTGTCATCACACAAATATTTATTCCGAGCCAGGAATCGAACCCGGGACGTTCGATTCCTGGCTCAGAATAAATATTTGTGTGATCCATAAATGTTTGTTTTGGAGTTTGGGTGTTTCCTGCCAACTGGTAATTAGGTGAACTTGTGGTATGGTATCATGATAATTGATAAGCATACTTACGAGGGGCGGCTCATAAGTTCGCGACCTAAGGTACTTAACGAAAAGGTATCATCTCGTTACTGATAGCACAACTTGCGGCACTAATTGATAGTATAAATAACACCCATTTGTTTAATTTGGTTCATTAACATTTCAAACCTGGAATAGGCAACAATACCATGTCGACCAAAACTGAAAATTCTCGCAATTTTGAGCTCCGCGCAGTGATTAAATTACCTGTAAAAAAAAGGAAACTCGCCAAAAGACATTTTTGAAGAAATGTCATCGGTTCTTCAGGATTCCGGGCCATCATATACGATGGTAAAAAAATGGGCTCGATTTTTTAAACAAGGAAGAGAGAGCTGTCAAGACGACCCCCGCCCGGGCTGCCCTGTGACAGTAGTGACCGAAGAAAATGATCAAAAAGTTAGTATTGGCCGATCGAAGAATAAAATTGTGGCAGATAGCTGAAGAGTTACAGATTAGTAAAGAGAGAACCGGAGAAATTTTACACCAAAATTTACACATGAAAAAAATTGGTGCGCGTTGGGTACCGCGAATACTCACACCTCTCAACAAACAACGACGTCTGGCGAGTTGTAAGGATTTATTGGAGTTGTGTCAGAACGATTTGGACAAAATTTGTAACCGCATTGTGACAGTAGACGAAACTTGGATTCGTCAGTATGATCCGGAATCCGGAGGGGCGAAGATTTTCGGATGACAATGAGATGAAGTCAGCCGTGGAGAGCCATTTTCAAGAGAAAAAAAATAACTAACTATCTTCACGCTGTATCCCTGACGGGGTAGTCAGAGAGGACACATCGCCAGGCTTCGCGATCCATGCATACTTCTTTCGCTTCTTCGAGATTCATCATTTGCTTCATACACGCACGTCTGGGTATCCGAGTACTTTTGACATTTCCGTTTTTGAGCAATCTGCTCACGTGGTCTTCATATGTAAGTCTCGGCCTACCCTGACTCCTTCTACACTCTACTTTTGAACAATATATATTCTTCGTCAATCGTTCCTCACTCATTCGTTGGACGTGTCCAAACCAAAGGAAATTAATTTAATTTATTTTCAAGAGAAATCTTCAGAATATTATTTCAATGGTTTAATGGCATTGTATTCACGATGTGAGAAGTGTGTTTCACTTGAGGGTGATTATATTGAAAAAAAAAAAAAAATTAAAAACTAAACTTCTTTTAATAAGAATTAAAAGAAAAAAGAAACTTTTAAATCCCTAGGCCGCGAACTTATATTTCCCCCTTCCTTTATTAGAACCCCTCGTATATATTTCTGAATGCGCTTCGAATCATGTTAATCTGTAGTTACTATGTAAGTAGTACGCCTTCAACTACCTCTTTCTTTCTTTCTATACTAAGTTTGTCTGGAAGAGATCGCTTTTAGCGATAAGACCGCCCATTGTACTGTCACTGTATGTTACGGTGTGCAATAAAGCTAGTATACATAGAAAACACCCAAAACTTTTTTGTGTGAGTTGTCCCAACGATGTTTATTTAATTGTGGATCACATAAATGTCGCCTCAGTCGCGGCAGTCGCATACACTACCACTGCGCAACGGAGGCAGTCAAGATATTCTATATAAATAAAATGAAATAAATATCCATCACGCCTTATCCCCGAAGGGGTGGCAGAGGCATATTATATGCCCAATTTTCACAGTGTGGATTTCTGTCCCAGGTGGTGAGCCCATTGCCGTGTTGAAATAGACAGACGCAGGTTGTGGCTACCTGCTGTTGAAGTTTTTCATGCCGCCCATAAGGCATTCAACCAAGCTTAACGACTGCCATTTTACTGGCAACCGGGACCAACGGCTTAACGTGCCTTCCGAAGCACGGAAACGCTCGCAAATGTAAATGCCACAAAGTGGTCACCCATCCGAGGACCAGCCATAGTGAAAGTTGCGTAACTCAGTGATCGTTTACAGAACACTGAGACCGCGGGGCCACGAGCGCTTCAAGATATTCTATATGAAGAAGAAACTGGCAATGTGTAGTAGTGTCTAATGGGGTCTTTTTTAAATGAAGTATATATTTTATTTGTGCTATAAGACCACGCTTTTAACCAAAATTGTCAATTCTAGGTCCCCATACATACATATTTTATTCATTTTTTTTTAATTTTTTTTTTAAATATTATGTTAAAATCTAACACAATGTCCCACAAAACTGTAAAAACAGTTTGACTGTGGGATCGAATACAGTATCATGTTACATACATAGGTAAGTACATCTATAAACCTTAAGTGTAAGTCTTATGTTAATGTACTCAATAGGAATTTCTTTAATTTAACTTTGCATACATTTTTACGATCTTCATTTCTTATATCTAGGGGCAAATAATTAAGGATATATGGAATTCTTTTGCTGAGTGTCCTATCTCCATTTATGTTATTGACTCTTGGTACTACACATTTGCCTAATGTCATAGCCCGTGTGTTGTACACATTACATACAGTTTGAGATTTGTGCTTCCTACTACCGTGGTTATTGCTTGAAAGTAAATATTTATGTTGCAAACCTACTAGTAAAATATTACAATACTTAAACAACATATTATAATTTCATAAATCTAAGTTGTAAATTCTCCAGTTTTACTATATACGTTTTAAAAGTTAGACCATAACAATCCATCCCATAATCCAAGATAGACTGTACCAAACTATTATATAATAGTTTAAAGTGCCCTTAGGTACTTTAAAACTTAGGTGGTGAAATTTACACAATAACACCCTGAGTTTGTCGCATATAAATTCTATGTGTTCTGACCAGGAAAAATGCTCGTCAATTTTCATTGCCAAATAAATGACATTTCGCTCTATCTATTGGTTTGCAACCGCAGTTGACCCGGTTGTTATGAAAGCAGTCGAATGTATGGGTAAACAGTGGAGAAGGTACCTGAAGGCCAATTCTCCTAATTAATAAACATCACAGAATAAGCTGTTATTGAATCTATACTGAATTATGAAGTGAGTGAAATTCGGTATTCTCCCAACCAAAATTACAATAGCATGTTGGTTAGGTTTTAGTTAAATGATAGTTATGATTTCAGTTCAGACTCGTGTCAATCTCGCGAGAAAAACATCATGTTACAGAATAAAACACACAGTGCACCCATCACCCCTTACATGAAGTATACTTTTTTTTAAAGTGAAAACGCCTCTTAGCGTGGTACACATATTTTTAGAGGAGATAAAATATCTGGATTTGCGACTATAATCATCATCATCATCTAATGTTGATCCCGGTCATCTACAGGTCTTATTAAATAATATTGTGTAATCAATTAAGACTCTTTCAGAGTAGAATTTTTTTTCATCATCATCATTAACGTCCATCCCGGTCAGTTTTGAAGTGAATATTCTTTCAGCGCGGTACGCATATTTTTAGATGAGATAAAATCTCTGGACTCGCGACCATAATCATCATCATCATCTAACGTTGATTCCGGTCATCCACAGGTCTTATTAAATAATGATGTGTAATCAATTAGGACTCTTTCAGCGTAGATTTATTTTGCATCATCATCATCTTTAACGTCGATCCCGGTCAATTGTTGAAGGAAAAACTTCTTTTAGCGCGGTACGCAATTTTTTAGATGAGATAAATCTGGACTCGCTACACCCCGTTACGATACGCAGCTATAGTGTGTGCATATATGCATGTACCAACGCGTCTAGATAAATAAATTATTAATAAATTGAGTTTTCACTTCTGTCGGCACTACGGGAATGCAACCCGTATTTTTTTGTAATTTTTAAATTGTAGTTGAGCGTTAATGAGGCTTTCAGTGGAATTTGCGCGGCAAGATCAAAAATATCATTTCACTGCAAATCACTGTCTTTCACTATAGCACGTTTACACAACTTTTATGTCTAAAAAACTACCATTTTTAAACATGAAACAAGGTTAATGCACGAGTTTCTGAAAATAATATACAGCAAACGGCTGCTATCCGAGAACATCCCGCGCAAATTCCCTGTATACTTCAGCCAGAGACAATTAATATAGAATTTCATTGCCACCGTCGTAAATATCCGCTCATATTTAACGCGCATTTAGAAGCGCTCGTGGCCCCGCGGTCTCAGTGTTCGGTAAACGATCACAGAGGTACGCAACTTTCACTATGGCTGGTCGTCGGATGGGTGACCACTTTGTGGCATTTACATTTGCGAGCGTTTCCGTGCTTCGGAAGGCACGTTAAGCCGTTGGTCCCGGTTGCCAGTAAAATGGCAGTCGTTAAGCCTGGTTGAAGGCCTTATAGGCGGCTTAAAAAATTTCAACAGCAGGTGGCCACAGCCTGCGTCTGTCTATTTCAACACGGCAATGGGCTTACCACCTATTACGTGGGACAGGAATCCACACGGTGAAAAGTGGGCATATAATATGCCTCTGCCACCCCTTCGGGGATAAGGCGTGATGGATATTTATTTATTTATATTTAACACGAATCGCGTTTTAACCGAACAAAAACAGGTTCTCAGCAGTATTCCGTCGATCTAGTGTTGATATACATTCAAACTCATATAAATGTCAAATTTGACACATAAATTATGACGAGAATACCAAATACATTTCATTCAAAATTGAGTCTCAAAGAATAAGACTAGCAGAATACTGATTTTGTCATTTTCAACTTTCAGTGTCAATTCGATTTAATCAACTTACAGTTAATGTTAGATGCATAAAACTTTGTTACGAGAATACATTTTTTAAGATTTAGGAGTCTGAGCTTAGATCGGAACTTAACTTTAACCGTGCTTTTATTACGAGAATTGGCCTTCTGATGTAGTTGCAAGTAGGCGAATGTATAATCAGTAGTTTTGTTTTATCTGTATTCAATAATATGCCGTTATCATGCGACCATTTAACAACAGCAACAATATCCTGCTGAACTGCTGAATTAACATAGACCTTTTAGTTGTATGGACGCTTATACAATTTGGAGGTCTAGATTAATTGGCCTCCTATAACTCTTGGTTCCACCATTACCAGACTGACTGGCGGTCAAATCTGTTATGTATTGGAAAGTATGAATGCGGTATGAATATCAGCCGGTATCAAATTCCTTGAGAAAATGAACGCTACCTACCCTACTATTATTGACTGCCTCTGTGGCGCGGTGGGAGTGTATCCGACTGCTACGCAAGAGGTCGTGGGTTCGATTCCCACTCAGGATAAAACTTTGTGTGATGAGCACGATGGTTTATTCTGTGTCTGGGTGTTATTTATCTATAATATGTATGTATTCAGAAATATATAAGTATGTTTATCAGTTATCTGATTACCATAGTACAAGCTCTGCTTAGTTTGGAATCAGAGGGCGTTGTGTGAGTTGTCCCAACAATATTTATTTATTATGTTATGCTCTTTACAGAACTACGTAGACCAGCTGCAAAACAGTCTATATTGGAAGGACATGTCCTACTTCGAGTTGAACCTGGAGACGTGGAGGCAGTTGTGGAGGGTTCTGGAAATGTGTGACGTTCTGCTGTTGATTGTGGACGTGAGATTTGCTGTAAGTAGTATGCTTAGATTGTGGAATGAACTTCCCGCCTGGGTTTTTTTTATTTACAAATTTTATAAAAAAATTATACTGAAATTATTTATATTGAAATTATTGATACTGAGAGTATTGATATTCAATTATTGATAGTGAGAGTATTGATATTGAAATTATTGATAGAGAGAGTATTGATATTGAAATTATTATTAGTGACAGTATTGATTTTGAAGTTACTGATAGTGGGAGTGTTAGATCTGGGGCTTGTGAATACTAAACCAATTCTAACAAGTTAAAATATATGTATTTGATAGCTTCAGTACAATAATAAGTAAATAGGTATGTCTTAAGCGAGTGCTGTAGAACGGCCAAGTGGGTTCGCATCGACATGGTGGAGGAGGGCGGTGAAGAACCGGTTATCCGCTGGTTAGTTGCGTTCCGGGTCTCAATGTGTATTTGTTTGCTTAAACAGAGAGTATTGATATTGAAATTATTGATAGTGAGAGTATTGATATTGAAATTATTGATAATAAGAATATTGATATTGAAATTGTTGATAGTGAGAGTATTGATATTGAAATTATTGATAGTGAGAGTCAATACTCTAATTTTACAGATAAAATAAATTCAATATCAATATATTGAATTTATTCATAGTGAGAGTATTTTTATTGAAATTATTGATAGTGAGAGTATTGAAATTGAAATTGTTGATAGTGAGTGTATTGATATTGAAATTATAGATAGTGAGAGTATGGATATTGAAATTCTTTATAGTGACAATATTGATATTGAATAAGATTCGAGTTAGGGTTTTCGTTCGATTTCTTTGAACAATTCATATTCCAAATTAAAATCTCATTTCTGCCTGTTAAATCTCTCTTGGTGAAAAAAAACTACTTTCGTCCCGCTTATAGAGGAACAAAGCGACAATTTTCAAACAGAAGAGATAAAAAGAAGTTTTATTTCTAAAACACTTGTATTTTTTCTTTCAGGGTATGATGTATCCGCCATCTTTGTACAAATACGTAGTGGAACAAGAGAAAAAAGATATGATACTTGTATTAAACAAGATAGACTTAGTTCCGGCGTCTGTGGTGTGTGCTTGGAAGGAATACCTCAATAGTACCTACCCGGGACTCAAAGTTGTATACTTCACCTCATGTCCCGGTTATAATCTGAGAGGAGCTGTTAACGATAAGGCTGGTAAGATATTTTAAAACTATATCTATAATAATACTAGTTGCTTCACAGGAACTTGTTCCCGGGATATAAAGTAGCCTATCTGTTATTCTGATGCTATAAGCTTAAAGTTTCATAAAAATCGATTCAGTAATTTTTATGTGAAAGAGTAACAAACATCCATACAATTTACATGTTCACATTAATATTATTAAAATTAAGAATATAGAGATGAATAGTTTGTTTGTTTAGTAAAACGCGCTAATCTCAGGAACTACTGGTCGTATTTGAAAAAGTCATTATTAATAGAGGAAGCCTATAGGCTATATATCATCACGCTAATTCCCTAGAGAGCGGAGCAGTAGTCATAAATGTCGACATATCGGTCAAATTTTAATGCATTATTGTAGAATTTATAAGCGACGGGATTAAATAGGTGCGACGGGAGTTCGAATTTTGTCACGGGCTAAGCCGGGGAGGTCACCTAGTATGAAATAAAATGGGTGCTTAGGGAGTTTTTTTACTGAATTTTACGCGACATGAGAGAAAATAGCGTTTCACAGCATATATATCATTGTCTTTCATTATAGCACGTTAACTCAACTTTTATGTACAAGAAACCACCACTCCCGCACATAAAACAAGATAAATGCACTAGTTTTAGAAAATAATATACAGCAAGTGTCCATACTTGTTAATTTGCCCTTTTTTGCTAAACTGGTTTTTTTTTTTCAAAAAAATATATTCATTTTTTTTACTGCGACTGGCGCGGTGGGAGTGTATCCGACTGCTACGCAAGAGGTCGTGGGTTCGATTCCCACCCAGGATGAAACTTTGTGTGATGAGCATGATGGTTTATTCTGTGTCTGGGTGTTATTTATCCATAATATGTATGTATTTAGAAATATATAAGTATATTTATCAGTTATCTAGATCCTATAACACAAGCTAATATTAGCTTACTTTGGGTTAGATGGCGCTGTGTGAAAAGTGTCCCACAATATTTATTGTTTTATTTTACGTTTCTAGGTCTCCAAGTCCGCCGTAGAAGAGGGAAACAGCGCATGTGCGCAGAAGGAGCCACGAAGATCCTGGAGGCTTGCAAGGAGATCGTTAAAGGAGAAGTGGATCTCTCCTCGTGGGAGAAGAAGATTAGAGAAGAGACGAATGTGGAGTTTGATTATGATGAGAGCGCTGAAGTTGGTGAGTTTGTTATTTTTTGAATTTATTTGTTTATCTATCACGCCTTATCCCCCAAAGAGGTGGCAGAGGCATACATATTGTATGCGCACTTTTCACTTTTCATGTGTATTCCTGTTCTACGTAATAGGTGTGATAATAATAACGTGGGACAAAAATGTAAGTGGAGAAATATTGGCGTATAAAAGTAAAATTATGAATGTATGTAATAGGTGGTGAGCCCATTGCCATGTTGAAATAGACAGACGCAGGTTGTGGCTACCTGCTGTTGAAACTTTTCAAGCCGCCCCTTAGGCCTTCAACTTGACTTAACGACTGCCATGTTACTGGCAACCGGAACCAACGGCTTAACGTGCCTTTCGAAGCACGGAAGCGCTCGCAAATGTAAATGCCACAAAGTGGTCACCCATCCGAGGACCAGCCATAGTGAAAGTTACGTAACTCAGTGACCGTTTATAAAACACTTAGTCCGCGGGTCCACAAGCGCTTCAGAGAGTTCGAAGTATGCCATTGGAAAAGCCGTGGGACACAGCTAGTACATAATTTTAGTGAAGTTAAAATATCATTTTTGTCCCCAGGTGAAATTATTCTAGAAAAAGTCGACACATCATACTACACTCATGAAAAATACAAATCCGGAATACTAACAGTGGGGTGTGTAGGTCAGCCCAATGTGGGCAAATCTTCCCTACTCAACGCCCTCATGGGCCGTTCTGTGGTCTCCGTCTCAAAGACTCCGGGACACACAAAGCATTTTCAGACAATATTTTTGACACCGCAGGTAAATCATGATTTTTTTACTATTAGTAAATGAAATTTGCTTTATATGGATATTTTTTTAAAGCAATTTCTATGCTAACTTTCATATTAATTTTTATATAAAAAAGACAACTTGGTTCAGAACGGGGATTGAACCCGTTACGATATACCTGTTACATAGGACAAAAGTGCATACGGTGAAATATGGGCGTGTAGTATGCCTCAGCCTACCCCTTCGGGGATAAAGGCGTGACAATATGTCTATATGTCCAACAATATGAGTATCAAATGAAAGGGCTCGCTGAGAATAATAGTTTCGAGACAGAATCGTTTAGCTGTGTGACGTTATAGCACAGTGGAACGCCGCAAGATGGCGGGCTAGCTACTTTTAATACACTGCTACAATATGGGTATTAAAGAAAAGGGTTTGCTCAAAAATAAAAGTAGTACCACAGACTACTAAAAATCCAGGATGGCGAACTAAATAAAGTTTGTTATGCTTTCCTACAGTATGAGTATCAAATGTAAAGGACTTGCTGAGAATATTAGTTTTGAGACAGAATTGAGAACTAAAAGAACTGCCTACAATTTTAGCTGTTTGACGTCAATTTTAACCGTGACATAGTGGAACACCGCAAGATGGCGGACTAGTTTTTTTTATATATCCATCACGCCTTATCCCCGAAGGGGTGGCAGAGGCATATTATATGCCCACTTTTCACCGTGTGGATTCCTGTCCCACGTAATAGGTGGTGAGC
Organism: Thumatha senex; assembly: GCA_948477245.1. Taxonomy (NCBI): domain Eukaryota; kingdom Metazoa; phylum Arthropoda; class Insecta; order Lepidoptera; family Erebidae; genus Thumatha; species Thumatha senex. Next base: position 2,528,916 of record OX419751.1, read on the forward strand.
CCATTGCCGTGTTGAAATAGACAGACGCAGGTTGTGGCTACCTGCTGTTGAAATTTTCAAGCCGCCCATAAGGCCTTCAACCAGGCTTAACGACTGCCATTTTACTGGCAACCGGGACCAACGGCTTAACGTGCCTTCCGAAGCACGGAAACGCTCGCAAATGTAAATGCCACAAAGTGGTCACCCATCCGAGAACCAGCCATAGTGAAAGTTGCGTAACTCAGTGATCGTTTACAGAACACTGAGACCGCGGGGCCGCGAGCGCAGTTTTTTTTAATACACTGCTACAAATGAAAATACTTGGACAAAAAGAACTGTCTACAAGTTTGTGCTAAGTTTTCAAATGTTCCCTCCGCAGGTACGTCTGTGCGACTGTCCGGGACTGGTGTTCCCTTCAACGGTTCCCCGGCCGATACAAATCCTTATGGGCTCGTACCCCATAGCGCAGCTAAGGGAACCCTACACTGCTATAAGGTATTTATTACATCATTGGTACGGTCACGAACTTTATAAACTGCACAGACATAAACCTTTTTGTATATTTGTTGTCTACTTTTGTAACATTATACAATAATTTTAAGTAATATTTTCAGTTTGACACATAAATCTTTGGTTTAAAGATGACAGCGGCGGTTGTTATTACAAGTTTGTAGCTTATTTGTAGTAGAAAAAATGGCTACGCGCTGTTCGCTGTCAATGTGTGAGTTAGGTGTAGCTACACAGGAATAACAAAGAAGGCTTTATACAACAAATGGCAAGAGTGAAAAGTATGAAGTATTGCTCCATAAGTAAAGGAATATGTTTGGTCTGCTGACTCTTGTACGTCTGTGATAAACTCACACCTCACACCCAACACACACCCACACACGCGCGCACGCACGAATGCACAAACCCGCACATTTATCTTTTCAATTAGAGGACCTTCGTTTTCTTTGTTCTAATTTATGTTTGTTTAAACTTCATTTTGATCACTACCTAATTACTAAAAAAATAACTATCTTCACGCTGTATCCCTGACGGGGTAGTCAGAAAGGATGGATCGCCAGGCTTCGCGATCCATGCATACTTCTTTCGCAGTACAGTTCTTATCTTGCTACAGATTCATCAATCGCTTCATTCACGCACGTCTGGGTATCCGAGTACTTTTGACTTTTCCGTTGTTGAGCAATCTGCTCACGTGGTCTTCATATGTAAGTCTCGGCCTACTCTGACTCCTTCAACCCTCTACTTTCGCACAATATATATTCTTCGTCAGTCGTTCCTCACTCATTCGTTGGACGTGTCCAAACCAACGGAGCACGCCCTTTTCCAGCTAAACGCTGACACTTTTATTCAAACGTACCATATTGCGTATTTAATGTTTTTAAATATTTAACTGGCGGTACCGTAAGATTCTTAACCCCGTGATCGTTTTTCCCTTAACTATTTCCACAAAACGAATTCACGGCAATGGGCTCACCACCTGTTACGTGGGACAAAAGTGCATATGGTGAAATGTGGGCGTATAGTATGCCTCTGCCTACCCCTTCGGGGATAAAGGCGTGACAATATGTCATGTCATGAATTCCACAATCGAATCGACATAATCAAAAAAAAATTCTCGAAGAATAGCTATGGAATACGAACCACTGTTTTTGATGTCAGGTATATAGCTGAGAGGCTGGACCTTCCGAAGCTACTCCGGATAAACCATCCGGAAGGAGACGAGTCCTGGTCACCCAGGGACATCTGCGATGGATGGGCCAAGAAGAGGAGCTACCTTACAGCTAAAGCGGCAAGGTATAGTCATATTTTGTTACTATAGTATTAGCGGCACGCTATGGTGGCCGTTTGACTGGGTGATTAAATGGGTGTGACGGGAGTCCGAAGTATGTCAGATGAAATTAAATAAATATTGCTTCTACATTTACATTTACTGCCAGATTCGCAAAGCAATAGGTAGAGCCTGAGGAAGAACCTGGCAATAAAACTCATGGCCACTCTTTTCTAACTGACAGTAATTACAATAGTTTTATTTATATGATACTAGCTGATCCGCGCAACTTCTTTAGCGCCACATAAGAGAAACTGATTAGGATTATCTTTCGTATTTTTTTTTTCAATATAATGTATCCTATGTTACTTGTAATACCTCCAAGAATATGTGTACAAAGTTTCATGATGATCGGTTAAGTAGTTTTCGCGTGACAGCGTAACAAACAAACTTACATTCACATCCTACTAATGTTATAAACGCGAAAGTTTGTAATAATGGATGTTTGTTACTCTTTCGAGTAAAAACTACTGAATGGATTTTAATGAAAATTATACATAGGCTACTTTATATCCCGAGAACAAGTTACTTTGGGTAACGAGAACGGAAATACTTCTCTACGCGGGCGAAGTTGCGGCCGTCAACTAGTTTATAATATTAGAATAGATTTGAACAAATTCTAGATCTAGCTAGTTAATTATGTTAGTAGGATACCCTTGACATAAATGTCATTACATTTTCAGGTTAGACACGTACAGGGCAGGTAACAGTTTACTGCGGATGGCTTTAGAAGGGAAGATATGCCTTTGGCTGAGACCTCCAGGGTACACCCAACACAAAGGTCAGTAAAATACACACACGAAATATTAGCCTCACAGGGTTCCAAGGATTTCTTTGATCCAGGGATTTACTTGAATCTGACGTACTCATAGGGTGCCAATGACTTCCTTGACTCGTAGTATTTCGGCTTTTTCATACAAATCAATACATACAAAAAATTAAACCAAGGCTATTATTTTGTCAGTATAGGGTTCAAAAAACCTTCAAAAATAATCAAATCTTATATCCGTGTTTTAATTACGCCCCACATATTATTTATAATTGCGCGGTGGGAGTGTATCCGACTGCTACGCTAGAGGTCGTGGGTTCAATTCCCACCCAGGATAAAACTGTGTGTGATGAGCACGATGGTTTATTCTGTGTCGGGTGTTATTTAACTCTAATATGTTTGTATTCAGAAATATATAAGTATGTTTATCAGTTATCTGGTTATCATAGTACAAGCTCTGCTTAGTTTGGAATCAGATGGCGTTGTGTGAGTTGTCCCAACGATATTTATTTAATACTCACAGGGTATCAAAAACTTCCTTTGGTCCTGGGTACTCTAAACGTCACAGAGATTTTTGTGAATCGAAGTTACTAACAAGGTCCCAAGAATTGCCTTGAGTATGCTGTACTCCACATGGTCCCTGGAATGTACTTGGGTCCAAGGTACCCACAGGGTTCCAGTGATATCTTTGGGTTCGTTTAGTTCGTTAGTTTTTTTTATATATCCATCACGCCTTATCCCCGAAGGGGTGGCAGAGGCATATTATATGCCCACTTTTCACCGTGTGGATTCCTGTCCCACGTAATAGGTGGTGAGCCCATTGCCGTGTTGAAATAGACAGACGCTGGTTGTGGCTACCTGCTGTTGAAATTTTCAAGCCGCCCATAAGGCCTTCAACCAGGCTTAACGACTGCCATTTTACTGGCAACCGGGACCAAAGGCTTAACGTGCCTTCCGAAGCACGGAAACGCTCGCAAATGTAAATAACACAAAGTGGTCACCCATCCGAGGACCAGCCATAGTGAAAGTTGCGTAACTCAGTGATCGTTTTATAATAAGATTTAATTCCTTTTCGCAGACAAATTCGAAAATTCCGAGGAAATGAAATACGTGAAATGGGTGCAAGCCCTCACCGCAGATACTACTGTTGAAGAGGTGATATCATCAGACGAAGGGCAGCAGTCTGGAGACGAAGATGATGATGATGCTGATTCGGACGGAAGCAGCGACGATGATGATGAACAACAAACGGCTATAGCTAACAAGTTCGCTGCGTTAGCTAGTCAAGATTAAGAGGTGTGTCAATAATAGGGCTGTGTTGTCAATGTTGGTTGTATAATATACTAAAGACAGTATTACAGAGCGTTTTTTTAAATATTACAACAAATGAGTGAGGATCGATTGCTGTCATATATTTATTGTGCGAAAGTAGAGGGTAGAAGGAGTCAGGGTAGGCCGAGACTTACATATGAAGACCACGTGAGCAGATTGCTCAACAACGGAAAGGTCAAAAGTACTCGGATACCCAGACGTGCGTGTATGGAACGATTAATGAATCTGCAGGAAGCGAAAGAAGTACCCATGGATCGCTAAGCCTGGCGATCTGTACTCTCTGACCATCAGGGACACAGCGTAGAGTACTAAGTATCATTTTGTAATACGATCTTCAGTATATCGAGAAAGATACCTACAAAGAATTCAATATAACTAAGATGGCACAGTTGGTTATACATACAAAGAATAAACTAAGGCTATGATGGCTCGGTATTGAGTTCTTTAAAATGGATCTTTGACGGTTTTGGTCAAAAGCAACAACTCTGATGTTGCAAACGTCCATAGTCTACAGTGGACACTTTCAATCAGGTGTGCTTTTATGCCACCCTAGTGGTATAAAAACACCACACTGTTGTAGCTATTAAATTCGTTGTTGTGTTAGAACTCTAACAGGTCAAACCTATTATTGACACCCTTCCTCTCAATCTTGTGATAGGTAGAGTAAAGCTCGAGGGAAGTATGTTAATAAAAGGGCTAGATAAGGTCGAAAGGAAGTGTCAATAATTGGGCTGTAATGTCACAGCTGTTTTCAATATGATCTTAATATTATTAAGCGATAATGAAATTATCGAAATTATACAAATAAAACGCTTAAATGCTTTGGAACATATTCACACAGCGCCAAATAACCCAAATTAAGCTGATATTATCAGTTTGTGCTATGAGATCTAGAAAACTGATAAACACACTTATTGGAACGAAGTTCCTTACGGCAGGCTTGGACGAGATAGGGATTTTTCTGTGCGACTAAACTGAAAAATATGTGATAGTAAAACCGTAAGAAAACGTCCGTGGAATAAAACCGTTAAATGAGACGTGCGCAGGCGCGACTGTCGTTTGTTTTGCAAATTGTGTCGATTCTACATTAGCCGAAGGAACTTCGTTCCTACCTGGTGTCCCACGACACCACATCTTTTTATATTTCTAAATGTTGTAGATATTAAATGTAGAAAACTTTTCCCTGAAGGGGTAAGCAGACGCTTTACGCCTTAACTTTATAGTATTTGGTTCTACGTAGTAAGGAGTATGGCTATGCTTGCTTGCCCCCTATTACGTGGGACAACCAAAACTACTAGCAAAAGGTCTGTAATGCACTTCTTCCTACCCCTCGGGAATATAGCGTGATTCTATGTTATGTTTAAATTACTACGGGCAGCTTATAATTATTAATGCTACTATTTTATATTTAAATAATGATTATTTTTGTAACTTATTTGCATTACAAGTTTTTTATAGAAGAAAATACCATGTTTTATTTATTATACAATTATACTAGCGGCACCCTATGATGGCCGTTTTGACATATTACAATAGTGATCATATTTTACTTGTTTTACATAAGTACTCTGCTTTCTACCGTAGAATAAATACCGAAGCGCTCGTGGCCCCGCGGTCTCAGTGTTCGGTAAACGATCACTGAGGTACGCAACTTTCACTATGGCTGGTCGTCGGATGGGTGACCACTTTGTGGCATTTACATTTGCGAGCGTTTCCGTGCTTCGGAAGGCACGTTAAGCCGTTGGTCCCGGTTGCCAGTAAAATGGCAGTCGTTAAGCCTGGTTGAAGGCCTTATAGGCGGCTTAAAAAAATTTCAACAGCAGGTAGCCACAGCCTGCGTCTGTCTATTTCAGCACGGCAATGGGCTCACCACCTATTACGTGGGACAGGAATCCACACGGTGAAAAGTGGGCATATAATATGCCTCTGCCAACCCTTCGGGGATAAGGCGTGATGGATATTTATTTTATTTTATTTATTTTAAATACCCTTTAATGTGGTCGACTATTAACATATTTCTACAAATAAAGTGTAATTAAAATTAATAAGAAACTTCATGAAAGGACAAACGTCAAAACGGCCATCATAGCGGGCCGCTAGTGTAATACATTTTACTGCTTAATTAGACGATGACACTCCGTAGGTGGTTTTTCAATTTAAGTAAAACTGTGCGACGTGGTTACGTAAAACAGGTAGATTTATTAGTGAAATAAAAACTGAAAAATGACAGCAGGTTAGGTACTTAACGCCTATACAAAGTGCATCGACTGCAGTTAATAATTATGCACCGTTGCTGTATTTAAATTTTAAGGCGTCTACTCGGGTTTCTTAGTTATTTTAGAACAATCAATGATATCATTTCTTTTTAACTTATCTCAATCCACTGCTGGTTGTAATACTTGGCACATGGTTTAGTTTGGAGTTCTCCTAATCTTCGCCATTCGATAATCAGCAAGTGCGCCCCTCACAGATGAGACTGGCTTGGCCCTGGAGATATCTGCAGGGCCCCTTGTACCCAGTTGTCGCATTTGCTTTTGACTGCAGGTGAATTAAATTTCATACCTTTTGATTCTTTGACAACCTACTTGTTGACACCCTATTCGTTGTCTCCCTATTCGTTGATACCCTATTCGTTGATACCCTATTCGTTGACACCATATTCGTTGTCCTATTCAACTACCTTTTATTTTTACAGCATATTAACCCGGACTCTGACCCCACCAGCTAGAAATTGGACAATTTATTGATGAAGATTTTGTTTGGTTGGAGGTTTCGTTTCGATATGAAATACTCGCATTCTAAAAAAAACATTAATAGATACTTATTGTCATCTAGCATATTGCCCTTACGTGCGATCCATACTGCAGGCAAAGGGTGATAATTCACCTCTACCCACCCACTCGGGGATATAAGCGTGACTGTATTTTTAATACAACTAAGTTGACAGACAAGCATCCGGTCCGTCTACCGTGAGCTATGTATGATTGCAACACTAGAAGCGCTACCTTATGCGAGCGCTCCGGATATACGAAGTGTGAGGATGAACACTCTGTATATAGCAAACTGTTTGTTGATAGGGTAGCCTTAAAAAAATGAGGTGTGTTTGTGTTATGGACACGGCCGGGTGTTGTAGGTAAATACGGCTAAAAACAGGGATTTTTTTCAAATTTGAACGAACGTCTTAGCTTTGCCAGGTCAAAAGTTATACTGGCGTTATAAAATGGCGGCGCTTCCCCCTTCGCAACGTGCGATTAGTACTATATTTTTTTATCTATCCAGTGATGTCTAATATTTTGGGCAGAAATGATACTGAATGGCTCGTGGCCCCGCTGACTCGAGTGTTCTGTAAACGATTACTGCGTTAAGCAACATTCGCTATAGGTGGTCCTTGGTGGGTTGCCAGTAAAATGGCAGTCGTTAAGCCTGGTTGAAGGCGTTATGGGTGGCTTGAAAAATTACAACAGCAGGTCGCCACAACCTGCATCTGTCTATTTCAACACAGCAATGGGCTCACCACCTGTTACGTGGCACAAAAATGCATACTGTGACATGGGGGTGTATAGTATACCTCCCTTCGGGCATAAAGGTGAGACTATGTATATGTAAAGGTGAGACAATATGTATGTTTGTAAAAAATGATACTGCAACACCAAATTCCCCGTTACCCTGATTTTGATATACTTCGTTTTTAACACGCTTTTAGTTTAAAAGCTTTTAGCTTTTTTTTTCCATATGGAAGCAATATTAAAGAAGTATTCTCGGCTTCGTCGCAGAATGTCCCTTTCACAAAATGTCACCCAGTCGCGCAACGTCCCTTATATATTCGCGCCTCTACCGCTAAATGTCACTTTCGCTGAATTTCCATTATGTATCTATGTGGAATATGGGTGTACAGTAACACCTCTGGCAGCTCTTTGTTGAAATATACCCACGTTTCACATACATAATTTCAATTAAACCCCTGTATTTTCATGCTTTAGGTGAAAAGGCTAAAGCATGCAAATGCAGGGTCTAGGCTCCGAATTTGATTTTGTCCCATTCGATGTCGAGACCCTTGGTCCGTGGGGTCCTAGCGCTATAAGGCTTTTTAAGGAAATAGCAAAAATGTTAATCGACATCACAGGAGACCGAAGAGCTGGCAGCTACCTCGGACAAAGAATTAGTCTAGCTATTCAAAGGGGGAACGCTGCCAGTATCTTTGGACCCTTGCCTAAAGGGACTCCTTTTAATAATGTATTTTAGTTACATATCATATTTTTAAGGTTATTTAATAATTTGTATTTAATCAATTGTATTCTTATAAATTATTTAAATTCTGCCAAAGGGACATTTTACGATTTGGGGACGTTTTAGGAACGGGACATTTTGTGACGAACCCGTAACTTGTATCTATGTTATATAAATAGGCGTTACACCCTAGGAGCGCACGAAAGGAAAACATCAATAACTCTTCAGAATCGTTTATTAATAAATTTATTGTCCCTATTGTTGAGTCTTCGGTACCAATCTGTTCCCCTCCCTGTACCCAGTTTCCGCCGCCCCATGGACCGTACCATAGTGAATGGTATTCGTGGCTTCTCCCGCGAACAGTACTCGTGGGGATCCACTATTGTCAAGAAGAGGTTCTGCCAGAAACGCGCGGTCGTCTGGATGTAAGTGTGTGTTGACATTATCGAAGGAGTAAGTGCCTCGGGTATACGGATTTGAGTACCAGGTTGTTCTGTAAATATTGCAAGAAATTTTATTAATGACTAGATCACCCCCACAGCTTCGCCCGTGGAATATTTCCACCTCCCGTCGCACCTATTTAATCCCGTCGCTTATAAATTCTACAATGATGCATAAAAAATTGCCCGATTTGTCGACATTTGTGACTACTGCTCTGCTCCTCAGTGTAGTAGCGTAATTATATATAGCCTATAGCCTTCCTCGATAAAAGGGCTATCTAACACTAAAAGAATTTTCAACAACTCCGACCAGTAGTTCCTGAGATTAGCGCGTTCAACCGAAGAAACAAACAAACAAACTCTTCAGCTTGTATAATCTTATATATAAAATTTCCATGTCATAATGTTAGTTACCGTACTCCTCCGAAACGGCTTGACCGATTCTCATGAAATTTTGTGTGCATATCGGGTAGGTCTGAGAATCGGTCAACATCTATTTATATTTTTATTCCCATATTCCCACGGGAACGGTAACTCGGGGTCAGCTAGTATTAGTATAGATATAAAGAAAAGTATGAGAAAAAAGAGGCTTTATTCGTCGTACGCTTAGATTGTGAAAAGAACTCCCTGCCTGGGTTTTCCCGAACGTCTACAGTATGGGGTTCTTCAAAAGGGGTCTTAGAAGGTTTATAAAGGGTCGGCAGCGCGAGTGCTGCACCTCTGGTGTTGCAAACGTCCATAGGCTACGGTGATAACTATAATATGTATGGATTTAGAAATATATAAGTATGTTTATCAGTTATCTAGATCCCATAATACAAGCTAATATTAGCTTACTTTGGGCTAGATGGCGCTGTGTGAAAAGTGTAAAAAAAACAAAATAGATATATATTTATCTTATAGATATATTATTACTAGTGATAAATATAAATTATTTATATATATATATTTATCACTAGCTGCCATGCTCGACCAGGTTACGATATTCTATATCAACAATAGCCCTCTAGATACGGCTTCAACTGTACCTACCTTTTAAAAACTCATCCCTGGAACTACTCGGACCCCCACAAACAAAATATTATTAAATTCGGTCCAGGCATTCTTGAGAATTGAGGTTAGCAATACATTTGGCGATTCATGTTAAAGTGAAACTTTTATTACATGGTCTCAAAATTTTTGATCTGTGTGTTGCATGTCGCGTGATGGTCGGCCGCGGAGAATTAAAAAAGAGTAAGTAAAAAGAGTTTCACTTTTACCGTTGTTTCATAAAACCACACAATCGTTTTCACTACATATTAGGGCCACTACACAACGATATTTTTTTTTTACCTGGTCTTGTCATAATATTGTTACAAGGAAAAAAAAATGTATAGCATAAATCATATAATACTCGTGCTGTTAAATATATGAAGCACATTCAAAACATTTTACAACAAGTTCACAAAACGTTGAAGTCAGTTATCAATGGTTTTTTTTTCTTGTGGAATTCCCCTCGGATGTCAACCGACTAAAACCACGCGGTCCCTACCTGTCTGTCTATCGCCGGGCACCCCGGGTAACTCCTCGGAAGGATGTCCCAGGGTCAGTTATCAATGGTAACCCGCACTTTCTCCATATACTTACTTACGCAATACTTTACTGCCAATATTATGGATTGATTTAGGGACTCCAAATTATCATGGCGTTTAGAGCCATACTCTCTAAAACTGACCATAAATCATAATCTAGCGGAGTAGATGACGGCCAGTCTTTAGCCTGATGAAGTCCGAAACATTCGTTTCAAATACACAAATCCGACCCAAATCCGAATGTTATTCCGACCCGGGAATCGAACCTTGCAAATGTCATTGATATTCGAGTTCTATGAATATCGATGACATTTGCGCCGTAGCGGATTTGGATCCGAGATTTGTGAATTGCATAGCTGAGACCTTATTGATTATATTATTAATAACCAGTTGACGTCCGCGTAGAGAAGTTCTCCCGTTACCGTTTTTAACAGGAACTTGTTCCCGGAACAAAAAGTAGCAGCCTATGTCCGTCTCCTGGCTCTCAGCTACCTCCCCACCAATTTTCAGCCAAATCGGTACAGCCGTTGTTGAGTAATAAATAGTGTAACTAACACGACTTTCTTATCTATTCTAATATTATAAAGCTGAAGAGTTTGTTCGTTTGTTTGGTTGAACGCGCTGATCTCAGGAACTACTGGTCGATTTTAAACATTATTTTTGTGTTAGATAGCCCATTTATCGAGGATGGCTATAGGCTATATATCATTACGCTACTACACTGGGAAGCAGAGCAGTAGTCATAAATGTCGACAAATCGGGCAATTTTTTATGCATCACTGTAGAATTTATAAGTGACGGGATTAAATAGGTGCGACGGGAGGTGGAAATATTACACGGGCGAAACTGTGGGGGGTCATCTAGTATATATATAAGATACCCAGTTGTTTCTTAATTCAGGCGTGGTTTAGAAGTAACTGTGAATACACGAAACTGTAGAAGCGTGTACTATGGGATGGTACCTTTTTGCCCTTTATCTTAAAAAAAAAAACTTAACTTAACTATCTTCACGCTGTATCCCTGACGGGGTAGTCAGAGAGGACAGATCGCCAGGCTTCGTGATCCATGCATACTTCTTTCGCTTCTTCGAGATTCATCAATCGCTTCATACACGCACGTCTGGGTATCCGAGTACTTTTGACCTTTCCGTTTTTGAGCAATCTGCTCACGTGGTCTTCATATGTAAGTCTCGGCCTACCCTGACTCCTTCTACCCTCTACTTTTGAACAATATATATTCTTCCTCAATCGTTCCTCACTCATTCGTTGGACGTGTCCAAACCAACGGAGCACGCCTTTTTCCAGCTTAACGCTGACACTTTCATTCAAACCTGCCATATTGCGTATCACTTCGTTACGTATTCGGTCGGCCAAGGTAACGCCGCACAATTTTCGAAGTGATCGCATCTCCACAGCATTCAATTTACTTTCATGCATCTGCTGACATACCCAGGTTTCACTACCGTAAAGCAAAGTTGGCACTAGCACTGCGTTATGAATCGCCAGTCGTGCTTGTTTTACGATGCTTTGTCGCTTTACTAACTGGGACAAAGCACCGTTAACTTTGTTTCCGGCAGCTACTCGCCGTTCTACATCCGAATCACATCTTCCATCCGCGCTAAACATACTTCCTAAATACATAATTTCATTGCCCTTTATCAAATAAATTAATAAATATCCATCACGCCTTATCCCCGAAGGGGTGGCAGAGGCATATGCCCACTTTTCACCGTGTGGATTCCTGTCCCACGTAATAGGTGGTGAGCCCATTGCCGTGTTGAAATAGACAGACGCAGGTTGTGGCTACCTGCTGTTGAATTTTTTTTAGGCCGCCTATAAGGCCTTTAACCAGGCTTAACGACTGCCATTTTACTGGCAACCGGGACCAACGGCTTAACGTGCCTTCCGAAGCACGGAAACGCTCGCAAATGTAAATGCCACAAAGTGGTACCCATCCGACGACCAGCCATAGTGAAAGTTGCGTACCTCAGTGATCGTTTACCGAACACTGAGACCGCGGGGCCACGAGCGCCCTTTATCAAGAAAAAAAGAATACAGCTTACGTCATCACTTCAGTAGGATCAGGTATGATAGTTCCATTGCCAATGAATCTTCGGAGCAGTGCCATACATTTCCTCTTTAGCTCATCTTCTGGTAAAGTTTCTATCTAGAAAGTGGACAGAAGATATTTTTTGAATATTGTTAATATAGGTGAAAATTGCTCGTTGTCATGCCAGGGGGCCGAGTCTGCTATTTCAATCGTGTCGAAAAAGATTCGAAATCGTCGCTCAATAGCTCATAACATACAGTATATTTATGACTTAAAACTATTGATCAGAGTACAATGGGCGGTCGTATCGCTAAAAGCGATCCCGTCCAGACAACCTTAGTATGGAAAAGAAAAAGGTAGTTGATGGCGCACTTAAATATTATATGCGAGCGTTTCCGTGCTTCGGAAGGCACGTTAAGCCGTTGGTCCCGGTAGCCAGTAAAATGGCAGTCGTTAAGCCTGGTTGAAGGCCTTATGGGCGGCTTGAAAATTTCAACAACAGGTAGCCACAACCTGCGTCTGTCTATTTCAACACGGCAATGGGCTCACCACCTATTACGTGGGACAGGAATCCACACGGTGAAAAGTGGGCATATAATATGCCTCTGCCACCCCTTCGGGGATAAGGCGTGATGGATATTTATTTATTTATTTTATTTATAAATATTATATAACGATAGATTAATATATCAAGGATAGGCAATAGTTGTGTTGTACCCAGTTTATACAAATTTGAAATTACAAAAATAAAAACAAAGGTATAAATATAAATACTAAGTTATAAGGACAGAAAGTGGGTTTTAACCCTATTTTTGAAGATGGCTAGGGACCTCGCACGTCGAATATCCAACGGCAGCGCATTCCACAATCGTATTGCCATAACTGTGAAAGATTTGTCAAAAAATGTTGTGGAAAGACACGGGTACAATTCTGTTTTTTCGTAGTCTACTATTACAATCGTACTCTGTAAACGATCACTGCGTTAAGCAACTTTCGCTAAGGCTGGTCACGGATGAATGACCCTTTAAGTATTTCTATCTGCGAACGTTTCCGTAGGTACTTCGGAAGGCACTTTCCGATTGCCAGCAATACAGACCAAAGCCTTCAACTTGGCTGTTAAAACCTGCACCTGTTCATTTCAACACGGCAATATTCTCACTACCAAAGCATATAGGCGTATAGGATAAAGAAGTAAAAAGATAAAAGAAAAATAAAATGTGTGTACCAGAGTACCTACATAGGTAAGAAGTGTAACTTCTTTACAACATTTTTTTACAGCTATAAAATTAGTCTCATACGTAGATAAAGAAGTTTTACTTATGATAATGAAGTTTCACTTCAAAACAACATGGCGCGTAACCAAAAATGTAATATTTGCCTCTGCCTACACCTTCGGGGACAAAGATGTGAGCTGTACATTTAAAAATAAGAAAAAAATACTTACCAATCTGGCTGTATTTCCGTATGTCCAAAATGTAAACGCGTTTCGATTCGCCATAGGGCGAGTGGCGCCCGCTATGTCCACAATCCAGTCTTGTCCCAACGCCTCCCTATCCTCCTTGGTCCACAAAAAGGCAAGCTCGTCGCTTTTATTAACCCCCCACCAAGGGTTAGGAAATAAAAGAATGATTTTGCCAATTAAACCCATGGATATGTTGTCTATGGCCGATGTTTTTGATGTTGGCAACACTGGCGAAAATAATGTGGTGTGACTGAAATATAAATGAATATTCATTTAATCTATCTACTAATATTATAAAGCTGAAGAGTTTGTTTGTTTGGTTGGACGCGCTAATCTCAGGAACTACTGGTCGGTTTAGAAAAAATCTTTTTGTGTTAGATAGCCCATTTATAGAGGAAGGCTTTATATCATTACGCTACTACACTGGGGAGCAGAGCAGTAGTCATAAATGTCGATAAATCGGGCATATTTTTATGCATCATTGTACTTAGAATTTATAAGCGACGGGATTAAGCGCAAGCGTGCAGCGTCCCTTCTACACAGAGTCCTGCCAGTCACCCACAGCCTCCTGAGCGTAATTGCTAATAAATTGGACTGTCCCATTATTAGGCGTGGTTGCGCCGGTATACGACTCAAGAGTAGCCGCGTTATTTTTTCTGTGTTGCATCGCCGATCTACATTTGTTTATAATTAATTAGTTGTCGACACTCCCCCGCTTCTCTTTATTCCATTTCTCTTTCGCACCTACCTTATCTCGCATAAAAGAGGAGCGAGACAGCTGTATTACGCGCTATCTAAAACGTCGTTCACAGGCAGCGACACGCGGACTGAAGACGATCTGTTAGTACTACAATGGCCGCGCGCGCGTTCGCACCAACTTCCGCAATAATTGTGTTTTCCATGGATAAATAGTGTTTTCGTGCAATGGAACCAGGGATCCAAGTCCAGGGACGTCCCCGGCAGCCTCCACCTCAGCATCTCGCAGCAAAAGCAAGGTAGTGTGCCCATTCCTGTTTTCCATTTCTTTTTCGTCGACAACCGCGTATAAATTTCATATTTGTCTTTCTTCACAAATACAGTCCACTTGAATTTATTTATCTCGCCCGCTCAACCAAGGCGTATTATTAAATTACATAAGTAAAAGTAAAAGTTGTATAAAGGGAAAATCAATTTTATATTTTATTGTATTGAATTTATTATTATTGAAATGAATTGAATTTCAATTAATTGTGTAAGTATTTTTAATTTTTATTTAATTTAATTTATTATTATTTAATTGCTATGTAATATGAATCCAATGAATTGAAATAACAATTATTATTATTATTATTAAGTAGGTGCGACGGGAGGTCGAAATATTCCACGGGCGAAGCTGTGTGGGTCATCTAGTATAATATATAACTATTATATCTTTATGTACATAAAATAGAATAATTTCATGTCCCATTCATAATCCATAATAATTTATTTTCCTACGTTTCTGAATTCCTTTTTTTCCTAATATTGATTCCTCAACTTTAAGAAATTTACATGAGTTTGGCAAAATCCTCAAATCGAGAAAGCCCAAGACAAAAGAGAAAAATAAATGTTGTAAATAAATAACCAAGTGACCAGATTCTGGCGCTCTTGGCCCCCTGCTAACTCAGTGTTCTGTAAACTATTACTGCGTTAAGCAACTTTCACTATGGCTGATCCTTTACATGTGTGACCACTTTGTGGTACTTATTTACATTTCCGAAGCACGGAAACAAACGCTTGTTTCCGTGCTTCGGAAGGCACGTTAAGTCGTTGGTCCAGTTTGCCAGTAACACGGCAAAGCAAAGCCTTGAACTAAGTAATAGGCTGACCACCAATGCATATATGGTCCGGGTGTATAGTAACCTACCCCTTCGAGGATAAAGGAGTAACAATATGATTTACGTTTATATGGATTGTGGTGGGAATTTCGACTGACGAGTAGAAAAATTATATGTCGTAAAGAAGATTCACTTCTTACTATTTTTTTTTATTATATATAGGTAGCTACAGCACGTCAATGGGCTTACCACACCACCTGTTACGTGTGACAAAATACATACGGTGAAATGCAGGCGTATACCATCCCCCTAAGGGTAAGTAAGGGCTATATTAAATCTACATGTATTTATGTTTACCTTGAATAGTTTGAAAAATAACCTGGAATAGTCATACCTCACTTTCAGTACCCCCAAAGACACAGTGACGATGACATTCCTGGCCCTGTAGACGGAGCCGTCCTTGCACGTCACCTCCACATCCCGGGAGGGGTCCTGAGGGTACGAGATCTTAGACACCACCTTCTCTAGCTGAATGTTTAAGTTGGGGTACCCTGGACCGCCGTTGTATGTGTTCTGTGGAAAATGATGAAGATGATTCTTTTAGCTATGGCAGACCAGACTGTGTTCACCCTCACACTTTGCGTCCGGAGCGCATGCATACGGTTAGATCTGATAGAGGCTTTATTCCGCAAACGCTTAGATTGTGAAATGAACTTCCTGTCTGGGTTTTCCCGAACGTCTAGAGTATGGGGTTCTTCAAAAGGGGTCTTAGAAGGTTTATAAAGGGTCGGCAGCGCGAGTGCTGCACCTCTGATGTTGCAAACGTCCATAGGCTACGGTGACCACTTTCCATCTGGTGGGCCGTATACTTGTCTGCCGCCTCAGTGGTATAATAAAAAAAAGACTACCGGCCTCCATGACCGGGGATCTGGGGATGGCAGGTGGTCTGCTTGCCGTCCTTACAGAAGCAGGCCCTAGACGTCGGCATGATGTGAAAATTTAACGCACGTCCAAGAAGCAGGATAGTACCCGAACCAACCCCCAAAGAAGCAGGATTACACCCGAATCCTAAGGTGTGACCGCGGTGGAAACCAAAGTCTGCAGAGAGCACTGCAGCACCGGCAATAGACAGTGTGGTTTGGAACGGTGTGGTTTTAGCCGGTTCGAGTCCGGAATGACATCCGAGGGGATTTCCACACATAAAAAAAATGTTTCGCAGAGCAAAGGAATCAATGTAATACTAATATTGAAAATTTCGTTTGTTTGTTTAGTTGAACGTTCTGAACTCAGAAACGATTGGTTGGAATTGAAAAAATATTATTGTGTTGGATAGCCCATTTACCTATCGAGTAAGGCTATCCTACTAATATTATAAACGCGAGAGTTTGTAAGAATAGATATTTGTTACTCTTTCACGTAAAAACTACGGAATGGATTTTGATGAAACTTTTCAATAATATAGCTTAAACATCAGAATAACACAAAGGCTACTTTTATCCCGGGAACAAGTTCCTGTGGGAAACGGGAACGGGAAAACTACACCACGCGTGCGAAATCGTTGAAGTCAACTGGTAAGAAATAAAATAAAAAATAATTACCAATAATATTTCAAAGATAGTCCGATAGCCGAGTTCATGCCAGCTTAGATAGAGATCTCCCTCCAGGTCCTGGTATTTTCCAGAAGTGCTGAGATCATTCCAGCTGTAGGAACCCTCCAGACCGTTCGCCATCCCTTCCATGGTGTGCAGCATCTGGTCGACGAAATCTTGATCTTCCAGCAGTTCTGGGTACTTCGAAGACATGTATTCTGTTAACCTAAAAGAGTATATCTGTATCTAATATTAAATAAATACAAAGTTTGTTTGAACGCGCTAATCTCAAAAACTACTGGTTCGAATTGAAAAAATCTTGCGTTGGATAGTCCATTTATCGAGGAAGGCTCTATATCATCACGCTACTACCCAGGAAAGCGGAGTAGTAATCATAAATGTCGACAAATCGGGCATTTTTTTATGCATTACTGTAAAATTTATAAGCGACGGGATTAAATAGGTGCGACGGGAATTTGAAGTATGTCACAGACGAAGCCGTGGGGGTCACTCTGTACCTAAATAAAAAAAATATTTACCAGCCCTTACAATGTTTATTTAACCTTTGTTTACACGAAGGTGTCTTCCCAGACGCCTGGAAAGCTGCACGTATCATACCAGGATTCAAAGGAGGTGTTAAAACTAAAGTAGAGAATCATCGTCCTATTTCGATTTTAACCACTCTGTCGAAGCTTTTCGAGCGGCTGGTACACGATATTATTTACCCGTCAATTCATAATATTATAATACCCCAACAACATGGTTTCCTCAAGCGTAGATCTACTAATACAAATTTATTGATATATACAACATATCTTTTTGAAAATATGGATATAACGTGCAAACAGATAGCGTGTACACGGACTTTCGAAAGGCGTTCGACAGAGTGGATCACAAGATACTACTCGATAAGCTTGCCTTCAATAGCATACGTGGAAACCTGTGGCGTTGGTTCAAGTCATATATTAGCAATCGAACTCAAAAGGTTAAATTAAATGGTTTCGAGTCTGAATTTGTACCTGTAAGCTCTGGAGTACCACAAGGTTCAATTTTAGGCCCCCTTTTATTTATACTGTTTATTACCGATATACTTAATTGTTTTAAATTTTGTAATTTCTTATTATATGCAGATGACCTTAAAATATTTCACACAATTACCAGTCACAACGATCTCATGAAATTTCAAAACGATTTAGACCGTTTTTCTACATATTGTGTTAATAATAAATTAAGTTTAAATCTAAATAAATGCAAATCAATAGCCTTCACAAAGAAAAAGCAAATTTTTAATAACAGGTACACACTGTGTCACTCGCAACTAAATAATGTCAGTTCAATTAGAGATCTGGGTGTTATTTTGGATAGCGAGCTGAATCTAGACTTACACGTTGATACATACATATCCATCACGCCTAATCCCCGAAGGGGTGGCAGAGGCATATTATATGCCCACTTTTCACCGTGTGGATTTCTGTTGATAATAGTAACTATGCGAGTATAATAGTGAACAATGCGTTTAAAATGTACGGTTTTGTTATTTTTTTTATGTTATGTTATGAGTGTTATGTTATGAGAAATACCAAGAGATTCACACGACCGACCACTTACCTCCATCTTTACAAATCATTAGTTCGACCTCAAATGGAATTCGCGGTATCCGTAAATACAAGCAAGATTTAGAGTCAGTCCAGAAAAAAATCTTACACTCTATGCAATACAGATGTTATCGTAATTATTTGACCTACGAACAACTACTAGAAGAATATAACATGCTTACGCTCGAAAATAGACGTAAATTACTTCAAGCAATGTTACTATATGATATTTGAAATAACAGATATGATTGTGCAACCATTACTATTTTTTTTGTTATCAATATTATAAAATACACCATGTTATTGATAATATCATACATAATCAATTTTTTTTTACACATTACATAAATATAGTCATTCATAATAAATATCACACATAACCAGACAATAATTTGTAGATTTCGGTAATTAAAGTAAAAATCGTTTGTCAGACCCATTGTTGGACCAATTTGGTTAAAATTTAGGTGTGGAGGTAGCAGACGGATGAACACTTAAGCTACATTTTATCCCGGGAACAGGTCCCTAAAGGAAATGTGCACAAGAAAATCCACCACACAGGCGAAACCGCTAGGCTAGCGTGCTATACTCGTAATATGCTTCCATGACACATTTTCTTCATAAACTATCTATTTGAAATTGCATTTGCTGACAATATTTTTTACTTTATAATTTAATTGTCCATTTCAACACCATTTCAACACGGCAATGGGCTTACCACCTGTTACGTGGGACGAAAGTCCATACGGTGAAACGTGGTCGTTTAATATGCCTCTGCCTACCCCTTCGGGGATAATGGCGTGACAATATGTATGTATGTATAATTTAAATTTAATTTAAATTATAAAGTAATAACTTATAAAATTGCATACAGAATACCTACTAGGACGCATTGCCGAAAACTCTGTTCACTCTTTGTAACATACCGCTGCCGTTCAAATGCAGGGGAACGTTCCCCGTTGTATCGTTTAGTTGATTTGTACAATAGCAGTTT
Organism: Thumatha senex; assembly: GCA_948477245.1. Lineage (NCBI taxonomy): Eukaryota > Metazoa > Arthropoda > Insecta > Lepidoptera > Erebidae > Thumatha > Thumatha senex. Next base: position 2,548,550 of record OX419751.1, read on the forward strand.
CAACTCGATATATATCGCGGTTAACGGGTGTTAACATAGTCCTATCATTCTCTTAATTTATAACGCATTGGTTTAGTATCTTCATTGTTTAACTAAGCTGTGGTAAATGTCGTTGGTAACACTTTTATAAGTCGTTTATATAACCCTACTATAAGTAAACAATGTATTGTGTTGCTGTTCTTTCACCCAAATAAATAAAAAATAAAAAAAAAAACTCGAAGACGGTTGGACCAATTTGAGTTATTCTTTTTTAATCATTCCTTGAAATCTAAGAAATATATTTATGAAGAGAAAAATTGAAAAAATTACACTGTTGGGAACCGCGAATGGGAAAGCTTCATTTAGCGGGCGTCAACTAGTTATTAACTAGTTGACGCAATATTTTACGATTCTATTATTGATACCGAATTCAAAATCTTTTGCTGCAAAACGAATATAAATTCAACGAGTGTATATCTTCAGTTAAAATTCCTATTGAAGCGGTCGTGGCCCCGCTGACTCAGTGTTCTGTAAACGATTACTGCGTTAACCAACTTTCGTTATAGCTGGTCCTTGGATGGGTAACCACTTTGTGGCATTTACATTTGCGAGCGTTTCCGTGCTTCGGAAGGCACGTTAAGCCTTTGGCCCCGGTTGCCAGTAACATGGCCGTCGTTAAGTCAATTTGAAGGCAATATGGGCGGTTTGAAAAAGTAGCCACAACCCGCGTCTGTCCATTTCAACACGGCAATGGGCAACCTATTAAGTGGGACAGGAATACACATAGTGGAAAGTGGGCATATAATATACCTCTGCCACCCGTTCGGGGATAAGGCGTGATAGATAAATAAATAAAATAAATATTATTATTATAACATAATTAAAAATAAATCTTTTTGTATTACCTTTGTGTTAAGTACTGGCCCAAAGGTTCTGTGTGATTTTCTGGGAGGTCTTTCGCTGCTTCTGCTCCGAAATTCATAAGCTCAAGGAAGGCATCTTTGTTTTTATCAGTGCCGTCCGACCTTAATGAAAAGATAAAAATACGTTACAATTACATTCGGCATGGGAGTGTATCCGACTGCTACGCAAGAGGTCGTGGGTTCGATTCCCACCCAGGATAAAACTTTGTGTGATGAGAACAATGGTTTATGCTGTGTCTGGGTGTTATTTATCTCTAATACGTATGTATTTAGAAATATATAAGTATTTTTAACAGTTTTGTGGTGACCATAGTACAAGCTATACTTAGTTTGGAATCAGATGGCGTTTTGTGAGTTGTTCCAACTATATTTATTTATTTAAGTTAGTTAAACATAGCTAGGGATTAATACGCGCCCTTCTAGAGAGCGCCTTACTCTATATCTATACTTCTATATTAATATATAAAGCTGAAAAGTTTGAATGTATGTTATTTTTTGGTTGGACGCGATAATTCAGGAACTAGTGGGTCGATTGAAAGATTCTTTTTGTGTTAGATATCCCATTTATCGAGGAAGGCTATAGGCTATATATCATCACGCTACTACCCTGGAGATTAGAGTAGTAGTCATAAATGTCGACAAATGCAAAATATTATGCATTATTGTACAATTTATAAGCGACGTTCGACGGAGTACGAAATAATAGCGCTGATCACGCACGCGCACGCGCGATTGTAATAGTGGACTACAAATACTATAATATTTTTCTGTCGGCTCTCTACTCAGACGATTTCTATTCTATCCTGACGCGATTGTATTAGTAGACTTGGCCCCCAGTTAAATCAAGCGATTTTTTTTAATCAGTTATGCCCCTATATTGGAAGGCATACTATGCCCTCTTCTGGTTAGTTAGCCGTTAGTTATGTATGTGGCCCTTTATGTCGCAGCCTCGACTCGCATTTATCCAATTTTTTTTTATTACACTGATGTGGCAGTCGTGGCAGACTAGCATACAGTCCACCGGATAGAAATTGGTCACTATAGTCTATGGACGTTTGCAACACCTAAAAATCTTCTAAGACCCCTTTTGAAGAACCCCTACTATAGACGTTCGGGAAAATCTATGCAGGGAGCTCGTTCCACAATCTAAGCGTACGTAGACAAAGCGCCTATCGGAAATAGCCTCTATAATTTCATCCATAATTACCTGAAGCGCTCGTGATCCCGCGTACTCAGTGTTCTGTAATTACTATTCGTTATAGCTGGTCCTTGGATGGGTGCCCACTTTGTGGCATTTACATTTTCAAACGATTCCGTGCTTCGGAAGGCACGTTAAGCCGTTGGTCCCGGTTGCCAGTAAAATGGCAGTCGTTAAGGACGGTTGAAGGCCTGGCAGCTTAAAAAAAACCAACAACAGGTCACCATAGCCTGCGCCTGTCCATTTCAACACGGCAATGGGCTCACCACCTGTTACATGGGACAAAAATGCATACGGTGAGTGAAATGTGGCCGTATTGTATGCCTCTGCCTACCCCTTCAGGGATAAAGGCGTGAAAATATGTATGTATGTATAATTACCTGAACACGTTAAATGAAAGATCTTGAGAGCGTATAGAGATATTGTGTCGCAAGGCCAAGTCGTAGAGAGGATTTGGACGTTCTCCATGAATCCTGAAAAGAGAATTTAGACCATTAAGTACTGCTATCCAGCTACGAGGTCGTAAGAGAGGACAGATCGCCAGGCTTCGCGATCCATGCATGACGATGATTTATTCTGTGTCTGGGTATTATTTTTCTATAAATAGCTGTCCCGCCCGGCTTCACCCGTGACATACATCGAACCCCGCGGCACCCATTTAATCCCGTTGTTTATTAATTTCACAATAATGTTATGAACATTTTACAAATTCATTGATTACTTCTCCGCTCTATAGTACCTACCGCACGGGCCGGTCGAATTATGGTTCCACGAAATTAATATCTTTGCGCTTTATTTTGAATCTGCGATAACTCGTAAGATATTCATTTAATTTGCAAGGTGTAAAGAGACAAAATAATCTTCATGAAATGCTGAAGCCAACTAACGTAGTAAAATGATAAGGAATAAAAGCATATTTGTGTAAATAGCCTTCAAATTACCGCTTTATAATTGATGGTTTTTAAAGTATTAAAATGGATATAGAATGTTATTCTTATAAGATAGACATATTTCGTCGCGGACTTTTTTGTAGACCTACATTAGATACACAATTACACCATACATTATTTTGTTATGTCTCAAAGGGTTTAGGCAGCGTTTTTGTTGAGAGCTCCCAGACGGCTTATTTTTTCCGACATCCCCAACAGATATCGTTATAGTTTGGTCAATGTATCCAAAAACTTAACAAATTATACATAAAAACCTTCTATAAGAATCACACTAACTATTAAAAAAAAACCGCATCGTAATTAGTTTCATAGTTTTGAAGATCTAAACATACATAGGGACAGACAGCGAAAAGCGACTTTGTTTTATAATATGTAGAGATGATATGTATGATATTATTATTTCTTTTATTTGCTAATTACATATAAAAATTACATTTTTATATGTAATTTTTATATTTTTTAGTAATTATTTTTAAATAAATTATAAAAAGTAAAAACAATTTAAAAATATAAAAAAATAGTGTGCCACCGGCATCGGGTACAGGGGCCAAGCGACCGGTGGTCAGGGTTGCAGAGACAAGAACTCCCGCACTATACGTGCCGTGCCCAGAAGAACCGCTTTTGCATCAAGCCCTTGACCCAACTGTCTAACGCGAGCCTCTTAAGATGTTGGACGGGGCTCTTGGCAATTATTATTATGATTTCTTTTGCTTCCTGTAGAATCATTATTCGCTTCACTCACGCACGTCTAGGTATCCAACTACTTTTGACCTTTCCGTTTTTTTTGCGTAAAATTTCGTTAGGTATTCGGCCGCCAATGTTACGACGAACAATTTTCGAAGAGATCACACGCTACGAGATATCGTTACTGTAGAATTGAAAATCGATAATCGTAACGTGTGTATAATAAAAACGGTATAGTTCAGACTATAGGGCCGTACGATAAAAGTGTTTGGTAAGATCTGAGGGCCGAGTCTACTATTGACAAGCCGTAGAATAGAACCAGAATCACTGTTTGTAGCTGTCAAAATGTTAGTAGACTATCAAAAATGCAACTGACTAGCGGCCACTGGCGCGGTACGTGCTAGTAGAATTCTATCGGCCAACCGATAGAAGTCTATTGGAGTACGATTGTAATAGTAGACAACGGAGAACTGTAAAAATTGTGCCGGTGGCTTTCTACTGAGTGACGATTTCGACACGATTGAAATAGTAGACTCGGCCCCCTAAAACGATAATAGGAACGTGTGTATAATAAAAATGGTACACAGTTCAGGCTATAGGGCCGTACGATAAAAGTGTATAGGTAAAGCCGTACAGTAAAATCGTAACGATTTCTCGGAGCATGTGTAGTTATCATTAAATATTGTTTAGTTTACTACTTATATTTCCATCACGCCTTATCCCCGAAGCGGTGGCAGAGGCATATTATATGACCACTTTTCACCGTGTGGATTCCTGTCCCACGTAATAGGTGGTGAGCCCATTGCCGTGTTGAAATAGACAGACGCAGGTTGTGGCTACCTGCTGTTGAAATTTTTTAAGCCGCCTATAAGGCCTTCAACCAGGCTTAACGACTGCCATTTTACTGGCAACCGGGACCAACGGCTTAACGTGCCTTCCGAAGCACGGAAACGCTCGCAAATGTAAATGTCACAAAGTGGTCACCCATCCGACGACCAGCCATAGTGAAAGTTGCGTACCTCAGTGATCGTTTACCGAACACTGAGACCGCGGGGCCACGAGCGAACTAAAATTTGTAGGTAGCACAGACATATAAGACAGTAAGCAGACCAAACGTTAGCGAAAAATAGCGTTGCCTATTACGCACACATAGACAGGTAGCTTGCTTAGTTATTTTGGGTAATTTTTTGTCTACTTTTGTAACATTTTACAATAATTATATGTAATATTTTCACTTTAACACATAAATCTTTGATTTAAAAAGACAGCGGCGGTTGTCATTACAAGTTTGTAGCTTATTTGTAGTAGAAAAATTGGCTACACGCTGTTCGCTGTCAATGTGTGAGTTAGACGTAGATACACTAGAATAAACAAAGATAGCGCTCGTGGCTCCGCGGTCTCAGTGTTCTGTAAACGATCACTGAGTTACGCAACTTTCACTATGGCTGGTACTCGGATGGGTGACCACTTTGTGGCATTTACATTTGCGAGCGTTTCCGTGCTTCGGAAGGCACGTTAAGCCGTTGGTCCCGGTTGCCAGTAAAATGGCAGTCGTTAAGCCTGGTTGAAGGAATAATGGGCGGCTTAAAAATTTCAACAGCAGGTAGCCACAACTTGCGTCTGTCTATTTCAACACGGCAATGGGCTCACCACCTATTACGTGGGACAGGAATCCACACGGTGAAAAGTGGGCATATAATATGCCTCTGCCACCCCTTCGGGTATAAGGCGTGATGGATATTTATTTATTTTATAACAAAGATAGCTTTATACAACAAATGGCAAGAGTGACAAGGATGAAGTATTGTTCCATAAGCAAAGAAATATGTTTGGTCTGCTTACTCTTGTACGTCTGTAGGTAGGAACTTTTTCATACGTACAAAAATATGGCCATCTCTTTCTAACTCACCACTCAGCTCCTATCTCCACAATACTGTCTCCAAGAGGTACGGTATTGACTCTCCCTCCTACTCTGTTCATCGCCTCCAGAGCCAGCACTTTCTTGCCAGCGTCACAGAGTACTGAAGCAGCTGCGCAGCCCGCGGCTCCCATTCCTACTATGATAGTGTCGTAGACCGTCGTTGTGCTGAGGAATGAAATAAAAACCATTTTTATATGTAGTTTATTTTCTTACCCTTATCTTAGGCAGGCAAAGGTAACTCGGTTCACACAACCTTGAAAAAATATTTCATTTAAGATAAATATATAAAGTTAATTGAATAGTTAGTTGACGCGCTCGTGGACCCGCGAACACAGTGTTCTGAAAACGATCACTGCGTTAAGCAACTTTCGATATGGCTGGTCACGGATTAATGACCACTTTATAGCATTTAGCCAACTTTGCTTTACGGTAGCGAAACCTGGGTATGTCAGCAGATGCATGAAAGTAAATTGAATGCTGTGGAGATGCGATCTCTTCGAAAATTGCGCGGCGTTACCTTGGCCGACCGAATACCTAACGAAGTGATACGCAATATAGCAGGGCGTGAAAAGGGCGTGCTCCGTTGGTTTGGATACGTCCAACGAATGAGTGAGGAACGATTGACGAAGAATATATATTGTGCGAAAGCAGAGGGTAGAAGAGGTCAGGGTAGGCCGAGACTTACATATGAAGACCACGTGAGCAGATTGCTCAAAAACGGAAAGGTCAAAAGTACTCGGATACCCAGACGTGCGTGTATGAAGCGATTGATAAATCTCGAAGAAGCGAAAGAAGTATGCATGGATCGCGAAGCCGGGCGATCTGTCCTCTCTGACTACCCCGTCAGGGATACAGCAGCAGGATTGAAGATAGTTAAGTTAAGTTATAGCATTTACATTTGCGAGCGTTTCCGTGCTTCGGAAGGCACGTTAAGTCTTTGGTCCCGGTTGCCAGTAACATGACCGTTGTTAAGTCAAGTTGAAGGCCTTATAGGCGACTTTAAAAAATTCAACAACAGGTAGCCACAACTTGCGTCTGTCTATTCTATTTCAACACGGCAATGGGCTCACCACCTATTACGTGGGACAGGTATACATATGGTGTAAAGTGGGCATATATAATGCCTATGCCACCCCACGGGGATAAGGCGTGATTGATAAATAATAAATATAAAGTTGAAGAGTTTATTAGTTATCCCTAAAGGGTTGGCAGAGACATACTATTCGTCCACATGTCACTGTACGGATTTTTATCTGGTGGTAAGGCCATTGCCGTGTTGACAGGAGACCTGCCGTTTTTAACGTTGTAGGAGCTTAATCGATGGTATTACTGAATCGATTTTGAAAATTCCCTGAGTGTTATAGGCTACTTTATATCACATGAAAAAGTTCCCGTGGGGAACGGATTCTGGAAAACATCACCATTAGCTAGTCCTACTAATATTATAAATGCGAAAGTTTGTAATTATGAATGTTTATTACACTGAAGCGCTCGTGGCCCCGCGGTCTCAGTGTTCGGTAAACGATCACTGAGGTACGCAACTTTCACTATGGCTGGTCGTCGGATGGGTGACCACTTTGTGGCATTTACATTTGCGAGCGTTTCCGTGCTTCGGAAGGCACGTTAAGCCGTTGGTCCCGGTTGCCAGTAAAATGGCAGTCGTTAAGCCTAGTTGAAGGCCTTATAGGCGGCTTAAAAAATTTCAACAGCAGGTAGCCACAGCCTGCGTCTGTCTATTTCAACACGGCAATGGGCTCACCACCTATTACGTGGGACAGGAATCCACACGGTGAAAAGTGGGCATATAATATGCCTCTGCCACCCCTTCGGGGATAAGGCGTGATGGATATTTATTTATTTATTTATTTATTACACTTTTACGCAAAATCTACTGAATGGATTGTGATGAAACTTTATAATAATTTAGTTTACTGATCAGAATAACACATAGGCTACTTTTCACCCTGGGAACAAGTTCCTGTGGGAAACGGGAACAGGAAAACTTCAACACGCGTGCCGAACCGCGCCAACTAGTTTTATTGAATTTGCACCCAGAAAAACATTTTTTCTCATGTGTTCCCATGAGAATAAAACTTGTGTATAAGATATATCATATCAAAATATCCATTGAAAACTCATTTTGTTTGCCTCGGTGGCGCAGTGGTAGTGCCACGACTGATGACCAGGGTTCGATTCCCGGATCAGAAAAAATATTTGTGTGATCAACAAATGTTTGTTTTGGAGATTGGGTGTTTCCTATGTATAGTAGGTATGTATTTAGAATTATATAAGTTTGTTTATCAGTCGTCTAGATCCCATAAGACAAGCTTATATTAGCTTACTTTGGGCTAGACGGCGCTGTGTAAATAAAATAAAAGTCCCACTTAACAACAGTGATGAGTATAATGATATCGAAATAAGGTCAAGTTCAAAACGTTTGTAAACAAATAACCTATAACGTAAACATAGTAGCTATTGTTTACAAATTATTATATAACATAAATGTCCCTCAACGTTTGTGACCCTTTGACATTTAGTACGATATTCAAAGAAGTAGGAATATATTGATAGAATGTTATATAACATGGCGCGCGTATTTTTAATTTGAGGGTGTCTAATCACTACATATTATAAAACAAAGTCTCTTTCGCTGTCTGTCCCTATGTATGCTTAGATCTTTAAAACTACGCAACGGATTACGATAGGTTTTTTTAATAGTTAGAGTGGTTCTCATAGAAGGTTTTTATGTATAATTTGTTAAGTTTTTCGCGGATTTTTTTGTAGAACTATATTAGATACACAATTTCACAATACATTATTTTGTTATATCTCAAAGGGTTTAGGCAGCGTTTTCGTTAAAAGCTGCAGACGGCTCATTTTTTCCGACGCCCCCAACATACTCGTATATCGTTATAATTAAGTTAATGTATACAAAATCTAACGAATTATACATAAAAACCTACCCTATGAATCACTTTACCTATTAGAAAAAAACTGCATCGAAATTCGTTGTGTAGTTTTAAAGATCGAAGCATACATAGGGACGAAAACCGACTTTATTTTATAATATGACTAGCAGTCCCGCCCGGCTTCGCCCGTGACATACTTCGAACCCCGTGGCACCCATTTAATCCCGTTGTTTAATAATTTCACATTCACAATAATGTATGAACATTTTCCAAATTCATTGATTACTTTCCGCTCTCCAGTACCTAGGTACCTACTCGTACCTACCTGCACGGCCCGGTCGAATTAAATTAATTTTTTTTAGCGCCTAATTTTGAATTTGCGATCACTCGTAAGATATTCATTTAATTTGCAAGGTGTTAAGGGACAAAATAATCTTCATGAATTGCTGAAGCCAACTAACGTAGTAAAAATGATAAGGATTAATAGCATATTTGTGTAAATAGCCTTCAAATTACCGCTTAATAATTGCTGTTTTTTTAAAGTATTAAAATGGATATAGTATGTTATTCTTAAGAGATAGACATATGTCGTCGCGGACTTTTTTGTAGACCTACATTAGATACACAATTGCACCATACATTATTTTGTTATATCTCAAAGGGTTTAGGCAGCGTTTTTGTTGAAAGCTCCCAGACGGCTTATTTTTTCCGACATCCCCAACAAATATCGTTATAATTTGGTCAATATATACAAAAACTTAACAAATTAAACATAAAAACCTTCTATGAGAATCACTTTAACTATTTAAAAAAACCGTATCGTAATCCGTTGCGTAGTTTTAAAGATATGAGCATACATAGGGACAGACAGCAAAAAGCGACTTTGTTTTATAATATGTAGTGATGTTGTGTTTTATGATGTGATGATGATGATGATGGTGGCAAGCGGCCCCGACGGAATGTCATTAGTACCCTGGAGGCTGGAGAATGGGACGTGCACTAGTATGGGATGCCACTTGCACTGATACTCTTGCAAAGTCCTACCTCCCGGTTACTAGCAAAAAAATTAAGAGTGTGTGCTTAGACCGCACGGAAGAAGCTAAAACATCATTGGCAATCGCAAACAATTATTACGTATGAATTGAATTTACTAAACACAGCGACGCAACAGCGAAGAGCAGCTGACTGTCTCTTTCTCGCTCGGGTACACTCGTCGTTCCCGAGTTCACCCGATCGCCTTTCATCGCCTAACTTACAATCTACGAAAAAATCTGTGTGCGTTACGCCAAAAGAAGTTTTCACTTCAAAAAGCTAGTGCTGCGGCAAATATTCGCGAGCGGCTAAAGATTGGCAAGTACAGTTGTTTCGGTGCCCAATATGAATTCACTCTCGCACTCACACTAGTCTCGACACCAAATGAATTCGAATGAATTCATATTGGGCCATATTGCACGCCTCATAAGCGAAGCGTTGAGGTGGGTACTACTGTCACTTCGCGCAAAACATATGATTTTTCAAACTTAAAATGTCTCTATTTATCATATATTGCACTTGTTCAAAAACGGAAAGGTCAAAAGTGCTCGGATACCCAGACGTACGTGTATGAAAGATTGATGAATCTCGAAGAAGCGAAAGAAGTATGCATGGATCGCGAAGCCTGGCGATCTGTCCTCTCTGACTACCCCGTCAGGGATACAGCGTGAAGTATAGTTAGTTAAATTTTAGGCGTCAAAATGGGTGACAGTATACGCTTCCTGTATATTATGTTCTAAAACTATTGCATTTATTTTTGTTTCGTGTGCAGGATTGGTGGTTTCTTGGACACATAAGTTGTGTTACAGTAAAATATGAAACAATTTTCCATCTTACCGCGTAAAATCCACTGAAGACCTCAGTATAACAACCACTACTATACTGGGGTGAGTATGACCTTGACTTCAGACTAGACTTGACTAAGACGTATAGGACCGGGACATTTTAAATATATAATATATAAATATATCCATCACGCCTTATCCGCCTTATTGCCGTGTTGAAATAGACAGACGCAGGTTGTGGCTACCTGCTGTTGAAATTTTTTAAGCCGCCTATAAGGCCTTCAACCAGGCTTAACGACCGCCATTTTACTGGCAACCGGGACCAACGGCTTAACGTGCCTTCCGAAGCACGGAAACGCTCGCAAACGTAAATGCCACAAAGTGGTCACCCATCCGACGACCAGCCATAGTGAAAGTTGCGTACCTCAGTGATCGTTTACCGAACACTGAGACCGCGGGGCCACGAGCGCTTCATATTCACATTTTAGATAATAAGAAGATTAAAGAAATATGAAATATAATGACTTGGTAGCCAGGCAATAAATTAATGACAAAAAAATATGTGGTACTCGGGGTATGCGACGGTAAAACTATTGCATATCATTTTTTATCAACTTATGCAATTATAATTATTTATAAATTTTATATTTAAGCAGAATTTTTTTTCTATGGCATTTTTTATTTTATTTCAAGTTTAAAAAAAAAACCATAATAGAAAATAGAAAAAAAATTAAACAAAGCCCGCGATAAAAGCTATGCAATAGCTTAAAAAATTTTTTTCTTAATCTATCACTTCTTATCCCCGAAGGGGTGGCAGAGACATATTATATGCCCACTTTTCTCAGTGTGTATTCCTGTCACAAGTAACATCCCATTGTCGTGTTAAAATAGACAGACGCAGGATGTGGCTACCTGCTGTTGAATTTTTTTAAGCCGCCGATAAGGCCTTCAACTTGATTTAACGACTGACATGTTACTGGCAATCGAGACCAACGGCTTAACCTGCCGAAGCACGGAAACGCTGGCAAATGTAAATACCACAAAGTGGTCGCCTATCCGTGACCAGCCATAGCGAATGTTGCTTAACGCAGCGATCGTTTACAGAATTTCGTTTCAGATGGACCACGAGCGCTTCATAACAAAAAAAAATCTGTCTGCTATTAGGGTGCTTTGTTAATTAGGGTTGTAGTGAGAGTAAGATAAAAAATGTTAATTTTAACCAACAAAAGTAAGTCCATGCATACTTTAGGCCCTTACCATCAGTCCACCGCGACCACATGCAGGCGCTGCAACGCGCTCGAAACGTTGGTGAATGTAAGTACAAAATTGTTTCGCGTGAAGTCCCGAGTAGTATAAAAAATATTAGTACGAGTAGGTAGTAATTGAATAGATAGATAATATGCTTTATTGTACTAACAGCATCACAGTTCAAAATAAACAACAAAAACAAGACAAAATTTACAGGAATACAGCGGCTTCTTAAAGTTAAGTACAATGGGCGGCCTTATTGCACACAGCAATCTCTTCCAGGCAACCTTTGGATGAACAGGAACATGTAGAGATACAGATACTCGTATATCTATACTTAATATTATATAGCTGAAGATTGTTTGTTTGGTTGAACGCGCTAATCTCAGGAACTACTGGTCGGATTTGAAAAAATCTTATTGTGTTAGATAGCCCACTTATCGAGGAAGGCTATAGGCTATATATCATTACGCTACTACACTGGGGAGCAAAGCAATAGTCATAAATGTCGACAAATCGGGCAAATTTTTATGCATCATTGTAAAATTTATAAGCGACGGGATTAAATAGGTGCGACGGGAGGTCGAAAAATTCCACGGGCGAAGCTGTGGGGTCATCTAGTAAAATATAAGATGAAAAATACTGGCATGTACTTACGGAGAGGAATTCCCTACAGCGGCGAGCGCCAACAAAATCACAGCGCGACTCAACATGGCGGTTTGCGGCGTCGAAACTGACTCTGAGCCGAGTGTTATAGTGTTATTGGTAGTATTTATAGCTACCGGTTTATCTTAATCATATAAATGACTAGCTAACCTCCGCAGGTTCGCCTGTTACGTACTTCGAACTCAGTATCTATTTAATCCCATAGTTTATTTTTTTTACAATAATATATGGAAGTTAGGCCGATTTATTGACTCTTATAATTACTGCTTTTCACTCCTGGGTAGTAGCGTAATGATATACTTACAACCTATCTAGTATCCTTCTATACTAATATTATAAAGAGGAAAGATTTGTAAGTTTGTTTGTAATAAACAGGCTCAGAAACTACTGGGCCGATTTTAAAAATTCTAACACTATCAGAATGCTATATGATGAGTAACATAGGCTATATTGGATTTTCAAAAAGTTAAGGGTGCCGTATGAAATCCCGAATAGAAATACTTCACCACGCAAGCGAAGCTAGTACTAGATAAATGGGCTATTCGACACAAAAATAATTATTCAATTCGAAGTAGTTTTTCGAGATTAGCGCGTTAAACCAAACAAACAAGTATACAAACAAACAAACTCTACATCTTTATATATTAGTACTTATAGATAATGATGACCCCACGATGACCCTTGTACGGTAGCAAGAGCGGTGTCTTATGTCAGTTAGTCAGTTGATACTTGGCTATGTAGTTGGCAATAAATTATCAGAACTAAATTAACTTATTCATTACTAGCTGACTCGCCCGGCTTCGCCCGTGACATACTTCGAACTCCCGTCGCACCTATTTAATCCCGTTGCTTATAAATTCTACAATAATGCAAAAAAATTTGCCCGATTGGTCGACATTTATGACTACTGCTCCGCTCTCCAGGGAAGTACCGTGATGATGTATAGCTTATAGCCTTCCTCGATAAATGGACTATCTAACACAAAAATAATTTTTCAAATCGGACGTTTATTTTTAGAGATTAGCGCGTTCAGACAAACAAACAAACAAACTCCTATTCTTATAATATTAGTATAGATACTCAGTAGTCATCTAAGGCCCACTTGCGCGATCTTGGGTTAACGTGTTAACTTGGAGGACTAACCCCGAGTTAAATCATTAATTTGTCTCGCATGAACCCGAGTTAAGGGTATACCTAGTGTTAAATTGCTAAAATTTTAACTCACCGATTTCTAAACAAACGTTGGGTTAGCAGCTGACAGACAATGAAGTGGCACGTGCCACATGCGTGACACGGACTCCTAAAATTAACTCGCCGCGCACACATAACACGATAAAAATAAAATGCACTCGGCTGTCATGTTACATTCATTCGTGTAAGAAAAAGCCTTATGTAGCAAACTGTTGTGTAAAAGAGATAGACATAAATGTTTCATTCTTTGTTCAATCATTAATGTTTGGTTGGATGACATAGAGTGACTTAAAACACTGGGTTAGTTAACCCGATGATATTTTTCTATGGTGCAAGACATGATTAGTGTTAAAAAGATATTTACTTAATTCCGAGTTAACTAACTCTATAATTATTTATTTAACCCCAGCATTCATGCAAGTGGGCCTTAACAGATAATAAATATGGTGTATACCAGAGTACACATGTAAGAAGTGAAACTTCTTTACGACATTTTTTTACAGCTATAAATATCTCTCATAATGAAGTTAATAATAATGAAGTTTCACTTCAAAACAACATAGCGCGTAACCTAAAAACGTGACATCTTTTTCAGATGTCTTACTTCAAAACAACATGGTGCGTAACTGAAAAACGCGACGATTTTTCTTACAGCTTAAAATTTCTCCCAACGTCAAAAATAATATATATTTATTTCTTTGTCTGTCAGTTTGTTACGGCTAATCTCTGGAACGGCTAGACCGATGTTAACGGGACTTTCACTGACAGATAGCTAATTTTATAAGGAGTAACTTAGGTACATATTTTATTCTCGTGTTCCCACGGGAACGGCCACAAGCCAAACGAAACCGCGGGGCGTATACGAAAATTATTTCCATTAATTTTTGACTCACTGTAATTGTGGCAATTTGTGAATTGTAAATTGTATTGTTGTATCTTTACGTACAAATAAACAAAAAATAAAGAAAAAAAAAATATAATGTATACTCTTCATTGTTGGGACTTAATTAGAACTCGTTATAATAAATTGCGAGTCCTAAATTTATTTCTATATTCCTCTTATTTTATTTTATTAAAAAGCCTGACCGGTTTTGCAGAACTTTGTATCGTTAAGCCAAGTTCAAGACTTTATAAAGCGGCTTCAAAATCAAAAATCTGTGTACCAGAGACACATTAAGAGAACATTTTATTTAAAAAAGAAAATAGCGTAGGGACATTCCACTTAAATTAGAATTTTGGATTTTGGACTTATATCCTTCTAATATTATAAACGCGAAATTTTGTAACAATGAATGTTTCTTACTCTTTCACGCCAAATCTACTAATGAATTTTGATGAAATTTTACAATTATATTAGCTTACACATCAGAAAACCACATAGGCTACTTTTAATCCCGGGAACAAATTCCTGTGGGAAACGATAACGGGAAAACTTCACCACGCGTGCGACCACGAGCGTCAACTAGTAATATTATAAATGTGAAAGTTTGTGTGGATGTTTGTTACTCATTCACGTAAAAACTACTGAATGGATTTTGATGAAACTTTATAATAATATAGCTTACACATCAAAATAACACATAGGTTACTTTTTATCGAGGGAACAAGTTCCTGTGGATAACGGGAACGGGAAAATTTACACCACTACGGGAGTCAACTAGTTTTGAAATATGTTATAGTATGACCACGACCGCTGTACAAAATTGTACGCAGTGAGCGGTTCAGCGGTCGTGGTCAAACTATAGTTAATGGTAGAAGCGCTCGTGGCCCCGCAAACTCGGCGTCCTTTAAACTATTCAGGTGGGAAACTTTTAGTGGGGCAGTAAGGGGAAGTACCTTATCCGTTGCAGCGATACGAAAATGGTCTTAGGAGGCTATCCATAAGTTATTGTATTGAACAGAACGTTTCTCAATACTCAATCGACGCTTGAGAGTAGATTTTATATGGCAAAAACTAGTCTCAAGCGTTGATTGAGTATTGAGAAACGTTCTGGAATACGGACCTTAGACTGCCTCGGTGGCGCAGTGGTAGTGCATGCGACTGCCGCGACTGAGGTCCAGGATTCGATTCCAGGGCCGGAATAAATATTTGTGTGATCCACAAATGTTTGTTTCGGAATTTGGGTGTTTCCTATGGATAATATGTATGTATTTAGAAATATATAAGTATGTTTATCAGTAGTCTAGATCCCATAACACAAGCTTATATTAGCTTACTTTGCTGTGGTAAAAAAATGTCCCACAATATTTTATTTAAAAAAAATGTACAGTTAGCAAGAACAAAGGCATTTACATAAAAACATTCTTTGATGCCAATCAATCATATTCCTAGGCGGTCACTTCGAGCACTTGATATCGCAGGACAAAAAACAACAAGATTTTAAATAAGAAAAACATCATCAAGTTACTTGTGTTAGTTAATAAAAAAAGAAAATTAATACGCGTTCTTTTTGATATGTGTAAAATTCTACGTGGTTACGTCTACGTTTTTTTATATTTTTTGTATTTCAGTTCACATATTCTTTACTATTTACTATATGAGTATTAGTCCGAGACCTGGTAGTCTAGAAACTATAGTGTCTAGCACATAAGACCTTTTAGCCTTTTTGTTACCACCTCACTAAAAAGGGCAACGGGTTCAAAATTTCTTCCAAATTTAACATCTAAAATAGACACATTTTATTTTTTTTAAATTTTGTCGGCCCTTTAGACCCACCCCGGTTCCGTGCTTCGGAAGGCACGTTAAGCCGTTGGTCCCGGTTGGCAATAAAATGGCAGTCGTTATGCCAAGTTGAAGAACATATGGGCGGCTTAAAAAAATTTCAACAGCAGGTCGCCGCAGTTTGCGCCTTTCCATTTCAATACCTACGTGGGACAAAAATGCATACGGTGAAACGTGGGCGTTTAATATGCCTCTGCCTACCCCTTCGGGGATAAAGGCGTGATAATATGTATGTATGTATGTATATTCTTTACAAAATGTAAGGGAAAAGTTTTTTTGCAAATTGTGAGTTTGAGTACTCCAACGATGGTTGGTGCAATAAAGTTTTTGATCAGTATTAGTAACAGAATCGATTGGCGTCAAAAAATATTTTAATGTAAAATGGCTATTTTCTTGCTAACTGTATTTTTTAGAAAATCTGTGAATGGGGATCAAAGTTCCATAAAAAAATATGGGTAGTCTCCTAAGACCATTTTCATGTAGCTGCAACGGATAAGGTTCTTCTCCTTACTGCCCCATTGAAGATTCCACCCGCATACTCCCCCCTCCCCCATCCCAGCATACTTTCGCTATAGCTGGTCCTAGGATGGGTGAGCACTTTGTGGCATTTACATTTGCGAGCGTTTCCATGCTTCAGTAGGCACGTAAGCCGTTGGTCTTGGTTGAAGACCTTATGGGCGGCTTGAAAAATTACAACAGCAGGTCGCCACAACCTGCGCGTGTCCATTTTCAATGCGGTAATGGGCTCACCACCTGTTACGTGGGACAAAAATGAAGACGGTTAAATGTGAGTTGTCAAAAAAAATAGAACATTTTCAACCCGAGCTATGTATTTATTTATGGGTGTATACAATATGACTTGGAGCTAACAAATGGATGAAACGAAATTAATGCATTTCTAAAGTTCCGTACTTCAAAAGAAGGAAAGTGGTCCCTTTATGCGATCACTTTGATCTTCGTTCGTCCGTCCATTCATCCTTACATCGGGAACGCTGAAGGTATCTAGTTGGAATTAAAAACTAACTCAACTCTACGGTCCCTTGCTGTGTAATAAAATTTCTAAGTTAACGTACAAAAATTATGGCCGCTTATCTATACTAATATTTTAAAGCTGAGGAGTTTGTTAGTTTGTTTGGTTGAACGCGCTAATCTCAGAAACTAAGGGTCGGATTTGAAAAAATATTTTTGTGTTAGATAGCCCATTTATCGAGGAAGGCTATAAGCTATATATCATTACGCTACTACACTGGGTAGCAGAGCAGTAGTCATAAATGTCGACAAAACGGGCAAATTTTTATGCATCATTGTAGAATATATAAGCGACGGAATTAAAAAGGTGACACGGGAGGTCGAAATATTCCACGGGCGAAGCTGTCAAGGGGGGTCATCTAGTGACGTAATAAACGTATTTTTACGGATCCTCAGGTGGGTGAGTCCGACTCACACCGGTTTTATATTTGTGCCCAAAATGAAAGAACTATTTTGCGGAGATGATGAAGTATTTCAGCGAATTTCTACAAATTTATTAAGAAATCATCTACCTACTGCGAGGATTTTTTTTCAAATTCATACACCAAGAAGATACTCGCGTATGTTACGGGACAAATCAATAAACGTATTAAAAATAATTATAATTAGTTCCTTAGACGTACACAGTGATAACAGCGCCAAAATGGCGACAATCACATGACACTTTTTAACAATGGAGGTCAATGACGTCACTGTCTCAGCTGTCTTGGATAATAACTGTGCTAAGGTTTAGGTTAAGGTGTTAAGGTTTACACGGCATCGCACACGTCAGTCAACTCAGATAAGTGATAAACAGTGCCACGTGTGATTTAATTCTTAATTAAAATCGTGATTATATTCGTGTTTTATCTTTACATCCATGAATTTATCAGTTCAGTTACGATATTAATAGTCAATTGTTGCCATAGATAGGTTATACCAGCAAAGGCAGAACTATTTATAAGTAATGTGTCGCGTTTAGTGGGTGCTTCATCTGTTTACAATTTTACAACGTCGTGTCGTAAGGTGAGTATTCGTTTTGTTATTTTATAGATAATCGTAGTGAACCTATTTATACTGTATGATAATTTTCTTTTGGAATATTCCTAATAGTTTATAGAAAATATGTGTTCTATGTTTTTTTTAACCGCAAGGGTGGCAGACAGGCTCATACGGCCTACGGACCTATATTCAAGTTTAAAGCTTTCACGTCTAAAGTTACGTGCAAGCCTTTAAATTGGGAGTAATAAAATGAAATAAGTTAATGTTTTAACAAATATTGCGAATGAGAGACGTACTTGGAATTTGCACATCTTGCTATTTTCCTAAAAAAAAAACTTAAATGTCATATGAAATTCTTTAGGAGAGTTTTGGCGGGAACCGGGAGCAACGCGGATGCCACTGTGTTGTATTATTTTTTCATAACCACCTGTTTGAATATTAATGCTTAAAAAAGGATTTTTAAATTAGAGCTAAGCCCTCTCACGTTCCCATTTATGTGACTCCCACATTGAAATTATACAGAAGATAACTTAAGGGAGTAGGAAAATTATGGTTGCACTCCGGGTGTGCCGACAGAAGTGAAAACTAAATATAATAATAATTAATTTATCTAGACGCGTTCGCGGTTTGCTATATGTACATGCATTTATGCACACACTATAGCTGCGTCTCGTAACAGTGTCGCGAGGCCAGGGTTTTTGTATCTCATCAATAAATATGCGTAGGTACCGCGCTAAAAGATGTGTTCCCTTTACTACATTTTCTCCTCCACTTCGCACGGTCGTCGGCATCCCCTGTACTGAAACCATTGGCACGCATATCATCCCTTACGACGTCGAGCTAGCACTTCTTGTGTCTTCTCCTCTTACCGAGACCCGGCGTGGCTGAAATGGCCAGACATTTGTTTCCCACTTAGCCCGGTGGTTGCCCAAGACGTGACTCCTGCAACTTGTCTGCAATATCACGGACGTGAAGGCTGCCGCGGAAGCGGGAGTTTCTGACGCGGTCCACCCGCGTGACTCCACACATCCACCGCAGCATCTTAATTTCCATGACACGCAGCTCCTACTTGTGTCGCTCCAATATTGGCCACGTCTCACTGCCATTTAAAAGGACAGGTCTAATGATGGTTTTGTAGACCTGTCCCTTCAACCGGATCGGCATTTTTGGTTTACAAATGACACCGGTCATCTCCCGCCATTTGGCCCACGCGGCAGCAATGCGTGACTTGACTTCGTTATCGATGTCACTGGACGTGTGAAATACGGATACGGATCCCAAGTATTTAATCAGGTTTGGGCGCTCGACCATATCACCGCCTATGCATGCGGACGGATGTGGGATCTGTAGAGTTAAGTGCCAAGTTCTCGGTCTTCGCCACATTTCGTTTCAGATAGTACTTGTAAACTGCTTAAAGTAAATTATACCGCTCCTTTCGCCAAACTACACTTCCATAGTATGTGATGTGCGGTTTGATCATATTTGGAACTTGGAACGATTGTAGTTTATTGTAAAAGTTACCATGACCCATAAGAAATTCAGCAACACAATGATACACGTCCAGACATCCAGTCATGACTATCTCAGCTGGTCACGTACATATGGAAAAAAACTAGTAGAGGCACCGAATAAGTAATAGGTAGAAGTGGCGTTTCTTTATGGAATTGTTCTAACGCAGCTGCCATTTATCCAAAAGTTCTTCACGTACACGATCTCTTTCAAACAAAAACGTATTATCATGGCATTCCCAGCCATTGCGGTCAACCGGGTGAATACCTGGCAGTATTTAATAAAGATATGAGAATTGGGCGGTTGGGGACCTCCACTCGGGACCAAGTTCCCTTCGGTAATATGATAAAAAGAGACGGGGTCAGAGAGAAACGGATAGAGTTACGCACCCAGCTACACTTGCTTTTGTGCTCATTTGCTTGTAGTAGGCTCCAACCCAAGCCTCGAGCCGCTCAATACACATAATAAGTGTAGGTATTATTAACATGGCCGTCACTTCAGAACGCGGTCTACTTACATGAGAAAAAACCGGCTAGAAACTCGGAGGGCTAGACAATAATACTCATATATCCTGATAGCTCCACCTATTTTGAACAATGTAGACACGAGTACTGTCACAATCCTGATGGACCCATTATCGCAGTAGTGAAGACAAAAGGATCAAGAAATCCCGTTGGACCCATCAATGGACCTTTCTAATGTAACCAACAGTCCTAAACCGTTTTTAATGGCCTATTTACAAGTTTATATTATTCCACACAGACAGCAGATAATTTTCAGGCATCACTGACCTGAAAATAGTCTTTAACGGAGTAACAGCCATTTTGTTGCCTGCTACAGGTTGCAAGCTCGACAACAGAATCCCCAGATAGCAACTAAATAAGATAAAACTATATAAATAAATACGGCCATTGACGTAATACATCACAGCTGATTACAATCGATAGCAATCGATAGATAACCTTAATTTCCTGATTTCTATAATCAAAAAGTTACTGATGATGATGATTTAAGTACTATCTTTATTGGAACACTTTTTTTATCGCTAAGCGTATGTTAGTCCCTATTAATATAATATTTTGACTATTTAATATAATATTTATTTTAATATAATATTTATTTTAATATAATATTTATTGTAAGAAATTTGATAATTTGAAGCGCTCGTGGCCCCGCGGTCTCAGTGTTCTGTAAACGATCACTGAGTTACGCAACTTTCACTATGGCTGGTACTCGGATGGGTGACCACTTAGTGGCATTTACATTTGCGAGCGTTTCCGTGCTTCGGAAGGCACGTTAAGCCGTTGGTCCCGGTTGCCAGTAAAATGGCAGTCGTTAAGCCTGGTTGAAGGCCTTATGGGCGGCTTAAAAAATTTCAACAGCAGGTAGCCACAACCTGCGTCTGTCTATTTCAACACGGCAATGGGCTCACCACCTATTACGTGGGACAGGAATCCACACGGTGAAAAGTGGGCATATAATATGCCTCTGCCACCCCTTCGGGGATAAGGCGTGATGGATATTTATTTATTTATTTTTAAATTTGATAACGTTGTGAGGGAAACTCTGTGGGATTTGCTGCCCGGATATGGTGTGGACGGCTCGCTACTGCGGGCAATACAGTCGCTTTATAAGGACTGTAAGGCTTGCGTGCGAGTAGAGGGGGATGTGTCACCTCTTTTTGATGTCTGTACAGGCGTCAAACAGGGTTGTGTCATGTCCGCCTGGCTGTTCATAGTGTATCTGGAGTTGCCTTCAGAAGTTGAAAGATTGCGATGTGGGTGTGAATTTGGGTGACTTTTCAGTAAACTGTCTGCTGTACGCTGATGATGCGGTGCTCATGGCCTCATCAGAAGCCGACCTTCAGGCATTAGTCACTAATACGAAAGAGGAGTGTGAAAGTAAGGGTCTTCGCTTGAATGCAAGTAAGACTATGGTTCTAGTATTTATAAGAGATGACGTAAAAACTAAATGCGAGATTAGGGTAAACCAGGAACGTCTAGAGCAAGTGAATGAAATTGTGTATTTAGGGAGTATGTTTAGCGCGGATGGAAGATGTGATTCGGATGTAGAACGGCGAGTAGCTGCCGGAAACAGAGTTAACGGTGCTTTGTCCCAATTAGTAAAGCGACAAAGCATCGTAAAAGAAGCACGACTGGCGATTCATAACGCAGTGCTAGTGCCAACTTTGCTTTACGGTAGCGAAACCTGGGTATGTCAGCAGATGCATGAAAGTAAATTGAATGCTGTGGAGATGCGATCACTTCGAAAATTGTGCGGCGTTACTATAGCCGACCGAATATGTAACGAAGTGATACGCAATATGGCAGGTTTGAATGAAAGTGTCAGCGTTAAGCAGGAAAAGGGCGTGCTCCGTTTGTTTGGACACGTCCAACGAATGAGTGACAAACGATTGACGAAGAATATATATTGTGCGAAAGCAGAGGGTAGAAGAAGTCAGGGTAGGCCGAGACTTACATATGAAGACCACGTGAGCAGATTGCTCAAAAACGGAAAGGTCAAAAGTACTCGGATACCCAGACGTGCGTGTATGAAGCGATTGATGAATCTTGAAGAAGCGAAAGAAGTATGCATGGATCGCGAAGCCTGGCGATCTGTCCTCTCTGACTACCCCGTCAGGGATACAGCGTGAAGATAGTTAAGTTAAGTTATTTATTGTAAGAATTTAAAACTGGTACTGACTCGTGGTGCAACCAATTTTGTCATACAAAAAAATAAAGACCAATATTGAATACGGACGAGCTGCCGTGTGGATTCTATGTCAACGTCCAGCAGTTGCAATTGAGTCACCGATTCATTTGAAGCGGTGTAAAAGTTTCGAATCAGTGAATCACTTTAAAGAAACGACTCACTTAGTCGTTTCAGTAAAGAGAGACGCACCTCTAATAGGCAGCTTTGATTGAATCAACATCATCTCGACTTGAAAATGCGCCGTTAAATCGTTTCGACATCGGTCATTAGAGCCGTTTAGAATGAGTCCGGATAATTGAGATTCTGCTGTACATGTTATGGCCTGTGTGATGACGACATGGGATAATTAAGTCAATCACCCCAGTACTTCCCATGGATAGAGTAACTTGTCCAAAACGACGTCTTTTTTCCACCGATTTTTGGCTCATAATCCTAGATATTAAACACGCGTGCTTTTTCAATATATTATCGCAAAGTGCCTTTAGTTTATTAACCCGACCAATTTACATTTGTACCTTAGTACCAAGTTGTATGTACGAAGACGAAAAAATATAATTTAGTCGGGTTTAACGTTTTTTGGCAACAAACTGTATCTAACTACACTTATTTCAATAATTTGGTAAAACCAGCTTTATTACTAACTAGCTGATGCCCGCAGTTTCACCCGCGTGGTGAAGTTTTCCTGTTCGAGTAGTGTATTCATGTCCGGGTTTGGTCAAAGTCCAACGAGTAAATAATAAATAAATAATATTGGGACAACTCACACAACGCCATCTGATTCTAAACTTAGCAGAGCTTGTACTATGGTAACCTGATAACTGATAAACATACTTATATATTTCTAAATACATACAGATTATAGATAAATAACACCCAGTCACAGAATAAACCATTGTGCTCATCACACAATGTTTTATCCTGAGTGGGAATCGACCCCACGACCTCTTGCGTAGCAGTCGGATACACTAGTTTCTAGTTTTGCCTGTGTGGCGCAGGCAAAACTAGAAACTATACTGGAGATAACAGTTGAGTTTGGAAAGTAGCAAAGAAAATCGCATTTTAATGCGTTATATCTCTTCCCTATACTTGTGCAAGTTGGCGAGCCACCCATTGTTTAAGAAGCCATTATTCTTACAAAAACACTAGAATATAAAAGTACACTTATTTAAAAAAAATATATAAAACGGATAAAAGAGAAACATAGACTAAATAAGAAAAAAATCATTTTCAATGATGGAACTATAAATGGTCGTCTCTTCACTTACGTATGCTACACGTTACGTTTTTTATACCGTTAGGTGATAAGGGGGACTCTTTATACTGCAAAACAACATTCACTGGATAAGCTAGTACTTACATATTTCTAAATACTCACAAATTATATATAGAACACCTAAACTTCGACGAAAACATATCAACATTTTTTATCCTACCGGCTGCGCCACTCAGGCCTACGACCAACAATGGGGAGTTGATTAGATTGATAGATAGTTTCTTATTTACTACAGAATAATGGGAGTCTACGACACGATCATAGTTGGGATGGGAGCTGCGGGTTGTGCCGCAGCTTCAGTACTCTGCAAGTCCGGCAAGAGAGTACTGGCTCTGGAAGCGCAGAACAGAATTGGAGGAAGAGTCAACACTGTACCTTTCGGGAATGGTGTTGTGGAATTGGGAGCTGAATGGTGAATTTTATTTATATACTTATGTACGAATTTTATTCATATACGAATATCAAGGGCTGTATTACAGAAATGTTCTTAAAAGTGAAGAATCATGCAAGTGTATTTTTGTAATGTCACAAATAAACTTTAACGTTTTACTATGTTCACGTTGTATCCCTGACCCCCGTCAGGGATACAAAGTGAACATAGAAAAACGTAGTCAGAGAGGACCGATAGCCTGGATTCACAATCCATGCATACTTATTTCGCTTCCTGGATATCATATAGTAGGTGACGCCCACGGCTTCGCCCGTGATATACTTCGTAATCCCGACGCATATCAGCATGCAGCAGTATCATAGGTATGTATATAGGTAGTAGATTAATTTCATCAAAGTAATATATCTAATTCTATTCTCAACATAAGAAATATCTCAGAATAAAAGCCGGTGATGGATAGGAACCGCAAAGGTTTTATACTCAAGAAATTCTTTAACTTAACATTTTCTTTTCAGGGTCCATGGCGAGATCAACAATAGCGTGAACCAGCTCGCTGTTCAACACAAAGTTGCGTTAATACCTCATGATATTACGTTAAAATCGTACCGGTAAAGTAATGTTGCTTTTTTAAAGTCGTTTAGTGGCCGAAGTTGGCGGAAACCCAAAGTCTGCCGGGAGCTCTGGGACATCTTTCCGAGTAGTTACCCGGGGCGTCCGGCAATAGACAGTTAGGCGGCTGTGTGGTTTTAGCCGGTTCGAGTCCGGCATGACATCCGAGGGGATTTCCAGAGAGTGGTGGATCACAGTCTGCGTGCTTTTCGATAAAATCTGTTACCACTTATGACTTAGAAATAGTAAATAATAAAAAAGAAACAACGTTCATTTAACTTACAAAATGATGTCATCTTTGGCATTATGGCAGTAACACCTTTACCTGGATACGGAAATACAGGTCAAAAGACCATAATGTCAAATAATAATGCGTTTTTAAGGCTAAGGCCCAACGATAAATTGCCACTGATGACGTCATTGTTAATGAACCATTTTAAATATTTTAATTAATTAATTATTGATAAATTTTTAAAGCAATTATTTGCTAAATTTCTCATAAATTTTTAATAAAGTGGAAAAAGACAATTCGATTCGAGACAGGGATTGAACCTGTGACCTTTGCCTAACCAGGGCAATGTTCTAGCCACCTGAAATACCCGAACCGTATCGAACCAAGTTGAAATTCTCCACCATATTTATATCGTCATTTTAAGAGTATGACCAGAGCCATCTATCGAGCTAATGAACAACTCGATACCAATGAACAGTGTTACAACTATTTTTAAACATTGATGCAATGTACTCCACTCAGTATATTGATAAATTTTTAAAGCAATTATTTGCTAAATTTCTCATAAATTTTTAATAAAGTGGAAAAAGACAATTCGATTCGAGACAGGGATTGAACCTGTGACCTTTGCCTAAGCAGGGCAATGTTCTAGCCACCTGAACTCCAGCAATTTTGCAGATAAATCTTTTTCGGTTAAGGCGGTGCGATTATGGAATGATCTGCCTGTGACAATAAGACGAGCACAATCTGTGTCTGTCTTAAAAAAGTCGGTGAGGGAACATTACTTGAGTTTCTGCTAATGTTATCATTGTTTGACGTCGCAAGACATAGTGATATGTGTATGATTATGTGAATGTATATTTATGTGTTATATGTTAAGTAAGGTATGTGTGTATATATGTATCAGAAGTATAGTGTTAGACTTTTATCTCTTTATTTAATCTTATTTCATCATCATTATTATTTTTTATTTTTTATGTCTGATAATGTGTGTAGAAAGTGCTGAACTTTTATATGCGTACACCACTGCCCTAATAAATTAATTTATTTTCTCTCGATCCCATGGTTGCCTGGAAGAGATTGCCACTGTGCGATAAGGCCGCCAATTGTACCTATAATCTGCAAACTGTTATCAATGTTATATTGTAAATTTGGTGTACAATAAAGAGATATTATTATGTTTCTTCTTTTCACGGGTATCTTCTTTTTTTTTATGAAGATACCCGGGCTTTTGGTAGGCGTACATGGGGACATACTGGTCCAACACGCAAAGGCCCTTTGAGAATTTTAATCTAAAAGGAAATGGGACCCCCACTGCAGACAGTCCACGCTCGCCTTATGTAGAAGAACGATAATGGACCACCTCCAATGGGAGTTAAACTATTGTAAAATATGCTAACTAAGAAATGGGCTATTGGGTTAGAGGTTTGATGAACTAGGTGATTATAACTATGGATGAAGGCGGTGTCTGCCATTTTAATATCTGATTATCAAAAATTTGGCAGACGGTGACTCGCCAACTCACTAGATGGGCCCCCTATACAATCGTCATAGGCATGATAAGCCTGTAAGGCGACAGGAGGCAACACCGGTGTGAGCGGCTTGGGGTGTCGAGCGGTGCGGCGCCGGTTTCACCTTCGCGGGACAGGCCCAGAGCGGGCTTCCCCGTAGTTATGCCCTTGAAAATGACACTTCCACCCCCGAGCATATAGCTCTGGCTCCCTCCCTCTGACCGGCCAATTAAGGCAAGCCAGAGTTGAGTTTTGCTGCACTCCCGGGAGTAGCACTCTCACTGCTCTCCCGTTAGCCCATTAAATGCTAACCGGTGCAGAAGGGCAACAAAACTCTGAGGAATCGGGACCGATGTGTAGCCACGCACATTCAGCTCGCCACAAGCTGCCCTGCGGATGTGAATTTTTAAATAACTTTCTGATACATTTTTTTGTTGATATCAGAAAGTGGATGACTCAAAAAGCGAATCTACTGTGCCCTCATAGGGTTGCGTTAATCCTATAAAAGATAACGACTGTCCTCGAGGGGTTATAATTTTATATTATTATTATTATTATTTCCTTTATTCATTAATTACACTTATCAATTACATTTTTAAATACATTATATAAAAAAAATCTATTTAAAAATATAAAAA
This sequence comes from Thumatha senex, assembly GCA_948477245.1. Classification (NCBI taxonomy): domain Eukaryota; kingdom Metazoa; phylum Arthropoda; class Insecta; order Lepidoptera; family Erebidae; genus Thumatha; species Thumatha senex. The sequence continues at coordinate 2,575,643 of OX419751.1, forward strand.
ATAGTATCCCACCGGCATCGGGTACAGGGACCAAGCTACCGGTGGTCAGGACTGCAGAGACAGAAATTTCCGCACAATACGTGCCGTGCCCAGAAGAACCGCCTTTTGCATCAAGCCCTTGACCCAACTGCCTAACGCGAGCCTCTTGAGATGTTGGTCAAGGCTCTTGGCGATCAGGCCATGTGCTGATACAACTATCGGAACAATAATCGCTGAATCCACATCCCACATGTCGACAACCTCATGAGCAAGGTCCAAATATTTTATTTGTTTGTCCTTTTCTGCTTTTACAAGATTCTCGTCATGTGGTATGGTTATATCAACGATTAATGCAAGGCGCTCTGACCGATCTATTACCACTATATCAGGCTTATTGGCTACAATAGTCCTGTCAGTGATAATGGATCATCCCAGTACAATGTGACGCAACCATTTTCTAGAACTGGGTCGGGCGCATACCTATAATACGGTACCTCTGAATCGACAAGATTATATTTTAGTGCAAGTTGCTGATATACAATCCTGGCCACTTGGTTGTGCCTATGCAAATACTCGCCGTTGGCAAGACGAGAACAACCAAGAATTTATATGTCTAAGAGATTCGCCAGGTAGGTGGCATGTCAACCGTACCATCTCTCAGAATATACTTTCGATAGTTATTCGTCATAACAACTTCGTCTGTAATTGCACATACAAAACCCTCGGTTTCTCCAAATAGATCACTGAAACGTAGCCAGGATACAGATGTTAATAAATCTACATCAGGCCCATGTAAGGCCCGATAAAATCGTCCATGTAGCTCTTTACTCTGCCATATCTTCTTGCGATCGTCAGTACTAAGTATTACAGGTTTGCGCCAGTTCTCTTTGGCAAGAGCAAGTGGGGTCAGTCCGTTATCTACCGCTATCACATCCCTATGCACACCCAGGCTAGTATGAATAAAATATTCTCTAAGGTTGCATATCTCACGGTTATGCAAAGTCTTGGCGTTTAAAAAGCCACGACCTCCACACTTCCGTGGGATATACAACCTCATTACAGACGAACGTGGGTGATGCATCCGATATGTGGTCAATAAAGAACGGACTTTCCTATCCAGGCTGTCTAATTCAGTTTGAGTCCATCTAAGTATGCCAAAGGAGTATACTAAGACTGGCATGGCCCACCCGTTGATAGCGCGCACCTTGTTGCCGCCTGATAAAAGACTTTTGAGTACTTTTTTCAGGCGACCCAAGAAACGATCCTGTAACGTTTGTTTCATGTCAGTCTCAGTAATACCCAATGCCTGTGACATACCAAGATATTTATAAGTTTCAGTCGCGGTAAGGGACCTAAGTTTTGTGAAATCTGAAAGTTGTACTCCTTCAGATTCCACAATCCGCCCCTTCTTAACATGCATGACAGCACATTTATCTACACCAAACTCCATTTTGATCGAATTACTAAAAGTTTCAGTGACCTTTAGTAACTCAGTCAAGTGAGGTTCGGTGGAGGTAAATAATTTCAAGTCATCCATGTAAAGAAGGTGCGACACAACATGACCTACTCTCCGAAACTGATACCCCAGCCCTGAATTCTCCAGTAAAGTACTGAGAGGATTCAGCGCTAGACAAAACCACAAGGGACTCAAACTGTCACCCTGGAATATGCCCCTCTCGATCTTTACAGGTTCTCCATTCCCAAGAACCCGACGACATCCTGGATAAACAAGAGCCGTTCTCCATTGCCCCATACATGCCTTCAAGAAGGTGCATAGAGTTGTATCAACTTTATACAACTCTAGCACCCTCAACAACCATGTATGAGGCACAGAGTCATAGGCTTTCTTATAATCAATCCAGCATGTCGCCAGATTTCTCCGGTTACGGCGGACCTGCTGATTAATGGCCATGTCAAGAATAAGGAGTTCTTTAGTACCACGTGACCTGCTTCTACATCCATTTTGAGAGTCGGACATTATGCAATTATTATCAATATGAGTTGTTAATTTTACTCTCAAAATAGATGTAAGAAGCTTATAGACCGTAAGTAAACAAGTTATCGGTCTATAATTTTTAGGGTCCGTGGTACTACCTGATTTATAGAGAAGGTGAGTAATGCCTGAGGTCATAAAAGATGGAAGCGACCCAGACTCAAGTGATGTTTGAAAGCAAGATGCCAAACAATCATGTGAGCTATGGAACCATTTAAGCCAAAAATTGTGCAGTCCGTCCGGCCCAGGTGACTTCCAATTGGGTAACGAACGAATTGCACTGGCAATGTCATTAGACGTTATTTTTATTGGTTCCATAGATTGGATGGACTCACATGACAATCCGACATCCCGCATCCACTCATCCTATGTATGACTAACAGGCGCCGACCAAATACTTCGCCAGAATGAATTTGTGGCTTCAGCATCGGGCAGGCACATGTCAGTCACACCATGATCAGGTTGCTCCCATCTTCTATACACCCACCTCTCATCTTTTTGGAACGAACGATTTTGAGCATAGCGATCTAATCTCTTTCTGTATCGTTGTATACGATTTGCCCACGCATAAACTTTCTGCTTCAGGTCGTCAATACGTTCTGTGACCCGAAAAGAATATTCGCAAGGACCAATATCAGTCCCTGCGAACGCCCGGGTCACAAAACGCATTACTCTCGGGAGTGTATTACCCGCCCTGAAGCAACACAGCTTGCCAATGAGCACCCCAGTCTCGGCGATACGACGCTCAATTCTGCATTGCTAGGCTGGGACAGATTTTGATCGAATAGCTGATTCAAATTGTGTAAATTTAACACCAGCTACCCGACAAACTGTAACAGCCGCACAATACAGAATTGAGTGCGCATCACTTATGTCTACACAATTGTCAAAATAACTTGGTAAAACCGAGTCGAGGGCACACACTAGCGCTATGTTCTTTTTATGCGTAGGCAAACGCGGCACACGAGGACGATGCTTAGGATCAGAAAACCTATACTCATTAATCGTTCGTTCCAAAGTACTCCTTAATTCATCACTGTACTGGGTACTTACTCTTGTAACGACATCATCCAGTACTTCATCAATTGATTCAACATAATGTACGTCATTAGGTGTTTCATTTATTTCTAGGTTGAGACGAAGTAGGAATGATGTGGTTACATTGTACTTCAGAGCGAAGCCTCTCAAGTGCGGTGTCATCCAACATGTGACAGCGTTGAATGGCTCGCACCTGATCAGACAGCCGTTGTGTCGAAACGTTGACAGTTGGTTCTAGTACCTGAAACAAAGGCAGCATGCGAACACGGTACGCAGTGAGATTAATTCCTCCCTCTGTAGCCGTAAAATATGCCCGCATAACGTTTTCATTCATAGATAAAGTCCATCGTATGCGGTGCACATTACCACCGGCAGCGGGGGCCCTAATCGAGGCCGGCGGGCCTCTGGGCTCCAAGCACGTCGGTGGCCGGCGTCTCCCCTGCCGACGTACAGGTGTTGGCGACGTCGGGGGGGAGAAATACTCGTCGCTCGATGACGAGCTCAACGCCTCAGCAACATTCAAAGTTAATATTTCCATGTGCTGCGAGGCGGAGCTTTGCGACGAGTCCGGTGGTGTTATCTGTGCATTTCGTGTTCTGGCTCTTGTTAGCATAATATTTTTACATAATTTTCGTATTGTAATATTTTCTGTTTGACATGACTTTAGACTTCATGTCATTCTCCAACATCATAAATTTCTTGAATTTTGCATATTTATTCTTTGGTTAATTTTTTCTATTGTATGTTATATTGTAATGGTACGAGTAAATTCTATTTTATACCTGAAAAACGTCTTGATGTATAAATATTAATGAATATTAATGGTTTAGTAAAATATTATTGCTCTTGACATCGCCAATTATTATTATTATTATTAACTCCCCGAACCGTATCGAACCAAGATGAAATTCTCCACCATATTTATATCGTCATTTTAAGAGTATGACCAGAGCCATCTATCGAGCTAATGAACAACTCGATACCAATGAACAGTGTTACAACTATTTTTAAACATTGATGCAATGAACTCCACTCAGTATATTGATAAATTCTTAAAGCAATTATTTGCTAAATTTCTCATAAATTTTTAATAAAGTGGAAAAAGACAATTCGATTCGAGACAGTGATTGAACCTGTGACCTTTGCCTAACCAGGGCAATGTTCTAGCCACCTGAACTCCCCGAACCGTATCGAACCAAGTTGAAATTCTCCACCATATCTATATCGTCATTTGAAGAGTATGACCAGAGCCATCTATCGAGCTAATGAACAACTCGATACCAATGAACAGTGTTACAACTATTTTTAAACATTGATGCAATGAACTCCACTCAGTATATTGATAAATTTTTAAAGCAATTATTTGCTAAATTTCTCATAATTTTTAATAAAGTGGAAGACAATTCGATTCGAGACAGGGATTGAACCTGTGACCTTTGCCTAACCAGGGCAATGTTCTAGCCACCTGAACTACCCGAACCGTATCGAACCAAGTTGAAATTCTCCACCATATTTATATCGTTATTTTAAGAGTATGACCAGAGCCATCTATCGAGCTAATGAACAACTCGAACGGTTCGGCTAGAACATTGCCCTGGTTAGGCAAAGGTCACAGGTTCAATCCCTGTCTCGAATCGAATTGTCTTTTTCCACTTTATTAAAAATTTATGAGAAATTTAGCAAATAATTGCTTTAAAAATTTATCAATATACTGAGTGAAGTTCATTGCATCAATGTTTAAAAATAGTTGTAACACTGTTCATTGGTATCGAGTTGTTCATTAGCTCGATAGATGGCTCTGGTCATACTCTTAAAATGACGATATAAATATGGTGGAGAATTTCAACTTGGTTCGATACGGTTCGGGTAGTTCAGGTGGCTAGAACATTGCCCTGGTTAGGCAAAGGTCACAGGTTCAATCCCTGTCTCGAATCGAATTGTCTTTTTCCAATTTATTAAAAATTTATGAGAAATTTAGCAAATAATTGCTTTAAAAATTTATCAATATACTGAGTGGAGTTTTTTGCATCAATGTTTAAAAATAGTTGTAACACTGTTCATTGGTATCGAGTTGTTCATTAGCTCGATAGATGGCTCTGGTCATACTCTTAAAATGACGATATAAATATGGTGGAGAATTTCAACTTGGTTCGATACGGTTCGGGGAGTTCAGGTGGCTAGAACATTGCCCTGGTTAGGCAAAGGTCACAGGTTCAATCCCTGTCTCGAATCGAATTGTCTTTTTCTACTTTATTAAAAATTTATGAGAAATTTAGCAAATAATTGCTTTAAAAATTTATCAATATACTGAGTGGAGTTCATTGCATCAATGTTTAAAAATAGTTGTAACACTGTTCATTGGTATCGAGTTGTTCATTAGCTCGATAGATGGCTCTGGTCATACTCTTAAAATGACGATATAAATATGGTGGAGAATTTCAACTTGGTTCGATACGGTTCGGGTAGTTCAGGTGGCTAGAACATTGCCCTGGTTAGGCAAAGGTCACAGGTTCAATCCCTGTCTCGAATCGAATTGTCTTTTTCCACTTTATTAAAAATTTATGAGAAATTTAGCAAATAATTGCTTTAAAAATTTATCAATATACTGAGTGGAGTTCATTGCATCAATGTTTACAAATAGTTGTAACACTGTTAGGGGATGAAGAGTAGAAGCGTGCACGTCGCCATCCCTGCCAGCTACGACTGCAATTCTACTCCAACACGAGTGCCACCAGGGCGATTACTGCTAGGGCGTGCCCCCGAGGCGACGCGCACCAGTTCGTCCCCGCTGGTGCGAAAAGTGTGAGCCAGAGCGGCGTAGGGGACCGCCACCCTACACGCGCGGCCCGACACGGCAGGAAGTGGAGGATGGAGTGCAGGGTAGCTGCGTGGAATGTTAGGGGAGGAATGACAGATAAGATGAATGAGTTGATGGATGTTATGAATGAGAGAAAGTTAGATGCAGTGTGCTTGACAGAGACCAAGCGCAAGGGCAGCGAAGTCTTGGAGCTCCCGGGTGGGATGCTCGCGCTTTGGTCTGGAGTACCAGAGAGCGAGCATGGCAGTCGGGGGGTTGGAATTTTGCTGTCCTCGCGATTGGCCTCCGGTATGTATGAGTACAAACTGATAGGTCCTAGAATCCTCTGGATCCGTGTAAAACTTGGTTTGACGAAGATTTTCCTGGTAGCTGCTTACGCGCCAGTATCTTCGTCGAACGCGAGTGAGCTAGAGGACTTCTGGGAGAGTATGAGAGAAGCTCTAAATGTGATAGAAGGAAATGAAAGACTTATAGTATGTGGAGACTTGAATGGATGGGTGGGTACCGCTCGCGATGGTTTTGAGTCGGTACTCGGGAAGTATGGGGATAAAAGGGTGAACGACGCTGGCAAGCTAATACTGGCATTTTGTAAGGAAAAGGATTTGTTTGTGGCGAACACAATGTTCAACCACAAACAAATTCATATGTATACGAGGAGATGTAAGTCAAAGAGAAGCATGATAGATCTATTCCTAATGGATAGTCGGCTCCGTAAACAGGTGATGGACACAAGGGTTTATCGAGGCGCTGAGCTGGGATCAGACCACTACCTAGTCATAACTAGGATTAGGGGTCTGTTCGCGGGTTGGCGTCATCGTACCGAGTGTCCTGAACCTGAGCCGACTTATAGCATCAAAAGCTGGAAGCTGCAGGATGCATCCATTAGGGATAAATATAATGAAAGGGTAGCCGAAAAGCTTGGCGATGTCAATGTAAGCAGTGAGAATGTGGAAAGTGTATGGCAGAACCTTAGGGATAGTATGATAAATGCCGCTGTGGAAGTGTGTGGAGAAACGAAAAGAGGCAGTAGTAATAAGCGTGATGCATGGTGGAATGAGGAAGTGAAAGAAGCAGTTCGAATGAAGAAGAAAGCATGGCTAGACTACTTAGCCTCGCGGAATGATTTTAATATGAAAGAGAGATACAAGCTGCAGAAAGTTAACACGAAGGCACTTATAGAAGAAGCTCGTGAAAGGTGCAGAATGAAAGCGGATGAAAGGTTGTCGTCCAATTTCCGGGATAATGCCAAGCTCTTCTGGAAAGAGGTAGGCAAGACCCGGAGTTGCTCGGCAATCTGCAGTATGAATAAAGTGCTTAGTGTTAACAATGACGTCCTAACAGACCAAAGTGACGTCCTGCAGAGATGGAGTGAATATTATGGAAAGATGTATGCAAGAAAAGACAGAGATGCCACATCGGGAAGGGGAGCTCACTTCGATGCTCCGGATCCCGATGTCATTGAAGTCATTAGTATGAAAGAAATAGAACAAGCGATAAGAAGTATGAAATGTGGTAAGGCTGCGGGAAAAGACAGAGTCACTGCTGAGATGATCAAGTACGGTGGGTCGCGTGTCTGGGACACACTATGTCTGTTATGCAACTTGTGCTGGCGGACGGGTGAGGTCCCAGATGACTGGCGAGTAGCAGTTGTAGTACCTATTTACAAAGGGAAAGGCTCGCGCCTAAACTGCTCCAGCTACAGGGCGATCAGCTTGGTCAGCTTAGCTAGTAAGGTGTATGCAAAGGTTATAACGGCACGAATGCAAGAAAAGTCTGAAAGGTATTTATGGGAGGCTCAATGCGGATTCCGACGTGGAAGAGGTTGCATGGATCAAGTGTTTTCTCTCCGCATGATCGCGGAAAAGTTTCTGGCTCTTAGCCAGAAGGTTTTCTGCGCTTTTGTGGATCTAGAGAAAGCATTTGATAACGTTGTGAGAGAAACGCTGTGGGACTTGCTGCCAGGATATGGTGTGGACGGCTCGCTACTGCGGGCAATGCAGTCGCTTTATAGGGACTGTAAGGCTTGCGTGCGAGTGGGCGGGGAAGTGTCACCTCTTTTTGATGTCTGTACAGGCGTCAAACAGGGATGTGTCATGTCCGCCTGGCTGTTCATAGTGTATCTGGACAGTTGCCTGCAGAAGTTGAAAGATTTTAATATGGGTGTGAATTTGGGTGACTTTACAGTAAACTGTCTGCTGTACGCTGATGATGCGGTGCTCATGGCCTCATCAGAAGCCGACCTACAGGCATTAGTCACTAATATGAAAGAGGGGTGTGAAAGTAAGGGTCTCCGCATGAATGCAAGTAAAACTAAGGTTCTAGTATTTGAAAGAGGTGACGTAAGAACTAAATGCGAGATTAGGGTAAACCAGGAACGTCTAGAGCAAGTGAATGAAATTGTGTATTTAGGAAGTATGTTTAGCGCGGATGGAAGATGTGATTCGGATGTGGAACGGCGAGTAGCTGCCGGAAACAAAGTTAACGGTGCTTTGTCCCAGTTAGTAAAGCGACAAAGCATCGTAAAAGAAGCACGACTGGCGATTCATAACGCAGTGCTAGTGCCAACTTTGCTTTACGGTAGTGAAACCTGGGTATGTCAGCAGATGCATGAAAGTAAATTGAATGCTGTGGAGATGCGATCACTTCGAAAGTTGTGCGGCGTTACCTTGGCTGGCCGAATACGTAACGAAGTGATACGCAATTTGGCAGGTTTGAATGAAAGTGTCAGCGTTAAGCTGGAAAAGGGCGTGCTCCGTAGGTTTGGACACGTCCAACGAATGAGTGAGGAACGATTGACGAAGAATATATATTGTTCAAAAGTAGAGGGTAGAAGGAGTCAGGGTAGGCCGAGACTTACATATGAAGACCACGTGAGCAGATTGCTCAAAAACGGAAAGGTCAAAAGTACTCGGATACCCAGACGTGCGTGTATGAAGCGATTGATGAATCTCGAAGAAGCGAAAGAAGTATGCATGGATCGCGAAGCCTGGCGATCTGTCCTCTCTGACTACCCCGTCAGGGATACAGCGTGAAGATAGTTAGTTAGTTAGTTGTAACACTGTTCATTGGTATCGAGTTGTTCATTAGCTCGATAGATGGCTCTGGTCATACTCTTAAAATGACGATATAAATATGGTGGAGAATTTCAACTTGGTTCGATACGGTTGGGGTAGTTCAGATGGCTAGAACATTGCCCTGGTTAGGCAAAGGTCACAGGTTCAATCCCTGTCTCGAATCGAATTGTCTTTTTCCACTTTATTAAAAATTTATGAGAAATTTAGCAAATAATTGCTTTAAAAATTTATCAATATACTGAGTGGAGTTCATTGCATCAATGTTTAAAAATAGTTGTAACACTGTTCATTGGTATCGAGTTGTTCATTAGCTCGATAGATGGCTCTGGTCATACTCTTAAAATGACGATATAAATATGGTGGAGAATTTCAACTTGGTTCGATACGGTTCGGGTAGTTCAGGTGGCTAGAACATTGCCCTGGTTAGGCAAAGGTCACAGGTTCAATCCCTGTCTCGAATCGAATTGTCTTTTTCCACTTTATTAAAAATTTATGAGAAATTTAGCAAATAATTGCTTTAAAAATTTATCAATATACTGAGTGGAGTTCATTGCATCAATGTTTACAAATAGTTGTAACACTGTTCATTGGTATCGAGTTGTTCATTAGCTCGATAGATGGCTCTGGTCATACTCTTAAAATGATGATATAAATATGGTGGAGAATTTCAACTTGGTTCGATACGGTTCGGGTAGTTCAGGTGGCTAGAACATTGCCCTGGTTAGGCAAAGGTCACAGGTTCAATCCCTGTCTCGAATCGAATTGTCTTTTTCCACTTTATTAAAAATTTATGAGAAATTTAGCAAATAATTGCTTTAAAAATTTATCAATATACTGAGTGGAGTTCATTGCATCAATGTTTACAAATAGTTGTAACACTGTTCATTGGTATCGAGTTGTTCATTAGCTCGATAGATGGCTCTGGTCATACTCTTAAAATGACGATATAAATATGGTGGAGAATTTCAACTTGGTTCGATACGGTTGGGGTAGTTCAGATGGCTAGAACATTGCCCTGGTTAGGCAAAGGTCACAGGTTCAATCCCTGTCTCGAATCGAATTGTCTTTTTCCACTTTATTAAAAATTTATGAGAAATTTAGCAAATAATTGCTTTAAAAATTTATCAATATACTGAGTGGAGTTCATTGCATCAATGTTTAAAAATAGTTGTAACACTGTTCATTGGTATCGAGTTGTTCATTAGCTCGATAGATGGCTCTGGTCATACTCTTAAAATGACGATATAAATATGGTGGAGAATTTCAACTTGGTTCGATACGGTTCGGGTAGTTCCGGTGGCTAGAACATTGCCCTGGTTAGGCAAAGGTCACAGGTTCAATCCCTGTCTCGAATCGAATTGTCTTTTTCCATTTTATTAAAAAAAATAATTAATTATTATTAAAATAAATACGAAAATTAGAATGATCTATATTTTTAAAAACTAAAATAAAAACTAAGGGTAAAAAGCATAGTCAATTCACATTCATCTGTCTTACAGATCAGACGGTTCGCCTTCAGACAAGGATAGCATCTTTAACGAGCTGGTGGACTTTTCGTTTAATTGTATAGATGAACTTCCTAAAGAGCCAGCACCGTTAGGCCAATATCTAACGAAAAGGTAAGTAATTATAAATAATAAATAAATAAATATCCATCACGCCTTATCCCCGAAGGGGTGGCAGAGGCATATTATATGCCCACTTTTCACCGTGTGGATTCCTGTCCCACGTAATAGGTGGTGAGCCCATTGCCGTGTTGAAATAGACAGACGCAGGCTGTGGCTACCTGCTGTTGAAATTTTTTTAAGCCGCCTATAAGGCCTTCAACCAGGCTTAACGACTGCCATTTTACTGGCAACCGGGACCAACGGCTTAACGTGCCTTCCGAAGCACGGAAACGCTCGCAAATGTAAATGCCACAAAGTGGTCACCCATCCGACGACCAGCCATAGTGAAAGTTGCGTGCCTCAGTGATCGTTTACCGAACACTGAGACCGCGGGGCCACGAGCGCTTCAAAGTAAGTAATTATATTTTTCATTAACTTTAATAAGTAAGTTATGATCTCCAGGTAGATAAATAAAGGTTCTCTTTGAGATGCCGAACCACAATATCTTACTAATATTATAAACGCAAAAGTTTGTAAGTCTTGTATGGATGTTTGTTACTCTTTCACGTAAAAACTATCGAATGGATTTCAATGAAACTTTATACTAATATAGCTTATACATCTCGTGGCCCCGCGGACGTAGTGTTCTGTAAACGATCACTGCGTTAAGCAACTTTCACTGTGGCTGGTCCTCGGATGGGTGACAACTTTGTGGCATTTACATTTGCGAGCGTTTCCGTGCTTCGGAAGGCACGTTAAGCCGTTGGTCCCGGTTGCCAGTAAAATGGCAGTCGTTAAGCCTGGTTGAAGGCCTTATAGGCGGCTTAAAAAATTTCAACAGCAGGTAGCCACAACCTGCGTCTGTCTATTTCAACACGGCAATGGGCTCACCACCTATTACGTGGGACAGGAATCCACACGGTGAAAAGTGGGCATATAATATGCCTCTGCCACCCCTTCGGGGATAAGGCGTGATGGATATTTATTTATTTATTAATAAGTAAGTTATGATCTCCAGGTAGATTAAAGGTTCTCTTTGAGATGCCAAACCACAATATCTTACTAATATTATAAACGCAAAAGTTTGTAAGTCTTGTATGGATGTTTGTTACTCTTTCACGTAAAAACTATCGAATGGATTTCAATGAAACTTTATACTAATATAGCTTATACATCTCGTGGCCCCGCGGACGTAGTGTTCTGTAAACGATCACTGCGTTAAGCAACTTTCACTGTGGCTGGTCCTCGGATGGGTGACAACTTTGTGGCATTTATATTTGCGAGCGTTTCCGTGCTTCGGAAGGCACGTTTAGCCGTTGGTCTCGTATGCCAGTAACATGGCAGTCGTTAAGCCAGTTGAAGGTCTCATGGGCGTCTTGAAAAATTTCAACAGCAGGTCGCCACAAATTGCACCTGTCCATTTCAACACGGCAATGGGCTCACCACCTGTTACGTGGGACAAAAAGCAAAGCATACGATGAAACGTGGGCGTATAGTACGCCTCTGCCTACCCCTTCGGGGATAAGGACGTGACAGTATGTTATGTTATGTTTTACATCAGAATAACACATAGGCTACTTTTTATTCGGGGAACAAGTTTCTGTAGGAAACGGGAACGTAAAACTTTTCTACGATGGTGAAGCCGCGGGCGTCAACTAGTTAATCATAAAATCATAAGTATTCTCAATGTAACCCAATCAGAAAGATACACAATGTCATTTACTTTAAGAATCATCAAAATTCCCCCTTTTCTAAACCTTTATATACACGACTGTCCATTACACATTAAATTTTGGCAGTAGTCTTCGGCGGACATCACTACCATTATACATACATACACTGACATTTGAAGGTCGGCAGCGTGAGTGCTGCCCCTCTGGTGTTGCAAACGTCAATAGGTTACGGTGACCACTTTCCCCCAGGTGGGCGGTATGCTTGTCATAAACTTAAAAAAAAAACCCATCGACATTTTAGATATTAAGAAAGAAGATTGAAGTAATATGAATTACGATATGGCTAAAAAGGCTTAGTAACCAGGCCATAAAATAATTACAAAAAATGATCCTAGGAGTTCAATAATAAAAACCGACTACCTACATACAAAAAAATCACGCTGTAAAAAAATAAACACAAAGTAACGAATATTTTTAGAAATACATATAGTTCTGTGGTGATTGGTAATATTAACGTAATTTTAATATATTTATTTTCTAATGAACGCGTGAACATTACTTTGGATTTAGGCATAAACTATATTACTGCGTCTGTCTATTACAACACGGCAATGGGCTCACCACTTATTTCGTGGGACAGGAGTACCTACACAGTGAAAAGTGTTGATGTAATTTGCCTCTACCACCCCATCGGGGATATGGCGTGATTGCATAAAATATATATAAATATAAATAGATAAAATTTTATGAGTGATGATATTCGCAGCATATTTATGATTATAATGATTTTATTTACTTACTTTAGAAGGCTCCACATTGAAAACTATTGAAAATAATGTAATAGTAGGTAATTTAGATATAACACACTATAAGATAACATCTCAGATAAAATATTACAACTTTATACGTTGTGGATATTATATCTATAAATAGAATGTAATCACTGCCTTTACCGTGTTTATTAAAACTTTATCTAAAGATTAAAACCTCAAACTAATAATAATATTAGACGGAGCTACACCGAAGATGCGTGTCGTTTTTTGTTTGTGTGCAAATGTCAATTGTGTCAATGTATGTGTAAATAGTGTTGGGATGTTATCGACATTATTTTGAGACTAGTGTTTATAACTTTTTTATTAATTTTCCCCTCTTAGTATAGCTATAAAATTTGTGACGACATAAGCATGAAGACATAAATATGAGGTATGAGACTCTGATTGACATAAGTACAACAGAACAGCACAAAATCAACAAGAACGTAATTGTAGTCATTGTTTTTAAATTTAAATTCAATTCCTTCAGTTTTATTATAAACTAGGTGACCCCCCCTACAAGCTTCGCCCGGGACATACTTCGCGAACTCTCGTCGCATCTATTTATTCCCGTCGCTTATAAATTCTACAATAATGCATAAATTTGCCCGATTTGTCGACATTTATGACTATAGCTCTGCTCTCCATGGTAGTAGCGTGATGATATATAGCCTATAGCCTTCCTCGATAAATGTGCTATTTAAAACAAAATTATTTCAAACAAACAAACAAACTCTTCAGCTTTATAATAATAGTGTAGATATTATTAAAGATATATACATAGATGTCTATCACGCCATTTTGCGTAAGGGATAGGCAAAGGTATAATATACGTCCACATTAGATACATTAGTACATATATTTTGTATAAGGTGTAGATATCGATTTTGACACACCCCCATCTCTACGAATTACGACTAAAGCAAGGTTAATTAAGTTGTAACTTATGCACATTTTAGAATTTATTATGGCTAATTCTAAATCCACCATTATTAAATATAAAAACACGTTTTCACTTTCTTAAGTTCTTTTGACAGCCTCGGTGGCGCAGTGGTAGTGTATGCGACTGCCGCGACTGATCTCCCAGGTTCGATTCCCGGGTCGGTAAAAATATTTGTGTGATCCCGAAATTTTTGTTTCTGAGTTTGAGTGTTTCCTATGTATAATATGTATGTATTTGGAAATATAAAAGTATGTTAAACAGTGGTCTAGATAGCTTACTTTGGGCTAGACAGCGGTGTGTAAAAAAATGTCCCAATATTTATTATTATTATTTATTAAGTTGGCGCCAAAACCCGATCTAGGACTTTTCGTTATATGAGGTTTTATTTACCTCATTTTGTCAACGACATGAAGTATTTTAGCATGTTTGGCGCCAATTCTAAAAATCATGACGCACGGTTACCCTATTTTATTTTTCAAAACTAGCATATACTTCCTGATTTTTTGTTTAATAATAGTGGATTACGATACATAAATTGTTCGAAAATGTGCATTTGTGAAGGAAAGTGAAATATTGCAGTGAATAGAGATGTTCTTTGTGCCAAATCTCCGTAGAAAGCCTTAGTAAAGGGTCCGCTGCTTTACTAAAGCAAGGACTGACCTAGAACTGAGGACTCGACGTCAACAAAGGACAAGACATGACTAAAATTAAGTACCTAATAAGAAAATGTACACACTAAAGACAAGGCTGTACGGCCTAAGTTTACGTTGCCAGCCCAAGATGGGCGGGCAGCAACTAACAACAACAACATAATTAATAATTCATAGTTACCTAATTATTTATTTGCCTCAAATGGGGTACATATCATTTTGAGTTAGTTTTACGTAGGTACATAGCTCAGGCCCATTTAGCCATATAATATGTTAATTTAAAATTTAAATATTATTCTTTTTATTTTAAGTAATTTTAGACCGGTAGTCAAATAGGTCCCTTTCAGGTTTATCAGTCAATCAATTGAGACTTTTCTTTAATTTTGCAGATTGAAAGAGTACATCAAATCAAAATATCCGCCTTTACTAAACGACAGGGACTTCATAGACAACTTCTTACATTTCCTAGACCTATTTGTAGACAATCATAACGCGACCAGCAGCTGGAATGACATCAGCACCCATGGATGTTATCAGACACTGGAAGGATTCCAACATTTGAGTTTCCATAGGAATGGATATAAGACTATATTTGATATTTTACTGGTAAGTGCCCTAACGTAGGCGAGGTAGGCTCTTAATGCGTTGCCAGTGTTAAAAAATTGAAATTTTATAATCCACAACTTAGTTTGCGTAAGAACTTCTCGAATGGCAGACGCTTGGTGTATTTTCCAAAGCTAGTGCATTAACCTTGTTTTAAGTGTAAAAGTTGTAGTTTCTTAGACATAAAAGTTGTGTAAACGTGCTATAATGAAATTCTATTTTAAAACTTGCTGCGCAAATTCCACCGAAAGCCTCAATAACGCTTCAACCTTGTTAATGGGGCAAAGACACAGGACTTAAGACTGGACCTGACATCGACAAACGACTGGACAGGACTAAATTAACAGAACACGTTGCTAAACATGGGCAATACCCAGCAGACCAGTTTTCTAACCATGACCTGCTTATCCTTGTATTTAAAATCCGTCCTCCTAAGGCTAAACCTAAAATCCATTTGCACCGTAATTTCTGTAGAATGAATCTTGATAGTCTTAGAGAAGATGCTAGCAATATTGACTGGACAACATTGATTACTTTTGAATCAGTATTAGATGAACTGTAGATGAGCTATTTTCACAACAAACCTCATCAAATTGTATGACAAACATGCCCCTGTTCGAGCAATTAAAATAAAACATCCACCGTCTCCATGGCTGACAGAGGAGATTAAATTGTTAATTTCTAGAAAAGCTGCTGCAAAATTTCGATATAAAATTAATTCTACCGAAGCTAATTTGCAAAAATATGTGACAGCTCGAAATCGCTGCGGCAAGGCGTGTAGGAATGCACAACGTCAGTATATCCATAGTTCAATACTAAATAGTGATCCATCAAAGGTCTGGAATTTCCTAAAAGCTTTGGGGGTTGGTAAATCTCGACAAGAAGTAATCCCAAAGGAGTTGAACATAGAAGTTCTTAACCAACATTTCACTGCCCTGTCCAATTTTGATAGGACTTAAAAGGCACAGACAATACATTATCATTAATCGATTCCAACCCCCAACCATTTACCCTTTGTTTTTAATCTAGTTGCTGCCTGTGATGATAAGTGGTAAAAGAGTTACTGAAAATTTTCAGTGTATATCATGAAATATTGCATTTTACTGCGATATATCGTAGTCTTTTACTAACGCACGTTGACACAACTTTTGTGTCTAAGAATCCACCAATAGAGAACACAATAGGGTCATAATATTACTGTCAAATACAGCTAAAATTGGAGCGTAGCTCATGTACATTACATTAGTTTTTATTTCACTTCAATACATGCAGTATTTACGAAGTGACAGGACGATAAGTTTTAGTCCTTTTTTGAATTTCCGAGATTAGGCGCGGTCATCATGACGTCACAGCCTCGCACAGACTGCGACAATGTTCGGGTGCGAACGATAGCACGACTGTCGAATGAGCAGGGTTGTGACGTATGCGGTCACCCGCGTTATACGCACTTTGATCGTAAATATTTCAGTAATTTTTTTGAAATCAAAAATAAAAAACACAATTTTCTCGTATTTTTTTGTAGATTCATTTGGCATTTAAATTAAAAAACGTTTGCAGACCCATTATGCCATAAAACGAAACTAATGCTATAATTTTACTCAAAAGTACTCGGATGCCCAGACGTGCGTGTATGAAGCGATTAATGAATCTAGAAAAAGCGAAAAAATAAGCATGAATCGCGAAGCCTGGCGATCTGTCTCTCTGACTACCCCATCAGGGATACAGCGTGAAGATAGTTTAGTTTTTAGTTTTATTTTATTTAGGAACAGCAAGCTTCCGACATTCTTCTACAATTTTTCAATAACCCTGTAAATCTACAATTACCGTATTGCAGTTAATCTTAACGTAACTATAGACGTGTATTCATCTCTTTGTAACCTTAAATTGTCATATTTTTATTGTTGTATTGACTGCCTCGGTGGCGCAGTAGTAGTGTAAGCGACTGTCGCGACTGAGGTCCCGGGTTCGATTCCTGGGTCGGAAAAAAGTATTTGTTTCCGAGTTTGGGTGTTTCCTACGGATAATATGTATGTATTTAGAAATATAGATCCCATAATACAAGCTTATTTTAGCTTACTTAGGGCTAGACGGCGGTGTGCAAAAAAAATGTCCCGCAATATTTATATATCTCATTACAGAATACACACAACGGCGGCCTAGGTTATCCGACCTTAAACCTTCGATTCGAGAAGGTGGTGTCTAAGATCTCCTACCCTCAGGACCCTTCCCAGGATGTGGGGGTGACGTGCAGGGACGGCTCCGTCTACAGGGCCAGGAATGTCATCGTCACTGTGTCTTTGGGGGTGATGAAGGAAAAGTTAGTATAGGAATATATTTATTTTCATTGTATAAGCCCAAATAATTGCCCTGTTTTAAGGCTGGTAGACTGACGACCGAATGGTTGTTAGAGTAGCGACCAGATTACGTAAGACAGAGCGCAACCAGGGGGCGAGTCTGCTATTTCAATCGTGTCGAAATAGAATCGAAATCGTCGCTCAATAGAAAGCCACCGGTACAATTTTGTCAATTTTTGGTAGTCTACTATTACAATCGTATTCCAGTAGACTTCTATCGGTCGGCCGAAGTATTCTACTAACACGTACCGAGCCAGTGGCCGCTAGTCGGTAGCATTTTTAAAAGTCTACCAACATTTTGACAGCTAAAGACAGCGATTCTGGTTCTATTCTAAGGCTTGTCAATAGTAGACTTGGCCCCTGGCAAACTACCAGGCGGTAGTTGTGTGGCCTACTCATTACACTTTCATATTTATAAGTTTAGTTATGTACATTATTTATATTTAATCATATTTATTCAAAAAATTAGTAACATTATAATACATATGTGCATACACTTTTACACATATACTACACACATACATATTTATAAAATACATCACTATTTATTTATATCCACTTCATAATTATAATATTATCTCTTATTGAAACGTATTCAATATCGTGTTGATGTTTTGCTACCTCAAGTATAGTTATCGTGCGTGCAGTGGAAACGCACACTATTTAAAATTATTTTATGTTTACCCACATCTTTACTTGAGCACGACGATACCGTATCCTACGTTCTAAAAGCAGTCTGAAAGATATATACTAACGCGCGAGGCTTTTACCGCCCGATTGATGTAATGTATTAGCTTTCTTCACGTTTGTTATCTAATTACTGTGAACACTTACTTCTCCTTCTTATCTATGGACTATTGTGATCTTATGGTGTGTGTCAAATTAAGTGTGCACTGTACTGGACTTTGAAATAAATCGTAAGTACGTCCACGACGATTTGGTTATTTATTCACCTTATCCATTCCATAGTTGAATGACCTTATGAGGGTCGTAGAGCTTCCTGGAGGCAAGCGCCGCTTCTTCAAATTTCATAGCCTATGCCAAGTTGTTGAATTCAATCCGTTGATATGATGATTATTATTTTCAAATACCAATTTTTTAATCGTATGTTATATTTTTAATAAAGTGGAAAAAGACAATTCGATTCGAGACAGGGATTGAACCTTTGCCTAACCAGGGCTCGTGGCCTCGCGGTCTCAGTGTTCTGTAAACGATCACTGAGTTACGCAACTTTCACTATGGCTGGTTCCGGATAGGTGACCACTTTGTGGCATTTACATTTGCGAGCGTTTCCGTGCTTCGGAAGGCACGTTAAGCCGTTGGTCCCGGTTGCCAGTAAAATGGCAGTCGTTAAGCCTGGTTGAAGGCCTTATGGGCGGCTTGAAAATTTCAACAGCAGGTAGCCACAACCTGCGTCTGTCTATTTCAACACGGCAATGGGCTCACCACCTATTACGTGGGACAGGAATCCACACGGTGAAAAGTGGGCATATAATATGCCTCTGCCACCCCTTCGGGGATGGATATTTGTTTATTTATATTTATTTATGTCACAGGTTCAATCCCTGTCTCGAATCGAATTGCCTTTTTCCACTTTATTAAAATTTATGAGAAATTTAGCAAAATAATTGCTTTAAAAATTTTATCAACGTATGTTATATTACACTATATTTTCTATTCTACCCCCTACCTACCCTATCCTACTCTTTTTTACCCTACCCTACCCTATATTACCCTATCCTACCCTATATTAATCTAACCTAACTAACTAACTATCTTCACGCTGTATCCCTGACGGGGTAGTCAGAGAGGACAGATCGCCAGGCTTCGCGATCCATGCATACTTCTTTCGCTTCGTCGAGATTCATCAATCGCTTCATACACGCACGTCTGGGTATCCGAGTACTTTTGACCTTTCCGTTTTTGAGCAATCTGCTTACGTGGTCTTCATATGTAAGTCTCGGCCTTCCCTGACTCCTTCTACCCTATACTTTTGAACAATATATATTCTTCGTTAATCGTTCCTCACTCATTCGTTGGACGTGTCCAAACCAACGGAGCACGCCCTTTTCCAGCTTAACGCTGACACTTTCATTCAAACCTGCCATATTGCGTATCACTTCGTTACGTATTCGGTCGGCCAAGGTAACGCCGCACAATTTTCGTGTGTGTGTTGTTTCAAGTGATCGCATCTCCACAGCATTCAATTTACTTTCATGTATCTGCTGACATACCCAGGTTTCACTACCGTAAAGCAAAGTTGGCACTAGCACTGCGTTATGAATCGCCATTCGTGCTTCTTTTACTATGCTTTGTCGCTTTACTAACTGGGACAAAGCACCGTTAACCTTGTTTCCGGCAGCTAGTCGCCGTTCTACATCCGAATCACATCTTCCATCCGCGCTAAACATACTTCCTAAATACACAATTTCATTCACTTGCTCTAGACGTTCCTAGTTTACCCTAATCTCGCATTTAGTTCTTACGTCACCTTTCAAATACTAGAACCTTAGTTTTACTTGCATTCATGCGGAGACCCTTACTTTCACACCCCTCTTTCATATTAGTGACTAATGCCTGTAGGTCGGCTTCTGATGAGGCCATGAGCACCGCATCATCAGCGTACAGCAGACAGTTTACTGTAAAGTCACCCAAATTCACACCCATATTAAAATCTTTCAACTTCTGCAGGCAACTGTCCAGATACACTATGAACAGCCAGGCGGACATGACACATCCCTGTTTGACGCCTGTACAGACATCAAAAAGAGGTGACACATCCCCCCCTACTCGCACGCAAGCCTTACAGTCCCTATAAAGCGACTGTATTGCCCGCAGTAGCGAGCCGTCCACACCATATCCTGGCAGCAAGTCCCACAGCGTTTCTCTCACAACGTTATCAAATGCTTTCTCTAGATCCACAAAAGCGCAGAAAACCTTCTGGCTAAGAGCCAGAAACTTTTCCGCGATCATGCGGAGAGAAAACACTTGATCCATGCAACCTCTTCCACGTCGGAATCCGCATTGAGCCTCCCATAAGTACCTTTCAGACTTTTCTTGCATTCGTGCCGTTATAACCTTTGCATACACCTTACTAGCTAAGCTGACCAAGCTGATCGCCCTGTAGCTGGAGCAGTTTAGGCGCGAGCCTTTCCCTTTGTAAATAGGTACTACAACTGCTACTCGCCAGTCATCTGGGACCTCACCCGTCCGCCAGCACAAGTTGCATAACAGACATAGTGTGTCCCAGACACGCGACCCACCGTACTTGATCATCTCAGCAGTACCTAACTCTGTCTTTTCCCGCAGCCTTACCACATTTCATACTTCTTATCGCTTGTTCTATTTCTTTCATACTAATGACTTCAATGACATCGGGATCCGGAGCATCGAAGTGAGCTCCACTTCCCGATGTGGCATCTCTGTCTTTTCTTGCATACATCTTTCCATAATATTCACTCCATCTCTGCAGGACGTCACTTTGGTCTGTTTGGACGTCATTGTTAACACTAAGCACTTTATTCATACTGCAGATTGCCGAACAACTCCGGGTCTTGCCTATATAATACTTCTACGATGATCTAACCTACCCTATATTACCCTATCCTACCCTATATTACACTATCATAAGCTACAGGCACCTATTCAATTCATATTTTATAATGAGGTGCTTCCCCTACCGACTACCCACTGATGGCTAGGTTGCTGTAGGGGTTGCTTAACACTTAATCGTGATGGCACCGGGAAAACGTACTAAGTAAAAATCATCAGTTCTGCCATCGTAGAAGTATTATATAGGTACCTGTTATATTTATCAAAACATTTTAACCGAACTTACACTCCTCCGAATCCTACCCTCTCCTATCTCATACTCTAAAGGGTCTTTCAAATATGGCGGGTCGATGTTGACAGTTGACAGGTTGTGGCGGCCATGTTGTTTTGGCGACATCTGTCAAATGCGTTGTTATTTTTTTAGTTACTGATGCCAAATCACCACGGCAAGTTACACGATTGCGCAGCACGTCCAAATGATAAAACTTTATTATCAAAATGATAATTTCCTTAATATCTCACATACAGCTTGCTTTATTTAATTTCAAAATCGACCCGTCCTTGTTTAAAAAGATCTTTTACTATATTCTGCCAATAATATACCAATTCTTACTTATAACTAAATAACTGTATATTACAGACACTTTTCAATATTCCACCCTCCACTCCCCGACAACAAAGCAAAAATCATTGAAGCTATATCAATAGGAGTTATGGACAAAATAATACTACTCTTTCCTGAAGCTTGGTGGCCAAAAGAACGTTCTTTCTATGCCTTCATATGGAGAGACAATGATAGAGTTAAAGTACCTCAGGAAGATTTTTGGGTAACAAAAGTTTTGGGCGCTAGCAACCCTAAAGGGTCGACAAACGCCTTGACCTTGTGGACCAGTGGTCGAGTGGGTAAAGTGGTGAGTATCGTCAAGCAGCTTATTGCAAATCTTTTAGTATCTGGAGTGAATTTTCATGCTTTTAAATGTTTCTGCCATACATTTTACTGGAGTCAAACAAAGCCCACGACTCGTCATGTACTATTACCGCCGTGCTTCCTTATTTTATATAGGGTGTACACCTAGTTGCATACGAGGTCTTCCGTTTGACACACGAGGGAAGAGGAGTTACGTTCTTTTCTAAAGAAACTCTTTGAGAAGAAAGAAAGAAAAAATTGGAGTTGTACATTTTAGCTGTTGAAATTTGGAGTTGTACATTTTAGGTGTTGAAATTTCAACTTTTACATTGTAGGTGTTCAAATTTGAAGTTGTCATTTAAGGTGTTGAAATTTGAACTTGTACATTTCAGCTGTTAAATTTGTACTTCTCATTTTGTGTTGTAATTTCAACTTGTACATTTAAGGTGTTGAAATTTGATCTTTCACATTTTAGGTGTTAAAATTTGAACTTGTACATTTTAGGTGTTAAAATTTGAACTTGTACATTTAGGTGTTAAATTTGTACTTGTTATTTTGGCTGTAAAACATGAACTTGTAATTTTAGGTGTTGAAATTTAAACTTGTACATTTAACGTGTTTAAATACGAGTTTTTAAATTTTAGGTGTTGAAATTTGAACTTGTACATTTTAGGTGTTGAAATTTGAACTTTTACATTTTAGGTGTTGAAATTTGAACTTGTACATTTTAGGTGTTGAAATTTGAACTTGTATATTGTAGTTATTGAAATTTGAAATTGTACATTTTAGCTATTGAAATATAAAGTTATACTTTTAGCTGTTGAAATTTTAACTTGTATATTGTAGTTCTTGAAATTTGAAATTGTACATTTTAGGGATTGAAATTTAAAGTTATACATTTTAGCTGTTGAAATTTGGAGTTGTACATTTTAAGTGTTGCGATTTGAAGTTGTACATTTTAGGTGTTGAAATTTGAACTTGTATATTTTAGGTGTTGAAATTTTTAATTGTATATTTTAGCACAGATAATATAATATAATTATTATATTTCAGGTAGAAACACTATATAATATAATTATTATATTTCAGGTAGAAATATTACCGGAGGACTTAGTAAAAAGCAAGCTGATGGAACTGCTGAGAAAGTTCATGGGAAAAGGAATAACTATACCGGAGCCAACGGACATGTTACGGTAACTTTTTTACTTACTTTCAGGTAGGCAAAGACATACTTATGCATACATTACATCGTGTGCAGTTTAGTCTCACGTAACAGATGGGGAACCCATTGCCGTGATGTTGGATTTTACAGGCGCAGGTTGTGTTGACTTGCCGTTGAACATTTTCAAGCCATCTGTAAGGACTTCGACTTGGCTTAACGACTGCCATGTTACTGGCAACCGGGACCAACTGTTTAGCGTTCCATTCGAAGTACGGAAATGCTCATAAATAAAAACGCAATTTTTTTATAATTGTTTATCTAACTAACTATCTTCACGCTGTATCCCTAACAGGGTACGGCACAATAGATCCGTAATGGACGAATTGCCACGGTATTACCAACCCCAGAAAGGATAAGGATCCCTGACAGGGTAGTCAGAGAGTACAGATCGCCAGGCATCGCGATCCATGCATACTGTTTTCGCTTTCTGCAGATTTATTAATCGCTCAATACACGCACGTCTGGGTTTCCGAGTACTTTTGACTTTTCCGTTGTTGAGCAATCTGCTCACGTGGTCTTCAAATGTAGGTCTCGACCTACCCTGACTTCTTCTACCCTCTACTTTCGCACAAAAAATATTCTTTGTCAATCGTTTCTCACTCATTGTTTATCTGTTGTCTAGAGCACATTATATTATAAAAAAAAAACTAAGAAATAATCTAACTTATTCATCCAATACTTTCAGATCCACCTGGAACTCAAACCCATATACACGCGGGAGCTATACCTATGACAATCTTGATACACCCTTGTATACCAACGCTCGAGACACGTTAGCGGAGCCCCTGTTGGACAACAGCGGAGCCCCTAGAGTGCTCTTCGCTGGAGAGGCTACTCACAATAGGTTATTCTCGACCGTACATGGAGCCATAGACACAGGACGAAGAGAGGCTCACAGATTATTGTCTAAAAGTAAATTGTAATCGATAAAGAAAGACCTAGGGAGGAACCCACTATACAGATATGACACTCGGCGCTCCTTTGCTTTTCCCTTCCCTTGCTATCTCTTTCACACAGTTGTGGAGCATTCTCTGTATAACTGTCTCTTTGTAATAGTGCTATCTCTTTCATTAATGAGACTATAAACAACACTCAAGGATAACTCCAACTGGTTGTTACGGGTGAATGACTAGTCGAACTCGTGAACGGGATATAAAACAGGTAAACAGTTACGTAATAGGTTCTATGGTGCCAAAAAAATCAGATTTTTTTTTTGTCAGTTGCCAAGATGGCGCATTTTTGTATTTTGCAGATATCTTTCCAATTTTACGCTAGTATCAATAATAGCATAGTTATTTGGTAAATGAGATAAAGATATTCAAGTCGCAACCAAATTAATTTATAAAAAAAAAATATTTGTTATAATTGTTACTGCTGTCCATTCTTTTTTATTATAGGTTCATCATTTTCTTTTATTTAATTAATTTATTATCACTGTAATGTATATAACAATTTGTAAATACTTACTTACCGATTGGAAAAGGGTGGCCGTGAGATTTCTTGCCATATACTTGCTCACAGGCTTTCATAATGACGTTCATAAGTGTTACTGCTAAATGAATAAAGATTTTTTTTTATGTTTTTGAGCACAAAATAATTAATCATTCTAGCGTATCTTTTAGTGTCCGCAATCTTCTATTTTGATACTGATCTATGTATTTAGCATTTAAATAGCGACAAAATTGCCGGTTGGCGATATTTAAAGTAACTAGTCTGTTGTGGCCCTAAGTCGAAAGGAATTTCGGCTACATACAATTGAAGCATCCTCTAAGTAGCTTGTGATATAATAAATAAATATTATAATCCAAATAATACGTAATTTTTATAATCTCAAAAAAAAACATACGTGTGGTTACCAGAATACACAGGTAAGAAATGAAACTTCTTTATAATTTTTTACAGCTATAAAATTTCTCTCATACGTCGATAAAGAAGTTTCACTTCACAACAACATGGCGCGTAACCGAAAAAAGTGGCGATTATTGAAGTGAAAACTTCTTTAGCGGCGTTGAGCACTTTTTCTGTAATGGGTATAAAATCATAAACTCGCGTCAGGACACGTGACCTGATCGAAAAAGCGTAAGATTTATCATCATCATTAACGTCCATCCCGGTCAATTTTTGAAGTGAATATTCTTTTAGCGCGGTACGCATATTTTTAGATGAGATAAAATCTCTGGACTCGCGACCATAATCATCATCATCATCTAACGTTGATTCCGGTCATCTACAGGTCTTATTAAATAATGCTGTGTAATCAATTAGGACTCTTTCAGTGTAGATTTATTTTTCATCATCATCATCTTTACGTCGATTCCGGTCAATTTTCGAAGAAAAAACTTCTTTTGGCGCGGTATGAGATAAAATCTCTGGACTCGCGACCATAATCATCATCATCATCTAACGTTGATTCCGGTCATCTACAGGTCTTATTAAATAATGCTGTGTAATCAATTAGGACTCTTTCAGTGTAGAATTATTTTTTATCATCATCATCTTTACGTCGATCCCGGTCAATTTTTGAAGGAAAAACTTCTTTTAGCGCGGTACGCATATTTTTGGTGAGATAAAATCTCTGGACTCGCGACCATAATCATCATCATCATCAAACGTTGATTCCGGTCATCTACAGGTCTTATTAAATAATGCTGTGTAATCAATTAGGACTCTTTCAGTGTAGAATTATTTTTTATCATCATCATCTTTACGTCGATCCCGGTCAATTTTTGAAGGAAAAACTTCTTTTAGCGCGGTACGCATATTTTTATATGAGATAAAATCTCTGGACTCGCTACCATAATCATCATCATCATCTAACGTTGATTCCGGTCATCTACAGGTCTTATTAAATAATGCTGTGTAATCAATTAGGACTCTTTCAGTGTAGATTTATTTTTCATCATCATCATCTTTACGTCGATCCCGGTCAATTTTTGAAGGAAAAACTTCTTTTAGCGCGGTACGCAATTTTTTAGATGAGATAAATTTGGACTCGCTACTCCCCGTTACGATACGCAGCTATAGTGTGTGCATATATGCATGTACCAACGCGACTAGATAAATAAATTATTAATAAATTGAGTTTTTTAAGTGAAAACGCCTCTTAGCGTGGTACACATATTTTTAGAGGAGATAAAATCTCTGGATTTGCGACTATAATCATCATCATCATCTAATGTTGAACCCGGTCATCTACAGGTCTTATTAAATAATATTGTTTAATCAATTAAGACTCTTTCAGAGTAGAATTTTTTTTTCATCATCATCATTATCGTCCATCCCGGTCAATTTTTGAAGTGAATATTCTTTTAGCGCGGTACGCTTATTTTTAGATGAGATAAAATCTCTGGACTCGCGACCATTATCATCATCATCATCTAACATTGATTCCGGTCATCTACAGGTCTTATTAAATAATGCTGTGTAATCAATTAGGAGTCTTTCAGTGTAGATTTATTTTTCATCATCATTAACGTCGATCCCGGTCAATTTTTGAAGGAAAAACTTCTTTTAGCGCGGTACGCAATTTTTTAGATGAGATAAATCTCTGGACTCGCTACACCCCGTTACGATACGCAGCTATAGTGTGTGCATATATGCATGTACCAACGCGTCTAGATAAATAAATTATTAATAAATTGAGTTTTCACTTCTGTCGGCACTCCCGGAGTGGTTAGGTTAGGTTTTTTTTACAGCTATAAAGTGTCACTTCAAATATGCTAAATGTATTTTTTAAGTGAAAACTTTTTTTGGCGCACCGCACTCAGATTTTTCCGTAGGTAGGAAGTTAGGCTGATCTGTCAAGCTCAGAGGTGAAAGGCTCGATCGGGTGAACTCGAGAAAGCCGAGTGTAGCCGAGCGAGAAAGAGACAGTCAGCTGCTCTTCGCTGTTGTGTCGCTGTGTTTAGTATATTCAATCCAAACGTAATAATTGATTGCGATTGCCAATGAAGTTTTCACTTCTGCCGTGCGGTCTCGAGCTCACACTTTTAAATTGGGAGAACACAGAACTAGTTCCCAACTATGGCGAAAATCAAAAGCAAAACGGTGACTTTTAGCAGTTAAATAATATTGAACTCCAAATTCTGGATTTTGGCGGGAACAGCGAACAGCTAGTAAGTATTTTCGAGTGGTTATGTGTAAAAATGACGGTTTCTTAAACATAAAAGCTTCGACAACGTGCACAAGTGAAATTGAATAACTCAGTGAAACGCGGCATTTTGTGTTACCTTCCAAAATCTACATATACTTAACTGCAGTAAATTTTTGTCCATCATTTTACTGCAGTAGAACTTTGAACAAACCTATACATGAATACGCAACTATCTACAAGAATAATTTACTTATCAATATATATAAAAATCAATGCCACTTTTCGTTGTCATTTTATAACTTAATAACGGGCTCACCTATCCAAACCAAATGTTTAGGCTTTGTTCGGAATATCTAGTAGATGGTTTATGTGAAGTTTGCACAAAATTGGTCGAGCGGTTCTTCATTGATAACATTTTTGGTGGCGCTAACGAAGTTGCGCGGGTCAGCTAGTTTTGAATAAAGAAGGTTAACATATAAAAATGTACGTACCATAATTGAAGAAAATTTATACTTTTGACATAAAAACGATATTGACATAATAAGAAAGATTCAAATTACTTGATTTTGACATTGCTCAAGGCGAGAAAGTACAAAAAGAAGAAGAAAAGAAGTCCAAATTCGAATTGTTGGACTTTTTTTTATTACACACCGCCGTCTAGCCCAAAGTAAGTTAATATACTAGCTTGTGTTATAGGATCTAGACGACAGATTAACATACCTACTTATCTTATCAATCACGCCTTATCCGCGAAGGGGTGGCAGAGGCATATTATTTCGCCCGTGACATACTTCGAACTCCCGTCGCACCTATTTTAAATTCTATAATTCTACCTATAATATAGATTCTACAGTAATGCATAAAAATTTGCCCGATTTGTAGATATTTATGGTTATTGCTCCGCTCTCCAGCGTAGTAGCGTGATGATATATAGCCTATAGCCTTCTTCGACAAATGGGCAATCCTGACGACGTCCTGAACGACCTGAGATTAATCGCGTTTAACCAAATAAACAAACAAACTCTTCAGTTTTATATATAAGTAAATATAATAAAATAATAAATATCCATCACGCCTTATCCCCGAAGGGGTGGCAGAGGCATATTATATGCCCACTTTTCACCGTGTGGATTCCTGTCCCACGTAATAGGTGGTGAGCCCATTGCCGTGTTGAAATAGACAGACGCAGGTTGTGGCTACCTGCTGATGAAATTTTTAAGCCGCCCATAAGGCCTTCAACCAGGCTTAACGACTGCCATTTTACTGGCAACCGGGACCAACGGCTTAACGTGCCTTCCGAAGCACGGAAACGCTCGCAAATGTAAATGCCACAATGTGGTCACCCATCCGAGTACCAGCCATAGTGAAAGTTGCGTAACTCAGTGATCGTTTACAGAACACTGAGACCGCGGAGCCACGAGCGCTTCGATAGATATATAAGTATGAATAGGAAACACCCAAACTCCGAAACAAACATATTTGTGGATCACACAAATATTTTTTCCAAATCGTACTCGCATACCTCTGCGTCATCGAGGCAGGTAGGGCTTACAAGTTATTGAAAATATTTACTTTACGATGAAGAAGGACAAAGAATTTTTCAAGTTGAAGTCTATAACTAAATCTGAAATCTTAAGGAATAGCCAAAGAAATTTTAGACATAGAAGTGAAACTTAGGAAGAATTGCTTACTATTTGACCAATTTTTTTGCTCTTCGGCTATCACTCTTAACGGTTGTTGTTGTTTTAAAAAGTAAAGGATAGAAGGAGTCTGGGCAGGCCGAGACATACGAAGACAACTAAAGCAGAATTCTCAACTGAAACATCAAAAGTAGGTACTCGGATACCCCAACGTGCATGTATGAAACGATTAAAATGAATCTGCAGAAAGCGAAAGAAGTAGGTATACATGGATCGAAAACAATGGCGTATAGGATAAAAATCTGAGATAGGATAGTGAAAAGAAATGGCCAAAAAAATATCTTATAATTAGAATTTAATAAATAAATTGTAAAAAAATATTTGATTGAAATGTGATGATATGATAATCAAATATCTAAATGATTTTATGGAATTTGGAGTCATTTTTTTCTCATCACGCTTAATAATTTGATGTGTTTAATATAATTTTACATACACTAATGTTACTTACTCAAACTTCTTTTGCATCTCTGTAAAGTCAAGTATTAACAACTATTCATCATCATCCGAGCGTCTGTCCCAGTTGCGTCTCGCGATGCCCGGGGTCTGCTTTCCTACATTTTCTCCTCCACTTCGCACGGTCGTCGGCATCCCCTGTAGTGAGACCATTGGCACGCATGTCATCCCTTACGACGTCAAGCCAGCACTTCTTGGGTCTTCCCCTCTTACCGGGACCCGGCGGGACTGACCATCCAGACATTTGTTACCTACGTGCCGCAAGACGTGACCATACCAACGAAGGCGACACTCTTGCAACTTGTCTGCAATGTCACGGACGTGAAGGCCGCCGCGGATGCGAGAGTTCCTCACGCGGTCCATCCGCGTGACTCCACACATCCACCGCAGCATCTTCATTTCCGTGACACGCAGCTCCTGCTTGTGTCGCTCCAATATCGGCCAAGTCTCACTGCCATGTAAAAGGACAGGTCTAATAATGGTTTTGTAGACTTGTCCCTTCAACCGGATCGCCATTTTAGGGTCACAAATTACACCGGTCATCTCCCGCCATTTGGCCCACGCGGCAGCAATGCGTGACTTGACATCGCAATCGATGTCACTGGACGAGTGAAAAACAGATCCCAGGTGTTTAACCTGGTCCGTGCGCTCGACCAAATCACCGCCTATGCGGACGGATGTGGGATCTGTCGAGTTTAGTGCCAAGTACTCGGTCTTCGCCACATTTAGTTTCTGACCGCCGTTCTCAAGCGTCTCCTTCCACGCCTTTACACGTCGCACCAATCTGCCCCTGTCCGCGTCTGCCAGCGCAATAGCGTCAGCATACATGAGCAACCATGGAGCTGCTCATGCGAGTTACTGATGCTGTCCGACAATTCGTCTAATATTACACTGAACAGAAGCGGACTAAGGACCGAACCCTGGTGTACACCGACGGTGATGGGGAAGGGTTTCGTGTCGCCAACAGCAGTCCGAACCATTGAATCGGAGTCACAGTATAT
This sequence comes from Thumatha senex, assembly GCA_948477245.1. NCBI lineage: Eukaryota > Metazoa > Arthropoda > Insecta > Lepidoptera > Erebidae > Thumatha > Thumatha senex. The sequence continues at coordinate 2,606,118 of OX419751.1, forward strand.
ATCCCGGATTGTGTCAATAAAGACCTCTATAACACCTTTGGACCGCAGTGCCCACCAGATCATCGCACGAGGAACACAGTCGAAGGCCTTCTGCATGTCTAGAAACAAACAGTGCAGAGGCTTGTTCTTCGACCTGTATTTCTCTGCGACAACCCACAGGGGAAAAACAGGGTCCGTGGTCCCATGACCAGGGCGAAACCCATATTGACACCCCGAGAGAGTACACACCTGCCGGATCCGAGAATCCTCTCGAAGATCTTCATGGTGAGGGACACCACCTCCTGCACTGACCCCTTACCTTTGAAGACTGGAGTAACAATACTCAGTCTTCATTGGTTTGGGATCTGCCCGCTGAGGAGTATGCGGTTAAAAAGGTTTGCTAAGATGCCCACACCGCGAGGACCCATCGCCTTTCAGGTTTCGATGGGGTCTCCATCGGGTCCGACAGTTTTCCGATTCTTCATGCGGCGAAGCGCAGTCAGGACTTCTCCAGGCGTTACCGGTGGCACTAGTCCCTGATTCGGAGGGAGGTCCGGAGGCTGCACCTCTTAGTACTGTTTGTTAAGCAGCTCGTGAAAGTACGAGCGCCATCTCTCCTTTACCGCGAGGTCTTCGCTTAACAGGTTGCCCTCAGGGTCTTTTACACAGCGAAACTTAGATATATCCTGTGCCGCTTTGACCCTGGAGCGCGCCAGCTTATAGATGAGCTTCTGCCCCTCAGACGATTCCAGCTTATCATACAGAGGTTGTAAGTGATCTCGTCTGACTCTGGCTACAGCTCTCTTTGTGGCGCGCTTGGCAGTTCTTTACGCGTCGCGGTCTTCGGGAGATCCGGTCGCATGCCACTTTTTAAAGAGGGCTTTCTTCTCCCTAGTCTCCCTCTGGACTGCGTCGTTCCACCATCAAGTTTCCTTATCACATTTGCGTCCACCCTTAGACCACCGAGCACCACCTTCGCCGCTCCAAGGATGGCCGCCTAAACTTTGTCCAGTAATCTTGAACTGCTTCGCCTTCAGTGTCGGTGCACTTGTCACCGACAGCTGAGACGAACTCCTGGGACCTAGTTTCATCAAGCAGCCAACATCTGATCCGGCGCTGGCACCACTGGGTGCTTTGCCTTTGGGCTTTACGCAGAGGTGCACGACAAGGAGACGGTGTTGTGCAGTAAGACTCTCTCCGGGTATGACCTTGTAGTTGGCCACCTTGCCGATGCTGTGTCGCCTAGTGAGTAGGAAATCGATCTGAGTTGTACGCCTCCCGCTCTTGTAGGTGATGAGATGTTCGGATTTCTTTTTCACAATGACAATGGCCAGATCAGCAGCCGCACACGTTCTGAGGATAGTTTCTCCTTCAGCGCTGCGGGTGCCGTATCCAAACCCACCATGAACACGCTCAAACTCCTCACACCTCTCACCCACATGACCGTTTAGGTCGCCGCCCAAAACGATTCCCTGTGACAACGGAATGCTCCGAAGCACTCCCTCGAGTTGGCCCCAAACGACATCTTATCGGCGTCGCTACAACCGGCCTGTGGCGCGTAGGCACTTATCAGGGGGGTAATAATCCCATCGATAAGCACCTTCACGATCATAAGCCAGTCGCTACAGCGTTTCACCTCCAAGATGCCGCTCTGCAGCCCCTTTGGAGAGCACCACGGCCACCCCGTTCTCCCCACCAGGCGCATCCGTGTAATACAGCTTGTAGCCTTTCTGCTGAGGCCGGGCTCTGTTGCCCTTCCACCGAGTCTCCTGCAGGAACGCCACGTCCACCCTTCGCCCGGAGAGTACCTCGGCCAACTCTACCGCACGCCCAGTCAGCGTGCCAATGTTTCAAGATGCGAAGCGGATACGGGTTGGGGCTAACTTCTGTAGCCGCGCTGGCCCGACACACGGCAGCCCTAGCGCACTTGCCACAGGAGTCAGACAGGGCTCCTGCGCGCCGTTTTGCGGCGGCGCCCTATCCCTAGCTGCATTCCTATAGTACTTTTCAATTTTTGTTTTGGCGGGTGGCTTTTATGGGAGCGACGTCCTTAGACCTCCCAACCCCAGAGGGGAAAGCCAGCGCCAGAGCATCGTCCGTTAATCAGCAGGTGCACGCACTAGCACGGGAGGTTGACGTGGACCCCGAAGATTTTGGTGGGGCCTCTTACACCCAAGTATTAACAACTATTATTAGTATTTATTCAACTTATTATTTTTATAAACTCGTACCTTTGTATATATTGTATTGTATATTGTATTGTGGGACACTTTTCACACAGCGCCATCTAGCCCAAAGTAAACTAATATTAGCTTGTGTTATGGGATCTAGATAACTGATAAACATACTTATAGATAAATAATACATATTATAGATAAATAACACCCAGACACAGAATAAAGCATCGTGCTCATCACACAAAGTTTTATCCTGGGTGGGAATCGAACCCACGACCTCTTGCGTTGCTCACAGAGGCAGTCAAAACTAAGCATAAATGCATTACATTTTTACCTTTGTACCCATATTTCGCAAAATAAATAAATGAAATAACGAAAAAGTGAGACTGCCTCGTGGCTTTCTGCGCACTGCTGAATTAAGTGACCAGTTTTAAACAAACTCTTCAGCTTGACTACAGTGGATCTGGGGGCCGAGTCTGCTATTTCAATCGTGTGTTTAAATCGTCGCTCAATAGAAAGCCAACGGTAAATATTTGTCAGTTTTTCGTAGTCTACTATTATAATCGTATTCCAATAGACTTCTACCGGTCGGCCGATAGAATTCTGCTAGCACGTAGTGGCACGTAGTGGCCGCTGGTCAGTTGCATTTTTGATAGCCTACTAACATTTTGACAGCTAAAAACAGCGATTCTGGTTCTATTCTACGGCTTGTCATAGTAGATTCGGCCCCCTGGATGTTATATACGCTATATCTTGCAAGTGTCTTATCAAATAGTTTATTACAAAACCAACACTGTAAGTATGAAATAAGCCATCATTGACTTCCTGACCTATCTCTAAGAGTTCACGTACTTAGATAGTACAATACAATAACAGATCGTTATCGAACTAACTTGTAGCCGCGGCTTCTTTTTATTTCTGCCTTTTATTGACTGAGAGCCGACGATAGCCTTCATTTTAACTTGGTATGGGAAAAATTCTATTGATGTCCGACCGTCCGTCCGTCCATCCATTCAGTCTACGTCGCATTTTTGATCGGATTTGCATGCAACTAGGCATGGATTTTTTTTTAATAATTATTTAATGGCCTGGTTTCTAAGACCTTTTAGCCAAATCTTATTTTTGGAACGAAGTTCTTTATATCATATTTCTTCAATCTTATCTTCTAATTAGTCCTGTCCAGTCGATGTCGTGTCCTCAGGCTACGTCCTGGTCCTTGCCCTCAGTATAATGGTGATTCTTATACTAAGGTTGTCAGTGGACGTTTCGCGGCAAGAGAGAAAATAGCATTTTACTGCATATATATCATTGTCTTTCACTATAGCACGTTAACACAACTTTTATGTCCAAGAAACCACCACTCCCGCACATAAAACAAGATAAATGCACTAGTTTTAGAAAATAATATAAAGCAAGCGTCCGTACTTGTCACTCTTCCCGCCAAAATCACTTGGCATGGACAATCCTTGATGTGGCCAACAACTTTTAGCGAGAGGGTTTTTCGTTCGGGGGGGAATTGGTGGCAGGGGAGGGGAAATGGTCCCGTGTAGTGGTTTGCAAGAGCGCTCAAAACGAAAAAAATAAAAGGTGATTTTTTTTAGTTTAAATTGACAAAAAAAAATACTCCGAAGTCTACGGTTCACAGAACCACTAGTTGAAATGAAGTTTTGGAACAAAGTTCCTTAACACGGCTGAAAATACATGTTAGTGAATTTAGCAGATCATTGTCCAGCAGATCAAAAATAAATGTGAGTTCTATTCGCATGCAGCTAAGTTCTATAGTTCCTGATGTATAGTGCAGTGCGATTTAGTAGAAATCTTCACTTAATAAATGTCGTATGCTGTGTGTGTATCGAGCCTACTACAAGCTAACGAGTGAACACATGAATGAGCACAGTACCTATTATGTACTTTGACATGAGCAAGTGAGTGCGCAACTCTCTCTCTCTCTATCTATATCCCTGTCTCTTTTTATCATAAAACTTAACACTCGTATGTTTTTATTTAAACTCATCAAACTCACTCACTTTAAGAAACTGGGAAGACTTTTTTGTTCTGACGGGGCTTCCCCGACCGCACATTTTTTTTTATACATACGTATACTACCGCCTCACGTCAATGAAAAAATTTTATATACATACATATTGTCACAACTTTGTCCCCGAAGGGGTAGGCAGAAGCATACTATACGCCCACATTTCACAGTATATGCATTTTTGTCCCACGTAACAGGTGGTGAACCCATTGCCGTGTTGAAATGAACAGGCACAGGCTTTGGCGACCTGCTGTTGAAATTTTTCAAGCCGCCCATAAGGCCTTCAACTTGGCTTAACGACTACCATTTTACTGGCAACCGAGACCAACGACTTAACGGATCCTATGGGCACGATGGGCATGTCCACAACCCACATTGGCCTGTGACACCACACTTCAACAGTCTATTGAATGATGGGTGATTTGGATAGCACCAAAAATCGTCGACGATATGCCCTAACATTCCTTTTAATCTCACTAATGAAACGTTTAGGATACATACTGTAGTGGTACTAGTAGTATAAACTTGGAATTTGTGCATGTACTTACTAGCTTGTGTGCTTACTTGTGTAGCTCCTAAAGAAGTCGGAGGTTAGGTTTTATAGACCTATCCCATCATCCCGAACGGCATTTTTGGGTCACAAATGACTCCAGGCATGTCCCGCCACTTGACTTTAGAATGCTTCAAATATGTGTATTTTGTTATCCCCACTACTTTTTTGGAGAAGCTCGCAAATATAAATGCCGCAAAGTGGTCATCCATGCAAGGACCAGCAATAGCGAAAGTTGCTTAACGCAGTGATCGTTTACAGAACACTGAGTAAGCGGGCCTAAAATATTATAGCTTAATTTTGATAGACACAGATATGCCTAGATTGTACGTGAAATTTTTATGCATTAACACTGGGGTGTAAGAGGCTTCACTAAGATCTTCGGGGCCCTAGCGACCTCACATGCTAGCGGTGCACCTGCTGACCTAGAGCATGCGCGCACGAGCAGCTAAGTTGCACAGCGATTTATTTGTCTCTGTCGCCGTCTCTTTCCCGGGATTTGAAAGGCGCAACTTTGCTTTGCGCTTTCTCTCGCGCACGAGAGCGACAGATTGTAACAGTCAAAATAGTAGCAGAACCAAAAGTTACCCTCTCTCATTCTCGTGCGCGCACGTTTCAAATTGCGGGAAGAGACGGCGATAGCATAGATTAGAATACGCACAGGTGACAGAGACAAATAAATCGCCGTGCAACTTAGTTGCTAGTGCGCGCGGGCCCTAACGGAGCAATTGCATAATTATTATTTTACAATTGGTTTAAAATTGATTTCATTTACCCATCGCCAGTCAGTTCCATTCCCATCTGTGTATGTAAAAACAAACAAACATGTCTAAATTCATATTTATAACTAGGTGGCCTTATAAGCTTCGCCCGTGGCATACTTCAAACTTCCGTCGCACCCATTTAATCCCGTCGCTTATAAATTCTTCATTATTGCATACAAATTTGCACGATTTGTCAACATTTATGGCGTGATAATAAGTATATTATAGCCTATAGCCTTCCTCGATAAATAGGCTATCCAATACAAAAATATTGCTTCATGTCCGACCAGTATTTCCTGAGATTAGCGCGTTCAACCAAACAAACAAACTCTTTATAGTATTAGTGTAGATATTAATTAGTTTATGATGATACTTAGATAAGATGTCAACATAAATACACATCAATATCATAATAGCACAAGCTGCGTTCAGTAGAACGTGAATTGGCGCCATGTTGCCACGAATATTTATTTTGTTGGCGTTTGCCGCTTTCGGGGATTTATCACCGTAAGTAGAATGTGTTAGAATAAATATAAAAACCACCCACAGAGACAATCAATGTCGCTAGCGATCTACTAAAGACGACTTCCTCTATATCGTACTAATATTATAAAAGCGAAAGTTTATAAGTATGGACGTTTGTTACTCTTTCACGCAAAATCCACTGCATGGATTTTGATGAAACTTTACAATAATATAGCTTACACACCAGAGTAACACACAGGCTACTTTTTATCACGGGAACAAGTTCCTGTGGGAAACGGGAACGGGAAACCTTCAATACGCATGGGTAGCCGCGGGCGTCAACTAGTATTTCAGGAGGATTCGACAGGAGAGACTTCGCCTCCTTTACCTCCTTATGCGTGTTTTATCGCCTATACAACGGTCTGTACTCTAAGGAATTGTTTGACCTGATGCCCACGGCTACCTTCTATCATTGCACCGCTCGCCATAGACAGGGTGTTCACCCTCACACTGCGTCCGGAGCGCTCGCACACGGTAAAGTCTTTCTTTCGCGTACGCTTGGATTGTGGAATGAGCTCCCTGCCTGGGTTTTCCCAAACGTTTTCGGAATGGGGTTCGTCAAATGTGATGGAGGAGGAAAGGATAAGCTGGGCTGTTCACCGTCCTTACAGAATCAGGTCTAAGCCCTTAACACCCGGGACATGATTCGGGTTTTATCCCAACAAGCGGGATAAAACCCGAATCAACCCCCTAAAGAAGCAGGATAACAGAGCAACCCTTAGATGACGCAGCGGTGTGGTAGCCAAAGTCTACCGGGAGCACTGGAAAATGACAGGAACTAAGTGGTCAGTCAAAGTCAACATAAATAATAATTTCCACACGTTAAAAAAAGGCCCCTATTTTTACTTCAATAACTAACACAAGGTTTAACACCTAAACGCTAATCCTAAACATAGGGCCTAAACAGGGCATGGAACGCAATTTGATATAAAACCGTAGACATAGTATTCTCTGTCTACGTATAAAACTAAAACGTCACAATGCCGATTGCCGATCGATGACATGATTTATTGGGATATGAAACGCCGTTCCAAGAATTTGACAGCAATCTTTACCTAACTTGCCAAGTAATAAAATTTTTAATATATATGTAAAACTATATTGGTATTTGTGGCGCGTTATCGTCTTCTGCTATAATTGAATCAACCAATAAGCACTTGTGTCATTATACATACATACATACATTATCCCCGAAGGGGTAGGCAGAGGCATACTAGACGCCTACATTTCACCGTATGCATTTTTGTCCCACTAAACAGGTGGTGAGCCCATTGCCGTGTTGAAATGGACAGGCGAAGGCTGTGGCGACCTGCTGTTGAAATTTTTCAAGCCGCTTATAAGGCCTTCAACTAGGCTTAACGACTGCCATTTTACTGGCAACCGGGATCAACGGCTTACTTAACGTGCCTTTCGAAGCACAAGCACGGAAACGCTCGCAAATGTACACAAAGTGGTACCCATCTAAGGACCACCTATAGCGAATGTTGCTTAACGCAGTGATCGTTTACAGAACACTAAATAAGTAGGGCCACAAGCGCTTTTGTGTCATTATACCTATCTATTTTTCGTTAAGCTGTTTGTCCTGGTTGCCATTAACACGGCAGTTCCTTAGTCATATTGAAAACCTTATTGGCCTTGAAAAATTCAATTGAACACGTCAATGTGCTCATTACCTACTTGTTACGTGGGACAAAAATGCATACGGTGAAATGAGGGCGTATGCCTCTGTCTACCTCTTCAGAAATAAAGGCTTGACAATATGTATGTGTTTATTAAAATCTTGAACAGTTTGCTACAATAGCCATTACATGTGCATGTTCATTCCAACTCGGTAATGGGTATATAACTTTTTATATACAGCGCCACCTAGACAGTAAGCTGATATAAGCTTGTGGTATGGGATCAATGTGATCTCGACAGACATGATATAAATACATATATATTACTAGCTGACCCCCGCGGCTTCGCTCGTGACATCTTTTAATCCCCGCCGCATTCAATTAATCCCGTCGCACATTACTTTTATAAAAAATATGATTATTTATCCGATATGTTGACATTTATAATCTTGTAAACTTATTCTCATACTGCTCCGCTCTCCAACACTAAAAGAATTTTAAATTTGGCCCAGTAGTTCCTGACATAAGCGCGTTCAACCAAACCAACAAACATACAAACAAACTCTTCGGCTTTGCAATTAGTACAGATAGGACCAGAAAAAAAAATCATTTGTGGATCACACAAATATTTATTCCGACCCGGGCCCTCAGCGTCGCAGTTGCATACTCTACCACTACGCCACTGAGTCAGTAAATATAATATACCTCTGCCTACTCCTTCAGGAATAAAGGCGTCACTATATAGGGTCATTTGTAAAACACCTGCAACCTGCTAGGACTAGGTAGCTAACATCATAAAAACATATTCTTTGAATTTTTTTTCGTATTTTAAAATATTTTTATGAATTTTTTGAAAAACCGCAATTGAAGCACACTTCCATCGTTCATCAAAGTATGCAGCACGTAACAAAAAAGAGACACAGAAGTCCTTTTAAGCGAATCCAAGAGCGAAAACCTATGACGAAGCTCGAAGTTTCAATGTACGATAGTACTCGCTGTGTAACGAATTGCCAAAAGTAGTAGAACAAACGTTGTTGATTATGACCTTGGGTATCTAATCCTAGCAGGATGCTGGTGTTTTACAAATGACCTTGTATATATGTATGTATAATTGGATTGACCTAAGCTGCTCTTTCGTTCATAATTACGGCAATCTAAATTCCAAGTGCAGGCAACACCCACACTTTCCTTAAATGTCAAAAGATAAATGTTTCAGCATTTAATCGTGAAAGATTGTGAACGTTGAATTTTAAATATATTTCAGCCTAATGTTGTATCTATGTATTAGAACCTATTTGTGATAACAGCTATTGATAAGATTGTGAAGGTATTAATTTACGCAGTTATATAATTCCACGTAGGGTTGAAGTGATTTTAAAATATTACAACAAGAAACTTCGCTTTTCGTTGTTTTCATATTTAATTTCTGTTCAATGTTATATGGACCTATAAATAATATATAGTGTTTCACTCTCGTAAAAGCGGTCATAGCTATTTTTGTAGAAGACTCTGTGAGCTAATTTACAATACTATTGTTTTATTTTTAATTTAATTGGAATTGTTTGTAATCTATTAATAGATAATACTTCACCCTGTATCCTGAAGGGGTAGTCATAGGGGACAGAATGCCAGGCTTTTTTTTTTTGCTTCCTGCAGTTTCACTAATTGCTTCATACGTGCATGTATGGGTGTCTGAGTACTTTTGACTATAAGGTTTTTGAGCTATCAACTTGTGTGGAACGTTACTCCGCAAAGTTTCTTTCAAAGTTATTGCATCTCCACAGTATTCAATTTACTTTTATGAATCTTCTGACGTACCTATTTTACTGCCGAAAAATGAAGCACAAATAAAATGAAATGCTTTTAATTAGAATAATAAAAACCACTCATATACTAAATAATAAAAGTCACTGTGAACAGTATCAAATAGAACTAATTGGGATTTTTTTAATCTATTTTATTTAAATGTGTTTTACATTTCTGCAGCACAATGCCAGTATATGATACCATCATTGTCGGGATGGGAGCTGCAGGCTGCACAGCGGCCTCTGTGCTCTGCAAGGCTGGCCGGAGAGTACTAGCCCTGGAAGCTCAGAACAGAGTGGGCGGGCGAGTTCACACTGTACCTTTCGGCGAAGGTGTGGTGGAAATGGGTGCTGAATGGTAAGTAAAATGTTGTTAATTTTGACCTGATGGTAAACAGAGAGGATGTAAGGGGCCCCAATAAGACCTAGTGACCTCACCTGCTGACTAATGGATGAGGCAATGAAGCTAGCCCGTTACGGTCGGATGGCAGTCGCTCCAAATAATGCCAAAATAATAATAAATAGCATAATCAAGTTGTGCAAACATCTATAGGCTACGGTAACCACACCATATTCCTTTAGGGGCCGAGTCTACTATTGACAAGCGGTAGAATAGAACCAGAATCGCTGGTTTTAGCTGTCAAAATGTCATTAGACTATAAAAAATGCATCTGACTAGCAGCCACTGGCGCGGTACGTGTTAGTAGAATTCTATTGGCCGACCGATAGAAGTCTATTGGAGTACGATTGTAATAGTAGACTACGAAAAACTGTCAAAAATGTAGATTGCAATAGAAGACTCGGCCCCCTAGTCTGAGATATGTTTGTCTGTCGCCTCATAAGTCAAAAAGTGTTGTGGTGCTAGAATCTTGTAGAATGGAATCATAAAATGTGATATGTAGACAGCCTCGGGGCCATAAGTGGTAGTGTATTTAACTCTTGTGCTGAGGTCAGGCAAGCATATGGCCTACCAGCGGGCAGAGTCTACTATTGACAAGCCATAGAATAGAATCAGAATCACTGTTTTTAGCAGTCAATATGTTAGTAGACTTATCAAAAATGTCACTGACTAGGGGCCTCTGGCGCGGTACGTGTTAGTAGAATTCTATCGGCCGACCGAGTCTATTGGAGTATAATTGTAATAGTAGACTACGAAAAGCTGTTAAAATTGTACCGATGGCTTTCTATTGAGCGACGATTTCTATTCTATTTCAACACAATTGTAATAACAGACTCTGCCCCCGCATGAAAACTATATGCACTGGTTTGTGTGTGGCTACTGTTGAAATTTTTCATGCTGCCATGAGTCCTAAAGTTTTCAGTTTTCGCATAACTGTCATACCATGTTCATGTGCATACTTTTCTACCACAAATAACAAGTATGGGTGATTCAAACAATTACACATATAAGGTTAACTTAACAATATTTTCTAACTATCTCGAGGTATAATGTTTAATTTATAAATGGTCCCAACATCATGTTGGTCCTTCGAGCCGGATGGGTAATGAGTTGAAATGACTTTCAAAGCGTGGAAACTCTCGTAAATGCCACAAACGGGCACTTATATCATAACAGGACTGTTCATGGCATAAGATCAGCCTCAGATCTTTCAAGTCAGGGTCAGTGCGAGCGGCAAGTTGAGGGGGCGGCAAATTCAAGCTCAACAAATGTATGGTCAAAGATGACTGATGAGTTGTAGGGTAAGACTACCACTTAACAAACAATATTCTCGTTGTTGCTGATATCTATAAAGGAGTGCAAGCCAAGGTAAGATGCTTAATCCAGTGATCGTTTATAGAACACTGAGCTAGCGCTTCAATTGATTATTTGCCATTATTTGCTTAAGGGCGACATATGCGACTTTAAGCATCGGCGATCTGCGATTGTGCGACTGTATTAATGCTGCATTGCATGTTTCTACGTCCGATCTTTGCATCTTAAGGGTTATTACTAACCGAAAAAGGTTTTACTCACGTGCCATTATCGGGATAGCCTGACTAGTAGTCAAGAGAAGCGTCAAGCCACGTCGGAAGCTCCGCTAGTACTACAGCTACATCTTAAGGGTTTTCCTAATATCTTCCAAATTTGATTTGGCACAAGGGGTCCTTTTTTATTTGGTTGCTAGGAGCAGCTATCGATAGGCTTTTAATTTTGGGAGCGACTATCTCAGACCTAACTCCGTAAGGGCGCCTGCTGCCTCGTCCGTTGTCAACTGGTGCACCGCTAGCAAGTGAGGTCGCTTAGGCCCCGGAGTTATTGAAATAAAATACCCTTACACCCACAGCGTCCGATCGCAGCACTAAAATTGCGCATTTTAGAGAGTCTATCAATGCTTCATCACGAGTTTGCTATTCCCTGCGTACGCGGTATCGGGATCGCGTTTAAGTACACCGCAGATTGGCTACTCTTAGCTTCGGCTATCGGTGATTTAGAAGCGTTTTATAAAACTAAATGCCGAAATCGAGCGCTCCTCACCGCATAGTTAAAATCTTCGGCGGTCGAGCTCCTTAAGCACTCTGCTACTGCTCTACTCGACTGCTACGATGCTAATTGGTGTTCTGCATATGCAGAGATGGCGACAGGCATATGAATAGCGATTCGATCGCCGCGTTTAAGCGTTTTTAAGTGTGCGGTCGGTGCAGAACGCTTGAAAACTCCATTTAGCTTTTACAAAATCCACTAAATCGCCGGTCATTGATACTTATAGTAGCTAGTTTACTATGTCCCTAAGCAAGAGCCTCTTACAATCGCCGAATACAGTGCTAAGTACTTCGGGAATCCAGGTACGCTTCGAGAAACCAGCATTGTGAATAGTTTGCTTGCGTTCTGCGACAACTTAGGGTGGATTTAATAAAATACCCACCCTAACGCAAAAAGCGCGCCTAAACGTGGAGTTGCGGAAAACAGTCCGCCATACCATACCATATGAGTCTCTTATATTGTCCAGGATCCACGGTGAACGCGATAGTCGTGTTTGCGAGCTTGCAGCACAAAACAACATCACATTAATACCTCAAGATGTCTCCTTTCAAGTGTTCAGGTAACATATCCACCGTCGTCATCTTCGCACTAAGCACCTGTTTTCTTAAATATTGCCACTCTGAAACCTGAAATTATTTGTCATTCACGTCTTTATCTCCAAAGGGTGGCAAAGATACAATACTTCCATATTTTACCCCTTCTAGACCGTAATTTTGAATTCCCAAGACTTTACGTTAAAAGTTTTTAAGCATAAGGCCTTCAACTTGGCTTAACGACTGCCATGTTACTGGCAACCTGGACCAACGGCTCAAGCCTTTCGAAGCAGGGAATCGCTCGTGAATGCAAATCGGTCACCCGTTTAAGAACCAGCGATAGCGAAAGATGCTTACCGCATTGATTGTTTACAGATCACGAGCGCTTGAAATTTCATTCAATACTAGCTGTGCCTCCAGCTTCATCCTTGACACGCTTCGGATAAATTCGGGAAAATTGACAAGTGCGGACGCTTGCTGTATATTATTTTCTAAAACTATGCGCATTTATTTTGTTTTATGTGCTCCCGCACATAAAACAAAATAAATGCGCATAGTTGCGTAGTGGTGGTTTCTTGGACATAAAAGTTGTGTTAACGTGCTATAGTGAAAGACAATGATACGTATGCAGTGAAATGCTATTTTCTATCTTGCCGCGTAAAATCCACTGAAAACCTCAGTATAACAACCACCATTATACTGAGGTGAGACTGACCTTGACTTAAGACTAGACTCGACTAAGACGTAGAGGACGATATTTTAGATAATAAGTAATAAGATTGAAGAAATATGAATAAAGATATGGCTAAAAGATCTTAGTAATCAGGCCATAAAATAATTACACGTTTCCAACCTTTTTGCACTCTACACCTCTGACTATAACCCATGCTCCTTAATTAGTTAGAAGTCGACTTGATATGTTGACATTTCAATATATTCTGTATCCAGATCGGATGGCACGAACGCTGACAGTGAGCTCGTGAATGAACTGATGAACTATACCTTGGACTTAATCGATCAGCCTCCAAAGGATCCCGAACCTTTAGGACAGTATCTCACAAGGAGGTGAGTTTTAGTCTTATTATGTTAGTTAATTTATACTGTTGATTGATGGCACTTGGTGGAACTTGCTACACATTTTCAATAATAACACTTGTACTATTCCACAACATTTACAACTCAATGGCACACAATATGACAACTAGACAATAGATCCAGTTGTCATATTGTGTGCCTTTGAGAATGCCGCGAGGCGAAACCGGTAAGGTTTATCAAGTAAATGTTGAGGAATAGTACAAGTGTTATTATTGAAAAAAAAAAAAATTATGTTAGATTGTAGGGGATATAGTAATGTTCCAAATTATACTGCCTTTGACAAGGAAAGTATTGGAAAGAGACATCAGTACATTGAATTTATAAATAATAGCTTCCGCCCGCAGCTTCGCCCGCGTGGATTTCGGTAACTGTGATCCTTCTTTCGCCTAGTTTATTTAGCATAAGATTTTTTGCGACCTCTTCAACAATAATCGTTATATTTCAGTCAATTTACATAAAACCATCATGAATTATACACCTAAACCTTAATCATACTATTTATTGGGGCAAAACGTACAAAAATTATTTCACTTCGCAACGGGCCGAAACGTCCAATTTTAATCATTCAAAGACCAAATATTATCTAAATAAACTGTACTTAGTGATGAAATAATTTATTTTGATAAGGATTAATAGTATGAGTAAAATAAACGCGTTTAAATATAGTCCAAAAAATATTCAAGATTTTTAAATAAAAAAATGGATGTTGTGCCTCACTCGACATAGATAGGTATAGTGTGTCGCGGACTTTTTTGTAGACATTTATAAGATCTACAATTAATTAGAACATTTTATGGATATATCTTTTTTGTTTAGGCAGCGTACGCAAAATATGTAACATTTCTGGTTGATTTTTTACACCTGGTGTCCGAAAAACACAAATATCTTACTGAACCCTATTTTTTTCCAAAATAAAATATAGACTATGTTACTCGTGAATAATGCAGCTTTCAAATGGTGAAAGAATTTAAAAAATGGGTCCAGTAGTTTTTGTGCATATTCATTACAAACAAACAAACATACAAACTAAGTTTTCCTCTTTATGATATTAGTGTAGAAAATGCACTCCGGGAGTGCAGACAGAATTAAAATAGTTATTTGTTCAACAAGTGAGCAAAAGTATTTTTTACACAGCGTGCTGATGTTAAATCACGAACCACAGAAGTAGTCTTAAATTGAATCACGAGCATAGCAAGTGATTCGCTATTAGACTACTGAGCGCAGTGAGGGATTTAAAAGGCACGATTTTAAAAAAAAAATTTAAAAAAAATCGTGTGTAACATACAAGTTTTCACCTCTCCAGCGAGAATACTGTTACCTGAAATTAATCACGATTAATCATAAACACAAGTCGAATAATCGAAACCATCTTGATTTTTTAAATTCCCGCTTTGTCTACAGAGTATACAGATTATTTAGAGCTGTGGTCCGAAATTACAATGCATGTCAATTTTTGAAAACGCAATTTTAATGATTTTTTTTTGTAACGCGACATTATTGTTAACTGAATTATATACTTATTATTATTTTTCAATGAAAACATAAATTAATATAGATACACCTCTAAACTAAAATAATTTAATTACATAATTGTACAATTATGTAATTAAATTAGGCCAGTTGTTTTGAGTTTCGGACCGCGCTATTGCTTATTTCAAATTTATTTAAAAAGTTACTTTGCCTCACGCACGCATCAGTAAATTGCCCTTTTGCTGCTGGAGAGGTGAAAACTAAATTTATTAATAATTTAATAGTCTAGACGCGTTCGTGGTTTTTTACTTCAAAAATCGAATGGGATCGAAAAAAATATTATTTTGAAACCCAATTAGTTGAAGAAAAAGTTAGTTAGTCGGCAGGTGCACCACTCGCAAGTGTGGCTGGCTTGAACCTCGAAGATGTACGTAGTGCCCTATCGCACCCAAAAACTGCTTTAAAATGCGTTAAACAATTGCAATCTATCCAAATTTATCCAGATCTATCCACATTTTTACTGTTATGGGTATCTTACTTACTGCCTCGGTGGCGCAATGCGACTGCAGCGCTGAGGTCCCGGGTTCGAATCCCGGATCGTAACAAATATTTGATTCTTACGTATAATATGTACGTGTTAAGAAATACTGTCTATGAGAGAAAGAACAGTATACAGTGATATACTATACGTAACTCTCTCGTTCTAACTCCAAACTTTTTTTTTATTAAAGTTAGGTACCTTTTTTTAACCGTGTGGAAATCTTCATGGACTTTACCTTGCTTTTGACGTGGTGGGCATGTCGGACTCTTACCGACTAAAACCACACGGTGCTCCTATGCCTTATTTCAGGACGCCCGGGTGTGCCCTAGAGAGGATGTCCCCAGGGGAAAAGGTTAGGTACCTGTAAGAGATTGCTCTTTAGCAATAAGGCCGCCTTTTGAACGTTTATAAAACTGTAATCTCTTTGTATGACTGATAGTTTTCACAGCCTCGGTGGCGCAGTGGTAGTTTATGCAACTGCAGCGCTGAGGTCCCGGGTTCGATTCGCGGGTCGGAACTAATATTTGTGTTATCCACAAATGTTGGTTTCGAAGTTTGTTTCCTATGTATTTAGAAATATATAAGTATGTATATCAGATTTCTAGATCCCATAGTACAAGCTTATAGCTTAGTTTTGGCTAGATGGCGCTGTGTAAAAGTGTCCTACAATATTATTATTATATTATCAGTAGTTTAATCTATTCTTTCGCCCCGCCCGATCTCACTTTTTGTAACGAATTCACCAGCCTATTCCCAAGTCAGGCGCGCATAAAGAAGTAATATTAAAAAAAACTAATATCATTCTTCAGATTAATGGAATACATTACAACCAATCGCCCAGAGCTATTAAGCGACACAGACTTCATACAACAGCTCCTGCATTTCTTGGATCTGGTGATAAACAATTATGAAGCTACCAACTCTTGGAATGATCTAACTACCCACACGAAATATGAGGACTTGGAAGGCAACCTCCATTTGAGTTGGCATCGTTACGGATATAAAACACTATTTGAAATATTACTGGTGAGTTGATTAGGTCACATAATGTCAGTTTTACAAGAGATAATAGTTACAAATGTTAAAATTACAATATGAAAGGGTCTCGAGTCTCGAGCTACTAAGTATTTATTTTTACTTATTTTGAGATTTTCTTCTTCAAATGTAAGGAGGAAATCTGAAAATAAGAAGATTGCTCAAAAACGGAAAAGTACTCGTAAACGTGCATGTATGAAGCGATTAATAAATCTACAGAAAGCGAAAGAAGTATGCATGAATTGCGATGCCGGGCGATCTATCCTCTCTGACTACCCCGTCAGGGATACAGCGTCAAGATAGTTGTTGTTTTGTCCCCTCCTCTTCGCCATTAGTGAGCAGGTGAGCTTAGGCCCCAAAGATTTCGGTAGGGCAAAATTAAACAACACACAAATATTTTTAGAGTTGACGTGGACAAAAATATGTACAGCGAGAGGAAATCAGTACTTAATTATGGAATTAAAAGGATCCGTATAATTTTTATAGAAGGAATCATGGCAGAGTTATAAATTGCCAATTCCAAAGTTAAAAATTGCTTTACGATAATTGGTTTCATACATGCACGTCTGGGTATCCGAGTACTTTTGACCATATCGTTTTTGAGCAATCTGCTCGCGTGGTCTTCATATGTAAGTCTCTGTCTACCCTGAATCCTCCTACCCTCTACTTTCACACAATATATAAATATATATAGTTTGAATAGTTATGTTGTATCAAAGTTACAAAACGACATCTATACAATTAAATAAAATTTAAGTGTTTGTTTGTAATTAACAGCTTTTTAATATTGGAATATATTGTGGGACACTTCCCGTCGCACCTATTTAATCCCGTCGCTTATAAATTCTACAATGATGCATAAAAATTTGCCCGATTTGTCGACATTTATGACTCCTGCTCTGCTCCCCAGTGTAGTAGCGTAATGATATTTAGCCTATTGCCTTCCTCGATAAGTGGGCTATCTAACACAATCTTTTTTCAATCCGACCAGTAGTTCGTGAGATTAGCGCGTTCAACCAAATAAACAAACAAACTCTTCAGCTTTATAATATTAGTATAGATTTAGTCCTGTCCAGTTCTTTGTCGATGTCAAGTCCAGTCATAGGTCCTGTGTCCTTGCCCCATTAACGTGGTAGAGCGTTAATAAGGCTTTCAGTGGAATTTGCACGATACGTTGTAAAATAACTTTTCACTGCAATATATCACTATCTTGCACTATAGCACGTTTACACAACTTTTATGTCTAAGTAACTACCATTTTTACACATAAAACAAGGTTAATGCACTAGTATTGTAATAATATACAGCAAGTGGCCGCCATTTATCAAGATCCCGCGCAAATCCGTCCGCTGTTCTTAATGACTTGACTTTTTTTACAGAACACGTACAAAGGCGGACCGGGGTATCCAACCTTAAACATTCAATATGAGAAGGTGGTCACTCGGATCACGTACCCTCAGGACCCGGCCGAGGATGTGGAGGTGACGTGCAAGGACGGTTCCTCCTACAAGGCCAGGAATGTCATAGTTACTGTTTCGCTCGGCGTCCTGAAAGAAAGGTAGGCGATGTATTTCAGAAATAATTCCCAATAGTTCTACGATGAACGAGAAAAACGTCTAACGAACTAGTAAGACATATTAAATAACACCACTCGTACTGTTCCACAACATTTACTTTGTAATATATGCCATATTATGCCAATCTTCAAGAGTGCAGCGGTGTACCGCAGGGGTCACATTTGGGCCCCTACTGATTGTGACTTGTTACAAAATGATCTTAGGATTATTTCGAACTGGTGTAAGACAAATCATATGATTCTGAACATCAGTAAATGCTTTAGCATAACGTTCACCAACAAGCGTGATCCTATCGTTTATGAATACACAATTGGTGGTCAGGTTCTGAAGAAGTCTGGTGCGGCAATGGATTTGGGTATCTTGTTTGACAACAGACTGTCGTTTAGAGCACACTATGAACGCCTATCAGAAAAAGGCCATCAACTCCTTGGGTTTGTTCTTAGATCCACGATAGCATTCAGGAACCCTCAGACACTACTGTTTCTATTTTTTGCACTTGTTAGGGGAACTTTGGAATATGGCAGCTCAATTTGGTCACCGTACTACAAGGTGCACATAGATAGAATCGAAAGGATTCAGAGAAGGTGTTTGCGTATTATGAGCTATCGTCAACAATTAGGTCGCAACAATCGCAGTCTTAGTTACGAGAATAGGCTTACCAGATTTAACGTACAGAAGTTGGAGACCCGTCGAGAGTACATCGACTCCCTTTATCTATATAAAATAGTTCATTATAAACTTGATACTCCTTATTTGCTCTCTCAAGTGATTTTTAACACAAGCGCGCGAAGGTCAAATCAGACGAGTCTTTTTGCACTACATATACATATCATACTTTCCTATTGTTAGGATGGCTCGGCAGTATAATGATTTATCTAAAAATGATGCTTCTCTTGATATATTTACTCCTAAGATAGCAGCATACATTGAACAGCTCAAAGGTGTCCTTTATTCCACGCCCAGTAGTTAGAATTATTAGTTACATTTTCATTTAACATTTTTATATTATTATTATTATAGAATAAAAATAAGTAATTATCACGTGAATCCCCAAGGCAGTGTTGCCATTTTGCTCTCGTTTTTATTTATGTAGGTTTATTACGAAGTTCTCAAAGAACACAAATGTTTGGATTACGATTCAGATCTGCACCATGTGATTTCATATTGTGTATTGTAATAGTTGTAATCTGTATTGTGTTTAATAAAATAAAATAAAAATATATAAGTGAAAGAAGCAGTTCGAATGAAGAAGAAAGCATGGCTAGACTACTTAGCCTCGCGGAATGATTTTAATATGAAAGAGAGATACAAGCTGCAGAAAGTTAACAAGAAGGCACTGATAGAAGAAGCTCGTGAAAGGTGCAGAATGAAAGCGGATGAAAGGTTGTCGTCCAATTTCCGGGATAATGCCAAGCTCTTCTGGAAAGAGGTAGGCAAGACCCGGAGTGCAGTATGAATAAAGTGCTTAGTGTTAACAATGACGTCCTAACAGACCAAACTGACGTCCTGCAGAGATGGAGTGAATATTATGGAAAGATGTATGCAAGAAAAGACAGAGATGCCACATTGGGAAGTGGAGCTCACTTCGATGCTCCGGATCCCGATGTCATTGAAGTCATTAGTATGAAAGAAATAGAACAAGCGATAAGAAGTATGAAATGTGGTAAGGCTGCGGGAAAAGACAGAGTTACTGCTGAGATGATCAAGTACGGTGGGTTGCGTGTCTGGGACACACTATGTCTGTTATGCAACTTGTGCTGGCGGACGGGTGAGGTCCCGGATGACTGGCGAGTAGCAGTTGTAGTACCTGTTTACAAAGGGAAAGGCTCGCGCCTAAACTGCTCCAGCTACAGGGCGATCAGCTTGGTCAGCTTAGCTAGTAAGGTGTATGCAAAGGTTATAACGGCACGAATACAAGAAAAGTCTGAAAGGTATTTATGGGAGGCTCAATGCGGATTCCGACGTGGAAGAGGTTGCATGGATCAAGTGTTTTCTCTCCGCATGATCGCGGAAAAGTTTCTGGCTGTTAGCCAGAAGGTTTCTGCGCTTTTGTGGATCTAGAGAAAGCATTTGATAACGTTGTGAGAGAAACGCTGAAGGACTTGCTGCCCGGATATGGTGTGGACGGCTCGCTACTGCGGGCAATACAGTCGCTTTATAGGGACTGTAAGGCTTGCGTGCGAGTAGGGGGGGATGTGTCACCTCTTTTTGCTGTCTGTACAGGCGTCAAACAGGGTTGTGTCATGTCCGCCTGGCTGTTCATAGTGTATCTGGACAGTTGCCTGCAGAAGTTGAAAGATTGTGATATGGGTGTGAATTTGGGTGACTTTTCAGTAAACTGTCTGCTGTACGCTGATGATGCGGTCCTCATGGCCTCATCAGAAGCCGACCTTCAGGCATTAGTCACTAATATGAAAGAGGAGTGTGAAAGTAAGGGTCTTCGCTTGAATGCAAGTAAGACTAAGGTTCTAGTATTTGAAAGAGATGACGTAAGAACTAAATGCGAGATTAGGGTAAACCAGGAACGTCTAGAGCAAGTGAATAAAATTGTGTATTTAGGAAGTATGTTTAGCGCGGATGGAAGATGTGATTCGGATGTAGAACGGCGAGTAGCTGCCGGAAACAAAGTTAACGGTGCTTTGTCCCAGTTAGTAAATCGACAAAGCATCGTAAAAGAAGCACGAATGGCGATTCATAACGCACAGTGCTAGTGCCAACTTTGCTTTACGGTAGTGAAACCTGGGTATGTCAGCAGATGCACCGAATACGTAACGAAGTGATACGCAATATGGCAGGTTTGAATGAAAGTGTCAGCGTTAAGCTGGAAAAGGGCGTGCTCCGTTGGTTTGGACACGTCCAACGAATGAGTGAGGTACGATTGACGAAGAATATATTTTGGTTAAAAAGTAGAGGGTAGAAGGAGTCAGGGTAGGCCGAGACTTACATATGAAGACCACGTGAGCAGATTGCTCAAAAACGGAAAGGTCAAAAGTACTCGGATACCCAGACGTGCGTATGAAGCGATTGATGAATCTCAAAGAAGCGAAAGAAGTATGCATGGATCGCGAAGCCCGGCGATCTGTCCTCTCTGACTACCCCGTCAGGGATACAGCGTGAAGATAGTTAGTTAGTTAGTTAAATAAAAATAAAATAAACCTGACCGGTACCGCCTCACGGCATTCTCAAAAGTACACATACTTACTAGGTCCAGTCGTCAAATTGTGTACCTTTGAGAATGCCGTAAGGCGAAACTGGTCAGGTTTACAAAGTAAATGTTGTTGAACAGTAAAAATGGTGTTATTTAATATGTGTAGCAAGTTCCACCAACTAGTAAGAAGTTTTTCTTGTTCTAATCTTTGACTATTGTCGTTTTATTAGGCTGAGAAGTACTCGTATAATGTCTTACATGCATAATACAAGAATACACAAACCTAAATTTCTAAAGACGTAAAGTAAATATCACTGTTTCACTAATTGTATTTCATGCCACGTAATAGATGGTGAGCTTATTGCCGTGTTGAAAATAATAAAATTACCACTTTATTGTAATAGAACTAGAGAAAACAATTATCACTACTTCTATCGTAGAACTAATCAGTAGCTACCGTCATCTAGCATAATTTTAATAATACATTTTTGGCAACTATGAAATGGGAACAACAGGAATGAAAGAGATAGTGTACATTTTCAATATATGAAAAAAGGACAAAGTTATTGCGTAGCTGTATACATTTCTCGTCTTTCACATTAAACGGGTAGGTAATGCAAAAAGATGTTTTAAATGGTTAATGGGCATACATTTGTATTAAAATAGTTTAGTTTCCATGTTGGGCAAATATTGTAAAATTTTGGGCATACTGTTTAAAATAACTTCGTTAGGTAGACCTAGGGCAACATTTTTATAATAAAAGTTGTTTTTGCTGCTGAGCAATGCTTACAGAAAACACGTCTAAATATACCACACATACTCGTATGTGTTTTGATTACATTCGGGCACGCGGTTCGTTCGGTTCGTTTCAGTTTCGTTATATCGTATACTTTTTTTTTCTTTCGTTTTTTTTATTTATTTTTTTTATTGACCTCTTTTAGCCGCCAAACTTTATTCAGCCCGCCGCTCCCCGCTCACAAAGTTGACATGATTAATCAAATATCAATAGGTTACGCGGGCAAAATTGTTCTAAAATTTGACCAAATTTGGTGGAACACTAGCATAGCCTCAAATGAATTCTTTTGGACTTTAGAGGATAGAAATCAAATACCACGCGAAGATACCTGGATGATGAAGATTGAGGGTGTTGGACTTACTATGGGATTGGACACAACTGTTAGTTTATGGACTACGGGTGAAACTACAAAATTGGTTAGTTTTTAGGATAATTCGTGCATGAAATGGCACTTGATTAAAATAATAATAATATTGCTTTAAACACATTAATGAAATTAAATAACAATCATATAAGTCACATATATTCATATTATAATTATCATTAATCACATCAAAATTATCATTCATATTATAAGTTAATAGTATGTGTGTATCAATCACGCCTTATCCCCTAAGAGGGTGGCAAAGGCATATTATACGCCCACTTTTCACCGTGCATTTACCTATCTCACGTAATAGGTGGTGAGCCCATAATAATAAGTAAAATAAATTAAAATTATAAAAAAGAATTATAACAATAAAAATATACACAAGACTATAGAGGCTTTCTATGTACATTTAAGAATAAAATAAAACAGTCGCTTTACACTGCAATATACCACTTTTTTTAAATCTTATGCACTTTTTCAAGAGCGTTTATCAATACTCAATCGACGCTTGAGACTTGATTTTATAAGGCAAAATCTAGCCTCTAGCGTTGATTCAGCATTGAGAACCGTTCTGGAATACGGACCTAAGATTCCGCCTTTTTTATAGTTATTTATGCAACTGTTGTGTAATAAAGGGTATTAAAACACGAATGTGGGTTTATTGGTGGTGGTTTCATTGAAAATAGTATCACATGAATGTTTTAATAACTAATTAGCAACAGTTGCATTCAATTATCTACATCCTTAATATGATTACAAAATTAAAATATCGAATAAAAATGGCGAGAATTCGAATAACCTATTTTTTTTACGGCGCGTGGCGTTCGGTTACTGAAAAGCGCTTGAATAACAATGTTCTTTTTTTTAAATTCATACAGATACCACGCATAGAGCAGTAAGAATGTGGCTGTCTGTTGAGTAAACCCTTTGTGCATGGGCGTACCCAGGATCTGGGCCGGGGGTGGGGGGGGGGGACTCAATTTTTTTTAAAAGCTACCTGTTTTTAACCGCTGACGCAAAAGACGGGTGTTGTAAATTTTACGTAGATTTTGGTGTGTGAGGACGTCTGTCTGTCGGCATCATAGCTCTTAAACGGACTGACCGATTACTCTCTCTTTTTTTGGTGGTGGTTCTTAGCTATTAATGGTTAAAATCATTTCATTTATTTTGCGAAATATGGGTACAGGGGTTGTTACAAGAAAATAAGTTACACCATACTTGACTTTACAGGCATGCAAAAAAAAAAGAAGTTAGAGTAATTAAAATTGAAGATAACTATTCCAAATAAATCCATATAAAATACATCAAAATATTAAGCTCAATGAGAAAATAAAAAAAAAAATCGCCAAATTACATAAAATCATTCACAAAATAGATTATCATATCACCACATCCCAATCAAATGTTTTTACAATTTATTTATTAAATTCGAATTGTCAGATAGGTATTATAAATAAAACTATACAAAATAAATCAAAATATCAAACTCAATGTCAACATGGAAAAAAGAAAATGTCAAAATTAAAATCATTTACAATTTTGATTATCATGATTGTCAGTTTGATTGTTAAATTCATTGTCAGATAGGTATTCGTCAACCGAATAGTAAGCTTTCTCCATTAACAGTTGTTTTACACTTGTCTTAAAGCTATTGAAATTAGATTTGGCCAAAATAAATGTAGGAAGATTGTTATAAATCCTAGGTAACATACATAATATACCATTATTTACAAATGTTGTTTTATTTCCTGGTAGCCGTATCTTTAATTTGTGTCTTATGCTATTTAATTTATCATATAATTCAATATGTTTTCTGGCAAATAGTACTACTTCCAGAATATAGATGCATGGAAGTGTGAGCATTTTAAAATTAATAAAATAGGATCTACAGCTGTCAGTCTGTTTTAATTTAAAAATTGCCCGTACGCATTTTTTTTGTGCTATGAATGTTACGTTTTTGTCTGTTGCATTGCCCCAGAACATGATTCCGTACCTTAATAGGGATGCGACGTGACCATGGTAAGCCGTTAATACGGTCGATGTATTGGACGTTTTAGATAACATATAGAGCGCATACGAGAACTGATGAAGCTTACCACATAGCAACTCTATATGAGAAGACCAGTGCAAACCAGAATCCAAAGTTAAACCGAGAAACTTTGTAACATCAGTTTGTTCAATTTCGTGGCCCCAATATTTGATTTGCATGTCAGCCAATCTGTTTATTCTGTTTCTAAATGTCATAATCTTCGTTTTGTTCGTTTGTCAAAATCGGGTCTGCACTGTAAGAGTATCGGCTATTTTTCAAAATTATGTAAGTCATTTTTTGCGTATGATTACTCGGTTAAGAACTTAACACGATCCAGTATAATAAAAAAAAAACAAAAAAGTCTTTAAATCGTTAAATGACAATTAATTGATAACTTCGCCCCGATGCTGCAACCAGAATGGTCTCCAGAGAACCCGACTCTTCGAAAACTCACAGCAGACATGTCGTGTTTGGGTTCAATAGTACGTTTTAAGGGTTGTTTCTTAAAGTACAAGTATATTTTGGCTTAGGGGGATTTTCATATTAAATTTATTTTATAATTTTCAAATCTAGTTAGATAAATAAAATTTAAGTGTCTGTATGTAATTCCGAATTAAATCACTATGATATATATGAGAAGAACCTGCAAGAAACGTAGGAAAGCTTTTTTGATGGCCTATTTAAAATTTAATATTACTTCACTTTGCCAGCAGATCATTTCCAGGCGTCCTTGTCCTGCAAATAGCCTTTAACAGCGTAATAACCGTTTTGACAAAGCTTTTTTTAATTGACAGTAGGAGATCAAAAGCCTTGGATAGATCGCAGAATACACCTAATGCACCCACCTCGCTTGCCTTCAGATTTTGATATTATCAAAATACATAAAAAAACTATTTTTTAAATGTTGCTTTGCCGGCAACGGCCAATCTCTGACACAACTGAACCGATTTTAACGGGACTTTCACTGGCATTCTTATAATTTCTATAAGAAGTAACTTGGGATACATTTTAGTTTAAACCGCTGTGTGTTCACTAATAAATAAGAAATACATATAAATTAAAACAGGTGTTTTTAATATAATTTCTTAAATAACTATGTTTCAAGTACGCTGGATGACCCACTGTTTTTACAGAAGCAGGCCCAAGACGAGCGAGTGAGGCGAGCGGGATATTTTAAGGTCAAGCCGCCGACCTTAAAATTTCCCGCTCGCCTCACTGCCCCCAAAAAGCGGGATCCAAACCAAACTCCAAAAAAACTGTATAACGCCCAAACTATTAAGAGAGGCCGCGGTGGTAGCCAAAGTCTAATGGGAACCCAGGGAGGATTTGCGAGGAGTTACGCGGGGCGCCCGGTGTTAAACTGATAAAGATCGTGTTTTTTTAGTCGTTTCAAGTCCGCTGGTTACAAACAGTTAGAAGAGGCGTGCCTCACGATTTTTAAAAGATGTATGGTTCTATCCCATACATCTTTTAAAAATCAAAGTTATTTTTCTAATTTATCGACAAAAGTAGGACACTAAACCAAGTCCATGGCAGCTGCCAATGGGTACGCCCATGCCATTGAGTAGGAGGGATTGAAAAAAATTAACACAAGGAAATTCAGTACAACATTATATTATCCATTTAGATGATATAATGGTTATTAGGACCAGTTGGCAATAAGCCTATTTTTATAGGCTTAATATCTATAAACATAATTTTTAAATACACCAATTCTGGTAAATAATAATACGGCAACTAAGCCAAACATTCTTTCGCAGTTCCAATATAGTTTTTTTAAGAATTTTGGCTTTGTTTCTAGACCTTTGAGCTTCCAATATGTCTGCCACAAATCACATGCCATAATAAAAAAAAAATTGCCTAAGTAAATGCCTCTTTACACACGATTGGATAAAACGTTGTTATTTACAGATACACATCGTTATTTTATCCACCGCTCCCCGACGAAAAAGCAGCAATTATCGACACAATATCAATAGGAGTTGTCGATAAAATTATACTGCTCTTTGACCACGCTTGGTGGCGAAAAGACCTAACTGTCTATGGTTTTATATGGAGAGAAGAGGAAAAAATTATATTAACTCCTGAAGATGAATGGGTTTATACAATATTTGGTGCCAGTAGCCCTAAAGGGTCGGAGAAGGCTTTGACGTTGTGGACTTGTGGTCGAATGGCTAAAATGGTAAATAATTTGTCCTTTTGACGCCTTCCGGTCCCATAGCACTCCCGTAAGATATCATTCGGGTTGGCATCGGAATTTTGGTTAGGTTATGACCCGCGGTCTTCCCCGGGAGTATTATACTATGCCTGTGGTCATGTCATATCTATCTATAAATTTCATTTTAGTTATTTTTAATCTTGAATTGATTCTTGAAAATTTATAATATTTTAAACAATTTATCTTACTGCCTGGGCAAAATTTAATCTATTTAAAAGTAACTGCATGAATTAAAGTAGTTAATACATTTCTGAATTATTTAATTAATTTTTTTTTCAATTATTTATACTGTTGATTGATGGCACTTGGTGGAACTCGCTACACATATTAAACAACACCACTTGTACTGTTCCACAACATTTACTTTAAACCTGGCCGGTTTCCCTCACGGCATTCTCAAAGGTCTATGAGAATGCCGTGAGGCGAAACCGGTCAGGTTTACAAAGTAAATGTTGTGGAACAGTACAAGTGGTGTTATTTAATATATGAACACCAATTGTATGATTTATTGACATTTTCACTTAATTAATTTTCAAAAACCGTTCATTCGTAACCTTTGTCAACTTGTTATTCAGGCATAGGGTGACAAAAGTGGTATCTTTCGAGGGTGCCATTGGTTTGAAAAGATCTCACGCTATTAGGCAGCGTTTTTGACCAAAGCGATACCAGCTTTGACACAACTTTTCTAATAATGGTTGTCCACTGTTCACAATCTTTTCTGCCGCAACGGTCCTTTTGCTGTCCACGATTCATTTTGTGTGCGGTATTATTAACACTAGTTGTTGCCCGCGGCTCCGCACGCGGTGTGTAGTTTTCCCGTTCCCGTTTCCCACAGGAACTTGTTCCCGGGATAAAAAGCAGTCTATGTGTTATTCTGATGTGTAAGCTATATTATTGTAAAGTTTCATCAAAATCCAGTCAGTAGATTATGCGTGAAGAGTAACAAACATCCATACTTACAAACTTTCGCTTTTATAATATTAGTAGGATAATACAGCACAGCTGTCGCCGCCTTGAATGTCCGTGTACAGGTCAAATTTTTTATCAGTCTGAGTACGTTCATTCTTCTACACATACCATAATATTATACAATTAAATTTATAACATATTAATTTTATTTTGTAAAAAATGTAAATAAAATTAACTATCTGTAAAATAAAGTGAACATCGGTAAAAATAAAAAAGAGTGTGTGCATAAAACCGCACGACCGAAGTGAAAACACAAAATGCCGCGTTTCACTGAGTTATTCAATTTCACTTGTGCACGTTGTTGAAGCTTTTATGTTTAAGAAACCGTCATTTTTACACATAACCACTCGAAAATACTTACTAGCTGTTCGCTGTTACCGCCAAAATCCAGAATTTGGAGTTCAATATTATTTAACTGCTAAAAGTCACTGTTTTGCTTTTGATTTTCGCCATAGTTGGGAACTAGTGCTGTCTGTTCTCCCAATTTAAAAGTGTGTGCTCGAGACCGCACGGCAGAAGTGAAAACTTCATTGGCAATCGCAATCAATTATTACTTATGAATTGAATATACTAAACACAGCGACACAACAGCGAAGAGCAGCTGACTGTCTCTTTCTCGCTCGGGTACACTCGGCGTTCCCGAGTTCACCCGATCGAGCCGCACACCTCAGAGCGTGACGGATCAGCCTAACGTACTATATACGGAAAAATCTGTGTGCGGTGCTACAAAAGAAGTTTTCACTTCAAAAACAAATAAACCTATCGGTAAAAACAAAAGGGCATTTGTCAAAAGAAATGTCATTGAAAACCATTTATCAGTTTGATCAAAGACATTGAGTAAACGAAGTCAGTCAGAACAGCATAGACCGATCGAGGCGCTGACGTCAATTTTATAACGTATTAATAATGATAATTTAATGACGTGATAATTTTATCAGTATAACCAAGCATAATGAGTGGACGTGGTCAGATGAGTAAACGAAGTCAGTCGAACAGAATAGATCGATCGAGGCGCTGACGTCATAATTTTATCAGTATAACCAAGCATAATGAGTGGACGTGGTCAGATTAGTCTAACAATACTATCTGGTGGCAGAGTCTACTATTGACAAGCCTTAGAACAGAACCAGAATCGCTGTTTTCAGCTGTCAAAAGTAATCTACTGATTACTTTTGACTATCAAAAATGCAACTGAATAGCGGCCACTGGCTCGGTACGTGTTAGTAGAATCTATCGGCCGACCGATAGAAGTCTATTGGAGTACGATTGTAATAGTATACTAAGAAAATCTATCAAAATTGAACCGGTGGCTTTCTATTGAGGAGCGATTTCGATTCTATTTCGACACAACTGAAATGAACGGCTCCCTGAACACTGAAATCCGAGTCGCCGTTCGGTCCTGTCCCACCCTGAACCGCTCTATTCTTCAATTTAATTATCGACCTTATAAATCTATACTTTTACTTACTAATATATAAAGCTGAAGAGTTTGTTTGTTTGGTTGAACGCGCTAATTTCAGGAATTACTGGTCGGATTTGAAAAATTATTTTTGTGTTAGATTGCCCATTTATCGCGGAAGGCTATAGGTCATATATCATTACGCTACCACACTGGAGAGCAGAGCAGTAGTCATAAATGTCGACCAATCGGGCAAATTTTTATGTATCATTGTAGAATTTATAAGCGACGGGATTAAATAGGTGCGACGGGAGGTCGAAATATTCCACGGGCAAAGCTGTGGGGTCATTTAGTATAGCAATAAAGCTCCAAATACCATGCAATACACGTCATTGAGAACGTATTTGTGTACAGTAATTTCATTTTAGCTGTATTGTAATTACTATAGTAATGTATTGTAATAGTTTTAAGCAATAAAATTGTGACACATTTCTTGTTAATCGGGTATCATTTATAACGGCATTATAGTTTTTAAATAGACCATAAGAATTTTGACACATTGGTTATTATATTTCTCGAATATTTTAATACTTTTAAACTGCCTCGGTGGCGCAGTGGTAGTGCATGCGACTGCCGCGACTGAGGTCCCGGGTTCGATTCCCGGGTCGGATCAAATATTTGTGTGATCCACAAATGTTTGTTTCGGAGTTTGGGTGTTTCCTATGTATAATATGTATGTATTTAGTAATATATAATTATGTATATCAGTTGTCGAGATAACCTATAACACAAGATTATATTAGCTTAGTTTGGACTAGACGGCGCTGTGTAAAAAAAATGTACCACTATATTTTTAAAAAGTGAACATTGTCTTTTGGCCAGGTTAGTTATGAATTCGTTATGCGACTTGACTGATTTCAATACCCTGCCTCTTTAAATAGCTGTTTCGTGGGTACCAATTGTGTTAGGTAGTTATAGTTCTGAGGGCAAGTCTGCTAATTCAATCGCGTCAGAATTGAATAGACATTGTAGCTAAATAGCGAGCCGACAGAAAAAAAATACAGTTTTAGTAGTCTACTATTGCGCTCCAATAGAATTCTATCTGCCAGCCGATAGAAAAAAAAATCAAAAATCTTCATTCATGTAGGTCACAAAGTAACACTTATGACCGTCAAGATTACTGCTTCTACATTTACATTTACTGCCAGATTCGCAAAGCAATAGGTAGAGCCAGAGGAAGAACCTGGCAATAAAACTCATGGCCACACTTTTCTAACCGCCATTTGACACAGTTTGATTAACATGATATTTGACCAATTATGCAGTAATGAAATTATACAAAAAAAAAAGAACAAAATAAATGTTGTGTTCATTAAAATTACACTTACATAGTTCCTTTGAATTTATGTGAGAACAGTCGACTAAACTTAGAATGTTATTAACACGTGTAGCGCCTGTAAGTAACTCTTAATTTGCATCATCTTATTCTACATTAATATGATGATGGCTAAAACCAGCTATTTTGTCTCCATTCTACAGCTTGAGAAGTGTCATTGTGAAATCTTAAAAATGGAATGCCTGAAAAAGGAATGGTGCATATAGTAGTGGTGAGAGAAAGTCTTTAAAAGACGGTGCGCGCCTTAATTTTAACGGTTTTTAGTGTAAGGTCAAATTGCCTAAGAGGTAACTCTGCCCGATTGTTGTACTAATGAGTTAAATAA
The DNA here is from genome assembly GCA_948477245.1 of Thumatha senex. Classification (NCBI taxonomy): domain Eukaryota; kingdom Metazoa; phylum Arthropoda; class Insecta; order Lepidoptera; family Erebidae; genus Thumatha; species Thumatha senex. The sequence continues at coordinate 2,636,955 of OX419751.1, forward strand.
TTTCTGTACTTAGTTATTTAGTTTCAGTTTGCATTAAGTTCTTAGTTTGTTAGTTTGCATAATATTGTCAAATTAATTTGGTGTTTACCTAAGTTAACACATTCTGTGCTCCTCACTCGGATCCGAGTGGGGCGGGGCCATAGTAACGGTGCCGCCCACTCGGATCCGTGCAAGCGTCCCATTCATTTTGTTTTGGCTAGTAACGCACCGGCGTTTGTAAGCGAGCTCACGTTGTTTTGCGCGGCCTCTCTGGCAATATAATCAACTTACGAAAAAGATAATTGGTTTCATTCTAATAGTGTTGTGGTGATTTGTATACACGATAGACAGGACGCTATTTTTTAGCCAAAATGGACAGTAAGGCGTCGACAAAGTGATGATTATGACTCGGAAGGGTCTGAAGAATATAGTGATGAAGAACTGTATTCGCAAGGAGTTCATGAAGAGGGGTTATCTTCAAGTTCAGAAGGATCTAGCGGCAGTGATGTTAGTATTTTTGATACAAAAATGAAGTCGAAGACGACCAGTCGTAGACCACGCGCTGGTGATGTACCAGTTCAACCTTCAAGGTCACAGGCATCAAAGCGAGGTTTGAGTGAATCAGGCGGTAGCCCTATTATTCGACCTAAGCGACTGAAAGCAATGGTTAGTGATGGCCGCAAGGGAGCGAATATACCAGGTACGCGTGATACATCAGCTCAGTCTTCAACGTTACCAGATTTCTCAGCATCGAGGCCTGCGTTTCGCCAACTAGAATTTGACAGACTGGACAATTATGAGATCAACTGCGAAATTGAACGTCTTTCATCGCCCTCTATCGTACAAGATTATGGAGACGTACTGCCCGATTTGCCAGAGAATCTATCCTTGGGTAACATTTCTACGCCTAGCGTGTCGCTTCTGAGATCTAATGCCGTGACTCCGAACTTCTCGTCAGAGCATAATGACGCCCCTCCGGCTTTTCCCGTTCTAAGATCTGAAAGTAGTACTCCCGACTTGCCAAGCGACAACCATGATGCCCCGTCACCTCAAAATTCACGCAATAACTCACCTTCTCATGAAGGAGCCACTACCACCTGGAGCTCTAACCCAAATTCAATGAAAACTATCGACTTTACCACGGAACAACAACTCTTGGTGCCGCCTCCAACAGATCCTTACGATGCGTTCCGTTTATTTATTGATGATGATTTATTAGATCTGATTGTTCGAGAGACGAATGCAAATGCAGTAAGAGTGGGTGCTGCAGATAATGTAAAGCGCAACTCACGAATAAACAACTGGAAAGTTTTAACTAAAGAAGAACTGATGACATTTCTCGGACTCCTTCTGCACACTGGAACAATTCGGCTAAATCGTATATGCGATTACTGGAAACGGCACTATTTATTTAATATTCCATGCTTCGGTCAATTTATGTCTCGAAACCGTTTCTTATTGATATTACGATGCCTGCACTTCACGTCGGAAACAAGCGAAGAAGACCGCCTAATAAAAATTCGACCATTTATGGATCATTTTAATAATAAAATGATAAATATTTATTGTCCGGGTAAACAGCTATCATTGGATGAGTCCATGGTTTTGTGGCGCGGACGACTGCTGTTCAGACAGTACATTAAGAACAAAAGGCACAAATATGGCATCAAACTTTATGTCTTGGCAGAGCCAGATGGCACCGTTTTAAAATATCAAGTTTACGCAGGTGCCAATGATGAGACGTCAGGACAGGGTCATGCCAGCAAGGTCGTCTTTAAACTCCTCGAAGAGAGACTAGATTCTGGCCACCATGTGTACATGGACAACTACTACAATTCTTATGGTTTGGCTGTGAAATTGCTAGATCGACAGACGTACTGCACAGGAACGTTAAGAAAAAACCGCAGAGATAATCCTGTTGAAATTGGGACTATCCCATTGAAAAAAGGAGAAAACAAATCCTTGTTCTTGAACGGGGTTCATATTGGTAAGTGGAGAGATAAACGTTACGTATTATATATTTCCACAGAACATGGTGACGAGATGCTGGAAACTACTTCCAAAAGGGGATCTGTAGTATTGAAACCAAGCGCAATTGTCCATTACAATAACTTTATGTCGGGCATAGATCTTCAAGATCAGATGCTCGCTTATTACCCAGTCCAAAGAAAGACGCTGCGCTGGTACAAGAAGCTATTTGTTCATATGCTGCAAATGAGCCTCAGTAATGCAATGTACTTGTACAACAAATTTTCGGCGACTAATAAAATGAATCTGTACGATTTCCGTTTGAGCATACTGGAAAGGCTTCTACCTGATCCTCATGATGTCAATCAACGCAATGTTTTGAAAGTGAAACATAAACTCACCAAAATAGAAAAGACCCGAGTGAGACAAAAGAAGGTAGGAAGAGTCATGAAGGAAACCACCGAAGTGGCCCGAAAGGAATGCAAAGGCTGCAAAGCCCAGAAAAAGAGAGTGCAAACCATTTACGAATGTAAACAATGTGAAGGTTTTCCAGGCTTCTGTACACAATGTTTCTGTCAGGCACATTCCTAAGTTTTTTTATTTTATTTTAAGTTTTTTTTCTTTGTGTACGTAACATACTGTGATTCAGAGTGTAATTTTTCAGTTAAACTTATAATTAAGTATTATGTTTTTTTGTTTGATTTTTATAATTGTAGATTTTAATGCTTCTTTGCATAGATTGATTAATATATCTTTCTAAATAAATAATTCTCCAGATGCATAATTGTTTTATTTACTTACTGTTTTTTTAAGTCACCACATGATGACATTTTAGTTAATAAACAATTGCCATCCCTAGCACTCGGATCCGAGTGTTCGGCACCCGTAGTGCTGCATGCCGACCACTCGGATCCGAAAAATGTATTTTGTAATAAAAATAATAATAATAATAATATACATTCATACATATTTTCAAACATTCATATTTACTTAATCAAAATTCACCATAAAAAGTTATGGCTTACGGCTATTACTTTGTATCCATTGTTTAAGCAATCAATGTGTTAAGATAAATCGTGTAAAAATCATATATCAGTACAAAGTTGTTTTAGTTCTGTATATTTGTTTTTTTTTAATTAAAATTATGGTTCATTTCTAACAATAGGTATTATAAATACGAAAGTTTGTAAGGATGTTTGTTACTCTTTCACGTAAAAACTAAAACTACTGAATAGATTTAATGAAACTTTACAATAATATAGCTTATACATCAGAATAAAACAGGCTACTTTTTATCCCGGGAACAAGTTCCTGTGGGAAACGGGAACGGGAAAATTTCTGTACGCGGGCGTCAACTATTATATAATAATTTTAGTAGACTACATAGTTTTGGACTAATCGCTATAGAATAGAACAGCTTTCTATTGGAAAATAGTAGACTCGGCCCCCTGTGTGTTTCAATATCTAAAACCCGAGTCTGAAAAATCTTTGAAAATATTGTCCATTCATTATATCTAAATAATAAAACTAATCTGTTTTCATTCAACTAACAGTTCGGTATCATCAATACATAATGCATGTGCCAGTGGCGTCTCTAAAAAAATCAAACATTCTCCGATATTAATTTTCATTGCACCATCGTGGTTATACGAATTTTATGTTGGTGGTAAAGTGTTTATAAAAATATAATTGCCTGCCTCAGCGGCTCGGTGGGAGTGTATCCGACTGTTACGCAAGAGGTCGTGGGTTCGATTCCCACCCATGATAAAACTTTGTGTGATGAGCACGATGGTTTATTCTGTGTCTGGGTGTTATTTATCTATAATATGTATGTATTTAGAAATATATAAGTATGTTTATCATTTATCGGGTTAGTTTGGAATTTTACCGACGATATTAATTATTATTATTAAATATGGCAACTGTAAAATTCTATAAATTTCTAATACTATTTTTTTTTTCAATTCTACCCTCACTTTAGGTAGAAACATTGCCCGAGGATGTTGTCAAACGAAAATCTATGGAACTGATTAGAAGGTTTATGGGCAAAGACAAAACTATACCGGAGCCTACGGACATGTTGAGGTAAAATACAGAATGTGGATTGTCCAACCGTTTGTACTTACGGAGTTTGCATAAAGCTATTCATACATATTGTCACGCCTTTATCCCCGAAGGGGTAGGCAAAGGCATACAATACGCCCACATTTCACCGTATGCATTTTTGTCCCACGTAACAGGTGGTGAGCCCATTGCCGTGTTGAATTGGACAGGCGCAGGCTGTGGCGACCTGCTGTTGAAATTTTTCAATCCCATAAGGCCTTCAACTTGGCTTAACGACTGCCATTTTTTTGGCAACTGGGACCTACGGGTTAACGTGCCTTCCGAAGCATAAAAACGCTCGCAAATGTAAATACTACAAAGTGGTCACGCATCCAATCCGAAAGTTGCTTGACGCAGTGATCGTTTACAGAACACTAGAGTCCGCGGGGCCACAAGCGCTTCATTAAATTCGCTGATATTCTTAACCCTTAATTTTCATCCTTTTTTCAGGTCAACCTGGTATTTAAACCCGTACACCCGAGGAAGCTACACTTACGACAACCTACAAACACCCTTACATCCTAATGCGCGTGAAATTCTAGCGGAGCCCCTAGTGGACAGTAGTGAAGCTCCAAGGGTACTATTCGCAGGCGAAGCTACCGATACTATTCATTTCTCAACCGTTCATGGGGCCATGGACACGGGTCATAGGGAAGCTAGCAGATTACTACCTAAAGGAAAGCTGTGATTATATAAACGTACAAATATCATTAAAAAATATAGTTTTATATACATATTTTAAAGTTGCTGATGTATATGGCTTACAACATTAAAGTTACACTTACATTGTTCCTTTGGATTTATGTGAGAACAGTAGACTAAACTTTAGTTTACCTTAAATATAAACGCACCAGACGCGTTTACCAACAACACCACCGTGACCTGCTCGAAACTGACGAATTAATCCACCTCTTTACGTCCTAAGGCGTTTTCTAAATTGTTTCTAAAGGAAAATTGTTTGAGAAAATATCTTTACAGTAAATATAGATGAATAAAATTTTAAGTGTCTGTAATTCCAAATTAGCAGCTTTTACTAAATGTATATGAGAAAGTACTTAAATAAAAAAAAAACATTTTTAATTTTTTTTAGTATTTTTCTGAAACGAATGGACGGATGAATGAAGACAAATTTCTGAAACAGCTGAACCGATTTTAACGGGACTTACACTGGCAGATAGCTGGTGTTATAGGGAGTAACTTCGGCCATATTTTGTCCCCGTATTCTTATAGGAACTGTCATTACGCTGTTGAAACAGCGGGGCATCCTCTAGTTACGTTATAAAATTAGGTTTTATTTAGTTATATTATATTTACACTAGCTGCATGCACGCTATGCCGGCAGTTCATTTCAAATTTTCGTCTCAGGAAAATAATATATTTCAGATTGATATATATACAAAATACCCTAAATATGGTATGCTTAAAACAAAACAAAATGAAAGTAGCTACGTTAGGTATTTTATTTTATAAAAATCGTTTTTTTGCATTATTGTAATATAAGTAATTGAATCAGGCGTTACATGGCAGAAATCCATTTTAAAAAACTATAATTATTTTGTTTTAAATGTTATTTTTGCAACATTCAGCTTTTTTAAATGTTGTACGATGTCGACACGTGTTTCGCCTACACACGAGGCATTATCGAGACTGTTTGGCAGCAATTTTTTTGCAAAAATAACATTTAAATTAAATAATTATAGTTTTTTATTGTTATATGTCAAACGGCCATCATAGCGTGCCGCTAGTATAATGATATTTTAATTTACCGTTAGCACCAGACGAAAAGATGTACTTTCAGTAGTTTTTGATCTATACATTCTGATGTTAAATAAACACGCTTTTAAGTATCATGCTTTTAACGAATAATACACTTATTTTCACAGAATGGCTGTATCTGACGTATACACTTATGTATAATATTATTTAACAAAAGATATACACTTATTGACGTATATATAACCCTGAATTTCTTAAAATGAAAAAAAAAATTGGCTTGAATCATAAATGTGGGGAGATCAGTAAGAAGAAAGTTGTGATAAATTTAAAAAACTAAGAATTTGCGCATTTCTTTTGTGTGCCTTGTGGTACGTCACATAATTATAATCTTCTACAAACAATATATTTTTCTAATTTGTTAAAAAACTTTTATTCCACACAAAATAGAGAAAGGAAATAATAGTAAAAACAATTATGCACGAGAAACAAATAAAAAAAAATCAACATTTTAAAATACTAGGAACTGCGTGGAATTCGGCCTCCTCTCACCGTAATACTGTCTCCACTGGAGACCCAGTTTGACTGCGCTGATTTTCAAAGGAAACGCACGATGGCTTTATGGCCTGGTAACTAAGACCTTTTAGCCAAATCTTATTTCATATTTCTTCTATCTCCTTTTTTCATCTAAAATGTCCCTGACCTCTACGTCTTAGACAAGTCTAGTCTTTTAAAGGAATAAAGGCCAAACAATGTCACAGATAACTTACTACATAAACATAAAATAAACATTTAGCAAAGGTCACGCTTCAATTTCCATCCAAGTAGCTAGTCTTATTTTATAACTTTATTTTTTTTTTATGAAATAGCGTACTAATTGCTGTAAATATGTATCCCAATATATTTATCATTGTACCAAAAATGTTGACATAAGACTAATGTAAATTATTATATATTTCTATATAAGTATTTCAATAATACATTTTTTTACACTAACGCACGCCTGTTTATTACCTGCTATCTCTCAAAAACTCAAAAGAATTTTTGATTGGTACTCTGGCTGACGTTAGGATGAAGGAGGAGTTAGTTTATATCGATGAACTCGTTTCTTCATCCTGGCGTCAGTCACAAACAAAGAAAGTTCCGTAAAAAAAAATAGTATTTGAGGTAGGTGCCTGTCTCTATAGAGACCTCCAAATCATAAAAGTCCTATATAACTCAGAGGTCCATGTTAATTGATTATTACTTTGTATGTACGATTTATGATTTTAGAATTTTGTCTTTATTTGTGCTGTACGACCTAACTTTTTGTCAAATTTCGTGCCAAACTTTTCTTTATTTTTTGGAAGTTTCCCTTTACTTTATTCGAAGCAAGGTCTTTTTTTGGAAGTTTCCCTTTACTTTATTCGAAGCAAGGTCTTACAGCACAAGTGCAGGAGGAAAGTATATACATATCCCCAAAACCTAACTTATGAACAAACGGAAGTCCTTTTACACATACGCACACGTAGTGAGATAATCAAAATTAAGGTAATTTTGGTACTTACGAGTTTTCGTAAAATTTTAAATTTGCCCATATCTTTTTTCATGTTGACTCAAGACCTTGATTTTTATACACCTAATAGGGACTATAGACCTCAGTATTTGGTATACCTAAATTTCAACTAGACCCACCCGTTCTTGAGAAACAAGACAAGAAAGTGATCATTTAAGGGTTCCGTTTTTGAAGTTACACTTTTGGCGCGTTAGGGAAAAATAATGAGAGTAAACTTTATGATGCGCGCGCAGGACGTCACAAAAATAATCTGACACCATGAAGTTAGCTGATAAGTGTATCCATGACAACTTATAAACACCATGAAGTTAGCTGATAAGTGTTTCCATGACAACTTATAACTACATCCAGAGTAGTTTTCATTCTTTAGATTTTTTTTTGTCTTACTAATTTATCATTCCTGTTAAAAACAAAGAGTTGTGGCATATGTGATGAAATCTTATTAGACTAAAGCAGTATAACTTCTAACGCGTGTTACATAAGTACACACAAACACACTTTTTTTCCATTTGAGGTACGGAAACCTAAAATGAAATTTATAAGACCAAAAGTCTTCATGGTATTTTCCTAGCTGCTTCCAAACCTCGATTAAAAGCCTGCTTTCCACTTTAATTTGGCCTGCCAGCAGCTAACGCTTGGCTTTTAATTTTAGGTCATTATTGGGAGCAACTGCCGTTTGACCTACCAAATCCGCAAGGGCGTCTCGGTTTTTTATTTTATATGAGTAACGTCAAAATTGCGCCGCCCGCCTGATGGTAAGCATAGACTTCGACCGGTGATTGGGGCCGCTATCTCAACCCGCAGGGCTCCGATAGCGACCCTCATGTTGACGGACTAGAAATATGCCTTTTCACGCTTCTCTTAAAGGACTCGGGATTGTGAGATACGCGTGCGCTGGCCGAGAGTTCCATTTTATGGTGCGATAAAAGAAAGATCTACGGAATCGGTTCTGGGCACGATGGTGTCCACAGTGTAAGGATGACATATCTGCCCCGCCCGTGTAGTTCAGGAACGGAAGGGGGAGGGTGGGACTAATTGGTAGAGTTCTTCAGAACACTCACGCGTCAATGCCTCATCCGTGAGTCAGCAAGTAAGGTCGCTAGGGCTTGTAAGATCGTGAAGATGCGTTATTCAGACGAATTAAAAAATACAATTGAAACATCAAAAGTATTTATCTATCACGTCTTATACCCGAAGGGGTGGCTGAGGCATATTATATGCTCACTTTTCACCATGTGTATTCCTGTCCCACGTAATAGGTAAATTTCTTGCTGTACATTTTAGGGTGCTTCACTGGGACCAAAATGTGCCTTCTGGCCTGCAAGGTCTGCCGAAGTGTGGCGCTTCCGGCCGTAGGGTGAACCCATTGCCGTGTTGAAATAGACAGACGCAGGTTGTGGCTACTAGCTGTTAAAATTTTTAAGGCCTTCAACTTGACTTAACGACTGCCATGTTTCTGGCAACCGGGACTAACGGCTTAAGGCAATGCAACAAAGTGGTCACCCATCTGTGACTAGCCCTAGCGAAACTTGCTTAAAGCAGTGATCGTTTACAGCGAGCGCTTCAAGGAAAAGATCAAAAATAACTAAACAATTGAAGAAGTAGTTCTGCGTCTGGATTATCACGTCATTAAATGAGTATCTTTATTAACGTATAAAAACACCGATACTTTCTCAAAGAAATATTAAAAAGTCATTGTTTTAGAGTGGAGTCAAAACAATGCCACTTAATTTTGAGTATCTCTTAAAATACCATTATCATTCTAATAAATTTCCAAAAAAAAACGGTATTTTTAGAATGACCGTGATTTGCTCTTACAATAATAGCAGAATTGAAACCCCATCTTTATTATGTCGCCTTCTTTGCACACGTCACCTTCTCACAATACTCCATGCGCTTAAATTATTTACCATAGCTTTAACTAACTAACTATCTTCACGCTGTATCCCTGACGGGGTAGTCAGAGAGGACAGATCGCCAGGCTTCGCGATCCATGCATACTTCTTTCGCTTCTTCGAGATTCATCAATCGCTTCATACACGCACGTCTGGGTATCAGGATGCTTGTAAGCTTTAACTATGGTCTGGATTTCTTACGCTGCATGTGTCTATGACGCTGGTCGCCACATCACATCAGGAGGTTGCGTGTCCCGTCGGGGTCACCACTGTGGATGAACGGTGGAGTTGTTCCTCCGACCAGGCAAGGTGGATCAAGCCCGACGGTTGATAAATATTATGGGACATCTTTTTTTATACAGCGCCGTCTAGCCCAAAGTAAAGCTAATATAAGCTTGTGTTATGGGATCTAGACGAATGATAAACATACTTATATATTTCTAAATACATACATATTATACCTAGTCAGGTCATAAGTATTGTCACACAGTAAAAACTTTTCTTTTAGAATGCTGGCCACAAAAAAGTTTATTGAATTCGAATTGTTCATGAAAATAAAAATGTATACTTTTTAGAATTTTACTCATTTTTAAATATGGAGTGGACGCTTAAAGAAGACCGTGTTGCAGTTATTGCGTTGCATCGTTGCGGTTACGCGCCAATTCAAATTTTTGACATACTGAAAAATTTGAATATAACCAAAAGATTAGTTTATCGTACCATCAAACGATACAATGAAGACTCTAGTGTAGATGACAGGTCAAGAAGTGGTCGCCCTCGGTCTGTTAGGACTCCAGCAGTGATAAAAGCTGTGAAGGCGCGAATTCAAAGAAATCCCAAACGTAAGCAGAAACTGTTGGCCTTTCAGATGGGGTTAAGCAGAACCACGGTGATAAGGGTGTTAAATGAAGGCTTCGGTCATATCGAAGAAAAACAGGACATCGTTTAAATGCTCGTCTAATGGACCTGAGACTGAAGAGATGCCGCGCTTTGTTGAAGCGGTACGCGGGAAAGAAATATCGGGAAATTCTTTTTTCAGATGAAAAAAATTTTACCGTAGATGAGAGCTACAACAAACAAAATGATAATTTATACGCACACAGCAGTGAAGAAGCGAGCAACCGTATTCCGCGTGTCCAGTGAGGTCATTTTCCATCATCGGTCATGGTATGGTTGGGAGTTTCTTATTGGGGCTTAACAGAGGTACATTTTTGTGAGAAAGGTGTAAAAACGAATGCAGTTGTGTATCAAAATACAGTCCTGACGAACCTTGTGGAACCTGTTTCTCATACAGTGCTCAATAACAGGCACTGGGTATTCCAACAAGATTCGGCGCCAGTTCATAGAGCGAAGAGCACACAATACTGGCTGGCGGCGCGTGAAATCGACGCATCCGGCACGAAGACTGGCCCTCCTCCAGTCCAGATTTGAGTCTGTTAGATTACAAGATATGGCAACACTTGGAGGAAAAGGCGTGCTCAAAGCCTCATCCCAATTTGGAGTCACTCAAGACATCCTTGATTAAGGCAGCCGCCGATATAGACATGGACCTCGTTCGTGCTGCAATAGACGACTGGCCGCGCAGATTGAAAGCCTGTATTCAAAATCACGGAGGTCATTTTGAATAAACTTTATTGTCATAAGAATCTATGTTTTGTTAAGTTCATTTTGGTATATAAATGGTTACATAATGAATAAACTTGTTTCAATTATTTTATATTAAACATGTGACAGAATTTATGACCTGACTAGATACCTAGGAAACACCCAAACTCCGAAACAGACATTTGTGGATCACACAAATATTCTTTCCGACTCTGAAATCGAACCCGGGACCTCAGTCGCACACACTACCACTGCGACACCGAGGCAGTCAAGATGATGATTGACTGTTGTATATAGGATGATTTTTTCAAGTTTCCCTCACATAATTATTTCCCTGTAATCGATTCTTATTAACAACACTATCGAATGGTGTAATAATACGGGCTATTTTCTTTTTCAAAATCCTTTGGTTCGGATTCTTGGCTAGAATTATTGCTTTTTTTTAAATCTAATGATGCAGTTTATTTATCAAAATCGGGCTCGCGACTCCTTTGAGCATTTTTCGATATTCCATATAGTTTAGGATTTGGCTCTGAAGGCCCACTTGAAAAGTTCAACCTGTATATTTTCTTCAGCGCGAGAACTCTCACAGCGCGATGCAGATTTTTTAGTATCGTGTACCGACAAATCTTCGCTATGTGGCGCTGGTCGCCTGTACACAGTCGTCACTCGACAATCTGTTACCTAATAAAGTACTCAGATCACAACATAATATGTCCCGCATTCAGACATACAAGACAGTAAGCAGACCCATTACACACACACACACACAGACAGGTAGCTTAGCTTAGTTATTTCTTGATAATGAAACTTTATAACTCTATGCAACAACACCTTTTTGTATATTCTTTGTCTACTTTTGTAATATTTTACAATAATTTTATGTAATATTTTCACTTCGACACATAAATCTTTGATTTAAAGATGACAGCGGCGGTGGTCATCACAAGTTTGTAGCTTATTTGTAGTAGAAACATTGGCTACGCGCTGTTCGCTGTCGAAGTGTGAGTTAGATTTAGCTACACAGGAATAACAAAGATAGCATATATAACAAATGGCAAGAGTTAAAAGGATGCAGTATTTGGTCTGCTTACTCTTGTACGTCTGTGGTCCGGCATCAGTTACAAATTACCAACACAGGCGACGACATTTAAACAGGATGATGCTACACACACAAATATACACGTGCACATTTAGGTACGTTTATAAAATCGATTGTGGATATCACAGTACTTGTTTAATAAATGAAACTAATGTTACATCCCTAGTAAAAATAGGTCAGTAAAGTTATTTCGAAAGTTAAAAGTTCGATTAACGGTAAGTCGACTGAACGAGTAATCAAATGGAATTTATAACGAATCCTTTTTCGATATTTCGACTGAACGATTCTTCAAATATTCATTAATCGATGAACTGCTTATTACACTAGCGGCACGCTATGATGGCCGTTCATTTCACATTTTCGTCTCAGGAAAATAATATATTTCGGAATGATATTAATAAAAAAATACCCTCAATATAGTATGGTTAAAACAAGTTTTTAAAAGTAAGTACATTAATTAATAAATATCCATCACGCCTTATCCCCGAAGGGGTGGCAGAGGCATATTATATGCCCACTTTTCACCGTGTGGATTCCTGTCCCACGTAATAGGCGGTGAGCCCATTGCCGTGTTGAAATAGACAGACGCAGGTTGTGGCTACCTGCTGTTGAAATTTTCAAGCCGCCCATTAGGCCTTCAACCAGGCTTAACGACTGCCATTTTACTGGCAACCGGGACCAACGGCTTAACGTGCCTTCCGAAGCACGGAAACGCTCGCAAATGTAAATACCACAAAGTGGTCACCCATCCGAGGACCAGCCATAGTGAAAGTTGCGTAACTCAGTGATCGTTTACAGAACACTGAGACCGCGGGCCACGAGCGCAGCTTAAGTAACTACATAAGGTATATTATTTTATAAAAATCGTATTTTTTATTCGTATTTTCGTAATATGTCAAACGAAAATATCATAGAGTGCCGCTAGTTTAGAACGAATAATCTCATAACAATGCCACTAATTTAGTACGTCTAAAAATACCATTTTCATTATGACAAATTAGCAAACAAATGTTATTTTCAGAGTGACCGTGATTTGCTTTAATAACGAATAAACTTATTAATAATTAATAAGAAACTTTTTGAAAAGAAATTAGTATGCTAACTTCTTCAAAATTATTTTTTTAAAGTGAATTTTTTTTTCCGATCTCGAGCTGTACTCGAACCAGGGCCGCAATTCTCATGCCTTCGAAACAGTCTCGATTTCGAGATAAATCTCGAATTCGAACTTTATGCGAGTTTTATTGACGTTTAGCTATTCTGCAAATCTCGAACTCGACTTTTCTCGAAGGGAAGCCACTCGAGTTGCTTCGAATGGTTGGTAGCAGTCGAGACGCAGATTTCGAAGTCGAATCACTATAATCTTTGGACATTTCTTAAGTGACCGACCCTAAATTAGCATTATATTACATTTTATATTCAATAAATATCAAAATGAGTGATGAATTAATAGTTTAATACGTGCAAAACATATTGCAAATCGCTTCAATTTCAAACACGTCGTCGCCTATATTTCAGCAATGTGGAAATTTCAGCAATTTGGTTTGTGATTACAAATAACACAGTCTTCAATAATATAGACAACACACAGTGACAGTGACACATTCAGATATTTTTATTTTACGGGACGGTATTTATTATTTAGTCCAGTCATTATATTACTACTACTATGACGTATAGTAGTACCACGGAAGATTTTATATTACCCCTGGTACTACTTAATAAATAATATAAAATACTTTATGTTTTATGTATCTACATAAATCGCAATCGAGAGCGGATACCCAGCGCATAAATCGTAACCTAAACAGGAGAAAAAAATAGTAGACTAAAACTAAAAAAAATATTTTAATGGATTATAATATAAGATAGCAAGAGGTTTTTCTTGTACGTATGAAATGTAGAGTGAGGGTATTGAGCTTATAAACTCTTTGAGCTCGCAACCGATCAATATGAATTGACCGGTAAGAAGACTATTTTGTGCAGCTGAGCGTTAACATTTGTCCTGTGTCCTTTGACCTATGCCCGTTGACCTATGTACTTTGACATATGTTCTTTGACCTATGTCCTTTGACCTATGTCCTTTGGCCCATGTCCTTTGACCTATGTACTTTGACCTCTGTCATCTGACCTATGTCCTTTGACATTTGTCCTTGACATGTGCCCTTTGCCCCATGTACTTTGACCTTTGGCCCATGTTTTTTGATCTATGTTCTTTGACCCATGTCCTTTGACCTAGATACTTTGTACCACCGGTAGTACCACGGGTAAGCACTGGATTTTTTATTATTATTATTATTTTTATATTTTTTACTTTAATCAAGATGGCGGAAAACCCATCATGTTATTTTGGTCGACAATTTGAACTTAAGCTTTTTAAGCCCACTGTTTATAAAGTGTAAAAAAATTTTAGAGCATTTTGTAAGAGTACCTAGTCTTGTTGTAACCGTTTTAAAACCAGATGAAACGTGTCGAACGGAACGCATCGTAATGTGACATGGTTCTTAAATGGAAACATTTCACACAATAATCTCGAACTTTATTTCGAATAGTGGTGAGAATAAGACATTTGAAAAAACCATCTCGATTTACTAGATTTTATGGTCGAAAAAGGATTCGAAGAGTGAACTCGAATTCGAGATTATTTCGAAGAAAACGAGAATTGCCTCCCAGCATCTTCTGGTTCAACGCACCAGACGCGTTTACCACTACATCACCGAGACCTACCCGGCGAATTAATCTACCTCTTTACGTCTTAAGGCGACGTAAGGCGCCATCGACCGGCACTTAGCAAAGTTGCCCGGTACGAATGTAGAGAATCGCATCTATGTATAATCATACGAAGACAAAAATTAAATAATAATTATACTTATCATAATTTTATGTTTGGGTCAGGTATATATATTTTTCAGAAGTTTAATCGTACAAAATAAATAATAATTTATATATTACGTGTTGCTCACTCATTTTTCCAAAGAAATTTAAAACTATGAAAAATTGTGAGGAAAGAATTTTGTGTGAAAGTACACGACGAAAAGATATGTTGTCCAAAATATCACCTACTCTGGATGTGGTTAAACACGGCTCATTGTATAGATCAATCAGCTATTTCAATAATCTTCCTATGGATACAAAATGGATTTTAAAACGAAACTTAGGGCTTATCTAGTTGATGCATGTTTTATTTTAAAAATTAAGAATTTATTGTAGTTATGTAAGTGTATGACATACAGCTGGGATGCGATTGACATAATTATCTGCTTATAATATTTTTTATTTTTATTTTAAATATATAATATATTATAAAAATTGTGACTAATACTAGGACTAAGTTATGTACAAATTTCAACACAATTTGACATTGTTAATGAAATAATTAAACACTGTGGGACATTTTTTACACGGCGCCATCTAGCCCAAATTAAGTTAATATAAGCTCACGGTATGGGATCTAGACAACTGACAAACATACTTATATACTTCTAGATATATAGATATTATATACATCGAAAACACCCAAATTCCGATACAAACATTTGTGCATCACACAAACATTTGTTCCGACTCTGGAATCAAACCTGAAACCTCAGTGCGGCAGCCGCATACACTGCCATTCACGCCACCGAGGCAGTCAATAGAATGACAATACAGTTCAGTACAGTAAGATATAAAAAAAATTTTTAATCAATATTCGATGAATCATTCAGTCGAAATAACGTAAAAGTTTGTTTCGTTATAAATTACATTCAAACAATCATTCAATAGACTTACTTGAATACTAATTTAAACAAATCTTGATTATAATTCCTATTATCCTATCTAAAATATATTTATAAAGTAATTTAACTGGTTTTATAAAGTCCAAATCTTCACTATAATTCCTATTTATCCTATCTAAAATATATTTAATTTATAAAGTAAGTTACCGTGTTTTTTATAAAGTCGACTAAGTATATCACAGCCCTTGTATAAATTATATAAATCTTATTAAATAAATAAAACTTATTTACTAAAAACAATCTTCTTTCTTGAGGTACAAAATAAAACTCTTCTGAAAATATAGTGAATTGTTTTTTTTATCACACTTATGAACTAAAATTACAGTCATTTTAACCAAAACGTGATACAATATTGATTCACTTAAAGAAAAATACTATTTTCATTTAACGGATTAAGTCACGACACGTCTTACATGATGCAGGTGAGAGTCATAAATGAGTGAAGTAATTATAAATGGTAAAAAATCATAGATTATGTAGAATTTTATCTATAAGAATGTTGCCAATTCCAATTTTAAAATTGTTCCCATCATGATGTAGACTATCTATGTCTCTGACCTCAGTTATATAAATACGATGCTCTTCAGACTATAGATGTCAAGATAGAATCTGTTTGATCTCCACCATTTTTATGTTGTTTTTTTTAATGAACTTGTACATTGAAATAGATATTGCTTTTTTAATTATAATATTGAACTCACAGAGGGTATTTAAAATATGTGTAGAAAAGAATAATAAAGAGAAATTGTCAACCTCCTTCATAGACAACCTTTTTACAGATTTAAAACTTACATATAGACAAAATTAAATCTGCACAAGCTTTGGCTTAATGAAGAAATAATGGGACCATAACCCTGAGCATTGTCGTATAACTCAAATAGAGGTGCAGCAACGAGTTTATAATTCTTGGGCACTGCGAAGAGAGCTCTGTCCTGGAGCTGAACGAGGAATAGTCGTTTGTGTTCTTTTGGCTTAGTAATGTGGGGAGGAATGTAAGGGTACTGTGGGGGTTCAAAATTGGGTCGCCACCAGTTACCTGTAAAGGAGAAATTGTTTATTGTTTTTATGATATAGAGAACATGGCCTTTTGATGCTAATTACGCTGAGACATAATACAGTTAGAATAATCGTAACGTTCATAAGTGTTACTTTGTGACCTACATGAATAAAGATTTGTCATTTTCAACTTTTTTCATTTTCAGTAGTTACTTTCTTTCCCACTCAACAATTTGTTCAAGACGATAATTAATTAACAAATGAAATTATCAAAGACTTACCAATAGTATCTTCAATGAGCCAGTCTTGTTTTACACCATCTTGTCTGCCAAGAGTTTCTGTCAGAAGTCTCTTAAGGCCTTCTATCTCATCCTGAAACAGAATTATTTTGATTTCAAGAATGTTTTTATGGGTCTTTCTATTTACACAGTCCATGTGTCATTCCGCAGTTTAGGTATATTCGGGCAGCGCACCGCTCGGAGCGGCTAATGACAGTGGGCTGCCGCTGCCGCTCGGCGCGCACGACAGTCGCGCTCTAAAAAAAACTTCTCAAGAGACATCCCCGCGCGGACTTCGCAGCTCGTTCAAAAAACTCTGGCGCGCAAAGAAAATGTTTCAATTTAGCTTGCAGGCAGTCTAGGTGCGTTTTCATACCTTAAACTGACTTTTGTTAGGGAGTGAAACTTCTGTATGTAGTACTATAACTTATCCTGTGACTCTAGTCCAAATTAAGCTGATAAGGTTATGCTATATTGAGACAACTGATAAACATACTAATGTTTCTCATACATCCCACATCCGTCCGCATAGGCGGTGATTTGGTCGAGCGCACGGACCAGGTTAAATACCTGGGATCTGTTTTTCACACGTCCAGTGACATCGATTGCGATGTCAAGTCACGCATTGCTGCCGCGTGGGCCAAATGGCGGGAGATGACCGGTGTCATTTGTGATCCTAAAATGCCGATCCGGTTGAAGGGACAGGTCTACAAAACCATTATTAGACCTGTCCTTTTACATGGCAGTGAGACGTGGCCGATATTGGAGCGACACAAGCAGGAGCTGCGTGTCACGGAAATGAAGATGCTGCGGTGGATGTGTGGAGTCACGCGGATGGACCGCGTGAGGAACTCTCGCATCCGCGGCAGCCTACACGTCCGTGACATTGCAGACAAGTTGCAAGAGTGACGCCTTCGTTGGTATGGTCACGTCTTGCGGCAACCGCCGGGCTACGTAGGTAACAAATGTCTGGCCATGTCAGCCCCGCCGGGTCCCGGTAAGAGGGGAAGACCCAAGAAGTGCTGGCTTGACGTCGTAAGGGATGACATGCGTGCCAATGGTCTCACTACAGGGGATGCCGACGACCGTGCGAAGTGGAGGAGAAAATGTAGGAAAGCGGACCCCGGGCGTCGCGAGACGCAACTGGGACATACGCTCGGATGATGATGATGGTTTCTCATACATTTTAATAAAGTGGCAAAAGACAATTAAAAAAAAAACAATTCAATTCAATACCTGTCTCGAATTGAATTGTCATTTTTTTTGTTAGACAAAGTTCACGGGTTCAATCCCCATCTCGAATCAAATTGTCTTTTTTTTCCACTTTATTAAAAATTTATGAGAAAATAGGAAAATAATTGTTTTAAAAATTTATCAACGTACTAATATATTTCTAAATACATACATATCATACAAGGAAACATCAAAACTTCAAAACAAATTTGTGCAGATCACAAAAATATTTGTTCTGACCGAGTTTCAAACCAACAATATTACTGCTCAAACCGCTGGACCGATTTCGATAAAATATGATATGGAGAATGCTGAAACCCTGGATTAACACTAAGACGATTTTTATCTTGGGAAGAGGTCCTAGGTAGGCCCCTGTTGCTGTCCTCTAATATCTTATAACTTTTAAATATATATTTTAATTGAGTTGAAATAAGACAACTTGGTTTGAGACTGAACCCATGACCTTTGCCTCACCAGGGCAATGTTCTAGCCACTGAACAACCTGAACCGTACCAAAACAAGTTGAAATTCTTCACTATATTTTAATCGTCATTTAAGGGAATGATCAGAAGGCCAATTCTCGTAATAAAAGCACGGTTAAAGTTAAGTTCCGATCTAAGCTCAGACTCCTAAATCTCAAAAAAGGTATTCTCGTAACAAAGTTTTATGCATCTAACATTAACTGTAAGTAGATTAAATCGAATTGAGACTGAGAGTTGAAAATGACAAAATCAGTATTCTGCTAGTCTTATTCTTTGAGACTCAATTTTGAATGAAATGTATTTGGTATTCTCGTCATAATTTATGTGTCAAATTTGACATTTATATGAGTTTGAATGTATATCGACGGTAGATCGACGGAATACTGCGGAAAACCTGTTTTTGTTCGGTTAAAACGCGATTCGTGTTAAATATGAGCGGATATTTACGATGGTGGTAATGAAATTCTTTATTAATTGTCTCTGGGTGATGCTTAGATGAAGTATACTTCATGGAATTTGTGTGAATGAATTTGCGGTGTGCTATATGTACATGCATAATGCACACACTATAGCTGCGTATCGTAACGGTGTAGCGAGTCCAGAGATTTTATCTCATTTAAAAAATTGTGTACCGCGCTAAACGAGGCTTTCACTTTAAATAGTGACCGGGATCGACGTTAATGATGATGATGATGATGAAAAAAAATTCTACACTGAAAGAGTCCTAATTGATTACACAATATTATTTAATAAGACCTGTAGATGACCGGGATCAACGTTAGATGATGATGATGATTATAGTCGCGAGTCCAGAGGTTTTATCTCATCTAAAAATATGCATAGGTACCGCGCTAAAAGAAGTTTTCACTTCAAAATTTGACCGGGATCGACGTTAATAATGATGATGATGATGAATAAAAAATTCTACTCTGTAAGAGTCTTAATTGATTACACAATATTATTTAATTAGACCTGTAGATGACCGGGAGCAACGTTAGATGATGATGATAATTATAGTCGCGAGTCCAGAGGTTTCATCTCATCTAAAAATAAGCATAGGTCCGCGCTAAAAGAAGTTTTCACTTCAAAAATTGACCGGGATCGACGTTAATGATGATGATGATGAATGAAAAATTCTACTCCGAAAGAGTCTTAATTCATTACACAATATTATTTAATAAGACCTGTAGATGACAGGGATCAACGTTACATGATGATGATGATTATAGTCGCGAGTCCAGGAGATTTTATCTCTAAAAATATGCGTACCGCGCTAAAAGAAGTATTCACTTCAAAAAAAAGTATACTTCATGTAAGGGGTGATGGGTGCACTGTGTGTTTTATTCTGTAACATGATGTTTTTCTCGCGAGATTGACACGAGTCTGAACTGAAATCATACCTATCATTTAACTAAAACCTAACCAAGATGCTATTGTAATTTTGGTTAGGAGAATACCGATTTTCACTCACATAATAATTCAGTTTAGATTCAATAACAGTTTACTCTGTGATGCTTATTAATTAGGAGAATTGGCCTTCAGAGCCATCTATCAAGCTACTTAACAACTCTCATACCAATGAACAGTGTTATAACCATTTTTAAATATTACTAAAAACATACTTTTAAATATTACTCACTTCGCCAGGATTAAGTTCTCCACCGGGCAATTTAAAGAATGCAGTCCCCAGTTGCAACAGTAGCACGTGTGGAAGACCATGTTCATGCACTAGCAGCACCCCTTCAACTGATCTGTTGACAATCACACCAATATTATAAACGCAACATGGATGTTAGTTACTCATTCACTTGAAAAAGTATCTTGCGATATGACATACAGCAAAAAGCAGGAATGAACTGGATGATGCTCGCTGAAAACAGGCAGATTTGGACTGGGATGGAGGAGGATTATACCCTAAGGGGATCCTTATTAAGAAATAAAACTAATAACTAACACCAATTCTTTTAAAATAACTAAAAACCAATACTAACACACTAATAAATATTTCAAATGTAACGGAAACAGGAGAAATAAAAGCTTTTTATTATTCGATATGCAATCGGTTTGGTAACAATTAGCAGATTTATCGAAGGATAGTAATGGCAGGTGAAGAAAAAAGGTGTGGACAAAATTAATTACAAGTATTTTATCAGCTAAAATGAAGTGACCTGGAAATATTATAGGAGGAGATAAATGAAGCAGAACTATAACAGATTGGCAACTTTAAATAAATAAATATCCATCACGCCTTATCCCCGAAGGGGTGGCAGAGGCATATTATATGCCCACTTTTCACCGTGTGGATTCCTGTCCCACGTAATAGGTGGTGAGCCCATTGCCGTGTTGAAATAGATAAACGCAGGTTGTGGCTACCTGCTGTTGAAATTTTCAAGCATTCATAAGGCCTTCAACCAGGCTTAACGACTGCCATTTTACTGGCAACCGGGACCAACGGCTTATGTGCCTTCTGAAGCACGGAAACGCTGGCAAATGTAAATGCCACAATGTGGTCACCCATCCGAGGACCAGCCATAGTGAAAGTTGCGTAACTGAGTGATTGTTTACAGAACACTGAGGCCGCGGGGCCACGAGCGCTTCACAAGCAATTTTAAATGGTGAATGAAAGACCTGGATGAGATAACTAGTTTACAATAAAGAATGGGGGAGGCCATTGCCTAAAGGCACACAGAATTGTTTATCGTTGATTAAGAAAAAAAAACTAACTATAATATATAATATGTATTCTACAATAAGGCTTTAAATAAATAGTAATGGGAGGTGAGGTTTGTTCTTCCAATGAAGACTACCACATTTACTTTGTTACTGCAAAGTCCCCTATAATATAAGAGTGCTTGAGCCTTTTCTTCTCTGGTGGATTGCATAGGGCTGAGGCAAACTGTTTTAATTAGTTATTCTGATATATGTAACATGTTATTATGTGTTCTGACTTAAAAACTACTAAGAAGGTTTTAATGCAACTTTGCAGTAACATATCTTAACATCAGAATAAGACATACGCTACTCGAGAATAAGTTCTTGTGGGAAACCATCACCATGCGGGTGGAGTCGCGGGAACTAGCTAGTATTATTACAAACTTATAGGTCTTAAGTTTCATTACGCACAGTTACTGATGTAACCTTTTCAGGTGAAATTCGTGCGTAACAAACTAGAAAGGACAGGAAGAAAAAGTAGCTGACTTTGATAAAAAAAATTACAAAACTAACCTTCTCATGCCAATCTTGCTGAATTCATCTCTCATTCTTTGAAATCTCGCTGGTACCGATGCATCTTTCTCAAACAGAGGTTCCTTGGTCCCGAATGTATAATTAGTTAATGGATATAAGTTTATTGTTCTATTTAGCGTTAAATTAGGCTGATTTTGACTATTCTGATGCTGTATTCCCGGTCTCGCCGGCCAGTTTTTGTTTCCAGGGGCACCTTGCACCGCAGCCATTGTTAGAAATACAATAACTTGATACCGTCTGTGGTTGATACACTTAAATTAAGTTAATTTTCGTGTAATCCGGCGTGGTAGATTAATAGACAAAATTAAATCAAGTAACCAACATTAAAGAACGCCAAAACAAGCGACGGCCATAGCAATTTTTGTTTTTTATAATTATTTCATGGCCTGGTTACTAAGACCTTTTATTTAGCAAATAGCAAGAGTGTTCGATTGGAGTAGACAAAATCTTGTCCAATTTAACTCTACCAAGACTCAAGTTTGTGCATTCACCGCTGATTTTACATTTACTGTAGCGCCGCAATTCCAGGGCACACCACTTTCCATCTCCAACAGTATTGGGATCCTTGGTGTTGAGATCTCTAGGGACGTCCAATACTGTAGATGTCCGTAATTGCCCGTAACACTGGTCATAAGTCGCAAGTGCGGTCGGACATGGAGTACTGTTGTCACCTATGGGCTGGTGCACCTGAATACCAGCTTCGACCTTTCGACTCGGTAGAACGCGAACGGCGTGCTATGAGGATTGTTAACGATCCTCTACGAGCGGGCGGTGTCGATGGCGATGCCTCCTTATGCGTGTTCGGTCTGTGCTCTAAGGACTTGTTTGATATCCTGCTTTCTAATTAACCTACCTGTTTGCTATGTGGCAGTCCGCCGCGCAGGACACCGAGTCACTGACAGTCCTGCGTGGTAGCAAGCAAGCGGTGGACGAAGCTTGCAGGAATCGAGTCACATCCGCCATACAGGCGGCAACAACATTCATATTCAACATCAAGCGGCGGATGGCAAGGCGGCTTGCCGTAAATAAGCCCTATTCGAGGACGGGGACATTTTTTAGATAGGTAATAAGAAATATTGAAGAAATATGAATTATGACGGCTTAATAACCAGGCCATAAAATAATTACAAAAAAAGTATTTTGACTTTTGTTTGACATTGCTAGGTTTCGGTGGGAGTTTTGGCGGGAGAGTGACAAGTGCGGACGCTTTGCTGTATATTATTTTCTAAAACTAGTGCATTTATCTTGTTGTGGTGGTTTCTTGGACATAAAAGTTGTGTTAACGTGCTATAGTGATAGACAATGATATATATGCAGTGAAATGCTATTTTCTCTCTTGACGCGAAAAGTCCACTGAAACCTCAGTATAAGAATCACCATTATACTGAGGGCAAGGACTAGGACCTAGGACTGAGGACTCGACATCGACAAAGACTGGACAGTACTATATAATAAGAAAATATAAATACCGAAGACTAGGCTGTATGGACAAAGTTTCTTTGCCTGCCCAATATGGGCGAAGACTACAAAAAAAAAAAGGTTTCGGTGTTTTGGTTTTTGTTGTTGTTGAAGTTGAAATTTTATAATTATTTTATTAGTTATGTCCCAACAATTAGAATTGCTAACAGAAAGTCCAGCACAATGGACCACTTTATCTTCACTGACCCCCGAAATACAAAGAAAGGAGATAAAACCGTTTGTTATTTGTGAGTATATACAATGCAAATTTTTGTTAAAAACTTATTTCCAGACCAGAGCATCTGCTACCTATTCTCTAGCAACTATTACTCTAGCATCACTCTTACAAGACTATAAACGCACTGGTATTAGAAATACTTGTGGTATGTTTCAATTGAACTTGAAGATTGTTTATGCAGAAAACTAGGACATGATTGCATGTCAATGTAAAT
Source organism: Thumatha senex (assembly GCA_948477245.1). Lineage (NCBI taxonomy): Eukaryota > Metazoa > Arthropoda > Insecta > Lepidoptera > Erebidae > Thumatha > Thumatha senex. The sequence goes on from OX419751.1 coordinate 2,660,796, forward strand.
CTTAAGTAGAAATTGTTGCTAAGTTATTTATCAAAATAAGTAAATATCTTCGGGGTTCTTGCCTGCAAGGTAGGCATAGTAAAATTCAGAGCCAGTTTAATTGGAAAACTTAGCAAGGACTTCTAAACTCATAGTCTTAACATAGTATGTAATGAAGTCGCATCTTTTACACTACTGAACGGATTTTAATGCACTTTACAACTACAAATAGATGATTCAAGATAACATACATACATATTATCACGCCTGTTTTCCATCGGGGTAGGCAGAGACTATGGTTTTCCACTTGCTACGATCCTGACATATCACCTTCGCTTCTTCTACTTTCATAAGTGTTTTCGTACACGCTCGCCGGTTAAGGGTACTCTTGACCTGGCCTTTTTCCAAAAGGTCTTCGATTTGATTGAAATACGTACGCCGAGGTCTACCCCTACCAGTTTGCCCATTCACTCTCGCCACATAAATCTGCTTCGTCAGTCTACTTTCATCCATCCTCTCCACGTGTCCGAACCATCTAAGCATCCCTTTTTCTATCTTAGTCACTACATCTTCTGTCATACCGCAATGTTCCCTTATCGTGCTGTTCCTTTCTTTGTCCATCAACTTCACTCCAGCTATACTTCGCAGACTTCTCATTTCCACTGCATTTATTTTACTTTTATGCGTTTTCTGCCATACCCAACTTTCACTGCCATACATAAGTGTGGGGACCAGCACACCTCTATGTACAGCCAATCGTGCCTTCTTCGAAATGTTCTGACTGCTCATAAAGGCGTACATGGCTCCATTCGCTTTATTTCCTGCCAATACTCTTCGCTCAATTTCATAGTCATACTTTCCATCTCTCGCAAATTTTGTACCTAGATATACAAACTCTTTTACTTGTTCTACTCTTTCTCCTTCCACAACAATTGAGCAATCCGTCATACTTGCCTCTCTTTCAAAAACCATTACTTTCGACTTATTTACATTCACTTTCATTCCTTTGTTTTTTAACGCATCATACATAATGTTAACCATCAACTGCAACTCTTCCGCCGATGATGCTAGTATTACCTGATCATCGGCGTATAGGAGGCACTTGACGGTCAGTTCATCCATTTTTATACCATAAGTACTCTCTTGCAGTTCTTTCAGGCAACTGTCCATGTATAGGTTAAACAGCAACGGCGACGCTACACAACCCTGTCTCACACCTTTTTCAATGTGAAAAAAGTCTGTGCATGCTCCATTGATTTTGACACAAGCACTGGAGCCCTCATAGAGAGATTTCAGTGCTCGTATCAAGTGGCTGTTTACTCCATACATGGTCAGTATTGACCACAGTTTATTCCTCACCACTCTATCATAGGCCTTTTCCAAGTCTACAAATACGCAATAGACCTTTTGACTTTTCGCCAAAAGCTTTTCTGCTACGCATGGTAAGGAAAAGACCTGATCCGTACATCCTCTTCCTTTCATAAATCCTGCTTGTACATCCCACATTTTTCCTTCAGTTTCATTCATCACTCTTTTTATCAAGATTTTTGCATACAATTTGCCGACGATGCTGAGCAAGCTTATGCCGCGGTAGTTTTTGCACTCTTGCTGTGACCCTTTTCCCTTATAAAGCGGCACGATGACAGCCTTACACCAATCTCTTGGTACGCTGCCATTCCTCCAACAAAGGTTGAAAAGGCAGGACAGCTGGCAAGCTACCACGCCTTGTCCCGCTTTCAGCATCTCGACAGAGATCCTATCAAGTCCCGCAGCTTTTCCCAATTTCATGCTATTCAATGCTTCCGCTATTTCTTCCATACTTATGACTTCTTCCATACCAATTTCGTTAATTTCCCAGATACTAGTCTGTACTTGCATATTCTCTTTTTCAAACAAGCTTTCAAAATATTGCTTCCATCTTTTTAACACACATTCTTCTCCTATCACAAGACTACCATCATGGTTTCTGATATGGTTGAGATGCGATGTCGTCTGTTGACCCCTCACTGTTCTTATGGACTTCCAAAAGAATTATATATTCTGTTGGAAGTCATCAGATAACCTTTTATCAAATTCATCTCTTTCATTCTCTTTCTTTCTTTTCATCACCTCTTTTGCAACACACTTATACCTTTTGTACTCCTCTTTTGCCATTTTTAGGTCCACATCTGTTGCCTTCTGCATTCTTTGATTGACTTTTGTAGTCAACCAGTCCAACCATGCTTTCTTCTTATCAGATAACGCCTTTCGGACTTCTGCACCCATTCTCTTTCTCTTACATCCTTGGCTTCTCTTACTTACCCCACACTAGACCTTCCTTAAATGACTTCCATACTTCTTCGATCTCACATACAACATCAGAATTTTCAAATTTCTTGCTCAGCTTACACTTAAATTCCTCTTTTATGCCTATCTCTTGCAAATTCTCAACTTTTATGCGTTCTAGTACACTAACAGGTGCATGCACACGATGCCGCCACCGCTGAAACAGACCTCTTACTCCACTAACAACCAAGAAGTGGTCTGTGTCAATCCCGGCACCGCGGTATGCCCGAGTGTCTAACACTTTCTTTCTCATCCTTGCATCTACAATCACATAATCAATCATGCTTCTCTGGCTTCCTTCTTGTCTCGTAAACAAATGGATATCCTTGTGGTTGAAACTGGTGTTGGTTACCACAAGGTTCCTCTCCAAACATACCTCAAGCAAACTTTCTCCATTTTCATTCACTCGTTCGTCACCATACTTTCCTAAAACACTTTCATAACCATCACGCTTCACACCAACCCAACTATTAAAATCACCTAACATATACTATTCTTTCATTCCGTTTGCATTTACTCAGTATATCGCTCACACTCTCCCAAAATGCCTGCCTCTCACTTTGGTCCTTTGAAGATCGGCGCCACCGCGCATCTTGCGAAGCATAAACTCCTAAAACAAAGATGCGGGTAAGCCCAACCTTCAGCCTCGACTAAAGGAGTCTTGGGCTCACACATTCATATTCTGTCACACATGCATTCATTCTCGCGGATAGTAACACACCTACACCCTGGCACGCTGTACTGGTCGGGGCTACACCTGACCAGTAGGCCGTATAGGGTTCATGTGTAGTGGTGTCACATCCTTTCCTCTTTGTTTCATTCACACACAGAATATTAATTCGTCTCTCTAGCATCATCTCGCATACCTCCTCAATTTTATCTTTTAATCCTCCTCTTATATTCAGTGTAGCAAAGCGGCTATCCATAGCCCACTTTTGATGAAGGTTTATATAATACATGTATGTTAGTATCTAAATTATCTGTGCAAAGCTGAGCTGTGTTTTTAGTATAATAATAAATTGCAAGTAACTACCTAACTATCTTCACGCTGTATCCCTGACGGGGTAGTCAGAGAGGACAGATCGTCGGGCTTCGAGATCCATGCATACTTCTTTCGCTTCTTCAAGTAAACAAGTAAACATTATATCAATATAAACTTATATTCTTTTTAATCCTTTTCTTAATCCCTTTAAGGTGACAGACAAGCATACATCCCACATCATGGAAGTGGTGACCACAGCCTATAGACAATTGCAACACCTAATTTCAAATGCACTCCTACTTAATGTTAAAATGGCCTGTAAAAGGCAGTGTTTACTGGCTGTTGAAATCTTTCAATCCGCGGCATAAGGTTATTTTGCTTAACAAATTAATGAATCAAATCAAGTCCACTGCTGGATGCAGGCCTCTCCTAATTCACGAAAATGAATAATTAAAAATATAAAATGCGTAATTATTTTTTTCAGTGGCTCTAAAAGAACTAGAAGGTACTCCAGATAGTCGGACATCAAGTCTTATGAATGCTGACAAGTTCTCAGCCGTGAGAGAAGTTGTGAGACACTTTGCGAGATTACGTTCAGCGACCAGAGAGCCTTGGCAGTCTGATGATGTTAAGTTGTTTTTGGAAGGATTAAGGTTTGTCACTGGGACTTATACAGACATCCCACAGCTATGCCACTTTGATGCAAAATAAATGCTTAGAAAATATAGGAAACTTTACTGTTTTACACAAGTTTTTAGTTTATGAACTTAAGCGCTTGTGGCCCTGCTGTCTGTGTTCTCTAAACAAACACTGAGTTACGCAACTTTCTCTATGGTTGGTCCTCGGATGGGTGACCACCTCGTGGCTTTTACATTTGCGAGCGTTTCCGTGCTTCGGAAGGCACGCCGTCGGTCCTGGTTGCCAGTAACATGGCAGGCATTATGGGCGGCTTGAAAAATTTCAACAGCAGATCGCCACAACCTGCGCCTATCCATTTCATCATGGCAACTCACCACCTGCTTACGTGGGACAAAAATGCATACGGTGAAATGTGGGCGCATAGTATGCCTCAGACTACCCCTTCACTTCGACAATATGTAATAATAATAATAATAAAACCCTCGAGGACAGTCGTTATCTTTTATGGGATTAACGCAAACCTATGAGGGCATAGTAGATTCGCTTTTTGAGTCATCCACTTTCTGATATCAACAAAAAAATGTATCAGAAAGTTATTAAAAAGCTCACATCCGCAGGGCAGCTTGTGGCGAGCTGAATGTGTGTGGCTACACATCGGTCCAGATTCCTCAGAGTTTTGTTGCTCTTCTGCACCGGTTAGGATTTAATGGCCTAACGGGAGAGCAGTGAGAGTGCTACTCCCGGGAGTGCAGCAAATCTCAACTCTGGCTTGCCTTAATTGGCCGGTCAGAGGGAGGGAGCCAGAGCTATATGCTCGGGGGTGGAAGTGTCATTTTCAAGGGCATAACTACGGGGAAGCCCGCTCCGGGCCTGGCCCGCGAAGGTGAAACCGGCGCCGCACCGCTCGACACCCCAAGTCGCTCACACCGGTGTTGCCCTCTGTCGCCTTACAGGCTTATCATGCCTACGGTGATTGTATAGGGGGCCCATCTAGTGAGTTGGCAAGTCACCGTCTGCCAGTATTTTGATTATAATATATTAAAATGGCAGACGCCGTCTTCATCCATAGTTCTAATCACTCAGTTCATTTAACCTCCAACTCAATAGCCCAATAGTAGTTAGCATATTGTACAATAGTTTAACTCCCATTGGAGATGGTCCATTACCGTTCTTCTACATAAGGCGGACGTGGATTGTCTGCAGTGGGAGTCCCATTCCCTGTTACATTAAAATTCTCAAAAGGCCTCTGCGTGTTGGACCTCTATGTCCCCATGTAAGCTTCCCAAAAGACCGGGTATCTTTGTAAAAAAAAAAAGAAGATACCCGTGAAGAAGAAACAAATAATAATAATAAAACGATCACTGAGTTACGCAACTTTCACTATGGCTGGTCCTCGGATGGGTGACCACTTTGAGGCATTTACATTTGTGAGCGTTTCCGTGCTTCGGAAGGCACGTTAAGCCGTTGGTCCCGGTTGCCAGTAAAATGGCAGTCGTTAAGCCTGGTTGAAGGCTTGAAAATTTTCAACAGCAGGTAGCCACAACCTGCGTCTTCAACATGGCAATGGGCTCACCACCTATTACGTGGGACAGGAATCCACTCGGTGAAAAGTGGGCATATAATATGCCTCTGCCACCCCTTCGGGGATAAGGCGTGTTGGATATTTATTTATTTATAATAAAACCCCTCGAGGACAGTCGTTATCTTTTATAGGATTAACGCAACCCTATGAGGGCATAGTAGATTCGCTTTTTGAGTTAACTACTTTCTGATACCAACAAAAAAATGTATCAGTAAGTTATTGAAAAGCTCACATCCGCAGGGCAGCTTGTGGCGAGCTGAATGTGCGTGGCTACACATCGGTTCCGATTCCTTAAGAGTTTTGTTGCCCTTCTGCACCAGTTAGGATTTAATGGCCTAACGGAAGAGCAGTGAGAGTGATACTCCCGGGAGTGCAGCAAATCTCAACTCTGGCTTGCCTTAATTGGCCGGTCAGAGGGAGGGAGCCAGAGCTATATGCTCGGGGGTGGAAGTGTCATTTTCAAGGGCATAACTACGGGAAAGCCCGCTCCGGGCCTTTCCCGCGAAGGTGAAACCGGCGCCGCACCGCTCGACACCCCAAGCCGCTCACACCGGTGTTGCCCTCTGTCGCCTTACAGGCTTATCATGCCTATGGCGATTGTATAGGGGGCCCATCTAGTGAGTTGGCAAGTCACCGTCTGCCAATATTTTGATGATGTTATATTAAATTGGCAGACGCAGTTTTCATCCATAGTTCAAGTCACCCAGTACATTTAACCTCCAACTCAATAGCCCAATAGTAGTTAGCATATTGTACAATAGTTTAACTCCCATTGGAGATGGTCCATTACCGTTCTTCTACATAAGGTGGACGTGGATTGTCTGCAGTGGGGGTCCCATTCCCTGTTACATTAAAATTCTCAAAGGGCCTCTGCGTGTTGGACCACTATGTTCCCATGTAAGCCTACCAAAAGTCCGGGTATCTTCATGAGAAGAGAAAAGAAGGTACCCGTGTAAAAAGAAGAGACATAATAATAATAATAATAATTGAGCTTTTTATTCTATTTCTTAATTTTACATTGTTTGTTAGTATATTCTCTTATTCTAGTGTTAGTATTTCAATTCACGTAAATATATTATTATAGAAATAGATCCCTTTTATTGGGTAAAAGCCTCCCCCATCTTTTCCCATTTCTGTCTGTCTCCACCAAGTGTCCACCAGTTGTTACCCACTGTTTCTATAATGTCATCTGCCCATCGTTTGATTGGCTTCTTTTCCCTAATGGGCCAAGCCATTGCGTTGCCTGTGAGGTCCACCTTTTGTCCTGGTACCTTGTGATGTGACCTGCCCATTGCCACTTTAGCTGTAGTGCATGACTGAGCATCTGTCAATTTTGTTTTCTGTCTGATAACCTCGCTTCTAATTTTTTCTATTTTACTTATTCTCATAATACTCCTTTCCATAGCACGTTGGGTTGTAATGATTTTATTTCTTATTTTGTTTGTGAATGTCCATGTTTGGCAACCATATGTTAATGTAGACAATGTACATGTTTCTATTACAGTCTTTTAAGTGGCATCCTGTAATTACCCTTAAAATTTCTTATTGTGTCGACAATATGTATAACATAAAAATAATGTTTGCTTATGGGTTATTTTACATTTTTCAGATTTACACCAGAATGTGTATCAGAATTAACTCCGTTGCTATGTACAGATAAAATGTATGAGAATGTGCCGGCACACTTGAGGGTCAAACCCGGAATAGTCAGCATGAGCTGGAAAGTAGACATCTCTTTATGGTAAGGTTTTTGCCTACCCTCTTCTTCTCTTAAGTATGCTCCATTGTGCCCATTTGGTTCCAAACTGGGCACAATGGAGAACACAAAAGGGTCACAATAATATAAAAATCAATAAAAATGTTTATTTTATAATACAAAGGTTTACACACAGTCGACTTAAATTTGGAACTTATATGGAATACAATTTTTAGCAGTTACAATCATAGTTTCCTAAACTAGGCAGAGCCTGTATTTTAGGATACATTTTTCGAAATGTCAATATTACTGTCAAATACAGCTAAAATTGGAGCGTAAATCATTACAATAGTTTTTATTTTACTTCAGTACATGCAGTAATATAAGGTATTAGTTACATAAGTATTAACATTTACAGTATTATAAGTATTTATAAGGACGAGAAGTTTTATTCCTTTTTTGAATTTCCATAATTAAGCGCGTCCATTATGACGCCACAGCCTTGCACAGACTGCGACAATGTTCGGGTGCGAGCGATAGTGCGACTGTCGAATGAGCAGGATTGTGACGGAGGTTTGGCGCCAACGCGAGCGGTGACGCACGTTTGTTGTATATTATTTTCAAAAACTAGTGTATAATTCGTGTTTTTGTGTTTAATAATGGTGGAATATAGTGGATAAAGAGTTCGGAAAATTGCATTAGTGAACGAAAGTAATATATTGCAAAGAATAGCGGTGTTGTTTGTGTTAGTGCCAAATTTCCATAGAGAGCCGCAATAAGGGATCCACTGCCTTATTGGGGCACGGACTAGGACCTAGGACTGAGGACTTGACATCGACAAACGACTAGACAGGACTAAAACAAAATTATAAGAAAATAATAAGTACTGAAGACTAGGCTGTATGGACAAAGTTTCTTTTGCCTGCCCAAGATGGGCGAAGACAACAAAAAAAAAGGATTGTGACGTTTATTTGGCATTTAAAGTAAAAAAACGTTCAAAATCACGTGTTCAACGTGGTAAATATAGTACAATGCGTTGCCGACATTACAGTCGCATTGCAGATCTTACAGTCGCGTTGCCTAACTAATTAATCGCGTTGCCTAACTAATTAATCGCGTTACCGACCAACAGTCGCGTTGCCGATTTTACAGGCTTTAAATCCAGGTAAGATTCGGAAAAAACTGAAAAAATGCTTAAGCAGAAGAAAAAGATCGATTAATTGATCACGGAGTTGGTGTAGCCAGTCACTTAACGCGAGTGTATAATCGGCACCGCGGTTGTAAAATCGGCAACGCGACTGTTAGGTCGTTAACGCGATTAATTAGTCAATCAAATAGATAAAGAGGTCCATTATTATTTGGCTGCTAGGAGCAACTGTCGTTTGACCTTTAATTTTCAGCATTGTTGGGGGCAACCCTGTAAGTGCGCTAGCGTCGTTAATTCATCCTTTGGTCAGCAAGTGCACCGCTAGCAGGCGCCCCTTACACCCTACAATCATTCAATCTATACTAATATTATAAAGCTGAAGTTGGTTTTTTTGGTTGAACGCGCTAATCTCAGGAACTACTGGTCGGATTTCAATAATTATTTTTGTGATAGATAGCTCATTTATCGAGAAAGGCTATAGGCGGTATATATCATCACGCTACTACCCTGGAGAGCGAAGCAGTAGTCATAAATGTCGACTAATCGGGTAAATTTCATTGTAGAATTTATAAGCGACGGGATTAAATAGGTGCGACGGGAGTTTGAATTATGTCACGAGCTAAAGATGTCACCTTATTTATAAAATACATTATCTTTTTCAGTCAATCAACATCTGGCTCAAGTTCACAAAACAGTACTGACATTCAAGGACAACACATTTTCGTGATATTGACAATCCTTTTAACCAACACAGAAACACACACTTATAGACTTTCAATAAATAAATTTTACGAACTTCGGTATACTGTGGCCAGTGCTTTAAAAGCTATGATTGTGCTAGAAAAACGAAACTGTATGAGAAAAAACTGACAAAAAAATTCAAGAGGTTGATGATTATTGTCATTGAAATGGACTGGTGATGAATTTTTGAATAGTTTCAAAAAGGTGATCGAGAAAGTGCTCCAAGCAATATAGTGATTATGAAAAATTCCTATTTAGATTGTTAATGGTAGGCTATCAGCCTTTAAAGAAAAAATATCTTTTAAATATATCATGTTATTAGAAAAATATTAAAAATGTAAATAAAATTATTTATTTCTAACACTGCGACAACCCTGACAGGCCGAGTCACGCAGCAATTCTCAGGCCTGTAGATGCATGCGTCTGTGCAAGGTGTTTCGCACGTCTGTTGTAATAAGAGTACCCCGTCAGGGATACATCGTGAAGATAGATAGATTTAAAAAATACTTTAAATGGATTTATTTTATATAATATAGCACATCTTAATCCCGAAATGCACAGTACATGTAATACAGTACAAGCTAATACAGTAAGGAAACTAAACCTAAATAAAAAAAATACACACCTATCGTCCTTTTTAACAATATGGTTGTCTCTGTAATTAAAATAGATTTTAAAGGTTTTTGATATAATTAAAAAAAAAATATATAGATAGTTTTTATAATTAATTACGCTTACAGACCAGTTTAAGCCCGCGGTTCCGCACGCGTCGTGAAGGTTTCCCGTTCCTGTTTCTCAGGAACTTGTTCCCGGGATAAAAATATGATAGCGGATAGCTTATGTGTTATTCTGATGTGTAAGCCATATTATTGTAAAGTTTCATCAAAATCCATTAAGTATATTTTGCGTGAAAGAGTAACAAACATCCATTCTTACAAACTTTCGCGTTTATAATACTAGTAGTATAGTTAGTGCTGATACAATGATATAAAAAAAAAGTTAGGATTGTTACTCTCAATATAAAAAAAAATATTTATAAAGTAAACACTGTGACAACCCCACTGGTCGACTCAATCAGCACAGCGATGCGCTCCCAGGGCCTGTATAGATAAGTGTGTCTGTGTGAGTTAGCTGTTTCACATGTTTTTCGTAGCACCTTAAATATTGTGGGACATTTTTTTTACACAGCGCTGTCTAGCCCAGAGTAAGCTAATATAAGCTTGAGTTATGGGATCTAGACGAATGATAAACATACTTATATATTTCTAAATACATACATATTATACATAGGAAACAACACCCAAACTCCGAAACAAACATTTGTAGATCACACAAATTTTTTTTCTGACCCGGGAATCGAAGCCGGGACCTCAGTTGCGGCAGTCGCATACACTACCACTGCGCCACCGAGGCAACACCTTACTGCTCATGTATGTACTGTGCCGAAGGGGTAGGCAGTATAGTACTATATTTGACCATTGTAATATATTGATGGGTCATCTCATCAATTACGTTAGATATTAATTCCGTTCGCAGATAAAGTTAATCTATTTCTATATTTTAAGATGTTTCAATCTTGTTAAAAGTATATTTTTACAAATAAATATCTAAATATATGTTTTGTATTATTTTTACTACTTGAGGTCGCCGGCTTGTACCATTTTACCTGTACCCGATTCCCACGGTAACCTGTTCCTGGATGTTAATTACCAAAGCTGGCAATTATGAACTCGGATCGATGGTAATTCAAGCCGGCTCGAAGGACCATCAATGATAATTACCAAACTACGTAGTAAAATGGTTCATCTGAGAACCAAATCATAACGCGATTTAGGAAATTATGTCAGTGCCATCTGTTGAAGATGACCTCAAACTTTCACAGTTAATTGTGTATGTTCGGTTCTAAACACGGGGATAAAAGTAACCTATGTATTAACTTATTTATTTACTCAAATTTGTGCAGGAGTTTAAGCGTGTAGAACTAATATACATACACACTCACAAACTTTCATACATACATATTATCACACCTTTATCCCCGAAGGGGTAGGCAGAGGCTTAGAATACGCCCACATTTCACCGTATGCAGTTTTGTCCCACGTAAATTGTGGTGAGCCCATTGCCACTTCAAAAAATATACTTGTCGCCTATCCATAACCAGCTATAGCGAAAGTTGCTTAAAGCAGATCGTTTACAGAACACTGAGCTATCGGGATCCGCTTCAACAGGGTTTAAACGTAACTGGGAATACGCAAAGATAAAAAAGAAAGACAGTACTACGACAAATTCTTTATAAATAACACATTCACACAATAATCTTAGCATTATGTCCTTACAAATACATATATTAACATATTGTCACGCCTTTACCCGCGAAGGGGGAAGGCAGAGACATACTTTACGAGCACATTTCACCATATGTATGATTGTCCCACGTAACAGGTGGTGAGCCCATTGCCGTACATCTTACAAATATTCTATAAAAACAACTTTTCAGCTTTCTTGAGGTAAATTTTGTATTCCATTGTCTGGTAAGTTGTCTTTCTGGAAACAAAAGAAAAAATTATAAAATTATCGATAATTTTATCCAGAAGACTAGCGAAAGCACTTAAACCCGCGTATTGTCTGTTCCCGTGGGTATACAGGAATAAAATGTAGCTTAAGTTACTCCTTATAACATTAGCTATATGTCAGTGAAAGTAACGTTAAAATCGGTCCAGTCGTTTGAGAGATTAGCCGGAACAAGCAGACAGAAAAATAGTTTTGTTACATACTTTTACGGATATACTTTCATGTGACAAGCTGTTAATTATAAATTACAAAAAAACATTTTATTTCTATTTATCTGTATGGATTGTGTTCTAAATATACAATTAAGATAAATATATCAATATGTCATGTTTGAATTAAAGTGTCAGCATAACTGGCAAAGGGCGTACTCCGTTGGTTTGGACACGTCCAAAGAACGCGTGAGGAACGATTGACGAAGAATGAAGACCCCGTGAGCAAACTGCTCAACAAAGGTCAAAAGTACGGATACCCAGACGTGCATGTATGAAGCGATTAATGAATCTGCAGAAAACGAAACGCATGGATCGCGAAGCCTGGCGAACTGTCCTCTATTTTTTTTTTCATCACCGCCGTCTAGCCCAAAGTAAGCTAATATAAGCTTGTGTTATGGGATCTAGATGACTATTTTATTTAGAATATATTTCTAAATACATATATAGAAAACACCCAAACTCCGAAACAAACATTAGTGGATCACATAAATATTTTTTCCGACCCGGGAATCAAACTCGGAACCTCAGACTGCGCCACCGAGGCAGTCAAAATACAAGATATAGACTACCCCGTCACGGATACAGCGTGAATATAATTTAGTTATAGGTCTCATCGGTACACCTGCTGAATAACGCCCCGCCCGTTATTCAGCAGGTGTACCGATACGCCGCAAGTGCCTTTACATATTTGGGAGGTCAGAAGGCATTCGTTTTCAATGATACCTAAAATCAAAATTAAAAGCAGAGAGCCGCTCGTGGCCCCACTGACTCAGTGTTCTGCAAACGATCACTGCGTTATACAACTTTCGTTATGGCTGGTCCTAGTAGGATGATCACTGTATTGCATTAACATTTGCCAGCGTTTCCGAGCTTCGCAAGGCACGTTTAACCGTTGGTCCCGGTTGCCAGTAACATAGCAATCGTTAAGCAAAGTTGAAGTTGAAGTCCTTTACTAAGTCGTTACTAAGTCGCTTGAAAAATTTCAACTGTAGACAGACGAAAATTGTAGCTACAATTTTCGTCTGTCTATTTTAACACGGCAATACGTGGGACAAAAATTTACACACTGAAATGTGGGGCGTATAAATTCTTCTGTCAGTGGAGATGAAGGCGTGATTTATAAACAAAATAAAAGTTGAATCCAGGCTATAAATACAGGTACAATAGCCGCAATTGGTAACTAAATACAGAATAGAAATATATATAGCTGGAGTGAAGTTGATGGATAAAGAAAGGAACGGCGCGATAAGGGAACATTGCGATATGACAGAAGACGTAGTGACTAAGATAGAAAAAGGGATGCTTAGATGGTTCGGACACGTGGAGAGACTGACGAATCAGATTTATGTGGCGAGAGTGAATGGGCAAACTGGTAGGGGTCGACCTCGGCGTATGTATGTCAATCAAATAGAAGATATTTTGTAAAAAAGCCAAGTCAAGAGTACCCTTAACCGGCGAGCATGTCTGAAAACACTCATGAATGTAGAAGGAGCGAAAGTGGTATGTCAGGATCGTAGCAAGTGGAAAACCATAGTCTCTGCCTACCCCGACGGGAAACTGGCGTGATAATATGTTTATATGTATGTAAAGAATAGAAAAAGACAATGAAACAAATCAAAAAGAATTTAGCTCACCCCGGTATGCTTTGCCTCGTGCACTTTGAGGCTCACTTTCTGAGTGAAGGTCGCTCCGCACGCGCAGACGTAAGGCCTCTCACCGGTGTGACTTCGAATGTGGACCTTCAGATTGCTTTTACGCTGCAATATATACAGGGTCATTTGTAAAACACCAGCAGCCTGCTAGGAGTAGGTAGCTAATATCATAAAGGATCTATGTTTTTTTTTAATTCTTTGAAATTATATAGGTATATTAAATTTTTTAATTTTTTTTGTTAGATTTCCTTTTTATTTCATGTACTGATTGACTTACTACGCAACTCGTGAAAATCACAGGAGATGAGGGTGGTCCGGTGATACCTTGAAAATATACCCAGAAGTTCTCTTAAGCAAATCCAAGAGCGAAAGAAAACCTATGACGCAGCTTGTAGGTTCAACGTATTATACTACCCGTTTTGTAACGAATTGCCAAAAGTCGTAGAACAAACGTTGTTGGCTATGACCTTGGGTATCTACTCCGAGCAGGTTGCTGGTGTTTTACAAATGACCCTGTATATAAAAAAGAACGAGCGACCCTTAGTAATAAACAGGTAACGCGCACTTAACCATCGTAGCTAAGAAAACAGACAACTTCTAAACCGAATGGTAGAATCATCAATATAGCCCGTACTTGTATTTATGGTGTCCTGAATCGAATGCCGCAAACCGTTTTTCTCCATTCCTTATGGTGCCCGAGAAATAGATGCGCACAGGCGTACGGACAGGCTAAGCTGTTTTATAAGACTTTTCTAACCTTTAGGGTTTAAAAACAAATAAACCATCTACTAGTATCTAGTTCATCGGACCCCCAAGGACCACTTCCCTTTCAAAGCATCCTGTTACCGAGTCGCAGTTAACCTCTGGCCTATTCTGCGACTAGGTTAAAGCGAAATGGAACAATGTGATGTTTAACTGGTGCGTCTGACTCACTGACTCACACAAGTCGCCTAAATACGGTGAAATACCTGAATTCCGATCACAGACCGTAGAATCAATGTCACAATAGCAGCTTTCAGCCTATTGTACCTTTCCATTTTTGTTTTGGCGGGTGGCTTTTATGGGAGTCCCCGTACCCCGAAGGTTTTGGTGTGGCCCCCTAAACCCAATGAAGACGACCCAATGGCCCACTGAGGTGGCAGACAAGCGTACGGCCCACCTGATGGAAGGTGGTCACCGTAGCCTATGGATTTGCAACACCAGAGGTGCAGCACTCGCGCTGCCAACCCTCTAAAAACCTTAGACCCCTTTTGAAGAATCCCATACTGTAGACGTTCGGGAAAACCCAATATGGCAGGGAGTTCATTTCACAATCTAAGAGTACGAGGAGCAAAGCCTCTATCGGACCTAACCGTATGCGAGCGCTCCGGACGCAAAGTGTGAGGGTGAACACCCTGTCTATGGCGACCAGTGCGATGATAGAAGGTAGCCGTGGGCATAATATCAAACAACTCCTCAGAGCACAGACTGACCACAGAACGTGTGTGGCGTGAAGCCAGTTAGCTTGTAGAATCCTAAACTGTTGTAGAGGTGAGAATAGTTACATATGGTATTGTCCCCACCAGACCCGAATACCCGGCCGTCAGTTTCCACTGCCCAAGGAAGTCCCTCATTCCTTGAGCCTTATGATGCACTTACCGTGAATGTTTTTTCGCAAAGATGACAACTAGCCGGTGACCCTTGTTTTTCATTATTATGGACCCTCCAAATATGGCCCCTTAGAGATTCCTGCAATAAATAAATAAATATCGTTGGGACAACTCACACAACGCTATCTGATTCCAAACTAAGCAGAGCTTGTACTATGGTTACCAGATAACTGATAAACTAGTTACTTATATATTACTAAATACATACATATTATAGATAAATAACACCCAGACATAGCATATACCATCGTGTTCATCACACAAAGTTTTATTCTGGGTGGGAATCGAACCCACTACCTCTTGCGTAGCAGTCGGATATACTCTCACGGCGCCACAGAGAGAGTTTAATAAAGAATACGAATAATACGATTGAGGAGGAATATCTATTATGCAAAAGTAGAGGGTAGAAGGAGTCAGAGTAAACCGAGACTTGCATTTGAACACCACGTGAGCGGATTGCTCAACAATGGAAAGTTCAAAAGTACTAGGATACCCAGACGTGCGTGTATGAAGCGATTAATGAATCTGCAGGAAGCGAAAGGAGAATGAATGAATCTCAAAGTCTGACGATCTGTACTTTCTGACTACACTGTTAGGGATATTAAATATATTGTGTGACACTTTTCACACAGCGCCATCTAGCTCAAAGTAAGTTAATATTAGCTTGTGTTATGGGATCTAGATAACTGATAATCATACTTATATATTTCTAAATACATACATATTATAGATAAATAACACCCAGACACAGAATAAACTATCGTGCTCATCACACAAAGTTTTATCCTGGGTGGGAATCGAACCCACGACCTCTTGCGTAGCAGTCGGATGCACTCCCACCGCGCCACAGAGGCAGTCAAATACAGCGGGAAGATAGTTCATTATAACATTGCTGGTCAATCTGTGAACAAGGTTCCTCAATTTTATGCTAGCATAAACCAGTGACTGGCAAAATGCAATAATATTTGAGAAATAGCGATAAATTGTCAAAATGACATTCTTTTAAATTAAAATGGCAAAAAACGCCAAATTATCAAAAAAGCCCAAACGGCAAAAATTTCAGAAAAGCATAAAATAACCAACTGGCAAAAAATACCAAAATGGAATTTTATATAGTGACAGTGGTTTGCATTAAACATAAAATACCAGAACTATTCCTGTAAAAAAAATGTTGAACATTCTTTTACACAGCGCCATCTAGTCCAAAAAAGTGGTATGTGATCTAGACAACTGATAAACATACTCTAAATCTAAATACATAACACCCAAACCCCATAACAAATATTTGCGGATCACGCAAATACTATTCTGAACTGGGAATCAATCCGGAGACCTCAACGCGACACTACACACGCCACCGAGGCAGTCGCAATGACGTTCTATCGATATCTCCGGGCTTACTTGCGCGTAGTGTAGCAACCAGTCTTTGACATGACCTCGTCACCTTTAACCTTAATTGAGTTTCATTTTTTGTTGATAACCGTTTGAGACTCACGGGGTATGTCGGACATACATACGAAGAGGTAGGCAGAGGAATACTATACGCTTACATTTCACCGTATGCACTTTTGTCCCACGTAACAGGTGGTGAGCCCATTGCCGTGTTGAAATGGAAAGGCGCAGGCTGTGGCGACTTGCTGTTGAAATTTTTCAATTTTTTTATTGACGGCCCTGTACCGCATAAAACTACACGGCGCTCCTATGCCTTAGGTTAGGGGCACTGTGGGTGCGCCCTAGAGAGGGAGTACCCAGGAGTCTTGATAGACTATACCGCCGGCTTTGCCCAGCAACCGTTTCCTGGGAGACAATAGGCTCATCGCATAATAGGTAGGATAAAAATATAACAACGCCGTACGAAAAAAAAGTGTGTGTGTACGTATGTACACGCGTTAGAAGTTACACTGCTTTAGTCTAATAAGATTTCATCGCATATACCACAGCTCTTTGTTTGTAACCGGAATGATAAATTAGTCAGAAAAAAAAACATTAAAAGAATGAAAACTACTTTGAATGTAGTTATAAGTGGTCATAGAAACACTTATCAGCTAACTACCTGGTGTCGGTTTTTCGTGACGGTCTGCGCGCGCATCGTAAAAATGTACACTCATCATTTTCCCTAACGCGCCAAATGAAGTATAAGTACAAAAATGCTAGCTGCAGTTGGGCACAAGAATTCAAAGTGGGCAAGTTAAACTACAACCTGCTAACTAAAACACTACAAAACTGCTATCCTGGTTACTGCAATAATCACAGAATTATAGTTTCTAGTAAGCGGACAATGTCAGCATTAAAAAATAATAGTTGTTGTAATTGTAGTACACGGGTACCCAAAGTGGGGCAAGTTGAACTACACACCTTACTGCTGTACTGGTTGCTGTGATAATCACAGAATTATTATTTCTAGTAAGCGGACAATGTCAACATTAATAATAAAATGGTAGCTATAAATGGGACGCGAGTACCCAAAGTGGGGCAAATTGAACTACAAACCTTACTGCTGTACTGGTTGCTGCAATAGTCACAAACGTGTCGTTTCTCTTCCCCATGTGCGTTACTCAGATGGACGGACAGCGTCGACGTCGTCACGAAACGTTCATTGCAGTGGTGACACGAGAACCTACAGTGGGGTAAGGTGATTTTAATTCAATTTCTTGTTTTTTTTGAAGTGAAAACTTGTTTTAGCTCGGTGCGCATATTTTTAGATAAAATATAATCCCTGGACTTGCAACACCGTTACCCAGACGCAGCTTTAGTGTGTGCATTTATAAAGTATTAGATTGATAATTTCGAACTCAGTTATCAACCTTCGATAGCTCAGTTGGTAGAGCAGTGGACTGTAGATGGTTATAAATTGGATCCCATAGGTAGCTGGTTCAAATCCGGCTCGAAGGAACTCTTTTTGTGTATTAACAGTCATATTATAAATAACTATAGTGCTTTTAACCCGATTAGTACTTTTATTCTTAAAGTAATTGGGATTCAACCATCTAAAAAATGTCTAACGCGCCAAAATAAGTTTAGACCTCTGTCAGCACTCCCGGAGTGCAACAAGTGATTTTTTTATACCATGTGACGTAGATGAGGTGGGCTGGGGTGAATCTAGGCCGACTTACGAACAGAGATGAAGGAAAGATGCATTTGAAAGTACATGAGCATTTATTCGGCTAACTAATTAAGCGCTCGTGGCCCCGCGGTCTCAGTGTTCTGTAAACGATCACTGAGTTACGCAACTTTCACTATGGCTGGTCCTCGGATGGGTGACCACTTTGTGGCATTTACATTTGCGAGCGTTGCCGTGCTTCGGAAGGCACGTTAAACCGTTGGTCCCGGTTGCCAGTAAAATGGCAGTCGTTAAGCCTGGTTGAATTCCTTATGGGCGGCTTGAAAAATTTCAACAGCAGGTAGTCACATCCTGCGTCTGTCTATTTCAACACGGCAATGGGCTCACCACCTATTACGTGGGACAGAAATCCACACGGTGAAAAGTGGGCATATAATATGCCTCTGCCACCCCTTCGGGGATAAGGCGTGATGGATATTTATTTATTTTAACTAATTAAGCGTTATACAAAACAATAAGAAAAGATTTAGAATGAACGTTTTAGATAAGCTAGGGTGATTGGACAAGAGGGGTGGGTTCGGTAGGCGAGATCGTTGAGACGTGTCCCGAGATAAAGTGGGAGACGTCACCTGGTGAGCTGCTACAGCAGAAGAAGGGGTTGAGGACCGCCAGTGAGGATCGTTATAGAAGCGGTAAGCAATACCCGCTCCTGGCTCGCGCGCTGGTCGCAGGCAGCCATGACGTCACAACTACTAATGTCGAGAAGTGGCTCACATCTCCGGTACCAACGCGACCTGCTAGAGGTGCATCTGCTGACCAATGGACAAGGTCACGACACAGTCTTAACGGAGTTGGAAGGTCAGACGACAGTCGGTACCAAGAAAAGCCGAAAATCAAAAGCTTTCAGCATCAGACTTTTGGCGCCAACATGAGCAATGGCGTACGTTTGTCGTATACTAGTGGTTCTGGGATCCGTAGACTTCGGAGTTTTTTTTTTTTTATCAATTTAAAAAAAACAACTTTTCTTTTTTTTTCGTTTTGAGTGCTCTTGCTAACCACTAAGGGACCATTTCCCCCCGATCGAAAAACCCCCTCGCTAAAAGTTGTTGTCTACATCAAGGATTGTCCATGCCAAGTTTTTCATCATTTTTCATCGGATTTGCATGCAATCCGATGAAAAATGCGACCAATAAACTGAATGGACGGACGAACGGACGGTCGGACATCAATAGAATGTTTCCCTTACCAGTGGAGTTAAAACGGAGACTTGAACGTTTACACTAAATTAGTGTAAAATCCGTGTTTTTGTGTTTAATAATGGTATGGCCCTAAAAAGAAGTATGTCACGGACAAAGCCGGGGTGCACAGCTGGTATAAATATATACTTACTTGTAAGATGATTCATCTCGATGTCTTTTAGCCTTTTTGAAATGCAGTCTCATGCTCTCCTAAAAACAAAATAACAATTTAGTTACTGAGTCAATTTCTTTTTATTATAATATTTTTATGGACTGGTACTTTTATTTTAAATTTTTTATTTTTTTTATACTACGACACAATATTGTGGGACTCTTTGCACACAGCGCCATCTAGCCCAAAGTAAGCTAATATTAGCTTGTGTTATGGGATCTAGATAACTGATAAACATACTTATATATATCTAAATACATACATATTATAGATAAACAGACATGGCATTCAAGCTTACGTCCCACCTAGTGTTAAATGGCTACCGTCGCCTATAGACACTTGCATTATTAAGGGTAACACTGCAAGTGCGTTGCCATCCTGGGGCCTAAGATGATATGCCTTCCATGCCCGTAATTACAAATAAATTATTTAATTCATTAATTTTAGCCGAGACTACCAGGACTTTAATTGGTCGTGCTAATTAGTGTCTAGCACATAAGACCTTTTAGCCTTTTTGTTACCACCTCACTAAAAAGGCAACGGGTTCAAAATTTCTTCCAAATTTAACATCAAAAATAGACACATTTTATTAAATTTATTTGGCCCTTTAGACCCACCCCAGTTCCGTGCTTCGGAAGGCACGTTAAGCCGTTGGTCCCGGTTGCCAATAAAATGGCAGTCGTTAAGCCAAGTTGGAGGCCCTATGGGCGGCTTAAAAAATTTCAACAGCAGGTCGATGCAGCCTGCGCCTGTCCATTTCAACACGGCAATGGGCTCACCACCTGTTACGTGGGACAGAAATGCATACGGTGAAACGTGGGCGTTAAATATGCCTCTGCCTACCCCTTCGGGGATAAAGGCGTGACAATATGTATGTATGTATGTATGTCATTTTAGCCAAATCTTATTTTTTATATCATATTTCTTCATTCTTATCTTCTGATTTTGTTCTGTCC
This sequence comes from Thumatha senex, assembly GCA_948477245.1. Classification (NCBI taxonomy): domain Eukaryota; kingdom Metazoa; phylum Arthropoda; class Insecta; order Lepidoptera; family Erebidae; genus Thumatha; species Thumatha senex. The sequence continues at coordinate 2,681,398 of OX419751.1, forward strand.
AGTCTTTATCGATGTCGAGTCTTCAGTCCTAGGTCGGTCCTTGCCTTCAGAATAATGACGGTTCTTATACTGAGGTTTTCAGTGGACTTAACGCGGCGAGGTAGAAAATAGCATTTCACTGCATATATATCATTGTCTTTCACTATAGCACGTTAACACAACTTTTATGTCCAAGTAACCACCACTCCCGCACATAAAACAAGATAAATGCACTAGTTTTAGAAAATGATATACAGCAAGCGTCCGCACTTGTCACTCTTCCCGCCGAAATTCCTTATTAAGTCAATAACCAAAAGTAATACCACAGTACATAAATTAAGAGTTAAAGCAGTATGGAAAGGTCTAAAATTATGTACGTATTGTCAATTAAAGTGTTATATAGGGGTGTCTCTACATCCTACTAATATTATAAACGCGAAAGTTTGTAACTTTTTCACGCAAAATCTACAGAATGGATTTTGACGAAACTTTACAATAATAAAGGTTACACATCAGAATAACACATGGGCTGCTTTTTATCCCGGGAACAAGTCCCTGTGGATAAAGGTACCGGAATAAAAAACGGGTTTTTTTCCTTCTTTCTGTCTTTCTTTGGTTGAACGCGCTAATCTCAGGAACACTGGTCGGATTTGAAATTTTTTTTTGTTTTGGATAGCCCATTTATCGAGGGAGGCTATAGGCTATATATCATTACGCTACTACACTGGGGAGCAGAGCAGTAGCATAGTCGAGGTTGCCTAGTGTTTGATATAATTGGTATAAAAGCTATGAATACAACATTTTACATTTTTTTTGATGCGCTCGTGGCTCCGCGGTCTCAGTGTTCTGTAAACGGTCACTGAGTTACGCAACTTTCACTATGGCTGGTACTCGGATAGGTGACCACTTTGTGGCATTTACATTTGCGAGCGTTTCCGTGCTTCGGAAGGCACGTTAAGCCGTTGGTCCCGGTTGCCAGTAAAATGGCACTCGTTAAGCCTGGTTGAAGGCCTTATTGGCGGCTTAAAAATTTCAACAGCAGGTAGCCACAACCTGCGTCTGTCTATTTCAACACGGTAATGGGCTCACCACCTATTACATGGGACAGAAATCCACACGGTGAAAAGTGGGCATATAATATGCCTCTGCCACCCCTTCTGGGATATGGCGTGATGGATATTTTTTTTTATATATTTTTTTTTTACATTCGAAAGAGGGTAGCAAAATACTTACAGGCGATTTGAATTTAATATCACACTCGACGCAATAGTACTCTCTGCTCTGATGCACGGCGCGCACGTGCTTGTGCAACAGAGACGGATATACGAAACACTTGTCACACTCGCTGCAGTAGTGACGCTTGGATTTATCATGGCGCCTGCAATTTTCATTATTTCATCAAATCCTAGTAAAAAAAACTATTGTGAAACACTTTTTACATAGTGCCATCTAGCCCAAGCTAAGCTATAAGCTTGTACTATAGGACTAGACAACTGATATACATACTTATATATTTCTAAATATTACACGTCCAACGAATGAGTTAGGAACGATTGACGAAGAATATATATTGTGCGAAAGTAGAGAGTAGAAGGAGTCAGGGTAGGCTGAGACTTACATATGAGGACCACGTGAGCAGATTGTTCAACAATGGAAGGGTCAATATTTCTCGGATACACAGACGTGCCGATATGAAGCGATTGATAAATCTGCAGAAGCGAAAGATGTATGCATCGATACGGTTTAGGTAGTTCAGGTGCTAGAACATTTCCCTGGTTAAGAAAAGGTCACGGGTTCAATCCCCGTCTCGAACCGAATTGTCTTACACGTTATTAAAAAAAAAACACACAATTTTTTGTTCCGACGCGGGAATCGAACCCGGTACCTCATGCGCGGCAGTCGGATACACTCCCACCGCGCCACAGAGGCACTTACTAATAAGTACTAATAGATAGTAGAAAAGGTAGCGTTAATTTGTATTAGGAATTTGATACCGGCTGATATTCATAACACTAATAGTTCTTTATCAATACATAACAGATTGGACCGTCAGCCAGTCTGGTAATGGTGGAACTAAAAGTTATAGCACGCCCCATCCCCGAAGGGGTAGCAGAGGCATACACATTGTTCCCCCACTCTTCACCATGCGCATTCCTGTCCCACGCAATAGGTGGTGAGCCCATTGCCGTGTTTCCGCTGTTGAAATTTTTCAAACCGCCCATAAGGCCTTTAACTGGGCTTAACGACTGCCATGTTACTGGCAACCGGGACCAACGGCTTAACGTGCCTTCCGAAGCACGGAAACGCTCGCAAATGTAAATGCCACAAAGTGGTCACCCATCCGAGGACCAGCCATAGTGAAAGTTGCGTAACTCAGTGATCGTTTACAAAACCTGAGTCCGCACTAAGGCCGCGGACTTTTTTTGCACGTCACAATGGCCTCGTCCGCCTAATGGTAAGCAAAGACGACGACCCGTGATTTTGGGCCGCTATCTCAACCCACAGGGCGACTGGTGCGTTGAACCAGAAGACGCTGGTTCGAGTCAGCTCGTGACTGAAAAACTTTCCACTTTAAAATTTTAATTTAGAAAAAGTTAGCATACTAATTACTTTTTAAATTTTTTATAAGCTATAGCACGTCAAAGTTGTTAAAAAAAAAGTGTGTGTGTGTACTTATGTAACGTGTTAGAAGTTATACCGCTTTAGTCTAATAAGATTTCATCACATATACCACTACTCTTTGTTTGTAACAGGAATGATAAATTAGTTGGAAAAAAAAACATCAAAAGAATGAAAACTACTGTAAATGTAGTTATAAGTTGTCATGGAAACACTTATTAGCCAACTTCAGGGTGTTTAAAGTTGTCATGGAAACACTTATCAGCTAACTTCAGGGTGTTTATAAGTTGTCATGGAAACACTTATCAGCTAACTTCAGGGTGTTTATAAAATGTCATGGAGACACTTATCAGCTAACTTCAGGGTATTTATAAGATGACATGGAAACACTTATCAGCTAACTTCAGGGTGTTTATAAATTGACATGGAAACACTTATCAGCTAACTAAAAGGTGTTTATAAGTTGTCTTGGAAACACTTATCAGCTAACTTCAGGGTGTTTATAAGTTGTCATGGAAACACTTATCAGCTAACTTCAGGGTGTTTATAAGCTGTCACGGAAACACTTATCAGCTAACTTCAGGGTGTTTATAAATTGTCATGGAGACACTTGTCAACTAACTAAAGGGTGTTTATAAGTTGTCATGGAAACACTTATCAGCTAACTTCAGGGTGTTTATAAAATGTCATGGAGACACTTATCAGCTAACTAAAGGGTGTTTATAAGTTGTCATGGAAACACTTATTAGCTAACTTCAGGGTGTTTATAAGTTGACATGGAAACACTTATCAGCTAACTTTAGGGTGTTTATAAGTTGTCATGGAAACACTTATCAGCTAACTTCAGGGTGTTTATAAGTTGTCATTGAAACACTTATCAGCTAACTTCAGGGTGCTTATAAATTGTCATGGAGACACTTATCAGCTAACTAAAGGGTGTTTATAAGTTGTCATGGAGACACTTATCAGCTAACTTCAGGGTGTTTATAAATTGTCATGGAGACACTTATCAGCTAACTAAAGGGTGTTTATAAGTTGTTATGGAAACACTTATCAGCTAACTTCATAGTGTCGGTTTCGATTCTCATCATTTTTCCCTAACGCGCCAAAAAAAGTATATCTTCAAACTGGTTCGGGTGTTATCCCGTTTCTTTGGGGAGGATTCGAGTGCTGTCCTTCTAATGTAATTACTGGCGATTAGAAAAGAGTGTCTATGAGTTTAATTGCCAGGTTCTTCCTCAGGCTCTAACTAACTATCTTCACGCTGTATCCCTGACGGGGTAGTCAGCGAGGACAGTTCGTCAGGCTTCACGATCCATGCATACTCCTTTCGCTTCTTGCAGATTCATCAAGCTCTACCTAAAATGTTAAAGTGGGTATACAATATGCCTCTGCCACACCTTCATAAGCTACATCTTATCCTCGTATTCCCACGGGAACAGGAACTAAGCGGGTGAAACCGCTGGTAATATTTAAGAATACTTACATAGTATGCACTCTGAGACTCTCGATAGTATTGAAAACCTTTCCACATTTGTGACATGAATGTTTTTCGGAGGCGCCATGTTGGGATCGCACGTGTCTTTGGATTACTGTTCGTTTGCTGTAAAATAATCATTCATTTATCAACATACATACATATTGTCACGCTTTTATCCCCGAAGGGGTAGGCAGCGGCATATTAAACGCCCACATTTCATCGTTTGCATTTTTGTCCCACGTGACAGGTGGTGGGTGAGCCCATTGCCGTGTTGCAATGGACAGGCGCAGACTGCGACTTACTGTTGAAATTTTTTTAAGCCGCCCGTAAAGCCTTCAACTTGGCTTAACGACTGCCATTTTATTGGCAACCGGGACCAACGGCTTAACGTGCCTTCCGAAGCACGGAGCTGGGGTGGGTCTAAAGGGCCGAATAAATTTAATAAATAAAATGTGTCTATTTTAGATATTAGGTTTAGTAGAAATTTTGAACCCGTTGCCTTTTTAGTGAGGTGGTAACAAAAAGGCTAAAAGGTCTTATGTGCTAGACACTAATTAGCACGACCAATTAAAGTCCTGTTAGTCTCCGACTTAGTTTCAAGTCATTTATCAAGAGTTCTGTTAATATTTATAGTAGTGTAGGTATTTGTGTATATGTATGTATGTATATGTGTATGTATGTAATGTATATGTATATGTCACTGAAAATATAAAAATTACCGAACTGATAATATTTTAATGTACAACACCATTCTGCCGCAAATTTAGTTCTCATAATAATTCTAAGGTTGCCTGTTCTCATAATAATTCTAAGGTTGCATGTTCTCATAATAATTCTAAGGTTGCCTGTTCTCATAATAATTCTTAGGTTGCATGTTCTCATAATAATTCTAAGATTGCCTGTTCTCATAATAATTCTAAGGTTGCATGTTCTCATAATAATTCTAAGATAGCCTGTTCTCATAATAATTCTAAGGTTGCCTGTTCTCATAATAATTCTAAGGTTGCATGTTCTCTTAATAATTCTAAGGTTGCCTGTTCTCATAATAATTCTAAGGTTGCCTGTGCTCATAATAATTCTAAGGTTGCCTGTTCTCATAATAATTCTAAGGTTGAAGAAATTGCGTATGTGCGATAAGGCCGCCAATTGTAAAACTATTTTATTATCACATTGTAAATATGACTGCCTCTGTGGCGCGGTGGGAGTATATCCGACTGCTACGCAAGAGGTCGTGGGTTCGATTCCCACCCAGGATAAAACTTTGTGTAATGAGCACGATGGTTTATTCTGTCTGGGTGTTATTTAGAAATATATAAGTATGTTTATCGGTTATCTGGTTACCATAGTACAAGCTCTGCTTAGTTTAGAATCAGATGGCGTTGTGTGACATATATATGTGATATAATTAGGTTAGCCTAGATAGCGCTGTGTCAAACTTACTTAGAAATAAAGTCGCAATTATCACAAGTGTAAGTGGTAGGCGCCGACGTGTGACTCAGAGTATAATGTTCTAATAAATGCTGTCTTGAAAGACGGACTTGGCCGCATAGCTTGCATTTGTATCTGAAAAGTTTAAAAAAGTAAGCTGTCAGTGTCATTTTGTTGATAAGGACTTTTCGCGCCAACATTAGCAATGACGCACGTTTGTCGTATATTATTTTCCAAAAGTAGTGTAAAATTCGTGTTTTTATATTTAATAATGGTGGAACGATTGACGAAGAATATATATTGTGCGAAAGTAGAGGGCAGAAGGAGTCAGGGTAGGCCGAGACTTACATATGAAGACCACGTGAGCAGATTGCTCAACAACGGAAAAGTAAAAAGTACTCGGATACAATAATTATAAAAAAAATATTGATAATTGTCTTTGACAATATTGGACAGGCAAAGGAAACTAACTTACAGGCTTGTGTAAATATTATCAAAGTGAAAAAAATACTATTTTGTTCAGGTCGGAGCTTCAACCTGTAAACTGTGCCTAACTATAGTCGAGTCATTTTAAGAAGCCACATTTGACACTTCATCAAAATCCCCAACGTATACTTGTAACGGCGGGTATAAAATATTAATAAATTTTTTGAAGTTAGAACTATACAATTTCTGAACTTTTCTCAGTTACACACATATACCTATTTAATTGTCTAAATGCCCAAAGAAGGCTATTTTACTATCTACTTTCACAAATAAACCATTAATAAACCATTGTAAAGAAAATAAACAATTTATGTTCTAAAGAACTGAACGTCGTTACAACGTGTGGACCCTTTTCCTTTTTAAACACTAGGGAGGTTACCAAGAAAATCGGAAGTTTATTAGCAGAATCGAATGTAATGAGACTTTTTGAAATAGTCCACCACTTTTAAAGTTATGTTTTAATCGGGAGCCCTTTCGATCGCATAATCTTTTTCAGCATAGTGTAGCTTGGCATAACAGTTTTAGCACAAAGTTTTCTCGCATAAATTATGATAAGCAGAGTGTTATAAACGCATAATGGTTTTATTGGCATAATTTTAACCTACTCTAATTGTTTTATCATAAATTTAATCAGCATACATGTAAAGGGCATAATTTTTATACGCCTAAAGATAATTTATCATAAAATACAAAACGCATAATGGAGGTATGGATAACCGTTTAAATCATAAATGAATAATAAATTTGACTAAGAATATTTAAGAAATGATGAGACACAATTGTAAATAATCATCTTACTCATAGTCAAGTTTGTAAGCTGTAACATCATAAAACGATATTTTAAGTGTTATTAATTTTAGACTAGTCTTGAGCAAAGTCGTAAATAGGTACGACGACGAGCGAAGCGAGGAGGAGTGTTAGGTCACTTGTGACCACAACGCGCGAGCCGAGAGAGCGTAGCGAGCGTGCCGCGGCAGCGGCCGGCAATGCGCCAAAACTAAATCGCTCGTTTTAATCTACCTACTTCTTTTGTACTTAATTTATATATTCTATTTATAAGTGTTAACATTTTGAACTTTAGTATAGTGACTATCGACATTTATAATCCAGGGCATTTCCACTCCCGATGAGAACGTCTAGAAATCTCAGACAGTTCAAGCTTAGATATAAAAATCTGTACTCGTTACCATTATGGTATTCTTTATGTATGACTTTTGTAATCTTTATGCGAGAGTGAGCGAGATGCCAATAAATGTTATGATTAGTAATCGTTATTGTAAAAAAAATTATGCGTAAACATTTTATGCGGGTATATCATTATTATAAAGAAGTAATGGGAAAATAAAGTATGACTAATGATTTATTCTGTTTGAACGTTATGCGAAACGAAGAATATGCCAAAAAACGTTATGCAGTTATAATTTATGCCTCAAAAATTTATGCAACCTAATACGGACCCGTTTTAATCATACCTACTCATTTTTCATCATTCTTATGTAGTACTAGTTGACACCCGCGGCTTCGCCCGTGTAGAGAAGTTTTCCGTTCCCGTTACCCACAGTGTTATTCTGATGTATTTATTATTGTAAAGTTGCGTTAAAATCCATTCAGTAGTTTTTACGTGAATGAATAACAAAAATGCATACTTAGAAACTTTCGCGTTTCTAATATTAGTACGATTTATTCATTATTTTCATGTTTCTTTAACATAATTTTCTTTGACTGAAATATTTCTCTTATTGCGACAGGTTTACTGATTTTTGCCAGTAACATGGCAGTCGTTAAGCTCAGTTGAAGGCCTTATGCCTGGCTTAAAATTTCAACAGCAGGTCGCCACAACCTGCGCTCACCACCTGTTACATGGGACAAAAATGCATACGGTGAAATGTGGGCGTATAGTATGCCTCTGCCTACTCCTTTGGGCATAAAGGCGTGACAATATGTATGTATGTTTGCTGATTTTATTTCGATATTTGGTTTCTAGATGTTTGGTTAAGGTCTAATGTGCTTGCAACATTGCCCCTTCAACACAATTTTCCCTGTACACTTGAAATACAATCCTAAATCAGTTCTATTAACATAATTTAGGTAGTGTCCTTTTAGCCGTCTAGAAAATCAGCTGGCTATTCACATCCAGTTGTCCCAGATCCAGTGCTCTAGAGTTCCAACGTATGAAGGTCCGGCGTACAAAACAATCAGCTCGTGGCCTCGCGGTCTCAGTGTTCTGTAAACGATCACTGAGTTACGCAACTTTCACTATGGCTGGTCCTCGGATGGGTGACCACTTTGTGGCATTTACATTTGCGAGCGTTTCCGTGCTTCGGAAGGCACGTTAAGCCGTTGGTCCCGGTAGCCAGTAAAATGGCAGTCGTTAAGCCTGGTTGAAGGCCTTATGGGCGGCTTGAAAATTTCAACAGCAGGTAGCCACAACCTGCGTCTGTCTATTTCAACACGGCAATGGGCTCACCACCTATTACGTGGGACAGGAATCCACACGGTGAAAAGTGGGCATATAATATGCCTCTGCCACCCCTTCGGGGATAAGGCGTGATGGATATTTATTTATTTATTTAAGTATAAGAAATGTTAAAAATAACCAAAAAATGTCCTGGAGTAGGTATGTCCAGTACTTTTTTGTTTATTTTTTTATTTCTGTGCAGTTAAACGTAATATTGGTACTGTCACGTCTTATTTATTTATTTATTTAACTAACTAACTATCTTCACGCTGTACCCCTGACGGGGTAGTCAGAGAGGACAGATCGCCAGGCTTCGCGATCCATGTATACTTCTTTCGCTTCTTCAAGATTCATCAATCGCTTCATACACGCACGTCTGGGTATCCGAGTACTTTTGACATTTCCGTTTTTGAGCAATCTGCTCACGTGGTCTTCATATGTAAGTCTCGGCCTACCCTGACTTCTTCTACCCTCTGCTTTCGCACAATATATATTCTTCGTCAATCGTTCCTCACTCATTCGTTGGACGTGTCCAAACCAACGGAGCACGCCCTTTTCCAGCTTTACGCTGACACTTTCATTCAAACCTGCCATATTGCGTATCACTTCATTACCTATTCGGTCGGCCAAGGTAACGCCGCACAATTTTCGAAGTGATCGCATCTCCACAGCATTCAATTTACTTTCATGCATCTGCTGACATACCCAGGTTTCGCTACCGTAAAGCATAGTTGGCACTAGCACTGCGTTATGAATCGCCAGTCGTGCTTCTTTTACGATGTAAAAAAAAAAAAAAAAAATCTTTATTTTGCATAGACCATTTTAACGGCGCTTACAAAATGTCATACCCTATTTAAAATATTTAAAGCGACCACCGGTTCGGAACGCGGCCCACCTGAGAAGAACCGGCAAGAAACTTAGGAAGGCTTTTTTTTTTGATGGCCTATTTACAATTTAATATTATTTCACTTTGCCAGCAGATCATTTCCAGGCGTCCCTGTCCTGCAAATAGTCTGTAACGGAGTAAAAACCTTTTTCACAAAGCTTGCTTTTAATAAACTTTTTAAATTTATTTAAAGGTAAATTTCTCAGGTCACAGGGAAGCTTGTTGTAAAAGCGTATACAGTTACCCTGGAAAGAATCGCCAATCTTATGTAGTCGACTGTGGTGGACTGAAAGATTATTTTTATTTCTAGTGTTTATATTATGTTTATCACAGAGTTTAGAAAACTGTGATAGATTTTTCTGGACATACATAAGATTGGCAAAAATGTATTGTGATGGTACGGTTAGAATATTTACTTCTTTGAATTTTTCTCGGAGAGAAACTCTGGGGCCCAAATTATAAATAGCGCGTACAGCCCGCTTTTGTAGAACAAAAATAATATTTAAATCTGCAGCACTCCCCCAAAGGAGAATACCGTAAGACATAATACTATGAAAATAGCTGAAGTAAACCATTCTAGCCGTATCCACATCTTGCGATGCTTTGTCGCTTTACTAATTGGGACAAAGCACCGTTGACTCTGTTTCCGGCAGCTACTCGCCGTTCTACCTCCGAATCACATCTTCCATCCGCGCTAAACATACTCCCTAAATACACAATTTCATTCACTTGCTCTAGACGTTCCTGGTTGACCCTAATCTCGCATTTAGTTCTTACGTCATTTCTTTCAAATACTAGAACCTTAGTCTTACTTGCATTCAAGTGAAGACCCTTACTATCACACTCCTCTTTCATATTAGTGACTAACGCCTGAAGGTCGGCTTCTGATGAGGGCATGAGCACCGCATCATCAGCGTACAGCAGACAGTTTACTGAAAAGTCACCCAAATTCACACCTATATCACAATCTTTCAACTTCTGCAGGCAACTGTCCGGATACACTTCACATCCCCCCCTACCCCCACTACTATTTATTGCATTTTTAAAACAAAAATAAATTACCTGGCATTTATTATTATATTGAATTGATAATTATATATTTTATATTCGTTTAGTTTTCAGATATTGTTCCTAAAATATATAAAAAATTACGATAGAAAAAGTATAACACTAATTGGACAGGGATTCTACTGAAATACTATACTACTTTCATCTTGATAGCGTACTTTTTCAAAATAACTGATTCGATTCATATATGTTTGATGTTCGTATCGGTTCGTTCACATTAATCGATATTTTTAATCATGTCATCTCACTATGAAGCAAAAACTGACACTTGTCAAATGTGGCCTATTATAATGACTCGACTATAAGGCTATGGTCTAAGCCACTGACCTACCAGAACCATACCGAAACAAGTTGAAATTCTTCACTATATTATTACAACAAGGTTATAGGGCAGTATAGAGAAATGATATTACAGCAAGTATGTCAACGTAGATTGTTTATTGCTTCACTTACAACGACAGAAAGAACAGAGAAACATGTGCATACGCTATTTATAATATAAGTACAGGTAAGCATTGCCGCCCAATATGGCGTAGTAGGAAACGACGTCACAACTTGTGTCGACTATTAAACATATTTTCTGGCGTGGCGTTACAATATTGTAATCGTCATTTAAGAGTTTGACCAGAGCCATCTATCGAGCTATTTAACAACTCTAATACCAATGAACAGAAACCCGGAATAAAAAGTAGCCTAGTGTTATTCGGATGTATAAGCTATATTATTGTAAAGTTTCGTTAAAATCTATTCAGAAGTTTTTACGTGAAAGAGTAACAACATCCATACTGACAAACATTCGCGTTTATAATACATACATACATATTGTCACGCCTCTATCCCCGAAGGGGTAGGCAGAGGCATATTAAACGCCCACATTTCACCGTAAGCATTTTTGTCCCACGTAACTGGTGGTGAGCCCATTGCCGTGTTGAAATGGACAGGCGCAGGCTACGGCGACCTGCTGTTGAATTTTTTAAGCCGCCCATAAGGCCTTCAACTTGGCTTGACGACTGCCATTTTATTGGCAACCGGGACCAACGGCTTAACGTGCCTTCCGAAGCACGGAACTGGGGAGGGTCTAAAGGGCCAAAAAATCTAATAAAATGTGTCTATTTTAAATGTTATATTTGGAAGAAACTTTTGAACCCGTTGCCTTTTTAGTGAGGTGGTAACAAAAAGGCTAAAAGGTCTTATGTGCTAGACACTAATTAGCACGACCAATTAAAGTCCTGGTAGTCTTGGACTAAATACATTTAGCGTTTATAATATTAGTAGGATTTATATGAAAGTTAGTTATACTTTATTAGTTAGTTATAGTTTCCGTACTTCGGCCTGGTTGAAGGCCTTATGGGCGGCTTGAAAAATTTCAACAGCAGGTAGCCACAACCTGCGTCTGTCTATTTCAAAACACGGCAATGGGCTCACCACATATTACGTGGGACAGGAATCCACACGGTGAAAAGTGGGCATATAATATGCCTCTGCCACCCCTTCGGGGATAAGGCGTGGAGGATATTTATTTTTTATTTTTTAGTTATACTTTTAAATTTATCCAAATACATACAATTACATACAAGTATGCTTACCTCGTTGTATGTGATTTTAAATGTCCCCTTAGCGACACGGCGCTGGGACAGTACTGTGTACATATATTGCACTGGAAAAAACCATGTTCCTGGAAATAAATAACACTGAGATTTTTTTATGCTTATATAATAGATATTTTTTAAGCTTATATAAGCTTGTGTTATAGGATCTAGAGAACTGATAAACGTACTTATATATATATATATATATATATATATATATATATATATATATATATATATATATATATATATCTAAATACATACATATTATAAAAAAAAATGGATCGCGAAGCCTGGCGATCTGTCATCTCTGACTACCCCGTCAGGGATACAGCGTGAAGATAGTTTAGTTTTTTTTTTTTTTTTTTTAATTCTTTTTTTTGCATAGACCATTTCAAAGGCGCTTACAGAATGTTACTAAAAGATACATTTAATATTATTAATGTGAACACCAGTTCGAAACGCGGCCCACGTGAGAAGAACGGCAAGAAACTTAAGAAGGCTTTATATCCAAAAAGGCTATATACATAGTAAACACCCAAACTGCGAAACAAACATTGCGGATTACACAAATATTTTTTCCCGACCCGGAAATCGAACATAAGACCTCAGCGCGGCAGTCGCATACGATCATTCATTTCATTCAATTAATTCATTACATTAATTTCATTCGTTTCATTCATTTCATTCATCTCATTCATTTCACTCACTTCATTCATTTTCTTAGAGTTTAGATAAGGAGTAAATGATGTGACTCACCGGTCTATGTTTCTCAATGTGTGCGTATAGTATGTCTTCGAAATTAAACCCTTTAATGCAATCCTTACATTTAAATGGCGCTCTTAAATATGACTCAGTTTTAGCTTTCTCTGTTAATTCTTGTTTAACCTGTGAAAACTAAAATATTATCAGTACTTATCAGCCTAGCAAAACTCCATAATCGAAAAATGATGCATAGAATTTGCGTTAAAAGTATCGAGTTAATTGTCGCATTTGATCACCGGTCAATTAACTTATTCTGAGTTAGAGTAAGTAGCAAATAATAAATCGAATTTCCAATAGACGTTGTTGTAGCTAATGTTTGTATATAAACTCATTTAAATATATAGATACTCAAAACTGTTATGCAAAACTGGTTGCGTGACAATAACGTTCCGTTTGACGAGAATATGACGAAAAAGGAATTGTACCCGATCATTTTAAGGACAATGCCTCCAAAAAAATATATCGTTGACGAATTAATGAAAGAGAATGGTCAGGAAATAGCACGGCAGCCACCCTATCACTGTGACTTAAATCCAATTGAATATATCTGGAATCTAGTGAAGCAAAGGGTGGCAGACAAAAATGTTGGCCAGTCAGAACAAGGAAATAGAAAAATTAACAAGAGATGCGATTAATTCCATCACACCTTCCGACTGGAAAAAAGAATTGAAGCGCTCGTGGCCCCGCGGTCTCTGTAAACGATCACTGAGTTACGCAAGTTTCACTATGGCTGGTCCTCGGATGGGTGACCACTTTGTGGCATTTACATTTGCGAGCGTTTCCGTGCTTCGGAAGGCACGTTAAGCCGTTGGTCCCGGTTGCCAGTAAAATGGCAGTCGTTAAGCCTGGTTGAAGGCCTTATGGGCGGCTTGAAAATTTCAACAGCAGGTAGCCACAACCTGCGTCTGTCTATTTCAACACGGCAATGGGCTCACCACCTATTACGTGGGACAGGAATCCACACGGTGAAAAGTGAGCATATAATATGCTTCTGCCACCCCTTCGGGGATAAGGCGTGATGGATATTTATTATTTATATTTATTTTATTTCCGACTGGAAAAAAGAAGTAAATCACGTTGAAAGATTACAACAGGAGTATTGGGAGAAAGACCACCTTGAAGAAGAAAATGTTCGTGCAATTTAACTGGTGATATTGAATCACTACATATTATAATCGGAGTTTGGGTGTTTCCTATGTATAATATGTATGTATTTAGAAATATATAAGTATGTTTATCAGTCGATCCCATACCACAAGCTTATTATATTAGCATACTTTGGGTTAGATGGCGCTGTGTATAAAATGTCCCGCAATATTATTTATTACTTTCAAATTATTACTATTAGGGAAGGGAGATACTAAGTAACTTTCCATCAGATCATCTTGGTCAAAAAGCAGCGTTTCCTATTAATGTCACTTCCAAAGGAAATAAAATTGTATGTAAGGCCAATGAGTGCATATCGACTTAAACAATTTAATGTTAATGTTTCAGCAAAAGTCACTAATATTGATTTTAATCAGGAAGATCCAAACGGCTTATATAACTCCTTATTTAATACAATTAAAGCTGAGTACAACAATATATTTAAATCAAAAACATTTTATAAAAACAAAAACCTGCAATTTTGTGAGTGGGCAACTACAGGTATTTACAAAAGTAGGGCTAAGTTGTACGAACTATATGGTATGAAGCAATTTAATTTTGATCCTGCTTTTATTCAATATGTAAAAAAATATTCCAAGACCTTCAAAAAGACCTGTGCTGCTGCCAAGTCGTTACATATCAGTAATAAGATTAAAGATTCAAAAAATAAGGTAAAAATGACTTGGAATGTAATCAATACTGAAACCGGTCGATTACTACCCCGTGAAATTAACTTTGAGTTAATTATAAATAACAAGGTGATTATTAATAAATTAGATGTAGCACAAACTTTTAACAACTATTTTATAGACATACCCGCGAAAACAACTAGCTCCTTAAATTCTTGTCCAATCAAAGCTCAACGCATACTTGGGGGCAGCGTAGATCAGTGCAATGTCTTATTTAGCTTTAAATGTGTTAACCCCAACGATATCATTAAAGTATTCAAGTCGATAACTCAAAAAAGACAGCTGACTTGTGGGGTATTTCTGTGAAATTGATACAGTCTATTATTGTTAATTTATCTCCACATCTAGCTGAAATATTTAATAAATGTATCGATAAAGGAGTGTTTCCGGATTTAATGAAACACAGTAAGGTAATACCTCTATTTAAGTCTGAATCCAAAACCGACCCTGGTAATTTCAGACCTATTTCAATATTACATGCCATTAGCAAAATTTTTGAAAAAATTATATTGCAACAACTACAAGCTCATTTTAATTCAAATATCCTACTACATAAAGAGCAGTATGGGTTCACAAGGGGTCGTTCTACCATTCATGCAGGTGTGACACTTCTGAATCATATATATGACGCCTGGGAGAATAGACAAGATGCTATTGGTGTATTCTGCGATCTCTCCAAAGCATTTGATTGCGTTGAATATAAAACACTATTGCGAAAACTCTTTTATTATGGTATCAAAGACTCTGCACTGGATCTTGTTGCCTCCTACTTAAATGATCGGATACAACGTGTTGATGTTAATGAAATTCGCTCCTCTGGAGCATCTGCAGCTATGGGCGTACCGCAGGGATCAATTCTAGGTCCGTTTCTATTTTTAATTTATATTAACGATCTGCTATTCTATATATATAGAACTTGTGCGACATTATTGTATTTGCTGATGATACGTAACTTATTTTTAAAGTAGATCGTACGCTTACTGATTTTAACGGCGTTAATAGTTCACTTCCCCAAGTTGTAGCAATCTACAACTTGGGGAAGTGAACTATTAACGCCGTTAAAATCAGTAAAAAGAAACCAATGTTTACGACCAATAATTTGCTACTAAACGCTAAGAAGACAAAATGTATCAGATTTAGCATGCCTAATGTCAGGAATTGCGGTACAAATATAACATTGAACGGTGATACCCTTAATATTGTAGAATCAACTATATTTTTGGGGATCACTTTAGATAGCAAACTGCAGTGGAACGCCCTAATAACGTGTCTTGCAGGTAAACTCAGCTCGGCAGCCTTTGCCGTTAGTAAAGTCAGGCAGCTCACTGATGTAGAAACTGCCAGGCTAGTATACTTTAGTTATTTTCATAGTTTCATGTCTTACGGCATTTTGCTGTGGCGTAAAGCAGCTGATCTACAAGTAATTTTTGTACTCCAGAAGAGAGCTATACGTGCAATATATAAATTGAGTGCTAGAGTGTCTCTTAGAGAGAAATTTAAAGAAATTGGCATTTTAACGGTGGCATCACAGTATATATTTGCAAATATCATGTTAGTTAAACAGAACATACATTTATACAATAGACACAGTGACATACATTCGATAAATACTAGAAATAAGCATAAATTAATTGGAACGCATCATCGTTTACAAAAGGTTTACGACTCTTTTGCAGGAATTGGCGTACGCCTATATATTAAAATTCCTTCAGACATTATGAACCTGCCGTTACATAAATTTAAGGCGAAAATTAAGACGCACCTCTTGAAAAGGGCTTACTACACAATTAATGATTATTTGAATGATAAAAATAAATGGAAATAAGTTGCTTGCTCTTCGCTCGAGCTATTTAGGATTCGAATGAATCTTGTGTTATATTATCTACTTGTCTTGAATCTGCATATATATGTTGTATTTTTTTTTACATTATTTTTATTTACATTCTCCAGTATAAATAATTTGAAACGCCAGGCAACTAAAGGTATGGCTGCGTTTAGTCCCGGTAATAACTAATATTTATAATTATATGTAATTTGACTTTGTTATTGTGTGAGCACTATGTAGACTTATTCATAATTTTGAAATTGACATGATAGTTGCTGTGTAGTTTTTGGGTATGTCATGCTCGCCAAGTGTCCTGGCAGTGGTGGCGTATGTATCGGGTCGCCTTGTTCCCTACAATACGGTTGAATAGGGCGATGGCTGATATATGCGTCATATCCGTGAACGGGTGCCGTCTGTTGGGACTGGTCAGCTCATAGCTGTTATAGCAATTGTTACAAATAATATTATTTAATTTTAAGGCAAACTAAGTTTAGTCGACTGTTCTCACATAAATTCAAAGGAACTATGTAAGTGTAATTTTAATGAACACAACATTTATTTTGTTTTTTTTTTTGTATAAAATGTTTAATGTATAATTGGTCAAATATCATGTTAATCAAACTGTGTCAAATGGCGGTTAGAAAAGAGTGGCCATGAGTTTTATTGCCAGGTTCTTCCTCTGGCTCTACCTATTGCTTTGCGAATATGGCAGTAAATGTAAATGTAGAAGCAGTAATCTTGCGGTTAATAGGTGTTACTTTGTGACCTACATGAATAAAGATTTTTGATTTTTATTTTATGAGGATTTCCACACGTGAAAAAAAAAAGACGTAAAGAGGTGGATTAATTCGTCAGTTTCGAGTAGGTCTTTGTGGTGTAGTTGGTGAACTTGGTTTCTAGTGCTTACAATAATGCATACATGGTAAATATTAATAATAATTTTAAATTTGTATTTATTTAACTACTAGCTGCCCCCCTGTGGCTTCGCCCGTGACGGACCCCGGACCCATTTAATCCCGTCGTTTGTTGACATTTATGTTTACTGCTCCGCTCTCCTGGGTAGTAGCATAATGATATATAGCCCATAGCCAACCTCGATAAAAAGGCTTTTTTGAATTCCGACTTGTAGTTTCTGAGATTAGCACGGTCACGGTCAACCAAACAAACTCTTCAGCCTTATAATTCTACCAATCCTACTAAAATTATAAACGCGAAAGTTTGTAAGAATGGATGTTTGTTACTCTTTCACGCAAAATGTACTGAATGGATTTTGATGAAACTTTACAATAATATAGCTTACACATCAGAATAAAAACATATAGGCTACTTGTTATCCCGGGAACAAGTGCCTATGGGGAACTGTGCCTATCTGATTCCAAACTAAGTAGAGCTTGTACTATGGTAACCAGATAACTGATAAACATATTTATACATTTTTACATACATATTATAGACAAATAACACCCAGACACAGAATAAACCGTCGTGCACATCACACAAAGTTGTATCCTGGGTGGGAATCGAACCCACGACCTCTTGCGTAGCAGTCGGATACACTCCCACCGCGCCACAGAGGCAGTCAGTATTAGTATAGATAACTTTTTTACGCATGTAATTACTCAGTTCTTACCTGATCAACTGTCAACTTTATAACTATATATTCATCTGTCTCCTGTCTCATTCTAGAAGTAAATCCTTCTTTTAACTCTTTCTTTATCTTTATCTTCTTTCTTTTGGTAGGAGATTTGTTTTCTTCTATTTCGGATTCTCTTTTTATGTCATTCTCTTGTTGCAATTCTGTTTCTGACTGTAAATATAATAAAACTAACTATCTTCATGCTGTATCCCTAACGGAATAGTCAGAGAGGACAGATCGCTAAGCTTCACGATCCATGCATACTTCTTTCGCTTCTTGCAGATTCATCAATCGCTTCATACATGCACGTCTGGGTATCCCAGTACTTTATACGAGTGAATATAATATGTTCATCTATCACGCCTTACCCCCATTTAGTGGCAAAGGCATATTATATGCCTACATTTCACCATGTACATTCCTGTTCCATATAATACGTGGTGAGCCCATTGCCGTGTTGAAATAGACAGTCGCCGGTTGTGGCTACCTGCTGTTGAAAATTTTCAATGCATTTTAATTAGTTATTATAGCATCAGAAGAATAAAAACTATTTTAAATTTAGTTATTTGTTGTTTAAGCGCTCGTGGTTCCTCGGACTCAGTGTTCTGTAAACGATCACTGTGTTAAGCAACTTTCACTATGGCTGATCCACCTAAGCACCTATTACGTGGAACAGGAATACACATGGTGAAAAGTATAAGGTATAAGGCGAGATAAATAAAAACAAAGTTGTCATAGAAACGGTTATCACCTAACTTCACCACATAACAGTTTTCAGCTAACTTCGAATTCGGTTGCAGTGTGCGCGCATCGTCATTGTGATAGTTTTCTCTAACGCGCCAAAATCAGTCTCCTTCATCTAAGTGGTTTCTCAGTTGCTTCCAAAAACTACCAGGATTTTGAGCCTGGGTTTCACTTTTATTTGTCTGCTAGCAGTCAAATAATAGTGAACCATGATAAAAAATAAACCGTAATATTTAGTTTTATCCAGTTCTTTCTCGATGTCCAGTCCCCAGTTCTAGGTCCTGGCTCTAGTAAAGCAGTGGACCCTTTACTAAGGCTTTCATTGGAGCTTTAGCACTATCACGTTCACTGCAATATATTACATTTCTTCACTCATGCACATTTTTGAACACTTTATGCATCATAATCCACCATTATTAAACACAAAATCACATCTTGGGCAGACAAAATAATCTCAGTCCATACAGCTTTATGTTTAGCATTGAAATTTTCTTTAAAATTTAGTCGTGTTTTGAATCTTGTGCCGATGTCAAATCCATTTATACCGTTTAATTTGGCTTTTAAGTTTTGGCATGTCAACCCCGTAACCGCCTGTGTCGTTGCCTCGTCCGTTAGTCAGCAGATGCAGCACTAGTCCTTGACTCGCAAGAAAGGGCTCAGAGAAACAGTTCACTGGACCAGAGCCCTTCGTCCGACTTGATTATGGAGTGATAAGACGAGCGCTACAGGAGGCTGCCGCCGAGGTTCATAGGAACCAGTGGCAGTCGACAACAGGTCCGAAACATGCAAAGGCAATAAGGCAGGCTGGTACAAGAAGATGTGGACATACAGCAGAGAGCAGCTACGGAGAATCACTGGAGCACCCACATGGCACTATGCAACAAGGCAGCAGCCCCACAAATTGGGACTTGCGGAAGATCCGGCGTGTAGGACCTGTGACAATGCGTGGCACTGGAGAATGGCAAGGAGAATGAGTCTTCTGGGAAAGACATATCCAACACCTGAATACTACAGGCACATCCCTCCAAACCGCACACTAAAGTCCATGAAGGTGCTGCTTGAGCGCTGGGGAGATGTGGAAGGGGTACATGTATAGCACAAAAGACCTAATAGGGTCGAAGTAGAAAGAAATGTATTTTTGTCTACCTACCTTAACTTTTCCCTCTCCTATTTTACTTTTTATATCCTGTAACATCACTAGCGGTATTTCATCATCATCCTCAATAGTATCTTCTGCCATTAATTCTTCTCCGTCATCTTCTGTTGTTACTTCTGGTCCCACATAGAGAATCACAGGAGGCGTGGTACTAATGTTGTATGCAGTTAATTGAAATAGAGGCTCAGGTTTCTAAAAAAAAATATACTTATGATAATATAAATGTAATAGTGACTATAAAAATCCATCTAAGTACATCTATCCTACTAATTTTATAAATGCGAAATTTTGTAAGAATGGGTGTTTGTTACTCTTTCACGTAAAAACTACTGAATGGATTTTGATGGAGCTTTACAATATAATATAGCTTATACATCAGAATAACACAAAGGCTACTTTTTACCGGCAACGGGAACGGGGAAAACTTCACCACACGTGCGGAGCCGCGGGCGTCAACTAGTCTATACTAAAGCTGACGAGTTTGTTTGTTAGGTTTAACGTGCTATCTCTGGAACTACTGGTCGGATTTCAAAAATATTTTTTGTATTTGATAGCATTTATCGAGGAAGGCTATAATATCATCACGGTACGAACCTGAAGAGCGGAGCAGTAATCATAAATGTAGACAAATCTGGCACATTTTTATACATTATTGTAGAATTTATAAGCAACGGGAGTACGAAGTATGTCAAAGGGCGAAGCCGTGGTGGACAGCTAGTACTAATATATAAAGCTGAAGAGTTTGTTTGTTTGTTTATTTGGTTTAACGTGCTAATCTCAGGAACTACTATAATTTTTTTATACCACTGAGGTGGTAGAAAAGCATACGACCCACCTGATGGAAAGTGGTAACCGTAGCCTATGGACGTTTGCAAGTGCGCTGCCGACCCTGTAAAAACCTTCTAAGACCCCTTTTGAAGAATCCCATACATAACCTGACCATTTTTATCCGTACCCAAAACGGAACAATAATTTGATTCCTTCAATTCTAATACCTGATACCTGCGACTCCACTTGCGAGTAATTTGGTTATTGCACAAAAAGTGTTTCCTGTGGAAATTAGATGTTGTTGTGAAATCCTGAAACACGTATAACTTAATCTCTAACCGAAAGCCCACTCATAATTTATTTAATAATGACTGATTTCCATACTAACTTAAAGGCCCCATTTTATCCCTTTTGGGGTGGAAATTAATAAAATCCGATTGTCCCTTCATAAAAAAATCTCTGTGCAAACTTTTCAAGTTTCTAGGTCCAAAGGGCTAAAAGTCCAAAAAGCTGGGCGTTGGGGATCACCAAGACGAGTCAGGACTTTCCATTATAAACAGTAAGATAAAATAACCATGACAAAAAAATTGCACAATAAGCGGGCTTGGCTTTATCGTACGTTTCGTATTCAATTACACTACGGAACTGGATGTCACTGGAGGTGTCAACACCAAGGATCACGATACTATTGGATATTTATAGATAAACCCTGCAATTGTGGACTGAAGGACTTTCTTAGCGGTAAATACACAGTCTTCGTAGGGTTAATTTGGACAAGATTTAGTCTACCCCAATCGGATACACTTGCGAGAGTAACCTAAGAACCTGTTTTTTTGGAATTCAGTGATAAATTAATATCAATGATATCATTGATATGCAGCAACAGCAGGGTGAGGTACAACAATGTGCCTTGTGGGACTCCAGCATTTATAGCCATGTAGCCTAAACAGCCGCCGTAGACGACAGCCCTAATGCTTTTATTTGATGGACAGAAAGCTGGATACCAATCCCCAAAACTCCTCGGGCAGTCCTTCGAAGGTAATTTAGATAGAAGATGACGATGACAGACCCGGTCAAAGGACTTAGAAATATCGAGTCTTACTGCCAGAGGTCGTATTACTAGAGCTGGTCGTTATCGTAAAGGTACCTCAAGGGCTATGCCTTGATTACAAACTTCATTGCCTATAATAGCACGGAGGTGACGAATATATGCCAATATGTAATTGAACACGACCCGTCCTTCACACTTTTTGGATACCGAATAATTGTGTGCGGTCTTCCATAAAGTCGGGACTTGTTTCATGGAATATGTACGCCGGAAAAGACGTGGAAGTATCGAACACAACACGGGACCATACTGGGTCAGTACTACCGCAAGTATTCCGAATGGCCCACTCGACTTACAAACGTCAAGGGTCTAAAGCTCCCGGCGTACCTACCTCTGGCTCAGAGAAATAAGTTTCCGTCATGGACATTCCACACCATAGGATACCAGGCGGCAAAGCGCCCCTATTTTTCATGCTCAAGTTAAAAGCACAGAGTAATCCAAAAGCTTTCTCCAAACTACCGTCAGGTTTATGTAGGGGTGGTAAACCAGAGTGACAGAATTTTTTAACCTTATCTTTGGCAAGCAATCGGAATTCACGATTTCCAGAAGATCTTGGTTTTTACTTATTGTTCTAATTGTCATTTTTAATAACCAATAGCGTACGAGAATTTGACTTGTAGATTATTTATTGTTAGTGACTGTCTACGTCAATCGCTCGCAAGTGCCCAAGCCTCTATCGGACCTAACCGTATGTAAGCGCTCCGGACGCAAAGTGTGAGGGTGAACACCCTGTTTATGGCGAGCAGTGCGATGATAGAAGGTAGCCGTGGGCATCATGTCAAACAATTCCTCAGAGCACAGACCGTTGTACAGGCGATAGAACACACATAAGGAGGCGAAGTCTCTCCTATCACGAAGGGGTTCAACACCGCCTGCTAGTAGAGGATCGTTCACAATTCTCATAGCACGCCCTGCTACCGAGTCAAAGGTCGAAGCTGGTATTCAGGTGCACCAGCCTAAAGGTGACAGCAGTACTCCATGTGCGGCAGCTCTTGCGACTTTTAGAGTTTGCTGAGTTTTAGTGTTTGCTCCGCAGTGAAGTACTGCGGCGCTCTGTTGAGCACGCCGAGCTTTTTTGACGCCAGCTTCGCCTTGTCTTCTAAATGACTACGGTATTGGACGTCACTAGAAATTTCAACACCAAGGATCCCAATACTAGTAGAGATGGAGAGAGGTGTGGTCTGGAATTGCGGCGCTACAGTAAATGGGGCTTTTTTAGCGGTGAATGCACAAACTTGAGTCTTGGTAGGGTTAAATTGGACAAGATTTTGTCTACCCAAATCGGACCCTCTTGCAAGAGTAGCGTCGATTTCAGACACAAGTTGTTCACGACATTCTTCCACTGCAGACCGGGGGATATTGGAGCGACCCGTGTAATAAGTGTCACCGTACGTACTATCATCTGCATAGCAATGAATGCCGTCAATGGACAGCATGTCATTGATATGCAGCAAAAACAGGGTGGGTGACAACACTGAGCCCTGCGGGACTCCAGCATTTATGGCCATGTAGTCCGAACGGTAGCCGTCAACAACGGCTCTAATAGTTCTACCGGCCAAAAAGCTGGATACCCATTCGCAAAGTCCCCCGGGCAGTCCATAGGAGGGCAGTTTCGATAGAAGACCACAGTGCCAGACTCGATCAAAGGCCTTTGAGATATCAAGACTCACTGCTAGAGCCTCCCTCTCGATAGCCGTCGCCCTGCGGTGTGGACAAGAAGATCGTCAGTCGAGCGACCGTGACGGAAACCGTACTGCCGGTCACTGAGCAGGTCGTGTTCTTCCAGGTACCTCAGGAGCTGTGTATTGATTACACAATCCATCACCTTAGATAAAGGGAGGTAACGGCTATCGGCCTATAATTGGACGGATCGGTTCTGTCTCCCTTCTTCGGCACAGGATGCACATTCGCAGTCTTCCATGAAGCCGGGACTTATTTCGTGGAATACGAAAGCGTGAAAAGTCGTGTAAGTACCGGACACAACTCGGGACCACACTGCTTGAGTACCACTGCGGGTATACCGTCTGGCCCACTCGACTTATGAACATCGAGGGACTGAAGCTCTCTCTGGACCTCCCGCTGTGTGAACGTAATTTCCACTACTTAATTTCGACTACTGGTCGGATTTCAAAAAATCTTTTTGTAATCGAAAGCTCATTTATCGAGGAAGGCTAGTCTAAGGCTAGTCAGACAACTGGTTGGATATCAAAAAATCTTTTTGTTATTGAAAGCTCATCTATCGAGGAAGGCTATAGGCTATATATCATCACGGTACGACCCTGGAGAGCGGAGCAGTAGTCATAAATGATCGGATTTCAAAAAATCTTTTTGTGATCGAAAGCTCATTTATCGAGGAAGGCTAGTCTAAGGCTAGTCAGACAACTGGTTGGATATCAAAAAATCTTTTTGTTATTGAAAGCTCATCTATCGAGGAAGGCTATAGGCTATATATCATCACGGTACGACCCTGGAGAGCGGAGCAGTAGTCATAAAAGTTGACAAATCGTGCATATTTTGATACATTTGGGGGTCGCCAAAACCAAACCCTATGGGTCAAGGCGATATGTAGCAAATTGAGGGCTATCCTTACAGTCCACAACACTATTGAGTCTTCCTCAAGTTGACAGCCTAATGATGTAAAGTCGACAAGTGTGGACGCTTGCTGTATATTATTTTCTAAAACTAGAGCATTTATCTTGTTTTATGTGCGGGAGTGGTGGTTACTTGGACATTAAAAGTTGTGTTAACATGCCACAGTGAAAGACAATGATACTTATGCAGTGAAGTACTATTTTCTATTTTGCCACATAAAATCCACTGTAAACCTCAGTATAACAACTACATTATACTGGGGTGGGACTGAGTTTGAATTAAGACTAGACTTGACTAAGACTTAAGGGATGGGGTCATTTTAGATAATAAGAAAGAAGATTAAAGAAATATGAATTAAGATTCGGCTAAAAGGTCTTAGTAACCAGGCCATTAACTAATACCATAAAAGTCTGAATTCTAAGTTTGTATAGTTTGACTAAATGACCCCCATGGCTTCGCCCGTGGCATAGTTTGAACTTCTGTTGCACCTATTTAATCCCCTCGCTTATTAATTCTACAATAATGTATTAAGTAGTTAAGGAGTCCATGGTGAACAACCAACGTGACACGTAATTTATATATATTAAGATAAACAATCTTTTTAAATTCAGGTGAAAATTCTCTGTACAGTATGAGAAAGGCACCACCATGTTGTTGGGGATAGAAATTGAAAAACATTAGTATGGTAATTTTTATAAGAATAAAACTATCTTCTACTTACAGTTGTTGCAGTATTCTTTAATATTTGACTGGCACTTTGCACTTGAGCAGTGAACCTCATAAACTTGTGTAGCATCCATTTACATATTAGGCAAATAATCATTTTGCTTTCATTTGTATAAAACTGGAAAAAAAAAATTTTTTTTTGTTTAAACATTGTTAATCACCAAATGATATCACTAACAAATAACAAATGAACAAATAATCACAGCAACAGTCGTTAAGTCAAAGTTGAAGGCCTTAAGGGCGGCTGGAAGAATTTTAAAGGCAGGTAGCCACAACCTGTGTCTGTCAACAATGGCTTCTCCACCTATTAGGTGGGACAAAAATGCATACGGTGAAATATGGGCGTACAGTATGCCTCTGCCTACCCCTTCGGGGATAAAGGCGTGATAATAAGTATGTATATGTAACCGGAAAATAACAACAACCGCAAATTTATACATTTTCTAGGAAATTTATAAATAACCTAAACCAACCTAACCGAAAGTTTATTTATTTCCTAGATATTTTTTGGAAATTTATAAATTTTGCACGTCTTGTTATTTTCCGGTGACATATACATAGCAAACACCCAGACTCCGAAACAAACATTTGTGGAACACACAAATGTCCTTATCCGGTTTGGGCCCTGAAAATCTTGGTAGGGCCACAGCACTGACTGGTGTTACAGTGGTTATTAACTTTTAAAATAGCTTAAAAACATCACAAAACAATAACCGTGTCGGCAATATTTCGATACGCATTTAATTCCTCAGGAGTCATTAGAAACACTTCATCAGTAATTTTGAGACAAAATCGGCAAGTATTTTTTAAATTATCATTGTCAAAAGTAATTAATTCAGTCATTTTTGTTATATAAATCAGGAAATTTAAATGCGGATATAACACTTCAGGATGATTTTTACCAATCAAATCAAAACAAAGCTTTTTTTTTGTTCCAGTTGGAACAGGCGAAGGTCAGAGACAAAGTTATTTACAGACTTCACAGTATAAATAATAGCTAAGATAATAATAAACGTCAGTTCTAAATATTATGACTGTTTTTATATTTATACTGTGGTAAAGTGGTTATAACGTCCATGGGTGCTTGGCTTTTGTAGGGAAGAGTGACAAATGCGGACGCTTGCCGTATATTATTTTCTAAAACTAGTGCATTTATCTTGTTTTATGTGTGGGCGTGGTGGATTCTTGGACATAAAAGTTGTGTTAACGGGCTATAGTGAAAGACAATGATATATATGCAGTGAAAGGCTATTTTCTCTCTTGCCGCGATACGTCCACTAAAAACCTCAGTATAAGAATCACCAGTATAGTGAGGACAAGGACCAAGACCTAGGACTTAGGAAACAACATCGACAAAGAAGAAATATGATATAAAAAATAAGATTAGGCTAAAAGGTCTTCATAATCCGGCCATCAAATAATAATAAAAAAAAACGTCCATGGGTGCTTCCGTATTCTCTGTCTACGGTCCTTCCGGAATGAGGGTTTTCGATACTTTTTCTGCCGCCAGGCGGCGCTTCGTATGCGTCAGGTCCAAACAGCTGTCATATAGCACAGAATCTTACCGAACGTATTATTATTTTAGTAAAATTTTATGTATTTGGAAGTGTTATTGATTTTATTATGGATTACGGCCAAAGAAAGGTTGCCGAACTGAAGATTGAGCTCAAAAAGAGAGGCCTCCTTTTTTATTTGCACACATAGGCACTGCACAACACTGTGGCATTTTGGAAAACAATATTCCGTTTGTAACGTTTCTAAGAATAAATAAACCAAAAAAATGATCGAAAAATATAAATCGTGTATGTGTTTTGACAGGTAGTTGGACCTGACGTTACAGCGCTGCCATCTCACGGGGAACATTTCAAAAAACCCTCATTATTGTGGAAAGTACCGGTTTTTAAACTCATTTTTATCTGTGGATTTTTTATAACCATAGTAGTGACGGACATTTGGCGGGAAGAGTGACAAGTGCGGACGCTTGCTTCATATTATTTTCTAAAACTAGTGCATTTATCTTGTTTTATGTGCGGGAGTGGTGGTTTCTTGGACATAAAAGTTGTGTTAACGTGCTATAGTGAAAGACAATGATATATATGCAGTGAAATGCTATTTTCTCTCTTGCCGCGAAACGTCCACTGACAACCTTAGTATAAGAATCACCATTATACTGAGGGCAAGGACCAGGACGTAGCCTGAGGACACGACATCGACTGGACAGGACTAATTAGAAGATAAGATTGAAGAAATATGATATAAAAAATAAGATTTGGCTAAAAGGTCTTAGAAACCAGGCCATAAATAATTATTAAAAAAAACATAGTAGTGACGTAAGATGTTACGATTCAGAAGTATGGCCAAAATGGGCCAAAATAATTTTACTGAAACTGTTTAGTCGATTGTGCCTCTCAGTAATGATAACTGTGATCTGAGTCACAGTTCGAATACCTAGGTTCTTTGACCGTGGTTGACGCTATTAAACCCCTTTTAATTAAGATTTAAGCCTTTGCCGCTATTATCAGGATATAACGATTTTCATGAATATGGGAACAGATAGATAATCCGAAACTAGTCATTTAAGAGATGTGAATATTGAGTAGACGATGGTTACTTAAAAATAAGGCTGATGATATTGTAATTACAGTTTCAGCAGTGACAGGTTGATGTGTTGTGTACAAAATACGTTATAGAAGCAGTGGCGTAGCTGGGTGACCAAGGGTTCCGGGGGCAAATAAATAATAGGGCCCCACTGTTACCTAAACTGGTTAGATTTATCAAGTAAAAAAAATATACAAAAAAAATAAATAATGCTAATGGGCGAATATTTCATTTCGAGCAGATTTGACGTTTTGGAGATGAAAATATAAATGCACATATTCATGTGTTTTATGAATTTTCGGAAAGAATTTAATGATAGAAACTGAATTTTATGAAAGGCACAGCAATTACTCTTTTCTGCGAAAAGATATTGACGCTTCTTTTAAAAAAAAAAACGGTAATGAGATTTCCCAGATACGGTAATTAGATCTCGAGATCATCATCATCCGAGCGTCTGTCCCAGTTGCGTCTCGCGACGCCCGGGGTCCACTTTCCTACATTTTCTCCTCCACTTCGCACGGTCTTCGGCATCCCCTGTAGTGAGACCATTGGCTCGCATGTCATCCCTTTCGACGTCAAGCCAGCACTTCTTGGGTCTTCCCCTCTTACCGGGACCCGGCGGGGCTGACATGGCGAGACATTTGTTACCTACGTAGCCCGGCGGTTGCCGCAAAACGTTGTAACACTTCTGAGTGTCGGTTACATATTCCTAAGATTTGATTTACTAACCTTATTTTTATATACATCCCTTTTGTGGAAACAAACTCAATTTTCACAATACTTTAGTTATAACTCTAAAGTCATTTGTCTAATTATTTAAAAGTTTATAATATTTCACATTGTTTGTTTTTTGTTCTGAACGACATAAGTTTGACGTTGTCAAAACTGTCACGGTCGTTTCGACTCTTATGGCGCGTTCTAAAATTAACGCGTGCGTCTATGGTGTCTTTCAGTTTGGTGCTGGACATTGAACTTGGATAGATTGGCTGTCCTGACTCACATCCACCCATAATGTATTGCGTGAGGTGTGACAAACAGGAATAGTAAGGTTTTCATGTTGGTTTTGTTTATTTTGTTAAAGTTTTGTCAAGGCTGTATAGGCCGTATGACTTTAGCCTGCCGTAATCGAGCAGAAGAAAAAAAAAGGAGCTCGTCCCTTTTTGCGACGACATGGCGTCATGAGAATATGCCTGTCATGGTGATTTAATTCGAATTAATATCCGAAGTCTTTTTAGCAATTACATTAGCAGGCACTTCTATGATATAATTACAGGGTGGAAGGTCCTTTTTTCCGGATTTGTGGCTTAGCTTGATAGCAGTCAGGAAGGCATCACTAGTAGATTCGGAAACTTATCTAGCAGGTTTTGCTCATAAATGCATTCAAAAACGTCTTTTTCGGTTAAAGAGACGGGCACAGCAATGACAGTAATTCTAGGGCGGCGTTTAGTCGGTTCTTCCACGTTAAGGTCTGAAGATGACAATTTTTCTGAGTTCCTCAGCTTTTTGATGTCCCCTTTTGATTCAGTGCTTATAAGGACACCTCCGTTCCTCACCTTTTTAAGTCCACGTACATGTAACTTGAGTTCTTCCGGTGAAATGATCTTTTGGACAAGAGTTTTTGTCTCTTCGCTGGTCTTGGTTTTATAACTTGGATATATTGCTAACGAACTCAAATTGCAACGACGGATGAAATTGTCGGTGCCTTTTTTTACCATATCAGCGAAACTGCAAGGGGCGTTTACCGAGGATTTTAGCTTATCTTCGACAACTCCCTGAACTGTTGCAGGTATGACGCGATGTCCTCTTTTTCTTGAAAGTGCTGTTTGATGGTGTGCGCTTGAATAGTTTTTTGCTTCAAGTATTGGTATAGGACAGCCATATCCGCAGTCCCATTTGAAATTCTTCGGCACAGATTGTTCACGCGCAACGATGTTCCTTATGGCAGGCTTGGAGGAGATAGGGATTTTGCTGCGCGACCGAACTGAAAAATATGTGATAGTAAAACCGTAAGAAAAAGTCCGTGAAATAAAAGCGTTAAATGAGACGTGCGCAGGCGCGACAGTTGTTTGCACAAGCGAGTAGTGTATCATACCTTTCTCTTTCTCCCTCTTTCAGTGAGGGTGGGGTGAGGGTGAGAGTGAGGGTGAGGGTGAGGGTGAGGAGTAAGGGTGACGGTGATGGTGAGGGTGAGGGACAGGGGTTTTTTTTTCCACCACATCTTTTTGATCGGAGTTCATTTTCCCTTCCGACACAATACTGCAAATCTCATTTAAACAAGCTTCAATGTTTGCCATCCAATGCTGAATATCCGACGTGGGTTTCACTTCTCTAGGTAGCTCGGTCTTAACGATCGGTTCCGGGATTGGAGTCGATGGAGGACTTCGACGGATGAATTGGCTACGGCCAAACGGAAAATCTGGACTTGACATCTTTAAAACGGTTCGAATCACTTGGCTATACGGTTCAATACATTCTTTGTGATATGACTAGATAGGCATAATATATTACACACTCGCGCTCTACTTAGGTCGACACAAAAAGTACTTTACACCGCGGAAGTAATTATGTTGACATCAATAAATACAATTTATTTAAAACATTTTCTAATTGAAAAGACAACACGTCTGCTTAGTCAAACGAGTGAAAGTCGACGCCCAGATAGCGAGATAGCGGAGATCCACGCTGGGTGCACATTACGATCTCCACCGGGAATCAGGCCTGCACGATAGCTGCATCCCGGAGAGCTCTGATTCAGGCGTTTGACAGCCCAATGTATGCCGAAGTATTTAGGATAACCAGTAGGTGGCTATTTGGAGGAGAAACTTCAAACTAAATATAAGGTCGCAAACGATACATCTGCGATCGAACCGCGCACACGCCCACGCACAGGTGGTTATATTTTTCCGGTCATGGATTGGCCACCCAGACCGCCGAAGTTCTCCCCCTACCAGTGGTTTTTCGGGAGCCTCAATTGTCACCCCCAGGCGTTGAAATTTTCCAGGACTGGGACGAAATGCGGTAAGAATGACGTCTTGCTCAGCGAGCCATAGTTCGAATTGATATTGCTCACAGGTTGGCGAGAAATAAGCGGTCATGATAACCACTCCGCTGCAATCAGCTGCAACGCAGCATCGGCTCCTAGCAATAATTTCAAGGCGCGAGGTGTCCGCGTCAACACCCAAAGCTAAAAAGAGCTAAGCTGTCTATGGTGACTGGGCTCCCGTGGTAGACCCAGTACGGTTTGGCAGCGGTGACCACGTTATAGAACCTAATAGACCTCATCGCAATCATGTTACGCAACCAGCTGTAAAAGAAGAATTTTCCTTCTCCTTGATAACTACTTGCGGTAGGTGAATATCCACTGCGCAATGCTCTGGCACAGGATATCCTGAGCAGCAGAGCAGTGGCTTAGATTCACCTGTAGGATGAGGATAAGTATGACCATTTATAAACCTCCATTCCCCCATCCTGTCGTGAACGTGGCCGCTCTTCACCGTTAACAACCACTACTCATACCTGACGGGCCTATATCTCGAGGTGGTCTGTACTTTAGCCCTACGCAACGCAACTAAAGTAGTGCGGTGAGACAGCGGTAAGAGCTTGATTTGTGACAGGACTAACTGCAGCGGAAGCAATGGTTCCTCACGGTAATTTCACTGTGCATTGTACCCCCACACTCCTTCCGGTAAGGGACCTGTAGCATCTAGTTTTGCAGGACTGTAGGTCTTTCGGAAGTCCCAATGAGGAGGTTCTGTTCGTCCGCTGTTTTTTAAACGATGGGCAGCTGAAGATCGTGACCGGTGAAGCCGAAGCGTCTAGCTTTGGCTCTCGCCTGGTCACTGGAACAGCCGCTGGCCTCCACGATGGGGGAGATTACCACCTCTCATCATCCAGACTCAATAAAAAATCATTACCGTTTGTTTCATCTAATTACCTTTTCATTTTAAAAAGAATGGGAATTAATAGTAATTATAATAATGGCAATGAGATTTTCAATATTTTCAGAAATAAAAGGATATTTTGAATACGTAACGATTTGTTAAGTTTAACACTGTATAGAAGGATATATATTGGAAATATATCTATAGCAAATAATTATATAAAAAAAACATAAAATAATTACCCTTTGAAAGGCGAATGGTATGTAGAAATATTTTAAACCAAACCAGTTTTCGAGCAGAACTCTAAATTGCATAGTTAAAAAATGTACTTTCAGGGGTGTGTTGTTCACGACCGTTATGCGGTAATGGTCAGCGAATCTTTTATGATCAATCTAGTCCATAACCGTGCGTAAATGCGAAAATATTGGGTCGTAAATGTCTTTGAATGGTAATTATGTGTGAGTGGTATGTAGGTTTTTTTAAGTGGTATGATACCACTTAAATTTGTTATTTCGTAAACGTTACTAAAATATAATATGGATTAATTAATCTATTAAACGAAAACGTTTTAAAAAAATTCGTTCTCCCAATAGAATTTTTAGAAAGACTCTATAGGGACACGGATGGTGATTAGATTTTGGCTTTTATTTTCAAAATTTAATGGATTTCTAACAAAATTCAAGATGTTTTAAGGATTGCGCCTAACGCAGGCCTATGTAAATTAAACAAAAACAATGTAACATTTAAAAATAGAAAATGTTTAATGTCTTATTTATCGTCCGCCATGCAATATGCACGAAATTAAATATTCACCCAGCTACTTTATCATCAGCTCTTTTTTGTGCACTCCTCATCATCCGAGCGTCTGTCCCAGTTGCGTCTCGCGACGCCCGGTGTCCACTTTCCTACATTTTCTCTTCTACTTCGCACGGTCGTCAGCATCCCCTGTAGTGAGACCATTGGCACGCATGTCATCCGTTACGACGCGGAATAATCCACTTCTTGGGTCTTCCTCTCTTACCGGAATGCGGCGGGGCTGACATAGCCAGATTCTTGCAATGTCACGGACATGAAAGCTGCCACGTATGCGAGAGTTCCTTACGCGGTCCATCCGCGTGACTCCACACATCCACCCCAGTATTTTCATTTCCTTGACACGCAGCTCCTGTTTGTGTTGCTCCAGTAGTGGTCACGCCTCACTGCCATGTAAAAGGACAGATCATATGATGGTTTTATAAACCTGTCCCGCCACTTGGACCACGCGGCAATGCGTGTCTTGATGTCGCAATCGATGTCACTGGACGCGTAAAATACATTTTATTTTTGGTAGTCTTCTCCCATATTGGGCAGGCAAAGGAAACTTTGTCCATACAGCCTAGTCTTCGGTATTTATATTTTCTTAGTATATAGCCCTGTCCAGTCTTTGTCGATATCGAGTCCTCAGTCCTAGGTCCTTGTCCTTGCCCTCAGTATAATGGTGATTCTTATACTGAGGTTTTTAGTGGACTTTTCGCGGCAAGAGAGAAAATAGCATTTCACTGCATATATATCATTGTCTATCACTATAGCACGTTAACACAACTTTTATGTCCAAGAAACCACCACTCCCACACATAAAACAAGATAAATGCACTAGTTTTAGAAAATAATATACAGCAAGCGTCCGCACTTGTCAATCTCCCGCCAAAACTCCCCGCGTAAAATACAGATCCCAGGTTTTTTTTTTAATTCTCACATCTCTACCAGGGGCAGAGCCATACTTGCTTACATTTTTATTTCTTAGGTATTTATATTATTTCCTAGCCTCTCTGGGTTTTTAATTTCATATAATTATGTAGTTATTTTATATAAATAAACTTTTCCTAACATTAGCATTGTGGTTCTTCTGTTTCTTTTATAACATTTCTTTACTTATTTCTCTTTTTACATTCTCTTCGCATACCATACTCATCACGCTTTTATTCCTCTCGCTCTTTCACTCTTACTCTTTTATACAATACTAGTATATATAGTGTAGGTATATAGGATGGGATGAGGATATTGTTACGCCGGCGGACTAGTGAACAACTTTAAACGTCATTTTCTGGGCCTCGGGAACGTTTTCAGCAGGCTGAAAAGCGGTTTCAGGCCGTTTTCCAGGAGGCTCTATCACATACCAAATTATCCGAATTTCACCCCAGTTGCCGTTGTTTTCAGGCGCCTGAAAAATGTTTTCAGTTCGTTTTAGGCCATCCCCTATCACATGCCATCATAACCTGAAAACCCTTTTTCTCGCGTTTTCAGGACCCCTTATGGGCCTTTGAAGCCCACTTCAGTATTTAGCGTAATTTCATGAAAGAGTGACAAGGATAGCAGTATTACAAAGAGAGAGCTACATTCAGAATATTCCAGAGCTATTAGACAGGGATAGCACTATTAAAAAAAGATAGCTACACTAAGAACATTCTAGAACTAGCAGTGACAGAGATAGCACCAGAAGGAACAGCAATAGGTCGAGAACCTTCCGGCACATACCGAAGGAGCAACTAGTATCGTGTAGAACATTCTAGAGATGTACCCGATTGTAGGTACCGGACGAATTCTTCCGAATATTCCAGTACATTACTAGGCGTATATAAAGAGCCGAGCTCGCGGCTACACGACAGTCTCCTTTGAGGAAGCGAACAGTGCAAATCAAAGCGAATCGAAGTGATCGAAGGTAAACAGTGCGATACTGTTACAGTGCGATTATTAATTGTGGTGTTATTGATTTATTTAGAGAAATTAAAGTGTTTCTTTTAAATTTGTACTATCAGTGCAATTCCTATTAGTACCCACCCTACGAATGTAACAATATATATTACCTGAGCAGAGTTCAGATTAGTGCTGTATTTTATTTTATTATCAACGACTATATAAAGGACACCTTCTCTATTTAGTTATGTTGCATTGCCCTTTCCGCGTCTGCCAGCGGAATATCATCGGCATACATAAGCAATCTCGGAGGCTGCTCATGTGAGTCCCTGATGCTGTGACATCACGTCTTATATCACGCTAAACAAGAACGGACTAAGGAAACCCTGGTGTACCCCGACGGTGATGGGGGAGGGTCAGCGGTCCAAATCACGGAATCGGAATGGCGGTACCTGTCCGGATAATGTCAATATAAGCCTTTGGAACCCCTTTGAATCGCAGTGCCCACTAGATCATCGCTCGAGGGACACAGTCCAAGGCCTTGTGCATGTCCAGGAATAAGACAGTGCAGAGGCGTATTCTTCGTCCTATATTTCTTCGCGATAACCCTTAGATCAAAAACGGGGTCTGTGGTCCATGACCAGGGCGAAACCCATATTGACACTCCGAGAGAGTACACTCCTGCCGGATGTACGGAGGGATAGGGCGCCGCCGTTTTGCAGCGGCGCCCTATCGCTAGCTGCATACTGGGTATTATTTATATATAATATGTATACATACATACTTTCACGCCTTTATCCCCGAAGGGGTAGGCAGAGGCGTACTATACGCCCACGTTTCATCGTATGCTTTGCTTTTTGTACCACGTAACAGGTGGTGAGCCCATTGCCGTGTTGAAATGGACAGGTGCAGGTTGTGGCGACCTGCTGTTGAAATTTTTCAAGCCGCCCATTAGGTATTCAACTGGCTTAACGACTGCCATGCAACCGGGACCAACGGCTTAACGTGCCTTCCGAAGCACGGAAACGCTCGCAAATATAAATGCCACAAAGTGGTCACCCATCCGAGGACCAGCCATAGTGAAAGTTGCTTAACGATGGCGTTGTGTAAGTTGTCCCAACGATATTTATTTATAAATTAATATCGTTGGGACTCGTGTTCCCGCGGTCTTAGTGTTCTGTAAACGATCACTGAGTTACGCAACTTTCACTATGGCTGGTACTCGGATGGGTGACCACTTTGTGGCATTTACATTTGCTAGCGTTTCCGTGCTTCGGAAGGCACGTTAAGCCGTTGGTCCCGGTTGCCAGAAAATGGCAGTCGTTAAGCCTGGTTGAAGACCTTATGGGCGGCTTAAAAATTTCAGCAGCAGGTAGCCACAACCTGCGTCTGTCTATTTCAACACGGCAATGGGCTCACCACCTATTACGTGGGACAGGAATCCACACGGTGAAAAGTGGGCATACAATATGCCTCTGCCACCCCTTCGGGGATAAGGCGTGATGGATATTTATTTATTTTATTCTTATTTCAATTTCCCATTTTGTTTTGGCAGATGGACTTTTAGGAGAGTGACTGCCCTCAGACCTCCCAACACTAAAAGGTGAAGGCTGACGTCAGAGCCACGTTTGTTATTTAGCAGGTGCACGGACTCGCAATTAAGTGAGGTTGACTTGGGCCCCGAAGGTTTTGGTAGGGCCCCATGCACCCAGCTCTTTTTGTGCACAGCAGGGCAGGTATCTAATGAAAATATTAAACAGTATGTAATAAATGTAACAACATAAATTACAATTAATAACTTGTTGTTGGTATTGGGCAATAAAACAAAATAGAAAAGATTCACGGGTTTATTACCTAGTCTTGCAATAAATATTGTTATATGTTAGGGTAATTCCCTAGGTGGTGTACATAGTGAAAAAAGGGGCATACAATATGTATGCCTCTGCCACCCCTTCGGGGCTAAGGCGTGATAGATAAAAATAATTCCCTAGGTATAAATTTCGAATTTCTGTCGATTACTTTTTTCGGTTGTTGCAAACTGTCATATATATTTTGAAAAAAAAAAATACATTTACAAAAGTTCAGTTTTCTCGAGATTTTCTGGTAAGGATTCGAGGGCCCCCTAAGCTTGAGGGCCCCGGGGCACTGCCCCGCCTAGCCCCTAGGTAGCTACGCCACTGTATAGGAGACCCTGGAACATGATGGTCGGAAGCAACGTAAGCAATAGAAGGTAACCATTTATCTAAAGTCTAAAGATTTTAGGCACACTCACTTATTAATTATTATAGGCAATTCTAAAACCAAACATTTTATTTTGAGCGTACAATTCTGGTAAATCATCCACCATCACAAAGCGGGCAGAGCTGCGAGCATCTTTCGCTATGGCTGGTCCTCAGACAGACGGATGATAGCTTTGTGGCATATCCATACAAGCATTTCCGTGCTTCGGAAGACACGTCAAGCCGTTGGTCCTGGTTGCCAGTAACATGACAGTCGTAAAGTCAAGTTGAAAGCCATATAAGTGACTAAAAAAATTTCAACAGTAGGTCATCACAACCTGCGCCTGTCCATTTTTCAACACAATCGGCTCCTGTTGCCTCAAAAATGCATCTGGTTAAAAATGGGCGTATAGTATGCCTGTGCCTACCACTACGGAGATAAAACGCGTGACAGTATGTATATAATATAATATAATATTGTGGGACTATTTTCACACAGCGCCATCTAGCCCAAAGTAAGCTAATATTAGCTTGTGTTATGGGATCTAGATAACTGATAAACATACTTATATATTTCTAAATACATACATATTATAGATAAATAACACCCAGACACAGAATAAACCATCGTGCTCATCACACAAAGTTTTATCCTGGGTGGGAATCGAACCCACGACCTCTTGTGTAGTAGTCGGAAGAGGCACTCCCACCGCGCCACAGAGGCAGTCTGTAATCACCATGTATGTAATCTTTATATTGTTTCTTTAAAATTGATTTTTATATTACTAATAGGTTCACTGTAAAAAAATGTAATATATACAATTTAAATAAAATCTAAGAAAACAATTTGTAATGCATTTTATTAAACATCAAACCACACCCAAAACCGTCATTGAGATTTAAAAACGTACAATATAAATTAAGAACCAAATAGGATTGGTGTAATACAAAATTGCGTCGAGAGAATTATTTACAGTCACAGACAATAAAGTTATACAAAAGTTGGGATTGAAATTGGTCATATTCGTAAAACGAATTCTAAAAATTAAATCACATTGAATATCAGGTAAAAAAAGTTCAATTTAGGGTCAGCACCAAGGAATGGAGTGGCGGCGAAGAGCAGTTTAGAGGACGCGAAATCCACGGAGCGGCGCGCGCCTCTTGACTGCGCTTTGAGACGCTCACCATGATTTTATTCCGTAGTACTCAATTCAGTCATTCACAGAACCACTTTAGGTTGAATTTAAATTGTTGCTGAACTAGTCTCTTCGCCGCCACTCCGCCCGCCGGTGCTGACCCTGAGACGCGAAAGACGGATGACAGATATTTGCGCGGCAAATATGCTGTCAGCCATTTTGATTTTTATTGAAACCAGCGGCACACCGATAACTAACGTCGTAAAGCGGCAGCTAACGTCAATACGAAACAACACAAAATATAATTAGATGAACCTACTAAGCGTCACGTTTCGGAAACATTAACAGAAGTTGATCACTTCATCTTAAAAGGACTGTAGGCTTCAAATGGCATGTACATGGATAAAAAATGTAAGTATATGTTATAAAGTCTCACGCAACACACACCTACACATACGCACGTACACACACACACACACACACACGCGCGCGCGCGCACGCACGCTCGCACGCACGCACACAAACACACACACACACACACACACACACAAAATACTCCAGTTAAGATTAATTATCAGATAGACACGGTCGAGTTATAATACATGCTAGAATGTATGTTGAATGTTGGTTTTACAGAATATTATTCTTATCTAAATATACATATTTTATTATGCCTGTCAGATTCATTAATTACTTTTGTTTTCTTTTTTTTGTGACAATTGCCTCGTTAGACATCACTCAATCATAGCCTAAGCTTATTCTAATTACAACATATGCAATACATTTAAAAAAAATGCTATGATCGTTGAGTGCAGTGATTTGAAAGCGCACGTTCATGATACGGCCAAAAATTTATTTGGGAATAAATTCCTCCGAAGTGTATTCACAATTCAATAAGGACGAAAACTTTACGTTTAAACAATTCTAAATATTAGTTTACTAAACTATATTCGACCTGAGTAGTGATCTCCAAATAAAGTTCAACACTGTATGTATACATTGGCACAAGCCCAAAACACTAACTTAAAAAACATATACAGTTTTACATTAGCACAGTACCTACATATATGAGCTAAAGCAGACAGCAAAATATGCACAAATCTAAAATTACGCACCTATTCTCCATTGAAGCTTTTGGGTTGTCTTTGTAATCAATATGGAATTGAAAGGTTTTTGAATTAATACTTCTTTTGGCGCGTTAGGGAAAAATGATGAGTGTTAAGTTTTACGATGCGCGCACAGACCGACACGTGAAACCGACACCCTGAAGTTAGCTGATAAAGAATTCCATGACAACTTATAACTACATTCAAAGTAGCGACGGGATTAAATAGGTGCAACGGGAGTTCAAAGTATGTCACGGGCGAAGCCGGGCGGGTTAGCTAGTTTTATATAAAGTGAACGCTGCGACAACCGCGACTGACTTACTGACACGCAGCACTGCGATATATACTCATATATTGCCTGTAAATGCTTACGTTTGTGTAACTGTGTAAGCCGATTCACGCGTTTGTATGAAGTTTCATTACTGCTCATGTATGTACTGTGACATTAGTCTTACAAACTAATCTATATTTACAATTTAATCCAGAGATCAATCCTAAACATAATAATAAATAATATGTTTAAATAAATTATTTTAATGAATTAGCTTGCATTGGACGTGAGATATTTACATAAATAAAATTGTGATGTTATGTTTTGACTTAGATATAACATTTTAAAACAGCTAGATACATGACTAAGGACATAAATCCCCATGAGGGTATAGTAGATTTGCTATTTGAGCCATCCACTTTCTGATACCAACAAAAATGTATCACATTACATATGTATGTGTAATGTAGTTTATTAAAAACACAAACCGCATGCAGGGGGGTGTCCGGCATGACATCCGAGGGGATTTCCACACGTTAAAAAAAAAATCTTTCGCGCTCTAATTAAATCAACTGGGTACAATTCAATTCTTAAGAAGCGGTCGTGGCCCCGCGGTCTCAGTGTTCTGTAAACGATCACTGAGTTACGCAACTTTCACTATGGCTGGTCGTCGGATGGGTGACCACTTTGTGGCATTTACATTTGCGAGCGTTTCCGTGCTTCGGAAGGCACGTTAAGCCGTTGGTCCCGGTTGCCAGTAAAATGGCAGTCGTTAAGCCTGGTTGAATGCCTTATGGGCGGCATGAATAATTTCAACAGCAGGTAGCCACAATCTGCGTCTGTCTATATCAACACGGCAATGGGCTCACCACCTATTACGTGGGACAGCTAAATCCACACGGTGAAAAGTGGGTATTTAATATGCCTCTGCCACCCCTTCGGGGATAAGGCGTGATGGATATTTATTTTTATTTATTTTATTTATTAAAAAAAAAAAAGGCGGGTGTCACACGGCAGTTTATGTATCTTCGGGCAACGCACCGCTCGGAGAAGACATTCGCGCTCTAATTAAATCAACTGGGTACAATTCAATTCTTATTATGGCTTTCTGTGCTCTTTGCAGCAACTTGCCAGTGTCCCGTAGCTAGAACTAGTAACGAAGGAGGCATACAGTGGCTCGGGATTTGACCGGTAGCCTTGGATATGAAGTTAACTCAGCCAGAATTACACATGAAAAAGTCAACACACACTTACAAACAGATAATCAATAATCAAACTGGGTACAAAAGCTTCTCAAGTGACAACCCGCGCGGACTTCGCAGCTCGGTCATAAAACTCTGGCGCGCAGAGGAAACTGAACGTTCGCACGCAGTTATAAGTTTCAATTTTGCTTGCAGGCGGCGAGGCTAGGTATGTTTTCATACCTAAAACTGACTTTTGTTAGAGAGTGAAACTTCTACTATAACTATTACTAATTCTGTGTCTGCTCCGAGTCTGACCCGCGATGACAAAATCGGCGTTACACTGTTTGATACCCCTAGCCGCTTACACCGGTGTTGCCCTCATTCGTCTAACAGGCTTGTGGCTATCGCATCAAATATTGTAAATGCATTCTGTAGTTATATTTTTTCTTTTTATTACTTATATATCCTATCTTTGGTATAATAAAAAAAAACTAATTATAATGGAGATCCCAAAATTATTTGATAATATTATTTTTCTTGAGGGCGTGCTCCGTTGGTTTGGACACGTCCAACGAATGAGTGAGGAACGATTGACGAAGAATATATATTGTTGTTCAAAAGTAGAGGGGAGAAGGAGTCAGGGTAGGCCGAGACTTACATATGAAGACCACGTGAGCAGATTGCTCAAAAACGGAAAGGTCAAAAGTACTCGGATACCCAGACGTGCGTGTATGAAGATATTGATGAATCTCGAAGAAGCGAAAGAAGTATGCATAGATCGCGAAGCCTGGCGATCTGTCCTCTCTGACTACTCCGTCAGGGATACAGCGTGAAGATAGTTAGTTAGTTATTTTTTTTGAGTAGCTACCCCCGCCACACTATGTGTAATAAAACCAAAACATGGTAAGAAAAGGAGTTTAGCGCTAGTAATTTTCTTTTAATTTATTATTGCTTACGGTTCGTACCTATGTAAATGCGCCTTAATGCTTTGAAACTTTCGCAGCCCCGCTAGCTTAATGTTAGGGTTGAGCTACATCTGACCGCACCGAATCGCATTTTTAAATGGTTCTATCCTTTTCTGTTACTTAGAATCATCATTTACTAGAGTGAGAAAGAGAGCGGGACTGCGTCAGTACGCGGCGCAATTGACGACGCTTTAGCGCTATCGCTGTCTTTCTCACTCTAGTAAATGTCGGTTCTAAGTAACAGAGAAGAATAGAAACATAGAAAAGTGCGATTTGGTGAGGCTAGACGTAGGTCAGTGACCGTTTGTGGAATTACATTTTCGAACATTTGAAGCGCTCGTGGCCCCGCGGTCTCAGTGTTCTGTAAACGATCACTGAGTTACGCAACTTTCACTATGGCTGGTCCTCGGATGGGTGACCACTTTGTGGCATTTACATTTGCGAGCGTTTCCGTGCTTCGGAAGGCACGTTAAGCCGTTGGTCCCGGTTGCCAGTAAAATGGCAGTCGTTAAGCCTGGTAGAAAGCCTTATGGGCGGCTTGAAAAAATTCAACAGCAGGTACCCACAACCTGCGTTTGTACATTTCAACACGGCAATGGGCTCACCACCTATTACGTGGTACAGGAATCCACACGGTGAAAATTGGGCATATAATATGCCTCTGCTACCCCTTCGGGGATAAGGCGTGATGGATATTTATTTTATTTTTATTTGAACATTTGACCTTGATTTAAAAAGAAGGCGGGAAATAGGCGATACAAAATAAAATTTCAAATTTTTTGGGTTCCGCCTAGAAGTTGACAGTGAAAGAGAACTCAGTTCAGAACGAAACTTGTACCTGTGACCTTTGAACTTGAATCAGTAAACTTTGAACTTGAACCAGTGACCTTTGACGTGCATTGGCAACGCTCTGGCCAGCTGAGCTATTCAAAGAAGAATGTACTAGGTAGTTGAATTTTGAAAGGTTGTTATAACATACCTATTTAAGAAGCTTGGCATAGCTGACCAAAAAGGTCATGGATTGACATTCCGTTGTGAACCAATTTCTTTACATACATACATAGGCCTTTATCCCTGAAGGGGTAGGCAGAGGCATACTATATGCCCACATTTCAGTACAGTAACGGATGGTGAGCCCATTGGCGTGTTGAAATGGTCAGGCG
Organism: Thumatha senex; assembly: GCA_948477245.1. Lineage (NCBI taxonomy): Eukaryota > Metazoa > Arthropoda > Insecta > Lepidoptera > Erebidae > Thumatha > Thumatha senex. The sequence continues at coordinate 2,723,742 of OX419751.1, forward strand.
CCAGCTGTGGCGAACAGCTGTTAAAATTTTTCAAGCCGCCCAAAAGCCTTCAACCTGGCCTAATTAGTGCCATTTTACTGGCAACCGGGACTAACGGCGTAACGTGCCTTCAGAAGCATGAAAATGCTCGCAAATGTAAATTCCACACAGTGGTCACCCATCCAAGGACCACCTTTATCGAATGTTGCTTAACACAGTGACCGTTTACAGAACACTGAGTGAGCGGGGCCACGAGTGCTTTTCACTACAGATAATAAAATATTGAACCATTCTTTTTTTACACAGCGCGCAGCGTCATAGCTATCAGTATAAGTTAGAATACTGAATCTAACAGAATACTTAGATAATGTTGCTCACTCCCTCACTCACACCATCTTCTGATCTAACTTAAACTTCTCACTCACTCTAACATCAAACTGTAGACGAAAGTCACATACACGGTCTGCCAGCCATTCATTCATCTTTTTCATTTGTATTTCATATGTAATTAGTGTAAAGTAGTGAGTAAAAAGTGATACCCCTTGACACGCTTAGTTTTTATTAAATGTATAAAGTAAGGCATCTCTACTTGGGAGCGAGTGGCATTGATTTCATGTTCTGTGTGAGGATCCTATTATAGTTATAATAGCGAAATGCTATGATCGCCGTTCTAACATATTACAATATTGATGATATTTTTACATAAGTACTCGGTTTTCAACATATAAATACAATCTAATGTGGTTGACTATGCACATATTTCTACAAATAAAATTAATTTTAATTAATACGAAACTTCGTGAAAGAGCAAACGTCAGAACAGCCATCATATAGGTGCTGCTAGTATAATAAGAATATGACCTTAATTTATCTGAAGTCTATACAATTGATTATAATTATTTACCTAATAACAATTATGTAATTAATTACTTTTTAATCAACTCCTTGTCATTATATTTTAAATGTACATCCATTTCATGCTTATTTATATAACATTTATCGTATGATCTTGCACAATATTTGCATTGAACATGATTTTTATGATGTTTCGTTGGATATAAGTTGTGTAAATCTATAACTTCCGTTGAATGTTCACTTACTTTCATAGCGGTATTGTCATCCAGTTTCCGCATTAACAACATATTGTCAGCAACTTTTTTTATTTCCACAATGTTTTCGGAGTTCATCACTTTTTCGAACCACACCTGGTTCACCTTTTTGACTTGAAAATATGGGATGTGAGAGAGTAAATTGAAATGGCATTCACGTATGTGAAGTTTAAGATCTTTCACATAGAAAAAGAATTCTTGACACACTTGGCATATGTGTTTGTTTTTCTTTAGGATATTTTTTTTTTCGGTTCTGGAAAGAAAGTACAATAGTTATTATCTATATTAAATTAATTAAAAAAATTAATGAATGAAATGAATCCCTTGTGGCCCCGCGGACTCACTAAACAGTGCAACTTTTGCTATGGCTGGTCATGGATGGGTATGCACTTTGTGGCATTTACATTTGCGAGTGTTTCTGGGCTTCGAAAGGCACGTTAAGCCGTTGGTCCCGGTTGTCAGTAAAGCGGTAGTTGTTAAGCCCAGTTGAATGCTCCAAAAATTTTAACAGCAGTTCGCCACAGTTTGCGCCTCTCCATTTCCACACGGCAATGGGATCTCCACTTGTTACGTGTGTCTGAAGTGCATACGGTGAAATGTGGGCGTATAGTATGCTTCTGCCTTCCCCTTCGGGGATAAAGGCGCGACAATATGTATGTATGTCAAAAACACTCCAGTTGCTTAGATAAACAAGTGCAGTAACCAGTTGTGGATATACCTCTAGAACCTATTTCTTACAGTCTTAACACTGAACTTACCGTTCATTGTGTACTATTGAATTATGACATGATAACAAGCCCTTATTTTTAAATACTAGATTGCACTTTTCACATGTTAGTCCTTCAATTCTAGGCAATTTCTCTTGGGCTATGTGCAAAGAGATATGCTTCTTCAGTAGTACCTTCCATTGAAAACTTCTTCCACAATAGTCGCAAAACAAAGGACTCTGAATTTTTAACTTTTTATTCATTTTGATAAACTGTACACAAAATCATTAGCAAGAGTTTTTCAGAAATGTTTTTTTAGTTGTTTTCGCTTTTTTTATTTTAATTGTCTTCGCCCATCTTTGGCAGGCAAAGGAAACTTAGTCCATACAGCGTAGTCATCACTATTTATTATTTACTTGTTTTAGTCCTGTCTAGTCGTTTGTCGATGTCAAGTCCTCAGTCCTAGGTCCTAGTCCGTGCTCCAATAAGGCAGTGGATCCCTTATTGCAGCCCTCTATGGAAATTTGGCACTAACACAAACAACACCGCTATTCATTGCAATATATCACTTTCTTTAAGTAATGCACTTCCGAACTCTTTATGTATAATATTCCACCATTATTAAATACAAAAACACGAATTTTACACTAGTTTTTGAAAATAATATACTACAAACGTGCGTCACTGCTCATCTTTGCGCCAAAAGTTCTCGTTGTTTTCGCTTCATCGCCCATCTTGGACAGGCAAAGGAAACTTAGGCCATACAGCCTTGTCTTCAATTCTTTTTTTATCATAACGCCTTATCCTCCGAAGGAGTAGCAGAGGCAAATTATATGCCCACTTTACACCATGTGTATTCCTGTAATGTATAAATATTTTCTTTTAATTTAATTTCTAAATTGCTTACCTAGTCCTACGAACTAGGGCTTTCTATGGAGATTTGACACTAACACAAAGAACACCGCTATTCACTGCAACAGTTCACTTTCTTTTAGTTATACACATTTTCGAACACTTTATATTTCATAATTCACCATTTTTAAACACAAAGTCACGAATTATACACTAGTTTCGGCAAAGTAATATGCGATACCGTGCGTCATGTTCGCGCCAAAAGTAAATTAATGGGTCTCTGTTGCACTGTAAATATTTAATTTGAATCTTTATCAAAGATAAGAGTGGCACTTCAATTGCATTGTCATTTTATTTATTTTTTGTTCCGAGGTTAGTATTATCTATACTCAGATTTTTTCCTTTATTTACTAGAATGACATTTGGGGTGATGATTTGCACGCGGTCATCAATATTTCTAGTAGCGAGACCGCGGATGCCTTTTTGTGACGAATGACGATTCCTTCACACCACCACCGTAGTATTTTCATTGCCGTGACACGCAGCTCTAACAAAAGTGTTATAGACCTGTCCCTTCTGACCGGTATTTTTGGGTCACAAATTATACCAGGCATCTCCTGGAACTTGGCTTACACAGCTCCGATGTATGTCTTGACGCCACAATCGATGTCACTGGACATAAAAGAGTAGAGGTATTAAACCAGGTTCGTGTGCTTGACTTAATCTTCACCTATACCGACGAGACCTGTATAGTTTAATGCCAAGTAGGCACTCGGTCTTGGCCACAATAAGTAACCATGGAGGCTGCTCATGTGAGGCTCTTATACTGAGCTAAACAAAAATAGACTAAGGATCAATTCGGGTTTACCAGCAGATCGAAACGATTTTGAAGTTCCGATTAAGACTTTTGGGACCCTAAATCTATTTTGAGCGCAGAAGGTCCAAGAAGGTCAGAAAGTATACTTCATCATTCGGGCCCTTTCGGCGTGGAATTACAATTTAGAGATGCTCGGTCAAGTCGTTGATCACTTCCGGTATTAAACTTGTATTATAAACATCTCTAAATATACACTTACTGTCCGTTATCAAGAAGTCTATCTCGTTCCTTGTGACCTTGTCGGGGCTTCACCAAGTCTATTTTTGTCGGGCTTTTTATTAAAGTAAGAATTCATTACGAAGAGCCTGTGCGACTCTACTACACTTAGTTAGTAAACTCTGTACAGTTTAAGGTGCCGGGAACTAGGGCCCATTTCTTTTTTGTTCTTGTTTGTGCTTTCATATTGGAAGGGCAGGGTTTGGCCTTACTATACCACGCTGGCCAGAGGGGTTGGTACATCAGGTTTTGTCTCTAATTTTTCTTTTTTTCGACGTGACCTCGTCCGTTAGTTAGCAGGTGCACGACTCGAAGGTAAGACTGGCTTGGACCTCAAAGATTAATAGGGCCCTATCGCATCTAAAATCTGCTTTAGAATGATTAAATTATTGTGCGATCTATCCAAAAATTTACACATTATTACAAGTATTGGAAAACCCCAAACTAAAACCTGGCTGGTATTAATACAATAGTATTCATTAAACCTATCCTATTAGTTGAGTGATACGATTCATAACCTAAATCGACTAAGTAAGGCACTATGGTTGCACACTTGCAACATTATAAATAAATAATGACATTCAGAAGTGTCATTCTAGTCTAAAGCCAAAAATCATGGTATAAGCAAAGACCGTAATAATCGATCCGCGTGAGATGGCTCTCGGCAGTGGCGGTGTCTCTTTCTAAATAAGTGAGCATTTCCAATTAGAACACAGGACAAATTCCTTGAACGAGTGTTCGAAGTTACTGAATTTATTCTAAGTAAAAAATATTAAAAATAATATATATAATATCAAAATATTATACAGTCGGGGACCCCCGCCAGAAACAAGGTATATACGTTACAAAAAAAATATAATTGCAAAAAATACGTGTATTGAGACAAAGAGAGAGAGAGAGAGAGAGTTGTGCACCCGGCTGCGCACACACTTGCTCATGTGCTCATTTGTAGGTTCGATACACGCATAGGTACACACATGGCTTATGTCATTTCATTAATACGACGATTTCTACTAAATGGCACCATCCGTGAGCCGCTTTCAAGTTCGTTCCAAAAATCTAAATGTTAGGTTTTGCCCCTTTTCACACATCTCCAATTTAAACAGATGCTGCGTATCTACCTACCTAATACTAAGAGATTGAAAAAATCTTTAATCAACAAAATACTGTTTTAAAAAAAATGGTTGGTGCTGTTACTTACCCATGGAAAGAAAAGCTGCTACCGTTATAACAGTCATTTTTGCACCCTGTCACACAACATGAATTAACCATATTTCATGAAAATCTAACAGGTTTAAAATGAAAATTATAACGGTACATCTCCAATTTAAAACAATCGATACGTAAGTATATACCCACCTACTATTATGAGATTGTAAAAATATTAGATCATTAAAATTTTGGGTGACCCTATACTTTAAGCAAGTACAGACGGATCTTTTTTTTTTTTTTTTTTTTATTTATTGGCAACTGGATACAAAGTCCTTAATGCCTAACTTATTAATAAGGGATACATTTTATATTTTTCTAAGGTATTAACAATATATTTATAGATTGGCTTAAAATATATAGATCTACTTAAAAGTTTATTTAAATCCGATGGCACTTCACTTTCAGAAATGTTTTGAAGTTCAGAAATTAAAACTAGACGTTGGAGGTTATACTTTTGGCACTTCAATATAATATGGTCTAGGTTGGCTAATTCGTTGCAAGTTTCGCACTTTTCGTTGTGTACAATTTTAAGTCTTGCTAGATGAGCTGGTGTTCTACAGTGGCCAAATCTTAATCTGTTGATTGTTGTTATGTAGTTTCGGCAATCTATATCTTTTCTTTTATGGTACCAAGATCTTTGCGGCGGGGTGGACTGTATTGAAGCATACCATTTGCCCTTTTTCTTAGACACAGTTCTCCAGTATGAATGCCACAATAAGGTAATATGTACAGGCGGATCTAGCATTTAGTATTACCAAACTCAAACATTTAAGTACTACTCTTACTAAGTATTAATGAAAGCGAAAGAAGCGCTCGTGGCCCCGCGGTGTCAGTGTTCTGTAAACGATCACTGAGTTACGCAACTTTCACTATGGCTGGTCGTCGGATTGGTGACCACTTTGTGGCATTTACATTTGCGAGCGTTTCCGTGCTTCGGAAGGCACGTTAAGCCGTTGGTCCCGGTTGCCAGTAAAATGGCAGTCGTTAAGCCTGGTTGAAGGCCTTATAGGCAGCTTTAAAAATTTCAACAGCAGGTGGCCACAGCCTGCGTCTGTCTATTTCAACACGGCAATGGGCTTACCACCTATTACGTGGGACAGGAATCCACACGGTGAAAAGTGGGCATATAATATGCCTCTGCCACCCCTTCGGGGATAAGGCGTGATGGATATTTATTTATTTATTTTATGATCTTATATTGTTAACTATTTATATTTTTTTATTGTGAGGTAGATTTTTTCCTCATATTTCTTTTGTAATAAACCTCTTAAAGAACAATTGTGCAAGCATATCATTTGTCTCCCAACCACACTCATTCTTCATATGAGGCGCCCTGGGATATTTTTTTTAGTGTCTCTCTACATTGCTCTGCCCGGAGTGAATCTGGTGGTGGCACCTCAAAAAAAGTGTTACAATGTTTTGTCACGTTAGGGTGGGTTGGCGGTAGACCAACTACCCCAAGTTAAGGAAAATTAGGTAGGTTGTTTAATCATGGTATTTGTCTAATCGTAGCTTGAGAGATAAATTAAGCGGTGAGACAATTTAAATACAACAGTATGTATATTAAAATTTTAAGTACTTAGTTACATTCAGGGCCGGGTTCGATGCAATGGTTCCGAGGAAATATTAGTTAAGTATCACTCTTGGAAGTCCCTCCGCGTGTCCGAGATGGAGGGAAGGACTTAGATTGCACTAGGAGGCGGCGGAGTAGGCGCAGCGCTGGTGCGACCGGACAGGACGGCGGGCGAAGACGGCAAGAAGAGGAGATAGAAGACGAGACCCTGTGACCAAAGGAAAAGGTGTCAGTATGTAATTTTACATACCGCTAAGCGGGACAAAGAGGAACTCCCTCTTTTTAAAAAGGCAAGTGGAAGAAATATTACACAGTTTTGTACCTTTAAACCATCTTCAATTCAATTCAATTCTTATTATGGCTTTCTGTGCTCTTTGCAGCAACTTGCCAGTGTCTTAAACCATCTTTAAACCGCTTTATAGCTATTGTTCTACAATAATGACAATGAACTGCACAACAGATGTTAAACTTTGTGTCGCTCAATCACAAGATTGAGAAAAAACCGGCACGCTCGATTAAAGAAAAAACCTAATCATTATGTTTATTTTCTTCACACAAGATTGGCATATTCTTTCTTGTGTGAGTGAAACAAAAGTTATCAATTCGTCTATAGTATTCTCTGTCTACGCTTCAGACAGATTTATCTAAAAAAAACTGTTTAAATCTTAATGACACCGGATTGTTCGCGGGAAAAATGATAAGGTCGTAAGCTTGTTGAATATTATTTTATAAAACTATTGCATTTATCTTGTTTTAAGTGGTGGTTTCTTGGACATAAAAGTTGTGTTAACGTGCTATTTGAAACACAGTGATATATATGCAATTAAATGCTATTTTCAATCTTGTCGCGTAAAAGCCACTGAAAACCTCAGTATAACAACCACTGTTATACTGGGGTGAAACTGACCTTGACTTAAGACTAGAGTCGACTAAGACGTAGAGAACGGAGACATTTTCGATAATAAGAAAGAAGATTGAAGAAATATGAATAAAGATATGGCTAAAAGGTCTTAGTAACCAGACCATATTATGATTGCAAAAAAAAAGTTACACTCAAAATGACTGACATGACAATGACATTGGATTATCAATATCAACAAAGGCTTCGTTCTGGCTGCTTTTAAATTTTAAATTAAATTTCATTACATTCAAGTTGTTAGTGTTACTTTACTGTATTATTGTTCTCTGTTCAGCATTCAATATCAGAAGCACCATATACCTCTCAAGCAATTCAATCATTAGTACTCTAATCGTAACTTGTCTCTAGATTATTGATTTGCTAATGTGTTTACTATAGTCAATAATTTACATGAACAATGGGAAAAAATAAAATGATAGCAAAGAGCTGCCCGAAATGTGAAATGCAGGTATGTCATATAAATACGACCACCATGACATAATAGATATAAATTTATTATTTATTTATCTATCACGCCTTATCCCCGAAGGGGTGGCAGAGGCATCCCTATTGTATGCCCACTTTTCACCATGTGTATTCCTGTCCTACGTAAAAGGTGGTGAGCCCATTGCCGTGTTGAAATAGACAGACGCAGGTTGTGGCTACCTGCTGTTGAAATTTTTCTATTTTTTTAGATATATTTTAATACTGAAAATCCATTTGGTGGGGCATTATTGACGAAACGGGTTGGTAAAAGGTTTTATAAAGAACTTTTCTTCTAGAAAACGGTGGGAGTGCATCCGACTGCTACGCAGGAGGTCGTGGGTTGGATTCCCACCCAGGATAAATTTTGTGTGATGAGCACGATGGTTTATTCTGTGTCTGGGTGTTATTTATCTATAATATGTTTGTATTTAGAATATATAAGTATGTTTATCAGTTATCTAGATAATATTACACAAGCTAATATTAGCTTACTTTGGGCTAGATGGCGCTGTGTGAAAAGTGTCCCCACATTATTTATTATTATTATGTCTCTTCTTCTTCACGGGTATCTTCTTTATTTTTCTTATGAAGATACCTGGTCTTTTGGTAGGCTTACATGGGGACATGTTGGTCCAACACGCAGAGGCCCTTTGAGAATTTTAATCTAATAGGATAGGAAATGGGACCCCTAACGACAATCGCGCGGTCTCAGTGAAGCGCTCGTGGCCCCGCGGTCTCGGTAAACGATCACTGAGGTACGCAACTTTCACTATGGCTGGTCGTCGGATGGTGAAAAGTGGGCATATAATATGCCTCTGCCACCCCTTCGGGGATAAGGCGTGATGGATATTTATTTATTTATTTTTCTAACGACAATCCACGCCCGCCTTATGTAGAAGAACGGTAATGGGCTACCTCCAATGGGAGTTAAACTATTGTGAAATATGCTAACTACAAAATGGGCTATTGGGTTGGGGGTTAGATTTACTAGGTGATACAAGTATGAACTATTGATTAAGACGGCGTCTGCCATTTTAATATATCATTATCAAAATGTTGGCAGACGTGCCTTGCCAACATTTTCACCTTCGCGGGACAGGCCCGGAGCGGACACACTTAAACATACATTTTTTGTTGATATCAGAAAGAGGAAGACTCAAAAAGCGAATCTATGCCCTCATAGGGTTGCGTTAATCCTATAAAAGGTAACGACTTAGAAATCACTGCATTAAGGTGTGTAGAAAAGCACAGCTCCAATATATTTATAAATCTGTCCAGATCGGAGACCCTGCTAAAATCTGGAAATTTCTCAAAACAATGGGAGTTGGAAAATCACGTCTAAATTCGATTTCTAACACTGTTAATATTGAATTACTAAATCAACATTTCTCATCTTCCTCTACGCTATCGCTCTAACAAAGAAAATACTTTGCAATATCTTTCATCACTTCCAACTCCTAACTACTCACCGTTCGTTTTCAATCAATTATCTGCGTGTGATGTTAAAAAGAGTATAATGTCGATCAGCTCCAATGCAGTTGGCAGTGACAACATTAGTCGTAATATGGTACTACCTATTATTGATGAAATCTTACCTGTATTGTGTCATCTTTTAAACCACTCCCTTTCCTGCTCCGAATTTCCAAAAGCCTGGAAAGAGGCAATAATTATTCCTATACCTAAAAAATCAAACCCAAACTCCTTTTCCGAATATCGTCCCATCTCTATATTACCTTTTCTATCAAAAATCTTGGAGCGGCTCGTCCATACCCAATTAAATTCATATCTGATGAGAAACCAACTCCTAAATCCTTAACAATCAGGTTTTCGTCCAGGCCACAGTACGACCACCGCATTGGTTAAAATTAGCGATGATGTGCGTTTAGGCATGGAGAATGGAAATCTCACAGTTCTTACATTACTTGATTTCAGCAACGCCTTCAGCACTGTAGATTTTCATCTTCTTCTTGGCATTTTGCGCTCTGTTAACATATCTCCACCAGTAATTGAATGGTTTCGTAGTTACCTTTTTGGACGCCGACAGCGGGTTCGTGTTGAAGACTCCTTTTCTCCTTGGTGTAGTACAACTGTCGGCGTACCACATGGTGGCGTGCTTTCTCCTATGCTTTTCACAATTTTTATAAATTCTATCTCAAACTATTTATTTTCTGCCTACCACCTTTTTGCAGATGATCTTCAGATTTATACACAGGCTCCAGTGGCAGAATTATCGACAGCCTTTACTATTATTAATGCGGATTTGGCCCACATTTGTCAATGGAGCAAGCAATATGGCTTGGTCGTCAATCCGTCAAAGACACAGGCTATAGTGGTTGGTAGCTCCCGATTGTTGGCGCAGGTAGACTGGACAACTCTTCCAAATATCTTGTTTGATGGCGTTCCATTGCAAATATGTGAAAACGTGAAGGATTTAGGCATTTTGATTGATAGTACGCTATCCTGGCGTGCACAATTGTGTGAAGTTAGTAGAAAAATGTTTGCTACTTCAGTTGCTTTGCGTAGATTGCGCAATTTTCTGCCGACGGCCACTAAAATTGCACTTGCAGAATCTCTCCTCCTACCTCTACTCGATTATGCTGATGTTACATATCTCGATGTCACTGAGGAGCAACTCGATAAACTTGAGCGGCTCCAAAATTTCTGCATGAGATTTATATTTGGATTACACAAATATGATCACGTATCTGAATACCGCAACAAACTCAAGTGGCTCCCGATTCGTCTTCGTCGGAATACTCATATTCTCTCATTGCTCTACAGCATCCTCTTCATTCCAGCTTCTCCCATTTATTTAAAAGAACGTTTTATGTTCCTCAATGACACACATTTAAGAACTCTGAGGTCATCAGAATCTTTGGAATTAGCAGTACCTAGGCATTCGACAACTTTTTATGACAATTCATTTACTGTGCAAGCTGTATCGCATAAGGCTGTGGAATGCATTGCCTTTAACCGAGCAAAATCATTGAACATTTTTAAGAAAATGGTGAAAGAGCATTATTTGTCATCATAATAGATATGTTTATTGTATGTATATATATTATTTATGTATGTATAAATCTATATATGCAAATTAGTGTAAGTATGTATATTTGTATGTTTATCTATATGTGTGTGTATATGTATATTTGTGTATATATTTTTAGCATAGTAGGTCATACTGTTATTGTTTTAATTTAAGACTATAATGTTTGTTGGTAATTGTACTATCTTCTTATAACACTAATATTATAACTAACCATTTAAAACTTATTCTTTAACATTTATCTCCATCCAAAGGTTGCCTGTAAGAAATTGCACTTAGCGATAAGGCCGCCCATTGTACATTTCAAAACCTGTATTTCATTTACTTCTAAATATTAATAATTGGTGTACAATAAAGAATATTTCTATTCTATTCTATTCTTAATAAGTTATAAGCCCTTTTAGCAACAAATTCACAAGATTGGACTCACTTAAGACACAACATGTAAAGATGTGGCAAAACCATGCACCATCTATTGTGCGAGCATGTGGTGCTTGGTGCAAGAAGAATGAGTCCTCTGGGGCGAGCTATCCGGCACAGGAAGGCTACAAGCACATCCTTTTGAATAAAATAATAAAGTTTTTTAAGTAAATACATAGGCGCTGGGGGCGATGACCAACGGGAAGGGATACAGCACAAGAATATAAAAATTACAATAGGGTCGAACTGGTAGGGCAAATGGGCTCACCAAGTTACGTGGGACAAACACGTTTATAGTGCAATGTGGGCATATAGTATGCCTCTGCCCACCCCTGTGAGGATAAAGGCGTGACAAAATGTATGTATGTATGCTAGGGAAAAGCTAACCTCAATGTCAAGATAAGATAGTGTATTAGTCAAGTCAAGATAAGATGTAGTATTATCTTCAACGAATTGAGTCGAAATTTTATATAGACTTTGCATGGTTAGCTATTAGACATTCTGGCCATAGTCTCCGTTTTCCAGGCCTTTCTGGACCTTGCTGACAAGACAACTAGGTATGAGGTATTGTCCAGTTCTCCTTCTCTTTGTCATGACCTCGTTCAGCAGTCAACAGGTACTCTTACAATGACTGGACCTGAAGATCTTGGTAAGGGTCCCATTTCACCCTAATCTGCACTGTAAGGAACTTACTCATTATCATTAAACAATTTTTACATGGTTTTCTATAACCCTCTATTTGTAAAAAGCCTTATGACCCCGCTAACTCACTGTTCTTTAAATGATCACTGCATTAAGCAACTTTCACAATGGTTGGTCCTCGTATTTATAACTGCTTTGCAGCATTTCCGTGTTTTGGAAGGCACTTTAAGCTGTTGGTGCTGGTTGCCAGTAACATGGCAGTCATTAAGCCAGGCAGAAGGGCTTATGGGTAACTTGAAAAATTACACAACCAGAGCCTGTCCGTTTCAACACGGGACGGGACCATTGCCATGCCATTACAAAATGTGGGCATATAGTATGCCTCTGCCATGTTTTGGGGATAAAAGCATGACTGATACGGAAGTAAGTTTCTAAATCACTTGCCCATAGGTAGCCGTCGCATCAAAGGCATGTAAATGCGGCCACACTTTCTTCGCATCGCGTCGCGGTGCAGACTGTTTACCAGCTGTCGAGGATATTAGACGGAGGACAGGTCGTGTGAAGCGAGCACAACCGCAGTTCTATGATTCTCAGCACTATACGAAACAGATTAAAAGACGGGTGAGTTTTTTCTTTGTACCACTGAGTTAGTAGCCTATAGACGTTTTGATAAACTACCATTTTAATACATAAAAAAGGTTAATACTCTAGTTTTGGAAAATAATATACGGCAAGCGTCTGCCATTCGAGAAATTCCCGCGCAAATTCCCGTTTCCATGTAATGATTTTTTTATAATATTGTGGGACATTTTGTTTTTTTACACACCGCCGTCTAGCGCAATGTAAGGTAATATATTATGCTTGTGTTATGGGATCTAGTTGTGGATCACACAAATATTTTTTCCGACTATCAAACCCGGGACCTCAGCCGCGGCAGTCGCATACACTACCACTGCGACACAGAGGCGGTAAAAATAAGTTCACAAGGCATGAATAATATGTATGGTAAAGTTCAGGAGGCCGAGTCTACTATTTTCCAATAGAAAGCCGTTCTATCTAGTTCTATTCTATAGCGGTTCTATTGCGATTAGTCCAAAACTAGGTAGTCTACTAAAACTATTATATATTTCACAATCACACTTCTCAAGCTGCAGAAAGAGATAAAATAGCTATTTTAGGCTATCAAAATATTAATATAGACTACCAAAAATTCAAATTGAGAGTTACTTAAAGGCGCTGTGCAATAACGTGTTAATAACATTCTGTCTGCCGGCCGAGAGCGCAATTGTAATAGTAGACTACGGAAACTGTCAATTTTTTCTGACGGCTCTTTATTGAGCGACGATTTCTATCCTCTTCTGACGCGATTGAATTAGTACACTTGGTCCCCAGGACTAGTGAAGGTTAAGACGTTATTTTAAAAAATACATTAATTTATTCAAGTTTTTATGTATTTAACATTACATTACGTAGTGGCTTCCACTTCTATCGTCGTTTCCGCCAAAAATCCACAACGTTTTTCATACTTGACAGGCCTAATGACAGTTATTTTTTTTTTACTTCTAGTCACCAAAAAAGAGGTCACTCTCTAGATCTATGGATGAAGAAATCAAACCGAAAGACAAAAATGAAAGCGGTAAGTAGCTTCTTTGATATAAGACACTAGCTGAACCCCGCGACTTCACCCATTTTTCCATTTAATCCCGTCGATTATTACTTTTACAAAAATGTATTGTGGACATTTATGATTACTGTTCCGCTCTCCAGGGTAAAAGCGTGATGATATATAGCCTATAGCCTTCCTCGATAAATGGACTATCCAACACAAAAAAAAATACGGTATGCACTCCGGGAGTGCCGACAGAAGCGAAAACTTATTTTGGCGCGTTAGACATTTTTAGATAGGAACTAGGGTGAAATCCAGTTACTTTAAGAATAGCAGTACTAATCGGGTTAAGAAGCGCTATAGTTATTTATAATTTGCCTGTGTTTAAATACGCAAAAATAGTTCCTTTGAGGCAGATTTGAACCAGCGACATATGGATTCCAATTTATAACCATCTACAGTCCACCGCTCTACCAACTGAGCTATCGGAGGTTGATGAAATACAAATGAACCGACAAAGACAAATTTTGGATATTACTTGAACTAGAAAAGCTTAAGTTCAAATTGTCGACCAAATAACCTGATGGGTTTTCCGCCATCTTCCTTTCCTTGATATAGCCACAAACTTTAAGCGAGGAGGTTTTTTCGATCGGGGGGAAATAGAGGTAGGGCAGGGGAAATGGTCCCGTAGGGGTTGCCAAGAGCGCTCAAAACGGTATGGGGTGATATAGGCTTGAAGCGTGCAGCTGGGCCAAGCGTTTTTTTATTTTAAAATATAATACTACTAGAGGAAAAAAATGTACATGGTACCTCATGGGTGCGCAACAGGAAAGCCATGCCAGCCATAAAAATGTTTAGCCTTTTTCCTCAATTTACTCCGAAGTCTACGGTTCACAGAACCACTAGTATATTAGGAAGCGCTCGTGGCCCCGCGGTCTCAGTGTTCTGTAAACGATCACTGAGTTACGCAACTTTCACTATGGCTGATCCTCGGATGGGTGACCACTTTGTGGCATTTACATTTGCGAGCGTTTCCGTGCTTCGGAAGGCACGTTAAGCCGTTGGTCCCGGTTGCCAGTAAAATGGCAGTCGTTAAGCCTGGTTGAAGGCCTTATGGGCGGCTTGAAAAATTTCAACAGCAGGTAGCCACAACCTGCGTCTGTCTATTTCAACACGGCAATGGGCTCACCACCTATTACGTGGGACAGGAATCCACACGGTGAAAAGTGGGCATATAATATGCCTCTGCCACCCCTTCGGGGATAAGGCGTGATGGATATTTATTTATTTATTTACTAGTATATTAGGGTAGATAACAATTGATCTGTAACATGTCTTTACCTTCTTAGCCCGCGCTAGAAGACGCCGCGCTCTCCGCCGAGCACAAAGACCTCCGCCGACAAACTCCGGGGAACGAACCCGGGACCCCACGCCACAATTACGACCCCCACAGCTAGCGAGATGTCGACTGATACTGCAGGAGATTAATAGAAAACTGTCTGCCGTAACATGGCAACCCTCTGGAGACGTATAGAGATAAATAAATAAATAAATAAAAACTTTAAGAGTGTGTGCTTAAGACCTGCAGAAGTGAAAACTTCATTGGCAATCGCAATCAATTATTACGTATGAATAGAATATACTAAACACAGCGACACAACAGCGAAGAGCAGCTGACTGTCTCTTTCTCGCTCGGGTACACTCGGCGTTCCCGAGTTCACCCGATCGAGGCGCACACCTCAGAGCGTGACGGATCAGCCCAACTTACTACCTACGGAAAAATCTGTGTGCGGTGCGCTAAAAGAATTTTTCACTTCAATATATATTTTGGACAACTTTTCACACAGCGCCATCTAGCCTAAAGTAAGCTAATATAAGCTTGTGGTATGGGATCTTGACGTATTTAGAAATATTAGTGTTTATCAGTTGTCAAGATCTTATACCACAAGCTTATATATAGCTTACTAGATGGCGCTGTGTAAATAAATGTCGAATAATATGTTACTAATCCTACATCGCGATATCAAAGTTGTGTAGCCAATCTTGTGTAGCGCTATGAGAGTTCTACAATAGTCCAAATGTCAGCTAGGAGTTCTCATAAAAGTTAAGCTTTACTAATTGTAAATAATAATTAATATAAGAATTCTATGTTTATTAATAAATAATGGTTTTATATAAATATTGTTTTATTTGTTTCGGGACAGTGGTCCAATTGTAATATTCGACCGAGGCGAGCGAAGCGAGCCGTCGAAAGTCTCCGTTTTAATTCCACTGGTACGGGAAAAATGCTATCGATGTCCGACCGTACGCCGTCCATTTAGTTTACAGGTCGCATTTTTCATCGGATTTGCATGCAACTTGGCATGGACAATCCTTGAAATAGCCAAAAACTTTTAGCGAGGGGGTTTTTCGATCGGGAGGAAATGGAGGCAGGGGAGGAGAAATTGTCCCGTAGTGGTTGGCAAGAGCGCTCAAAACGATATGTTCAGCCTTTTTCCTCAATTAACTCCGATGTCTACGGTTCACAAAACCACTAGTGTATTTATGTAGAGTGCCTAATAAATGTGTTTTCTTTCTTTTTTTTCTGTAGTCTTGTGGCACTGTCTTTAAGTAATTGAGTAACAAACGTCTTTATACTCCACATAAATAATTTCAGTAGGATATTAAAACAATGTGGTTATTCGATAAAACTTGATTGAAACAATCTTACCATAAGTGATAAGAATTTTACATTGAAATAGTTGTTGATATAAAAATATGGTTCTATATTGTGTTGTAATATTTTTATTTAGTATTTTATGTATTGAAAATGGAGATTGTTTATGGAGAAAAGGCATTGTACATTATGCTATAAATAAAAAAGATTATGGTAAGTAATGTTTTTTTCATTTTATGTTTATTTTTGCAAAACGGAAACTAATAATAAATAAATAAATAAATATCCATCACGCCTTATCCCCGAAGGGGTGGCAGAGGCATATTATATGCCCATATTTCACCGTGTGGATTCCTGTCCCACGTAATAGGTGGTGAGCCCATTGCCGTGTAGAAATAGACAGACGCAGGTTGTGGCTACCTGCTGTTGAAATTTTTTAAGCCGCCTATAAGGCCTTCAACCAGGCTTAACGACCGCCATTTTACTGGCAACCGGGACCAACGGCTTACCGTGCCTTCCGAAGCACGGAAACGCTCGCAAATGTAAATGCCACAAAGTGGTCACCCATCCGACGACCAGCCATAGTGAAAGTTGCGTGACTCAGTGATCGTTTACCGAACACTGAGACCGCGGGGCCACGAGCGCTTCATGGAAACTAAGGCTTAGATTTTCTAAATTATTAGTTTATCCGGCTCGAAGGACTATGTGAGAGAGTGTTGGTGTCATAAAGCCACAGAATCGTACCGGCAACTATACACAAGATAATCTAAGTCCATTCTGTCAATATAACAATATTTATTTTTAACTACGGATGCCCCACGGTTTCTCCCGCGTAGTGTTCGTTCCCGTGGGAATATGTGGATAAAATGTGAAGTTACTCCTTATAACATTAGCTGTTTGCCAGTGAAATACCTGTCAAAATCGATCCATGTCTGAGCCATGTCTGAGATTAGCTAGAACAAACTGACAGACAGAAAAAAAATACATACTTATCGATTCTTTTATCTATTAAAATATCAATAACGGCTTATCCCCGAAGGGGTGGCAGAGGCATATTAAACGCCCACTTTTCACCGTCTGTATTTCTGTCCCACGTAGTAGGTGGTGAGCCCATTGTCGTGTTGAAGTAAAGAGACGCAGGTTATGTCTGTCTATCCGCTGCTGAAAATTTTCAAGCCGCCGATAACGCCTTCAACTTGGCTTAACGACTGCCATGTTACTGATAACCGGGACCAACGGCTGAACGTGCCTTCCGAAGCACGGAATCGCTCGGAAATATATATGCCACAAAGTGGTTACCTATCCGTGTCCAGGCATAGCGAAAGTTACTTACACAGTGATCGTTTACAGAACACTGAATTAGCGGCGTCACCAGCGCTTCTTTTATGAACGTAGGTATCAAATTAATTAATAAAATAAAAATATTGGTAATCACTAAATGCATATGAAAATATATACGGCATTTACTTTCATAAAATCTGTTTTAGATATAACTGTTTTTGAACTGAAAACTTTTTTAGCGCGGTACGCATTTTTTTAGATGAGATAAAATCTCGGGACTCGCGACACCGTTACCGAGACGCTATAAAACGTTTTGAAGTATTAGATTGATAATTTTGAACTCAGTTATCAACCTTCGATAGCGCAGTTGGTAGAGCGGTGGACTGTAGATATTTATAAATTGAAATCCATAGGTCGCTGGTGTATCCGGCTCGAAGTAACACTTTTTGAAATTTCTTTCGAGTTTCTTTTTGTCCTTTTCTTAAACTAATTGGGTATCAAAATAGTAATTATTTCACCATCTTTAACGTCGATCCCGGTCAATTATTAAAGTAAAAACCGCGAACGCGTCTAGATAAATAAATTATTAATAAATTTAGTTTTCACTTCTGTCGCCACTCCCGGATTGCAACTCGTAATTTTTTTAAATTGTTTCTCTGTATTTGTTTCGGCTAATCTCTGAAACGGCTGGACCGATTTTGACGGGACTTTCACTGGCAGATAGCTGATATTATAAGAAGTAACTTAGACTACATTTTATCCCAGTATTTCCACGGGAACGTGCACTACGCTGTTGAAACGTGACGTTCGCTAATTTACCCTAAACTGTTTAACAGACTTTCACTCCCAGGATATTATAAAGTCGACGCTAGAGAAAATTCAGCGAGAGATTTGTATTAGGTTCTTTAACACGCCTTTGAACTACAGCGCGAATGAAGAAGACAAGGTCTTGTATATCAGTAATGCGGATAAAAGGAAAGATTGCCCGCTGGAGGCGTACGATTTCGACGAAACTGTTGTGGTAAGGCCTATCATACTTATTCGAGGAGTTTGGGTGTTTCCTATGTATTTAAAAATATATTTTTTATCTATCACGCCTTATCCCCGAAGGGGTCGCAGAGGTATATATATTGTTTGCCCACTTTTTACTATGTGTATTCCTGTCTCACGTAATAGGTGGTAAGCCCATTGCCGTGTTGAAATAGACAGACGCAGGTTATGACTACTTGCAAAGATTTTATCTCATTTAAAAATATGCGTACCGCGCTATAAGAAGTAGGTATGTTTATCAGTTGTCTAGATCGCATAGTACGAGGTTATAGCTTAGTTTGGGCTAGGTGGCGCTGTGTAAGAAGGGTTTTGGGTTGCATAAATTTTCGAGGCATAACTTAAAACTGCATAACGTTTTTTGGCATACTCTTCGTTTCGCATAACGTTCAAACAGAATAAATCATTAGGCATACTTTATTTTCCCATAACTTTTTTATAATAATGATATACCCGCATAAAATGTTTACGCATATTTTTTTTTACAATAACGATTACTAATCATAACATTTATTGGCATATCACTCACTCTCGCATAAAGATTACAAGCCATACATATAGAATACCATAATGTTAACGAGTAAATATTTTTATTAAGCTATTGCATAGTTTTTATCGTGGGCTTTGAGTGGGCTTTAATCAAGAAATTACGTAAGGAAAAAAACCTAAGACGAAGGTCGAGACGAGATCACACGAAGTTCACCGAGCACGGCCGAGCGTTATCTTAACGTATATGTACATATATTATATGGTACGATTGTAGGAAGCTCGCACGGATCGAGACGTGATGATAGTAAGTGTGAGGCTGAGGATGAGGGCGGCTGTGAGAGTGAGAATGGGGTGAGGGTGAGGGTTTTTTTTTTTGGGTTTTTTTTTTGTTTTTTTTAGTGTAACTTGAAATAATATCAAAGAAAAACAAAGGTATGCTATGCAATAGCTTTACCGCGGCAGTCTCCGAGTGCCACACGTCTTTTTTATATCTAATAAGCTTAAACTGTCTAAGATTGAAATGCCCACTGATTAAAAATGTCGATAGTCACTTTACTGAAGTTCAAAATTTAAACACTTATATATAGAATATATAAATAAAATACAAAAAGAAAGTAGATAGATTAAAACGAGCGATTCTATTCTGGCCCATCGCCGGCCGCTACCGCGGCCCGCTCGCTTCGCTCGCTCGGCTCGCGCGTTGTGGTCACAAGTGACCTAACACTCCTCCTCGCTTCGCTCGTCGTCGTACCTATTTACGATTTTGCTCAAGACTAGTCTAAAAAAAATAACACTTAAAATATCGTTTTATAAGTTACAGTTTAAAAACTTGGCTATGAGTGAGATGATTATATACAATGGTGTCTTATCATTTCTTAAATATTCTTAGTCAAATTATTATTCGTTTATGATTTAAACGGTTATCCATACCTCCATTATGCGTTTTGTATTTTATGATAAATTATCTTTAGGCGTATAACAATTATACCCTTTACATTTATGCTGATTAAAATTATGATAAAAAAATTAGAGTAAGTTAATGTTATGCCAATAAAACCATTATGCGTTTATAACACTCTGCTTATCATAATTTATGCGAGAAAACTTTATGCTGAAACTGTTATGCCAAACTACATTATGCTGAAAAAAAATATGCGATCGAAAGGGCACCCGTGTAAGAAGTGTCCAAATATATTTATTTTATTATTTGTTGACGCCCGCAGCTTTGCCCGCGTAGAGAAGTTTTCCCGTTCCCGTTTCCCACAGGAACTAGTTACCGGGATAAAAAGTAGCCTATGTGTTATTCTGATGCATAAGCTATATTATTGTAAAGATTCATTAAAATCCATTCAGCAGTTTTTACGCGACAGAGTAACAAACATTCATACAAACTTTCGCGTTTATAATATTATTAAGATTAAGATGTTTATCAGTTGTCTAGATCGCATAGTACGAGGTTATAGCTTAGTTTGGGCTAGGTGGCGCTGTGTAAAAAGTGTCCTACTACTATATTTATTTTAATATTTACTAGGTGACCCCCACGGCTTCGCCCATGACATACTTCGAACTCCCGTCGCACCTATTTAATCCCGTCACTTATAAATTCTAGAACATACATACATACATACATATTGTCACGCCTTTATCCCCGAAGGGGTAGGCAGAGGCAAATTAAACGCCCACATTTCACCGTATGCATTTTTGTTCCACGTAACAGGTGGTGAGCCCATTGCCGTGTTGAAATGGAAAGGCGCAGGCTGCGGCGACCTGCTGTTGAAATTTTTTAAGCCGCCCATATGGCCTTCAACTTGGCTTAACGACTGCAATTTTATTGGCAACCGGGACCAACGGCTTAACGTGCCTTCCGAAGCACAGAACTTGGGTGGGTCTAAAGGGCCGAATAAATTTAATAAAATGTGTCTAATTTAGATGTTAAATATGGAAGAAATTTTGAACCCGTTGCCTTTTTAGTGAGGTGGTAACAAAAAGGCTAAAAGGTCTTATGTGCTTGACACTAATTAGCACGACCAATTAAAGTCCTGGTAGCCTCGAACTTTGAATTCTAGAACATTGCATAGAAATTTGCCTGATTTGTCGACATTTATGGCTACTGCTCCGCTCTCCAGGGTAGTAGCGAGATGATATATAGCCTTCCTCGATAGATAGGCTAGGCTATAAGTATATCATCACGCTACTACCCTGGAGAGCGAAGCAGTACTCAAACGCAAAGCGGTACGTCGACAAATCGGGCAATTTTTATGCGTTATTGAAGAATTTCGACGGGATTATATTGGTGCGACGGGAGTTCAAAGTATGTCAGGGGCGAAGCTGGGGGAGTCACCTAGTCAAAAATAAGTTGACAATTAGCATCTTGACTGCCTCGATGGCGCAGTGGTAGCTGCGGTAGTGTATGCAACTGCCGCAACTGAGGTCCCGGGTTCGATTCCCGGGTCGGATTTTTTTTTGTGTTATCCACAACTGTTTGTTTCGATGTTTGGATGTTTCATAGGTATAATATGTATATATTAAAAAATATATAAGTATGTTTATCAGTCTAAATCCCATAACACAAGCTTATATTAGCAGTAAAAAAAAATGTGCATTTTTTTTTTTAGGATTTGAAAATTGGCTATAAATGCTTGAATGAGTATGATATAGCAAGATTGATAGTAGATATGTTACGAGCCAGTATAGCGATTCAAGGTTAGTACCATAGATTAGAATATGTTTATATTTTAAAGGGGAACATTTTTCAGCCTGGAGCTGGACTCGAACCAGCGTCGTCTGGTTCAACGTACCAGACGCGTTTACCAACTAAACAACCGAGACCTACTCGAAACTGACGAATGGCACGGATGAAACGGCAATGACCTCCTCACCACCACGTGGGACAAAAATGCATACGGTGAAATGTGGGCGTATAGTAGGTATGCCTCTGCCTACTCCTTCGGGGATTAATGCGTGACAATATGTATGTATGTATTATGTATGCTACAATTGGCGTGTGCGCACACGATGCGGAGCGTTAGATCGCTGCATTTAGCTTCTAAAAAGCATCAACTATCTGCTAAAGTACCTACCTAGCTGTGCAGTGTCCCTAATAAGTATGTATAAAATTTTTTGGTTACAGGTCGCCCAAACAATTATGGTCACGACCAGGTAAGGAGCTGTCAAAACCAAGTTGCGATCGGTTATAGAATCGACTAAATCAGTTTTGAGAACAACGCCATCTAGTGAAAATCAATTGAACTACTAACAGTATAGCCAATGCTGCATCGTGCTATAAAAGTTCTCGTAAACTCTACTCACTGTCGGACTAGTGATTGGAGCACGTGACTGCAAATCGGACATATTAGGTTCATACCGCACCCAGGATAAATCGCTTTGTGTAATATGCTATATTGATTTATTCTGTGTTGAGTAAATATATTTAAATTTAAAATTAAATAGTTTATGTAGTGTATGTTATAGCCTATCTATTAAATATAACTCATAAAGCATTAAGCTGGAAAAGAGCTCGCTTCGTTGGTTTGAAAACGTCTGCGTCCTAGGAATGAGTGAGGAACGATTGACGAAAAATAATAATAATAAGTTTATTTATTTTCTCTCACATAAAATTAATACAAGGGTAATATTTAATTAAGGTACATTTTCAAAGAATAGTAGGTATTTATGTGAGAGACTGGTATCTGTACTAGGAGACCTGTGTGACAGATTACTAGCCTCTCCAGTCTCTGCACAAGTGATACACGGTAAGTACCTTCAGGCAATGCGAAAAGCCACTTATGTGATGTATGAGAATATACAAAACAAGCATGCGTTTGAGTGTGTGTGTGTGTGTGTGTGTGTGTGTTAGTGTGTGTGTGTGTGTGTGTGTGTGTGTGTGTGTGTTAGTGTGTGTGTGTGTGTGTGTGTGTGCGTGTGTGTGTGGGTTGGTGTGTGTGTAAGTGAGTATATGGCCATTTCAAGAAGTGAGCATATTAAGTGATTCATAGCACAACATCTAACAGATTCTCTGTATCTGAAAAGTTTAGTGTTTTTAACCAATCAGAGATAGTTTCTTTACATTTGTGCTTTGTAAGAGGGTAAATTGTAAGAATCTTATTAATTTTATTATATAGATAAACGCTCATGAATCCGTAAAATCTCCCTGAGAAGCTAGTGTTTCACTGTTTCACAGGACAACAAACCTTATGTTTAAGTCGTTTGTCTATGCCCGGATTAAATTCTATTGAGGAATGCTTTTTGAGAATCACGTGTAAAATAAACAGTTGCCTAACTGTAAGAACATTTGCAACTTTAAACAATTCGTTCGTCGAGAAGCTGATAGGCGAGGACAGACTAACTTTTAAAACTGCTCCTTGAGCTCTTTCCACTTCCATTAAGTAGGCTTTGCAAGCACCACCCCATACTGTAATACAATAGCTTAAGATAGATTGACATAGGGCCATATAGACCATTTTTACGACTGTCCTGTTGGCAATATGACGGAGATTTTTAAAGATAAAAATAAGTTTACGGGTTCTTGATGAGAGGAGTTTCAGATGAGGCTTAAAATTTAGTGATGAATCAATTATGACACCAAGATATTTGACACTGAATACTCTTTGTAGAGGCTCACAAGAACATATGTCACGCATTAAGCAATTGTGGGCTACGATAGACTGATTTGCATGAATGTCAAGTGGAAGACTTCTCATGGAAAAATGCACGTACATAGTTTTTTGAACATTAAGAGTTAAACCATTTTTCCTAAGCCAAGACGACACCGCATTGAACCCAAGCTGTGCAACGTTAAAAACACTATCCCAACTATCATCGTGGAAAATTAAGGCGGTATCATCAGCAAAAGTAACTATTTTCCCATTTGATAATTTTAGATTACATAAGTCGTTAATGAAGGTTAGGAACAACGTAGGGCCTAGTACGCTTCTTTGAGGGATACCATGAGACAAGGTCAAATCATCACTTACGACATCTCCAATCCTCACTCTTTGCTTCCTACCAGTCAAATAACTTTTAAACAAGTTAAGTTGTGTATTTCGAATCCCTAGGTTTTCTTATTTGTTCAGCAAGAGTGGAACAGGGACTGTGTCAAAGGCTTTTTTTATATCCAAGAATATTGCTATTACTTTCTTCCTGGAGTCAAGTTTGGAAACTATGTGGTCCACTAATTCATGAACCGCGTCAGAAGTTGAAGTGCCCATCCTAAAGCCAAACTGGGAAACAGATAACAGATGTTTGCATTCAAGATATTTTGTTAAGCGATTATTTAAAAGTTTTTCAGCAATTTTGGAAAGAGTAGAAAGTATAGATATTGGCCTGTAATTGTTAACACAACCCCTGTCTCCACTCTTGTGTACAGGAATTACTTCAGCAAGTTTGAATGGAGTAGGGAAGACGCCCGTAGAGAACATTAGGTCAAATATATATGTTAATGGTGAAATTAATCTATGAAGATAACGTTTCAGGAAAGCTCCTGAGATGTTGTCGTGTCCAAAAGTTTTATCTTTCTTTAAATTTAAAATGATGTGCCGTACTTCCGTATCATCAGGAGGTATCAAGCCAAATGAAAAAGAGCAGGAATTTGGGTGTATGAAAACGCTAGGATGCCGTGATTTTAATACATTTGATGCAAGGTTTTCACCGATAGATGCGAAAAAATGGTTTATGTTGTTAATAGAACTTGTGGGATTTATATTGTAAATAAGTTCAGTTGCAGGATTATTTAATTTAGAAGAAAAGGTTGCTTGTTTTATGCTCTCCCATAGCAATTTGTTGTTTTTGCTTTTTATTGCATTATTAATTAAGTTATTTTCATAGTCTCTTTTTAGTTTTTTTAGCAACATGTTGCAAAAATTCCTGTATCTGATATATGTTACTTTATTTACTTCATTAGTTATATCTTTTTTATATTTACTATGGAGTTTATCACGATTCCTCATACACTTTAACAACCCAGTAGTAATCCAGGGCTTCTTTATTCTCTTTCGACAGGATATCTTAGAAGTAATAGTGTTAGCTACAATTTTAGAGTTAAAAATCATGATAAGACGGGAAGTTGCTGTATCAGCATATGTCGTTTCGTATATGGATTCATAATTTATATTTTGCATGTCATTGTCTAAAGTAAAATAGTTTATTTTTTTAAAAGTTATAGTTTTATAGGACAAACAAGACAGCTCCAAAAAGAGTATTGTTGCATTATGGTCAGTTATTGTAGAATTCAAAACATAGGAGAAGGCCGGTTGCTTAGTCTTAAGTATAAAATGATCCAGGCATGTTTTGTTATGAGTAGGCATCTGATATGCCGGTAACATACTATGGTAAGCCAATAGATTTAGATAGATTGGTGCACTTGCCTCTTTAGTATCTGCCGTAATATCTATGTTTATGTCCCCACAAAGAATGACGTTGGAGCACTTAAGATTGCCTAAAAGGGTGTCGAGTGACGATAAGAAAGGATCAGTGGTATAGCCGGGAGGTCTATATATTGCAACTATAGAAGTATTTCGGTCAACTTTTATTACTAGGCAGTTTGCATTTTGTACCTGGGGCTCAATTATACTTATAAGAATGTTGTTCTTAAAATATACCACAATACCCTCATTTTGGATTAGGTTAGCGTTATTTATAGCATAGTTATACCCGTCTAGGGTGGGTATGCGTTTTGTATGCCGTAACCAACACTCAGTCAAAATAATAAAATCCCAATGAGTTTTGGACCTTTCAAGAAGAGTTATGAAACTAGAAAAGTTACGATTAATACTTCGTATGTTTTGGTGAATAATTTTTAAGGAAGTCCCTGGAGATTTCACTAGTTTAGGACACTCCTCTACGTCACAAATGGCTGATTTTGCAATCTCAAATTGATCAAGGTTGTCGTTCAAAATATTGGAGTTATCGAATTTTAAAAGAAAAGTATGAATTGTTGAAATATCCAGTAAAACTTGGAATTGATACGGAAATTGATAGTGGTTGTAGTGAGTATAGGGAATGTGGTATGAGAATATAGGGTGACATAGGGCGATATTTGTATGTATTAAAACACTGTAATTGTGTAACGTCTGCGTGGTAGAAGTGTAAATGATATGAGTACAATTTTTTGTGTATATTTAAATGGTGTAATCGTGTACCGTCTGCGTAGTAAAAGTGTAGATTATACAAACAGAAATCATAATAAAATATTCCATCTTGAGTATACTTTTTGTAGTAGTAGGATAGGTTATTTATATATTTATTTCCAAACATACCTAGGGAGTACAATTCTGAAGTAAGTAAGTAAAAGAGTACTCTGTATTTGTATGAACTGCAATATTACTACACAATCTATATAGAATTGTACTCCCTAGGTATGTTTGGAAATAAATATATAAATAACCTATCCTACTACTACAAAAAGTATACTCAAGATGGAATATTTTATTATGATTTCTGTTTGTATAATCTACACTTTTACTACGCAGACGGTACACGATTACACCATTTAAATATACACAAAAAATTGTACTCATATCATTTACACTTCTACCACGCAGACGTTACACAATTACAGTGTTTTAATACATACAAATATCGCCCTATGTCACCCTATATTCTCATACCACATTCCCTATACTCACTACAACCACTATCAATTTCCGTATCAATTCCAAGTTTTACTGGATATTTCAACAATTCATACTTTTCTTTTAAAATTCGATAACTCCAATATTTTGAACGACAACCTTGATCAATTTGAGATTGCAAAATCAGCCATTTGTGACGTAGAGGAGTGTCCTAAACTAGTGAAATCTCCAGGGACTTCCTTAAAAATTATTCACCAAAACATACGAAGTATTAATCGTAACTTTTCTAGTTTCATAACTCTTCTTGAAAGGTCCAAAACCCATTGGGATTTTATTATTTTGACTGAGTGTTGGTTACGGCATACAAAACGCATACCCACCCTAGACGGGTATAACTATGCTATAAATAACGCTAACCTAACCCAAAATGAGGGTATTGTGGTATATTTTAAGAACAACATTCTTATAAGTATAATTGAGCCCCAGGTACAAAATGCAAACTGCCTAGTAATAAAAGTTGACCGAAATACTTCTATAGTTGCAATATATAGACCTCCCGGCTATACCACTGATCCTTTCTTATCGTCACTCGACACCCTTTTAGGCAATCTTAAGTGCTCCAACGTCATTCTTTGTGGGGACATAAACATAGATATTACGGCAGATACTAAAGAGGCAAGTGCACCAATCTATCTAAATCTATTGGCTTACCATAGTATGTTACCGGCATATCAGATGCCTACTCATAACAAAACATGCCTGGATCATTTTATACTTAAGACTAAGCAACCGGCCTTCTCCTATGTTTTGAATTCTACAATAACTGACCATAATGCAACAATACTCTTTTTGGAGCTGTCTTGTTTGTCCTATAAAACTATAACTTTTAAAAAAATAAACTATTTTACTTTAGACAATGACATGCAAAATATAAATTACGAATCCATATACGAAACGACATATGCTGATACAGCAACTTCCCGTCTTATCATGATTTTTAACTCTAAAATTGTAGCTAACACTATTACTTCTAAGATATCCTGTCGAAAGAGAATAAAGAAGCCCTGGATTACTACTGGGTTGTTAAAGTGTATGAGGAATCGTGATAAACTCCATAGTAAATATAAAAAAGATATAACTAATGAAGTAAATAAAGTAACATATATCAGATACAGGAATTTTTGCAACATGTTGCTAAAAAAACTAAAAAGAGACTATGAAAATAACTTAATTAATAATGCAATAAAAAGCAAAAACAACAAATTGCTATGGGAGAGCATAAAACAAGCAACCTTTTCTTCTAAATTAAATAATCCTGCAACTGAACTTATTTACAATATAAATCCCACAAGTTCTATTAACAACATAAACCATTTTTTCGCATCTATCGGTGAAAACCTTGCATCAAATGTATTAAAATCACGGCATCCTAGCGTTTTCATACACCCAAATTCCTGCTCTTTTTCATTTGGTTTGATACCTCCTGATGATACGGAAGTACGGCACATCATTTTAAATTTAAAGAAAGATAAAATTTTTGGACACGACAACATCTCAGGAGCTTTCCTGAAGCGTTATCTTCATAGATTAATTTCACCATTAACATATATATTTGACCTAATGTTCTCTACGGGCGTCTTCACTACTCCATTCAAACTTGCTGAAGTAATTCCTGTACACAAGGGTGGAGACAGGGGTTGTGTTAACAATTACAGGCCAATATCTATACTTTCTACTCTTTCCAAAATTGCTGAAAAACTTTTAAATAATCGCTTAACAAAATATCTTGAATGCAAACATCTCTTATCTGTTTCCCAGTTTGGCTTTAGGATGGGCACTTCAACTTCTGACGCGGTTCATGAATTAGTGGACCACATAGTTTCCAAACTTGACTCCAGGAAGAAAGTAATAGCAATATTCTTGGATATAAAAAAAGCCTTTGACACAGTCCCTGTTCCACTCTTGCTGAACAAATAAGAAAACCTAGGGATTCGAAATACACCACTTAACTTGTTTAAAAGTTATTTGACTGGTAGGAAGCAAAGAGTGAGGATTGGAGATGTCGTAAGTGATGATTTGACCTTGTCTCATGGTATCCCTCAAGGAAGCGTACTAGGCCCTACGTTGTTCCTAGCCTTCATTAACGACTTATGTAATCTAAAATTATCAAATGGGAAAATAGTTACTTTTGCTGATGATACTGCCTTAATTTTCCACGATGATAGTTGGGATAGTGTTTTTAACGTTGCACAGCTTGGGTTCAATGCGGTGTCGTCTTGGCTTAGGAAAAATGGTTTAACTCTTAATGTTCAAAAAACTATGTACGTGCCTTTTTCCATGAGAAGTCTTCCACTTGACATTCATGCAAATCAGTCTATCGTAGCCCATTATGGCCAGAGCCATCTATCGAGCTACTGAACAACTCTGATACCAATGACCAATGTTACAACTATTTTTAAACATTGGTGCGAACAATGAAGCGCTCGTGACCCCGCGGACGTAATATTCTCTAAACGATCACTGCGTAAAGCAAAAAAAGCCTTCCTAAGTTTCTTGCCGGTTCTGCTCAGGTGGACCGCGTTCCGAACCGGTGGCGGTGGTCACTTTAAATATTTGAAATAGTGTATGACATTTTGTAAGCGCCGTTAAAATGGTCTATGCAAAATAAAGATATTTTTATTTTATTTATTTATGCATATTAAAATTTGTTTTTTTTGTTAAATCTAGGGAAAGAAATTGCCGTCGGCGTTACTATCGGCCAAAGACCGCAATTTCATCAACTCACATTATCATGAGGAGTGTGCAGACCTGATACTTGATAAGCCTCCTGTCTTCAGAAGAGGTGGTGACTACCAGCCTTGCTCTGAGATATCTCGATGTAGCTACATATCTCAGAACAAAAAAGAATTCTATAAGAATAAGTTATGGCCTTTAGGAGTTGTGATGTATGGCGCAACTGAAGAAATAAGTATGTGCATAATTTTTTAAAATTTTTCATACATTATTTTAAAAATTTATTTCAAATTTAATATCTAAAATATAACATATCACTAAATTTATTCGGCCCTTTAGATCCACCCACAAACTACCTTATAAGTGAAGAAGCGCTCGTGGCCCCGCAGACTCAGTGTTCTGTAAACGATCACTGCGTTAAGTAACTTTCACTGTGCCTGGTGCTCGGATGGATGACCACTTTGTGGCATTTACATTTGCGAGCGTTTCCGTGCTTCGGAAGGCACGATAAGCTGTTGGTCTCGGTTGCCAGTAAAATGGTAGTCGTTAAGCCTGGTTGAAGGCCTTATGGGCTGCTTGAAAATTTCAACAGCAGGTAGCCACAACCTGCGTCTGTCTATTTCAACACGGCAATGGGCTCACCACCTATTACGTGGGACAGGAATCCACCCGGTGAAAAGTGGGCATATAATATGCCTCTGCCACCCCTTCGGGGATAAAGCGTGATGGATGTATTATTTATATATAAATCTATACTTTAATATATAAAGCTGAAGAGTTGTTTGGTTGAACGCGCTAATCTCAGGATCCACTATTCGGATTTGAAAAAACTTTTTGTGTTGGATAGTCCATTTATAGAGGTAGGCTATAGACTATATATCATCACGCTACTACCCTGGAGATCGGAGCAGTAATCATAAATGTCGACAAATTCGGCAATTTTTATACATTATTGTAGAATTTATAAGCGACGGGATTAAATAGGTGCGACGGGAGTTCGAAGTATGTCACGGACGAAGCCTTAGGGGTCACTTAGTAAACACTTTTAACATATAAAGTAAGCCTAAAAGGTCACGGCTCAGCATGATGCTGGATATACGGCAGCGCTGATTTTCAGCCGAAGCCCACAAGAAGTATGGTATGCCTCGCTATTGATTAAAAAATGTACATAGGAAATGTAAACAGCAACGGGTCAGGATAAAATGTAGCCTATTTTGATGTGTTTTCTTATATTATTGTAAAGTTTCATCAAAATCCATTTAGTATTTTTTGCGTAAAATCGTAACAAACATACATTCTTACAATTTTTTTTATTAATGTTGACTTACCCGTTAGGGGTGGCAGAGGCATATTATACGCCTACTTTTCACCATGGATATCCCTGTTTTACAAAACAGATGGTGAGCTCATTGCCGTGTTGAAATAGACAGACGCATGTTGTGGCTACGTGCTGTTAAATTTTTTTAAGCCTTCAACTTGACTTTACGACGCACGATCGAAATCGTCGCTCAATACAAAGCCACCGGTACAATTTTGACAGTTTTTTGTAGGCTATACTATTACAATCATACTCCAATAGACTTCTATCGGTCGGCCGATAGAATTCTACTAACACGTACCGCGCCAGTGGCCGCTAGTCAGTTGCATTTTTGATAGTCTACTAACATTTTGACAGCTAAAAACAGCGATTCTGGTTCTATTCTACGGCTTGTCAATAGTAGACTCGGACCCCGGGACCAACGGCTTAACGTGCCTTCCGAAGCACGGAAACGCTCGCAAATGTAAATGCCACAAAGTGATCAGTATCTGTGACCAACCATAATGAAAGTTGCTTAACGCAGTGATCGTTTACAGAACACTGAATTAGCGGGGTCACGCGAGCGCTTCATCATTATCATTTTGAAGTTATACTTTTTTTAGCGCGTTAGGGAAATATGATGAGAGTAAATTTTTACGGTGCGCGCACAGACCGTCACGAAAAACCGCCACCATGAAGATAGCTGATCAGTGTTTCCATGACAACTTATAAACACCCTGAAGTTAGCTGGTCAATGTTCCTTGACAACTTATAAACACCCTGAAGTTAGCTGATAAGTGTTAACATGACAACTTATAAACACCTTGAAGTTAGCACAGAGTTTTCATGACAACTTATAAACACCCTGAAGTTAGCTGATCAGTGTTTCCATGACAACTTATAAACACCCTGAAGTTGGCTGATCAGTGTTTCCTTAACAATTTATAAACACCCTGAAGTTAGCTGATAAGTGTTTCCATGACAATTTTTAACTACATTCATAGTAGTTTTCATTCTTTTGACGTTTTTTTTTTCATAGAAAATAATTAGTTTTTG
This sequence comes from Thumatha senex, assembly GCA_948477245.1. NCBI lineage: Eukaryota > Metazoa > Arthropoda > Insecta > Lepidoptera > Erebidae > Thumatha > Thumatha senex. The sequence continues at coordinate 2,755,492 of OX419751.1, forward strand.
TTACATAAAGTTGTAGTATATGTGATGAAATCTTATTAGACTAAAGCAGTATAACTTATAACGCGTGAACATAATAAGTACACACACTCACACACTTTTTTTTTTATTGGTAAGTATATTAATTTCATTATTACAACTACTACTAAGCTACTACGCAGCTTCCGACGTAACTTGACGCTCCTCATGAAAAAGGACCTCCGTTAGGTCCGAAACTAGTCGGGCTATCCCGAAAGCCACAAGTGATTATAACCGTAGTTTGTAATAATGAACAACGCTTACGAAAGTTATTATTGTTTTTTTTTAACGTGTGGAAATCCCCTCGGATGTCATGCCGGACTCGAACCGGCTAAAACCACACAGTCCCCGCCTAACTGTCTATTGCCGGACGCCCCGGGTAACTCCTCGGAAAGATGTCCCAGAGCTCCCGGCAGACTTTGGCTACCACCGCGGCCTCACCTGGGGTTCGGGTGTTATCCCGCTTCTTTGGGGGGTTGGTTCGGGTACTATCCCGCCGTCCTCAGGCCCCCGAAAGTTATTATTCTAATAAATTAATTTTGTTTTAATTTTCCAGGAAATACGAGTGATATGGAAGAACTGCGTTTCGCTATGACGACCATAGAGATAGCGTCTTGTATAGTGTTTCGTTCTATAGAAGATGGTCCGGTACCAAAGAATTATCTCTGGTTCTCCCTAGATGAAGAAGTGGACAGTATGCCGAGGCTTGGTTTCACCGAGGGGGTTCAGGTATGGTTTACAGAAATATTAAATAACACCACTTGTTCTGTTCCACAACATTTACTTTGTAAATCTGACCGGTTTCGCCTCACGGCATTCTCAAAGGTACACAATATCACGACGCATCTTATTCGTCTATTGAGTCGCCACCTTTGAGAATGCCGTGAGGCGAAACCGGTCAGGTTAACAAAGTAAATGTTGTGGAACAGAACAAGTGGTGTTATTTAATATGTGTAGCAAGTTCCACCAAGCGCCATCAATCAACAGTATAAATAATGGTTTACAGAATTTTTGAAGTGACAACTTCTTATAGCGCGGTACGCATATTTTTAAATGAGATAAAATCTTTGCAGGGTTACACAACCTGCGTCTGTGTATTTTAACACGGCAATGGGCTCACCACCTATTATGTGGGACAGGAATACACATGGTGAAAAGTGGGCAAACAACCATTTACGCCTATATTGTTATATATTGTAACCCCTTCGGGGTTAAGGCGTGATAGATAAATGAATAAATAAAATCTTTAGTCTCGCGACACCGTTACCGAGACGCTATAAAAAGTTTCAAAGCATTAGATAGATTGACCTTGGATGGTTATAAGTTGAAATCCATAGGTCGCTGGTTCAAATCCGGCTCGAAGTAACTCTTTTTGTAATTCTTTTCAAATTTCTTTTTGTCTGTTTCTTAAAATAATTAGGTTTCAAAATAGTAATTTTTCATCATCATCATCATCATCATTAACGTCGATCCCGGTCGGATCCCGGATAAATAAATGATTAATAAATTTAACTTTCACTTCTGTCGGCACTCCCGGAGTGCAACCCGTAATTTTTATTTAAAAAAAATATTTCAGATTTTTTTTTAAATGCATAATTAATATGTTAATTACATCTTGAATTTAAAGTTATTTTTTTATTAGTCTTGAGTCTTTAGGATTCGAAGCAACGTCTTAACGCGTCAGACGCTTTGCCAACTAGGCTATCGAGACTCACTCGTAACTGACGAATTAGGACCTTAATTATTATTAACTTCTTTCCGTCAAAAAGGTGACAAAAGCGCCATCGCTCACTTAGCAATTTATTAGTTTACTAGCTGCGGAGGTTTCTTCCGTGACACACCATGGAACCCCCTATTTAATCCCGTCGTTTATTAATTTTACAATAAAGTATGAACATCTGTCCGATTTTTTGACATTTATGATTACTGCTCCGCTCTCCTGGGTTGTAGCGTAAAGATAAATAGTCTTTCTTTCTTTCTTTCTTTTATTTCTTTCCATCTCAGGTCAAGTTGCACTAACGGTGTGTGGGTCGCACGAATAATTAGTTCAGACCCGGAAATCAAACCCGAGATATCATAACAGAATTAAACATCATAAACATAAGCGCTTGTAGCCCCACTGACTCAGTGTTCTGTAAATGATGGGCGACCACTTTGTGGAATTTACATGTGCGAGCATTTCCGTGCCTCGGAAGGCACGTTAAGCCGTTGGTCCCGGTTGCCAATAAAACAGCAGTCGTTAAGCCTGGTCGAAGGCCTTATGGGCGGCTTGAAAAATTACAACAGCAGGTCGCCACAACCCGGCATTTCAACACGGCAATGGGCTCACCACCTGTTACTTGGGACAAAAATGCATACTGTGAAATGTGGGGCGTATAGTATGCCTCAGCCTACATAAACATGAACGTTTGTAATAATGTATGGGTTTGTTACTCTTTCGCGCAAAAACTACTGAATTGTTAGTTTCTTCGTATATAGTACAATCTTAAAGCTTAGTATGGGCTAGATAGCGCTGGATGAAAAGTTTCCCAATATATTTATTTAATTTATATAGCTTAAATATTAAAATAACACATAGGCTACGTTTTGTCCCGGGAACAAGTTCCTGTGGGAAACGGGAACGGGAAATCCTCACCACGCGTGCTTCAATTCTCTGCTAATTTTATAAAGAGGAAAGATTTGTAAGTTTGTTTGTAATGTAAATAGGCTCAGAAACGACTGCGCCGATTTTAATAATTCTTTCACCATTATAAAGTTACATTCTTCGTGAGTAACATAGGCTATATTGGATTTTCAAAAAGTTTAAGATACCGTACGAAATCTCGAATAACAAAACTTCACCACGCGGACGAAGCTGCGGGCGTCAACTAGTTAATCACAATGGGTCTGACAAATGTTTTTTACTTTAAAAGCTAAATAAGAAGTAATACTACAAAAAAATGTTAGAAAAACGGTGTTTTTATTTTTTATACTTACTTAAAAAAATGTCAGAACTATTTAGGATCAAAGTGCGTGGGTGGGCGGATGACCGCATACGTCACAACCCTGCTCATTTGACAGTTCGCACCCGAACATTGTCACAGTCTGTGCGAGGCTGTGACGTCATAATGGACGCACCTTAACTCGATAATTCAAAAAAGGACTATAACTTTTCGTCGTTCTTCGAACTTCGGAAATACTGCATGTAATGAAGTGTAATAAAAACTAATGTAATGTACATGAGCTACGCTACAATTTTAGCTGTATTTGACAGTAATATTTTGACCCTTTCTTGTTCTCCATTCCAGAGACTACTGCTTCCACCCATGGTCCATGGAGCCCCGGGACACTCGGCACATATCCTTAACTTACTGCTCAGAATCCTGGGTATACCCATGATGTCAAACCGGTATGATAGGGACCATTATATCACAGTACAATGGAAAAACGTCAAAAGAGGTAAGATTTTTGAAGTGAAAACTTTTTTTGGCGCACAGATTGTTCCGTAGTTAGTAAGTTGGGCTGATCCGTCACGCTCTGAGGTAGTCAGAGAGGACAGCATACTTCTTTAGCTTCCTATAGATTCATTAATCGCTTCACACATGCACGTCTGGGTATCTGAGTACTTTTGACTTTTCCGTTTTTGAGCAATCTGTTCACGTGGTCTTCAAATGTAAGTCTCGGCCTACCCTGACTCCTTCTACCCTCTACTTTCGCACAATATATATTCTTCGTCAATCGTTCCTCACTCGTTCGTTGAACGTGTCCAAACCAACGGAGCACGCCCTTTTCCAGCTTAACGCTGACACTTTCATTCAAACCTGCCATATTTCGTATCACTTCGTAACGTATATGGTCGGACAAGGTTATGCTGCACAATTTTCTAAGTGAGCGCATCTCCACAGCATTCAATTTCCGTTAATGCATCTTCCGACATACCCAAGTTTCGCTGCCGAAAAGCGACGTTGGCACTAGCACTGCGTTATGAATTATTATATTATTATTATTATAGACTAGATGACCCCCTCAGCCTTGTCCGTGGAATATTTCTACCTCCCTTCGCACCTTATTAATCCCGTATCTTATAAATTCTACAATGATGCATAAAAATTTGCCCGATTTGTCGACATTTATGACTACTGCTCTGCTCCCCAGTGTAGTAGCGTAATTATATATACCCTATAGCCTTCCTCGATAAATGGGCTATCTAACACATTTTTTTTTTCAAATCCGGCCTGTTTTTCCCTGAGATTAGCGCGTTCAACCGACAAACAAACAAACTCTTCAGCTTCTTAATTATTATTATAGATATGAGGCACTATTTGGAGCGAATGCCAGAAGAGGCGATGTTCTTGAACTCTGAAGGAGAACTGTTTCTGTATGACTTTGAAAGCGCTACCCACGCCCCCTCGAACTATCTATGCGCCGATTGCTCTCTCGGACAACAGACTGTGTCTCCTGTACAGGTAAGAAGGCCGTAAAACCTAGTAAATCTATGGTTATTTTGTTTATTAATTAGAAAATAAACTAACTATCTTTATGCTGTATCCCTGAGTTGTCAGAGAGGACAGCAAACAAAAAGAGTTAGTGATTATTGTTTATTGTGTTGTACGACTGAGTGAATAAATTACATTGTATTCGAAATTAAGAACGCTTGTTCTATAATGGGAGACAGTGCAGCACGCTTGTTTGATATATATCTCTTCAGTTAAGATATATATAAAACATGCGTCCTCTCTGACTACCCCGTCAGGGATACAGCGTGGAGATAGTTTAGTTTTTTTTTAGTTAAGATATGTATGGGCTTAACACCCTCTCAATATAAAACTAAATAAATAAATATCGTTGGGACAACTCACACAACGCCATCTGATTCCAAACTAAGCAGAGCTTTTACTATGTGACAAATTTTGTGTTTTGTGGTGGCAGCGGTGGGAGTGTACCCGACTACGCAAGAGGTTTCGATTCCCACCCGTGATAAAACTTTGTGTGATTAGCACGATGGTTTATTCTGTGTCTGGGTGTTATTTATTTAAAATGTATGTATTTAGAATTATATAAGTATGTTTATCAGTTATCTGATATACTGTTACTGATTTTACCAGATAACTGATAAACATACTTATATAATTCTAAATACATACATTTTAAATAAATAACACCCAGACACAGAATAAACCATCGTGCTAATCACACAAAGTTTTATCATGGGTGGGAATCGAAACCTCTTGCGTAGTCGGGTACACTCCCACCGCTGCCACCACAAAACACAAAATTTGGTTTAGGTTTAGTAGTGAAATAAAAATCAGTGTATATTTCAATTTCAGGACCACCTGTGGTATAGGACACGCTCGATGGGTCATCGAAAGAATCTCAGCCCTACAGATGTGGAAATTCTTAAACTGTTGTATAAGGAAGAATGTCAAAGCAGAGTTTTAGAGCCGAACGGTACAATAATTTAGTTCAAATGAAGAACATCGGGGGTGTCTTTTTTAAATATGTAGAAAGTTTCTGAGACCTAAAATAAATCTTTGTTTGGTTGAACGCGCTAATCTTGGTAACTACTGGTCGGATTTGATAAAATATTATTGTGTTAGACAGCCCATTTATCGAGGAAGGCTATATATATCATCATGCTACTACCCTGGAGAACGGAGCAGTAGTCATAAATGTCGACAAATCGGGCAAATTTTTATGCAATATTGTAAAACTTTTAAGCGACGGGATTAAATAGGTGCGGCGGGAGTTCGAAGTATGTCACGGGCGAAGCCGGGAGGGTCACCTAGTATTTAATAAAAAAGAAGATAAAAAAGAAAAAGTCAAACAGAAGGACATAATAATAATATGCTTTATTGTACACCAAGGATAATTGTTAAAACAATAATTATCTTACTTGTAAGTACCATGGGCGGCCTTATTGCTTATAGCAATCTCTTCCACGCAATCTTTAGATGGACAGAACTCTGTTGGTAATGTAGGGTTTCAAGTTTGGTTGTACAAAATTTTTAAAATTCGATTTTTTCAAATAATTTAAAAAGATCTTACGGATTTCACAAACGCTTTTGATTGTCTCTCACGCTTATAACTCTCACCCGACTCCCCGCATGGCTGGCAGAGGCATACATTTCCCACGTAACAGGTGGTGAGACTATAGCCGTGTTGAAATGAACAGGCGCTACTTGCTATTTAAAATTTATCTAGCCGCCCATAAAACTTCACCACGCGGGTAAAGTTGCGGGCATCAGCTAATCTAAAATAAATTATGATCAATCCTGATTGGCTGAAAACCATGGCTTTCTCTACAGCAACTATTTATTTATCTCCTTATCCCCGAATGGGTGGCAGAGGCAAATTATATGCCAATTTTTCACCATTTGTATTCCTGTCCCACGTATTGGCTACCTGCTGTAGACATTTTTCAAGCTGCCCAAAAGGCCTTCAACCAGGCTTAACGACTGCTATTTTACTGGCAACCAGGACCAACGGCTTAACGTGCCTTCCGAAGCACGGAATCGCTCGCAAATGTAAATGCCACAACGTGGACACCCATTCGAGGACCAGCCATAGTGAAAGTTGCGTAACTCAGTGATCGTTTACAGAACACTGAGACCGCGGGACCGCGAGCGCTTCAAACTTTCTCTTTCGGCTTTCTCTACAGCAACTACAAATTACTGATAATGTGTGAAGGTACTTCGTCTTAAGTCTTCCGTTTCTGAACAACACGAGCGGGGCAGACATGTCATCCTTACACAGTGGACCGAAAGATTCCGTAGGTCTTTCTTATGTCGCACCATAAAAACACGGAACTCTCTACCGGTGCACGTCTACCGGTGCACGTGTTTCCCTCCTCTAACAATCGAGGGTACTTTAAGAGAAGCGTGGAAAAGCATATTTCTGGGTCTTCAAAATGAGGGTCGCTATCGGAGCCCTGCGGGTTGAGATAGTGGCCCTCAGTCTTTGCTTACCATCAGGCGGGCGACGTCGTTTTCACGTGCAAGTATAAAAAAAAGCGTGTGTGTACCTATGTACACGCGATAGAAGTTAGATAGATATTGGCATGCGTCGCGATAGAGTTTGGCATGCGTCGCGATAGTTTGGCATGCGTCGCTTCTTTCCAAGCTCCCGGCATACGGTCTACCGCCTCAATTGTGCAGCTGGATGGCCAGCTTCCTGCAGGGGCGACGTATACGGATTCTCTGTAATGGCTAGGCTTCGTGCTTTTTGCACGGTAATGCCGGGGTACCACAGGGGTCTGTGTTGACGCCAACTCTCTTTCTTCTGCATATCAATGATATGCTGGCCCTCGGGAACATTCATTGCTATGCAGATGATAGCACTTTGCATGAGGGTTATTCTAGCCACTCAGCGGCGAGACCGACCGCCATTATTTTTTATAGATTAAGGTAGAAAGACGGAAACTCGTGGCTGATCTCGGCCGGGACTTGAACCGCATATCTCAATGGGGTTCAGAAAACCTGGTCGATTTCAATGCTCGCAAAACAGGCGTGTGCGTTTACCGAAAAAAAATTCCCTTTCCTACCTCTACCGAGAGGGTACGCTTCAGAACGCTTCAATACCAATGAAGGACAATCTAGACATCCTCGACATAGACGTTCGTAAAGAGCTCAACCACAAAGCTTACCTATATAGAGAGCTGTATTGGACTAGCCTCGCGGAAGCTAGGAGTTTTAAATAAGGTGAGGCGGTTCTTCACGCCACAACAGTGATGTCTTCTGTACAAGGCACAGAATAGACCATGCGTTGAATACTGCTCTCACCTTTGGGGTGACTCCGCGAGATACTTGCTAGACGCTATGCAGACGTGCTATTCGCGTTATACTCGTAGATTGTCCCGAGGTAACAAGAAGCCTTGAACCTCTAACGCAGCGTAGAACAATAGCTTCATTGGCTGCGCTTTACCGTATCCACCATGGCGAGTGTTCTGAGGAGCTCTTTAACCTATTCCCGCCTTCTACTTTTCGATCCCAAACAACACGTGCCGGGCAGAGATGCCACTCTCACACTGTGGAGAGAATTTTCGCCAGAACTGAGCGGTTCAAAAGATCGTTCCTCTGTCGAACAATAGAAATTTGGGATGCTCTGCCAGCGCACGTGGTTCCCTCATCTTATAACCCAGGGTTCTTCAAGCGGAGCGTGAAGAGGCACATCATGGGGCCGCCAACTTGAGAGCCACTGTTAATAGTCTTGTGGGTTGTGACAGTGGCTCTTAATTCGCTAGATGTCGCCATGGCTTTCCATCAGGCGGGCGGTGTCACTGTGGCGAGCTAAATATATATTTAAAAAATAATACTGCTTTAGTGTAATAAGATTTCATCACATATACCACAACTCTTTGTTTGTAACAGCAATGAAAGATAAGATGACAGAAAGAAAATATCGTAGAATGAAAACTACTTTGAATTACAGTTATTAGTTGCCAAGGAAATACTTATCATTGAACTTCAGGGTGTTTATAAGTAGTCATGGAAACGCTCATCAGCTAACTTCAGGGTGTTTATAAGTTGTCATGGAAACACTTATCAGCTAACTTCAGGGTGTTTATAAGTAGTCATGGAAACACTTATCAGCTAACTTCAGGGTGTTCAACATGAAGTTTCATGTTGTCGATTTTTCGAGACGGTTTGCACGCGCATCGTGAAAATTTACTCTCGTCATTTTCCCCTAACGCGCCAAAAGTAGTATAACTTCAAAGTGTTTTCCCATTCGCTTCCAAACCCAACCTGGCTTCGGAGTCCACTTATGTTTGACTGTGTAACGCCACGCCATGCAACATGTTTATTAGTGGACACAAGTTGTGACGGCATTTCATACTTTGTCGTATTAGGCGGCAATACTTACCTGGGGACCAAGTCTACTAATTCAATCGCGTCAGAAAAGAATAGAAATCGTCGCTCAATAGAGAGTCGACAGAAAAAAATGACAGTTTTTGTAGTCCACCGGCTGGCTGATAGAATGTTATTAAACAGGAGGGAAACACGTGCGCTGGCAGAGTTCCATGTTTTAATGGTGCGACATAAGAAATACCTATGGGATCTATCGGTTCTGGGCACGATGGTGTCCTCAGTGTAAGGATGAAATATCTGCCCCGTCCGTGTTGTTCGGGAACGGAAGGGGAAGGGTGGGACCAATTTGACTGCCTCTGTGGCGCGGTGGGAGTGCATCCGACTGCTACGCAAGAGGTCGTGGGTTCGATTCCCACCCAGGTTAAAACTTTGTGTGATGAGCACGATGGTTTATTCTGTGTCTGGGTGTTATTTATCTATATAGAAATATATAAGTATGTTTATCAGTTATCTAGATCCCATAACACAAGCTAATATTGGCTTACTTTGGGCTAGATGACGCTGTGTGACAAGTGTCCCACAACAATTAAAAAAAAAAAAAAAAAATTGAAAGAGTTCTTCAGAATACTCACCGTGGTAGATGCGGTAAAATGCAGCTAAGCGACTGTTCTGCGCATCTCCAACGGTTCAAGTCTGCCAGTGACCTCTGGACAATCTATGATGCGGATGGCACGTCGCTGCAAAGCGTCGAGAGCCTCAACAAGTTCCTGTGGGAAACGGGAACGAGAAAACTTCTCTACGCGGGCGAAGCCGCGGGCGTCAACTAGTAAATAATAAAAACTCACAATAATTACTAATCTAACGTATATTTTCAAATGGTCAGATATAACATAATACTTTCCGTTGATCAGCAATTATAACTACATATATACAATGTTATTTACATAATTATATATATACAAGAGATCAGCCTTAAAATGTCCATAGTTTATATTAGACTTTAGTGACATATTTTGAGTTCTTCCTCGTTCTCCTACTATTTTCTCCTACTAGTAGGAGCACGAGGACATATATGTCCTGATGCTCCCACTACAATATAAATCATAAAGTGTCCAGTAGGAGCACCAAGACATTATAAAGATATAATTCCTCGTAAGCATTCTGTGATTCAAGTACAGGTGAATGAAGCTGTTATCTACGATTTTATTAAAGAGGCATTATAGTATAGTTATGAATGCTTTTTAAATATAAATTAGTACAATTCCTTTTTTTAAAACTTTGTCGCACCCATTCATAGGTATACTTTTACAAAATTTGTAAAAAAAAAAACAGCTTGTATTTTTTTTAATAATTATTTAATGGCCTGGTTTCTAAGACCTTTTAGCCAAATCTTATTTTTTATATCATATTTCTTCAATCTTATCTTCTAATTAGTCCTGTCCAGTCGATGTCGTGTCCTCAGGCTACGTCCTGGTCCTTGCCCTCAGTATAATGGTGATTCTTATACTAAGGTTGTCAGTGGACGTTTCGCGGCAAGAGAAAATAGCATTTCACTGCATATATATATCATTGTCTTTCACTATAGCACGTTAACACAACTTTTATGTCCAAGAAACCACCACTCCGCACATAAAACAAGATAAATGCACTACTTTTAGAAAATAATATACAGTACGCGTCCGCACTTGTCACTCTTCCCGCCAAATGTCCAAACAGCTTGTATTATTACACCGTTCTATAGTGTTGTTAATAAGGATCGATTTATGGGAAGCAACGGAACAACTGGTCGGATTTGAAAAAAAATATTGTATTGGATAGTCCATTTATACATAGCTATAGGCTATATATCATCACGTTACTACCCCGGAGAGCGGAGCAGTAATCATAAATCTCCACAAATCGGGCAATTTTTTATGCATTATTGTAGAATTTATAAGCTAGGGGATTAAATAGGCATCACCTAGTTGAAAGATATTTAAGTGAATTACAGCGAAGCGACTTGTAATTACAGAGTTATAGCGGGACCTGCATACTAACTAGTTAATTAGATTTTGAGTATTACGTAGGAAGCAGTTTTTTTTGTGGGACATTTTCTTGAACTAGGAGAGTAAGCTGGTAAATGCGAGACGAGAGCGTTACGAAACGTGTGATCGGATGAACGGAAGAGGAGAGGGACTCGTAATTCTCTCTCTTTTTATCTTCACTACCTTATATTTCCCTCTCTTTTCAAAGGCAGAAACAGACTTACGTTTCGTATAATACTGTAGAGGCAAGAGAGTGTGCACATTTTCTTTCTCTCCTTTTCTCGTTATATTTCGTATACCTAAGAAACAGTGCAGGCCTACTGTCTGTTTCACACTGTAGGAGAAAGAGAAAGCAGTATGCGCGCCCATTTTCTTTCTCCCTTCCTCTCATAGCCAGTGCATGAAATATATATTGGGCTCTGAAGAATCAGGTGAAAAATATCATACATTGCCACTAATTTTAGCAGATTACAATGTTATGTCATAAGTTTATTTTTGTTTTTTTTAAGTACTGTAAAATTCATGACGCAATTACAAGAATATCGATAGACTAATTTTAGAAGAATTATTATTCGCGGTATTATTACATTTTTTAATTATTTTATGGCCTGGTCACTAAGACCTTTTAGCCAAAATTTTATTTATTTCATGTTTATTCAAAGTTTTAATAGGTTTTAATTCAGTCCTTTTCAGTCCTTTGTCTATGTCAAGTCCAGTTCTAGGTTCTTGTCCTATTAACGTAGTAGAAGCGTTATTGAGGCTTTCAGTGGAATTTGCGCGGCAAGATGTAAAATAGAATTTCACTGCAATATATCACTGTCTTTCACTATAGCACGTTTTCACAACTTTTCTGTCTTAAAAACTATAATTTTTACACATAAAGCAAGGTTAATGTACTAGTTTTGGAAAACAATATACAGCAAGCGGCTGCCATTCGAGAAGATCCCGCGCAAACTCCTATTACATATACAATTTTGTTTTACCATACATTACATTTGGCTTACAATACGATTATTTTTCCAAGGTATTCTACCTACATCTTTACAATTAGACGCGTGTATCATAAAAATTTCTTTCGAATAAGCTAGAAAACTGCAATTGCATGTAAAAATCCGCGTCCGTTCACACTTCTCACAAGAAAACGTTTTCGATCCACTTTCGGTTTCTTGGCAATCGCATGATTTTAGTCGAATATCGTCATTCACATCACTATTTTCCTTTTTTAAATTTGTAACACACTTCTGACTGTCATTATTTTCTTTAACCAAATCTTTGATATTTTTCACCGAAATAGCGGGAAATGTACCGTTAGACTTTTTAGAACGCTTATTTACTTTACATGTTTTATAAAAATTGTTAATTTTTTTTCGACCATGGTCGATTTTATCATTGCTTTTATTTGATATTTCATTTTCAGACCCGTTTGACATTATTTTATAAACTGTTATATATTCTGATAAATCATTTTTCTGAGTTGATTTATTTATTTTATTATCAGTTTGTTCTTTTTGCATTGAATCATTTTTTAAATCTACGTCTATTAATGAACTACATTCGCCTACGCTCGGACTAATATTTACAATTTTCATCTTTTTTGCTATGTTACATTCTGATTCTGTACTATCATCAGTTATAAATTTGAAATTCGAATGAGTTACACTATCTTCAGAATATTCTAAATTTGAATTTGTACTGTCAAGTTTATTTTTTTTAACGTTTTTTAGATCAGGTTTTCTTTTTAAAGGAGGTAGTCTATCCGGAACAATAACTTCATTATTATTTTTTTTATTTACAGCTTTTAAATCATTGATTTCTATATTTATGTTTTTACGTGTTTCTGTTCTTTGACTTAAAATTTTTTGTTCGTTCTGAGATTTATTTTGTTCAATAGGTATATCCATATTTTCTAAATTACTCAATAATTCCTCTTCATTAAAACTTAAGTCGGACAGGTCTTCCTCATCATTTTTCATTTCACCCTTTCCAGTTTTTATTTTACCAATACCCTCACTATTATTTTCAGTTACATTTTCAGTTTTTATTTTAATTTTATTCTCATTTTTATTTGCAGTGTTACCCTTAGCAGTGTTAATTTTACCTCTATTCACACTTTTATTATTTCTAGATTCACTTGTTCGAGTTTTTTTATTACCTTTATTACCACTTTTATTGCCCGCATTTTTGTATTTTTCATGAGTATTTACTGTAAAAGCTGTATTTAAATTATTATCAATATTATTTTGTTTATCATTCTTAATGGTACATAATAAACTTTCTAGTTTTAGTTTCTTATTTTTAAATATATTAATTGGTATTTTATTAAATTGTCCCTTTTTATTTTTCAAATCTGTGGTATTTTGTAATGTTGTGTCTGTGCTGTTTGTTTGTTGTTCTTCTGGCTTGATGTTGACTTGTGATTGTTCACTTATAGATGATGGACTGGGTCTGCGAGTACAGATCGCTTCTAAAACAATAAAGCATTAATTATTTCCAGTAAATTAGGGTGTAAAGAGTTTCGCATCATGCGTACTACTGCTCAGTATTATCTACTGACAGGTCAAGTACCCTTGGAATAGGTTACGAGGTAAGGCAGTGGCTTATATTAATAAACCATGTTAAGAGTACAGATTTCGCATAGGCCGGCACACAGTAGCCTAAAAATGGTCCTTCGAGCCGGATAAAGCCCTCGTGATCCCGCTAACTCAGTATTCTGTAAACGATCACTGCGTTAAGCAACTTTCACTGTGGCAGGTTACGACCGCTTTGTAGTATTTCCATTCACGAACGTTTCCGTGCTTCGGAATGCACGTCAAACCGTTTTTCCCGGTTGCCAATAACATAGCAGTCGTAAAGCCAAGTTAAAGGCCTAATGGGGCGGCTTGAATAATTTCAACACAGCAATGTACTATTACGTGGGGCAGGAATGCACACGGTGATAAAAAACTAAAAGAAAATCGTTGAAAAAAAATACCTTCGAAGTATTCTTCACTGGGTGGATTCTCCCACCACACTGGACTAGGGCATGTCAGTATCTCCATAAAGTCCTCATCGCTGAGGTTTTGGGTTTCTTCGATGAGATCCAACATATTAACCACTTGATCACGAGATATTCTGATATCAGGGCAGTTGGTGACTTCTTCGAGTCCTGAAATCAAAATCATAATAGCATAAAACAATGCATATATACTCCTTAGAAGCGGAAGAAGTGCTGGTCTATTTTTTTACACCTATTGACACTGATCATGAATATTATAAATATACATGATTTTAGGTCTAAAGTTGCTTGCTCTTGTTTTTTTACATTTTCTATGTTAAGCAAGTGTAAAAATGGGTACAAACAATTCATGAAAGGGGTCATTTTGGGAAGTGGTCATTTTGGGAAGTGGTCATTTTGGGAAGTGGTCATTTTGAGATGTGGTCGTTTTAGGAAGTAGTCAATCTGAGAACATTCATTACGGGAAGTGGACGTTTTGGGAGTGGTCGTTCTGGGATGTGGTCCTTTTGAGAAGTTGACATTATGTTACTAAACGGTCGTAAGGGATGACCGTGCAAAGTGATCTCCGATACTGAACTCCGATCGAGCCGCACACCGGATCAGTCAACTTACTACCTACGGAAAATTCTGTGTGCGATGCGCCAAATCAGGTTTTCACTTCAAAATAGTTGAAAATTAAGGTTAATTCTTGTACTACAAGTTTTCGTAAAAATCTAAATTAGTCCATAAGGTTTTTTCGTACTGACTCAGCAGAAGCATTTGATTTTTATACACCTAATAAGGACTATAGACCTAAGTACCTCTGTGTCCATTCATTTCTGACAAAATCGATGGTGACACAGGACAGACAGACAGATGTTCAGACGGACAAGAAAGCGATTTTATAAGGGTTCCGTTTATTTTTTCATTTTGAGGTACGAAATAGGGTTTCAAAGAAGAATATTAAAGCAAGAAAATTACTAACCTCCTTTCTGTGGCACCGCCATCTTCCTTTTATTAGTCCTAGCGATGACTTTAAAATTATGTTTATGTTTGAGAAAAACCTTCTTTTGGAAGACATCCCTTTTTAATTTGTCTGGATAATACTCTACTTGCTCAATATATTGAAAGAATTGCCTAACTTTTGATTGTAGTGGAGTATCTTTTACACTTGTTTCGCTAGATGTGTTAGTCGATTTTGTCTCTGGTTTTGTGACGTCTTTAGTAATAGTCGATTTTAAAGTTTTCTTATTTTTAGCGAGCCGTTGGCTACGATTTTGTGCGGTTTTGTTTCTAGTCACTATGGCGCTTTTAGCTTTAGTAGCGGTTGATTTCTTCGAGGATTTCGCTGACATTTTTGTTCTGAAAACTAATTTGGATATGAATTAGAATAGAATAGAACTTTATTTGTACACCAAGTTAAAGCTAGTTTACAAAACTTATAGTCAGATATTGTACAAAGGGCGGCCTTATCGCTAAAAAGCAATTTCTTCCAGGCAGCCTTGGGATGGACAGAAAAGGATGTTAATTGTTAGAAAGGTGGGTAGCATCGGTGTATTTTTTTACATATTTATAATACATATAACACATACATACATACATACATATAAACATATATACATACGCATGATCCGCTAGTATTCATCGCTTAGGAGACTATTTTATTTTTTACTTCTTTGGTAGCCACTTAATCGGCACCCAAACCGTCCAGGGGGCCGAGTCTGCTATTTCAATCGTGTTGAATGCGAATTAAATGATGCTGTATAATAGGTGTCCCCAAACGTTTGCCATAATTTACTTATCAGTTACCTTTCTCCCCGAAGGGGTAGGCAGAGGTATTCAATAAAACATTTTCTGTTTCTTTTATACCACTGAGGCGGCAGACAAGCATACGGCCCACCTGATGGAAAGCGGTCACCCTTGCCTATGGACGTTCGCAACACCAGAGGTGCGGCATGCGCGCTGCCGACCCTTAAAAAACCTACTAAGATTCCTTTTAAAGAACCCCATACTGTAGACGTTCGGGAAAACCCAGGCAGGGAGCTCATTCCACAATCTAAGCATACGCGGTATAAAGCCTCTATCGAACCTAACCGTGTGCGTGCGCTCCGGACGCAAAGTGTGAGAGTAATATAAATCTGAACAGATTGTTTGTTTGTTTGGTTGGTTGGTTGGTTGGTGAACCCGCTAATATTATGAACTACTGATTCGAATTGAAGGAAATATTTTTGTGTTGGATAATCCATTTATCGATAAAGGTTATAGGCTATCATCATATGTACATCATCACGCTACTACCTTGGAGAGCGGAGCAGTAATCATGAATATCAACGAATCGGGCAAACTTTTATACATTATTGTAAAAGTAGAAAACGACGGGATTAAATAGGTGCGACCGGAGTTTGAAGTATGATACGGGTGAAGCCGCGAGGGTCAACTAGTACGTATATATTTCTAAATACATACATATTATACATAGGAAGCACTCTGAAACAAACATTTGTGGATCATACAAATATTTGTTCCGACCCGGGAATCGAACCCAGGACCTCAGCGCAACCGAGGCAGACTTCAGTATGCACATTCTCAGTTATAAGGAATACAGAGAAAAAGCTGGAATATAACAACCAGACAAGAATATACAATAACACAGACTGATCAAAAACGGGACTCATTGAAGGGCTATACAGCACTAGGTGACCCCCGGTTTCGCCCGTGACATACTTCGAACTCCCGTCGCACCTATTTAATCCCGTCGCTTATAAATTCTACAATAATGCATTAAAATTTGCCCGATTTGTCGACATTTATAACTACTGCTCCGCTCTTCGGGGATGTAGCGTGATGATTTATAGCCTATAGCCTTCCTAGATAAATGGGCTATCTAACGCAAAGGTAATTTTTCAAATCCAACCAGTATTTCCTGAGATTAGCGCGTTCAACCAAACAAACAAACTCTTCAGCTTTATAATATTAAGTATAAATTTTCACATACATGATCCATATTGTCAACCTGAAATCACCAGCAAAGGCTTAATATACGCCCATATTTCACCTTATGCATTTTTGCCCCACGTAACAGTTGGTGAGCCCATTACCGTGTTGAAATGAACTGCCGCAGGCGACCTGCTGTTGAAATATTCCAACCCACAAGGTCTTCAATTTGGCTTAACAACTGCTGTTACTGGCAACCGGGACCAGCGGCTTAACGTGTCTTCTGAAGCCCGAAAACGCTCATAAATGTCAATGCCACAAAGCGGTCATCCATCCAAAGACCAACCATAGGTTACTGAACATGGTGATCATTTACAAAACAACAAGCATTTTTTTTATACATAGCCTTGGTTGGTTATCCAACTGAATATATAGACAATGATTGTGCACTGCGAATGCTGGTCCTTTGGGGACCGAGTCTACTATTGACAAGCCGTTGAATAGAACCAGAATCGCGAAGACTTCTATCGGCCGACCGATAGAAGTCTATTTGAGTACTGTCAAAACTGTACCTGTGGCTCTCCATTGAGCGACGATTTCGATACTATTTCAAACACGTCTACGGTATCGGGTTTTTCAACGAGTCTTAGAAGGTTTTTAAACGGTCGGCAGCGCGAGTGCTGCACCTCTGGTGTTGCAAACGTACACTACAGTGACCACTTTCCATCAGGTGGGTCGTATGCTTGTCTGTTACCTCAGTGGTATAAAATAAAAAAGAAACAATTGACATAGCAGACTCGGCCCCCTGGTATTGCAAACATCCATAGCCTACGGTAAACACTTACCATCAGGTGGGCATGCTTCACGCTTTCCTGAGTGGTTTAAAAAAGCATTAAATGAATCTGAGGAGCCAAAGGTGCACTTACTTGCGAGTGTCACATAAAGCGTTGTAGTCAACTTCTGAAGTCTTCCAAAAGACTGGCAATATTCTGGAATTAAATTAAACATTTTTTTAATAAATTTATAAGAAATTTCGCAAAATAATCAATAAAATTTTATCCATAGACTGAGTGGAGTTCATTGCACCAATGTTTAAAAATGGTTGTAACACTGTTTATTGGTATCTAGTTGTTAATTAGCTCGATTGATGGCTCTGGTCATGTTTTTAAAATGACATGAATGAAGGAGAATTACAACCTGATACGGTTCGGGTAGTTCAGGCGGCTAGAACATTGCCCTGGTTAGGCAAAGGTCTCGGGTTCAATCCCCGTCTCGAAACAAATTGATTTTACACTTTATTAAAATTTATGAGTAATTTAGCAAAATAATTGCTTCAAAAAATATATTGGGGATGAAGAGTAGAAGCGTGCGCGTCGCCATCCCTGCCAGCTACGGCTGCAATTCTACACCAACACGAGCACCTCAAGGGCGAACAATGTTAGGGCGTGCCCCCGAGGCGACGCGCACCAGTTCGTCCCCGCTGGTGCGAAAAGTGTGAGCCAGAGCGGCGTAGGGGACCGCCACCCTACACGCGCGGCCCGACACACAGGGAAGTGGAGGATGGAGTGCAGGGTAGCTGCGTGGAATGTTAGGGGAGGGATGGCAGATAAGATGAATGAGTTGATGGATGTTATGAATGAGAGAAAGTTAAATGTAGTGTGCTTGACAGAGACCAAGCGCAAGGGCAGCGAAGTCTTGGAGCTCCCGGGTGGGGTGCTCGCGCTATGGTCTGGAGTACCAGAGAGCGAGCATGGCAGTCGGGGGGTTGGAATTTTGTTGTCCTCGCGATTGGCCTCCCGTATGTATGAGTACAAACTGGTAGGTCCTAGAATCCTCTGGATCCGTCTAAAACTTGGTTTGACGAAGATTTTCCTGGTAGCTGCTTACGCGCCAGTATCTTCGTCGAACGCGAGTGAGCTAGAGGACTTCTGGGACAGTATGAGAGAAGCTCTAAACGTGATAGAAGGAAATGAAAGACTTATAGTATGTGGAGACTTGAATGGATGAGTGGGTACCGCTCGCGATGGTTTTGAGTCGGTACTCGGGAAGTATGGGGATAAAAGGGTGAACGACGCTGGCAGGCTTATACTGGCATTTTGTAAGGAAAAGTATTTGTTTGTGGCGCACACAATGTTCAACCACAAACAAATTCATATGTATACGAGGAGATGTAAGTCAAAGAGAAGCATGATAGATCTATTCCTAATGGATAGTCGGCTCCGTAAACAGGTGATAGACACAAGCGTGTATCGAGGCGCTGAGCTAGGATCAGACCACTACCTAGTAATAAATAGGATTAGGGGTCTGTTAGCGGGTTGGCGTCATCGTGCCGAGTGTCCTGAACCTGAGCCGACTTATAGCATCAAAAGCTGGAAGCTGCAGGATGCATCCATTAGGGATAAATATAAAGAAAGGGTAGCCGAAAAGCTTGGCGACGTCAATGTTAGTAGTGAGAATGTGGAAAGTGTATGGCAGAACCTTAGGGTTAGTATGGTAAATGCCGCTGTGGAAGTGTGTGGAGAAACGAGAAGAGGCAGTAGTAATAAGCGTGACGCATGGTGGAATGAGGAAGTGAAAGAAGCAGTTCGAATAAAGAAGAAAGCTTGGTTAGACTACTTAGCCTCGCAGAATGATTTTAATATGAAAGAGAGATACAAGCTGCAAAAAGTTATCACGCAGGCACTGATAGAAGAAGCTCGTGAAAGGTGCAGAATGAAAGCGGATGAAAGGTTGTCGTCCAATTTCCGGGATAATGCCAGGCTCTTCTGGAAAGAGGTAGGCAAGACCCGGAGTTGTTCGGCAATCTGCAGTATGAATAAAGTGCTTAGTGTTAACAATGACGTCCTAACAGACCAAACTGACGTCCTGCAGAGATGGAGTGAATATTATGGAAAGATGTATGCAAGAAAAGACAGAGATGCCACATGGATTCATGGTGAGTGATTGATCAGTGATTGATCATGATTCCACAAGTGGAGCTCACTTCGATGCTCCGGATCCCGATGTCATTGAAGTCGTTAGTATGAAAGAAATTGAACAAGCGATAAGAAGTATGAAATGTGGTAAGGCTGAGGGAAAAGACAGAGTTACTGCTGAGATGATCAAGTACGGTGGGTCGCCCGTCTGGGACACTATGTCTGTTATGCAACTTGTGCTGGCGGGCGGATGAGGTCCCAGATGACTGGCGAATAGCAGTTGTAGTACCTATTTACAAAGGGAAAGGCTCGCGCCTAAACTGCTCCAGCTACAGGACGATCAGCTTGGTCAGCTTAGCTAGTAAGGTATATGCAAAGATTATAACGGCAAGAATGCAAGAAAAGTCTGAAAGGTATTTATGGGAGGCTCAATGCGGATTCCGACGTGGAAGAGGTTGCATGGATCAAGTGTTTTCTCTCAGCATGATCGCGGAGAAGTTTCTGGCTATTAGCCAGAAGGTTTTCTGCGCTTTTGTGGATCTGGAGAAAGCATTTGATAACGTTGTGAGGGAAACTCTGTGGGATTTGCTGCCCGGATATGGTGTGGACGGCTCGCTACTGCGGGCAATACAGTCGCTTTATAAGGACTGTAAGGCTTGAGTGCGAGTAGGGGGGGATGTGTCACCTCTTTTTGATGTCTGTACAGGCGTCAAACAGGGTTGTGTCATGTCCGCCTGGCTGTTTATAGTGTATCTGGACAGTTGCCTGCAGAAGTTGAAAGATTGTGATATGGGTGTGAATTTGGGTGACTTTTCAGTAAACTGTCTGCTGTACGCTGATGATGCGGTGCTCATGGCCTCATCAGAAGGAGTGTGCAAGTAAGGGTCTTCGCTTGAATGCAAGTAAGACTAAGGTTCTAGTATTTGAAAGAAATGACGTAAGAACTAAATGCAGTATAGGGTAAACCAGTAACGTCTAGAGCAAGTGAATGAAATTGTGTATTTAGGGAGTATGAATAGCGTGGATGGAAGATGTGATTCGGATGTAGAACGGCGAGTAGCTGCCGGAAACAGAGTTAACGGTGCTTTGTCCCAATTAGTAAAGCGACAAAGCATCGTAAAAGAAGCACGACTGGCGATTCATAACGCAGTGCTAGTGCCATCTTTGCTTTAAAAAAAAAAAAAAAAATATCTTTATTTTGCATAGACCATTTTAACGGCGCTTACAAAATGTCATACACTATTTAAAATATTTAAAGCGACCACCGGTTCGGAACGCGGCCCACCTGAGAAGAACCGGCAAGAAACTTAGGAAGGCTTTTTTTTTGATGGCCTATTTACAATTTAATATTATTTCACTTTGCCAGCTGATCATTTCCAGGCGTCCCTGTCCTGCAAATAGTCTGTAACGGAGTAAAAACCTTTTTCACAAAGTTTGCTTTTAATAAACTTTTTAAATTTATTTAAAGGTAAATTTCTCAGGTCACAGGGAAGCTTGTTGTAAAAGCGTATACAGTTACCCTGGAAAGAATCGCCAATCTTATGTAGTCGACTGTGGTGGACTGAAAGATTATTTTTATTTCTAGTTTTTGTATTATGTTTATCAC
The DNA here is from genome assembly GCA_948477245.1 of Thumatha senex. Taxonomy (NCBI): domain Eukaryota; kingdom Metazoa; phylum Arthropoda; class Insecta; order Lepidoptera; family Erebidae; genus Thumatha; species Thumatha senex. The sequence continues at coordinate 2,776,743 of OX419751.1, forward strand.
AGAGTTTAGAAAACTGTGATAGATTTTTCTGGACATACATAAGATTGGCAAAAATGTATTGTGATGGTACGGTTAAAATATTTACTTCTTTGAATTTTTCTCGGAGAGAAACTCTGGGGCCCAAATTATAAATAGCGCGTACAGCCCGCTTTTGTAGAACAAAAATAAAAATTTAAATCTGCAGCACTCCCCCAAAGGAGAATACCGTAAGACATAATACTATGAAAATAGCTGAAGTAAACCATTCTAGCCGTATCCACATCTGTTAGAGTCCTGATCTTTTTTACAGCGTATGCAGCCGAACTTAATCTAGAGGCTGTCTTTTCTATGTGTGGGCCCCACTGCAAATTGGCATCAATAGTTATACCTAGGAACACAGTTGATTCTACAAACTCTAACACTTGTCCATTCAGTTGAACATTGGCCGCAACTTGTTTTACATTTGGTAGAGTAAATTTTATACATTTAGTTTTATTTTCATTAAGGCAAAGATTATTTGAGCTGAACCAATGAACTACTCTTGCAATTGCATTGTTTACATCGTCATAGTTATCTAATTGTCTTTTATATTTAAAAATTAATGAGGTGTCATCTGCAAACAAAACAATCCTATTCCTGTCCCCTACATAAAATGGTAAATCATTAATATAAATGAGGAACAAGAATGGCCCAAGTATCGAGCCTTGCGGCACACCCATTGTAACCATGGATCCTACAGAACGTGTACCATTAATATCGACCCTCTGTATTCTATTGTTCAAATATGAAGACAGAAGGTCGAGAGCTTTGCCTCTTATTCCATAGTGGTGTAATTTTTTGCACAGCGTTTCATGTTGAACGCAATCAAAAGCCTTTGATAGATCGCAAAATATACCTAATGCATCGTGCTTGTCTTCCCATGCTTCATGAATACATTTTAATAACTCAACACCAGCATCGGAAGTTGAGCGCCCTTTACGGTAGCGAAACCTGGGTATGTAAAATATTTTTGTGTTGGATAGCACATATATTGAGGAAGGCTAGAGGCTATATATCATCACGCTACTACCCTGGAGAGCGGAGCAGTAATCATAAATGTCGACAAATCGGGGAAGTTTTTAACCATTTTTGTGGAATTTATAAACGAAGGGATTAATGGGCGCGACAGGAGTTGTATGTCACGAGCGAAGCCGGGGGAGGGGGGGGGGGGAGATGGTGTAGTAAATAATGGGGTCATCACCTGATTATGTGAGATAACGCATACAGTTCTATCATCGCACAGCTCGCCATAGACAGGATGTTCACCCTCACACATTGCGTCCGCATGCGGTTAGATCCGATAGAAGCTTTACTCCGTATACGATTAGATTGTGAAATGAGCTCCCTGCCTGGGTTCTTCAAAAGGGGTCTTAGAAGTTTTTTAAGGGTCGGCAGCGCGAGTGCCTCTCCTCTGGTGTTGCAAACGTCCATAGGCTACGGTTACCGCTTTCCATCAGGTGGGCCGCATTCTTGTCTGTCGCCTTAGTGGTTTAAAAAAAACAGGAAAAATTTATTGAATACCCTACGGTGAGAAAAGTAACTGATAAGTAAATAATAACAAATATTTGTGGACATTTATCATACAACATCATTTAATTCGCATTCAGCTAATATTAGCTTATGCTATAGTATCTAGACAACTGATAAGGATTCTTTAACATATATTTCAAGTCAAATATAGAAAATATGTATTGTGGGACTTTTTTTTTATATCATCTGCGCTCTTGCGCAAAGTAAGCTAATGTAAGCTTGTGGTATGGGATCTAAACAACTGATAAACACACTTCTTATATTACTAAATACATAAATATTAAACACCAAAACTCCAAAATAAATGTTACTGGATCATTATTCAAACTAAATGGTTATACCTACTCACGAGTGAATTTCGGGATAGCCTGACTAATTTCGGACCTATCTGAGGTCCTTTTTGAACTGTGATTACTGGATCACAATAATGTTCCAACTAGGGAATCGAACCCAGGACCTCAGCGCGATAGTACATACAGATAGAACATCATCAAATATTGCTTGGTGGTATAAAAAAAAAAACACAGAAATAATCTTCCTTGAATTGAACTCAAAAGTCCATTCATACTCAGAGAAAACTTGATAGGTTTAATAAAACTTTTTAATTTGGGACATTTCCCACCCACATTCCCATTGTGACTGCTGTAAACCAGGATCTACAGCAAATGACCAACACCACAAAAAGTTACACCGAGCTCAATCTTGGTGAAGTCCTAGGAGAATTTAGAATGTCTTGGAACCCACAACAAAATTAATCAGAAGATAATTTGAAAGTTGATTTTGTGGAATTTACATTTGCGAGCGTTTTCGTGCTTCGGAAGGCACGTTAAGCCGTTGGCCCCAGTTGCCAGTAAAATGGCAGTCGTTAAGCCTGGTTGAAGGCCTTATGGGCGGCTATTTCAGCAGCTGGTCGCCACAGCCTGTGCCTGTCCATTTAAACACGGCAATGGGCTCACCAGTCTCACCACCTGTTACGTGGGACAAAAATGCATACAGTGAAATGTGGGCGTATAGTATGCCTCTGCCTACTCCTTTGGGGATAAAGGCCTGACAATATGTATGTATGTATGTATAATTTGAAAGTTGGAAAAAGGCTTGTAAACTGACTAGACTAAGTCTAGTATGAAAATTTTCCTGATTTGTTGACATTTATTTATATATAGGGCAGCTAAACCGGCTTTGGTTTGGTCTCTTACTTTTGTTTACAATAGTACAAAAATAACATTTTGTCATTTGCAATACCCTATACATCTTTTAAAAATCGTGAGGCACGCACCTTTTAACTGTTTGTTAGCAGCGTTAAGCCGGACTTGAAACGACTAAAAAACACACGATCTCAACCTATTAGTTTGACACCGGGCGCCCCCACTAACTCCTCGCAAATCCTACCTGGGTTCCCGGTAGAGTTTGGCTACCATCGCGGCCTCTTTTAATAGTTTGGGCGTTATCCAGCTTCTTTGGAGTTTAGTTTGGATCCCGCTTTTTGAGGCGTGAAATTTTAAGGACAAGCCGCCGTCTTGGACCTGCTTCTGTAAAAACAGTGGGTCATCCAGCGTACTAAACATAGGTAGTTATTTAAGAAATTATATAAATAATACCTGTTTTAATTTATATGTATTTCTTATTTACTAGTAGACGTACAGCGGTTTAAACTAAAGAACGGGATAAAAGTAGCCATTTTTTTTTAACGTGTGGAAATCCCCTCGGTTGTCATGCCGGACTTGAACCGGCTAAAACCACACAGTCCCCGCCTAACTGTCTATTGCCGGACGCCCCTGGTAACTACTCGGAAGGATGTCCCAGAGCTCCCGGCAGACATTGGCTACCACCGCGGCATCACCTGGGGTTCGGGTGTTATCCCGCTTTTTTGGGGGGTTGGTTCGGGTACTTATCCCGCTTCTTGGGGCATGAGGCTGGCGTGAAATTTCCACGTCATGCCGACGTCTTAGGCCTGCTTCTGTAAGGACGGCGAGCAGCCCACCCGCCGTCCTCAGGCCCCCGGTCATGGAGGCCGGTAGTCTTGGGCGAAGACAAGTCTGCGGCGTTGTCGCCGCAGATTGCGGAACTCGGGCGGGAGAGTCCTCTCCCGTTCCGTCTCCGCCACCTCTTTCGCGAGCATGACCTGCTCGCAGAAAGACGCAGCGGCGTCCCACTTGCTCGAGACCATGGCTTGCACCATAGTTTCCAACAAGAGAATGTCTACGCCAAGACTCGCCACGAGGTCTTGGCTGCGCCCACGCTTAACACTCCACCAATGTGTGGAGCGCTGTGTCCTCGCTGCGTTCTACGCAGTGCTGGCACTCGGCTGTGGTCTCCCGGTGTATACGCCACAGATACTTACCGAAGCACCCGTGCCCGGTAAGTATCTGTGACAACCGGTAGGAGAGGTTGCCATGGCTCCTCTCCAACCACTCATCCATGACCGGTCTGACCGCCCCGATTTTGGCGTTTCCTCACCTTGGATGCTCAAGTCGCACCTTCCATGTCTCCATGAGTTCCTGTCGGAGCTGGGACCGCAGAGCCTCGATTTCTCGGGGCGTAAGCCTATGGCCCTGGGGATAAAAGTAGCCTGAGTTACTTCTTCTACATGTAATATGAGTGCCAGTGAAAGTCCCGTTAAAATCGGTTCAGTTGTGTCAGCGAATAATATTAAATTGTAAATAGGCCATAAAAAAAAACATTCCTAAGTTTCTTGCCGGTTCTTCTCAGGTGGGCCGCGTTTCGAACCGGTGGTCACTCTAAAAATATTAAATTTATCTTTAAACTAGTGTATGACATTTTGTAAGCGCCGTTAAAATGGTCTATGCAAAATAAAGATTATCTACTTTTACTACTTTTTAAGGGTTGTTCCTTAAAATACAAGTATATATAAAAATTAATATTTTTGAATTAAATTATTTTTATTTAAAAAAATATTTTTGTAATGTATATTTTTTTATTTGGTTAAGTTCAAAATATTAATTTTTATATATACATGTATTTTAAGGAACAACCCTTAAAAAGTAGATACTATTGAACCCAAACACCATGTCTGCTGTGAATTTTCGAAGAGTCGGGTTCTCTGGTGATCATTATTTTCATTTCAGCATTAGGTCAAAGTTCTCTATTAATTGTCATTTAACGATTATACTGGCACACGTTAAGCACTTAACAGAGTAATCACACGCCAAAAATGCCTAACTTTATTATAAAAAAAAGGTGATACTCTAACAAAGCTGGACCGATATTAACCAAATATACCTAAGAACCACCACCAAGAAACGAAAAAATCAAATGAAATCGGTCTGTCCGTTTAAGAGCTACGATGCCACAGACAGACACACTTACACACCGAAATCTACGTCTAACTTTCTCTCATTAACACCTCTAATTTTATTGCACGGGTGGTGTTTAAAAACAGGTAACATTATAAAAAATCTCAATTCCCCCCCTGACCCAGATCCTGGGTACGCCCATGCCCCCATTCCCTGTGATTTTCACAAGTTGCGTAGTACTATAATTCAATCAGTACATTAAATGGAAGTTAGATTTGAAAATAATAAATTTTCTCCCCTATAAAAAAAAAAGTTAATAGAAAATTTTTAAAGATGTTAGCTACCAATTCTTAGCAGGATGCTGGTGTTTTACAAATGACCCTGTATAGCCTATAGCCTTCCTCGATAAATGGACTATCTAATAAAAAATATTTTTTCAATTCCGACTACAAACAAACAAACTCTTTAGCTTTATATATTAGTACTTACAGATTGTTTCTAAGAGTAAGGTAAAAAGTACTTGGATACCCAGACATGCATGTATGAAGCGATTAATGAATTGGCAGAAAGCAAAAGAAGTATGTATGGAGGGCGAACCCGGCTGATTTGTCCTTTCTTATTACCTTGTCAGGGATACAGTGTGAAGATAGTTAATAAGTTATAGTTTCTAATCATCTATCAATTACATCAGTTTATCGCATGCAACAGTACCTTTTACAGCGAGTGTGTTTGAAAACATTCATGAAAGTAGAAGTGATAGTTGTATGTCAGAATCATACCAAGTAGAAAGACATAGTCTCTGCCTACCCCGATGGGAGACAGGCATGATAATATGTATGTATCACATCCATTTACAGACACAGTCTTCTCCCAATTTCATAAAGGGTAGGTTGCCCTTAGAAAGAACTGGCAACTAGAATCACTTTTATTTTGATTTGATTTTGAACACAACATTGATTTTGTTTCTTTTGTAGAGTACTATATATACTTATAATACTATATAATTTTGTAATTACTGATGTTTAGAAAAGAGTGGCCATAAGTTTTATTGGCAGGTTCTTCCTCAGGCTCTACCTATTGCTTTGCTCATCTGCCAGTAAATGTGAATTTAGAAGCAATAATCTTGAAGTTCATAAGTGTTACTTTGCGACCTACATGAATAAACATTTTTCATTTTGGAAGATTATTGGTCTTGTTGTACTAAGGGCCGTATTTTAGAACGTTCCTCAATACTCAAGAAAAGCTTAAGGCTAGTTTTCGCCTTAAAATACTACTCTCAAGTGTTTCTTGAGTATTGAGGAACATTCTAAAATACGGCCCTAAGTCAGACATGTTGGTTTTATTTGACAGTAACTGCTTCAATGGCATAAGTGGTAGGGTCTGCGACTGATGTATTAGGGTCTTGGGTCCCATTCCTACATCAGAACAAATATTTGTGTGATCTGCAAGTGTTTGTTTCAGAGTTTGGGTGTTTCTTATGTAAAATAGCTATGTATTTAGAGATATATAAGTATGTTTATCAGTTGTCTAGATCCTATAACATAAGCTTAAGCTTACTTTAGGCTAGATGGCGCTGTGTACAAAAAATGTCGCACAATTATTGCAAAATTTATTATTATTCTATGAGTTCTATTAAGACAGTATATTAGTGGGATTAAACACAATGTGTTATGTATGGGTAAGCATTTTATCTCATTGAATTGAATAATTATACCTAGCACACCTGACCTTGAAGTATAGGAAAAATACATTACAAATAGAGTTCAAAAAACGTGTACTTTTTCTCAGATTGAAATTAATTCACCATTCGATTCCTAGATGGCGTTACTTGTCGTATCAGCTTACATACGATGTTAAGTATTTTCTCGTACTATGTTTGAATAAAATGAAGTAATTTCAGGCTAATTACATGATAGTAAGTGCTAAATGTAACAATAGTTGTACTTTATAGCAGTTTTAAGATGTAACACTATTACTATCTATCCTCTATACTTTGCAAAGCTTGATGTTATTATTATGTCATGTCACTTGATCTAGCTAGTGAAAGAATAATTTGTATGTATTTATGAGTAATAGGGTCTATTTTATGGACTTAATCCTATAATTTTCAGCTTGTAGATATATATAATATGGACAGTTGGTAACACTAAGTACGATTGAAGGTACACAATCACACGGTATTGATATTAGCCTGGTCTCGTAGTATCTATATCAGACTATATGAAAAGGTTAGCAATATTATTGAAAGTAATATATTTTATGAAATTCGAAATTTTATCTGATCACATATAAACAATTCATCACATGCCCACATTTTACGCAACCCATTTTAATTATGAAACCTTTACCTGTGCTGCAGATCTCAGGTGACAATTTGTAGGTCAATAAATTGAAAAAGCAATAACGAAGTAAAACTATTATGTACTGTTATTTCATAAAATTAATTCATTTGTTTGCAATTATTAAATTCACATTCACGAGTCTTACATATTTCTCGAAATCTGTACGACAACGACTTGGTCGAGTGATCGGGGATTTGGAGAGATAGTGATGTGCACGTGAATACTATTTATCACATCGCGATTACGAATCTTGCCGATTTACCAATAAAAATACTCGACTAAGAATTTTACTTTATTATATTTATATAAAGCTTTGACTTTACAATCAGTATAAAAATGCAGTCTTAAATTTATAAATATTTCATCTAAAATCTTTTAGTCATTGTATTAATTTTTAATTCCGGCCACGCACGGTAACGTGATTGCCAACAACAAAAATTATTGATATTTCATGTGTTACATTTTTCTTCAAATGTGGCCATTTTCAAGTAGATACTTAGGCCTATTAAAATCTTCTATAATAAAAAGAAGTAAATTATTCTTGTAGATGGCAGTGTATTCATGTATAGGTTTGTTCAAAGTTGTCATTAACAAGTAGTACGTTATTCGATGCAATTGCCAATTAAGCTAGATCTCCAAATTGTATGAGCATCCATCCAACTCAGAGGTCTATCTTAATTGATGTTTCTATGTATGTATTGAAACATCCCATAAATGTCAACTTTTTGTATTTTTGGAACTTTTCCCTTATTTGTGCTGTAAGACCTAGCTTTTTTTTTAACCACATAGGTTTTCGTTGGATGAAAGTGGTGGAACCTATAGGGTACTTCCGGCTGACCTAGAATTGTCAATTTTACTTAAAAGCAATATCTTATAGCACAAGTAAAGACAAAATTCCAAAACATAAAAAATTTAAAACTTAAATAAATTCTGGTATTTACAAGTTTTTGCGAAAATCTAAATTTGCCCATATCTTTAAATCTTGTTGATAATGGACCTTGATTTTCATACACCTAATAGAGATTATAAACCTCAGTATTGGTACAAATTTCAACTTGCTAGATCCATCCATTCCTGAGAAAATCGATCGTGACACACTGACAAGACAGATGGGCAAAAAAGTATCGGTTATAAAGGTTTATTACAATGTTTTACGAAATGTAATTTACTTGCTAACCAGAATGAAGATAAATAAGCGAGCTACGAGTGAGATTTCAGTATTACCGTCTAAGGTTCCGCATGCACAAACGTCCTGTAACACGGATCACTTCCCGTACAAGTACCATCAATGGTGCAAAGGAGAACAAAGAAAATGCAATCACGACGTTTAGAGTAGATCAATCAATACGGTGAGTTAAATATGTGAACGCGTGACACTAATAAATTACAAATACTGCAGACAAAGAATACCTACTAGAAGTTTCTATGTACAAATATATTATCCCGTAAGGTTGTAAGGCTGTATGGATCGCGTTTCCTTTAAAGGAGGAGGGATTTTTTTTGGTTATGTTATTGAAGTGCCTATGTGCCGCTTTCGGGTCGGACAGGGTTTTCTTAATACATTGTATAACTTTGGGTCAGATATATTAACTTGAAACTTAATATTAGTAATATTAATTAAATACAAAATTTCAATCCCCTTGGTGCAATTAAAGGGGCAAAGTATATAAATCTACATGCTATGGCTTTCGGATAAGTGAAGTAAAATACTTACTAAAAATGTTCGTGATGGTACGGTACCGTCTCGTAATGTCGTAATATTTTGAGTTCGAATAAAAAATGATCCCTCTAAATGAAGAAATGAAGAGAGCAAATAAAAATAGATTTTATATGAGTTTTTATATTCTCATTCCTATTAAATTATATTTAAAAAAGTTCGTTTTAAAATTATTAATTCACACTTGAAAATCGATATGGATAATGATTTGAAGGGCAGCTCTAACACCCGAACCCTAGGTGAGGCCGCGGTGGTAGCCAATGTCTGACGGGAGCTCTGGGACATCTTTCCGAGGAGTTACCCGGGGCGTCCGGCAATAGACAGTCAGGCAGGGTCTGTGTGGTTTTAGCCGATTTGAGTCCGGCATGACATCGGACGGGATTTCCAAACGTTAAAAATAAAATGCTCTAAAGACTCACTTTGACAGTTTACGGTGAAAATCTAAAATGACGAACGGCGAAGATCATACATTGCAATGACGTCACGTTTTTATGTTGCAAAAACTAAGTCGAATAAATATATTGGTGTCTCTTTCTACATTCATATTACAACTAAGTTAAAGCAAGATGGCTATAAGTTTATGAGTAGTTGAGTACAATGTCGATTTACATCATATTTGTATAACCGATGGTTCATATGGAACAAATTGGTCACTCCATATTTTATCCCCTCCTCAATGGAACAAATAAAAAAAAAATCTTCAGCTGTCAGCCGAGCAATAGTCATCGGAGTCAAAGAGGTAAAATTGAACCCTCTGATAAAAATCCTCTACAATTTCATTTCCTTAAATAATATCAAACTATAACCTTGCCCCCTTTACTCCCCCTCACACTTTCCTTCTGTCTTAACATTCCACTAACTATCGCACCATGTTCCCTATATTTACATCCTAGCAGTGGTAATATCCTCATTTCATCCATGTATGGGTACTAACAAAGATTAACACTTGTGTCGTCCTCTTTCATAATACAAAACGTCTAAATTACCGAGCAAGTGTCTCGCAACTAGACCTCAATCTATTAAATCTACTCTCCACCTTGACGTTGGCGGAATCGTCGGTAAACGACTGACGGGGCCATTAAAATAAAAGAAGAAGAAGTAAAATTGAAAATCGGAGTCATCCGGATCCGGCCATAGACAGGTCGTTTACTGATGTAACGAGCATCTTGTTTGAAATTAATCGGCTCATATCTGTTTGGTTTGTGAGAAGTACAGTAATTTTTACACTTACATACATACAAACATATTGTCACGTCTAAATCGCGGGGTAGGCAGAGGCCTATTTAACGCCCACATTTCACCCTATGCTTTTTTGTCCCACGTATATAACAGGTGGTGAGCCCATTGCCGTTGTGCGTTATTTGTTCCACTTACCTAATTCTGTTTCAATATTAATGCACCTTCTTCATTGTGATGTATTTTCGTTTACTCAGCGCCATCTAGCCCAAAGTAAGCTAATATAAGCTTGTGGTATGGGATGAAATTCTAGACAACTGATAAACATATTTATATATTTCTAAATGTATGTATTTATATTATATATAGAAAACACCCAAACTCCGAATATTTGTTCCGACTCAGGAATCGAACCAGGGACCTCAGCGCTTCAGTCGCATACAGCCATCGAGGCAGAATGACTGGCGGACGCCCCGCGGTTTCGCTCGCGTATTGCGCGTTCCCGTAATACGCAATACGGGGATAAAGATGTAGCCTTGGTGCCTATTTTTGAGTACCGAATATAATTGCTTTGTATTTAGTGAAAAGCTGTTAATTTGCGATTATAAACAGACTTCAATTATATTTATCTATATAGATATGCACGTAACTAGCGATGGTAGGTTGGAGTCTGGCGTGACTCTCTAGTCGATTCTCCAGCAATATCGAAGTGTTAAAGACTCTGGCCTACTGTGGTCAGCTTCCCTGTGTAAGACACTGTCAATATTTCTGGTAACTACTTCAAGTCAATTATTTCCTAATAATTAAAAACCGCATACCATAAAATTTTCAATTACTTTTTAAACAAACAGCTATAGTACAATTCAAGATGGCCGTCAAATATTACTTAATTTATTGCATACTAGTTTCACTTTTAAATCTGGTAAAAGCAGAATACAATTATTCTAATTTCAATAACAAACGCAACGAAAATTTAAAAACAACGAAAATTGACAAAACAGGTTTTAATATAACAGCTCATTTGGATGCTCCAAATGTGAAAAAAGTTTGTTTAAATAGGGTTGTGTTCTGCCGTTCTAATGCTAGCAGTGTTTGTACGTTGAGACATGTTAATAAAACTGTTTTCTATAAGCAGTTCGACAATACTTGCTATTTATTTTTGAGTAATATGTGTGATCATCCCGGAAAAGGTAATTTTCATTAAGTATGGAGATATTTGAAAATTTCTGTGAATGTAATAAAATTTAATATAGATTTTTTTGTCTGTACCAAGAAACGCTAAAACTGCTGAATCAATTTAAACAAAACAAACATGATCTGAGTTTATACTACAATGAAAGCTTTTTTTTAACGAGTGGAAATTCCCTCGGATGTCATACTGGACTTAAATCGACTAGAACCACACATCCCCTGCCTATTTGTCTATTGTCGGACACCTCGAGTAACTCCTCGGAAAAAGTGCTCAGTCGAGTGCTCCCGGCAAACTTTCGCTACCACCGCGGCCTCACCTCAGAATTCGGGGAGTTATCCGTGAATGTGTCAGGCGTAAATAAAATTTTCACATCATGCCGCCGTCTTGGGCCTGTTTCTTTAAAGACGGCGAACAGCCCACCCGCCGTCCTCAGGCCCCGCCCCAGACTACCGGTCTCCTTGAGCGGCCATGGAGACCGGTAGTCTTGGGCGAAGACAGGCGCTGTCGCCGCAGACTGCGGAACTCAGGTAGACGAGTCCTGTCCCGTTCCCTGTCCACCGCCTCTTTCATGACCTGCTCGCAGAAAGCTGTATCGGCGTAAGTATAAGCAAAACTTAGCTAGTCACTTGCTCCCGCTGGAGACCGTTCTCGCCACGAGGTCTAGGCGCTGCCGTGGCCACGCTGAACACTCCACCAAATAAGGCTTTATGATACTTTTGAATCTACTATTCTGCGAGGTTCCTTTGGGAGAGGTTCCTTTCCTAACTCATCAATGTGTAATCCGTTTTCATGTTTTTGTCGTTCGGAATATTTTAATTCAGATTACTTTAAGAATTATTTCATAAATTTTTCAATACTAGCTGGTGCCCTTAGCTGTACCCGTTTAGTATGCCCGTACGGCCGTTATTGTTCTCACACTGAAGACAGTCATATTATACCTACCAATTAATATCTCTTTTGGATAGCTTAATATTACCTGTGGGACCGGGTAATGGTAAACTTCACATAGGGGCGTAGCCACGGGCGCCAGCATGTGTTACGTGTGCACGAGCTTTGCTCAAGTTATTGAATTTGTAGGTACCTAGTTACCCAGTACGAAACCCTGAGGACCATATTACAGAATGTTTCTCTCAACTCAAGAAACAGTTATATACTTTTCGCTTTCTAAAACTATGCTCAAGCAGAAGCGTCATGCTATACGGCCTTAAATTTGTGTAGGTTTGGTTATAGGCTTTGGCAAACAAGAGTTGAGGCTAAAAGTAAGAGTTAGTAAGTAAGAGATGACGTTTGCTGCACCTCTGGTGTTGCAAACGTCCATAGGCTAAAGTGACCACTTTCCATCAGGTGGGCCGTATGCTTGTCTGCCACCTCAGTGGTATACATTGATTAATTTAATGCAAACATTTTCTTCGTCAGAGTTTCACATTTTAAATGCCGGTTCTTGCTATAATGGATTGACATTAAGACGGAATGATGAAGAAATGGAAAATATTAGCAATGAGGCATCAACTGATACGGATGTGACTACTTCTGAAAACGACAAGATAACTACTGACAGCAATGATACAGCATCTAATGATAGTAACGATTAAAGCTACGGCTAAACCTGTGCGATTATCATTTGCGAAGTGAGAGTGTAAGCCGTGTAAACACCCATTCAACTGACTTTCAGGCGTTTTTTGACATACCCAGGTTTCGCTACCGAAAAGCAACATTGGTACTAGCACTGCGTTATGAATCGCGAGTCGTGCTTCTTTTACGATGCTTTGTCGCTTTACTAATTGGGACAAAGCGCCGTTAATTTTGTTTCTTTTTACGTTAGTGAAATGACAATTTCAGCGGACGCGGTCATGAACGTCGTGGACGTTAAGTGGAACGCACCCATTGATAAACCATATGTTCTAGAGGTCTACGCGGGAAAATCGACAAGTGTGGACGCTTGCTGTATTTTATTTTTTTAAACTAGTGCATTTAATCTTGTTTAAGTGCAATGGTGGTGTCTTGGACATAAAAGTTGTGTTAACGTGCTAAGTGAAAGACAACGATATAAATATGCACTAAAACCTCAGTATAACAATTACTATTATACTGGGGTGAGACTAACCTTGACTTAAGACTAGACTTGACCAAGACTTAGAGGACTTTTACAAAATAAGAAAGAAGATTGAAGAAATATGAATTAAGATTTGACTAAAAGTTCTTAAATATCAGTCAAGTCAGGTCATTAAATATTTACAAAAAAAAAAGTTCTAGACTAGGACCAAGTAGGTCTATCATATAGACAGAGCATAAACATAAGCCGTGCTGTTGCCGTTCTTGTATCCGTGTGACCGCTCTATCTATGTCTATCGTTAAGAAGGTCATAAGAGTGAAAGTGTCAACAAGTGTAAGTTTGGCAACGTCACACTGTCTGTGTGAAGTGTAACCACTGTTGCAACCGATGGGTATCCAACTTTGTATTTAGGTGCCGGTTACAGCTTATTTTCTGAATAACCTTATTAGATATTTATTGCAAAATACTAAAAATGCGTATAATGTTCTGTGTTGCGGTGTTCTGTTACTTGTGTGTTGCGGTATTTTGTTCCTCGAGAGCTAAAAAAACATTCGTGGAAACCTTAGAAATAGCATTTTTTTAAGTAAGTTTTCAATAAGCATTATTTCGCTAACAAGTTTCAATTTTAAATAATAAAATACAAAAATCAGCAGTTTTAAATGTTCTCAGTAAGATTGTTTAAGATTGCATTGGTTAAGTGTGGTAAGTATCATTAATTTATCATTGAAATATGCATATTATTGTAGTCATTTCTAGGGATTCAAGACCTAGACACGCAACTAATGCACCCCGATAGTTGCACATTACCATAAAATGGATACGCTAAAATTTCTATGGCTCTGTCCATTATGATACTTGGTCCTAGGTTCTAGACGTGCGGACTGCGGCTTTGAATATTCACTATAGAAATGAAGTTCGCGGTTCGCACTGTACTCGAGTATGCACGTCTAGTTTTACAATGTAGATGCTCCAATTCGCGTTCCGTTACTTGATGCACAGGTTTGGCCGAAGCTTTTAACAGCCAAAAGTGAAAGGAACTACTTTTCAATAAAACTATAAATATTTTTTCGAAATGATAGTAGGTATATTAATATTTCTTATTATTGAATGAGGTATATTGTCATATATCATCACGCCACTACCCTGAATAATGGAGCAGCAACCATCAAATATTAACAAATCGGGCAAAAAAAAAAAATACAAGATCTTCAGCTTTATATGTTAAGTTTAAATATAGTATTCAAATAGCATATTTTTAAATTACAGACAGCCCTATTCTCCGTAATGTTGCCACTACAATAACATTGCCGAAATATTCGTATAGCGGGCGTCCGTGCCCCCACTCATGCACTAATGTCTACAAACCAGTGTGTCTGAACGTAAACGAAGATTTTGGGAAATATTTCAAAATGTTCACATTTGTGAATGAATGTAAAGCGCAGCTTTTTTATTGTCTTAATCCTAGTGGTGAGTACCTAGCATTATATATGATTGTGAAACATCTATTGGCGAGGGTAAACCTGATTTTCGGCGTGGCGGGATTATGACCGAGTTTTGCGTTAATATTTAATGGGTTAACATTTTTTTAGTTTTTTTTAGAATAATTATAAGTTATTAGTGTCATATATCGTTTTAATCGTTATAATTCCAGGAATTTAATTATGTAAAAAAAATAATAGTGTTTAATATTAGTTTTTCGTGTAAGTGGCAATTTTTTGAAAAATAACGTTTATTATTTTTTTTACGACTTTTTCGTGTTTATACCAATATATCAGTTAATTATGATTAAAATTCCAAATTATTATAGCTATAAGTTTTATCTTTATATATTTTACGATTTTTCAGTACCTAGTTAAATTTTTTTGTCTAGATATTATAGTTTCCAAGACATCACAATTTTAGTTAATTAGGTCTTAGGTTAATTAAGAAAAATGCTCTGGCAGCTTGAACGTTTAACGAACGTTACAGTGGATAATGAATATTCTTCATTCAAAAGTAGTAAATTATTCTTATTGATAGCAGCGTATTCATGTATGGTATTCAGGTTTGTTAAAAGTTCTAATTTCTACTTCAGTAAAATGATGGCAAATTTTAATGCAGTTGTAAGTGGGTTTTGGAAGGTAACAGAAAATACCGCGCTCCACTAAGTTATCCAATTTCATAATACTTGTGCACGTTGTCGAAGCTTTTATGTTTAAAACACCATCATTTTTACACATAAACACCCGAAAATACACTAGTTTGAAAAATTAATAACGGAGTCGCGACCGCGACATTTGCTTTTTCCCGCCAAAACTCTTGGTTGTCTCTCTGTTTAAAACTTTATACAACTATAACAAATAAAAGAAACCTCATTCTTTACTCTGTAGTCAATGCGCGCGCATAAAAAAAGACTAATTAATTGTTCCCGCCAGTACCAAAAATTTTACAATTCGTTTTCCCTGTTGAAATAAAAGTTTGATATAAATGAAGTTCATTTTGCAGAATTTAAGCAGCCGCCTGGATCCGAATATGAAGATGATCCCGGTGCCTTCGTTCAGTCTTCGGATCTGAGTTGGTCGTACTGTGCTGCTTCAAGGTCTATACATTTTCAATGTTTTTTTTATGCCTCTGAGGTGGCAGACAAGCATACGGGCCCACCTGACGGAAAGTGATCACCGTAGCCTATGGACGTTTGCAACACCAGAGGTGCAGCACTCTCGCTGCCAACCCTTTAAAATCCTACTAAGACCTCTTTTGAAGAACCCCATACTAGACTTGAGTGTTATAAACGCATAATGGTTTTATTGGCATAACTTTTACTTACTCTAATTTTTTCATCATATTTTTAATCAGCATACATGTAAAGGGTATAATTGTTATACGCCTAAAGATAATTTATCATATAATACAAAACGCATAATGGAGGTATGCATAACCGTTTAAAACATAAATGAATTATAAATTTGACTAAAAATATTTAAGTAATGATAAGACACTATTGTAAATAATCATCTCAGTTATAGCCAAGTTTGTAAGCTGAAACATATGAAATTATATTTTAAAGTTGTTATTAATTTGAGACTAGTCTTGAGCAAAGTCGTAAATAGGTACGACAACGAGCGAAGCAAGGAGGAGTGTTAGGTCACTTTTGACCACTACGCCTGAGCCGAGCGAGCGAAGCGAGCGTGCTGTGGCAGTGGCCTACAATGCGCCAGAATTGAATCGCTTGTTTTAATGCACCTACTTCTTTTTGTATTTAATTTATTTATTCTATAAGTGTTGACATTCTTAGTGACTATCGACATTTTTAATCAGCGGGCATGTCAATCTTAGACAGCTCAAGCTTAGATATAAAAATAAAAATATATATTTAGCGCTCGTGGCCCCGCGGTCTCAGTGTTCGGTAAACGATCACTGAGGTACGCAACTTTCACTATGGCTGGTCCTCGGATGGGTGACCACTTTGTGGCATTTAAATTTGCGAGCGTTTCCGTGCTTCGGAAGGCACGTTAAGCCGTTGGTCCCGGTTGCCAGTAAAATGGCAGTCGTTAAGCCTGGTTGAAGGCCTTATAGGCGGCTTAAAAAATTTCAACAGCAGGTAGCCACAGCCTGCGTCTGTCTATTTCAACACGGCAATGGGCTCACCACCTATTACGTGGGACAGGAATCCACACGGTGAAAAGTGGGCATATAATATGCCTCTGCCACCCCTTCGGGGATAAGGCGTGATGGATATTTATTTATTTATTTAAAAATATGTACTCGTTAAAATTACGGTATTCTATATGTATAACTTGTCATCTGTATGCCATAGAGTGAGAGTTATTGTAAAAAAAATTATGCGTAAACATTTTATGCGGGTGTAGGGGTACAAATGTAGGGTTCTTCTTATGTCGGCAGGAAATAATATGTAGATCCATTCTTCATAAAATATATAATTTACTGATAGGTACAAGTTACATAATACATAAATTACTATACGATACAATATTATATGAACATAGCGTGCGGGGAGACGACTGCTGCGCATAACGAGTGCTTGCGCCTCGGTATATAAAACTTCTGCGTCAGCAGTGTGTCCCTACACGGGTATATGTATATTATTAATTATTTTTTTCAGTTTGAACGTTATGCGAAACGAAGAGTATGCCAAAAAACCTTATGCAGTTTAACGTTTTGCGTCTTAAATTTATGCAACCCAATACGGACCCCAGGATGATGGGGGCTTCCAAATGACCCTGTATATACATGAGCACTATCGATCTAGTGCTCGTCTACTATACAGAGCAATGAATCAATGTCGTTCGCGGCCTACTAGAGATGCCTTTCTGTATAATTTCATCTAGTCTTTCGATAAATTTTAAAAGCAATTAGTATGCTAACTTTCACATTTTTTTTTATTAAAGTCAAATAAGACAACTAGGTTCAAGACGGGGATTGAACCCGTGACCTTTGCCTAACCAGGACAATGTTCTAGCTATCTACTACCCGAACTGTACCGAAACAAGTTGAAATTCTTCACTATATTTTAATTTTCATTTAAGTAGATACTTAGGTCCATATTCCCGAACGTTTCTCAACACTCAATCAACGCTTGTGGCTAGTTTTTGCCTTATAAATACTACTCTCAAGCGTTGATTGAGTATTGAGAAACGTTTTGGAATACGGCCTTTAGTATAATAAATATGCATGATAGTTAGCTGGTGCAGATGACGGGCGGGAAAAAATGATGAATAAGACTTTTTTTTTCCGCAGTTTTATCCAATACAACAATTTTGCCAAAATGACGTCATCGATGGGTCACTACGGATTCTTAGCGGGGCAGCACCCGTACAGACACATCCTAAAGCCAGAAGAACGATTGCCTAATTATGGATAGAAGTAGCAATATTAAACTGAAGAGTTTGTTTGGATGGTTGAACGCGCTAATCTCTGGAACTACTGGTTCAAATTTAAAATACGGGTTGCACTCCCAGAGTATTTTAAATTGCCGACAGAAGGGAAAGCTAAATTTATGAATAATTAATTTATCTAAACGCGTTCGCGGTTTGCTATATGTACATGCATATATGGACACACTATAGCTGTGTCTCGTAACGGTGTCGCGAGTCCAGAGATTTTATCTCATCTAAAAATATGCGTACCGCGCTAAAAAAAGTTTTCACTTCAAAAATATTATTTTTTGGGTAACCCCATTTATCGAGGTTTGTTAAATATCATCATGCTACTACCCAGGAACGCGGAACATTAATTATAATTCATGCATTGAGGCTAAATAGAAGAACTGTAACCTATTTATCACCTTCGTGTACTCTATTTATATGTGAATAAATATTCATTCATTCATTCATTTTTTTTACATTATTGTAAAATTAATAAACGACGTGGTTAAATGGGTTCGAAGTATGTTACGGGCGAAGCCGCGGGCCTCATCTAGTCACAGATAATAGTAAAAAGAATGTATTTTTAAGGGCAGGTAGGCCAAGTCGCGTAGGCACCAAAACGCTTCCTCAGCCCCCGCCAAGATAGATTGACGATGTATTTTTCGCTGGCACGCCACAGTAAAAATGATTGGCAGTAGCAATCGAACTGGAACATCTCTGTTATTGTGTTGGATTTTATTATAAGTTTATGATATACTAGTTGACGCCTGCGACTCCGCCCGCATGATGAAGTTTTCTCGTTCCCGTTATCTAAAGGAACTTGTTCCCGGGATAAAAAGTAGCCTATGTGTTATTCTGATAGATAAGCTATATTATTGTAAAGTTTATTTAAATTCCATTCAGTAGTTTTTAATATGTAAGTATCATCAAATATTATATAATATTAGTAGGAGTTAATGATGATATATTTAATAACAAATTTATGCTTTATGTTCAAGTAATAAATAAAATATATATATATATATATTTTTTTAAATAATATTATAATCAAAAAATCATAATGTTATGTCCCTGTCTCAGGCAGTTAGTCACCGTTGTACTTCAAAACACATCTTCCGTTTGCGCTAAACATTCTCCCTAAGTATATAACTTCATTTAATTGCTCTAAACGTTTCCGGTTTACCCAAATTTTGCTATTAGTTCCTACTTTTCTCTTTCAAATACCCGATTCTTAGTTTAACATGCAGCGAAGACTTCTACTTTCATATTAGTGACTAATGCCTGAAGGTCGGCTTCTGATCAGACCATCACTACCGCATCATCAGCGTACAACAGACAATGTTCTGTAAAGTTTCCAATTTTACAACACATCATAATCTTTTAACTTTTGCAGCCAACTATTAGATACACTATGAAAAACACAACCAAGGCGGATATAACACAACCCCGTTTGACGCCCGAACAGACGTCAAAAAGAGGCGCCAGGTAAACATCCCCTTGGTAGCACGCAAGCTTTACAGTCCGTATAAAGTGACTGTATCGCCCGTAGCAGCTGGCCGTCCACACCATATGCCTGGATACCTGTGATGAACCCCTGTACCCATATTTCGCAAAATAAATGAAATGAAATGATATGGTGTGGACGGCCAGCCAGGCATCACGGAGGAGTACCACAGAGTTTCTCTCACAACGTTATCAAATGCTTTCTCCAGATCCACTAAAGCGAAGAAAACCTTCAGGTTAAAATGTTGGGATTATTAATTATTAGTTACATGAAAAGTTATACATTTTTTAAGGCTAATAACTTAAAGTAAAAATATAAATATAAAAGTGCTGGTAGCCCCACTAACTCAGTTCTCTGTAAAAGATCACTGGTTTAAGAAACTATCTCGGACTTTGGATGGATGACCGCTTTGTAGCATTTTCATTTACCAGCGATTTCGTCCTTCGAATGACACGTTAAGCTGTTTGTCCCGGTTGCTAGCAACGTTGCAATCGGCACTCGTTAAGTCAAGTGAATACCCTTTTAGCGACCTAAAAATTACAACAGCGAGTCGACACAATCTGAGCCTGTCCATTTCAACACAGGCATTGGGCTCACCAAAATATGCCTCTGCCACACCTTCAGGGATAAATTCGTGGCTAATAAATTTATAAATATACTTAAATAATTTATACTTCAAGAATAAAACAAAGGTCTTCGATACTATTTAAATACTTTATGTGAAGCGAAGCAAAGCTTAAATATAACAACTGCACTGATTACTTCAGCCAGTGGCAGTCGGTATGTTAAAGCTTCAGAATATATAGATAAAATTTGATTAGAACCAAATTGAAAGTATACGTTACACAAAAAAAATTGAAATTCGTCAATAGTTAGCGGACAAATAGGTAAACATGCATTGAACAGCCCACCGGCTCAGTTAATTATATAACTGCCTTCTAACCTGTGGGTACCGGGTTCAATTTTATACTACTTACAGCGATAATTCTAACGCTTCTGTGAAGTGTACGTAGCTCATTTTATATTAAAACTCTCATATACACTATACATAGCGAACTCCGGGGGTCGCGAGATGCAGCTGGGACATGCGCTCGGATGATTATGGAATGCTTACTGCTCTGATAAATATACTGTGCCATTGCGAAGAAATAACAAGGGGAGCGCAACGAAAAAACCTGACACAGGTCCTACCTCAGTAAGCGCCAGCGCGCGACTGATCAGGTGTCAGCGGCGCGAATCTGGTATTATTTAAACATTTGTACTATAAAAATCACTGTATATAGTCAAAGTAAGCCATTATGTCTATAAATATTTAGTAGCTATGGTTGGGTATAAAAATTTCATGAAAATTATCTGTAGTTTACATTTGGCATTGAAAAAACATTTCGAAAGGGGGCAACTTTGAAATGTTTTTCCATCAAGTGAAGTTTATTAGAATTTGTAACAGAAAGCCATTTTGACTAGATTAAATCCTTAACTATCATATATATTTTTTTCAGAATCTATAACCTTATTTTCTAAGATTCGCATTGTTTTAAAAAACTCAAAATCGTGGACTCGGCAGGAATACCAAGCCTTAATTTTAACGATGTGGAAATTATAAGAGATGGTTATATTAATGTTTTATTCAAAACCAACTAATTGTAGCGAAGTTTTCTTGTACCTACCTATTTCTTATAGGGATTTCCCGGGGTAGAAGCAAGTAACAGCCAAATTACATACATACATACATATTGTCACGCCGTTATCGGCATTGGGATCGGGATTGAGTAACAAACTTTCACAATTAGGTATATTATTCAATAAATATTCTGAAGAGGGTCATTCTTATCACCTAGGTTGAAAAGGGCATTATGAGCGGCTTAAAAAAAAATAAGCAGGTCATCACAGCCTGTAACGTGGGACAAAAATGCATACGGTGAAATGTGGACATATAGTATACCTCTGTCTATCCCTTAGGGGATAAAGACGTGTCAATATGTTTATGTATGGATGTAGGACTCTATAAAATAACGAACACTATCTGAGTCAAAGAACCACCATCGCGCGAGCTCGTTTTTTAAATCAAATAGCGCGCTTCTTGGTTTCCTGTAATACATTTCCGTTCCTTTCCTTTTTTTATACGAGTTATGGCTTGGTTACTAGACCTTTAAGCAGCCAGCTGTTTGATATTAACGTTTGTGGTGTTCATATTTTATATACTACTCGGGACTTCACGCGAAACAATTTTGTACTTACATTCACCGACGTTTCGAGCGCGTTGCAGCGCCCGTGGTCGCGGCTGGACTCTGTTACTTGCTTCTACCCCGGGAAATCCCTATAATAGGTAGGTACAAGAAAACTTCGCTACAATTAGCTGGTTTGTGGTGTTGTCGTTTTCTGCTAAATTAGGAAAAATTGTATTTTGATTGAGGGGTAATTATGACACAAGAAAGTTGCAGTTCCAAATAGTTTTATTATTATCAGAGAAAACTTTTTTGATCTATAAGTATTTGGGGTTTATGTTACACATAGTAATGGAGATCACAATAGTACAATTTTTTTTAAGTAAAACTTTTATTAGCGTTACGAAAAGTGTGATCGCTCGCCCGATCACCTAACGAACGAAAGTTAAGAGGGAGATATTAGTGAAAATTGAAAAAGGGAGCTACGTTTTGTATATAACGGTCGGTGCAAGAGAGGTATGAGCATAATTTTTTTTTCTCATAGCCAGTGCATAAAATACATATTTGGCTTTAAAGAATTAGGAGAAAACTATCACACGTTGCCACTAATTGTAGATTATAAATGTTCAATATTATGTATCAATGTTAAGTCATACATATAGATCAAGCTAAAGAAATTTTACTTTAATAGCACACTTGGAGGTTAGGCGCCAATTCTGGAAGATGACGCACGGTTGCCGTGATTTTGTGTTAAATAATGGTGGATTATGATACATAAAGTGTACGAAAATGTGCATGAGTTATGGAAAGTGAAATGTTGCAGTGAACAGCGGTTTTTTATGTCTTAGTGCCAACTCTCCCAAGAAAGCCCTAGTAAAGGGTCCACTGCTTTACTAGGGCAAAGACCAGGACCTAGGACTGAGGACTTGACATCGACAAAGGACTAGACATGACTAAAAGATATGAAAATAGAAATACTGAAGACAAGGCTGTATGGACCAAGTTTTTCTTTGCCTGCCCGAGATGGGCGAAGCAACTAAAAAAATAATAATAATAGCTCACTTGATTTTTTACCACCCTTGTCCAATAATCCCACATTGTTTCAAAATATTCAAATCCACTACACTTTCATCTACCGGCTGATTCGGATGATGAATTAAATGCAATAAAATCTTAGGCCGTATATTCGAAGACCATTCGCATATAGCACAGGTAAAATCATTTTTTGACTGTCTAGTTTTTTGCCCGTGCACAGTTATCAAATGGTTTTTTAATAATGACTTATTGCATAATAAAGTTGGACGGCCGGGGGGACACATGGAACATTTTAAACGACTTTTTAAATGATGTTCCAAATTAGAAAATTTCCTTTTACAATGCTGGCACTGAGTTTGAGATATCGATGCGTAATAATTGTCTGTGGTCTCTGCATGTTCTGTGTTCATATGACGTTGTAGCGATTTAAAATGGCGGGCAACAAAGTCGCATTTTTGACATTTATTAGGGTTGTCAGGTCGGTGTATTAGTTCGTGTTTTTTCGTATTTTTTTTCGACACACTGCGGTACGGGCAATGGGTACATTTGAAAGGTTTGATACCTGTAACAAGAAAATATTATATGTCTTTTATTTGCGATACTATTTGCGGGGTCAGCAGTACGAGAGTAAGACCACGTCCGGGTTTGCGTGGGAACTTCTCGAATGGCAGACGATTGCTGTATATTATATTCTAAAACTAGTGCAATAACCTTGTTTTATGTGTAAAAATTGTAGTTTCTTAGACATAAAAGTTGTGTAAACGTGAAAGACAGTGATTTATGGCAGTGAAATGCTGTTTTACACCTTGCCGCGCAACTTCCACTGAAACCTACTGTACTTTAAACAAACCTATAAATGAATACGCTGCTATCTACAAGAATAATCTTTTGAACAAAGAAGATTCATATTATCGACAAGAAAATGATAATTTTTGAAAAAAAAAAATTAATACATATTGAAGATCAATAAATTTTGTTGTTAGCAATCGCGTTACCGTGTAAAAAAATTTAATTATTATTACCGTTTGTTACCTCAAAATTTTCAGTAACTAAACAGAATTTTTTCCTCAAATATCATGATTTTTATATAAAATTTATATTAAATAACAAATGCCTTTAACAAATTAGATATTCTTACGTCTAGTTAAGAAATAATCCGTGAAAGTGGATCGTCACCTTGCTCCAAACACCCAAGTTTGGAAGATCAGATTTACTAGAGATGATCAGAGACAGTTTCTTAAAGCGTTAGATACTATAGGAGCCGTAAATATATATGGAAGAAGAACCTAGCACGATGGACGTCATGGTCTAAGGAGCGCGGGTTGCACAAGTAGCCCGTATGGTACACGACAGGGATATGCCGTATTGCATAGCTATGGCTGACGTCAACGCATTGTACAGACAAGGACTACTAATACCAAAGAAGAAAATCCCCCATTGAAAAAACAACCTGCCCCTTGTAAAGGTTCGGAGTACTGAAAGGCTTGGAAAGGCACCCGTGTGGTGGCGGGCAAACCACCAATAGCATTCCCAAAGAGGGTTGGTTTCAGGCTGGCGGCCGACCATAAAAACCATGCCAAAACATTTTGCAGTATGGAATTTAGACATACTGCGCCGACCCCAAGTAAATTGGGACAAGGGCAAGAAGATGATGATGAATCGCGTTACCCTGTGTGGTCAGAATAAAACAATAAAAAATAACACCACGTCCTTAAGCTACGGTTATCCCTTTGATTTGGTGCCACCTCAGGAATATAAATAAAAACCGGTCAAGTGCGAGTCGGACTCGCCCACAAAGGGTTCCGTAGCAGCAAGTAACATCATATAAAAGTTCAAAAGGTAAATAGCGGTTTACGATTTATGACGTATTAAAAAAAACTACATACTAGATCTTTTCCGAACTAATTTTCGGTGGAAGTTTGCATGGTAATGTGCATCATATATCCCGTTGTTAATTAATTTCACAATAATATTTTCCAAATTAGTTGATAACTTCTCCGCTCTCCAGTACGCCCGCACGGCCCGGTCGAATTATGGTTTTAAGAAATTAAAATCTTTGCGCATTATTTTGATTTTGCTATCTTCTAACATATTCATTTAATTTGCAAGGTGTAAAGGGACAAAATAATTATCATGAAATGCTAAAGCCTAACTAATGTATTAAAAATGGTAAGAATTAATAACGTATTGTGTAAATAGCCTTTAAATTACCGCTTTATAATTGCTGGTTTTTTAGAGTTTTAAAATGAATGGAGGTCTTTTTTTGTAGACCAATATTAGATACACAATTTCACCATACAATTATTATGTTATATTATAAAAGGGTTTAGGCAGCGTTTTCGTTGTAAGCTCCCATACGGTATTTTTTCCATTTCCATAATTTAGTCAATGTACACAAACACTCTATTAAAAAAAAACGCATTAAAATTCGATGCGTAGTTTGAAAGATCTAAGCATACTCGTACATCGGGACAGACAGCGGGAATCGACTTTGTTTTATAATATGTAGTGATTAAATAGGTGTGAAATAAATCTAAACATAAGTATACACTGGTAGATACTCTAAGAAAATAAAGTTACATGTGCGCTGGTCAGATTTTTAATTAAAAAAAAATCTAAAATATTTTTAGTAATGTAGGCCATTTTAGGGACTTACGAATAGTCATTAAAATGAGACAGTATGAGACAGTAATTAAAATGAGAGTAATTCTAGTTGACAGTTCCAAGGGCAGCCTACCCTTCATCGAGAAGAATCTGGCAAGAACCTCCATGGATGCTCTTTTAAAATGTTTGTATGGCTAACAATAATTAATTTACATTGTTTTTTGGAGTTATGTGAGAACAGTCGACAAAACTTAGTTTGCCTAAATTACCTTGATGAATCCTGACATGCTCTTCAAAAAGCACATTGTTGTATGTTGAATAATCACACATATAACATTGGTAAGGGTTCTCCCCCCTGTGTATCTTTCTCACATGCCGAAGCATTTTCTCTTCGTTCTCCGCTGTGTAAGTTGTGCATTCTTTGCACCGTATGCGACGGGATTGAATCTCTAAGAAAGGAGAGAGTGGAGATGTTGCACATCTGTAAAGAGAGAGAGAGGGAGATTATAACACAGTGCAAGGAATCCTACTAAATACGACTTCCTTTAGATACATATATACTAGTCCTACTAATATTATAAAAGCGAAAGTTTGTAACAATGGATGTTTGTTACTCTTTCACGCAAAATCTACTGAATGGATTTTGGTGAAACTTTACAATAATATAGCCTTCATATCAGAATAAAACATAGGCTATTTTCTATCGAGGGAATAAGTTCCTGTGGGAAACGGGAACGGGAAAACTTCACCACGCGTGCGGAGCCGAAAGGTCGAAATATTCCACGGGCGAAGCTGTCATCTAGTTTGTGAATAAACTGAGCAAAGCCGAAGTGTGGAAGTCTATTTGGTAGTTCAGCAAAGTAAACCCGTCCCGTTTCATTCAATTTCTAACTGCTTTAAAACGGACATTTTGATTTCTAAAGTTTACGATTCAGAAGCATTACTGGTACTTACGTAGTCGAGGCGCCAGATTCTATTTTTATCCACTGAGCTATAGGTTCATTGACGACAGTCGAGTCACGAATCACTATAGCCATAGGTTCTTGCTCTGAAGAGATGAGGTTTGCAGCGACGTCGATAAATACTGGATTCGTTTCAAGACTTGTTTCAGACATTTTATACTGAAAAAGGTATTATTTATTGACTGAGGAGGCGAGTGTAGCGAGCCGACGAAAGTCTCCGTTTTAACACCACTGGTACGGGAAAAATAATATTGATGTCATCCGTCCATTCAGTCTACAGGTCGCATTTTTCATCGTATTTGCATGCAACTTGGCATGGACAATCCATGATGTAGACAACAACTTTTAGCGTAGGGGTTTTTCGATCGGGGGGGACATGGTCCCGTAGTGGTTAGCAAGAGCGCTTAAAACGAAAAAAGCAAAGTAGAATTTTATTTTAATCGTTAAAACGAAAAAAAAACAAAGAAAAAAAAATTCTCCGAAGTCTACGGTTTACAGAATCACTAGTTTATTTAGGTACTAACCAACTTATACTAACAGTATAGCACCACACATATAAAGCTTACTAGCTGACCCCCGCAGTTTTGCCCGTGACATACTTCGAACTCTCGTCGCATCCATTTAATCCTGTCACTTATTGCTCTTACAAAAATATATAAACTTTGCCCTATTTCTTGACATTCATGATTACTGGTCCGCTCTCTTGGGTAGTAGCGTGATGTTATAATAGCCTATAGCCTTCCTCGATAAATGGACTATCCAACACTAAAAGAATATTCAATTCGGACAAGTAGTTTCTGAAATTTGCGCGTTCAAACCAACAAACATACAAACAAACAAGCAAACAATATCTTCAGCTTTATATATTAAATAAAATATATAATATAAGTTATAGTTATACATACACAATTTTATCTAAACTTAAATTTAGGTAAACTTTAAATTCTATGGACGGTTTATTAAAGTACATCATTAATCAATTTGCAACAAAATTTGTAACAATATAATATTAAAATGTACATTATATTATTTTTCAATAATAGTACTGGATGTATTATTCTATGTAATATTATTATTCTGTATTATTTGGTTAGATAACTTGTTTTTCACATGCTTTTAATAACCATAAATATTTGGGCTGCTCTAGTCGCCTATACGTTTCAGTTGTTGATTCGTTTATCGTACCATCAAACGATACAATGAAGACTCTAGTGTAGATGACAGGTCAAGAAGTGGTCGCCCTCGGTCTGTTAGGACTCCAGCAGTGATAAAAGCTGTGAAGGCGCGAATTCAAAGAAATCCCAAACGTAAGCAGAAACTGTTGGCCCTTCAGATGGGGTTAAGCAGAACCACGGTGAAAAGGGTGTTAAATGAAGGCTTCGGTCATATCGAAGAAAACAGGACATCGTTTAAATGCTCGTCTAATGGACCTGAGACTGAAGAGATGCCGCGCTTTGTTGAAGCGGTATACGCGGGATAAAACATCCGGGAATTTTTTTTTTTTAGATGAAAAAATTTTTACCGTATAAGAGAGCTACAATAAACAAAATGATAAGGTGTACGCACACAGTAGTGAAGAAGCGAGCAAACGTATTCCGCGTGTCCAACGAGGTCATTTTCCACCCTCGCTCATGGTATGGTTGGGAGTTTCTTATTGGGGCTTAACAGAGGTACATTTTTGTGAGAAAGGTGTAAAAACGAGTGCAGTTGTGTATCAAAATACAGTCCTGACGAACCTTGGGGAACCTGTTTCTCATACCATGTTCAATAACAGGCACTGGGTATTCCAACAAGATTCGGCGCCAACTCATAGAGCGAAGAGCACACAAGACTGGCTGGCGGCGCGTGAAATCGACTTCATCCGGCACGAAGACTGGCCCTCCTCCAGTCCAGATTTGAGTCCGTTAGATTACAAGATATGGCAACACTTGGAGGAATAGGCGTGCTCAAAACCTCATCCCAATTTGGAGTCACTCAAGACATCCTTCATTAAGGCAGCCGCCGATATGGACATGGACCTCGTTCGTGCTGCGATAGACGACTGGCCGCGCAGATTGAAGGCCTGTATTCATAATCACGGAGGTCATTTTGAATAAACTTTATTGTCATAAGAATCTGTTTTGTTAAGTTCGTTTTGGTATATAAATGGTTCAATAATGAATAAACTTGTTTCAATTATTTTATATTAAACATGTGACAGAACTTATGACCTGACTAGGTATTTTTAAATACATAAATATTATAGATAAATGTGTGTATCATGACATGACATAATAAATAATAGTTTTTCTTTTATGTAAATAATTAGTAACTAACTAACTATCTTCACGCTGTATCCCTGACGGGGTATTCAGAGAGGACAGATCGCCAGGCTTCGCGATCCATGCATACTTCTTTCGCTTCTTCGAGATTCATCAATCGCTTCATACACGCACGTCTGGGTATCCGAGTACTTTTGACCTTTCCGTTTTTGAGCAATCTGCTCACGTGGTCTTCATATGTAAGTCTCGGCCTTCCCTGACTCCTTCTACCCTCTACTTTTGAACAATATATATTCTTCGTCAATCGTTCCTCACTCATTCGTTGGACGTTTCCAAACCAACGGAGCACGCCCTTTTCCAGCTTAACGCTGACACTTTCATTCAAACCTGCCATATTGCGTATCACTTCGTTACGTATTCGGTCGGCCAAGGTAACGCCGCACAATTTTCAAAGTGATCGCATCTCCACAGCATTCAATTTACTTTCATGCATCTGCTGACATACCCAGGTTTCGCTACCGTAAAGCAAAGTTGGCACTAGCACTGCGTTATGAATCGCCATTCGTGCTGCTTTTACGATGCTTTGTCGCTTTACTAACTGGCACAAAGCACCGTTAACTTTGTTTCCGGCAGCTACTCGCCGTTCTACATCCGAATCACATCTTCCATCCGCGCTAAACATACTTCCTAAATACACAATTTCATTCACTTGCTCTAGACGTTCCGGGTTTACCCTAATCTCGCATTTAGTTCTTACGTCACCTCTTTCAAATACTAGAACCTTAGTTTTACTTGCATTCAAGCGGAGACCCTTACTTTCACACCCCTCTTTCATATTAGTGACTAATGCCTGTAGGTCGGCTTCTGATGAGGCCATGAGCACCGCATCATCAGCGTACAGCAGACAGTTTACTGTAATGTCACCCAAATTCACACCCATATTAAAATCTTTCAACTTCTGCAGGCAACTGTCCAGATACACTATGAACAGCCAGGCGGACATGACACATCCCTGTTTGACGCCTGTACAGACATCAAAAAGAGGTGACACATCCCCCCCTACTCGCACACAAGCCTTACAGTCCCTATAAAGCGACTGTATTGCCCGCAGTAGCGAGCCGTCCACACCATATCCTGGCAGCAAGTCCCACAGCGTTTCTCTCACAACGTTATCAAATGCTTTCTCTAGATCCACAAAAGCGCAGAAAACCTTCTGGCTAAGAGCCAGAAACTTTTCCGCGATCATGCGGATAGAAAACACTTGATCCATGCAACCTCTTCCACGTCGGAATCCGCATTGAGCCTCCCATAAATACCTTTCAGACTTTTCTTGCATTCGTGCCGTTATAACCTGTGCATACACCTTACTAGCTAAGCTGACCAAGCTGATCGCTCTGTAGCTGGAGCAGTTTAGGCGCGAGCCTTTCCCTTTGTAAATAGGTACTACAACTGCTACTCGCCAGTCATCTGGGACCTCACCCGTCCGCCAGCACAAGTTGCATAACAGACATAGTGTGTCCCAGACACGCGACCCACCGTACTTGATCATCTCAGCAGTAACTCTGTCTTTTCCCGCAGCCTTACCACATTTCATACTTCTTATCGCTTGTTCTATTTCTTTCATACTAATGACTTCAATGACATCGGGATCCGGAGCATCGAAGTGAGCTCCACTTCCCGATGTGGCATCTCTGTCTTTTCTTGCATACATCTTTCCATAATATTCACTCCATCTCTGCAGGACGTCACTTTGGTCTGTTAGGACGTCATTGTTAACACTAAGAACTTTATTCATACTGCAGATTGCCGAACAACTCCGGGTCTTGCCTACCTCTTTCCAGAAGAGCTTGGCATTATCCCGGAAATTGGACGACAACCTTTTATCCGCTTTCATTCTGCACCTTTCACGAGCTTCTTCTATCAGTGCCTTCGTGTTAACTTTCTGCAGCTTGTATCTCTCTTTCATATTAAAATCATTTCGCGAGGCTAAGTAGTCTAGCCATGCTTTCTTCTTCATTCGAACTGCTTCTTTCACTTCCTCATTCCACCATGCATCACGCTTATTACTACTGCCTCTTTTCGTTTCTCCACACACTTCCACAGCGGCATTTATCATACTGTCCCTAAGGTTCTGCCATACACTTTCCACATTCTCACTGCTTACGTTGACGTCGCCAAGCTTTTCGGCAACCCTTTCATTATATTTATCCCTAATGGATGCATCCTGCAGCTTCCAGCTTTTGATGCTATAAGTCGGCTCAGGTTCAGGACACTCGGTACGATGACGCCAACCCGCGAACAGACCCCTAATCCTAGTTATGACTAGGTAGTGGTCTGATCCCAGCTCAGCGCCTCGATAAACCCTTGTGTCCATCACCTGTTTACGGAGCCGACTATCCATTAGGAATAGATCTATCATGCTTCTCTTTGACTTACATCTCCTCGTATACATATGAATTTGTTTGTGGTTGAATATTGTGTTCGCCACAAACAAATCCTTTTCCTTACAAAATGCCAGTATTAGCTTGCCAGCGTCGTTCACCCTTTTATCCCCATACTTCCCGAGTACCGACTCAAAACAATCGCGAGCAGTACCCACCCATCCATTAAGTCTCCACATACTATAAGTCTTTCATTTCCTTCTATCACATTTAGAGCTTCTCTCATACTCTCCCAGAAGTCCTCTAGCTCACTCGCGTTCGACGAAGATACTGGCGCGTAAGCAGCTACCAGGAAAATCTTCGTCAAACCAAGTTTTACACGGATCCAGAGGATTCTAGGACCTACCAGTTTGTACTCATACATACCGGAGGCCAATCGCGAGGACAGCAAAATTCCAACCCCCCGACTGCCATGCTCGCTCTCTGGTACTCCAGACCAAAGCGCGAGCATCCCACCCGGGAGCTCCAAGACTTCGCTGCCCTCGCGCTTGGTCTCTGTCAAGCAGACTGCATCTAACTTTCTCTCATTCATAACATCCATCAACTCATTCATCTTATCTGTCATTCCTCCCCTAACATTCCACGCAGCTACCCTGCTATCCATCCTCCACTTCCCGCCGTGTCGGGCCGCGCGTGTAGGGTGGCGGTCCCCTACGCCGCTCTGGCACACACTTTTCGCACCAGCGGGGACGAACTGGTGCGCGTCGCCTCGGGGGCACGCCCTAGCAGTAATCGCCCTGGTGGCACTCGTGTTGGAGTAGAATTGCAGCCGTAGCTGGCAGGGATGGCGACGTGCACGCTTCTACTCTTCATCCCCACATAGTATTTAGTTTTTCTTTTTAGTAAAAAGAAAAACTAAATACTACTTTTATAGCAAATCAAGTTAAAAAGTAAAAGATGTTTATGTTTATCAAACACGCCTTTTGCCTGAAGGGGTGGCAGAGGCATATTACACGCCTTTTGCGCACTTTTCACCATGTGTATTCCTGTCACACTGGTGCTGAGCCAACTGCCGTGTTAAAATAGACAGACACAGGATGTGTCTGCCTGCTGTCGAAATTTATCAAGCCGCTCATGTGACCACTTAGTGGCATTTACATTTGTGAGCGTTTCCGTGCTTCGGAAGACAGTTAAGCCGTTGGTTCCGGATACCAGTAACATGTCAGTTGTTAAATGAAGTAAAAGGCCTTCTGGGCAACTTGACAAATTTCAACAGCAAATAGCCACAGCCTGTGTCTGTCTATTTCAACACGGCAATGGGCTCACCACCTATTACGTGGGATAGGAATACACATGGTGAAAGGTAGGCATATAATATGCCTCTGCCGCCCCTTCGAACATAATAAGGCGTGATGGATAAATTTAATAATATTATTCTAATATTAACTTAAAGTGCTGGTGAACATCTCTTCTTATTTTTTATGTATTTATGTACACACAACACACTTCTTTAACGACATGTATTTCATCTATTTCCAAACCCTATTTGTAGCTTAGGTCCGTAATTCAGAAAGTTTCTCAGTATTCAATCAACGCTTGTGGCTAGTTTTTGCCTTATAATTACTACTCTCAAGCGTTGATTGAGTATTGAGAAACGTTCTGGAATAAGGGCCTACAGGTCTCTTTTATATGGCTGCCATGTGCAGCTATCTTATGATCTTCGGCATTGCTGATATTGAATGCTGTCTGACCCTATCTTCTTCTTCTTGGACTTTCTCTGCTCGAGCAAAGCCAAAATCAAGTAATTTAATTCATTCTTGTTATGTAAATGTCAATAGACGTATAAATCTTCCTCAAGTACAGTATGTTAATTTTCAAGTAGATAATATAAATCTTCTTTTATTAAAATAAAGCAATTATTCTTGTGAATAGCAGCGTATTCATGTATAGGTTTGTTCAAAGTTCTACTGCAGTAAAATAAAGGTAAATTTTACTGGAGTTATATGTGGATTTTGGAAGGTAAACAGAAAATGCAGCGTTCCACTAAGTTATTCAATTTCACTACACTTGTGCACATTGTTGAAACTTATATGTTTAAGAAACCATCATTTTACACATAAACAGACGAAAATACACTAGTTTTGAAAAATAAATAACAGACTGGCAACCACTTTCTTTGCTGTTCCAGTCAAAATCCGTCTGACCCTATTGTCGGAACCTTTCCTTGGAACGATGCCATCATTGTTGTCTTGTGTGTTAGTCGGCAGGTGTACCACTAACAGGTGAGATTGTTCCAGAAGATTGTGGTCCATTACACCCAGTGCAAACTAACTTTACTAATCCCTACTAATATTATAAATGTGAATGTAAGTTTGTTTGTTAAGCTTTCAAGTGAAAATTACTTAACTGATCATCATAAAATTTTGTACATATATTTTTGGAGGTATAAGAAAAAACATAGGATACTTCGAGATCGAGAAAGCTATAGGCTATCATCACGCTACTACCCTGAAGAGCGGAGCAGTAATCATAAAAGTCAACAAATCGGGCAAATTTTCGTATTATTTTTAAATTTTGTGCTTGTGGCGAAATTTTCGTACAGTAGTGTAAAATTAATAAATCATGGGATTAGATGAGTGTCACAGAGTTCAAAGTATGACACGGGCGAGGCCGCAGGTGTCAGCTAGTACCTATATAAACAAACAACTTACTTTTGTCGCGGTTCCTGACTGTACTACTCAATGTGAGCAATTAATGCACGTATAGCTACTTTTTTCAATCTTTATCTCATTAAAATAATTATTATTTAATAACAAAACCGACAGCAAAGGGAATATTTCAATAAATAACCGAACGAACAAACACAACAAACAAAATATTTGTGCCACTGTCACTGTCAAAGCATTCAAATTGATGTTGTCAATTTTACAGATTGTGTAATTTATGGATGGCGCAACAAAAACGAAGTTGCAAAGTTTTAGACGATTTTAAGTACCAATGGGAATATATGTGATCACAAAGGTTTTTGGAATAGGTACCTACTGCGTCCTTACAGCAGGCAATGGAAGTCTTAGCTAAAACGCGTCACCAAAGAGTACGCGTCACACGGAGTCTTCCCTAACTTACACGGGTTGTGCTTTAGTGTTCGTAACTTGTAGTTCAATCAAAGGCGTGTTTAATATGGTGGACTGAGATATGGTTATCATTGCTTTGCTGTATGAAATATGAGTGAATCCCCTCAGCGCGATCGTACAAATTTCGCTGAAAGCTTCAAAAAAACTAACGCTCTACCACGTTAATGGGGCAAGGACACATGACCTACGACTGGACTTGACAGCGACAAAGGAATGGCCAGGACTCAATTAGAAGATAAGATTGATGAAATATGATATAAAAAATAGGATTTCTAAAAGATCTCAGAAACCAGGCCATAAAATAAATACAATATAATAAATATAATAAAATTAAATACTTTAGGATTCTGCGCGGGAAAAATGCCAAGAGCGGACGCTTGCTGAATATTATTTTCTAAGACTAGTGCATTTATCTTGGTTATGTGCAGGAGTGGTGGTTTCTTGGACATAAAAGTTGTGTTAACGTGCTATAGTGCAAGACAGTGATATATATGCAGTGTAATGCGATTTTCTTTCTTGCTGCGTAAAATCTTCTGAAAACTTCAGGAAACAAGACTAATACTTTTGACTAAAACGTAAAGGAAGGGGACATTTTGGATAATAAGAAAGAAGATTGAAGAAATATGAATTAAGATACGGCTAAAAGATCTTTGTAACCAGGTTATAAAATAATTATAAAAAATTATATTTAACACTATCACAGATAATATAATATAATTCTTATAACACTATACAGGTTATGCTCCCAGCCAGCCTTTAACATCTCTCTTTGTCTCTACGTTTACGATCATACCCTTGTTTCATTTCCGGGGTGGTCGCTTTCCGACCACCCCGAGACGGACCCCTCCACTCTGGAGTGCCCCTTGCCGGCTCGCAGCGACTTAACCTTAGGCCTACTCTGCGAGCCGGTTTTAAGGTGAAGCGGAACACCGTGGGGTTTAGTGGAGCCTCACACACCGTCCCTGTTGCCCCCGCAGCGGGGATGACGGTGCGTAAAGGCATTAGGCCCGCGAAAACAACAAAAAAAAACCCTTGTTATTTATATGGTACTAGACTTGTCACGCTGTAAATAAGAACGAATATATTTTCTATGTATTTTATTTTTGCTTTATCAATATAATTGGTCACCTTTATTACTTTCTTGTTTGGCTAGTTGCTCGTGAAATTCAGCATACTCGGGCGCAGATAGGTACGCATAATATCTGTCACCCTCCCTACGAATAGATTTTTTTGATGTTGTAAGCTCTCCAGGTTTATAACCGGGCGCTTTTCCAGATGTCTGTTGGTTTACATCCTCAGATTCGTCACTGTCACTTATCTGAGACTCTTGGTAATTAGCTCTCCATATCATGTCATTGTTTTTAGTACTACTCTGAGAAGGTTGCTCTTTGATTTGCTGTTTTTCTACTTTATCATTATTTTCATCAAGGTCTATTACAGGTAAGCCTGTTGCTTGTCCAGCTTTAAACCGTGGTCTTGAATTTTGATCGTGGTCTCCTTTCTCCTGCTCCTTATTATCAAACCTTCCATATCCATTTTGGTTATTTGTAGTCGTTGGCTTATTTCTTTTTCCACGTTTTGTGTTTCTCTCAGAACTAGCTGTGTCTTGTTCAACACGTTCTTTCTCTTCAACGTCATCATTATGACGTTGTTTCAATTTAGGATGTTCTAAATGTTTCCAAGGACTGTGTTCATTGGAATCCGTATTTTGATGATTGTGGCCTTTCTCGTTCGGAACATGTTTTTTGAAATGTTTATATTTTAACGAAAGCTCAGCTTGACTAGAATCATCATCGTTTTTCATAAGAGCCTGTGTGTTTATTTTCTCCTGTATTATATTAGGATTTTCATTTACAACTGGCGCTTCTCTATCACGTGTCTTAACTTCCTTCGTATTGTATTCATTATTCCTTTCCTTTTTACTTTTTGGTTCTTCGTTACTTTCATTACTTATAACTTTTTTCTTTTCATCTTCCTCCTCGTTGCTGTCACGATTTCTAGTTCTATCATGCTCACTATCAAAGTGCTTTTTCCCTCTATGTTCAAACTCTACATCACTACTATGTTTATCAACAGGATGTTTATCATCAATAGGGACACTCGGATCCAAATTTTTAATTTTTTTGACTGCTTTATCAGCTACTTTGTCTGCCAGTTCATCAAATTTTTGTGATGATAACAGTTGATTTATAAAATCATCTATGTCAAAGCGATTTGTTTTTGAAATTGAATGCGCAGATATTCGTCGACTGTATATACAAACCAAAACTAAAAAAAATAGTATTATTAATTTTAAATGCTTGTAACTCCACTAACTGTGTTCTGTAAACAATCACTGTATTAAGCATGGTTCGTACTGGTTTCGCTATGGTTGGTCCTCAGATGGGTGGCCGCTAGTGGCTATTCCATTTACGTGCGTTTCCATGATTCGGAAGGCATATTAAGCTGTTGGTCCAGGTTTCCAGTAATATTGCAGTCTTTAAGCCAAGTTGTATGGATATGCCACACCTTCGGGGTAAAGGCATGACTGACAAGAATAAAAAAAAATACTGGTTGCACTCCAGGAGTGCCGACAGAAGAGAAAACTTATATTGGCGCGTTAGACATCTTTTAGATGGGTACTAGGGTGAAACCCAATTACTTCAAGAATAAAAGTACTAATCGGGTTAAAAAGAAGTATAGTTATTGATATTTTGACTGTGTCTAAATTCACAAAAAGAGTTCCGTCGAACCGGATTCGAACCATCGACCTATTGATTCCAAATTATAACCACCTACAGTCCACCGCTCTGCCAACTGAGCGATCGAAGGTTAATAACCGAATTCGAAATTATCAATTTAATACTACAAAACTTTTATATGCACACACTATAGCTGCGTCGCGGTAACGGTGTCGCAAGTTCAGAGATTTTATCTCATTTAAAAATATGTGTACCGCGCCAAAAGAAGTTTTCACTTCAATAAAATGTATTGCATTATCTAGGACCCGGTTGTAACCATTGACGTCTGGGAAGCATTGCCCGCACTTCCAATCTAATTAAAAATCAGTTAATCCAATCCTTTTCGCTGTACGTTAGATGCAGGCTTCTCCAAATTTAAATATAATATCAGGAGAAAGTTTCTACACATTGGCTGAACAATTTTTCACAAGATTTCGATTCGAGTTTTGCCTATCTTCCCTATGAACTCGTCTGTTTATCAGTAGGTAGGTGGTTTTGGTATGTAATATGTCCTCTGTTTACCCTCTAGGGGATATAGTCGTGATTGCTTGTATGTATTTATAAATTTAAACTCACAGAAATAATGTAAAATCAAATAGTTCATAGTGTTTTCTATCGAGGCTATAAAATATTACAAATGGCCATTTTTTATAGTTCATAGCTAAAATCAATGTCAAGTTACAAAATTATTCAAAGCAATAAAAAATAATGTTTATGTATTCTATAATTGTACGATTTTTTTTATTATTCTCGTATGATATTGTATAGCTTTTTATAAGAATGTAGATTTAGGTTTAAAGAACTTAATTTCTCTTATGAATAATAAGTAGTTCATTTAAAATGAGAATAACAATTTTTTCAAAAAAAATGATGTAGCCATATTATTGCTTTTGTGGCGAATTAGAAGCGTTACACAATCTTATTAGTATAGATACTCTCGAGGTAATGTATCTTCTATATGCGAAAGTTTGTATGGATGTTTCTTACTCTTTTACGTAAACACTACTGAATGGATTTTAATGAAACTTTACAATAATATAGCTTATACATCAGAATAACACACAGGCTACTTTTTATCCCGGGAACAAATTCCTGTGGGAAACGGGAACGGGAAAACTTCAAAACTTCTCTACGCAGGCATCATCTAGTAGTCTATATTATAATGTATGAACATATATTTTAAGTTTGTTTTCGAACACATTTGTTTTCGCAGTTTTTGAAGTTGTATGGTATACCTACATTTATTTATTTGAAATATTTTTTGGCGGGTTAGGGATAAATGATGAGGGTTAATTTTTACGATGCGCGCGCATACAGTCCCGAAAAACCGACACCATGAAGTTAGCTGATAAGTATTTTCTAGACAACTTGTTGTAAGAGAACCAACGTCTGGTCAGGTGCGCATGTAGAACAAGGCGACTGATTTAGAGAAATGAAATCCGTTAAATATAGTTAAATCCCGATTTATTTGAATTAACAAATAATCTGGTGGTTCTTGAAGCACAATTATATACTAGAATCAAGACATTTACAACAGATACTTCTAGACTAAGTAAATATAAATAATATGGCTAAGCAAAACGTTAATCGTGCACACGCAATATGGCCACAAAAAAGAAAGGAAGTAATGAACGAACAATAGTGATGGGATACTACTTGCATCACTGACCTGATGTATAGAGGTCAGTGACTTGCATCCGTAAGTAGTGTTGGCTGATGTGGAGCATACCGGTTATATTTCCAACACAACTTATTAACACCCTAAAGTTAGCTGATAAATGTGTCCATGACAACTTATAACTACATTAAAAGTTTAGAATAAAAAAAATTAGGTACCTACTATCAAATACCGAATACGTAACGAAGTGATACGGCAGGTTGAATGAGTGTCAGCGTTAAGCTGGAAAAGGGCGTGCTCCGTTGGTTTGGACACGTCCAACGATTGGCGAAGAATATATATTGTGCGAAAGTAGAGGGTAGAAGGAGTCAGGGTAGGCCGCGACTTACATATGAATACCACGAGAGCAGATTGCTCAAAAATGAAGAAGTCAAAAGTACTCGAATACCCAGACGTGGGTGTATGAAGCGATTAATGAATCTTGAAGAAGCTAAAGAAGTATACATGGATCGCGAAGCCTGGCGATCTGTCCTCTCTGACTACCCCGTCAGGGATACAGCGTGAAGATAGTACAGTTTAGTTTTTTTTATCAAATACGTCTAAAATTGCAGGGTAGGTAGGGTACATTACATTAGTTTTTATTTCAATCCATGCAGTATTTCCAAAGTTATAACGAAGAGAAAAGCTTTAGTCATTTTTCATTTTCCGAGATTAGGCGCCCACATTATGACGTCACAGCCTCGCACAGACTGCGACAATGTTCGGGTGCGAACAAAAGCGCGACTGTCGAATGAGCAGGGTTGTGACGTATGCGGTCACCCGCGCATCCACGCACTTTGATCGTAAAATTTCAGGCGTTTTTTGAAATATATAAATGTAAAAACACCGTTTTTCTCGTATTTTTTTGTAGATTTATTTGGCATTTAAAGTAAAAACGTTTGTCAGACCCATTGCTTCAATAGCTTAGGCCCACTTGCACGATCTTGGGTTAACGTGTATAACTCGAAGGTATGGACTAACCCCGAGTTAAATCATTAATTTGTCTTGCATCACCCCGAGTTAAGGGTAAACCTAGGGATAAATCGCTAAAATCTTAATTCACCGATTTCTAAGGGTTAATTCGTCTAACCTTGAGTTAGCAGCTGGCACGTGATACAGAGTCCTCAAAGTGACACAAGGCGCAATCATAACAGGATAAAATTAAAATGTACTCGGCTGTCATGTTACATTCATTCGTGTAAGAAAATGTCTTATGTGGCAAACTGTAGTTTAAAAGAGATACTTAGCAAACGTAATTTCAGCGTTTGTATGTATGTATAATGTAGCGCCATCTATCGTCGAGTTCACGGGTTGACTGACATATTACCCGGGGCCCGAGTCTGCTATTGCAATGGTGTCGAAATCGTCGCTCAATAGAAAGCCACCGGTAAAATTTTGACAGTTTTTCGTAGACTACTATTACAATCGTACTCCAATAGACTTCTATCGGTGGGCCGATAGAATTCTACTAACACGTACGGCGCCAGTAGCCGCTATTCAGTTGCATTTTTGATAGTCTACTAACATTTTGACAGCTGAAAACAGCTCTTCTGGTTCTATTCTACGGCTTGTCAATAGTAGACTCGGCGCCCAGAAAATGATTTTATTAGGATAAAAGATTAGGCGCCCACATTATGACGTCACAGCCTCGCACAGACTGCGACAATGTTCGGGTGCGAACAAAAGCGCGACTGTCGAATGAGCAGGGTTGTGACGTATGCGGTCACCCGCGCATCCACGCACTTTGATCGTAAAATTTCAGGCGTTTTTTGAAATATATAAATGTAAAAACACCGTTTTTCTCGTATTTTTTTGTAGATTTATTTGGCATTTAAAGTAAAAACGTTTGTCAGACCCATTGCTTCAATAGCTTAGGCCCACTTGCACGATCTTGGGTTAACGTGTATAACTCGAAGGTATGGACTAACCCCGAGTTAAATCATTAATTTGTCTTGCATCACCCCGAGTTAAGGGTAAACCTAGGGATAAATCGCTAAAATCTTAATTCACCGATTTCTAAGGGTTAATTCGTCTAACCTTGAGTTAGCAGCTGGCACGTGATACAGAGTCCTCAAAGTGACACAAGGCGCAATCATAACAGGATAAAATTAAAATGTACTCGGCTGTCATGTTACATTCATTCGTGTAAGAAAATGTCTTATGTGGCAAACTGTAGTTTAAAAGAGATACTTAGCAAACGTAATTTCAGCGTTTGTATGTATGTATAATGTAGCGCCTTCTATCGTCGAGTGAGGGTTGTAGCTGGTGGTACCGTTCTTCTACATAAGGCGGGCGTGGACTGTCTGCATGGGGGTCCCATTCCCTATTAGATTAAAATTCTTAAAGGGCCTCTGCGTGTTGGACCTATTTCCCCATGTAAGCCTACCAAAAGCCAGACATACATGTTTCATTCTTTGTTCAATCAATGTTTGGTACATAAAACATAAAACTCATTGGACATAAAACTCTGAGTTAGTTAACCTGATATTTTTCTATGGTGCAAGACACGATTAGGGTTAAAAAGTTATTTTCATAATTCCGAGTTAACTAACTCGGAAGTGAAACATGCAATTGGGCCTTATAGGTTAATCCAGGACTGCCCGTTCGCTAAAGAAAAACACGATTGCCGAATAATATTTATATTTCAGTACACATTTATTTAAGATACAATCTAATAATATTAATACTACAAAACTCAATAACACAACACATTAATGTTTTAATTTGTGATTTTTAAATAATTGTTAAACTACATTTAGAAATAAATATTTGTTATATTATACTAAACATTTGTTTTGTTATAATTATAAATTATATTTATAACTAGGTGACACCCACGGCTTCGCCAGTGACATACTTTGAACTCCCGTCGCACCTATTTAATCCCGTCGCTTATAAATTCTTCAATGCATAAAAAATTGCCTGATTTGTCGACATTTATGACTACTGCTCCGCTCTCCGGGTAATTACCGTGATGATATATAGCCTATAGCCTTCCTCGATAAATGGGCTATCTAACACAAAACGGTTTTTTCAAATCCGACGCGATTTTTTCAGACAAACACTCTTCAGCTTTATAATAATATTATAGATATAGTGAGACATTCTTTTTACAAAGCCCCGCCTAGCCCAAAGTAAGCTAATATAATAGTGTGCTATAGGATCTAGATAACTGATAATTACACTGACCCAAACAATACCAAGTGCAATACTCGCCCTAGTATCTTAATTAAAAAAAAATGAGAACATTTGTATGTAGGTAACAAGGCACCTCGACTTAACCGAACAGTCAAACTTTGACCCCTTATGCACGAGCCGATTGATCGGAGCGAGCGTGCCGCGGCAGAAGTCTGCGAGTACTAAAAATACATCTCAGAATTGCATACAATACAATTCCTACGAAATAAATACATTTCCTAGGAAATGGTCTTATTACATTTACTATTAGTTAAATGCCTACCTTGTACTAACCGACGTTTCGATCATATTACACCAGGCGTGGTCACGGGTTGACTGACATATTACCAGGGGGCCGAGTCTGCTATTGCAATGGTGTCGAAATCGTCGCTCAATAGAAAGCCACCGGTAAAATTTTGACAGTTTTTCGTAGACTACTATTACAATCGTACTCCAATAGACTTCTATCGGTGGGCCGATAGAATTCTACTAACACGTACGGCGCCAGTAGCCGCTATTCAGTTGCATTTCTGATAGTCTACTAACATTTTGACAGCTGAAAACAGCGATTCTGGTTCTATTCTACGGCTTGTCAATAGTAGACTCGGCGCCCAGAAAATGATTTTATTACAAAATTTAAAAATCAACACTAACTAAATGCGCTCGGAATTGTAAATATTTCCAGGTTAATTGTGTAGAATTCCTAAGTTTCGTACATTTCATATTTATATCATAAACTAGATGACCCCCACAGCTTCGCCCGTAGAATATTTCGACCTCCCGTCGCACCTATTTAATCCCGTCGCTTGTAAATTCTACAATCGTGCTAATTCTGATGTTGAAACCACTAAACTAAATTTCTCTAAAATTTTCTTATTTTTATCAAGAAATTGCCAAATGCTATTCTGTTATTATGTCGAACTAAACTTGGTGATATCATAAACAGCACTAAATTTGTATCTGACATCACTAAAATTCCTTTTATGTGATAAAATTCAACAAAACATGTATTTAGATGCCGACTAACTTAGTGATTGAACTGTCTATGTACTTTTTTCACTTTTTGTTGAATTTTATCACATAAAATGAATTTTAGTGATGTCAAATACAAATTTAACGTCACACAAAATTTAGACGTTTTCACTAAAATTAATAATTTTAGTTTAACGTTTAATAATTTTAGTAACCGTTTGAAACGTGAAAACGTGTAAA
The DNA here is from genome assembly GCA_948477245.1 of Thumatha senex. Taxonomy (NCBI): domain Eukaryota; kingdom Metazoa; phylum Arthropoda; class Insecta; order Lepidoptera; family Erebidae; genus Thumatha; species Thumatha senex. The sequence goes on from OX419751.1 coordinate 2,819,702, forward strand.
ACGTTGTAACGTGAAAAAATTACATTGGCAGTTCAATCACCAAGTTAGTCGGCATGTATTTACATTCGACTGTCTATGTACAGTTTTCACGTCTTGTTCAATTTTATCACAAAAAATAAATTTAAGTTATATTAGATACGAATTAGGTGTTATTTATGATATCACCAACTTAATAACAGAATAGCATTTGGCAATCTTTAAATAAAAATAAGAAAATTTTAGAGAAATTTAGTTTAGTGGTCTCAACAACAGAATTAGCACCATTGATGCATAAAAATTTGCCCGATTTGTCGACATTTATGACTACTGCTCTACTCCCCAGTGTTGTAGCGTAATGATATATAGCCTATAGCCTTCCTCGATAAATGGGCTATCTAACACAAAAAGACTATTTCAAATCCGACCAGTAGTTCCTGAGATTAGCTCGTTCAACCAAACAAACAAACTCTTCAGCTTTATAATATTAGTATAAATAAGTTTAAATCAAATACTGTTTTATTTTTAAAATACAATAAAAGTTTTATATTTCGAATACAAATTACATTTAAATCTTTGTATTTCAACAAGGTAAAATACAAACTCTATATATTGAGATAAAATCAAACATATTATATATCTATGTTTTGCTTAAATGTTATAAATATGCTTTTAACTAATTTAAATTCTTATTTAAATATAAGAGATCTATAGATATTAAAAAGAGCCGAAGCTATTAGGGGAAACCCCGCATCTTCGAAAATATGTCCAGTAATACAAAAAAAAATTACTTTTAATTTAGATAAATAAGGTGTGCTGTAAAACTAATTAACCAAAATACTAGCGATTAGTCCCGGCTTCGTACGGGTCCAATATGAATATAAAGAAATACTTAAGAAGTTTGATACATAAGTTTTTAGTACGAGTACAAAACCGAGCTTTGAAATTAGAATGAATGATGAATCGACGAGTCAATGATGACGAACGAATGAATGTTTGGATGAATTATGATTAATTATTGTATTACGATTAATGATTGAATTACATACACACACATATATTATCACGCCTTTATCCTCGAAGGAGTAGGCAGAGGCATACTATACGCCTACATTTCACCGTATGCATTTTTGTCCCACGTAACAGGTGGTGAGCCCATTGCCGTCTTGAAATGGACAGGCGCAGGCTGTGGCGACCTGCTGTTGAAAATTTTCAAGCTTACCATAAGGCCTTTAACTTGACTTAACGACTGCCATTTTACTGGCAACCGGGACCAACGGCTTAACGTGCCTTCCGAAGCACGGAAACGCTCGCAAATGTAAATGCCACAAAGTGGTCACCCATACGAGGATCAGCCATAGTGAAAGTTGCGTAACTCAGTAATCGTATACAGAACACTGAGTCCGTGGGGCCACTTTATGTAACTGTAAAGTAATAAATATTGCGGGACACCTCTCACACAGCGCCATCTAGCACAATACACACTATTTTTAAACTTTTTACTTATATATTTGTAAATACATACATATTTTACATAGGAAACACCCAAATCCGAAACAAACATTTGTGGATCACACAAATAATTATTCCAACCCAGGAATCGAAACCGGGACTTAGCGCGGCAGTCAATTATCAAGCGTTAATAAACATCAACCGATGATGTGAACCCATTCGTACATAAAAAGATATTCTGATGCCTTTATCCCCGAAGGGGAAGGCAGAGGCATACAATAGGCCTATATTTTACTGTACGCATTTTTGTCCCACGTAACAGGTGGTGAGCAGATTGCTGTGTTGATTTGGACAAGCGCAGTTTGTGGCGACCCGCTGTTGAAATTTTCCCGCATATAAGGCTAATGACTGCTATGTAACTGGCAACCGGGACCAACGGCTTTACATGCCTTCCGAAGCATGGAAACGCTCGTGAATAGAAATGTACCCATCCGAGGACCAGCCTATAACGAAACTTGCTTAACGCAGTGATCGTTTACAGAACACTGAGTTAGCTGGGCCACAAGCGTTTCACCCTATCTTCAAAGTATTTCAAGACCAAAAACCGAGACTAACGCTGTGTATGATTATGATTGACTGAACCAAAAATGATATTTTAAACAAAATTAATCAACATCGTCATATTTATTGAATACGACTTCACAATTGGGACGCATAGCCTTAAAGACTTCTACTCCCCGACTTGTCACTCCGGAGTATGAGAAATCAATATGCCTTAAATGAGGAGCTGCAGTAGCCAGGTGTTCTAAACTTCTATCTGTGATGTTATCGTACCCAGTTATCGACAGGACTCTCAAGTTGGACCTGTCCGGACGTACCCCGGGATCGTTGGCATGGAAATTGTGACCGATGTGGATATAATTCACATTATCGTTCACAGCCCTGCCAAATCTAAAAACTGATGAATCTGAAATTAGATTCCGACTAAAGTGCAGTAAATCGCTTGATATTGTACGTGGGAGACGAGGCCTTCCCAGACCGGGGCAACCTCTTCGTCTTCTTTCCGGAAACTCACATATAACTGCGTTGAATGATCTTCCAACATCCATGTTGGGACGTTCTTGGATTGGTCTGGCATGAACTGCCAAAGGTGGTCGGATATCTCTTACCATATTTTCCAGTCTGTCAAAACATTTGTCCAGGAATTGTCTGACATTGTCTCGATGCCTCGGTTCCGGCCCTTCTGGGTTGGCATGGGCCTCCGGAGGCCTTGTTGGACTGGCTGGTGCTGGAACTCTACGGACAAGGACTTCAGTCGAACCAATCCTAAAGGACTGTCCATCGTTATAGTCTGATGAGCTTGCCTGGTTACCATCTCTGGTATCCTTTCCATCTTGGCCTGCAGAGGCTGTTGAGGGCCTATCATTAGTTGGATCAGAGTCCATTGTTTCTGGATTACTCGATCTGGAACTGCCTGGATTATTAAACCTGGAACTTTCTGGAATATTAGGCCTGGAACTGTCTGGATTAGTAGGTCTGGAAATTTCTGGAAAATTGGGCCTAGTATATTCTGGACTGTCAGGCCTTGACTGTTCTGGTTCGTCGTTGGTGGAACTGCAGTTTTCAACTTCACCGGTTTCCTTTGAAGTGCCGCCATCATTATCACGTTTCCTTTTGACTAAATCTAGGACCTTGTAGGGGTAACGTCGCTTCAGTTGTGGTTTTGATGGACCTGGTTGAGGGTCTGCTGGTTGTGGTTCTGGGTTCGGTGGATCCCTGGCTTGTGGGGGTTGTTCGTTATTATTCTGGTTGTTTTCATTTTGGTTTAGTCGGTTTGGATGGATGACTATAATTCTGTAACAACGAAGGTTAAAAATGAAATGGTAATTTTACCAGACTTCATCAAAGTTATTTATAAATACAGATAGTTTACGGCTTAATACCGAAAGGGATAAGCAGAAATGCGTTCATATTTCACCGTATGCATTTTTGTACCGAGTATCAGGTGGTATGAGCCCATTGTCATGTTAAAATAGACAGACGCAGGTAAGTTTTCAACAGGTGTGGCGGTGACGTTTTAGTTCTATTCTATAGCGGTTCTATTGCGATTAGTCCTAAACTAGGTAGTCTACTATAACTATTATATATTTCACAATCACACTTCTCAAGCTGTCAGAATATAGACAAAATTGCTGTTTCAGCTATCAAAATATTAATATAGACTACCAAAAATGCAAATTAAGAGCTACTTACAGGCGCTACACGTGTTAATAGCATTCAATTGGTTACGATAGAATTCTATTAGAGCGCTATTGTAATAGTAGACTACGAAAATTGTATTTTTTTAGACTTGGCCCCCTGTTACCATGTCTTAACGACTACCCTGTTACTGGAAACCCGGACAGGTTTACAGTGCTTTCCGAAGCACGGAAACCATAGAAATCTTAAAACAGGAATGTAATCTGGTTGAAGCGCTCGTGGCCCCGCGGTCTCAGTATTCGGTAAACGATCACTGAGGGACGCAACTTTCACTATGGCTGGTCGTCGGATGGGTGACCACTTTGTGGCATTTACATTTGCGAGCGTTTCCGTGCCTCGGAAGGCACGTTAAGCCGTTGGGTCCCGGTTGCCAGTAAAATGGCAGTCGTTAAGCCTGGTTGAAGGGCTTATAAGCGGCTTAAAAAATTTCAACAGCAGGTAGCCACAGCCTGCGTCTGTCTATTTCAACACGGCAATGGGCTCACCACCTTTTACGTGGGACAGGAATCCACACGGTGAAAAGTGGGCATATAATATGCCTCTGCCACCCCTTCGGGGATAAGGCGTGATGGATATTTAATTTAATTTTTTTTTAGGAATGTAATCCGGAAGCGGTTGTGTATCGCCGAGACATGCTCATCAATCAAATACGATTTAACGATTTAAACCTTCACTAGTCCTGGGGGCCAAGACTACTAATTCAATCGCGTCAGAAGAGAATTGAAATCGTCGCTCTATAGAGAGCCGACAGAAAAAAATATCAGTTTTCGTAGTCTACTATTACAATGCGCTCCAATAGTACTCTATCGGCTGGCTGATGTAATGTTATTAACACCTGTAGCGTCTTTATGTAGCTCTTAATTTGCATTTTTGGTAGTCTATATTAATATTTTGATAGCTAAAACAGCAATTTTGTCTCTATTCTGACAGCTTGAGAAGTGTTATTGAGAAATATATAATAGTTATAGTAGACTACCTAGTTTTAGACTAATCACAATAGAACCGCTAAAGAATAGAACTAGAACGGCTTTCTATTGGAAAATAGTAGACTCGGCCCCCTGGAATCGCGTACCATAGATATCATCCATGGCTCGCGAAGGGCTTAAATTCAGTTTTACATGAAAACGCTGAATTTTCCCACATGGCAATTCTCATTTTTTTACAATTTCCATGATAGTTACGCTCCTTAAACGAAATTGCGACAAACGGTCACCCATTTCAGATCTAACCGTACACCAAGATGTTTTACGAACTGATAATAGGGATTAAAATAAATAAATATTGTGGGACACTTTTCACACAGCGCCATCTAGCCCAAAGTAAGCTAATATTAGCTTGTGTTATGTGATCTAGATAACTGATAAACATACTTATATATGACTAAATACATACATATTATACATAGGAAACACCCAAACTCCGAAACACACATTTGTGGATCACAAAAATATTTGTTCCGACCCGGGACCTCTTGCGTAGCATTCGGATACACTCCCACCGCGCCACAGATGCAGTTAAAAGCACTTGATTTTTTTTACTATCCTTAACAAAGAAATAAAAAGTTATATTAAGAATTGCAATGGAGTTTGCGCGGGAACTTCTCGACGATTGCTGTATATTATTTTCTAAAACTAGTGCATTAACCTTGTTTTATCTGTAAAAATGGTAGTTGCTTAGACATAAAAGTTGTGTAAACGTGCTATAGTGAAAGACAGTGATATATTGCAGTGAAATGCTATTTTACATCTTGCCGCGCAAATTCCACTGAAGGCCTCATTAACGCTACTGCCACTTTAATGGGTTACGACTGACTTTAACTTAAGACTATATATTTTAGATAATAGCGCTCATGGCCCCGCTGACACAGTGTTCTGTAAACGATCACTGCGTTAAGCAACATTCGCTATAGGTGGTCCATTTGCGAGCGTTTCCGTGCTTCGAAAGGTACGTTAAGCGGCTGGTCCCTGTTGCCAGTAACATGGCAGTCGTACATATTGACACTCCTTTATATATGTAAGACTAGTTTGTATAAAGGAGTGTCAATATGTATGTTACACAAGGTGACCTATGCGGGTGAAGACGCGGTTCACCCGCATAGGGAAGCTTTCACGTTCCCGTTTCCTGCAGGAACTTGTTCCCGGGATAAAAAGTGTGTTATTCTGATGTATAAGCTAAATTATTGTAAAGTTTCATTAAAATCCATTCAGTAGTTTTGACGTGAAAGAGTAACAAACATCCATACAAATTTTCGCATTTATAATATTATTAAGATATATCATTAGACATAAAAAAAAGATTTGGCTAAAAGATCAAAAAAATTTAGTATAATTTATAAAACTAACTATTTATTTGAATGCTGTGGAGATGCGATCACTTCGAAAATTGTGCGGCGTTACCTTGGCCGACCGAATACGTAACGAAGTGATACGCAATATGGCAGGTTTTAATGAAAGTGTCGGCGTTAAGCTGGAAAAGGGCGTGCTCCGTTGGTTTGGACACGTCCAACGAATGAGTGAGGAACGATTGACGAAGAATATATATTGTTCAAAAGTAGAGGGTAGAAGGAGTCAGGGTAGGCCGAGACTTACATATGAAGACCACGTGAGCAGATTGCTCAATAACGGAAAGGTCAAAAGTACTCGGATACCCAGACGTGCGTGTATGAAGCGATTGATGAATCTCGAAGAAGCGAAAGAAGTATGTATGGATCGCGAAGCCTGGCGATCTGCCCTCTCTGACTACCCCGTCCGGGATACAGCGTGAAGATAGTTATAAAACTATTATTAAATTAAATGAAAATTAAATTTATTATTAGAACGAAGTTCCATATAGCGCGTTGCGAAAGGGGTCTAGACGGAAAAAAATAAGACCAAAAGTTGTAACGACACTTTTAGCTATAGTTGTAAGCCGTGCGGCGTGCGCGTGTTTCTCTCTCTGTCTCTCCCCCCCCCCCCCACCTCTCTCTCTCTCTCTCTCTCTCTCTCTCTCTCTCTCTCATAGAAAGCAAGCTAATTTAAACTTCGTTCCATCCGGGTGTCCCTTGACACCTCTCAAGTTTTTATAATATCCAATATATAAAATTCTCGTGTCGCGGTGTTTGTGGTTAAACTCCTCCGAAACGGCTTGACCGACTCTCATGAAATTTTGTGTGCATATCGGGTAGGTCTGAGAATCGGTCAACATCTATTTTTTATTCCCACATTCCCACGGGAACGGGAAGTTCGAAGTATGTCACGAGCGAAGGCGGGCGGGTCAGCTAGTCTAATATATAAAATTATCGTGTCGTGGGGTTTGTGGTTAAACTCCTCCGAAACGGCTTGACCGACTCTCATGAAATTTTGTGTGCATATCGGGTAGGTCTGAGAATCGGTCAACATCTATTTTTTATTCCCACATTCCCACGGGAACGGGAAGTTCGAAGTATGTCACGAGCGAAGGCGGGCGGGTCAGCTAGTCTAATATATAAAATTATCGTGTCGCGGTGTTTGTGGTTAAACTCCTCCGAAACGGCTTGACCGATTCTCATGAAATTTTGTCTGCATATCGGGTAGGTCTGACAATCGGTCAACATCTATTTTTTATTCGCATATTCCCACGGGAATGGGAAGTTCGAAGTATGTCACGAGCGAAGCAGAGCGGGTCAGCTAGTAATATATATTTTTATATATATATATTTTATAACCGGCCATAAAATAATTACAATCAAATAAAGAACCGACCTCCTTTGCAGTGAAGTACAAGTGATGTAATCTCCGATCATGACGTCACCCATTCTCTCCTCCGGCACCACCTCTCCATCTTCCTTCACTTCCTCGTCTTCCTCCATCGGCTCCGGGTTGGGAGATTTGCATTTGTAGTAGTCCGGCTCCTGTTAAACAAAGCATTATAAGGCTGGCCACATATGTTCGGAATCCGTATTCGATTTTCAAATTCGTTTTCCTCGTTCGGAATTTGGAAGTTTTTCGAAATTTTTTTATTGCATTAGGAATATTCAACTGCCAGTACGGCTTTGTGAACGCACGACGGTGGAGATATTTTGGTAGATTGATATGCTTATTTTGACATTTCATATTGAATGTAAATAAAATGATAATTGACTGAGGAACCGTCCGTCCGTCCATTCAGTTTACAGGTCGCATTTTTCATTCTATTTGCATGCAACTTGGCATGGACAATCCTTGACATAGTCAAAAATTTTTAGCGAGGGGGTTTTTCGATCGAACGGGAAATGGAGGCAGGGGAGGGGAAATGATCCCGTAGGGGTTGGCGCGTTAGCGCTCAAAACGGTATGGGGTGATATAGACTTGAAGTGTGTTGCTGAGCCAAGCGTTTTTATTTTTATTTTAAAACCCATAGAAAAAAAAAAATTTGGCATCCGCGACCTACGGCCTAACGACCCGTGACCAGCTATAGGGAAATTTGCTTAACGCACAGAACACTGAGTCAGTGGGGCTACGAGCGGTTTAGTAAAAATATTAAAATGAATAAAATCTTACCTCACTCTCCCACGGTTCCAACTCGGTGTACGGAGTCATGACAGCGTCCCATTTGTGAGAGTGTTCTGAAATGGTCCTGATCGCCTCTGGAGGGGACACGTATAGCTCTTCTAGGAGAGGCAACCAACCCAGGGCTGATACTTCAGAGTCTGCAACTGGGGAGCCTCGTAGATCGATGATCTGTTACGGAAAAAAAAAACAATTTACCTTTTTTTAACGAAGTTCCATAACGCGCTTAAGGGGGCTAGACGGAAAAAAATAACCAAAGTTGTAACGACACTATTTGCTATAGTTGTAAGCCGTGCGGCGTGCGCGTGTTTCTCCGTCTCTCTCATAAAAAGCAAGCCAGCTATTTTCGTTTCGTCTTTTATATATTTTTTTTTTTATCAAATTTATTAGAGTTGAGTCCAGATTTAGAGAATTATATTCTGTAAATCTTGTAGACAATATAACTTCGTTCCATCCGGGTGTCTCATGACACCTCTCAAGTTTTTTATATGTGGCACGTCAAAATGGCGTCAGCCGCGTAATGGTAAGCATAGACGACGACCCATGATTGGGGCCGCTATCTCAACCCGCAATGCCCCGATAGCGACCCTCATCTTGACGGCCCAGAAATATGCTTCACGCTTCTCTTAAAGGACCCAGGATTGTAAGAGGGAAACACGTGCGCTGGCAGAGAGTTACATACTTTTACGGTGCGGTACAAACCTTTATGATCACAATGCCTACGCCGCAAAACTACTTTGAAGGATTACTCCTAAACAGCTAAATGACTACTAAGCAAAATAACTAACATGTAAAACGGCAATAAAGCAAAATGCCTCAAATTAAAACTAACTAACTAACTAACTATCTTCACGCTGTATCCCTGACGGGGTGGTCAGAGAGGACAGATCTCCAGGCTTCGCGATCCATGCATACTTCTTTCGCTTCTTCGAGATTCATCAATCGCTTCATACACGCACGTCTTGGTATCCGAGTACTTTTGACCTTTCCGTTTTTGAGCAATCTGCTCACGTGGTCTTCAATGTAAGTCTCGGCCTACCCTGACTCCTTCTACCCTCGACTTTTGAACAATATATATTCTTCGTCAATCGTTCCTCACTCATTCGTTGGACGTGTCCAAACCAACGGAGCACGCCCTTTTCCAGCTTAACGCTGACACTATCATACAAACCTGCCATACTGCGTATCACTTCGTTACGTATTCGGTCGGCCAAAGTTATGCCGCACAATTTTCGAAGTGATCGCATCTCCACAGCATTCAATTTACTTTCATGCATCTGCTGCCATACCCAGGTTTCACTACCGTAAAGCAAAGTTGGCACTAGCACTGCGTTATGAATCGCCATTCGTGCTTCTTTTACGATGCTTTGTCGCTTTACTAAATGGGACAAAGCACTGTTAACTTTGTTTCCGGCAGCTACTCGCCGTTCTACATCCGAATCACATCTTCCATCCGCGCTAAACATACTCCCTAAATACACAATTTCATTCACTTGCTCTAGACGTTCCTGGTTTACCCTAATCTCGCATTTAGTTCTTACGTCACCTCTTTCAAATACTAGAACCTAAGTTTTACTTGCATAAAAAACAACAAATTAAAACAACTTATTATTAATTTACCTCTAATGCGATAGGACTTTAGTAGTAAATTTTCTAAACATTAAAATGACTATGAACTTAATAAGATTCAAAAGCAAAACATCTTTGTTGTAAAATGCCTGTATATGAAGATGCCTAGGGATGCAAAATACCTCATATGCAAACAACTCATGAGTTTTATGACCTAAACACCACAATGCTCCAAATTACAAGAAATCAAACAAAACGAGGTACCTATAAATACAAGCATAGTTAATGGTCCGTCACAAATTACTTATTTACTATAAGGTCATTACCTATTAAATTGGTGTTTTGTAAAACAGGTCATCTAGGGCCGGTACAGAAGGACAGAATTTGAACTGCAAAATGACATTTCAGTTTCTTTAATTGCCTCGTAACTGCACCCGAACTGTGCTTTTTGAGGCAGTATGATTTATAGGCGTTTTGATAGCAATACAATAAGCTTCTTAGTCGTACGACATGTTATGTATTATGCTTCAAAGTCATTTTAATTTTTGAGATGTTATGCTGCCTAGACAAGAAAGAATGCAGACATATTGCAAAGTAGAGGCATTTTGCTTTGTAGGCGTTTTAAATGTTAGTAATTTTGCTTCGTAGTCATTTAGCTGTTTAGGAGTAAACCTTTAAAGTAGTTTTGCGGCGTAGGCATTGTGATCATAAAGGAGATGAAAGACCACAGCGTCGCCCGTGGAATAGTTCTTCAGAACAGTCACCGTGGTAGATGTAACGCTTTATCTCCGAAGGGGTGGCAGAGACTTACATATTATTTGTCCCACTTTTTACCATCACTGTCCCACGTAACAGGTGGTGAGCCCATTGCCGTGTTAAAATAGACAGACGCAGGTTGTGGGTACCTGCTGTTGAAATTTTTCAAGCCGCCCATAAGGCCTTCAACTTGATTTCATGTTATGAATGTTTAGCGCGGATGGAAAATGTGATTCGGATGTAGAACGGCGAGTAGCTGCCGGAAACAGAGTTAACGGTGCTTTGTCCCAGTTAGTAAAGCGACAAAGCATCGTAAAAGAAGCACGACTCGCGATTCATAACGCAGTACTAGTGCCAACTTTGCTTTACGGTAGTGAAACCTGGGTATGTCAGAAGATGCATGAAAGAAAGTTGAATGCTGTGTAGATGCGCTCACTTAGAAAATTGTGAGGCGTAACCTTGGTGGTCGACTTGAGTAAGTAACGAAGTCATACGCAATATGGCAGGTTTTAATGAAAATGTCTGCGTTAAGCTGGAAAAGGGCGTGCTCCGTTTGTTTGGACACGTCCAACGAATGAGGAACGATTGACGAAGAATATATATTGTGCGAAAGTAGAAGGTAGAAGGAATCAGGGTAGACCAAGACTTACATATGAAGACCACATGAGCAGATTGTTTAACAACGGAAAGGTCAAAAGTACTCGGATACCCAGACGTGCGTGTATGAAGTTATTAATGAATCTGCGGGAAGCGAAAGAAGTTTGCATGGATCTCGATGCCTGGCGATCTGTCCTCTCTGACTACCCCGTCAGGGATACACTGTGGCGATAATCAAGACGTTTTAAGGTTAAAAAAAAATGAGTTGGTCTCGGTAGCCTAGTTGGTAAAGCGTCTCACCTGGCTAGTAAAAAGACTCAGGTTCTCGTCCAGCATTTTAGTGCTCGTATCCCCGCGGACTCAGTTATTGGTCAATTTTATGCATTATTGTAGAATTTATAAGCGACGAGATTAATTACGTGCGACGGCAGTTCAAAGTATATCACGGGCGAAGCCGTGGGGGGTCACTTAGTGTAATATAAGCTTGTGGTATGGGACAGCTAGACAATAGATGAATTGCTCGTCATAACACTGAGTCAGTGGCGGCTATGCAACAACACAGTATATAAATATTTGACTGCCACGGTGGCAGCGGTGGGAGTGTATCCGAGTGCTACGCAAGAAGTCGTGGGTTTGATTCCCACCCAGAATAAAACTTTGTGCGATGAGCACGATGGTTTATTCTGAGTCTGGGTGTTATTTATCTATAATATGTATGTATTTAGAAATATATAAGAATGTTTATCAGTTATCTGGTTACCATAGCACAAGCTCAGCTTAGTTTGGAATCAGATAGCGTTGTGTGAGTTGTCCCAACGATATTTATTTAATATTGAAGGATAACTTACTCTAAGCTTTTGGAATCCATATCTGGTGGCAAGCGAGGCATATGCCACACACTCGGTAAGTCTGCTGCAGTTCCTCATATATAACTCCTGGAGATTTTTCACTTTGCTGAGGGGCATCAGCGAAGCCGGTTCCAGCCAATCGCACTCCGATATGTCCAGCACCTAATATATTTAAAAAATAAAATAAATCTTTATTTTGCATAGACCATTTTAACGGCGTTTACAAAATGTCATGCAACAAACTTGGAAGGCTTTTTTTTGATGGCCTATTTACAATTTAATATTATTTCACTTTGCCAGCAGATCATCTCCAGGCGTCCTTGTCCTGCAAATAGTCTTTAACAACGTAATAACCTTTTTCACAAAGCTTTTTTTTTATTAATTTTTAAATTTATTTAATGGTAAATTTCTCAATAATCATTTTTCATTATTTAATATTTAATTTTTATGCGATCACTTCGAAAATTGTGCGGCGTTACCTTGGCCGACCGAATACGTAACGAAGTGATACGCAATATGGCAGGTTTGAATGAAAGTGTCAGCGTTAAGCTGGAAAAGGGCGTGCTCCGTTGGTTTGGACACGTCCAACGAATGAGTGAGGAACGATTGACGAAGAATATATATTGTGCGAAAGCAGAGGGTAGAAGAGGTCAGGGTAGGCCGAGACTTACATATGAAGACCACAGATTGCTCAAAAACGGAAAGGTCAAAAGTACTCGGATACCCAGACGTGCGTGTATGAAGCGATTGATGAATCTCGAAGAAGCGAAAGAAGTATGCATGGATCGCGAAGCCTGGCGATCTGTCCTCTCTGACTACCCCGTCAGGGATACAGCGTGAAGATAGTTAAGTTTTTTTTTTTTAAATTTCACAGATCACAGGGAAGCTTGTTGTAAAAGTGTATACAGTTACCCTGGAAAGAATCACCAATCTTATGTAGTCGACTGTCTTGGACTGAAAGATTATTTTTATATCTAGTGTTTCTATTATGTTTATCACAGTTTAGAAAACTGTGATAGATTTCTCTGGACTTACATACGATTGGCAAAAATGTATTGTGTGAATCTGTATGTGTCTATGCGTGAGTCTGTTTTTATATGAATATGTGTGTGTATGGACCCAAAACTCATACTATATATGTAATACCGTTTTTGTGAGCGTGAGCGCCCGTGTCTCTGTGTGTGTCTTTGTGTGTGCCCGTATCTGTGTGAGTCTCTCTTTATTTCTGGCAAATAAATATTAATTGTATAGATGTATGTGTGTCTTTCTATATGTGTCTATGCGTGATTGTATGTATGTACAAACACAAAACTCACTTCAAGTTCTGGCAGACGATCTTGTATTTTGCCCAAGTACGATGTACTGAGCGGTAGGTTGTAGCACCTGGTACCTTTCAGTGACAGCTTCTTCAATTTGGGGGGGAAGTATCGGAGATTTGCCTGCTAACAAAAATACAAAGGGGGGTTAGTAATGCTCAATCCGTATTTTAAACTATTTATGAAAGAATTTCCAGGGTGTGTAACAGGCCCCACAAATATCTATGGGGCCCAAACTAGGACGATTTAACCAATGGACGTGCTATTTTACCGTTTGCGCGCTTGCCATTTGCTAAGCATTTTTAGCTAAGTCGCTGTTCCGCGGACTCAGTCTATCGTACACGTTCGGAGGGTAATTTATAAGGAAAAAATGACGAAATGTGCTGTGAAATGGTGTAAAAGTTATAGCGGTCGAACAATTAATGTTTGTTTTCACTCGTAAGTAAAAAAATATTTCATTTACATAACTATTTTTAACAAAAACCATTATTTATTGAAACATACCAACAACTTAATCGGCCTATATTCAATATACTTTCATTCTCTATAATTATTATACAAAGAATTACCATCTCAAATTAGCCGAATAATATTGTGTCGAATTCGTATTGCATACCTACATTTTTCTATTAGCAGTTGTATTTTTATTGGTTGCTGGACAGTGACAACACTTCATGCAAGAGTAAGAAAACAATATTTGTGTAGTTTCCCTCCCTGCACGAAAGTTGGTTGAACAGGATTTCATACTTTATTGAGTACATTACGCGTCCATTGGTTAAATCGTTCTAGGGCCCAAACGACCTCACCAGCTAACGGTGTATCTGCTGACTAACGGACGAGGCCACGACGCAACTTACGGAGTTGAGAGGTCCTGTGGCATTCGCTCCAAATGATAGCTGCTCCTAGCAGCTAAATGAAAGGGGACCCCGGGCTTAAAAATCCAGATGGATTTAGAAGTAACTGGGAATACACCAGGATGATGAAGAGAAAGAACCGGGACTTACGCTAAGATGAGAGAGAAACATACTCACATTCCTATAGTCCAAGTTGCAGTACTCCAAAGAGAGCGAAGACAAATTTCTGCATCGCACTCTCAAAGATTTTAGCAGATGTCGATTCAGTGTGAACTGTGGCCCCCGACAGCCTGACAATATGTCATCCACTTCATCTTTAGGGTCGTTGTCGCCTGGAGAACTGAACTCACTCCAACCTGGTGCCGAAGTACCCGAGCTTGGATCGGAATCACTCAAAGTTCCGGCAGAATTGCTCGAATTCGGACCGGATCCACTCGAAGTTCCGGCGGAATTGCTCGAATTCGGACCGGAAACACTCGACGTTCCAGCGGAATTACTCGAACTTGGACCGGGATCACTCGATGTTTCAGCGGAATTGCTCGAATTAAGACCGGAACCACTCGAAGTGCCAGCGGAATTGCTCGAATTAAGACCAGAACCACTCGAAGTGCCAGCGGAGTTGCTAGTACTTGGTAAGGGATCACTCGAATTTGCACCGGCATTACTTGAACTGCGTCCGGGATTGCTCAGGTCAGAGATGTTATTGGCAGATGCGCTTGAGGTGCCGACTACAATTTCGGAGGCTAAGTCACTGAGCGGGCTTAGATGCTGTCTGCCGGCGTTGGCTCGTTTTAAATAGGCTTTTCCAGCTGCCTCGCGTTTGTCGGGCCAGCGAGGCGACATTGAGTACCTGTAATAAAATATGTAATATAACCATTTATAACTAATTTCTATATACTAGGTAATGTACAACTTTTATGTTATTAATGTTGTTTTGTAATTGTGCAATAATTCTACTGCTTATACTCATAGAATTTGTAAAAACGGAAGAAATACCACGCGGATAACTTTATGCGTCGGCATGACATGCTCAATGATCAATTACTTTCGTATCAAATACGATTAAAACCCAGTCCTAGAATCGTGTACCATAGATATTGTTGGTTGTCTTCGCCCATCTGGGAAGGCAAATGAAACTTGGTCCATACAGCCTGATCTTCAGTATTTATTTATTCTTCAGTAGTAAGCTCTGCTTAGTTTGGAATCAGATGGCGTTGTGTGAGTTGTCCCAACGATATTTATTTATTTATTATATGTTTATATTTTCTTAGTATATAGTCGTCGTCTTAGTCGATGTCAAGTCCTCAATTCTAGATCCTGGTCCTTGCCCCAATAAGGCAGTGGATCCATTATTGCAGCTTTTTATGGAAATTTGGCAATAACACAAACAACACCGCAATTCATTGCAATATATCACTTTCCATCACTAATGCACATTTCTGAACTCTTTATGTATAATATTCCACCATTATTAAATACAAATCACGAATTTTACACTAGTTTTGGAAAATAATATACGACAAACGTGCGCCATTGCTAATGTTGTCGATAAAAGTGCGCGTACTAGATATTACTAACTTACTTTTTAGACTTACTTTTGTTGGAAGCGCTCGTGGCCCCGCGGTCTCAGTGTTCGGTAAACGATCACTGAGGTACGCAACTTTCACTATGGCTGGTCGTCGGATGGGTGACCACTTTGTGGCATTTACATTTGCGAGCGTTTCCGTGCTTCGGAAGGCACGTTAAGCCGTTGGTCCCGGTTGCCAGTAAAATGGCAGTCGTTAAGCCTGGTTGAAGGCCTTATAGGCGGCTTAAAAAATTTCAACAGCAGGTAGCCACAACCTGCGTCTGTCTATTTCAACACGGCAATGGGCTCACCACCTATTACGTGGGACAGGAATCCACACGGTGAAAAGTGGGCATATAATATGCCTCTGCCACCCCTTCAGGGATAAGGCCTGATGGATATTTATTTATTACTTTTTTTTAGTTCAGGTTAAAAAGTAAATTTTGTGGAAATAGTACTTTTTATTCAAATGTGTAGCAAGTTCCACCAAGTGCCATCAATTAACAGTATAAACACCTTGTTTCTCTTTTTATAATTTTTTTATGGCCTGGTTACTAAGACCTTTTAGCCAAATCTTATTTATTTCGTATTTCTTTAATCTTATTATCTAAACAGTCCTCTACGTTTCAGTCAAGTCAATAGTCTCAAGTCAGAGTCAGTCGTACCCCATTAAAGTGGTAGAAGCGTTAATGAGGCCTTCAGTGGAATTTGCGCGGCAAGATGTAAAATAGCATTTCACTGCAATATATCACTGTCTTTCACTATGGCACGTTTACACAACTTTTATGTCTAACTCTGAAACTACAATTTTTACACAAAACAAGGTTAATGCACTAGTTTTGGAAAAGAATATAGAGCAAGCGTGTGCCATTCGAGAAGTTCCCGCGCAAATTCACTAAGGCTTACGAAGGTTTTAAATTCAGTTTTTTTTTTAAATAACGCTGTATATTTAGCTAACTTCGCGGTGGGGATCAAAGAACACTGTTTGTCCGACGCCCGTTAGCGAATAATCTTGAGCACGTTGTAGATGTCGCCGCGACACACAAATGTTGCCGCATGCCATTTCTTCTGTGTTTACGATTTCTATGCTCATCAATTCGTCATGGAAAAACGAAACACTTTTTGAAGTGAAAATTTATTTTATCGCGTAACGCATATTTTTAGATGAGATAAAATATCTGGACTCGCGACACCGTTACGAGACGCAGCTTTAGTGTGTGCATATATGCATGTACATATAGCAGAACGCGAACGCGTTTAGATAAATATTTTTTTTGATAGTTAATTAGTAAATTCAATACTTTGCTACTGAATAATATAATCATCATCATCATTTAACGGAAATTCCGGTCATTTACAGGTCTGATCAAATAATACTGTGTAGACTCTTTCAGTGTAGAATTTTTTATCATCATTATCATTAATGTCGATCCCAGTCCATTTTAGAAGTGAAAACTTCTTTTAGCGCGGTACGCATATTTTTTGATGAGATAAAATCTGTGGACTCGTAAATAAATTATTAATAAATTTAGTTTTCACTTCTGTTGCCACTTTATTTCATTGTTTTTTTTTTTATCTTGGATTTGCTTGCTATTTGCAACGGAAACTGTACTTTGGAAACTATTTTGAAAAGCAATTAGTGTGCTAATTAAAGTGAAGTTTTTAGGTGGTGTAGTTGGTAACGAGTCTGATGCGTTAAACCAGAAGACGCTGGTTCGAGTCCAGCTCGAGACCGACAATTTTTTTTTTAATTTTGGAACCTTTATTTGTTATACAAACCGACAATATCGACAAAATATAAAATATAATAAATATAAATAAATATCCATCACGCCTTATCCCCGAAGGGGTGGCAGAGGCAAAAAGTGAGACAAAATATAGGTTAATGAACCTATCAGCTGTAAGTGACATCGTATTATTTTGACAGCCTCGGTGGCGTAGTGGCAGTGTATGCGACTACCACGACCGAGGTCCTGGGTTCGAATCCCGGGTCGGAAAAATGTTTGGGAGATCCACAAATGTTTGTTTCGGAGTTTGGGTGTTTCCTATGTATAATATGTATGTATTTAGAAACATATAAGTATGTTTATCAGTCGTCTAGATCCCATAACACAAGCTTATATTAGCTTACTTTGGGCTAGCCGGCGGTGTGAAAAAAAAATTCCCTAAATATTTTACATTTTTATGCAGCGATGGCGTGTGTTGTATGAGCGAGTTCATACATAATATTATTTTTCTGTCTCATTTAGTCAGTTTCAACAGTAGATTTTCCGTTACGAATAGCAAACACATGCAAGAGGAAAATAAAAATATGGTAAAAGATATTGTATCATTTCCCATGTAACATTAGGAGCACTAGTCTCTTTAAGTAATGCAAATTTCAACAGCTTGTATACAGGGTCATTTGTGAAAACACCAGCAACCTGCGAGAAATAGGTAGCTAACATCATAAAAACATGTTTTATGATTTTAATTTTTTTTTTTATTTTTTTTTTAAATTTCGCTATTTATGTAATGATTGAATTACAGTACTACGCATATATGACGCAGCTTGATGGTTCATTGTATAATAGTACTCATATCGTAATGAATTGCCTGCAGTGGTAGAACAAATGTTGTTCGTTATGACCTTGGCTATCCACTCCTAACAGGTTGCTGGTGTTTTACAAACGACCCTGTATACAAAACACAATTGTTGTGATCACTTTAACATACTTTAAAATATCATCCTCCTATGACGGTAGATGATAAAAACATACATATTGTCACGCCTTTATCCCCGAAAGGGTAGGCAGAGGCCTACTAAACGCCCAAATTTCACCGTATACATTTTTGTCCCACGTAACGGTGGTGAGCCCATTGCCGTGTTGAAATGGACAGGTGCATGGTGACCTGCTGTTAAAATTTTTTAAGGCCTTCAGCCAGGCTTAATGACTGCCATTTTACTGGCAGCCGGGACCATCGGCTTAACGTGTCTTCCGAAGCACGGAAACGCTTGTAAATTCCACAATGTGGTTACCCATCTAAGGACCACCTATAGCGAATGTTGCTTATCGCAGTGATCGTTTACAGAACACTGAGACCGCGGGGCCACGAGCGCTTCAAGTTCAAAAGAAATTGAAAAAATAACTTACCGGGGTAAATGTGAGTACCACATGCGAAGCAAAAAATGCTCTGCATCCCCACCAGGACCTAAGGGTACACCTGAAATAAAAAATAAACCTTTACTCTACTTTTTTTCAACTTGCACTATTCCAAATTTTATTTACTTATTTTATTCCACAACATTTACTTGAAAAACCTAACCGGTTTCGCCTCACGGCATTCTCAAAGGCACACAATATCAAATGTATATAATGTGCCTAAATATTGTGTGCCTTTGAGAATTCCGTGAGGCGAAACCGGTTAGGTTTATCAAGTAAATGTTGTGGAATAGTACAAGTGATGTTATTTAAAATGTGTAGCAAGTTCCACCAAGTGCCATCAATCAACAATATAAATTATTTGATCTACTTCTTCAAGCTATCATCTCGCTAGACTGCTGGAAGAATTTATTTTATACTAGTTGACGCCCGCGACTCCGCACGCGTGGTGAAATTTTCCCCGATTAACACAGGAACTTGTTCCTAGGATAAAAAGTAACCAATGTGTTATTCTGATGTGTAAGCTGTATTATTGTAAAGTTTCATCAAAATCCATTCAGCAGTTTTTACGTGAAAGAGTAACAAACATCCATTATTACAAACTGTCGCGTTTATAATATTAGTAAGACTACCTGATACTTATTAAAAACAGAATTATAAACTGTGCTGGACGTACTAAACCAGCATATATAGTAACAGGAGCACAACTGTGAGTACATAACTACTAATGTAAAAAAAAAAATGATGCTGATGATGCGGTGCTCATGGCCTCATCAGAAGCCGACCTACAGACATTAGTCACTAATATGAAAGAGGGGTGTGAAAGTAAGGGTCTCCGCTTGAATGCAAGTAAAACTAAGGTTCTAGTATTTGAAAGAGGTGACGTAAGAACTAAATGCGAGATTAGGGTAAACCAGGAACGTCTAGAGCAAGTGAATGAAATTGTGTATTTAGGAAGTATGTTTAGCGCGGATGGAAGATGTGATTCGGATGTAGAACGGCGAGTAGCTGCGGAAACAAAGTTAACGGTGCTTTGTCCCATTTAGTAAAGCGACAAAGCATCGTAAAAGAAGCACGACTGGCGATTCATAACGCAGTGCTAGTGCCAACTTTGCTTTACGGTAGTGAAACCTGGGTATGTCAGCAGATGCATGAAAGTAAATTGAATGCTGTGGAGATGCGATCACTTCGAAAATTGTGCGGCGTTACCTTGGCCGACCGAATACGTAACGAAGTGATACGCAATATGGCAGGTTTGAATGAAAGTGTCAGCGTTAAGCTGGAAAAGGGCGTGCTCCGTTGGTTTGGACACGTCCAACGAATGAGTGAGGAACGATTGACGAAGAATATATATTGTTCAAAAGTAGAGGGTAGAAGGAGTCAGGGAAGGCCGAGACTTACATATGAAGACCACGTGAGCAGATTGCTCAAAAACGGAAAGGTCAAAAGCATTCGGATACCCAGACGTGCGTGTATGAAGCGATTGATGAATCTCGAAGAAGCGAAAGAAGTATGCATGGATCGCGAAGCCTGGCGATCTGTCCTCTCTGACTACCCCGTCAGGGATACAGCGTGAAGATAGTTAGTTAAAAAAAAAAAGTAAAGTGAAAGAAGAAAAATCAAAGTGAAAAAAAGTAAAGTGAAAAAAGAAAAAACCAAGTGAAAAAAAGTAAAGGGAAGTAAGACCTATAGCCGTGACCGTAGCCCACTGCCGTGTTGAAATGAACAGGCGCAAGATGTGGCTACCTGCTGTTGAAAATTTTCAAGCCGCCATAAGGCCTTCAACTTGGCTTAACGACTGCTATTTTACTGGTAACCGGGACCAAAGGCTTAACGTGCTTGCCGAAGCATGGAAACCCGCGTAAAATGGAAACACTTCCAGCTATTATCTCGACAGACTGCTGGAAGATTTTATTTTATTCTAGTTGTCTTCCATATCCGCGGAAATACAGCGACAAAATTTAGACTAAGTTACGCCTTATAATATTAGCTATATGCCAGTGAAAGTCCCGTAAAATCGGTTCAGCCGTTTCAGACATAAACAAACACAGACAAAAATTTATTAAAATTGTTTATTTAATTATACTAATTTAGTTTACTTTATTTATATATGTATATATATAAAAGTAAGTCGTGTTAGTTACACTATTTATAACTCAACAACAGCTGAAACTTCTCTACGCGGGCGAAGCCGCGGGCGGCTTCGCCCGCGTAGAGAAGTTTCAACAGTCAACTAGTTGTTACTAACATTATTAATGTAATATAAATAATATCGTTGGGACAACTCGCACAACGCCATCTGATTCCTAACTAAGCAGAGCTTGTACTATGGTAACCAGATAACTGATAAACATACTTATATATTTCTAAATACATACATATTATAGATGAATAACACCCAGACACAGAATAAACCATCGTGCTCATCACACAAAGTTTTATCCTGAGTGGGAATCGAACCCTCGACCTCTTGCGTAGCAGTCGGATACACTCCCACCGCACCACAGAGACCGGCAAAGTAACATAGAATACAATAAAAATAAATAGAACACCAGCATCCTGCAAGGACTAGGACTAGGTAGCTCACATCATACAAACAGGTTCTACGAATTTTTGTTTCAATAAATTTTTTTTTTTAATTAGTTTTTCAAATTTAACTTTAATTTAATGTACTGATTGAATTACAGTAATACGCAACTCGTGAAATCACAGGGAATGGTGGTGGACCGGTCATGACTCCTTTGACCTTGACCTTTTCCAACCGCATCGATGCGCACACTTCCATCGTTCATCGAAGTATGCAGTACGTGACGAAAAAGAGACCCCGGAGTTCTTTTAAGCGAATCCAAGAGCGAAAACCTATGACGAAGCTCGAAGTTTCAATGTACGATAGTACTCGCTGTGTAACGAATTGTCAAAAGTGGTAAAACAAACGTTGTTGGTTATGACCTTGGCTATCTACTCCTAGCAGGTTGCTGGTGTTTTACAAATGACCCTGTATATTTATCAATCACGTCTTATTCCTCAAAGGGGTGGCAGACGTATTTTATATGCCCACTTTTCTCCGTGTGTATTCCTGTCCCACGTAATAGGTGGTGAGATCATTTATTTATCTGTAGACGTAGAAATGTTATCCGTAATAATATACTAACTTACCACTTTCACTACTCAACGGCCATGTCAGGTCTTGAATACCAAGGCATCTGAAGACAAAAAGAAGTTATTATTTTAATATTTGAATTAGATTTATTTTGAATCAATTTTATATAGGTATTTTATATTTTAATGTTTTCAATGATTTATGATTTTAAATTTAATGTTATAGTTTTTAGTATTTTAATGTTTAATTTTCATGTAATCTATTTTCATTTATGTAGTTTTAATAATTTTTAATAGTGAAATTTATTTAGTTTATTCTAATATTTCTAAACTAATGGACTGTATATTGTCTGAAATAAACGGATTATTATCATAGACCAGAAGTTGGAGTACGGGGTTCTTAAGGTTCCGTACCTCAAATGGTAAAAAACGGACCTATGATGACCGCCCACGGCTTCGCAGTAAGGGGTCCCCGTCAGGGACAAAGTACCTTTTGTTTAAAAAAATATTTTTAACATAAGGTTTTATACAGCGGGAATCGAACACCGGTATCCCGCGTGAAAAGCAACTAGACCTAGAAACCGCTAGCTTGTGCAGATACTGAACACGATACTACCGAAAAGGTTAGGTCACATACGGTTAGGTCCGATAGAGGCTTTATTCCGCGTACGCTTACGATTGTGGAATGAGCTACCTGCCTGGGTTTTCCCGAACGTCTACAGAATGGGGTTCTTCAAAAAGGGATCTTAGAAGGTTTATAACGGGAGGGCAGCGCGAGTGCTGCACCTCTGGTGTTGCAAACGTCTATAGGCTAGGGTGACCGCTTTCCATCAGGTGGGGCCTACACTTGACTGCCACCTCAGTGGTATAAAACTAAAATAGATAGACGCAGGTTGTGGCTACCTGCTGTTAAATTTTTTCAAACCGCCGATTAGGCCTTTAACTTGGTTTAACAACTGCCATGTTACTAGCAACCGGGACCAACGGCTTAACGTGCCTTCCGAAGCACAGAAACGCTCGCAAATGTCAATACCACAATGTGGTCATCCATCCGTGACCTGCCATAGCGAAAGTTGCTTAACGCAGTGATCGTTTACAGAACACTGTCAGTCAGCAGGGCCACGAGCATATCAGCGTTAAGGAACTTAGCTCTAAAAACCTTGAAAAATATTGTTTTTCTTCTCATACTTAGTATTTTTGTTAACATATCCAGATAGCTTGAGCTCCTGGGTCCCCGAAGACAGGCAGTGAGTGAGGTACCAGCGGAGGCGCTCTTGTCCTGTCGGAGTAGAGCGGGCGTCGACACGCTGCCAGAGCGTGCGGTCGCATATTAGGGCTCCAAAGCGTGGACAGGTGCTGGAACGAAGAGGGTAGCATATAAAAAATTCCATCAGGTGACCCGCATGATTTCTTGCCACCTTAGCAATAAATTAAAAGAACCCAAATTTATTACTCTTCTTTTTTTTATTTTTTTAAAATATAAAGTACTAGGTGACCCCCACGGCTTCACCCGTGACATACTTCGAACTACCGTCGCTTATAAATTCTACTAAAATATATAAAACTAGTTAACGCCCGCGGCTTCGCCCGCGTAGTGACGTTTTCCCGTTCCCGTTTCCCACAGGAACTTGTTCCCGGGATAAAAAGTAGCCTATGTCCGTCTCCTGGCTCTAAATTAACCAATTTTCAGCCAAATTGGTTCAGTGATTTAGGCGTGAAAGCGTAACAGACAGACATACAGCCAGACAGACAGACAGACAGAGTTACTTTCGCATTTATAATATTTGTAAGGATGGTTTTTAGAAAAACACTGTCTTCATTTTTCCGTAACGCGCCAAACAAGTATAACTTCAAAAAATGTCCTTCAGAATAGAAAATAAATAAAATAAAATTGATGTCATTATTATAATGATTTAAAACTTACTGTCCCAGCGCTTTGAGATCCATTGGTGTACATAGTTTTAGTATGTAGAGCAGAACATCATCAGACAGGTCGAGGAGTTCTGCTTGTCCCCTGTAGCCATTGCTCATGGAATCTGTAACACAAACAACTTATAAATATCGTTGGGACAACTCACACAAAGTCATCTAACTTATGTATTTTCCTTATTTGAATAAAAATTAGTTTACGCAAAAAAAAAAACTAGATTTCTTTTATTCTGGAGTGTAGTCAGAAATATGGGCTTTATAAAAATACTAGCTGAGCTGCCCGGAAATGGGTGCCACGGGGTTGGCAGTATGTCTCGGACGAAAGACATACTGCCAACCCCGCGGCACCCATTTAATCCCGTCGCTTATTACTTTTCCAAAAATGTATGAAAGTTTCCCTGATTTGTTAACGTTTATAATTACTGCTCCGCTCTCCTGTGTAGTGGCGTGATGATATATAGTTAAGAAACTTCCTCAATAAATGGGATATCCAATACAAAAATATTTATATAAATCGGTCTAGCCGTTCACGCGTGATGGCGTGACCAAGGGAAATAGGGATTCATTTTTATATATTTATATATATATATATTTATATCCATCACGCCTTATCCCCGAAGGGGTGGCAGAGGCATCCACGTAATAGGTGGTGAGCCCATTGCCGTGTTGAAATAGACAGACGCAGGTTGTGGCTACCTGCTGTTGAAATTTTTAAGCCGCCCATAAGGCCTTCAACCAGGCTTAACGACTACCATTTTACTGGCAACCGGGACCAACGGCTTAACGTGCCTTCCGAAGCACGGAAACACTTGCAAATGTAAATGCCACAAAGTGGTCACCCATCCGAGTACCAGTCATAGTGAAAGTTGCGTAACTCATTATATTTATAGATAAACATGTTGCATGTTATTTTTAATCAATTTTGAGTAAATTGAGTATATCCAAAATATGCATAGGTGGTAGTGTAGGAAATATTAGCGTTAGCAATCATATTTAATTGCTAAGACTCCATTCGTATTAATTTAATGAACAGTACTTGTTAAAATTAATTATTGCTAAGAGACATCGATTACGCAATAATTGACAATTCGTCACGAACCCACAATCTCCCTCCAATACATGACTAAGCGCATCGACGTTCGCGCCGCTACTGAGTGGCGAGTTGTGAATGCTAAATTAAATTGCCAAAACTCATAATTATAATTCACGACAAATTCATATCGCAGGCGAGCTGTGAACGCTGCGTCGCTGCGACGACTAAATCATGAGGCAGGCGAGCTGCGAATGATGCGTCGCTGCGATTGCTAAAATGAATTTTCACGTCTAATTCATGAATGGATCGTGTCATTGTGCTATTGCGAAATACGGAGTGTGCGAATGAAAAAGTGCATGGTTGATGTTTAGCCCATTATTTTTAACTATTAAATGCTTGTGTTTGGGGTTATTTATTCCATTTTAGTATAAATTTTTTTGACATTCTGTTAATGCCATTGAGTTGAGTAAGAAGTCGAAATTCGTACGTACTTTTTACGAGTTGTAGATACTTTGGTTTTTATGTATTATTCTTTTATTTTGAATAAATTAACCCTAAAATCGTGTGATTGTACTTTATTGTGGAATAAATAATGTAATACAAAATGTATTTTTTTGGTTCCGTCTCTCGAAAGGAAAACAACGGAACTAAAGTTTTTATTTTTATTTTTATTGAATTGAAAACTTCTTTTAGAGCGGTACGCTTATTTTTAGATGAGATAAATATCTGGACCCACGACACCGTTAGGCATATGCATGTACATATAGCAGACCGCGAACGCGTCTAGAAAAATATTTATGCTTGATAGTTAGTTTGTAGATTCAATATCTTGCTACTAAATAATAGAATCATCATCATTATCATCTAACGTTAATCCCGGTCATCTTCAGGTCTTATTAAAAAATATTGTGTAATCAATTAAGACTCTTTCGGTGTAGAATTTTTTTTCATCATCATCATTAACGTCGATACCGGTAAATTTTTCGTTTTTTGGTAAATATTAATAAAGCGTCTGCCTATTTCAACACGGCAATGGGCTCACCACTTATTACGTGGGACAGGAATCCACACGGTGAAAAGTAGGCATATAATATGCCTCGGCCACCCCTTCGGGGATAAGGCGTGATGGATATTTATTTATTAATAAATTTGCAGAGTGCAGCCCTTATTTTTTTTCATAATGTCCGTCTGGTCGTCTGTCTTTCCATGTGTCATCATCGATTTTCTCAGGAACGGGAGGACCTAGCAAGTTGATGTTTACTTCATTGATGTTCATATTAGCATAGCAATAGTACGTCGCATGCTAAGAGATAAAAATTAGCACGCTAATGAAATTAACAAAAAATAGCATTAATTTCCATTACTAATAGGTGGTGTTGATGTGGCTATTTCAATATATTGCTGGGACATTTCTCATATTTTTGTATCATTTTGTATAAATAGCAATGGGCTCAACACCTGTAACATGGAACAGGAATACACATGGTGAGAAGTGGGCATATAATATGTCTCTGCCACCCCTTCAGGGATAAGGTGTGATGAATAAATAATAAATATATATGTGAATAAAACCATAGCTTAATTCAGAATCTATGCACAACGCTTTCTGTTTTAAATAAATTGACCATTTTGTTTATACCACAGACATGGCAGACAAGCATATGGACATTTGCAACACCAGAAGTGCAGCACTTGCACTGCTGTCCAATAACTGTGTAATAACTAAGACCCCTTCTGAAAAAACCCAAAATGTTGATGTTCAGGAAAACCCATAATGAAATAAAATGGGATAATCTATATCTTTGTGTATAAAATAAATATAAATTGTTATGTAGTAACTAATTTTATGAGTTTCATAGAATGATTAGCTCAGCTCTTATCATATATCATAACTTGTCTTTAGTATTGACAAAGTATATAGTATTGATGTCCGTTAAATCTCTCTAGAGAAGAATTACATACAAAATAGCACTACGACACACTCGCGACATACATTCATACATATTGTCATGCATTTATCCCCAACGGGGTAGGTAGAGGCATAAGTGGTGAGCCCATTGCTGTGTTGAAATAGACAGGCGCAGGCTGTGGGGACCTGCTGTTGAAATTTTTCAAGCCGCCTAATAGCTGCAACTGCGTATAAGGACTTCAACTTGGCTGAACAACTGCCATTTTATTGGCTAACGGGACCAATAGCTTAGTGTGCCTTCCGAAGCATGGAAATGCTAGCAAATGTAAATTCCACAAAGTGGTCACCCATCCAAGGATCAGCTATAGCGAAAGTTGCTTAACGCAGTGATCGTTTACAGAACACTGAGTTCGCGGGGCCACAAGCTTTTGATGCCTCGTAGGCAAAGTTCAGTATGTTTTGCTATAAGCTGTAAGGTGCATTTTGCAGCAACTATTAAGCTATGTAGTCCAAATTAAGCTAGTATGAGGTTGTGCAATTAACAGACATCTTTAAATATTTTCTTTATTTTACATAGCAAAGACAATCTCCTACAGAATATTAATAACTTTTCCCTTTATGTTAAATTACTTGTCAAGTTTATTTTTATTCTATAATACAAGCTTATACTAGCATAATTTGAGCTACAGGTTCAAAAATAGGTATTTAAACATATATTTTCATTGTATTCTATGCATCTTCATAATAGCATAATAAATAATATTTATATCAGGAACTCTCTCAAAGATCATGAAAACGTGAAACTATGAACTAATTACTTGCTTCTTTTGAGTTCTGGGGGTTTTTAAGTAAAGAGTTTATAAAAATAATTCTGTAAAATACCAAGTTAATAAAAAAAATGCGATATCGAATACGAAAACAAATACATGATTTGTGTGTATTATAAGTAAAACAGCTTACCATCCTGCACACAACCGCTATCATTTAAGTCCTGTTTGCTGTCGTTGTTACACTCTAAAGGTCCCATTTTAGAAAAGGAAATCTAATAATCCGAACTCTCGAAACTTATTTTTGAATCCCAATATACACCATTATGGGAGTCAAGATATACGTACAACAAAGAAACCCGAAGTAAACAAAGGAACAGTTCTCAACACAAACAGAACAGAGTCACTTTATTGTGGTTGGAATCGTTCCAAAATATTCTCAAGAGGCGATATTATTTATTTCAACTCCGACACAAATGGACATAAAATCGAAAACATGGATGATGGAGGTGAATGACAAAAAACAATGAAAACAAAACAAAATAGAGTTGTGCTAAGAGTTTTGTTGTACATTATAGTCGATTTTTCCAGATTAGTGAAACGCAATAGGGAAGTGCATTCTGATTCGAAGTGGCGCATGAGACTAAGCTGGGAAGGCTCATGCTGACCTGATTCCTGCGTTTAATAGCGTGGCGCTATTATCTGGGCATAATGCCCTGACTAGCGCACGTATAACTCTGTATTTTTAGTGCCACTGACGAAATTCGGTAGTGGTCTCATCCCAGCACTGGATGCCCGAGTCATTGTATCATTAATTGTACCCTGTTCCTGGAAGAAGTCAGTCCACGCCTTAATCTGTGGGGTCCACCCATGCTTTATTCTTTTACTGATTTGTGGACTGGTTTGTTAAATAGTTTAAATCGATTGTAATCGTGAATGGTTTCTATTGACTATCGTATACTGACAGCATTATAAATATCATAAACCAAAGCCAAACTTAGAAAAAAACTCGAGTGTTTTGTCAATACCAGTGGATACTACGCGGGAAGAATTACAAAAGCAGACGCTTGCTGTATATTATTTTCTAAAACTAGTGCATTTATCTGGTTTTATGTGGTTTCTTAGACATAAAAGTTATGTTAACGTGGTATAGTGAAAGACAGTTATGTATGCATATACATAACTGTCTTTCTGAAACTCAAACTGCATAGTGAAATGCGATTTTTTTCTTGCTGCGTTAAACCCACTGAAAACCTCAGTATAATAACCACTATTATGCTAGGATGAGACTGACCGTGACTTAAGACTCGACTTGACTAAGACGTAGAGGAAGGGGACATTTTAGATAGTAAGAAGATTGAAGAAATCTGAATTAAGATTTAGCTAAAAGGTCTTAGTAGCCAGGCCATAAAGGAATTACAAAAAACAAATCAATATCTGTCAATACTGTCATTCTGTTCCTGCTCTATGTCATGCTCATGTCACGTCTTTCATTTTTGGACGTCTAAAAGCACGTCGCGTATAAACATTATTGTTGTAAAATAAAATGGCTAAATCTCTTAGAAGTCGTTGGAAGAGAAAATGCAGGGCTGTAAAGCGCGAACGTTATGCCGTGAAAGAGCTAGCGCGACTTAAAAAAATGCTGGGCATCAAGAACGAAGACACGGGTGAAAAATCTACTACCGAAGAGGTTATGGAAACTGAACAAGTAATCTTTTTAGACGCTGGCGAGATAAAAAAACAAAAAGAGGCGAAAAAAAAGCAGAAGGAAGCCGTTGTAGATGAGGATGAAGATGTTGCAATGAGTTCCGACGATGAAAAAGTTTCGGTGGAAGGTGGCGATGGCAAAAAGCGAGTCTACTCTACAAAAACATTAAAAGATCAAAATGGACAGTATCCTGTGTGGCTACATAAAAGAAAAATTGCGAAAATGACTAAAGGCGGTAAGAAAAATACTAAGAAAAGGTCTAAAAAGCGAAAACGATGATCAATAAATGTGTAGATATAACTTTTTTTTTATTTATTGCCTAATGATCTCTGTGAGACTGTGGGGTAAAGCCTGTTTACATAATAATTTTTTAAAATAATCAATCCTTGAGTGACATTTTATTAGTAAATGGTAAGTTTTTTATTATATATCTATAAATTTCCACATTTTACCACGGTTATTGTTATTTATGCATAAGCTAACAAGTGTCTTTGCTGGTATGGTCACTTTTTATAACCAACTGGATAAGGGAACTAGTGTCTGGACTCTTGCAGCAGGGGTAGACCCATAAACTCGTGATTGCTGATGCTGTAGTTGGCGAGGATTAAATGCATGCTGTTAACCTCACTTCAAGGTATACTGGAATCATGTGAAGTGGAAGAAATTGAGATAGAAAGCAGACCCTGAGATAAGGGATTTATAGGCAACCATGGGAACGAGTCTACTATTGACAAGCCGCAAAATAGAACCAGAATCGCTGTTTTTAGCTGTCAAAATGTTAATAGACTATAAAAAATGCATCGATCTAGCAGCCACGGGCACGGTACGTATTAGTAGAATTCTCATAGGCTGACCGATTGAAGTACAATTGTAATAGTAGACTATGAACAACTGTCAAAATTGTATCGGTGGCTTTCTATTGAGCAACAATTTCAATTCTATTTTAACACAATTGAAATAGCACATTCGGCCTCCAGAACTAGCGCTTAAATAATGAAATTTTAGGCATATGCTATTATGAACTGGAAGGCCATGACTATTATGAATAATATCCCTTCCAGCAATGTTGAAAAAACTCTTAGCAGTCTCTAAGCTGTTTTTTTTTTCAAATATTAGATGCTATTAGATATACTACTCAGGTAAAGGAAACCAAAATTCCTAAATCTTAAAGGAAACCTGAATATATTTGCCATTTCAGGACCCTCAATTCTGTTATTTTGTTAAGTCACTGTAATTCTATGATCATTTCAAAAAATGTTACTGAGAAATACCAATATTTCCTCAAAAATATAAATAAATATCCATCACGCCTTATCCCCGAAGGGGTGGCAGAAGCATACGTGGCTTGACGCTTCTCCTGAAAAAGGACTTCACCTCCGTTAGGTTCGAAACTAGTTGGGGATCCCGAAATTTACACGTGAGTACAACCATTTACTTTTTATATGACACACACACAACCGATTCTTCTACTCCTATCCAATCTTTGCAGAGACATATCACGTGGTCAGCTGCACGAACCAGGCTGCAGTGGTCTAACATCCACTTGATCACTCTCAAGAAGAGAAGGTTCTCTTCTCTTCTTCCAGTGGTGCCTTCGAGATCGATGTGTCACGGGTAGAATCTTTAGTTCCTTATGGACCAAGAGGTGGTGATTGACCTTCCTGTAGCACGCTGTCTGGCCGGGTTGATATTGGGGTCAGTTTCAAGTTGGACTTTTCTTCTTCGTGACATTCTCGTACGTTTGACAGTAAGGGCACATCTAGCAGGTGAGACTGGCTTATGCCTCAAGGATGTCGATAAGGCTTTATCGAAAACGAATACAAAAAAAAGACATGAAGAAATTCATGTCTTTTTTCTGTAAAAAAAAAGCATAGAATTTTTATGACTCAATAAATATTTTTTAATATAAAATAAAATGCAATTATATTTCCAACCGAGCCCGTTCTCGGTTTAGCGATGTATTATTTTATACAAATTTCCTGTAAGCCACATTTTATTTATTAACTTCGCAAACCGTACTGTTGAACTATCAATTTAATTGGGCATTGTGACTTCACTACATATTATAAAACAAAGTCGTTTTTCGCTGTCTGTCCCATACATAGGGACAGACAGCGAAAAACGACTTTGTATATGCTTAGATCTTTAAAACAACGCAATGAATTTCGATGCAGTTTTTTATAATAGTTAGAGTGATTCTCATAGAACGTTTTTATGTATAATTTGTTAAGTTTTTGTATACATTAACTTAATTATAACGATATTTGTTGGGGGCGTCATAAAATTTAAGTCGTCTGGGAGCTTTTAACGAAAACGCTGCCCTAAACCCTTTGAGATATAACAAAATAATGTATTGTGGAATTGTGTATCTAATATAAATCTACATAAAAGTCCGCGATGGTATATGTGTATCTCTTAAGGATAACATACTATATCCATTTTTATGCTTAAAAAAAACAGCAATTATAAAGCAGTAGTTTGAAGG
The DNA here is from genome assembly GCA_948477245.1 of Thumatha senex. Classification (NCBI taxonomy): domain Eukaryota; kingdom Metazoa; phylum Arthropoda; class Insecta; order Lepidoptera; family Erebidae; genus Thumatha; species Thumatha senex. Next base: position 2,851,474 of record OX419751.1, read on the forward strand.
TGATTTGCACAAATACATTATCAATCCTTATCATTTTTAATGTGTTAGTTGGCTTCAGCATTTTATGAAGATTATTTTGCCCTTTACACCTTTCAAATTAAATGAATATTTTTGGAGTTATGGCAAAATTAAAAAAAAATGCGCAAATAAATTAATTTCGTGTAACCAAATTCGACTGGGCCGTGTGAGGTACTTGAGAGCGGAGAAGAAGGTAATCAATTTGGAAAATGTTCATACATTATTGTGAAATTAGTAAACGACGGGATTAAATGAGTGCCACGGGGTTCGAAATATGTCACGGGCGAAGCCGGGCGGGACAGCTAGTTATCTTATAAAAGAAAGTCGTGTCAGTTACACTAAAAAAAAACACTTTATAACTCAACAACGGCTGTACCGATTTGGCTAAAAATTGGTGGGGAGGTAGCTTAGAACCAGGAGACGGATTTAGGCTACCTATTATCCCGGGAACATGTTCCTGTGGGAAACGGGAACGGGAAAACTTCTCTACGCGGGCGTCAACTAGTGTGTTATAACTAACTAACTATCTTCACGCTATATTCCTGACGGAGTAGTCAGAGAGGTCATCTCGCCAGGCTTCGCGATCCATGCATATTTCTTACGCTTCTTCAAGATTCATCAATCGCTTCATACACGCACGTCTGGGTATCCGAGTACTTTTGATCTTTCAGTTTTTGAGCAATCTGCTCACGTGGTCTTCATATGTAAGTCTCGGCCTACCCTGACTTCTTCTACCCTCTACTTTCGCACAATATATATTCTTCGTCAATATAACCTAACCTAACCTAACGCATTCGTTGGACGTGTCAAACCAACGGAGCACGCCCTTTTCCAGCTTAACGCTGACACTTTCATTCAAACCTGCCATATTACGTATCACTTCGTTACGTATTCGGTCGGCCAAAGTGATCGCATCTCCACAGCATTCAATTTACTTTCATGCATCTGCTGACATACCCAGGTTTTGCTACCGTATAGCAAAGTTGGCACTAGCAATCAAAAATTATTTTGAGTAATAGGGTTACTCATCACTATTTATGACTCGGAAATGAAAAATAATTAAGGTATATTAGTATTTTAGGCAAAATATGAATAACCTCTATTTACCCTTCAAATGACGTCATCGTTGGCATTACAGCAGCAACACCTTTGTCTAGGAACGGAAATAAAGCACAAAAAAACGCAACGTCATTTAATATTTATCTAACAATTTTATGCGGCTGATGACGTGTTACGAATGAACTATTTAAATTCCCATTATTTAGTGGGTCTAGTAGCTTTGCTAGTTCAGATCACCGCGTCTTAGAGGTTTTTAGAGGGGTGACGGATTGTGGCTTTGGCGTTACCAGTTATAAGCTTTTCCGTGTTTCGGAACCGACACTAAGCCATTAATCCCGGCTGCTAGTAACCTAGTTGTTAAACAAAGCTGACTGACGGTTTTCTGATCCTTGGTTTGTTGGACTTGTTTGTGGGCACAAGCGAGTGGGCATATCTTATGTCTCTGCCACCCCTTCAGGGATAATGCCTTTGTATCCCGAATAGCAGATTATAAAAGAAAAGAGAAATACCGTTTGTCATATATTTTTATGGAGCCTGATTAGGCAGAGTTAAGCTCGCTTGGTTCAGTATTAAAAAATAAATAAAAATGTTTCTGTAGGTACAGCAGACGATTAATAAATGGGTTAAATTATGAACATAATTATATTTACTAAAAAAAAATCTGAAAATTCAGTGTTCTGTAAACGATCACTGTGTCATCAGTGCTTCGGAAGGCACGTTAAGCCTTTAGTCCAGGTTGCCAGTAACATGGCAGTCGTGAAGCTAAGTTGAAGGCCTTATAGGACAGCTTGAAGAATTTCAACAGCAGGTAGCCACAACCTGCGTCTCTCTATTTCAACACGGCAATGGCCTCACCGCCTATTACGTGGGACAGGAATACATACGGTGAAATGTGGGCGTATAATACCTATGCCTTTACAACCCCTTCGGGTATAAAGCGTGATTAATTTACTGAAAATAATCGGATAACTGAATTTGTTTCAGGTCTAATAGCGTGAGCAGTGTCTTCAGAAATTGGTAAAGCTTTTGATGACACATCTGTAGAATCTACCATGAAAGACTTCTAGGTACTCTATGAATTTATAGACGATTTGGAGTAAAAATTACAAATCAAAATCTATACTAATATTATAAAGCTGAAGAGTTTGTTTGTTTGAAGCCGTGGGGTAGTAAATAAATATATTTTGGGACATTTTTTTAACACACCGCCGTCTAGCCCAAAGAAAACTAATATATTACTATAAATATATATTATTATATTATTGTTGTTTTTGCTCCTTAGCGACCGTGGGGACAGCACATCTGTGCAACCGAGTAGAGTCCCACTGCAGGGAGGCCTTTTGTTTCCTCCTCTGGCCTACCTTGCTTAAAACAAGGTGGAATATAGCACTGTTTTAATAAGTAACCTCCCCTCCCCCCTTCCAATGGTTAGGAGCCTCACTCGAAGCGCAAACGCATTCGACAGTAGCATGTCTATGATAATAATAATTTTAATTTGCAGAATGACACACATGAAACCTACGGAAAGACACAAATCAACGAATTTTCTTGATATATATGATAATAATAATGAAGAAGATTCAATTATAAATAACAAAGAAAAAGTAAATAAACATAGAAGACCTCTTCACAACCAGACGCAGAAGCATAACCTTCACAAATCAAATCTTCGAATCAACAACAGTATGACACATGGAATCCATAATAAGAAATTTAAGGAAATTTATAAAACAGAGGGCATTGGATTGTATATAGATAAGTCTAAGCCGAATAAAACTAAGCATAAGTGGAACCACTTTATGCAACTTATGATATAAAATATCCGTTAGAAAAAAAGGATTTCAGGACAGCGTTAAATCATTAGCATCGTTGATGCAGAGTCAAGTATCGATCGATAATCAAAGCAAAAACAAGAAAAAAAACAAATGTATTCAGAAAAAAACATAATCTTAAGTTCTATAACAAAACTGAAATAACAAGCAATACAAAAACAATTAATAAGGACTCTGAAGAGCTGACTTTTCGAGTAGCAGATTGGCTACAATATGCAAAGCCTGCATATATCGAGGAGGTGATTAAAGTTTATTTGTATAAGCCAGCAAATATAAACAATCCAGCACAGTGGTTGCAACAATTCCTACAATCAAATATATCGTCAACAGCAAAAAATGAATTCGTTCAACAACAATCTCCACAGCGAAAACAATATGTAATAAATAAAAATAAGGAGCAACATGAGTTATTAGAAAAATCAGGAGCCAAATTAAAAAAATATGAGCATTCCACTGAAAGCTCATTAGATCTATCGCCTATAGTATCACATAGAGAAAGAGATGATATTAAAGTTAAAGTGTTTATGAAACAGATCCTTAAAAATAACATAAAATGGATGCATAAATTTGAAAAGAGAAGCACAAACATTGAATGGAAGATCATGCTAAGAAGTCTGGCCAAAACATATGAAAATAAATATAATGAATTTATTATAGACGCCGGTTATCACAAGATCAACAGTAGAATGGGAACAGAAAGAGTTGTAATGGATTCCATTGATGTATCCAATCGAATTATAATGAGATTAGTCAATTTTGCAACCGATGAGATTGTTAAAAAAGGTTTGCTCCGTAATAATATAACCCCAAATATGATTAATAAAAAAATAACACAGGTAACAAATTTAGAATTTGAAACAGCTTGTTTGAATTTAGGCATATGTAGAAGAAGTACTGTTTTTATAAGCTTTTTTAACGATTTTTTAACCATTATGTTAAGTCTTAATGATGAAAAATATGTAAATGCATTTAATTTGATGACAGCCGCCATTAAAAGCACTTTTTTCACTCATACAATAGGCTTCGCAGCTAATAATAAGCTACATGCTACTGCGCATTTTCACGATAATATTGACGTAGTTCAGAAAAGAGGAGTAGGTTTCGTACTTAAAAATGTTAAAACTAAAAGAAATTCACCATTGATTATATATGGGGATAATACACACGTTGATGTTAATAAAACGATGGCTCTTATAGGAATAACTAAAACATTGGAAAACTCGGTCCCAGCGAGTGAGAAAAATGTAATGAAATGGGAATATTTAATAAATGGTATACAAGAATACTTTACAGCGAAAAACGTTAATCATACTAGATTGACTCCTATAATGTTGGGATTTGTGGTGCACCATAAAGCTGTTATAGAAGAGACAGATACTAAATCGTGGACGCTAATTGTGCATAATGCAAATATACTTGGCGAAACTTATCTCTGTGTTTTATTCGGTGCATTGGTGGCATAAGTGGTAGGGGACATTATTTTTTCTTTGTAGTAATTACATTATGACATTGCCGCGTTGAGGAGTCAGATTCCATTACCAAGTCCGAGACGTTTGTGGATTACACAAATATTTGTTCCGACTTGGTAGTGTTTTATAAGTACAATATGTATGTATTCAGAAATAAATAAGTATGTTTATCAGTTGTCTAGATCATATACCTCGAGCTTATATAAGTTTAGTTTTGGCTCTCTCGGTGCCCCGCGGACTCAGTGTTCTGTAAACTGCGTTAAGCAACATTCGCTATAGGTGGTCCTTGGATGGGTGACCACTTTGTGGCATTTACATTTGCGAGCGTTTCCGTGCTTCGGAAGGCACGTTAAGCCGTTGGTCCCAGTTGCCAGTAACATGCTAGTCGTTAAGCCCAGTTGAAGGCATATGCGACTTAAAAAAATTTCAACAGCAGGTCGCCACAACCTGCGCCTGTCCATTTCAACACGGCAATGAGTTCACCCCCTGTTACGTAGGACAAAAGTGTATACGGAGACATGTGGGCTTATAATATGCCTCTGCCTAACCCTTTGGGGATAAAGCCGTGACATTAATCTACTTATATCACAAATCATCATCATATCTATCAATCATAGCCTATGTCACAAATTTCTCGAGTGTATTTCAAGTACAGAATCTTTGTATTATAAATATATTAGTATCTTTATTTATCAGTGAAGTATCTAAATATGCGAAATTTATTTTGACTCTATATAAAACATACATTTACAACAAGTCACAGTGACAGTTTATTACAAATGTAATAATGACATTATGACATTGCCGCGTTGAGGATTCAGATTCCATTACCAAGTCCGAGACGTTTGTGGATTACACAAATTTTGTACTCAGTTTTAGTTTATCCTTCGACATCCTGTCTGTTTTCGTATGAATTTTTCTAGGTCATCGGTCTATCTGGCTAAACTTACATTCTACCTTACATTTATCAGTTGTCTAGCTAGATCATATACCTCAAGCTTATATTGGCTTACTTTGGGCTAGATGGAGATGTGTAAAAAATGTCACATTTATTTATCCTTCGTTTCAATATTTATATCGTAAATAATCAATCAAATAACATTACCATATCCAGTCCAAAGTTGGACATAGATTTCTCCCAATTTTCCTCAGAATAAATAGCCATTATCCTTCGACATCCTGTCTGTTTTGGTATGACTTTTTCTAGGTCATCGGTCTATCTGGCTAAACTTACCTTCTACCTTACATTTGTCGAATCGTGGTCTTAACTTTAGGATTTGTCTGCTCAATTGGCCGTCGTGTCATTTCTTTGATAAATATAGCCGCCCCATTTAATTTCCAGTCGTACTGATTATAAGTGGTCAACGTATATACATTACGCTTATTAAAGCAGTAAGGAAGCTAGGCCTAAATCTAAAATGAAGTACTTATTCTCGACTTAAGCGTTAGGGGTGTATGTGTAATTAAAATAGTCTTAGGTATTTCTTATATAATTAATTATGTTATAATCGTGTACAGCACTGTCAAAATAATAGTTATATCTTTAGATTAGGGTTAGGGTCATCCTTACCCTATTCTTAAGATGTAACTGTCAATATATAACAATACTAAACCACTGCGATATCCGGTTGATGCGTGCATCTGCTCATATAATATGTAATGTGCCGTAGTCTATGGACGTTTGCTGTCATGAGAACAGAACGAAGTCTTTGCTGCTTTAGTGAAAGGCTGTGATATATTGCAGTGAAAAGCTATTTTACATCTTGACGCGCAAATTCCACCTAAGCCTCAATAACGCTCTACCATGTTAATGGGGTAAGGGCACAGGACCTAGGGCTGGACTTGACAACGACAAAGTACTGGACAGGACTAAATTTAAATATAAGATTAATTAACTATGATTGGTATAAATAAGATTGAGCAAACAGGTCTTAGTAAGCAGGCCATAAAAAAATTACAGGAAAATAAGAGAACGAACTCAAGCAGCCTGCAATGACTACCTGCTGTAGAAATTTTTCATGAGTCCTTAAGACCTTCAAATTCGCTTAACGGCTACCATGATAAGTACATGTAGGTATCTTCTCCAGAACTGAAACAATCTTCAGTCATCTCAGGACTTTTAAGATACTCGTTTGCAGAAAACTGAACTAGCGGGGGCACAAACGCTTAAATACTTGATCTAAAGTTTGGGAGTAAGTATTGCATAATGACATGGTAGGTATAAATATTAATATTGTCGGACACTTTTTACACAGCGACATCTAGCCCAAGCTAAGCTATAAGCTTGTGCTATTGTTATCTAGATCTCTATCTACTTGACTGCCTCGTTGGCGCAGTGGTAGTGTATGCGACTGTCGGGACCGAGGTCCCTGGTTCGATTCACGGAAAAAATATTTGTGTGGTGCACAAATGTTTGTTTCGGAGATTGGGTGTTTTCATGTATGATATGTATGTAATTAGAAATATATAAGTATGTTTATCAGTCGTCTAGATCCCATAACACAAGCTTTTATTAGCTTACTTTGGGCTAGACGGCGGTGTGATAAAAAAAATGTCCTAAAATATTTATTTATTTATTTATCTAGAAAACTGATGTACATATTAATATATTTCTAAATACATATGGTAAATACCCTGACGCCTTCTACCCTCTACTTTAGCACAATATATATTCTTTGTCAATCGTTCCTTATTCATTCATTGGACGTGTTCAAACCAAGGGAGCACGTCCTTTTCCAGCTTAACCGGTGACACTTTCATTCAAACCTACCATATTGTGTATTAATTCGTTACGAATTCGGTCGGCCAAGGTTACGCCGCACTATTTTCGACAGCACAGCATTCAACTTACTTTCATACATTCAGTTACTATTTGTGAATATAATACAAGAAATATTTTAAAGAGCCTTTTGTGATTTCTCTTTTCAGATCTTTTTGTGATTGAATTAGTAAGCCTTTTGTGATATAATAAAAAATTATACATAGTTGAAACAAAGCAGCAGTGTTATGTTATGGATGATTTAAATTAATAAAAGAATGCAATAATATTTACATTTTACACTAAATTCGGAAAAGGAAACGATTTTAATTCATGAATATGTTTTGTTTAACATCGACTATTTGCGCTTTGTGTAAGTTTCTCGATTATTTGAGGTTAAAGCTGTATCTTCATCTATTTCTATACTACTATCTAAAGCTGAAGAATTTGTTTGTTTGTTTGGTTAAACGCGCTAATCTCAGAAACGACTGGTCGGATTTGAAAAATTCTTTTTGTGTTGGATAACCCATTTATCGAGGAAGGCTATAGGCTATATTTTATCACGCTACTATCCTGGAGACTGGAGCAGGAATCATAAATGTCGACAAATCTGGCAAAATTTTATGCATAATTGTAGAATTTATAAGCAACGGAATAAAATAGGTGCGACAGGAGTTCGAAGTATATCACGGGCGAAATTGTGGGGTCACCTAGTATAAAAATAAGTAGATTTAAATCATCATCATCATCCGAGCGTCTGTCTTAGTTGCGTCTTGCGACCCCGGGGTCCGCTTTCCTACATTTTCTCCTCCACTTCGCATCAGTAAATTTAAATACTCCCTTATTTACGTTAGCATTCATCTCTTTTAGTCTGTTCTAGTTACTGTGCACATACGATAAAGATATTTCGTTAAGCGCCATCTAGTGATGTTAATAAAACCCGAAGCAAATGAACAGACTTAAAAATGCAGGTTACTTAACGAATGAGGCATTACTTACTGTAGAGCTCTTTATTTAATGGCTGAAATATGTTGCGAATTAATTTAATTGCAAGAGTATTATAATAGAAGAAGCTTTAAAATATGTATGGTGATCATCTTACATCAGGAAAAATATTAATGTAAATAAAATAAATATCCATCACGCCTTATCCCCGAAGGGGTGGCAGAGGCATATTATATGCCCACTTTTCACCGTGTGGATTCCTGTCCCACGTAATAGGTGGTGAGCCCATTGCCGTGTTGAAATAGACAGACGCAGGTTGTGGCTACCTGCTGTTGAAATTTTCAAGCCGCCCATAAGGCCTTCAACCAGGCTTAACGACTGCCATTTTACTGGCTACCGGGACCAACGGCTTAACGTGCCTTCCGAAGCGCGGAAACGCTCGCAAATGTAAATGCCACAAAGTGGTCACCCATCCGAGGACCAGCCATAGTGAAAGTTGCGTAACTCAGTGATCGTTTACAGAACACTGAGACCGCGAGGCCACGAGCGCTTCACACTGAGACCGCGAGACCACGAGCGAAATCGAAAAATATTAATGTGATCCGTAAATGTTTCATGTTTAGATATTTTTTGCGTATTTTATGTATAAATTTTAGAAATATATAAAGATACTTAACTGTTGTCTAGATATTATAGCACAAGATTAACCTTTTTAGGTTAGATGGCGGCTGTGTAAAATATTCCCAAATAAATAAATACCTATTGTGAGACATTTTTTTACACAGCGCCATCTAGCCCAAAGTAAGCTAATAAAATATTTATTTTATACTGAACTATTTTGATTACAGATATTATTACTTTCACCACCAGCACAACTGGCATCGAATTTGATGGGTTCAGAGCCTCACCCAAAAAGGGGACCCGTTATTACAAGACGAAAAATGACCCACATAAGAAACAAATATTAAGAATGCAAGATCAAAAAGGGGAAAGTCAAATACAGGCAGTAATAGAAAATCCACAAGAGCTACTGTCGCAGCAGCAACTGTGGTTGCAGCAACAGTTAGAAGCTCTACAGAAGTACAATTTAGGAATGTTGTCTCAACAGCTAACTACCACTCCTTATAGAAAACATAAAAATCAAAACTCTTCAAATAAAAAGCGTAGTAAGAAAAAGCATTCAGTTGATTATGAAAAACCTCATCATTATAAAAAAGATACTGATACTATAAATTCTGACGAAAGCACTGAATATGAACATAAAGGCAAAAGTAAACATAAAAGTCATAGTCTACGTGACGAAGACGAACAACAAAAATCGTTAGAGTCTCCAAATTTAGAAAATACTGATATTGTAACTGAGATGATTGAAGTAAATCCATCGATGTCTATAGAGACGACTGTGGAAATGAATACAGAAGCTGGAGAACCAATGGACATTAAAGTCACCACGGAGCTTTTGGACCCTAAGGAACCTATAGAAACTATGGCACCTATAGTAACTATGGCACCTATAGAAACTATGGCACCTATAGAAACTATGGCACCTATAGAAACTATGGCACCTGTAGAACCTACTAACCCTACAGAGAGTATAGAATCTCTGGAAAGTAAAGTAACGACTAAAGAAACTACGACAGAAAATATATTCAATACTATGTCAGACAAAGATTTAAATACAATGGTATTTGAGAATGGTGCTATACCACATCTAATAAAATACAACTTGGAAGTCAAAACGTTTACATTACAAATCCTAGAATCGGGTCTTAAAGTGTTTGATGAAATGAAAAATAAAACATCCAACTCTGCGATTCTAAGTAAACTAGATATACTTGCAAATAGCTACGAGTATAAATATAGAGAATTCCTCCGTGAAACCTACAAACAAAATATTAAAACAAGACTTGGCACTCAAAAAGTGATTCTCAATGCTATAAATATGTCTGATCATATCTTAAAACGTTTAGTAAATGAAGTTGTAGTAGATATGGACAAAAAGGGGGCTTTACGTGAAAATATTGCGACTGTAAATGATTTACAACATGTAGTCTATAAAGAAACGGACAGACAGTTCCGTAATTTGTGTTCAGAAATAGGTATATGTAGATCTGGAGATGGATTTTCTGAGTTTTTGAATGAATTTTTAACAACAATATTAAGCTGCGACGATGATAAGTTTAAGTTAGCTGTAGATTCATTTACTGATGTCGCACAGGATGTAGATTTTAGAAACATATTTCATAAAAAGACTCGAAAAGAGATTAAAAAGAGTATAGATAAGGTGGAGAGAAAAGACATTGAAGAACTTAGGCCTAGTTTGATGGTTATAAGAAACATCATTGCGAATAAAAATAGACCAATAGTAGTGAAGCCTAGTGATTTAGAAAACAGTAGTATAAATTCAACGATAGCATTTTTGGAAATTCTAGAAGCATTTGAAATAAAATTACCAAGATCAGATCCGAATATACTGGAGTGGGGGGATCTGAGAACGAGTATAAATGAATGGGAAAAAGGTCGAAGAAATGATATTCAAGATATAATGGGAATATTCATGAAACACATCAAAACGGCGCTTGATGGTATGCCTAGTTCTATGCAAGAACACGTCGCAATAAACTATTCCCGGTTTGTTAGCCAACATTGAACATTAAAAAAATGGTAAATAGGTTTATTTCTATATGAAAATAGAGATAGCTTAGCGCGTGACACTTGAACAGTCTGGTAGCCTCTATATTATTATGCCAACTGTACTGGGTGAACAGTTTAAAAAATAACAAGAACTTTTTTTTTTATTCGACTATTTTATAATCTATACTAATATTATAAAGCTGAAGAGTTTGTTTGTTTGGTTGATCGCGCTAATCTCAAGAACTACTGGTTGGATTTAAAAAAATATTTTTGTGATAATTAGCCCATTTATCGAGGAAGGCTATAGGTTATATATCAATACGCTACTACACTGGGGAGCAGAGCAGTAGTAATAAATGTCGACAAATCTGCCAAATTTTTATGCATCATTGTAGAATTTATAGGCGACGGGATTAAATAGGTGCGACGGAAGGTCGAAATATTCCACGGGCGAAGCTGTGGGGGTCATCTAATAATTACATAATACAATTAATGAAATTAGTAAATAGAATAGATAGGTTATAAATATAAATGTATTAAAACTAAACTAACTAACTATCTTCACGCTGTATCCCTGACGGGGTAAATAAAAAAAAAAAAAAAAATAAAAAAAAAAAAAAAATTATTAATATATAAATTTAGTACCAAATTAGACCGGTAGAGATTGTTAAGTTTTATGAGGTTGGTCTAAGGTTTTGATGTCCTAATTCCAGGAATTGTTTGTCCAATTGTATATTTTTAAATATTTAATGGCCTGGTTACCTTTTAACACATTAATTTCAGAAATTTTAATGATTACAATATTGAATTATTTAAGTACTAGCAATTAATGTACAACTTTTTTATAATTTCCTAACATCGAGTGAAGAACTTTATCAATGATGCTGTTTCTAAATTTAAAAATGTTTTATTTAACTAGACCTATATGCTTTCTATTTTTTTTTGTAATTGTTTCATTTGTACAGACAATTAATTTAAAAGAAATAGTAATTGTTATAGTGTTTAGACATGAAATATTGAGGATAATGGCATTTAATAATTTATTGTACTAATGTACAGACATTTTTCTCTCGAACAAAAGTCAAGATTAGAATAATAACTATCGTGAGCGTTCAATATTACAAACTAGCTTGACGCTCCTCTTGAAAAAGGACCTCCGAAACTTGTCGGGCTATCCCGAAATTCACACGTGAGTTTAACCGTTTAGTATGTAATAAAAAGTCAAGATTGCTTGCACTCGAACATTCGTTTACATTCCGTTAGGCGCCACTGTTTCGAGACTGGTTTTGCAGAGATTTCATAGGGTTGTCACTCTCCGATATAAAATACTATTAAAATAAATCAAATTGTGACTTTATTATGTGAACTAACCTTAAAATACTTAAACATACACTAGTGGTTCTGTGAATCGTAGACTTCGGAGTAAATTGAGGACTCCACTACGGGACCATTTCCCCTCCCCTGCCTCCATTTCCCCCCTGATCGAAGAACCTCCTCGTTAAAGTCAGTTTTTGGCTATTTCAAGGATTGTCCATGCCAAGTTGCATGCCAATCTGATGAAAAATGCGACCTGTAGACTGAATGGACGGACGAACGGTCGGACATCGATAGCATTTTTCCCGTACAAGTGGACTTAAAACGAAGAATTATTTTGTACTAGCCGACCCCCCACCAAGACTGTTAAGTATATTTACTTATCTGGTTCGTGATTTACACAAAATACGGATATGTCTTAGTGTGTCATGCCATGTCGCCTCTGTCAGGTATCTCTAGGAGAGGCAGAACTCAAAAAGACATGGCATGAGGTGGTGAAGGCTGACATGCGTGCTGTTTATATAAGAATTGCTGAAAACTGCGCGTAGAGGGAAAATTACTTGGAAGAGTTGCTTTATAGATTTACGCTCAGATGTTTCTGAGACTTCTTAAAGCCAAATAGAAGCAACTACATAGTTACATAATATTCGAAGGTACTAGTAGGATTAAAAATGAAACTAAGGATGTTACAAAAAGTTTCTTGCATGCTTTTGAAGTTTACTACAAGAATCACTGTCTATTTCCTCAATGACATGCTTAAAATGTTGTATAAAGTCTGACATTACTTTGTTAATTTTATAATCTGGATTTCCTGCATATTCTTCCATACCAGCTCTTATAGTCTGCCAAGAATTAAGATTCTCCTCATCATCAGGAACTTTTTCATCTAGTACGTCCATAAATTCTAACAAAGCCACAGTTCCTTCTACTGTTCCAATGACTGGTCTATCACCGTAAACTACTAACGGTGAGTTTCTCTTCATGATTATATTTTTCATTATATTAACCGCAGCTTTTCTAAAAATATAACTGCCCGCCTCAAATTTACCAATTTGCTTTCTCAGCCCTTTATCATTGTCTTTACCTAAAGCATTTGTAAAATCTGTGTCGAGTACAGCTATTACCAACGCATACGATGCTTCCTCGAATGGTTCTCCGTTTAAACTTGAGTATGTTGTCATAACATTGCCAAAGAAATCTATAAAACTCTTACGACTTCTCTTACAAATGCTTAGTTTTGAACAAGCGTGTCTAAGCACTGAATTCGTCTCATCGGTTATTCTTTTAGCAATTATAACTGGAACCTCACTAGTGCGTAATACATTTTTGTGTTCCATTTCGTTCATAATATAATTAAATAGTCGTACTATAATGCGGTTTGAAACATCAATAGAGTTAAGAACCACTCTTTCAGTCCCTATTCTACTTTTAATCTTATGTTGTTCTGTCTCTGCCATGTATTCCCTAAATTTATCTTCGTAGCATTTAGCTACAGTTTTAATGTACTTCTTCCATCCTTTATCTTTACTTCTTTTAGCAAGGATATGGAATAACTTTATATTATGGTTAAGAATATGATTAATAAACGAGTTGATTTTAACATCATCTTTTACTCTATGTATCCACGGTTGCCACAAATTGGACGGTCCTTTGACAATCCTGCCAACACTTCCAGTGATATTTGATATCTTTTGTTGAGTATTAGTAATTTTTTTACCAGCTGCTTCTTTAGCTTTGTCTATTAATATTGGCTGGACTAATTGTTGCCATAGCTGGTGTGCGCCAAGCTGCGTAGCATTCTTTATGTTACCGATAGCGATGCTTGTTTTATTTTTAAATGCTTGTATACTGTTCGTCAAATTCTTTTTTATTACCTGTATGGCGTTTTTAGTATTATTTTTAAATGCTTGCATTTTGCTAGTAGCGTTAAATTTCATCTCCTGTATTTTTTTAGTAGCATTCTTTTTCATATTTTGTATACTGTTAATAGTATTATTTTTGAATCCCTGAATCATTGCGTTGGGCTTTTCAAATGCTACGTCAGACACATTTTTAAGCTTACCAATCCATTGTGTTGGAAAAGATATTGACAGATGTGTTTTCTGACCTTTTCCAGGATTGGAAATTGCTTGAAGCTTCGCTAAATCCGGTAGATTCAAGTAGAATTTGAGGAGATCATAGAAATTAATATTCACTTCCTTCTTACCATCAGATATCTTCTGGCGAAATATTAAATCTGATTTATCTTTAAGTCTATTTAGATCTGATGTATTTTGAGTTATAGTATTTTTATCAAACACATTGAAATTTTGTCTCTCGTTTTCTTGATATTTATATTTATTTTTTGCCTGTTTGCCAAATTTATCACCAAATCGTTTCACATCCATTTGTTTACTCCACAGCTGGTTCAAATCATATTTTTCTGGTAGTGGTTTTAAATAAAGTGAATAATGAGTGTTATTATACAAAAAATTATGAGAATTATCAATATACAGACGAACTTTTTCAGATTTATAAATTTTCTTATAGTCTTTTCTTCCTATACGGTTTTTCTTCAAATTTTCATCTGGTCTATTTGATTGACGACCAGTATGCTTCTTCTGCTGTCTCTTTTTATCTGATTTGTTAATCTTCTTTGGCTTCTTCATTCTTATATGGTTTGTCTTCAATTTCTTCACATGTCTGTTTGATTGACGACCAATATGCTTCTTCTTATGTCTTTTATGGTGTCGGTTCTTCCTTATCTTACTTCTGGTAGTGCCATTTTCATATTTTTCACTCCGCAAAGTTCTAAAGGCCTTGTGCTGTATTTGTGTGGAACTGTAACAGTAATATAATGCTAAGACTCTTCCAAAAGGATATATAAAAAGCATAAGTCAAGGCAGACCGTTGAGACGATCTTTAGGGTAAACCTACCCTCACTTCGGTCAAGTGTCAACTCTTCAACGGTATGAAAGGAATGGTCATGAAAGGAATTAGGTTTGAGAGAGCAGGACCTTCTTCATTTCTGTCTCACCAGCTGTTAACCACCTTGACTGAGCGAGATGCAAGAACGAGGCGCACGACGAGAGTGTTCGGAATTTGCAAAATATCTATAAACGCGAAAGTTTGTAAGAATGAATGTTTGTTACTCTTTCACGCATAATCTACTAAATGGATTTTAATGAAACTACAATAATATAGCTTCCACAGCAGAATAACACATAGGCTACTTTTATATCCCGGGAACAAGTTTCTGTGGGAAACGGGAACGTGAAAACTTCACCACACGTGCGGAGCCGCGGCAAGAGAGAAAATAGCATTTCACTGCATATATATCATTGTCTTTCACTATAGCAAGTTAACACAACTTTTATGTCCAAGAAACCACCACTCCTGCACATAAAACAAGATAAATGCACTAGTTTTAGAAAATAATATAAAGCAAGCGTCCGCACTTGTCACTCTTCCCGCCAAATCCCGTCTTAACTTACCTGGCCTCTTCCCACAGATTGTCAAGAGAGTCCTCGCTTTCATATGTGCTGACTGAGCTACTGTACTCGCTTGAATACATCGAGTATGAATATGAGCTGTCTTGTGATGAAGCTTGTACATGCCGCGATGTGGAATCTTTCTTCACAAGTTGTAAGGCAATAGGATTTCTTCTCAAACCTCTTTTTTGAGAAATCAAAGATCGATTTTCAGAGAAAGAACTTTGTTTCTCTTGTAAACTTGGGTTTGTCGACGCATTCAAATTTGGAATTAATTGAAGATTGAGAACGTAATCACCTACGTCCAGAGACAATCCTTTCGCTGATAATGTTATAGCTGAAAAAAATATGTATTAGTAGGTATTATTATATAGGTTACCTAATTTTTTTTTGTTTGGCAATCCTCATGGATGCTATGCCGGACTCCTACCGACTAAAACCACACGTATCCCTTCCATCTGTCTAAAGCCGGGAGTCTCTGGTGAGGCCTCGGAAGGATAGCCCCAGGATAGGTTACCTATAGTTCTTACATTGTGATTTCAAACTGATAGAAAGTTAATAACTAGGTACTGTTCAACCAGTTACGTAAAGTTTGTGCATCTTATATTATTCTTTTTTTTTGTTGTTTTGGCGATGTCCGGCTTGGACTTAGCCACGACGCATATTGTATTAATTTTTTCTTATAGTGATAATTTTCAAGTAGATATTACAGATATTCTTCATTCAAAAGTAGTAAATTATTCTTATTGATAGCAGCGTATTCATGTATAGGTTTGTTCAAAGTTCTAATTTCTACTGCAGTAAAATGATGGTAAATTTTACTGCAGTTATATGTGGATTTTGGAAGGTAATAGAAAATACCGCGCTCCACTAAGTTATCCAATTTCACAACACTTGTGCACGTTGTCGAAGCTTTTATGTTTAAAACACCATAATTTTTACACATAAACACCCAAAAATACACTAGTTTGAAAAATTAATAACGGAGCGGCGCGGCGACCGCGTCATTCGCTGTCTCCCGCCAAAAACCCTATATTGTTCTTACAAATGAAAAAAATTACGTAGGTAAGTAGGTACTTAGCACCTACATATACCTACGTAGACCTAAATTAAAGTTGCAAAGTAGGTATAATGGGCAAAGGGTACACGAGTATTATAAGGTTTGATGTTTTTCATAAAATTCTGTAGATATTTAATTCTATGACTTTTGATGCTGTTATTAAATGATTGTAATTGTTTAACAGTGGGCGTAAATTATACCTCTACCACCTCTTCTAGGATAAACGCGTGACAAATAATGTTAATAAAATAATGTTAATAAACATAATATTTAAAAGGTTTTCTAAAATACCAACCAATTGGCCGCATATACTTATATCCTTTGGCCATTGTGATTGCGAGTACAAAATTTGCATTTCGAAGTAATCAGACGTGTTTAAAATAACAAAATAATAATTAGCTAAATCGTGACCTCGTTTCTACCATTACTCAGCGATAGCAAAAACTGTGCCAATGTGTAAAGTGAAGTGGCTATAATGTACTGTAAATAAATTAATAATATCGTAATACAATGGATGGTAGCCCGTTTAGTAGGCGTAGCAGGACTGCCTGCACTCCACTCCCGACGCCCGCAGCAGCACCACGCCCAAATATACAAAATCAAGAAGAACAACAAATGGAGGTCATCTCAACTGCTGAAATCCAAAACTGCATGGGATCCATAGATCAGTGCCTCAATGAGGTGTGCACTATTGCAACTGAGGGCAAGCTGAACTCGGACCAAAAGTTGCGGATTAGTGCATTATGCCGAAAGGTGGGAAAAATACATCTCTATCGGCAGTACAATATCAATCCCTAAAAATGAAAGCCGTCCAAAAAAAAACCACAGTAAACTCTGCAGGAGCAACTAGACTTGTGTCTCAAAACCAAATTGATCTTAAGCATTCGATTGATGAGACACACAAGATGGCACCAAGCACCTCATTCGCTGACATGGTAAAAAAAGGCGCTGACAACTATATCCCGAACGCGAATAGTAATTAAGTGGCGATTTATCCCTATGATAAGAGAACATCGAGCGAGGATACAAAGTCATTGGTGCAAAAAATTAATTGCCCTGAGCAACTGAAGTTGCAAGTACGAGGATTGCGTAAAACCAAAAATGGTGGCGTCATTATTAGCACGCAAAGGGAGATATTGAAAAACTAAAGCAATTATCGCAGTTAGCAAAATCAGGCCTCACCGTAGATGACCAACATAAAAGAAAACCACGAGTGATAGTTATCGGGGTACCAAGTGCTATGCAGGAAAAGGAGGTGTTTACCTGTTTGTACCATCAAAACCTGGAAGACAAGTTGCAGGGATGCAGCCTTGAAACATTTTTGTCCTCAATTAGACTGAGTCACAAATCGGGCAAGAAAAATGCTGAGACCTGTAACTATGTGATTGAAGTGTCTCCAAATCTTCGCAAAATTCTAATAGCCAAAGAGAGGATCTTCGTGAACTGGTCATCTTGTCTAGTTAGAGATTTCACTTTAGTGACACGCTGCTACAAATGCCAGCAGTATGGACATGCGGCAAAGACTTGTCGGGAAGCGTCTTATACCTGTGGTCGATGCGGGGAGCATGGGCTCTCACTCAATGATTGTACTAAGATGGAAGAACCAAAATGCGCTACGTGCTTGCGCTTCAATAAACCGAACAAACATGTTACAGGAGCCGCTGACTGTCCGGCAAAACTTATCGCGGAGAAAAGATACATAAGGTCCATTGATTATGAATGTACCTAAAAGCGACGTCAGCAAAGGTTTTTACTGACCTAACTTAATTTTGTCTTATTGATTTTAATAGTTTTAACTCATAAATGTGATCAATCAAGCTGTTAAGCGACTTAAATAAATTATATGTATCGACGTGTGGAAAGTATGCGGCAGAAGAGTGCAAATATATTCGGTAGTATATTGTTTTTAATAAACTAAATTTTGTAATATAAAACTAGTACACGGTACGATTATCTCATATGCAGCCGACAACGCCCTCCTTATTTTCTGCTGAGTCGAAGTTAACGAGCCTGCGCAACACTGATTCGATATTATATTGTGAAGACATGACTTCAATATAATCTAATAACAATGAATGTAAATCAATTTATTTTTACTATTTACTTCCTATATCTAAATATAATAGACAGTAAAATCCTCTTTATACTGTGGTAATATTATTAATAGTTAATTTTATAATGCAATAGTACTTCACCTTGCAATTAAATGCTTAGTAATCTGTATTTCCATAATATATATGATATGCAATTAATATTTGCTTTATATAAAACCGCACTCGAAGCCTGAAACACAGGTACCTAGTTCAGGTGCTTTCAGGTGCAGTAACTTTGTACTGTAAGATTTAATTTCAGACCTTCGTATCGTGCAAAAAATGTATTAATATAATATACATTTTATGATTGTAATAATCACGCACTAATTATAACATTTTTTATACCAATAGGCTAACTAGCATGTAAACATTTTGTACTATGTTTTTATGAAATAAATTTATTATTAAAAAAAAAACGGAAAGGTCAAAAGTACTCGGATACCTAGACGTGCATGTATGAAGCGATTGATGAATCTCGAAGAAGCGAAAGAAGTATGTATGGATCGCGAAGCCTGGCGATCTGTCCTCTCTGACTACCCCATCAGGGATACAGCGTGAAGATAGTTAGTTAGTTAGTTAGTTATTAAAAAAAACATAATTAAAAATATAAAAAGAATTGTACAACACGAATGATTAGTCGATTTTTAAAAAAAAGTCATAAGTTTTGAGAAGCAACTATTGTATCGAAACAGAAGCGAAGTTTAAAAATAAAATTTTACTCACATAAAATTTGAATAAAATAATACATCACACATCTCAACGCCGATAACGAGCTAGGTTGGCAATAAAATAGATTTTATTAAAATAAAATTTATTGACTAAGGCCATAAAAAAAAATTGTTCTTGTTACTCGTAGTTCAATTCTTTGACAACTGTTCAAATGTTAAAAGTTCATTAAATTATTGAGGTAGCGGAGTTCATAGTATCTTTCTGGGTTATCCAATACTTTTTTTTATTTTTACTATCTTTACGCTGTATCCCTGACGGAGTATTCAGAGAGGACAGATCGTCAAGCTCCGCGATCCATCTATACTTCTTTCGCTTCCTGCAGATTTATTTATCGTTTCATACATGCACGTCTGGGTATATTATAGTACCTTTATATTTTATACTAGATGACCCCCCGGTTTCGCACGTGACATACTTCGAATTCCCGTCGCACCTATTTAATCCCGTAGCGTCGCTTATAAATTCTACAATATTGCATTAAAATTTGCCTGATTTGACGACATTTACGACTACTGCTCCGCTCCCCAGGGAGGTAGCGTGATGATATATAGCCTACAGCTTTCCTAGATAAATGGGCTATCTAACACAAAAAAAAATTTAAATTCGACCAGTAGTTCCTGAGATCAGCGCGTTCAACCAAACAAACTCTTCAGCTTTATAATATTATAGTATAGATTTGACCTTTCCGTTTTGAGCGATCTGTTCACGTGGTCTTCGTATGTACCTTAATCTCGGTCTACCCTGAAATTACTTGATTCTATCATTATATTATCTGTGATTCTATGCACCGCTCAAGCCGAGAAAGTCCATAAAAAAGACAAATAATAAAAAAAAAACAAATTTTAAACGATTAACATTTTTATTTTTTTTCTTCGAATCAGGTACAGGTTATTTTTCATTCTTAATTTAACACCAGGAACATGACTTCAATCACAGTATATATTTTAAAATTTTCTTCATTGGACTCTAGTATAGCTATCGATTTTTATTTTTTTTTATCCTTGACTTGTAATTGTGGCTGGCTTTTAGCCTTTTTACCTTTACCATGCTTATTTTTTTTTTCTATAGCAGGCAATGGCGGCTGGTTTTGATTTTTTTTAAAAGCAGGCAAAGGTGGATACTCTGGAATTTTATTAGGAACAGTTGTTGGTATATAAGACTCAGCTCGTGTTAAAGACTTTTCTAGTTCCGATAAATGAGTTTCTGAATCCAAATGTTTGTGCAAAAACTGTGAGAGAACTATGACATTGCATATAGTACAATAATGGGTTCCAGCCGTAATCTGAAAAAAAAAAAAGAATAAAATAACTAGTAACAAACTCCTAGATGATGTAAGAACTAAAGCAAGATTTGGGTAAACCAGGAACGTCTAGAGCAAGTGAATGAAATTGTGTATTTAGGGGGTGTGTTTAGCGCAGACGGAAGATGTGATTCGGATGTAGAACGGCGAGTAGCTGCCGGAAACAAAGTTATCGGTGCTTTGTCCCAATTGGTAAAGCGACAAAGCATCGTAAAAGAAACACGACTCGCGATTCATAACGCAGTGCTAGTGCCAACGTTGCTTTACGGCAGCGAAACCTGGGTATGTCAGCAGATGCATGAAAGTAAATTGAATGCTGTGGCGATGCGATCACTTCCAAAACTGTGCGGCGTAACTTTGGCCGACCGAATACATAACGAAGGATACGCAATATGGCAGGTTTGAATGAAAGTGTCAGCGTTAAGCTGGAAAAGGGCGTGCTCCGTTGGTTTGGACATGTCCAACGAATGAGTGAGGAACGGTTGACGAAGAATATATATTGTGCGAAAGTAGAGGGTAGAATGAGTTAGGGTAGGCCGAGACTTACATATGAAGACCACGTAAGCAGATTGCTCAAAAACAGAAAAGTCAAAGGTACTCGGATACCCAGACGTGCATGTATGAAGCGATTGATGAATCTGCTAGAAGCGCAAGAAGTATGCATGGATCGTGAAGCCTGTTCTGTCCGACACCCCGTCAGGTATAGGTACAGCGTGAACATAAATAGTTAGTTAGTAACAAACCCCTGCTGCGCTCGCCCACCGCACCATTCCGTAAAATACGTATTGCGTTACGTAAACTTTTTTAAATTTTTTTATACCTTAATTTGGAAGTTTGATTTTTTTACAGCTATGGGAACGTAGATCTGAGTATATAGTTATAATTTCAACTCGATACCTTCACGCATTCCTGAGATAAACGGTCTTGACAGACAGACGGAGGTTCAGAAAAGTTATCTTATAAAGGTTACCGAACCCCTAAAAGAACAATCACTTTTGAAAACGGTGCTGCTAAGGTTTTTGAAGTGAAAGGTCTTTTTCGACGTATGAGAGAAATTTCATACCTGTAATAAAACATCGTCACTCTTTTCAGTTACCCGCCATTTTGTTTCGACGTGAAACTTCTTTATCGACGTATGCGTAAGCCTCATCTACCTTTTTCGTGAAGTTGTAAATAGTAGAAAAATGATATGTCGTAAAGAAGTTTCACTTCTTACCTGTGTACGCTGGTACACACATATATTTATATTTATTTTAATAGGTGACCATTTGTATCATGTTCAGAACAGGGAATCAATGTCACACGCGCGTCCTAGAGACGCTTTATTCTATATTAGTATAGATACAAACCAAGCATGCCAGGGGGAGGCACCGTTTACTCATAAAATTACACTAATAACTATAGACGAACAACAGGAGTATGCGACTTTCGCCTACAGTTTGAAGTAAACTTGGCTGGCGGTATTATTATTACTTTCTTCTACCAGCCTCTACTAAGCTGAAAAAGGGAGCACGCCCAGCTCCCTTTGTTTGGACACGTCCAACCAATGAGTAAGGAACGATCCAATGAGTAAGGAACGATTGACGAAGAATATATACTGTGAGAAAGTAGAGGGTAGAACGACTCAGGGTAGGTCGAGACTTACATTTTATAAAGACCACGTGATCAGATTGCTCAAAAACGGAAAAGTCAAAAGTACTCGGATACCCAGACGTGCGTGTATGAAACGATTGATAAATCTGGAAGAAGCGAAAGAAGTATGCATGGATCGCGAAGCCTGGCGAATAGGGGGCCGAGTCGGCTAATTCAACCGTGTCGAAATAGAATCGAAATCTTCGCTCAATAGAAAGCCACCGGTATAATTTTGTCAGTTTTTCGTAGTCTACAATTACAATCGTACTCCAATAAGACTTCTATCGGACGGCCAATAGAATTCAACTAACACGTACCGCCATGGGCATACTCAGGGTCTGGGCCAGGGGGAGGCAACTCAGATTTTTTATAAAGTTACCTGTTTTAACCCCCGACGCAAAAAGAGGAGTGTTATAAGTAAGTGAGACGTACATTTCGGTGTGTGAGGGTGTCTGTCTGTGGCATCGTACCTCTCAAACGGACGGACCAATTTCAATGCGGCTTTTTCATTTGAAAGCCCGTTTCTTGATGGTGGTTCTTAGCTATTTTTTGGTTAATACCGGTCCAGCAGTGTAAGAGTATCAGCTTTTTTCATAATAATGTAAGGCATTTTTGGCGTTAATTTTTTTGCGTTATTTTTACTCTGTTAAGTGCTTAACGCGTCCCAGAATTATCGTTAAATGACAATTAATTGATAACTTTGACCTAATACTGTAATGAAAATGATCTCCAGAGAATCCGACTCTTCGAAAACTCACAGCAGACATTGTGTTTGGGGTTCAATAGTACTTTTTAGGGGTTGTTCCTTAAAATACAAGTATATTTTGGCGTAGGGGGATTTTGAAATTTAATTTATTTTCTGTCCGTTGTTGTAGCGTCCAGTTTGTGGCGTCCTTGTCCTGCAAATAGTCTTTAACAGCGTAATAACCTTTTTCACAAAGCTTTTTTTTTTATTAACTGATGAGGAAATTTGAAGACAGATGGTCGGGAGTTTGAGTCTTATTCCATAGTGATGTAATTTTCTGCACAGCGTTTCATGCTGTACGCAATCAAAAGCTTTGGATAGATCACAGAATATACCTAATGCATCTAGCTTGTCTTCAGATTTTGATAAATCAAATACGTTATTTACTCGTACATAACAAAAAAACTAAATTTAAAATGTTTCTCTGTCTGTATGTTTCGGCTAATCTCTGACGCAACTGAACCGATTTTAACGGGACTTTCACTGGCACTCTTATAATATGTAGAAGAAGTAACTTAGGCTACTTTTCTTTAGTTTAAACCTCTGTGCATCCACTAGTAAATAAGAAATACATTTAAATTAAAACAGGTATTTCTTATATAATTTCTTAAATAAGTATGTTAAGTACGCTGAATGACCCGCCGTTTTTACAGAAGCTAGTCCAAGACGGTGGCTTGACCTTAAAATTTCACCTCGCTTCACCGCCCCAAAAAGCGGGATCCAAACTAAACTCCAAAGAAGCTGGATAACGCCCAAACCATTAAGAGAGGCCGCGATGGTAGCCAAACTCTACCGGGAACCCAGGGAGGATTTGCGAGGAGTCACTGGGGGCGCCCGGTGTTAAACTGATAGGTAGAGAGAGATTGTGTGTTTTTTAATCCTTTCAAGTCCGGCTTAACGCTGCTAACAAACAGTTATAAGGGGCGTGCCTCACGATTTTTAAAAGATGTATAGGGTATTGCAAATAGCATAAAGTTTTTTTGTACTATTATTGACAAAAGTAGAAGACCAAAGCCAGGGGGGGGGCAGCTGCCCCTCCCTGACCCCCCTGGGTACGCCCATGCGTACCGCGCCAGTGGCCCCTAGTTAGTGACATTATATAGTCTACTACAATTTTGATTTGACAACTAAATATTGCAATTCTGGTTCTATTCTACGAATAGTAGACTCGGCCCCTTGTCCTCTCTGAATACCTCGTCAGGGATACAGCATGAAGATACTTTAGTTAGTTAGTTACGGCGCGAGTGAGGTAGCAACATTCCCAATATCGTAGTGGACTTTAAAGTTTGATAAAATTGAAAATATTAACAGTAGCCATATTCTGCCCATGTCCATGTTACACCACCCACGTATTGCAAATCTAGTAAAGTGTGACTGCCTCAGTGGCGCGGTGGTAGTGTATCCGACTGCCGCACTGAGATCCCAGGTCAGACAGAACAATGGAGAACACAAAAGGGTCAAAATATTACTGTCAAATACAGCTAAAATTGGAGCGTAGCTCATGTACATGACACTTTTGACACTTTTATTTTACTTTAATACATGCAGTATTTCCGAAGTTATAACTACGAGAAGTTTAGTCCTTTTTTGAATTTCCGAGATTAGCGCGCCCATTATGACGTCACAGCCTCGCACAGACTGCGACAAGCCGCGGGTGCGATCGAGAGCGCGACTGTCGAATGAGCTGAGTTGCGACATACCCGCGTTATTCGCACTTTGATAAATATTTTAGCCCATTTTTGAATTTTATAAAAAGTATATATATACGTTTTGCTTATATTTTTTTCTAGATTTATTTGGCATTTAAAGTAAAAAACGTTTGTCAGACCCATTATTTGTGTGATCCACAAATGTTTGTTTCGGAGTTTGGGTGTTACCTATGTATTTATCAGTTGTCAAGATCCCATACCACCAGCTTATATTAGCTTATGGTAGACGAGATGGCGCTGTATAAAAAAATAATGTCCCACAATAGTATGCCTCTACCAAACCCTTAAAGGTATAAAGCATCATGTACGTATGTAGCTCTGATGGTCAAATATCATGTAAATAAAACTAATGTAATTACTGGCAGTTAGAAAAGAGCGGCCATGAGTTTTTTTGCCAGGTTCTTCCTCAGGCTCTACCTATTGCTTTGCGAATCTGGCAGTAAATGTAGAAGCTATAATGTTGACGTTCATAAGTGTTACTTTGTGACCTACATGAATAAAGAGGATGTGGTTGTATTTTCCGCCCCCCAGCACACTCCCCAGAGAGGGCTGTCAGTAATGAGCTAGATATCATACAAGCATTAAGCCAGTTGAATTCCAAGTCTCCATTCTGGAACACTAGGGCTTTTGTTCATGAGGTTACTCTGCAGCAGGCTTCCGCCGCACTGAGGTAACAATGCCATAGGCAACAGCCATGTTTGTAGCAGCATGCAAGGGATTTAATATACAAACATACTCTACAATACATATTTAAATTTATACTACTATATAAAGCTGAAGAATTTGTATGTTTATTTGGTTGAACGCACTATTTATACAATTTTTTTTTCTAATTTTTAGTCAATCTGTTTGTTTCAGTTAATCACTGAGACTGCTGGACAGATTTTAATGAGATTTTGACTGGCAGATAGCTGATGTTATAGAAAGTTAAGAATAATATAAGAATATTCCCATGTGAATGGGAATTACACGGGAATAAACTTACAAATAACTTTAAGTATTAAACTATTTGATGAACACATACATAATATCACGCCTGTCGCCCATCGGGGTAGGCAGACACTATGGCTTGCCAGTTGCTACAAGTTGACATACAACTTTCGCTTCTTATACTTTCGTGAGTTTTCATACACGCTTGCTGGTTAAGGGAACTCTTAACCTTGCCTTAAAAGACCTTCGATTTGATTTGACATACGTAGTCAAGGTCGAAATATATATTAATTATATATTTCTATTATAAATAATATAAATTACCTTTCTGATTAGATTCTCTTGATATTCTTCCAAATGTGGGTGATTCTCAATAACTTTTCTATGATTTTGCGAAGTTTTGTGACGCTCCTTACATAAAACATCTAGAATCATTTCTGTCTCACAGAATACGCATCTGTATAGTTCACCAGCCGTTAGAATACCGTGGTATGCATCAGAAGACACCACTAACTTTTTACCATCCTTTAAAGTAACAATAAAAAAATCTAGTTTTGGGGGAGAAATCTTCTTGCATTGCACGAGTATTTTATTTTCGGCTATTTCAATATGCTTCGGCTGTCTCAAAGATGGTATAGACATGGTAAAGGTTTATTATTGTTGTAATCCTAGTGAGTTACGATCACAAATTAGATGATTCAATAATTGCTATTATGAAAAAACAAATGGTAAAAATCTACCCTATATTTTCAAGATACGCGCCATGACATTGACAGTTGATTTTTTTTTAATAATTATTTAATGGCCTGGTTCCTAAGACCTTTTAGCCAAATCTTATTTTTTATATCATATTTCTTCAATCTTATCTTCTAATTAGTCCTGTCCAGTCGATGTCGTGTCCTCATTGTCCGTCCTGGTCCTTGCCCTCAGTATAATGGTGATTCTTATACTAAGATTGTCAATGGACGTTTCGCGGTAAGCGAGAAAATAGCATTTCACTGCATATATATCATTGTCTTTCACTATAGCACGTTAACACAACTTTTATGTCCAAGAAACCACCACTCCCGCACATAAAACAAGATAAATGCACTAGTTTTAGAAAATAATATAAAACAAGCGTCCGCACTTGTCACTCTTCCCTCCAAATGTCCCATTGACAGTTGACATTTGTTGTTGGTTGTAGTTGTAGCAGTCTATACTGGCTACACAAAATTATTAGTGTGGCAACACTGGTTTTATTATATCCCTTCTTCTTGTCGCCAACACGCCGACGGTACGCGAGCCGTTTTGTGTTAAGCTCTAATTAATACTATTAAATTTAGTTTATGGAGCTCGAACTTTTATTTGAACGCACCGGAGTACTCCCAGCACAGCACACTGCCAAGCCAAACAAATACAGTCCATTGCCACCGCAGGAGCTCAACATATGGTCCCTCGGCCTACACAAACAGTAAGAAAAGTGCTTCATTGTGTCGTTTAATAGAGAAATTTCAAGGATACACAGAAAGGTGCGAACAACTAAGTGTACAGCGAACGTATTTTTTTGATGTGCAGTCATACAACGCCATCAAAGAAACAGGCGGTCAAGCAAATCAAGTAGGCTAATTTTGTCTCATTATTTTGGGCAGCCATTTTGGACTTTGGACATCGTCATTTGCACTTGCACAATTGCACAATTGCACGACTGCACGAGTCCACCAACAAAGACTGCACAACACAAGAATTTTCGGCCATTCCTTTCCATCCAATGCGAAAAACAAATAAGAACGAGTGAGAAAGACATCTTCGGTTCGCCTCTACCGATACCGAATAGTACCGAAGACGATCGACGCGCTTGACATCGTTGAGATTTCAAATAAATAGTAATTCTAACTATACTTTTGTGTCGCCATTTTGTACGCGTCTTTGCATGAAACTATTGTTACTCTAAGATTTGTACTAAACACGATTTAAAATTTTAAGAAAAATAGTAAATTTAAAGAAAACAGTGTTTAAGTAGTGCGTAAGTGATTAATACTGATTAATTTACGTGTAATTTGCAATATTTTTACAATGACGGACGAAAGGTCTAAAGCACTTATACGCAGGCGTGGTTATGTCAAAGGTTCTTTTACCAAACTTGTAAATACTATCATGGAACTTCAACTTGATCAAGCTACCAAAGAGGACTTGATAGTGCGGGAGAATAGGCTCACACTTCTTTTCACAAACTATGAAAATTATTGTTGTGAAATTAGTACAGTTACTGACGACGATAATGAACCTTTCTCTGAATTTGAAGAAAAATACATGTCGGCACTAGCTCGCCTAAAAGGTAGCATTGCCAAAATGAATTGCAGTCGTGACTCTAAAACGAAATTACCAATAATTAATATACCAAATTTTACTGGTAAGTCATCTGAATACAAACCATTCATATCAATGTTTTATTCTTTGATCGATAAAAATAGTGGCTTAGATGACATTCAAAAGTTATATTATTTACGTAATTTTCTCAAAGACGAACCCTTTGATTTAGTAAAAAATCTGCCATTAATTGGTGAAAGTTATCAAGAATCTCTCAATATTTTAAAAGAGAGATATGATAACAAGCATAGGATTATAAATGAGCACATAAATTTATTATTAGATCTTGAGCCAGTATTAAAATCAACAGCAGAAAACATTAGAAACTTTGTATGTGTTGTGAAGCAACAATTATCTGCATTAAAGAACTTAGATCTGTCAGTTGATCTGTGGGACCCAATAGTTGTTTGTATTTTGACTAGGAAACTTGATACATATTCCAATAGGGAATACCAATTAGATAGGGAAACCAATGTTGATCCAACTGTTAAACATTTACTTAAATTCCTAGAAAAAAGAGCATTAGCGCTCGAAAACACTATGATAGCAAGCAAAGGCAACCTGCAGCAGACACAAGCTCATCGTAAAGAAGTGCCTCGCCAGCTGAGGATAGCTTCTGCTCCTGCTGCGATCAATAGTGTAACCAGTACAAGTATTGCTTCCTGCATGTTCTGTAAGTGTGAACACAAGCTTTATTCTTGCCCTAAATTTAAACTTCTACATTTTTCTAAGCGAATTGAATTTGCAGATGAACACAGGCTTTGCAAAATATGTCTCAATAAGCATAAGTCTAACAAATGTCGCTTTCATTTCAAATGTGATGTGTGTAAAAATAAGCACAACACGCTTATGCATGAGGAACAGCCTATACAGCCATCGGTAACCATGGTTTCTGAAACATCCACCACTCAAGTACTGTTACCAACCGTGCAAGTTAAATTAATTGCTCGTAATGGCACTGAGATTCTTGCAAAGGCCTTGTTGGACAGTGGATCTCAAACATCATTTGCAACCACAGAACTGGTTAACCAATTAGGCTTAAAGCCAAAGCATATAAACAAGGGAATCATTGGTATAGGAAACACTCATAGCAATATTAGCCAGTGCACGCAGCTGGAGGTTTTCTCAACAGTATCAGCATATAAATGCACCATTAATTGCTATGTAATAGATAAGATTACTTCACAGCTTCCTCAGCACAAAATTGATACTGCTGCAATAAAGATACCTACACATTTGACATTGGCAGATCCCAAATATAATGTTCCTGGTAATATTCATATACTTATGGCAGCTGATATATTTTTCCAGGTGCTCCAGCATGAAAATCCTGGTAAGCAACCATCAGTGCAGGCTAATCTAGACAGGGCAGCGGGTCGGCCTCCATTAGTGCAGTTTGTAAATACAAAATTTGGGCATATTGTAGCAGGTAGTTTTCCTAATCTGGTACACTCAGAAATCACACAAAAACATGTAACTTTATTTTGCAAAACATGCGACTCAAACATTGATGATACGGTCCGGACCTTTTGGCAGACTGAGAGTGTGCCTGAAATGTTCCCAGAACAAAGCCCCGAGTTTGTTCAAGCTGAACAAATTTTTCAAAAAACAATGGTTTATGAAGATAATAAGTTTGTAGTAGCTTTACCACTAAAAGTTTCACTTGAGAAGATTAATGAGTTACTTGGTGACTCCTTTTATTTAGCTTTAAAACGATTTCACAACTTGGAAAAAAGATTTTCTAAGGAACCTATACTCTATAAGCAATACAAGTCCTTTGTAGATGATTATATTGCACAGGATCACGGTACATACATAGACATTGACAAATATGACCTCACTACTGATCCAGTATATTTTTTGCCTCACCATGCGGTTTTAAGACCTGACAAAAGGACAACTAAGTGTAGAGTAGTGTTTGATGCTTCAATGTTAACTAGTTCAAAGCGATCCTTAAATGATCTACTATTAAATGGTCCCACCGTCCAAAAAGAACTATT
This sequence comes from Thumatha senex, assembly GCA_948477245.1. Classification (NCBI taxonomy): domain Eukaryota; kingdom Metazoa; phylum Arthropoda; class Insecta; order Lepidoptera; family Erebidae; genus Thumatha; species Thumatha senex. The sequence goes on from OX419751.1 coordinate 2,881,520, forward strand.
TGACATATTACTTTTGTTTCGTTTAGGCCCTTATGTCTTTAGCACAGATCTCAAGAATATGTTCCGTTCAATTGGCCTAGATCAGCAATATAAGTCTCTACAAATTATTTTGTGGAGGAACACTCCTAACGAAAACATTAAATGTATTGAATTGAACACTATTAGCTATGGGTTCAAGTCTTCAACTTACCTAGCCACCAGGTGCCTTATAGAGTTGGCTAGGATATATGAAAAACAATTTCCTGCAGCATCTTTCGTTTTGAAAAACCAGACATATTGCGATGATATTTTAGTGTCTACTAATTCAATAGAGTCATTAATTGAAACGAAGGATCAGTTAATTAGGTTGCTGGAACTGGGTGGATTTCAGGCACACAAGTGGTCATCTAATTGTAGTACTCTCTTACAAGACATACCGTTAGACAAACAACATTTTGATGAGCTAGACTTACAGAAAGAAAATTATTATTTAAAAACACTGGGTGTAACTTATAACACACAGACGGACACGTTTAAAATTTCGAGTCCTGATTCAGATGTACAAGAGCCTAAAACTAAAAGAGAAATCTTAAGTTATATATCAAGATTCTATGATCCATTAGGTTTAGCTGGTCCTATAACTGTCCTTGCTAAATCATTTATTCAAAAGCTCTGGACAGTACAATTAAAATGGGACTCTTGTCTCTCAACTGAATTACAAAATGAATGGCTTGAATTTTACACAAAATTAATTAACATGAGTCCTATACACATCAATAGAAATGTCATGCTACAGAATGCAAACATGATCCAGTTAGTAGGCTTTGCAGATGCTGCCAGCTCAACTGCATATGGTTGCTGTGTCTATTTACGAGTAATTGACAAAACAGATGAGGTTAAGTTAACTTTACTCTCTTCAAAATCGCGAGTGGTTCCACTTAAACAAAAATTAACTATTCCTAGGTTGGAACTCAACGCGGCATTACTGTTAGCCAAGCTAGTATATAGAGTACAAAACATACTGTCGATGAATCTAAACATAAGTAATGTGTTTCTATACTCGGACTCACAGATTGTTCTAGCGTGGCTTAAAACCGATGTAACTAAACTTAATGTCTACGTAGCTAACAGAGTTAGAGAAATTACACAATACACAGACAAATTTTCATGGGGTTATGTCAATACTGCAATGAATCCCGCTGACTGCTTGAGTCGTGGCGTAAGTCCTCTTGAATTAAAAGAGCACACATTATGGTGGTGTGGTCCACCATTCCTGCAAAGTAAAGATTACAGTTTTTCAGAATTTACTAATTTGCTTATAAGTCTGCCCGAGATGAGGACTGACCCTGCTGACTCTGTGTTGACAAGCACTATGGTATGCAATGATCAAAATACAAACAATTCACTGTGCTTAGACTTTCTCAATAAATATTCTAGCATAACTAAGATGCAGCGAATTCTCGCTTACATTATACGATTTTGTAAGCCTTGTAAAAGTAGGTCCTGTTATATTACTAGTAGTGAATTAAATAATTCTTTGTTAATGATTATAAGATGGGAGCAGCAAAATCATTTTGATAGTGAGATTAAAATGCTAAAACAAAATAAACCCATACAAGGTAGTTTAAAATCCCTTAATCCGTTCATTGATGGTACAGGTTTATTGCGAGTAGGTGGCAGATTGGATTGTGCTACGATACCTAATTCACAAAAACATCCAATGATACTACCAATTAAATCATATGTTACCAAATTAATAGTCTTAAATGAACATATAAAAAATTTACATGCTGGGCCAAAGCTATTATTGTCATCTCTTAATCAAAAATTTTGGTTAGTGAATGGCATCAAAGAAATAAAAAGAATAATTCATACATGTGGTATTTGCTTTCGCTTAAAAGCTAAAGTTGCTAAACAACTAATGGGCACACTTCCTCATGATAGAGTGAATGTGAGTAGACCTTTTCAAAAAGTTGGCATTGATTTTGCTGGACCGATTTCCATAAAACAATCTCGAATTAGACGTGCTCTAATAACAAAAGGGTACATATGTGTATATGTTTGCTTTTCAACTAAGGCTGTTCATCTAGAGTTAGTCTCAAGTCTTACAACTTCAGCCTTTTTAGCATCGTTTAAGCGTTTCTTATCACGAAGAGGTTTGCCCACAGATATTTACTGTGACAATGCAGCTACCTTCAAAGGTGCTAATAATCAGCTTGTTGAACTTTATAAACTACAGAACTCCCTAGACAATCAACATGAGGTGCAGTCATTTGCAGCTGAAAAAGGTATCAATTTTCATTATATACCAAGCTATTCTCCAATATTTGGCTCTTTATGGGAAGCGGCTGTAAAGAGCAGTAAATACTATTTGAAGAGGGTTGTTCAAAGAGCTTTACTTACTTATGAAGAACTAAGTACAGTACTAGCACAGATTGAATCAATTTTAAATAGTAGACCATTAACTGCCATGTCTAGTGATATTAATGATTACATGTATTTAAGTCCCGGTCACTTTCTAATTGGGTCAGCACTTAACAGTTATCCTGAACAGGATTTATCTGATGTTCCCACGAACAGGTTAACATTTTGGAATATTTGTTGCAGTATGTACCAACAGTTCTGGAAAGTGTGGAGCAAACATTATCTTAATGTCTTACAGTGCAGGCCCAAGTGGAAAGATAATTACCCAAATGTCAAAGTAGGTTCACTAGTTATTCTTAAGGAGGACAATGTTCAGCCTCTATACTGGCCAATGGCCAGAATTGTGAATGTATTCCCAGGGCCAGATGGCAAAGTGAGGGCTGTGGAAGTTAAAATGCAAAATGGGAAAACCCATAGACGGTCTGTTACTAAAATATGCTTACTTCCGGTTGACTGTTCTGATTAAGGTTAGCATACTTATTTAGAGTTAAGTATTAGTATTTAAGTGGCAAGTGGCATTACATACTACTTATGTACCATTTGCCGTTATTAAGCTTATTTTATATCATGTTAATTTTGTCATGCTTTTGATACTGTTTCTTTATTTAAAAACAACGTTCTAATTTTTATCCCGGTACTACTTAATATTTTAAATGTTTCTTATGTAAAGCTATTGATTTAATTCTCAAGTATTCGCTAGAACACATCTCGAATACTTGGATATCTTTGTTTTATTTTGCATTTTGTTAACATGCTTATGATAATTAATTTTATATACACTTTTGCAATATTTTAAGAAATATTAATTTCTTCCCGCTGGGACTATGTAGCAGTCTATACTGGCTACACAAAATTATTAGTGTGGCAACACTGGTTTTATTATATCCCTTCTTCTTGTCGCCAACACGCCGACGGTACGCGAGCCGTTTTGTGTTAAGCTCTAATTAATACTATTAAATTTAGTTTATGGAGCTCGAACTTTTATTTGAACGCACCGGAGTACTCCCAGCACAGCACACTGCCAAGCCAAACAAATACAGTCCATTGCCACCGCAGGAGCTCAACAGTAGTGATGTTCGATACAAGTAAATAATACAAGTAAGTATTCGATACTTTTGTTTCGATACCGAGTACTTTTGGTATCGAATAATTTTTTTCGAAAGGAAAGTACTTGTATCGAATCGAATCGTCGCATTTTATCTACAACGAGTTCAGTCTCCTAAATATTTACAACAATTGAAACTTATGAAAAGAGGACTAGTTTGTTTAATAAATTATTAATTATATACAACATAAAAGAATGTGATGTATAATCCAGGTTTATTAAACTAACTAAATTAAACTAGAAACCTACCTACCTACCTAAAGAAATTAAAATAGATTCGTCATTCGTATATCATTCAATAAACACGTACGGATACTTTGCGCCTAAAATAAATTACTATATACCCTCACTATGAGCAAGTGTGATAAGTGCAAAAATACGGCTAAAAGCCCTGGACTTGAATGTGCCAGATGTGAGAAGGTGGTTCATGGTATCAAAAAAGCAGATAAGTGCACTTCGTGCAACGGAGACACTAGAGTGGACATGTAAGGAATGTCTAGATGTTTCGGGCAGAAAATCTTCATTTGTAGTGCCATAGATTTATAGTGCCATGAAGATGAAGATGGCATAGTGCCATGAAGATGAAGAAGCGTACTCAGACTCTAACCCATTGCTCCAAGTTGATGCCAATAAACTTCTGAAAAACTTCACAGCAGAAGTTCAAAAGGCTCTAAATAAGGAGTTGAAAGAGCTAAAACAGTCCATACAGTTTCATAATGACAAAATGGATGAAGTGTTAGAAAGTGTACATGCGTTCAAACAAACCATTATGGATATAAAACGGAAGCTTGTGGAAGTCATCATCATCATCCGAGCGTCTGTTCCAGTTGCGTCTCGCGACGCCCGGAGTCCGCTTTCCTACATTTTTTCCTCCACTTCGCACGGTCGTCGGCATCCCCTGTAGTGAGACCATTGGCACGCATGTCATCCCTTACGACGTCAAGCCAGCACTTCTTGGGTCTTCCCCTCTTACCGGGACCCGGCGGGGCTGACATGGCCAGACATTTGTTACCTACGTAGCCCGGCGGTTGCCGCAAGACGGGAAGCTTGTGGAAGTAACTAACAAAAATATATACTTGGAATCACGAGTGGGTGCATTGGAGCAACATATAGTGCAGTTGGAGCAGAAGCAATTGTCTAATCATATTGATGTATGTAACGTACCCCAGCAAGACCAAGAAAATCTAAAGATTATAGTGGAAACACTTGCAGCAAAAATATCTATGCCTAAAGACGACATCATAAGTATAAAACGTCTAAGTGGTAGGAAAAATCATCCTGGGTCCATTCGAGTCGTGGTAAAAGATGATAGTGCTCAGGAGAAATTAAAACACTCTTGTGGAATGCAAAGCAAGACTTAAAGAACACATACAAGTTCATATGGTGTAAAAAAGGAACAATAATGGTAGTAAGTAATGACAAGTAGGTACTTTGATTGTATGTATTTCTATTTTTCTTTTCACTACTGTTAAAATATATCTATCATTATGTTTATTTTTTTCTTCATTTAATAATGGCTTCGTTTGTCGTGGATGATGTATTTGAAATAAAAAATTGTTCAAATATACAAAATTTTCTAAATTGCATACCAAATGGCTTTACTAATCTACTATGTTTACACATAAATATACGCTCCATAATTAAAAACTTCTCAGGGTTGGAACAGTGCATCAGCTCATGCAGGCAAAGGCTTGATGTAATCATGCTAACAGAGGTTAATATTTCGGATGCTCTTAGTATTTTATAAAATTTGGACGGCTATAACATGGTAACAGAATTGCGGAATGGTAGAAGGGGTGGAGGTATAATTGTATATGTGCATAATAAGCATAAACTATCAAATATTAACTTAAAAACACAGCATTTTGAATGTTTAGCATTTAAAATACTAACACCATTTCACTATACCGCGGTTCTGTGCACCGTGTATAGGCCACCGAAAAACAGTAAACATTTGTTTATAAATGAATTCCAAGACATTCTTGTAGATCTCGGTGTTAATTGTGATCTATATTTACTCTGTGACATAAACATAGATTTGAAAGACAACTGTGCTATAAAACATAAATATGAAACGGCATTGTATAGTTGCGGTCTCGTGAGTGGGATATCCGATTACACTAGGATTGAAATGAGAAATAATAGGATAAGTAGAACTTGCATTGACCATATTTTCATAAGATCTCACTCAAAAGAACTATACACGGCCGCGCTCGATACTGTACTAGCCGATCACCGAGCGTTAGTGTTGGCTTGCAGTGGTCCGATAGTACCGGATGCTTCCTGTACCTCATATAAAAAAATAATAGACTATAAAAAATTATCAACTTTATTACATGATATTGATTGGAATTCAACAAATAATATGTCATGTCCAAATGAAATATACAATTATATTAATAAAAATATAAACAAATGTTATAGTCAATCAGAAATGACTATAAAATATAATTTTAGGTCGTGTCGTAAAAATAACATACAGTGGGTTAGCAAAGAAATAAGCAAAGCATGCGATTATAAGGATAAATTGTTCATTGAGTGGAAGAATGACACAAATAATAAGATATTGCGCTCACAGTATAATAAAGCCAGATATTACGCGTATAAATTAAATAAAAAAAGCAAAAAATAAACACATAAAACAAGAAATTTATGAAAATCAAGGTAGCTTACGACATCTGTGGCAGTTATTAAATAGATTAACTGGCAAAATTAAGGTTTCTATTGACGAGGCTTTGCTTGCTGCATTTGAAAATAGTACTTGAAAGCCGATTGATATAGCAAACAAATTTGCACAGACATTTGAAAGGAGTGTGAAATCTATCACGCCGTATTGTAAGGTCAATCTTTTAAACCACTCAATGTACAGTATCTCCAAAAATGTTACAATAAACTTTATTAAAGCCCGACAGGACAACGTTCAGCTACTCATAAAGAAGTTATCAAATCATAAAGCACCAGGGTCGGATGGTATACGGGCAATTGACATAAAAAAACATAAATAATAAAATAACGGCATCTATTGTCAATTTAAAAAATGTAAGTATAGTTACAGGTAAATATCCTAATCAGTTAAAATCAGGAATAGTTAGGCCGATTTACAAAAAAGGAAGCCATAAAGATTATAACAATTATAGGCCATTTACTATTCTCCCCACCATTGATAAAATTGTAGAAAATTTTATAGCAAATCAAATGTATTCGTTTTTCAATAAAAAAGAAATTATTACACAAAAACAGTATGGTTTTCAGCCAGGTAAAAGTCCAACACAATTAATTTCTGACTTCACGGATTCTGTCAATAAACACTTAGATGGTAAACGACACGTCTTTGCAGCTTTCATCGATTACAGCAAAGCGTTTCATACACTTCGACATGAGGAAATAATTAATAGCTTAGAAGAAAGTGGAATACGTGGTTCTATATTGGAATGGTGTATCAATTATTTGCAAAATCGAACTTATCACGTGAGCGTTGCAGGCGCTATAAGTAGCAAGGTTCATGTCACTGAGAAAACAGCTCAAGGCTCAGTGCTTGGGCCCCTACACTATATAACGTATGTAAATAGCCTAGTAAATTTAATAAGGAACTGCGAAGTGTATCAATTTGCTGACGACACCTGTATACTTGCAGCTGACTCCAACTTTGACGTGGCTCTTAAAAAGTTGCAAAGTGATTTTACTTTACCTTCAAAATGGTCACATGATAAGGGGCTCGTTTTGAATGAGGGAAAAACCAAAGTAATGTATATAAGCACAAGTCAGAATAGAAAACCATTCCCTATAAATGTAATATGTCACGGCCATAGGTGTTTACATAGTAAAACCAGCAATATAAAATGCAGATGTGGTGCGTTAGAGGTTGTAAATTCACAGACTTATTTGGGTGTCTTCATAGATGACCGTTTGTCATGGTCTAATCAAATTAAGAGTGTGTGTGATAAATTACGTGTAATACTTGCAAAAATGCTATTATTCGTTACAAAATTCCTTATCCGATACTATTATCATTATATAAATCGTTAGGCGAATCGATAATCTCTTATGGCCTAAGTAGTTATGGGCTAACAGCTAAAACAAATCTAGATCGAATCTATGAGCTTCAGCTACGCATGTTAAAAACCATTGTACCCCGTAAAGTAAAGGATAAATATAAAAATAACTATCACGCATTATTTTCATAGTTCCAGAGAAATTTAAATATTGCATTTTAAAGGAACAATTCTTTAATAAGTCCCTTCAAAAAATGACCGCCCACTACAAACTAACTAGAAGTGTGACTAAAAATAAATTGATAACTCCAAAATTTCATAATTTACATGGAAAGCGAACATTGCAATATATTGTTGCTAATTTAATAAATAAGCTACCAAAGGATATAAAAGATAAATTAACAGTAAAAATTTAAAGTATACTTTAAAAACTCATTTTAATCAATAAATTAAAAATAAAATAAGAATAAAAAAAAGAAGCATGCTGTACACAGCCCAGCAAACTTGTTTATCGTGTAGTAGTGGAGTGGAATTTTACTGAAGTATGAGAAAGAGTGGGTAGGCAATCATTATTTTATTTCCTATCCCGTGTTGTTAATTAATAAGTAATATCGTAATTTCTTTAGGTATTGTTGCCTACTACAGGCAACTAAAGGTATGGCTGCGTTTAGTCCCGGTAATAACTAATATACATAATTATACGTAATTTGACTTTGTTATTGTGTGAGCACTGTGTAGACTTATTTATAATTTTGAAATTGACATGATAGTTGCTGTGTAGTTTTTGGGTATGTCATGCTCGCCTAAGTGTCCTGGCAGTGGTGGCGTATGTATCGAGTCGCCTTGTTCCCTACAATACGGTTGAATATGGCGATGGCTGATATATGCGTCATACCCGTGAACGGGTGCCGTCTGTTGGGACTGGTCAGCTGTTATAGCAATTGTTACAAATAATATTATTTAAATTTAAGGCAAACTAAGTTTAGTCGACTGTTCTCACATAAATTCAAAGGAACTATGTAAGTGTAATTTTAATGAACACAACATTTATTTTGTTTTTTTTTTTGTATAATTTCTTTACTGTATAATTGGTCAAATATCATGTTAATCAAACTGTGACAAATGGCGGTTAGAAAAGAGTGGCCATTAGTTTTATTGCCAGTTTCTTCCTCTGGCCCTACCTATTGCTTTGCGAATCTGGCAGTAAATGTAAATGTAGAAGCAGTAATCTTCACGTTCATAAGTGTTACTTTGTGACCTACATGAATAAAGATTTGATTTTGTTTTTTTTTTATTTTAATTTGTTTTGGGTTTTTTTTGCTTTTCTGTTTTGTTTTGTTGATAGTATTGCGTGTATTTCATGTATTTACATATTATATATGTTTAGTAGTAATAGTTATATATATAGTAATAGTTAGTTTAGTTTAAAAAAACGACGAATAGGGTGTACATATAAATCTTTTTGGTTTTTGATACACTAACAGTTAAGATAATAAATGTAATTTGTTTTTTAAATAATAAATAAAAAAAATAATAAATAAAAAAAAACCAATCTATTTATTTAAAAGCAGAAACTGACATACTGATTGATCAATGCACAGCTAAAACAGTTGGGTCTAGAACCATGATATTGTGCAGAAATATTTCATCAGTGACGTAGGTGTGCCATAAGAAAGGATTTTTGAAAATGCAACCCAAAAGGGTAAAAGTAGTTGGGAAGTTTGTATGAAACGGCGTGTTTTATTGTGGAATTTTTCAATTAGTTGTAGAGGCAGTTGACACACTGGATTAACACAATGTGTTAATCTTGATCCCATAATAAAAATAGGCTATGACTGGATGAACACATTGTGTTCATCAAGTTATTATAGGACGATAATAAAGGAGGTAAGGAGGATCCCACCACACACCCTCGATTCGTCAATCCTAAGGCACAACGGTAATAACAAGGATAACCTTTACAAATTGTAACGAAGGAATTACGAACCGAACTCCTCAAGGAAATGAATGTAGGACAGGTAAAAGGAAACATTACCCTTTAGGTTGTCAAAACTTTTGCAATATTCCGCTTTACAATGTGGCACTTAGTCAACAAGTCAACACGTGTTTCGCCTACACACGAGTCATCCTCAAGACTGCTTGACAGCAAGTTATTATAGAAAAATGCTTCATGAAAACTTAACCCAGGCGAAGCCGCGGGCGTCCTCTAGTCAAGTATAAAATAGTAGACTTAAAATATCTTATAATAATACAATACAATAACATGCTTCGAAATTTGCATAAAAAACCCCATATTTGGCTGGCAAAGGCAACTTTGTCCATACAGCCTGGTCTTCGATATTTATATTTTCTTAGTATTTAGTCCTGTCCAGTCTTTGTCGATGTCTAGTCCTCAGTCCTGAGTCCTGCTGTGCAATTCACAAATCTCGGATCCAAATCCTCTACGGCGCAAATGTCATCGATATTCATAGAACTTGAATATCAATGACATTTGCGCCGTAGCGGATTTGGATCCGAGATTTGTGAATTGCATCGCTGGTCCTTGCCCTCAGTATAATGGTGATTTTTATACTGAGGTTTTCAGTGGACTTTTCGCGGCAAGAGATAAAATAGCATTTCACTGCATATATATCATTGTCTTTCACTACAGCAAGAAAGCAAAAGTTGTGTTAACACAACTTTTATGTCCAAGAAAATCAACACTCCCGCACATAAAACAAGATAAATGCACTAGTTTTAGAAAAAACGTCCGCACTTGACACTCTTCCTGCCAAAAGTTTTAAGTACTACTCATTTGAGTTGGTATCGATACTTTCACGGTATCGAATTTCACAAGTTGGTTGTTTTCACCCATCTTGGGCAGGCAAAGGAAACTTGGTCCATATAGCCTTGTCTTCAATATTTATATTTTACTTAGTATTTATTCATGTCCATTGTCGATGTCAAGTCCTCAATCCTAGGACCAAACAGTTACATAATACCACTGCAGCAGACTTTACTTGGACTTGGATTTTTGACGGACACCGCTACTTGGATTAAGACTTTCTGAATATCGAGTATTAAGAATAAATCATTCCTTTGCCTAAAAATAAAAATCCTTCTTGTTTCTCAGATTATAGACCCATTTCAATATCGATGAAATGGGTCTATAATCTGAGAAACAATTGCGATCTTTCTTACCATTCCTCTCCAAAGTAATTGAACGCCTTGTACATAACCAACTCAATACATTTCTAATCAAAAACAATTTATTGAATCCTTATCAATCAGGCTTTTCGACCTGGTCAGAGCACTGTCTCCGCTTTGGTAAACATTACGGACGACATCCGACATGGCATGGAGTGTGGGAATGTCACAGTTTTGGATCTGTTGGATTTTTCCAACGCGTTTAACACAGTGGATTTTGACATATTGATTGATATATTGCGATCTCTTGGCATATCTCAAGTGGCGACTGATTGGTTTCGCAGTTACCTGTGTGGACGCAGACAGCGCATACGCATCGAAAACACTCTTTCCTCATGGTGCAATACTTCTGTCGGTGTGCCTCAGGGTGGCGTTCTTTCTCCTTTACTTTTCGCATTATTCATTAATTCAATCTCGGATCAACTTCGTTCCTACTATCACCTTTATGCAGATGATTTACAAATATACAGCCAAGCACCCCTGACATCCATTACAGATGCTGTGGATGCTATTAATAATGATCTGGCCAGTGTAAGTGCCTGGAGCGAATCTTATGGACTCAAGGTGAACCCCTTAAAGACCCAAGTCACAATAGTTTTCAGTCCTTGGATAGTTTCAAGGATTGACTGGCCACTACTCCCACCGGTTATTTTCAACGGTACCGTCATACCATTTAGTGACCGGGTTAAAAACCTGGGAATATACATTGACTCGAATCTCTCCTGGGTAACTCAAATTCAAGAGACCAGCCGAAGACTGTATGCAGCTGCGGGATCTATGAAACATTTGCGATCTTTCTTACCGACTGCCACCAAGATTGCGCTTGCAAACACCCTCCTACTCCCAATTCTAGACTATGCAGACGTCAGCTATCCAGATCTCACCGAACGCCAGCTAGATAAACTCGAGCGTCTTCAGATTTTTTGTATCAGATTTATATTTGGACTACGCAAATATGATCACATCACTGTTTTTCGGAAAAGGCTCGGGTGGCTACCTATTCGACTTCGCCGGAATGCTCATATTCTTTTCTTGTTATACAGTATTCTGTTCAACCCTTCTACGGCTACCTATCTCAAAGGACGTTTTGAATTCCTTCATGATACTCATTCGAAGTGCTTAAGATCATCGGAAAATCTGAGACTAAAATGCCATCACATTCCACAATATTCTTAGGAAAATCCTATACTGTCTTAGCAATACGATTGTGGAATGCGCTGCCATTAGATATACGTCGCGCAAAGTCACTTGCTATCTTTAAGGACAAGGTTAAAAACCACTTTCTGTCCTCTAACTAAGTTTTACTTGTAGTATTTATTGTTTCTTTTATTTCTATATGTTTTATTGAGTACAACTAAACTATTATCCTCGCTATCATACTAATCTGTAGTTATATATTATATAAGTACGCCATCAACTACCTCTTTCTTTGTTTCTCTGATCATCTCTTTTCATACTAAGATTGTCTGGAAGAGATCGCTTTTAGCGATAAGACCGCCCATTGTACTCTCACTTGTAGTTATATGTCCTGTAAATACTGTATGTAATGGTGTGCAATAAAGAATTATCTATCTATCTAACTCTTATTAGACTATGCTACTTAGATTAAGACTTTAAGACTGTCTGAATATTGAGTGGTGTAATAGATCATATAGGATTAGATAACTTCTAAAGATAAGGCTGTATGGACTGAGTTTCCTTTGTCTGCCCAAGTTGGGCGAAGAAACATTAACAATACTCGCGCTCTTTTTTGTAAGTTTGTCAGTTTTTGATTTTAGATAATTTTATTTTCTACGCTTAATTTTCAAGTTCTTAAATAAACACAGGGAGGTTTATTTAAATTGATAAACACCGAGGACTGGTATGTACTATAATATACAATTTTTATTTATCTGATTCATCTACATTTTAAACTATTGCCCGCATTTGCCGAAAATTAAAATTTTTGTAACGACTAATATTCTTGATTCTGTAATTTAGTATACATTTTTTCTATGAACTAATATTAGTTGTGGTTGTGGCATAGGTAATTTTCGGCATTTTGTGTCAATTACCCATAAATTGAACATCTTCATGTATCGATTTGCTAGAATAGGAAGTTTTGTAAACTGGCGTAGTTTTCTCCTTTCTTCCTTAAAATTGTGTATGATGTGTGTTTCTGAGTGCAGATCGATTAATTTAGAATTTTTCAAGACTATATATACACACAATTAGTTCACCCATAGAATATTAAAGTATTTAAAATAATTTTTTTTGGTATACCCCAAATATATTTACAAAAATATAATGCTGTACAAAGATGAATTATACTCAGGATTGAGTCTTTTTCAGCAAATATTCTGCTCCCAAACATGGCTGCTCATCAGAATGGCAAGCAGGATGCATACCAGCATAGGGTTTGGGAACTCATACATTTACCACGAGTATATATTGTGCAAATTCTACTTGTGTGTGTATATTCTATGTATAAAATTAAAAATAAATATTGTGGGTTACTTTTTGCACAGCACCATCTAGTTCAAACTAAGGTATAAGCTTGTTCTATGGGCTACAACTGATAGACATACTTATATATTTCTCACACTAAAACTCTCAAACAAAAATATCTGTGGATCACACAAAATTTGTTCTGACTCTGGAATCGCGCTGAGATCTAAGTTCAGTTTCTGCGTCCGGAAATAGCATACACTAGTTAAATGTATGGGCACAGTAATCAAAAAGTATCTTAAAGCAGTTGCTGGTATGCTTCCTGCTTGTTACCCGGGTATGCGGCTGGGCATATAAATTAAACAAAATAATCTTATTCATTAAGGTCACACAGTTAAGCACATAAAACCCTAGAGGGTCAGATTGCTCAATCTGAATTTTGCCCTAAAACTCTTTATACAACACACACCGCACCACACACATCCTCTGCTAATCTTAGGAGTCTGCCAATTTTCATTGTAACACCTGACACCATCTGCATCCAACTCTTTAAGTACAAAATTATGGTATGACCAACTTAGGTACTCTATTTAGAAAACTGTTACCACTTTTTGTTGCTGGAAAGTCTGAGTCTAGCAACTCCACCACTTTTTTTTTATCACGATGTACTAAATTCTAATGATAATCTTGTTTGTTAGGCAAACTATGGCCCTGCACCCTGGCATCCCAATCTGGCTATCAGAATCTGAAGAAAGTGATGATGAAGGAATTGATTCTGCATCTCAGTCAAACTTTATTAATTGTAAATGGAAGAACAAGAAGAGTCAAGGAAACCTCAGAGATAAAAAAAAAACTGTAAGGGAAGAATTGCGTTTGTACGGTTCCGATTATGAATCTTCTGATGAAGAAGCGTACGATGAGGGTGATGTCACATCAACTTGGACCAGCAACTTTGAAACGTTTACTGCGGAACCGGATCCATTTACTGGCACAAATGGGCCCACAACTGATTCTGCTGATCCTTTAGACCTTTTTACTAAAGTTTGGGATAAGAATATTATGAATATTATCGCACTGGAAACTAATCGATATGCTAGAGAACTGTCAGAATTACAAAAAAATGAAGACATGCCAGAAAAAACTTATATAGTTGAATGGGAAGACACTACGGCTGAAGAATTGTATGTTATGCTGGCTTTAAAAATATTTTCTGCTATCGGAGGCACTGTAAGTCCATTTCGAAGGATTGCAATTCCAAAGTTTAGAGAAGTTATGTCTTTGAATCGGTTTAAAATGTTAAGCCACTATATGCACTTCGTAGATAATACTACACTACCAGAAACGGACAAATTGACGACTAAAATAAAACCGATTATGGATCATTGCAATACAAAATTTTCATCCTTATATAAACCAAGTCAGTACTTAGATGTGTCCGATTCACTACTTTTATCGAAAGCTGCTGGCCCAAAAAGTATTCGAATGCAGGCAAATTACTTTGGTGTGAGAACATATGAACTTTCTGAAGTTTCAACGGGATATCTACTAAAGGTTTTACAGTTTCCTGGTTCTGATGAAGAGTTAACTTATAAAGACAAGGCACAAATCGTACTAGATCTAGTCAATGAATATTCTAACAAAGGATATAGAGTAATAACTGATAGTTACTTTACAAGTGTACATCTCGCTCGGATGCTAAAGTCAAAAGGTTTTGACTACAATGGTGAAACACAAAAAAACAAAAAAGATTTGCCCTTACATATAAATCAAATAGAAGAGGATGAAAACGACCCACATGTCCATAGACTCAATGGAGAGAGAATCGAAGGCCTTTCTAGTCATTGTGGAGATGTGTCAGTGGTTTACTGGAATGCTTATAACCAGACAAATTTGTCCACATTCCAGGGATTAGAGACTGTAACAAATAAACGAGGAACAAAACAGCCTGCAGCCGTAATTGAATATACAAATGCAAAAGTAAAGTTATTAAATAGATATGATGATTTGGCACTCTTAGCGATGAGAGAGTCACAGTCACAGCGCTGGTATATAACCCAATTCATGAGGTTACTCAATTTTAGCTTAAGCAATATCTATATTATACATAAGTGTAATAGTAATGCTAATTGCTTAAAAGAAGTAAAGTTTAGACATAGGTTGGCTGATATGTTGTTAGATACTTATGCACCAAGAGATAAGGTTGCAAAGGCCCGAGTGTTAGATCTTCAGGAGGATGAAGATTAGTTTTTAAAAAGAAATCGAGTCTTTGATCTGTGATTGTGTCCATAAAGTATCTTTAAAGTTTAGTTTGCATTGTGGGTTGGTTGGTTATGACTGGTTGGTTATGGCCGTTTGGTTATGACCGGTTTCTCACAACCGGTTGGTTATGACTAGTTGGATATAACTAACGGGTCATAACCGGTCACACATGTGCCATTAGTCATTAGTCATAATGTGCCATATGTCCTTTAAGTCTGTATTCCTCTGATTTATTAAATCTGCCCAGAAGAGTTTTTTGGAACTCCATTTTGCTTGCAACTCCACAGGTCACAGGGTGCTTCATGCTTCCAGCCCCATTTTGATTGGGTTCCAGTAATTGATCTACACTCCGAACACCCTCTATGTCACCAGTAGTTCTGTCAGGGTCCTCGCTTTCTATCCAGCCTCACTAGTATTTCCTTTTCTGTAGCCAGTAGGTCCGGCAGAGCCACGCCTGGTTGTGTAGGCTGGATTTCGCTATCGTCCTCTGTTCCATTTCCATCCAGACATTTGCTGACATTTCGAAAGAAATTCCGAAATTTTACTCATTCTGATTGCAATTGAAAAAGTTGGCCTTACCAATATTATAAAGAGGATAACTTTGTACGTTTGTTTGTAAAGAATAGGCTCAGAAACTACTGGGCCGATTTTGAAAATTCTTTCACCGTAAGAAAGCTACATTCTTCGTGAGTAATAAATAAATATATAAATATAATCACGCCTTATCCCCGAAGGGGTGGCAGCGGCATATTATTTGCCCACTTTTCGCCGTGTGGATTCCTGTGCCACGTAATAGGTGGTGAGCCCATTGCCGTGTTGAAATAGACAGATGCAGGTTGTGGCTACCTGCTGTTGAAAATTTTCAAGGCCTTCAACCAGGCTTAATGACTGCCATTTTACTGGCAACTGGGACCAACGGCTTAACGTGCCTTCCGAAGCACGGAAATGCTCGCAAATGTAAATGCCACAAAGTGGTCTTCCATCCCAGGACCAGCCATAGTGAAAGTTGCGTAACTCAGTGATCGTTTACAGAACACTGAGACCGCGGGGCCACGAGCGCTTCGTGAGTAAAAGAGGCTATATTGGATTTTCAATAAGTTTAGGGTTCCTTACGAAATCTCGATTAGGAAAACTTAACCACGCGGGCGAAGCTTCGGGGCATTGGCTAGTTTCTATATTAATGCAATAATTATACAGGTGTTATTTATAATTATTTTTTTTAAAACCGTTATTATTTCTTGTTAAGTCTAGTTATTGTTAACAAAATGTTAGGTATTTTTTCTGATATATATATATTTTTTTAAGTTTAGTCAACAAGTTAAAAAACGTAAAAAATAGAGATAAAGGTCCTAACAATATAAGCGACAGCTCATTCGATTCGGAATCACCTCCAGAAAAATGATTTTTAATGGATTTTAGTGCAGGTAAAAAATTGCAATTGTTATTAACAAAATCAGATAAAAAATTGGTATTTAGTTTGTCATTAATAACTCGAAAAATATTAATATTTAAGGAATTTTGAATAAAGCTTTTAAAAGACGCGGAAATTTCCCCAAAAGAAGGCCCAAGTCCCGGAATTCTATTTGAATTAAATTTACGGAATTTCTTAAATATTAATATTTTTCGAGTCATAAATGAAAAATTAAATTATATTTTTTATCATCTTATTTTGTTAATAACAATTTCAGTTTTTTACATGCGTCAAAATCCCATTTTTCTAGAGGTGATTCCGAATCGAATAAGCTATCGCTCATATTTTTAGGTCCTTTATTAAACTTTTTACGTTTTTGAACTTGTTGACTAGTCTAAAACAAAGAATCCTCATAGTTTTAATAAATTCGTCAACCTGTCAAAAAAAAAATGAAAAAAATTTAAAGATTTTTTTGCTTGTTTCGCTATGGTTTTGTAACTCAGTTGTTTTTGTTGAGATGGCAACTCTTTGTAAAATGTTTATAGAGAATGAAAGTATATTGAATACAGGCCGATTAAGTTGTTGGTATGTTTCAATAATTAATAGTTTTTGTTAAAAATAGTTATGTAAATGAAATATTTTTTTACTTACGAATGAAAACAAACATTAATTGTTCGTCCGCTATAACTTTTACACCATTTCACAGCACATTTCGTCATTTTTACTTTATACATTACCCTCCAAACGTGTACGATAGACTGAGTCCGCGGAACAGCGTCTTAGCTAAATATGCTAAGCAAATGGCAGGCGGGGTATAGGTAAGATAGCGCGTCCATTGGTTAAATCGTCCTAGCCAGCAAGGTAGGAGCGGGGCTAGCATTCCACATAATATTAAGAGATTTGTGAAGTAAGGTTAATAGTGATATATTTCTGAAAGACTAACCCTCTACAATGCAGTTTTTCTTTGGGGCCGAGTCTACTATTGAGAATCAGTAGAATAGAACTTCAACTTCAACTTTTAGCTTGTGGCATTTGTGGATAGGCTTCCACTAGTCCGCCAATGTCATGTTTCGGACTGTTTCGGTTCGGATTAGGTTTCGGAAGGACAAACTGTCAAACTCATTGTACGGTTTGTCAACTGAACAGCCAAAAGGAATTTATATTTTCCGACCAATTATTTAAAAACTAAATTTTCTTACATAACTGTATAGGTACATATATATATAAGACTAACAATATAGTAGATATTTACAACTTTAAACTAACATACGCTACGTTTATTTTATCAATTATCGTTATTTTAAAACTGTGAAATAAAATTACTTAACTAGAAAATATATAAAATTACAGCCTAATTTTATTAATACTAATATAATTACCTAGTTTATATACAAAACGGGTATATACAAGGGGCAAAAGTAGTTTAAGTGACGTAGGTCGAGGAATATTAGAAGGAATTACATCATAAAGCGAATATCTTAATTTATTACAACTGAAAAATATATGGTCCACGTCTCCATCTTCAAACCCGCATTCGCAAATAGAATTGTCCCTTATTCTAAGTTTGGCCAAAAATACAGGTGTACATGAATGATTTAACCGTAGACGACTGATTATAGAAGTAGTACTTTTATCTAATCTAGGACATTTTGCAAACCAGGGCTTGTGAGGGATTTCTGGCTGTATATCCCCATAAAATTTGCCTTTAATAGTTTTTGATATATTCCAAATTCTAGTCCATGAGTTTATTAAATTTATTCTCAAGGATGAGCATAGATCGTAGGAATATATTTCTGGATGAGCAGAAGAACCCGATATTACTGCGTTTTTCGCACATGAATCAGCAGTTTCATTGCCTGAGATACCTGAGTGACCAGGAATCCAGGCAAGAGTAACATTAATATTCTGAACGTGGCAACGAAACATAAACAGCCTTATTTGAAGGATAATGGGAGACGTTAATTTTGAATTAAAAGGGTTTGACAAAACAGCTTGAAGACAACTTTTTGAGTCTGAAAAAATTATAGAATTGTTTAAATTATGTGCTTTAATGAAGGAGATAGCTTCTAGAATTGCAATGGATTCACCCGTAAAGACTGAGGAAGTAGCAGAACATTTATAGTTCAATATAATTCTTGTAGAAGGTATCCATACAGCAGCACCAACTGGACCACTTGGGGACGATTTAGACGCGTCTGTGAAAAAAACGTGCCAATTCTTATAATTGGAGAAAATTTTATTTTGAAAATGTTTATTTGCCTCCAATGTAGACTTGTCAATATCAAAGTCCAAAATAACATTTGGTTCAAATACTAGTGCTTCATAAGGGGTACTAAAAAGAGGCAAAATAGAAGATTGATATAGAGGATCTGGAAGTAGAGTAAATTGTTGGTAGGCAAGTAGAAGGCATGGAGTGTTATTTGAATGAGGATAGAGATTGGTAAATAAGTTATAAAGGAGACCAAGTTTATTAATAAGAGGATGCTCAGAATTTTGAGCTAGTTTAAAAAAGAACCTATTTGCAAGAAATTGTCTGCGAATCGAAAGAGGAGGATCACCACATTCTACCTGCATCGCGTTTATAGGGGAGGACTTCATCGCTCCCAGAATAATGCGAAGGCATTTGGCTTGGATTTTTTCTAGTTTTTGAAGGCAGGATTTATTGCATGGATCCAAAACAAATAATCCATAGTCCATATGACTACGAATTATGGCATTATAAAGCATTTTCTGTGAGAAAGGATGAGAACCCCACCAAACTCCAGAAAGAGAACGGAGAACATTAATATTTCTTTCACATTTCTCAACTAAATAATCAATATGGTTGACACCTGATAGACGGGAATCTAGCCAGATACCAAGGAATTTGACCACATTACTCTGCTGAATCTTTTCACAGTCTACTTCAATATCCACTCGAGGGATTGATCGCTTTTTAGTGAATACAACGACAGAACTTTTACTAGTTGATAAGGATAGGCCATGATATAACAACCATTCTGACAAGGAAGCTAGAGATGTTGACAGATGCTCAGTTGCTACCTCAATAGATTTATTACTTGAATAAACAACTATATCATCAGCGTACTGCAAAATTTGACAACATGGATGGATTACGAGTTCCAGATCATATGTATATAAATTGTATAGTAGAGGACTAAGCACTGAGCCTTGAGGCAAACCCTTCCAAATCATCCTAGGTGGTAAAGAGAGATCTCCACACTTAATCGTAATGGATCTCTCTAATAGCATATTACAAATGAAACGTACCAATTTCTCTGGAATATTCAACTTGTATAAGAGTTTATCCTTGAGCGAAGAAATTATAACATTGTCATAAGCTGATGACACGTCAAGAAAAGCGCCTATTAAATAATCCTTCTTAAAAAACGAAATACGTATATCTGAGGTTAGTAAACTAAGACTATCCATAGTACTTCTGCTTTTTCTAAACCCATATTGAGATTTAGCCAACAAATTTCGGTTCTCCACCAGCCATTCAAGGCGGTGTTTAATCAAATGTTCTGTAATTTTTGCAAGAACGGAAGACAAAGCTATTGGTCTATAGTTGTTTGCATCAGAGGGATCCTTGCCTGGCTTGAGAATAGGGATCACCTTTTGATTTTTCCAGGATTGTGGGACAGTACCTAAATCGTAAAAACTGTTTATTAGATTCAAAAAATATATTTTGGAATTTTCAGAAGCATGCTGTAAGAAGGAGTAAGTAATACCATCCATGCCAGGGGAAGAATCCACTAGACCTTCGAGAGCCAGTTGAAGATCAGTCAAAGAAAACTCACGATCAAAGCAATCATGAGATGAGATGGGAAAGGCGAGTGAAGGAAAACAGTTCAGTTTCGGGACAAAAGGAGGAGACAGCTTGTCACTAAAAGTCTCGATCCAAGAGGCAGGATCATTAGATGTAATATTGACATTACTAAAAGATCCTCTAAATCGCTTAATCTGCTTCCATACTATGGCAGACGGTGTCTTCGGGGAAAGACTTTCACAAAAGCTAAACCAGCTTTGTTTCTTTTTCTGGGAAAATATTTTTCTTGCACGAGCGTTTTTCTGTTTATAATCCATAAAATTTTGAGGTGACATAACGGCTTTATAAGTATTTTCAGCACGTTTTCGCTCCTTGATAACTCTAGTGCATTCTGCATCCCACCAAGGAGTCGAAAGTTTACCATTGAAAGGTTTCTTAAGAGCGAAATTTGCGTCTGCACTGGAAATAATGCAGTCAACATATTTAGAATAACAATCTACTTGATTAGTAGAATTAGGAGAGGGAAGTTTATTTACCGCAGACTCAAGGGTCGAAGAGAATGAAGGCCAATTAAAATCAGTTAATCTATATTTAAAAGATGGGTTGAAATTACGCACTGAAGTAACCCTATCAGTCAAGGAAATTAAAATCGGAAAATGATCACTCCCATAGGAGTGGGATAGAATTTGCCAGGAAAGCGTAGAAGCCAAAGAGGCTGAACATATTGATAGGTCCACCGCGGATCGAGGATCTTGAGAGGGATAAGCTCTCCTAGTGGGGGAGCCGTCATTTAATATGCAGAGGTTCGAATCATCTAAAATTTCTAAAAGACTAAGACCAAAGGAGTCATTACCACTTGAGCCCCAAGACGAATGGTGGGCATTGAAGTCTCCTAACAAAATAATTGGTGGAGGTACCGATGATATGATTAGCATGATATCCGGTATTAAGCAAGAATCTGGGTGAGGTATATACAGGGAGAGGAAAGTAACGTCAAGGGACCTGACTGCAACAATGTTGATATCTGCGGAGACGGGAGGAAGATGAATTTGTGAAAATGAAAGGGAGCGTCTAATAAATAAAGCACTTCCTGCATATCCATCTATTCTATCGTCTCGGAGGCACGAAAATCCTGGAATCCAAAATCGAGAACCAGGAACTAACCATGTCTCGGAGATGGCAAGAACTGATGGCTGAAAAGAATTAATTAAACTGATAAGTTCATGTTTTTTACGACGAATACTCTGCGCATTCCATTGAATGACTGAGGCCATGGTTAGGTGTAAGAGAAGCAATCTCGTAAAGTTTTTGGGCAACGTTGGACGGTAAATTATATTTATTTTCAGATATTAAATTAATGATCAAAGATAATAACATATCTAATAAACTGTTATTTTGAGAAGGCGTTGAGGACAATTGAGAGGAAAGAAGGGCAAACCCATTTGGTAAGGCAGATGGCTCGGTGCCGATAATAGCTTGATGAGCAACCTTGTCATAAGATTTGCCTAAGGGAGCTCTTGGGCGAGGGGACGATATCACTGTCTTTTTATAAGAATTAGTGTGAGGCGTGTTACTTAGCTGACTAGAAGAGGATTGATGACATACAGATGAGGATTGTGATAATGGAACTTCCGCGGCGATTTTTGAATATAACTTTGAAACGTGGGCACATTGTTTTGAAGCATCCGCGTAAGATATATTTTCTTGAGACATAAGTGTTTTAATATTTTTCTGTCGACTCAGCTCTGGGCAATTTCTACTAGTGGCAAAATGATTGCCCAAGCAGAGGAGACAAGAAGCATTTTCGTCGTTCACATCGCAAGTTTCTCCCGAATGTGGTTGAGCACATCGATAGCATCGGGGTTTGGAGCGACATTGGGCTTTAATGTGCCCAAATCGACAGCAAAAATGGCACTGGATGGTGGGAAACTTGTAGGTTTCTACAGGAAGAGAGCTATGATAGCTAAAAACTTTATTAGGGAGGGTTTGACCATGGAACGTTAAGACCACAGATTGAGTGGGGACCCAAACCGTCTTACCATCATCTACAGTTTTTCTATTAAGTCTCCTCGCTTTGAGGACCTCTCCACATCCAAAAGGAAGGTTCAACGACTCAACGAATTCATCCATCGACCAGTCAGTTGGCACTTGTCGGACCACACCCATTTTAGTTATATTATAAGTTGGAATACTCGCTACATAATTATTACTAGATAAGATAGGGTTTATTAAAAATTCGTTGGCATCCTTAGCACTGACAAATTCAATGGAGACTTTGTTTCTCCCTACTTTTTTAATACCGTCCGTACATATATTAGCGATCTTATTGATATGTAAAAATTGGCCAAACTTAAGAATTCGGATTGAACTGCCAGAGGAAGGGTCTGGTTCCGATTTTCCTACATGTATAATGTAAGGGCCTTTATCTGAAGCCTTATAAGCTTTATATCCCACAACAATACTTGGGTGAACATAAACATTTTGGATAGATGGAATGGACCTATTCTTTTCATTAATATTTCTTTTTGGGACTATGTCACAAATTGCGTCTTCAAAAACAAGTCTTCGCTTTCCATGTCTAGGGCTTACAATACCAGGATCTGGGGGATCCGGGGGATCCGGGGGAATAGGGGAAGGGGGGTTCATTGTGGAACCTTTTACATTAATATTTATCTTACTGAATCTACAATCTATACTATATACAAATTAATATCTACTACCACTCACTGTACAATAATAACAATCAGTCGAAATGGAAAAAAAATCAATTAAACTGAATTTTTTTTATAAAATTACGAGTGACAGCAAACCAACGTCAACCATCTCCAAATATCCTCCCCAGTAGAATAGAATAACAGTAACTAATATTTTGACAGCTAAAAACCTGTCAAAATTTTAGTAGACTATTAAAAATGCAACGGACTAGCGGCCACTGGCGCGGTACGTGTTAGTGGAATTCTATCGGCCGACCGATAGAAGTCTATTGGAGTACGATTGTAATAGTAGACTACTAAATACTGTCTAAATTGGTACCGATGGCTTTCTTTTGACCGACGATATTGATTCTATTTCGACACGATTGATATAGCAGACTCGGCGCCCTGGTCATGTGATAATAATTACGATATTAGGTCAAATAACGAAATTAAAATGGAAGCTCACTTATTTATTTATTAAGAGAGGCGATAAGAGCTATATTATAAGAAACAATTTTAAAAAGCAATTAGTATGCTTTCTTTATCCTAAATAAACATTTAAAGTAGACAAATTTTTCAGTCTTGAGTTGGACTCGAACCAACGTTTTCTGGTTTAACACACCAGAGGCGTTACCAACTTCACCACCGAGACTCGAAACTGATATGTCGAATTCTATACATTCGGGCCGTGTAACTTTGCTAAGTGCGGGTTTATGGCGCCTTACGTCGCCTTAAGATGAAAATACATGAATTAATTCGTCAGTTTTGAGTAGGTATCGGTGGTGTAATTGGCATCGCGTCTGGTGCGTTATACCAAAAAACGCTGGTTCAAGTCCAGCTCAAGGCTGAAAAAAGAAATAAGCTTAGTTGTAGTAGAAAAATTGGCTGTGCGCTGTTCGCTGTCAAAGTGCGAGTTAGATGTAGCTAGGTAGCTACACAGGAATAACAAAGATAGCTTTATACAACAAATGGCAAGAGTGAAAAGGATGAAGTATTGCTCCATAAGCAAAGGAATATGTTTGGTCCGCTTACTCTTGTACATCTGTGTGAAAAATAATCTAAATAGTAAAAGGTTTTTAGAGTCACCTGTATTTGTGTTTGCTTCGGTGGGGTAAATGGTAGTGTATGCGAATATTTGTGTGATCCACATTTATTTGTTTCGGAGTTTAGGTGTTTCCTATGTATAACAGTATGTATTTAGAAATATATAAGTAAGTTTATCAGTTGTATTCCATTAGTTTGGACTAGATGGCGCTGTGTTAAAAGTGTCCTACAATTTTTTTAAATTATTATTGCCAGTGAACACAGAACCATCCTGTGTATGTTTTAGTTGGTTAAATTGGAATGTTCTGGTTTGTTTAAATTAAGAATTTACAAAAATGAATGTGATTTTTAATAAATTTTATTTTTATAAACAAATGTTTTTTTTTATTAGACCTACATTATTCCTGTTTTTTGAAGTGAAAAAGATGTAAAGAGAAATTTTAAAGCCTTCAAAAAAAAAAAAAATTTAGGTTTTCGGTTACGCGCTATGTTGTTTTGAAGTGAAACTTTATCGACATATGGTATATATTTAATATTAATGGAGATATATTTAATATTAAGGTATGATTTAATGTAAATCAGATGTGAACGAGTCATGTTTGGAGAGTTTAACCAGGAGTTACAGTAGGCAATTTTCTTCTAAACTTGGGGTCGGCGTAACCATTGCACTTCGACCCTTTAAATACCTGTTCTCTTCAATCTTCCCTTCAGCGCCTGTGTAGCACTTTACCTGTGTACTCTGGTACACACACATATTTTTTTTATGTTTTATGAGATTTTGTTTGGTTGAACGCGCTAATCTCAGAAACTATTGATTCGAATTGAAAAAATCTGTTTGTGTTGGATAGCCCATTTATCTAGGAAGATTATAACATTTATATCATTGCGCTACTACCCAGGAGACAGGAGTAGTAATCATAAATGTCAACAATTCTGGCAAATTTTCGTACATTATTGTAAGTTATGAACGATAGGAATAGGAGCGATGGGGTTTCGAAGTTTGACACGGGTGAAGTAGTACATACTAGTAATGTAGGTGTCGCGAAAGTATTATCTATATTTTATATTATATAAGTATATCTATACTATAATATTACAAATCTGAAGAGTTTGTTGGTTTGTTCGGTCGAACGCGCTAATCTCAGGAACTACTGGTCGAATTTGAAAAAATCTTTTTGTGTTAGATTTGCCAGAATTGTTGACATTTATGATTACTACTCTTGTCTCCTGGGTAGTAGCGCAATGATATAAAGGTTATAATCTTCCTAGATAAATGGGCTATCCAACACAAACAGATTTTTTCAATTCGAATCAATAGTTTCTGAGATTAGCGCGTTCAACCAAACAAAATCTCATAAAACATAAAAAAAATATGTGTGTGTACCAGAGTACACAGGTAAAGTGCTACACAGGCGCTGAAGGGAAGATTGAAGAGAACAGGTATTTAAAGGGTCGAAGTGCAATGGTTACGCCAACCCCAAGTTTAGAAGAAAATGGCCTACTGTAACTCCTGGTTAAACTCTCCAAACATGACTCGTTCACATCTGATTTACATTAAATCATACCTTAATATTAAATATATCTCCATTAATTTCAAACACAATATATATTGTAAATGAAATAAATAAAAAAAAAAAAAGTTTATCAGTTGACTAGATCCCATACCGCAAATTATTAGCTTACTTTGGGCAATATGGCGCTGAGTAAAAAAAAGTCATTTTGAAGTTTGGGTGTTTTCTGTGTATAAATAAATATAAATATAAATATAGGTAGGTAGGCAATTATGTAAGTACTTATATATTTAGAAATATATAAGTACCTATGTTTATCACTTGCCTAGATCAAGCTTGTATATTAATTTTTTTTTTTAAATTTTGTGTTGGATGGTTGTTGTAAAGATAATCTGTGATAAGTAGGGCTTATGGATGCTCTCGGATTTTTCTCAATGTTAGTATGCGGTGGTGGTGTCGGAGGTTATGTGGTAAGAGTCAGGTGTAATACGAGTGGGTGGTGGAGATTAGGAAGAGTGTAGGGAGTCGTAAGGTGTGTGGCATGAGAGTGTGTGAGAGGTCTCTTGTCTTGTTTGAAATGTTGAGTACGGATGGTCTTCTTAAAATAAAAGTTCTAGACTTCTCAGACTCGATTGTATATTTATATAGAAAAAACTTTCACAATAAAATAATGTACCAGAATTAGGTAAATAGTAAAAGCGGTACTATCTAATGGGTCGTTGTATGTCGAATGCAGAACTAAGAAATGCAGCGGTCGTCGAGGTGTCGACCCGGGAACCGGTTTCAATTCCATACATTAGTTTCCGCTTAAGGCCAGTCGCAAGCCTTTGTAAGGCTCGGCGCAAACAATTAGCATATACATAATTATAATGTTTATTTTTGTTTAAAAGCTGTTGTGGTGTGTATTATGTTGTTACTATTTACAGTCTAGGTTATATTACAAGGTTATGATGTCAATTATCATTGGAAAATAGTACGAAAATAGAAACAGAGATGGCGTTGTATGAATTTGGGTTTAAGACCTCCCAAGATTTCCGGGGCCCTAGCGACCTCCTCTTACTTAACAGACGAGGCAACGACGCAGGCGCCCTTACAAAGTTGGGAGGTCAGACGGCACTCGCTCCCAACAATGCCAAAAATTAAAAGACAATCAATAGCTGCTCCTAGCAGACAAATTAAAAAAGGCCTCAGGCTCCAAATACAGGTAGGGTTTGGAAGCATTTGAGAAAATTCGTAAGATGAAGACCCAGACGTGCATTTATGAAGCGATTACTATTTACAGTCTAGGTTATATTACAAGGTTATGATGTCAATTATCATTGGAAAATAGTACGAAAATAGAAACAGAGATGGCGTTGTATGAATTTGGGTTTAAGACCTCCCAAGATTTCCGGGGCCCTAGCGACCTCCTCTTACTTAACAGACGAGGCAACGACGCAGGCGCCCTTACAAAGTTGGGAGGTCAGACGGCACTCGCTCCCAACAATGCCAAAAATTAAAAGACAATCAATAGCTGCTCCTAGCAGACAAATTAAAAAAGGCCTCAGGCTCCAAATACAGGTAGGGTTTGGAAGCATTTGAGAAAATTCGTAAGATGAAGACCCAGACGTGAATAATCTACAGGAAGCGAAAGAAATATGCTGGATCGCGAAGCTTGGCGGTCTGGTCTCTGAATACCCCGTCAGGGATACAGCGTGAAGACAGTTAGTTACGATGTAGTAATCCTACTAAATACAAAATAAAAAAATCTTTATATACATATTGGGCTGAAACACTTTGTATTTAAATTCATGAAATCAATTAAAAATAGAACACAAAAAATAACACATTTAAAAAAAGAACATAAAGCATTCATTTTTTTATAATTAAAACATACATTTCGTGAATCGCGAAACAAATTGAACATTTTCGCTCCATGTTCGATTTCATTAGAGGTTAGTACAGTCGGGTAATTTTATAAGTCAACCATGATCATCATCTTCGAGTAGGTATTAATGCTGTTTATATTCAAAGTAGCTTTTTTCCGCAGACATATAAGACAACTAGATCACACAGCTTTGCCCGTGGAATATTTCGACCTTCCGTCGCACCCATTTAATCCCGTCGCTTATAAATTTGCTCGATTTGTCGACATTTATGACTACTGCTCTGGTTCCCAGTGTAGTAGCGTAATGATATATAGCCTATAGCCTTCCTCGATAAATGGGCTATCTAACACAAAAAGAATTTTTCAAATCCGACCAGTAGTTCCTGAGATTAGCGCGTTCAACCATACAAACAAACAAACTCTTTAGCATTATAATATTAGTATAGATAAGCAGACCCAACGTTAGCGAAAAATAGCGTAGCCTATTACACACACACAGACAGGTAGCTTAGCTTAGTTATTTCTGGTGATTTCTTGATAATGAAACTTCTTCACTCTATGCACAACACCTTTTTGTATATTTTTTGTCTACTTTTGTAACATTTTACAATAATTTTCTGTAATATTTTCACTTCGACATAAATATTTCGTTATAACTTACAATAACAACCGCCGCTGTCATCCACAGCGGCGGTTGTTATTGTAAGTTTGTAGCTTAGTTGTAGTAGATAAATTGGCTACGCGCTGTTCGCTGTCAAAGTGTGAGTAACACAGGAATAAAGATAGCTTTATACAACAAATGGCAAGAGTGAAAAGGATGAAGTATTGCTCCATAAGCAAAGGAATATGTTTGGTCTGCTTACTCTACGTCGTACGTATGTGATTTTTTCACATACGTATCCGAGATTCAGAAAATTGTCAGGGCACGCAAGTATGTCTTTACTACTAATATAGTCATTCAGAATGATGCAAATATTGTTTTACCCTCTAGGCGTCTAGAGTGGTTTGAAGTTATACCTAACTACCTAAATAATAATTATAGAATTATTGGTAGTTTCCTCTCGGCCCCTAATGTACACTTACGATGATAAATGCATATGCATGTACTAGTTCTATTAGCTAAACATGTGTAGACATGTTTACAAGTGATAGTACGACGCATTTAAAATTTATAACTTCTCAAAGTACGTATACTACTTCTGAAAGATCATGAATACCACCTTAAGATAGTCCAGCGCTAGTGGCCCCGCAGACTCAGTGTTCTGTAAACGATCACTGAGTTACGCAACTTTAACTATGGCTGGTCCTCGGATGGGTGACGACTTTGTGGCATTTATGTTTGCAAGCGTTTCCGTGCTTCGGAAGGCACGTTAAGCCGTTGGTTCCGATTGCCGGTTACATGGCAGTCGTTAAGTAAGTTGAAGGCCTTGTGAACGGCTTGAAAAATTTCAACTGCAGGTAGCCACAACCTGCGTCTGTCTATTTCAACATGGCAATGGGCCTACAATATGTATGCCTCTGCCACCTCTGCCTGGGATAAGGCGTGTTATATAAATAGAAGATAGTCCAATTGCCTCCAGCACCACCCGCCGTGTTTTGATGCCTTCTAATGTCCGCTCTCCATGCCCTCTGTTCGCTTATGGATTTTCGCAGGATTTTAGTTGAGTTGTGTTGATTTTTGGTGAGTGAACCCTCTCCAAGGCCTCACTCAACAAAGAGTCATCCTATAGTTCCAGTAGCAGTGGGCAAATGGGCATAATGGCTTTTACGCTTCTCAATTTATTTCAACATAATTCTAAATTCTAAATTGCTAATATATAAAGCTGAAAAGTTTGTATGTTTGTTTGTTTGGTTAAACGCGCTAATCTCAGGAACTAGGACCGAATCGATTTTTTTTCTTTTTTTTTAAAATAAAAATAATGGTTGAGCGGGCGAGATAAATAAATTCGAAGTGAACTGTATTTGCGGGGAAAGACAAAAATTTAATTTTCACGCGGTTTTCGACGAAAAAGAAATGGAAAACAGGAATGAATACCTTGCTGTTGCTGCGAGTTGCTGAGGTGGAGGCTACCGGGGACGTCCCTGGACTTGGATCCCATTGCACGAAAACACTATTTATCCATGGAAAACACTTATTGCGAAAGTTTTATGCGAACGCGCGCGCGGCTATTGCAGTACTATACAGAGCGTCTTCAGTCCGTCGTCGCTGCCTGTGAGTGGCCAGCGCTGCGGTGGAGCTTTCCACCGCTAAATGGCAGTAACACAGCTGTCTCCCTCTTCTCTTATGCGAGACAAGTACAAGAGGTAGGTGCGAAAAAGAAATGGAATAAAGGGAAGCGAACAATTAATTAATTAAAAACAAATGGAGATCAGCGATGCAACATAGAAAAAATAAGGCGGCAACTTTCGAATCGTATACCGGCGCAACCATTTCCCCCCTTGCTTGAAGGGTTACCTTCGAAAAAGGAACAACTGACTGTACAGTTGCCACTAAGCTTTAGCTGCTAACTAAACAAAATGCTATCGAACTAAACTAAACTAAACCTAATCGAACAAGCTAAATTTGTTATTGAAGTTACTGTTGATTAGGCAAAGGACAAAGACGAATAACTGGTCTAAAGTACGAACCAGTTGCGGTTTTAACGCGAACTATACGGGTGATCCCATTTGACGCAGGGAAAACATCTTCTACTACCCAAAGAGGCCAATGTAATGGAAAATATGCCTATTTTCAGTTAAAATAACTACGATAGTACCGACAGTAATAGGGTTCGATGGAGTATTCCATTTCGGACGTGACTGTAGCGTATGCAAATAGTCTGTCCTCCAACGCTTCCAAAACGGTTGAACGAGTTTATCCAATAAGGCATGATGCGAGAGAAGATGAAGTCGATCTTCCTCTATTTCAAAGGCGGGTAAGTATTTTAACGGTGTAACCTTCAAAAAGTGCGCTGGAGTCAGTGCAAGCGGCTCCGAGGGATCACTAGACAAGGTCCTACAAAGAGGACGCGTATTCATTACGGCCTCGACTTGAGTGAGCACGGTGCTCAGCTCTTCAAACGTGAGTATCTGTTCACCTATAACGCGGAACAGGTGCGACTTTAAGCTTTTAATATAAGCTTCCAAGTTGCCACAAAAGTGGCTTGCGGCGGGCGTATTGAACGACCACTCAATGCGGTTTTCAGCTAAGACGTAGGCAAATTCCGTGTTAAAGTGTTTGGAACGCAAAAAAATATGTAGTTCGGAAAGGTTACGACGAGCTCCGACGTAATTCGTACCGTTGTCCGAATACATTCGAGATACGGTACCCCGACGGGACAAAAATCTCTAAAATGCAGCCATGAAGCATGGCGTGCTCAAATCACCAGCTAACTCTATATGAACGGCGCGAGTCGTCATACAAACAAAAAGACAAACATAAGCTTTCGTGGAGCGTATACCACGACCACGAGAAACTGTTACCCTGAAGGGGCCAGCGTAATCTGTACCCGTGTGTACGAACGGTTTAGCAGCCTGAACAACACGACAAGGACGATGATCGGCCATTTCGGGCGCGATTGATTTCGGGCGAAGTTTGAAACACGGAATACATCTAAGAACTATCGAACGAATCAAATTGCGTGCGGAGAGAATCCAGTATTTCTGGCGCAAAATTGACATTCATAAATCTGGACCAGCGTGACAATTCACCCTATGGTGATATTCGACTAAAAGATCAACGATATGATATATCATTGCGCGAAGAAACTATAGGATGCATTTGATCGTACTCTAATGCGGACTGGCTCAAACGACCACCAACTCGAATGAGGCCATCCCTCAAAAAAGGTTTCAAATGTTGAAAAGCGCGACTACAAGGTTTATTTAATTCCAAATTTCTAATTTCAGACGAATAATAAAATCGGTGAAGTTCACGAAGCACGATTAACTCAGCCTTGTTTAAGTCAAAGGCGGTAACATGCTCGCGACGAGGAAGGATTTTAAAAAATCGACAAATAAAAACAACACTACGTAAAATAATCGACCACGATGAAACACGGCTAGCCAACTCTAAGATAGGCGATTTTTCGAGCGGTGCGGTAGGGCGGCGTGGACACAGTAGCGGGGTTGAAAGGACTAACAGGCCATTCATCAGGTGGGGCTTGGCACCAGGAAGAGCCATGCAACAAACAACGGATGATCCAAAATCTGTGCAGGTGTTAACCCACGAGACAAACAATCGGCAGGGTTGTCCGTACCTGAGACGTGATAAAAGTTTTGCGGCGCTAATTCCGACTGAATTTTTGCCACCCTATTTGCGACAAATATATCCTAACGATGGGGCGAAGAATGTGTCCAACACAAAGCGACGGTCGAGTCCGAGAATGCGAAAATTGTATCTATATTAATGCGTTGAAATCGGCGATCTGATTCGCGAACACCAATACAAAGAAACATTTGTCTAATGTCGGCTGAAAGCGCGACAGCGAATAAGCGAAAGTTAACTATAATTTCGAACAAATTACCTTGGAGATTTTGATCACTGTGCAAAATATCGTTTACAGAAACATTCGAACTAGTTTTGGCGCTGCCATCTAAAACAACCCGCAACTTGGTGGTTAGTTTATCCTCGCGGACAACTCCATGGTGCGGCATGGTATACGAAGGAGCGTGCTTCGTCTCTTCGGTTTTGGGAGGCGCGGGTGAAATGAAACCTTTATCCAAATATTCTACTATTACGCTATCGTAAGCCTCCTTCAACTTTGGAGATGTCTGCATTTTCCGTCTAAAACAAAAAAAGCGTTTTTCGGCTGACTGAAACGAATCTCCAAGCGAATTAACATCACCCTTAAAGGGGAGAGCGACAACATAACGACCATCACTATCGCGAGTAGTCGTGCGACTATAAAACTCTTCACAAAGTTGATCATCCGGGCTGACAATAGGAGGGACGTTCACCTCTTGTATCTCCCATAATTTACGGACAGCGGAGTCCAGCTCGACGGCGCAACAATATGACACTGTCGAGTTACAATCAAAACAAGCGGGTGCGGAACCAACAATAACAAAACCAAGAACCGTCTCTAAGGCGAGCGGCGCGGGGTGCGATGCGTGACCTTGAACCTTACGCTGCAACAGGAGGTGCGGGAAAATCGAAGCGCCAACTAACAAATCAATATCTCCTGGAACGGCGTAAGTATCATCGGCCAAAGGCAAATCTCTAAAATTAGTCAATAATGAGGTATTGACTGCGACAGTCGGTACAAGTTCGGCAACCTTATCGACGACTCGCGCATCCATCGAAAAACTAACATTAAAATCAAAACGCGAGTGGAATTTAATCCCTACAGAACCTTGAACGGCTTTAGTGGAACCCCCAATACCTTTCACAACATTACAGGCGGGGCGGTTATTTATATGCAAACCAAGACGACTACAACAATTTTTACTAATAAAATTACTTTGAGAAGCACTATCTAAAAGTGCGCGAACACTATGTCCTCTACCATGCGAAGTACCGTAGTAGGGCTTGTGTGCAAACTTGATAGCGAGCACAAAGCGACATCGTTGGGCTGGAGGCGCGCGGCAGTGGCGCCGTCGTCGCTAGGCGCGGACGGGGACGAAAACACGCGAGAGCGCTCCCAGTCGCGACTCAACGGTGCGGGCGGCTGTGACGTCACAGCGGACGGACGGTTAGGCACGAAGTTCGCGCAGCTGGAATCGACGGACGAACTACCGGACATGGCGTTATTGTTTTCGAAGTGTAATAATGAATGGTGTTTACCATTACACTTGCGACAAAAATGATTCGAATTACAAAATGAAACACGATGTTTCTTACTGAGACAATTGATACATAAATTACTAGAACGAACAAATTTATAGCGATCGCCAGGAGTGAGTTTATTGAACTCCGAACATTTATAAAGTTGGTCATGGTGACCTTGACACAAAGAACAATTTTTCGAATGCAACACTTGCGATTGCGAAGTTTTGGGTTCAAAATTAACAAAAGAGTGCGTGGACTTCGTGGGCTTACTACGATTAGTCGGACTATTTTTCGCTACTCCGTGGTTTAACGAAGTTCGTTGCAAAATTCGAATATGTTGACGAACGAAAGTTTCTAAATCGTCGAACTTAGGTATTTGATGGCCACGTCTCTCCATTTCAAATAAGCGAACGGTTTCGGAATCTAATTTCTTTAAACTGATGTACAAAAACAAAAAGTCACAGAGGTCATTGACCTTGAGATTCTTTAGGGCGCGAACAGCTGATGCAAAAATATCTAAGATTTTTTCTAAGTCGTGTTCATTACACGATGAGCTATTTTTCAAATTAAATATATGATCCAAATAAGCGGTTGTTACTAAGCGTTTGTCTTCGTATTTGACCTTCAAAGTATTCAAAATCAAACTATAATTTTCGGCGCAAAGCGTTATTCCGGCGTAAACGGTTTTTGCTTTCCCGGTTAGTTTACTAACTAAGTAATGTAATTTTTCGTGATCCGATAACGAATTATTATTATGGATCGTATTTTCGAAACAAGCGAAAAACAAAGGCCAATTTTTAATATCGCCATCAAATTCGGGTATTTGTATGGGCGGTAATTTAGGTCGGTCCCGTTTCAGCAAATCAAAACAGGCTGGCCCGGGTTTCGAATCGGTGACTACTACGGGCACGGGCGCTTGCAGTGACTTAGCGACACGTTTTATGCGACAAATTAAATCTTCGAAAGATGACATGGCGTCATAACTTAATAAGAAATCGGGATTTAATTTTAATTAAAGCAAGTTAATTTTATCGAGAACATTTTCGAAATCTAAGCGCAAAGTATCTACGGTTTCGATCGAGGATAAAAACAATTCTTTTTTGATTCATCTGCGATCCTCGATGAATAATCACAAATTAATAGCATACGCTTAAAAGGCTATCCTTCTTAGCGTGTAATAGTTTTAACTGTGGATCCGGAATCTCTTTCGGAGGCCTTGTTAAAACAAAACAACTATAGCTACCTACAGTGCAAAACTAACGAACGATAAAAATGGAAGCGGTGACGAGCAGCGAGACGCGACGCGAGCGAGCATAGGTACTTGTGCGCGCGGGCTTAGGTACCTGCACGCGTGGTCTACCTATTACTATGCGGTGCAGTCGAAATTACCAACTATTTAGTACCTACCTATGCGAAAAACAGTAGGTAAGTATGCGTTTATTCCCTAATGGAATAAAACTATTCTCTGTGAAAGTGAAAGTGAAAAATCTTTATTCATGTAGGTCACGAAGTAACACTTATAAACGTCAACATTTACATTTACTGCCAATCGCAACGCAATAGGTAGAGCCTGAGGAAGAACCTGGCAATAAAACTCATGGCCACTCTTTTCTAACTGCCAGTAATTACATTAGTTTTATTTACATGATATTTGAACAAATGATATAGTAATGAGTCTATACAAAAGAAACAAAATCAAATCAAAATGAGATTGTTTCTAGTTGCCAGTTTTAAAGGTAGCCCAACCTTATGAGCAAGACTCCGGCAAGAAACTAAATGGCTGCTATTTTAAAAATGCAGGTATGGCTTACAATATTAAACTTACATTGTTCCTTTGGAGTTACGTGAGAACAGTCGACTAAACTTAATTTGCCTTAAATATAAATAATATTACTCAGTGTTCAGTTCAACTTAATTTGCCTTAAATATAAATAATATTATCTATGCGTTTATTCCCTATAGAATATAAACTATTACCTAATCTCTGCGTTTATTCCGATGGAATAAAAACTATAACCTATACCTATGCGTTTATTCCCTATGAAACAAAAACTATTGCGTTTCTATTGGCAAAGTACTAAAGCGAATGGATCAAAATCCGGATCGGTGGACCAGAAAATGGTTGAGCGGGCGAGATAAATAAATTCGAAGTGGACTGTATTTGCGGGGAAAGACAAAAATGAAATTTACACGCGGTTGTCAACGAAAAAGAAATTGAAAACAGGAATGGGCACACTACCTTGCTGTTGCTGCGAGATGCTGAGGTGGAGGCTGCCGGGGACGTCCCTGGACTTGGATCCCTGGTTCCATTGCACGAAAACACTATTTATCCATGGAAAACACAATTATTGCGAAAGGTTTATGCGAACGCGCGCGCGCGCCATTGCAGTACTATACAGAGCGTCTTCAGTCCGTCGTCGCTGCCTGTGAGTGGCCAGCGCTGCGGTGGAGCTTTCCACCGCTAAATGGCGGTAACACAGCTGTCTCGCTCTTCTCTTATGCGAGACAAGGTAGGTGCGAAAGAGAAATGGAATAAAGGGAAGCCAACAACTTATTAATTAAAAACAAATGGTTATCGGCGATGCAACATAGAAAAAATAACGCGGCAACTTTCGAATCGTATACCTGCGCAACCAAATAATATGTTTTATTATTAACTAGCTGACCCGCGCGGCTTCGCCCGTGACATAGTTCCAACCCCGTGGCACCCATTTTATCCCGTCGCTTATTACGTTTCCAAAAATGTATGTGAGTTTCCCCGATTTGTTGACATTTATAATTACTGCTCCGCTCTCCTGTGTAGTGGCGTGATGATATATAGCTAAGAACCTTCCTCAATAAATGGGCTATCCAATACAAAAAGATGTTTTCAAATCTGTCCAGCCGTTCACGCGTGATGGCGTGACAACGGAAAACGGGTTTCATTTTTATATATATAGATCTACAATACAATACAATTTTACAATTTACAAATTGTCATTACAATTTAAATTTTAAATGCTGCTGGTGCTTAAAAATGTGCAACCTGTCGTATAAGCACCAGCTTTCTTCCAGTTGCACAGATTACAGATTATATAATACAAACTATAGTAGCCTTGTAAAAGTAGAATTTTAAACTTTTAAACTGAAAGCTGTAACGGAGTTATACGGTATAAATAAAATAAGTATAAAAAATTTGCTGTGTGTGTGTGTGGATGTAAGTGTGTTAGTGTGAGAGAGTGTGTGTGCAAGCGTATAAAAAAAAACAAAAGCTTAATATATCCACTAAGCCAACTTTAAATTTTTAATTGAAGGATTGAGTACTGCCTCCTTATCATCGTAAGAGAGACACAAAAGGTAACTCGTCAGTATTTTCTTACACTCATATTTAGAAGTATTGTGGAAGGCGAGAGAATTGTTCAACTTATTGTATAAGTAACGTCCTATAAAAAAGAAAACTTTTGTCCTAAAGAAGTTTTACAAGTGGAAGTTTGCGGGATTTTGTACCTACGGTTGGTGCGTGATTGAGTGGTCGGATTTGACAGCGAGGCTCCTAAGTGGTTTCTATTGGTGTGTTGTCTCAATATAGTTTGAAGAATAAAGATTTGTCGCACTGTGAGAACTTCTCAATACTAATTATTTTCGTGTTGGACAGTTCCGAATGGGGCTATATCATTACCCTACTACACAGGAGAGCGGAGCAGTAATCATAAATATCAACAAGTTTGCGTCAATTTTTGTATATTTTTTGTAAAAGCTAAAGAAATAAATGGATACGACGAGTGTGCAAAGTAGGTATGTAACAGGACTAACAGGTGAAGAAGCGAGGGTCAGCTAGTTTTTAAATAAAATTGACAATAAAAAAAATAATGCCATTTAAAACAAATTACTACTTAATAAACTTCGTGTTTCTATTTATCATTTAAATACCACGGAATAAAAAAGCTATAATTTTTTTTAAAGATCGAATAAAACATTGTATTTGTTATTGACTGTACTTCTAATCAACGGAACACCATTTCGCTACACGTAAAAAGTAATCGTGCCAAAGTTACTTATTTGTCGTATTATAAAAAAAAAGTTGACAAGACTACTGCTAATTTTTTTTTGTAGCGCTTAGATTACATTTTTGAATTTGGAATATGCTGCGAGTTGTGTTGTTGTGTAAGTAAAAAATATTATGGTTTCTTATTTTTTTATTAATTAGCAGAAGGCTACTGCCCTCGTCTGGTTAAGCTTTCCCGTACCTGTTTCCCATAGGAACCGTGAGCGTTATTTTCGGTGGTATCAGATCAATGGGCTCACCACCTATTACGTGGGACAGGAATCCACACGGTGAAAAGTGGGCATATAATATGCCTCTGCCACCCCTTCGGGGATAAGGCGTGATGGATATTTTACTGTCGCGCTGAGGTCCCGAGATCAATTCTGGGTCTGAACAAATATTTGTGTGATCCACGAGTGTTTGTTACGTAATTAGGATGTGTCCTATGAAGGTATAATATGTAGATATGTATTTATTAATATATAAGTAAGTTTAACAGTTGTTTAGATGCCATACCACAAGCTTATATTAACTTACTTTCAGCTAGATGGCGCTGTGCAAAAAAAGTCTCATATAATCCTATAACAATCTTTAAACAAACATTCCTATGTATCTTAAGTATGTATTTAGAAATATATTTCTAAGTATGTTTTTATAAGTTGTCTAGATCCCATACCACAAGTTAAATTTAGCTTACTTTTGGGCTAAATGTGGACAAAATGCCTAACAACGATAAAAATAAATAAATAAAGCTCAGTAAGTGTTCTGTAAACGATCACTGCGTTAAGGATTTTTTCTGGTTCTGAGATGAGTTACAGGTTTGTGGCGTGGCCTTTTCATTAACGAGAGTTTCCGTGCTTCGGAAGACACGGTTCGGGTTGCTAATAATATTGCAGTCGTTAAGTCAAGTGAAGGCGTAGAAAAATCAACAGCAGGTCGCCATAAACTGCGACTGTCTATTTCAACACGGCAATGGGTTCACCACCTGTTACTGGTATAAAAAAACGGTAAAAGTAAGTCTCTGCCATCTCTGCATGATCAATAAGTAAATGTAAGTTAAGGTTTGTAATACTATAAATATTTCTTTTAGGCATACTTCTACAGTCAGCTTTCTCCAAAAACATATCTCATAAAGAAAAGGATGCTTCAAAACACCTTCGACAAGATATTCGCAGTGCTCATAAATCACATAACACAACTTCATCGAAAATTTTAGAAAAATCGCATGAGCATAATAACAATAGCAGTATTGAAAATCTAGATATTTTAACAGAACCGCGTCGCTCTAATGTTATAAGATGGTTTAAACAGTTATTAGTTCCAAATACTACGAACAATTCGATTTCCCATAATAAAACACACAATAAGATTGCTAGACAAAACTCTCACAATATAACATCACTTCTACGCAAATTGGTGAACGTCCTGGATGATTTGAATGACAATTTGAAAAATACAAATAATGAAAACTATTTGACATTACGAGTTCCATTGAATAAAGCAATGATAAATCGACATAAACGTAGCGTTTCTGAAAAATCTGATAACGATACTGCAGTTACTGAAATAAGTATCGATAATGTAACTGAATATAATAAAGATACGAATTCGAATGAGACAGCAATATTGGAAGAAACTCCTGTATTTTTAACCTCAAATTCAACACCAGCCATTAATCCAGATGTAAGCGAACGACGGTTTGACGTTTCGCCCCAATATTCATCTAGAATAAAACAACAGCTGACACATTTTTTAGAACACATGTTCATAAATATCGAGAATAAAATTCGTCCAATATTTAATATTAAACTTTCGTTATCAAATAACAACGGTTATCGCATCGGATACATTATTGCTAATATAGATACGTTACAAGTTATAGTGAAAAAATTGAAAAGCGAATTGAATATCAATAAGATTGTATGGAACGAAACGAATGTGAGAGAAATTTTTGCAAAATTAAAGGCTGCAAATGAAGTAACTACGAATTTAATGAATATTCTTGTTTCGTATTTGGAATAAGCTAGATATAATTAATGTTTTTTGAAGTAAAAACTTCTTTTAGCGTGGTAAGCATATTTTTAGATGAGATAAAATCTCTGGACTCGCGATAAGAGACGCAGCTATAGTGTGTGCATATCTGCATGTACATATAGCAGACCGCGAACGCGTCTAGATAAATTAAATTTCAATAACTTCGAATCAAAATTGTTTATTTCGGATTTGAATTACCATGAAGCTATGGTTTCTATTTTAGATTGTATTAATTTTAATGATAATGATGATGATACAAGAGTTGTCGAAATTGTTAACGATGATTCATAATAGTAGATTAGTAGCCAAGGGCTGTAAGGCGTCAATTGCAGCCCGAGATATTTAGGCGCACGAGCGCAGCGAGGGCTCCTATAGTTCGAGGGTGCAATTGATGCTTACACCCGAGCTAACTACTCTGCTTTACATCTCGATTGTGAGGTAAGTAGACAAAAAAATTAACGAATAAAACATTTTATTAGTTAAAATTTATAGTGAAATAAGAACAATTTTTTATTATTTTTTTCAAGAACGAAATTGAGCTTCGCCGTTCGATATTTAAAATTGATGACTATTATACTCATACGAAGACAAGGCTGAATAGCGAAGCGACCTCTTTTGTCATTGGGCTGAATGCATGATGTATATTGCCAGTATGATGGTTAGAAGTACGCGAACTTTTTGGAAGAGTGAAGTTTTTTTATATTTACTTACCGCCCTAGGGCTTTTCTAGCTACATTATTCCCTAGAGCGCTAATTGGTCACCTACAAGCCCCATTTGGGGGTCATAAGGACCTACTTACCGAATATGAGAGATGTAAATGTATTTTAAAGTTTCAATGTCTAACGCGACAAAATAAGTTTTCACTTGTGTCGGCACTCCCAGATTGCAATTTTTTTTTATAATTTTGTTTCTTTTTTTTGGACTTTCTTGGCTTGAGATTTTTTTTTTATAATTATATTTTGGCCTTCTTGGCAATCTATCTAGTTAGCTTTAATGAAAATGAAAATAACTTTATTCACGTAGGTCACAAAGAAACACTTATGAATGTCAAGATTATTGCTTCTACATTTACTGCCAGATTCGCAAAGCAATAGGTAGAGCCTGAAGAAGAACCTGGCAATAAAACTCATGGCCACTCTTTTTTAATCGGCAGCAATTACATTAGTTTTCGTTTACATGATTAAAGAGAAAATGTTTTATTTTTATTTTAAACAGAATTGTCTATTACATTATGTTTACTATGTTCATTTTTTATGGCTTAGTGTATCTAATATTAAAGTATTTACTGATTAAAATATGTGAATTTTTAAGGTTATCATAATTCTTTCATTTCATTTATTTATTTGTGTAGCATAGGTTACAGAAGTTCTTACCCACATATTTACACACACACACATAAGGTATATAGCAGCAGTACGTACAGGTAAGCACAGTCATAAAATCCAAGAGCAAGGAAACAATATCACTAGCGCTCTCCTAGAGACGCCCTACTCTATATATAAGTCATACAAACCGTGTGTCAAAGAGCGTCACCGTTTATTCATACGAGTACACTAGTGGGTGCTTTTTATTTTTCTTTTTTTTTTAATAATTATTTTATGGCCTGGTTACGAAGACCGTTTAGCCAAATCTTATTTTTTTATATCATATTTCTTCAATCTTATCTTCTAATTAGTCCTGTCCAGTCTTTGTCGATGTTGTTTCCTAAGTCCTATGTCCTGGTCCTGGCCCTCAGTATAATGGTGATTCTAATACTGAGGTTTTCAGTGGACTTTTCGCAGCAAGAGAGAAAATAGCATTTCACTGCATATATATCATCGTCTTTCACTATAGCACGTTAACACAACTTTTATGTCCAAGAAACCACCACCACACACCAACACGCACATAAAACAAGATAAATGCACTAGTTTTAGAAAATAATATACAGCAAGCGTCCGCACTTGTCACTCTTCCCGCCAAAAGTCACTAGTGGGCGCTGTACCTCTGGTGTTGCAAACGTCGAAAGGCTACAGTGACATTACCATCAAGAGGGCCGGGCCGTCAGCCACCTCGATGATATTGTAGAGGAAATGGTGGAGATGTTCATCGACACATAGGGAAGATCTCCGACCAGGCAAGGTGATCACGCCTGGCTGGCCACGGCCCAACGGTTCAAAGAAGAAAGAAAAACATTTTATTCTGCGTGTAAACATGCATAATACATAAAATGGCATATTTTAGGAATTTACATAAAAAGATGAAAAAAAAACGATAGTTCTGTGATTTTTTTTTAATTTGATTTCTTTTTTTCGTTTTGAGCGCCAACCACTACGGGACCATTTCCCCTCCCCTGCCTCCATTTCACCCCCGATCGAAAAACCCCCTCGCTAAAAGTTGTCTACATCAAGGATTGTCCATACCAAGTTGCATGCAGATCCGATGAAAAATGCGACCTGTACACTAAATGGACGGACGGACGGTCGCATTTTTCCCGTACCAATGGAGTTAAAAAGGAGACATTCGTCGGTTTGCTTCGCTCGCCTCCTCAGTCAAAAAAAAAGGATAAAAAGATTCTCAAAGACTCGATTCAGTGAAGAGAAAAATTAAACACTGTTTTTTTTTTCACAAGAATATTTCTTAATATATTTTTATTTTAACATCAGTCTCCACTCAACAATGCCTCTCTAAATAATAACAATAAAAATAATAATAAAATCTATTTTATTATTAAAATACTAACGTACTTTTGTACTTGTTTATACCTACTTTAATTTATGTGATGTGTTTTGGATTTTAATAATATTACTCACGAACATTATGCGAGTAAAGACGCAGG
This sequence comes from Thumatha senex, assembly GCA_948477245.1. Classification (NCBI taxonomy): domain Eukaryota; kingdom Metazoa; phylum Arthropoda; class Insecta; order Lepidoptera; family Erebidae; genus Thumatha; species Thumatha senex. The sequence continues at coordinate 2,923,816 of OX419751.1, forward strand.
CGTTTGTTAGTTAGAAATAAAAATGAACATTTTTAAAGAATTATCAGTAATTAAAGAAAATTCCTTAGAAATGTCTATAAAATAAATATTTATATGCGTACTAAGGTTTTATATTAGAACAAAATTTAAAACGCAATTGGTATGCTAACTTTTTCCAAATTTTAATTTTTAAAGTGGAAAACAAATTTTCATTCTCGAATTAGACTCGAACCAGCGTCTTCTGGTTTAACGCACCAGACGCGTTTACCAACTACACCACCGAGACCTACTCATACCTGAGGAATTAATGCACGGCACTTAGCAAAGTTGCACGGTACGAATGTATAGAATTGCATCTATAATCATTCGATTTGTGATGACACCTGCCTAAACCTTAGAAACAATTTTTAAAAGCAATTAGTACGCCAACTTTATCAAAATGTTTTCTGTTTTGTTACTGAAAAAAAATTCCAATTTAAAAAAATAAATTTAGAAAATGTTAGCATACTGAGTAATTCCTTTTTATTTTTATATATAAATATTTTATGGCCTGGTTACGAGGATCTTATAGCCAAATCTTCTAATTTAGTCCTGTCCAGTCCTTTGTCGATGTAAAGTCCAGTCATAGGTCCTGCGTCCTTGCCCCATTAATGTGGTAGACTTGGTAGAACGTTACCAATAACGCTCTACCAAGTCTACCACATTAATGGCCCCAAGGCTTTCAGTGGGGTTTACGCGGCAAAATAGAAAATAGCATTTCACTGCAATATATCACTGTCTTTCACTACAGAACGTTTACACAACTTTTATTTCTAAGAAACTACCATTTTTACACATTAAACAAGGTTAATGCACTAGTTTTGGAAAATAATATACATTAAGCGGCCGCCATTTACCAAGATCCCGCGCATTTCTAAAATTGTTTCTAATATCTATTCCTTGCTATGTCGTAGGGTCCCATCACTGCACATTAAAAATCTACAATAGATATCTATCACAAAACGCCTGGTCTATAGAAACAATAAGTTATATTATGCTGTGTATCATCGCCCTCGGTTACTTGGAGACGGTTTCCTATGACCCTGGAGTAGGGAATCCATCACAACTGCCGCTGGATTTACTTTGCTGCACCTGGAAAAAGGAAATATAATTGTATTAGGAATCCATATACTAATATATTACGGTGAAGAGTTTGTTTGTTTGAATGCTATTATAATATCCGGACATTCTGGTCGGATTGGAAAAACCTTTTTGTGTTGGAAAGTCCGTTTATCGAGGAAGGCTATTGGCTATATATCATTTCGCTATTAACCTGGAGAGTGGAGGAGTAGTCATAAATGTCGACAAATCGGGAACTTTTTTATGAATCTTTGTAGAATTTATAAGCGATGGGGTTAAATAGGTGCGACGGGAGTATGTCACGGGCGAAGCTGCGGGGGTCACCTAGTGCTATTATATATTTATTATTATGTTTGCCTTGGTGGCGCAGTGGTAGTGTATGCGACGGCCGCGACTGAGGTCGAAATATTTGTGTAATCCACAAATGTTTGTTTCGGAGTTTGTGGGTTTCCTATGTATAATATGTATGTATTTAGAAATATATAAGTATGTTCATCAGTCGTCTAGATCCCATAACACAAGCTTATATTAGCTTACCTTGGGCTAGAACGGGCGGAGTGTTAAAAATAAATTTTGAAAACCCAAAAGTGCACGCCTCACACGCTTTTATAATATTATAAAAAGAAATAGAATTACAAGGTTACTAACTTTGCTATGAATTATCGCTTAGGGGTTATGAAATAAATAAAGTAAAGATAATAATAATTAAACCACATCGAATCAGACTGTGAAAAGTGAAAGGGTTCTATTCCTAATTATACTGAAGCGTAAGAGAAAAATAAAGACTCTTGATAATTTTTTAAAGCAATTATTTGCTAAATTTCTCATAAATTTTTAATAAAGTTTAAAAAAAAACTTGATAAATTTTTAAAGCAATTATATAAATATATTTTAAATAATTGCTTTAAAAATTTATCAATATACTGAGTGGAGTCCATTGCATCAATGTTTAAAAATAGTTGTAACACTGTTCATTGGTATCGAGTTGTTCATTAGCTCGATAGATGGCTCTGGTCATACTCTTAAAATGAGGATATAAATAAGGTGGAGAATTTCAACTTGATTCGATACGGTTCGGGTAGATCAGGTGGCTAGAACATTGCCCTGGTTAGGCAAAGGTCACAGGTTCAATATCTGTCTCGAATCAAATTGTCTTTTTCCACTTTATTAAAAAATTATGAAAAAAAAAGACTCTATTAGTAAAGTATTTCGGTGGTTATCGTGTTAACAAGAAAATATCCGTAATTTACAGACACACGGAGTCCAAGACGGAACTTTTTTAAACAGTTTTTTAACTAGTTTAAATAACAAAAATGGCATCAAAAATATCATGAGTGTTAAAAATAGTGTTTTTTGTTGATATGTGTGTGTATATATTATTTTACAAGTGCAATATATGATAAATAGAGACATTTTAAGTTTGAAAAATCAGATGTTATGCGCGAAGTGACAGTAGAACCCACCTCAACGCTTCGCTTATGAGGCGTGCAAAAAAATATCAATATATGTTCCACTATATTTATTTAAGTACTCGGATACCCAGACGTGCGTGTATGAAGCGATTGATGAATCTCGAAGAAGCGAAAGAAGTATGCATGGATCGCGAAGCCTGGCGATCTGTCCTCCCTGACTACCCCGTCAGGGATACAGCGTGAAGATAGTTAGTATATTTATTAACTTTTAGGAATCTATATACTAAGCTGAATAATATATTAAGCTGAAGAGTAGGCTTGTTTGATTGAACTGGATAAAAAACTTTTTCTTTGGATAGCCCATTTATCGAGGAAGGCTATAGGCTATGTATCATCACGCTACTACCCTAGAGAGCGGATCAGTAGCTAATCATAAATGTCGACAAATCGGCCAATTTTTTTATATAAATTATTTTAGAATTTTTAAGCGACGGGATTAAATAGGTGCGACGGGAGTTCGAAGTATGTCACAGGCGAAGCCGTTGGAGTCACCTAGTATATATTAAAACTAGTTGTCACCCGCGGCTCCACTCGCGTGGTAAGTTTTCCCGCTCCCGTTGCCCACAGAAACTTGTCCCCGGGATAAAAAGTAGGCTATGTGTTATTCTGATGTGTAAGTTATATTATTGTTAGTTTCATCCAAATCCATTCAGTAGATTTTGCGTGAAGGAGTAACAAACATCGATACTTACAAATTTTCTCGTTTATAATATTAGTAGGATATGCTATAATTTAGAAGCGCTCGTGGCCACGCGGCCTCAGTGTTCTGTAAACGATCACTGCGTTAAGCAACTTGCACTATGGCTGGTCCTCGGATGGGTGACCACTTTGTGGCATTTACATTTGCGAGCGTTTCCGTGCTTCGGAAGGCACGTTAAGCCGTTGGTCCCGGTTGCCAGTAACATGGCAGTCGTTAAGCCCAGTTCAAGGCCTTATGGGCGGCTTGAAAAATACCAACAGCAGGTAGCCACAAGCTGCGCCTGTCATTTCAACACGGCAATGGGCTCACCACCTGTTACGTGGGACAAAAGTGCATACGGTGAAATGTGGGCCTATAGTATGCCTCTGCCTACCCCTTCGGGGATAAAGGTGTGACAATATGTATATATGTCTGCTAGAATTTAACGAAAAAAATCTTACCTAGGAAACATCTCATTACATTTGAGATCAGTCCATCCTGTTAAAACTTCATATATCATTGTATCCAATGCTTTATTCGCTGCCAATTCTCCTGTCAGCATCCTTAACGCAACGCTGCAATATAATACTTAGGGTGAGTACAGAAAATATTTACGGTGAGTAAAAAACATATTTCCGATTTTGGAAGTAAATTTTTGAAATTGTGACGATCTGCTATTGATATTTTATTACCATATACCACCATATGTATAGATTACATAAAGTTTTAGATATATTACATACATACATATTGTCACGCATTTATCCCCGAAGGGTAGGCAGAGGCATACTATACGCCCACATTTCACCGTTTGCATTTTTGTCCCACGTATGGGTGGTGAGCCCATTGCCGTGTTGAAATGGACAGGTGCAGGCTGTGGCGACCTGCTGTTGAAATCTTTCATGCCGCCCATAAGGCCTTTAACCAGGCTTAACGACTGCCATTTTACTGGCAACCGGGTCCAACGGCTTAACATTCCTTCCGAAGAACGGAAATTTAAATTTAATAAAATGTGTCAATTTCAGATGTTAAATTTGGAAGAAGTTTTAAACCCATTGTCTTTTTAGTGAGGTGGTAGCAAAAAGGCTAAAGGGTCTTATGTGCTAGACACTAATTAGCACTACCAATTAAAGTCCTGGTAGTCTCGGACTGAAGAGTATTTCTAAATACATACATATTATAGATAAATAACACCCAGACACAGAATAAACCGTCGTGCTCATCACACAAAGTTGTATACTGGGTGGGAATCGAACCCAAGACCTCTTGTGTAGCAGTCGGATACACTCCCACCGCGCCACAGAGGCAGTCAAATAGGATAGAGAAATAGATGGAAATAGGATAGATTAAGATAAATCTAAAGTTGAGTCATTTTAAGAAGCCGTTTGACCCTTCATCATAAATCGCCAACGTATGGTTTATTAATAATGGTTACAATACAATGGTTTATTAATGAAAGTATATAGATAGTTAAATAAAATAGCCAACTCTGTATAAAAACTACCATTGGTACTACTATTATTACTGCTGGCAACACTGTTACTATCAAATGACGTTTGTAGGTTGGTTCAGTGCGTGTGTGTTTGCGCCATCTTTGCGCATTTAGACAATAAAATATGTACGTGTGTAACTGACAAAGGTTAGGAATTGTGTAGTTCTAACCTCTAAAAATTTAATAATATTTTATAACGGCGTGTATAAAATATTATTCAATTTTTAGAGGTTAGAACTACAGACAAGATGGCTATTTTATTTTACTATCTATCTACTTTCACTAATAAACCATTGTAAAGAAAATAAACAATTTATGTTCCAAAGAAAAAATCCATTCTTACACACTTCCGCGTTTATAATATTAGTAGGATTTGATTTTTTAACATGTTAAGGTCTAATCTGCTTGCAACATCGCCCATTCAACACAATTTTTCCTGATCATTTAAAATCTGTCTATATAATAAATAATATTACAGTTTTATCTACATAATTTAGGAAGTGCTTTTTAGCCGTCTAAAAAATCAGCTCGCTGTTCACATCCAGTTGTCCCAGATATAGTGCTCTAGAGCCCCGACAGCGAAAGTTGCTCGACGCAGTGATTTTTTACAGAACACTGAGTAAGCAGGCCTACGATTACTTCAAATTTCTCAGTTTAACGATATTTTATAGTACTTAAGGTGAGTACAGAAAACATTTACGATGAGTATGGTAATATACGTTATAAAGTAAGAATGGAAAGAGGCAGATATATAACTTAAACAGCTAATTGCAGAAAACTGCTGGACGTAGGCCACTTCTAATTTATATCTACCCTCATTTTAGGTTTTGTATCGAGTTTTATTTTCCTCGCCATTTCATCTCATCCGTTACTTGCAGGGAAACTATCTTGAGCCCCAAAGACCTCCATCGCACTCACTATCAACTAAATCTATTTTTTTTTCTGTACCTTATGTTAGCATCATATAATTATGTTTTCATATCTTACCCATTAATCCTGGCCATAGTACCATAAGGCGCGTTTAATTTCGTTGTAGCCATCAAATTCCGACAGTAAAGCAACCAAACGCAGTCCAACTCTGTATAAAAACTACCATTGGTACTACTATTATTACTGCTGGCAACACTGTTACTATCAAATGACGTTTGTAGGTGGTTCAGTGCGTGTGTGTTTGCGTCGATGTTGCGTGATATTGGGGAAAGAATAGTAGGATCTTTGGTTTGAAGCTGGGTTATGATATTTCTGAAAGAGATTCATAAAATATTGTGGTAGTTTTTTTACATAGCGCCATATAGCCTAAATGAAGCTAATAAACTTGTGCTACAAGATCTAGACAACTGATAAATATACTTGTACTTAGTTGCAGAGGCATATTATACGCCCACTTTTCACCGTATGTATTCGTAATAAAATTTCAACAGCGTAAAAATTTCATTCGTAGTAAAAATTTCAGCGGCAAACGGCTGTTGTAATTTTTCAAGCCGCCCATGGCTTTCAACTTGGCTTAACAACTGCCATGTTACATAACGTGACTTCCGTAGCACGGAAACGCTTGTAAACGTAAATGCCTCAAAGTGGTCATACATCCGTGACCATCCATAACGAAAGTTGCTTAACGCAGCGATCGTTTCCAGAACACTGAGTCAGTGGGGCCACGAACGTTACATGCGCTATGTCTATATACTGGTATGTACATAAAAAAACATTGAAACTCGGACACAAATATTTGCTGATGACACAAATATTTGTTCCGCCTCGAGATTTGAACCCGAGATTTCAGTAACGGCAGTTGAATACATACATCCCCGAAGTAGTGATCCCAATTATTAAACCCTATTTATTTATGACATGTAAAATGAAAAATGTTTATTCGCGTTAGCAAAATTCTTTGTTTCCTCAATCCAACCAAAACAGCCACTTGGTAACTTTCTTTTTACATTCGTATGTTGTCAACAGGCAAAAGTTTTTTTTTATTTTCTTTTCTCGACTATCTTCTTTTTTTTTGAAGATTCCCGGGCTTTTGGTAGGCTTACATGGAGTCATAGGTCCGACCCGCAGAGGCTCTTTGAGAATTTTAATCTAATAGGGAATATGAAATTAATTTTTTTAATTTTTTTTTTATTATTAAAAATAAATAAATATCCATCACGCCTTATCCCCGAAGGGGTGGCAGAGGCATATTATATGCCCACTTTTCACCGTGTGGATTCCTGTCCCACGTAATAGGTGGTGAGCCCATTGCCGTGTTGAACTAGACAGACGCAGGCTGTGGCTACCTGCTGTTGAAATTTTTTAAGCCGCCTATAAGGCTTTCAACCAGGCTTAACGACTGCCATTTTACTGGCAACCGGGACCAACGGCTTAACGTGCCTTCCGAAGCACGGAAACGCTCGCAAATGTAAATGCCACAAAGTGGTCACCCATCCGACGACCAGCCATAGTGAAAGTTGCGTACCTCAGTGATCGTTTACCGAACACTGAGACCGCGGGGCCACGAGCGTTTTTATTATTATGTTGTTTATATGTGTCGCTTGTTTAGACCACCTAACTAAGTCGCTTGTCTGGCATACTGACGCCTTGCAAAAGATGTTTTAAAATGTAAGGTGAAAGCAGTATTCTATACGCTGAATAAAGACGTATCGAGTTAAGTTCAAACTTACTTGGTATTCTTATACGCCCTGCCTAAATGAATGGCAGCACGTGCAGTACTCATGCCTACTTCTAGAATGTTCTCGAGGAAAGACTTAGTAATGTCGGCGTCCTCAGGATCTTGTCGTGGCATTAAACGCTTTCTGAAAGGTACATTTATATTTTTATATTAATTTTCGTTCAAATGGTGCAAATCAGACTTGATCTGGTCAAGAACAATCGAGACTAAATGTCTTGATTGTTTTAGCCAAGAATAAAAATAAAAATTGTGAGCTACATCTGAAAACAATGCAAAAGACCCCAAGTCATCTCCCTGAGTAATCCTTAATTATTAAACCTAGTTCTAGTTTATTTGGCATGACAAACCTTGATTAATGATAATATAAAAATTCTAATTTTATGCCTGATCACGTATACCAGATTACTGTACACAAATTACTGTTATGTAAGGTAGAAAAACCTTACATAACAGTAATTTGTGAGAAACAGAGTCAAAAGATTATGATATGTCAAAACCTTTCAACCATTGATTCTTACACATTTTCATCGATTTCCTTATTGATTTGATTTTCCACGATGATAACATAGAGTAGCAAATTATTAAGAAGTGTTTTTGATGAATATCAATAATAACCTTCATAGACTAAGATTTAATGACTTACAAAAATAGTGAGCTATCGTGTATTTCATTCTGCTTAATTTCCATTTTGCTTGGATCTATGAACATCGCGTTGAAAGCAAACACGTCTGGGTCTTTCAACATTTTCAGTTTGGCTGATTCCTGCAAATTAAACAAAATAATAATGAATACAGTACTATATAAAATCGCTTCCTTAAGGCCCACTGGACTAGTTGCATCTAAGTTAAAATGATATGCTTTAAACATTTTTTTTTGATACCTATACAAACAGAGGTCATGAGGCACACCACAGTTATAACAAAGAATAACCACAACAGTTATAAGAAAACGAGATTTTAAGATTTAGTTAATTTCAGCTCCGATTTAATAATAATCAATAATTCATATAACTTGTTTGTTTTTTGCTGTGTTTCTGTGGCTTACTATACTAAAGGCTATTTCATAGAAAACCACTGATTCTTGTCAATGATTTTATTCAGTAAAAGATTTGAGGTCTCCATTTTAGGACGGTTTTTTTGTTGTTCTTGGTGTTCCTTGATTGTTTAGATTATTTTATGATCGACCATTTTGCTGAGTGATGCAAATAGGGGTAAAAGAGCTGTTTCTGTATTGTCATTGATTAACCGATTTGGTCAAATAAGAAGAACAAGCTAAGAATACAATTTTAAACCAATTATTGTGATTCACATTTCTTTTTAGGCATTATTGAACCAAGGCTGCTAGAAAAATCATTCAAACCTGATTTTCCCAAGCCATCAGCTGTATATTATGAAGCAGCATCACATCCAAGGTCAAAATCCCGAACGACAGCAGATCGGTGTTATTCGTCACTATAACCTTTCGTGGACTGTCAGCATGGGTGTAGTTCTCTCCAAAGTACATATCCTTGAGTTTGGACATTACTATAGTGAGGTTCCCATCGACTATAGTGTCGTTTAATGCTTTTAAAAGTGAACCGAAATCTGTAACAGGAAGTGGACATTGCTTTAAATATGTTTTGATACTATTTGTAAGCCTGGCATCCAAATAGCATAGTTCCCAAATTGCTTCCTTGAGCAACTCCAATTTTTTTATGATATTGACAATATTCACTCACCAGATCCACTTGAAGTGTGATTACTGTTCAGTTCACTGTCAGAAGTCACCCAATCATGCAGTTCTTGAACTTTCTCTATTAGATAGCTAGTCATAGTATTAGACTGCATGTAGTCGTCATAGAAATTCTCGTCGTTATAGAAATAATCCTCTTTGGCTGAAAAATAAAACACATTATTATCGAAATTTAAATCGAAATGGCTTTATTCTTATTATTTTAAAAACATCAATAATAAGTAGCCTTAACATTTTTTTTATACCACTGAGGTGGCTGACAAGTATACGTCGCACCCGATTGAAAGTGGCAGTGGCCTATGGACGTTTTCAACACCAGAGGTGCAGCATTCGTGCTGCAGACCCTGTGAAAACCTTTTAAGACCCCTTTTGAAGAACCTCATAATTATGTAGACGTTCTAAACAACCTAGCCGGGGAGCTAATTCCACAATCTAAGCCTACACGGAAGAAACCAATTATGAACAATAGCCAACCAATTCAGAATACGTATTTATATACTTTTCGTCATTTTGAAGTTAAATGTGATACAAAGGACGTTAAAGAGGGTTCCCCTACATTTAGAGCAAAACTTTTTACACTACCAATGGGCAATGGCTCATAGCCTTTAAAATTACTATGCACGTCTTTATGATTTCACCTGCCTTCTTGTGGTGAACTGAAAGGTTAGAGTTAACAATTATGTAAGGAATTCTCAATCAATATTTTACACTAATAATTGCCCATTTCCCACGTGATCTTTTACAATCTTCTACGTCTCATCTTATAAATCTGTAACCCATTTAAATGAATGTTTTACGTTAGTGTGCAATAAAGTTTATTAAATCAATTCTAAAGGAGCCCGGACCGCAACTGGAGAGTAGCACGTATTATAATCCTTAAAAGTATGTTGTATAATAAGAGTTACATTTTATACTTACCATCATATCCAAAAGATAAATCCATGTCCATATTTCGTCCTAAATTTGGTAAGATTGGTTTAAACTTGGGAACATTAAATAAATCATTCACTGCCAGTATATCTTTTACTGTTGGTTGTTTATCATTGACAACATCAGACTTATCTTTAGAGCTGTCTTTTTCTTTTAACCCATCAGCGTTATCTATTACAGCTTTATCTTTCTTCTTTATGTTTCGTTCTTCATGTAGTATGTCATCGTGGAGAGGATGCAATTGTGGTTTAGATATTAAATTTTTATGTTCTCGGTTCCCGACTATGTTTTTAAATATTGATAGTTTTTCTAGAATCGGAATGTCATCTAACTCCTCTTCGGATGAAGAATCGAAATCTGTGGCTTCGGGAATAGCGTTTGAGTGGATGGGTGCCTGAAATTGTATATTATTACATACTTTATAAGTAAGTTACGGGAGTACTCACGTTTTACGACCAGTAATACACCGACCGGTTTTAGCTGTATTATGACAGCCTTTTTCGGAGTTTACGTGCACTCAGAATCCCATATACTTATCTATAATGTGTGATAATAACTTTAGTTTTCTAGTTAAAATTATTACATACTTATCATTAAAATAATTATTAATTAGGATGAATATAATAGCATGAAGAATACGCTTCAGCATTGCTTGGACTTGTAGAAGGCTTTTGACTGTGTTCTTCGAGATAACTATGGTCTTGTGGGTACTATATTTTAAAGGGGTTTCTATTTTTATAATTGCCGTTACGTAAAATGTGAGAAAAAGGTGTCTAAATGACTGTATACACGATGGGTTACTGAAATCAATACTGACCGGTGGATTTTTATTTATGTTACGTAGTCTATTACGCTGATTAGTTGTTGCACCAGCTTGCAATTCAGATCTTGTTAGTCTGGTTGGGTCTTTGTATCTTAAAATTTCTAAGGTTTATACTTACAGGTGGTTCTATTAATTCTCTGGTAGTATATGTATCACTAGATCCCCATTTTGTGATAAACACAGTAGCTAAAACTAGAGCAGCACATACGGCGAAGCAGGATGCGCTTGCAATGATCCAGACTTTCAAGGGTACCTGGAAAAGTAAAAGATTTCGATTAGAATTAGTAACAAACACAATTCACTCTTTCTTTGCAGTACTGTAGAGACTTGAAACCTTTTACCAGCATACGTTTCTTCTTACAATTTTTAGTGAAGCTTCAAAAAGCGTGTCTCAGGGTAGTCACTTGAGACCCGCTATTTTGGCTTTTATATCATTCCTGACAATTTAGCAGTCAAAACAAGATTATCTGTCAAAATCAAAGTATGTTAACATAGATCGTAGAGCAAGCCGATTGATATTCTTTCATTCAAAATATAGTCTCAAAGTGACTCTTTGGGATTTCGCAAACCTGTAAGTTGGCGCAGACTCTATGAAAATTGTAAAATTTGAGCAAATTGAAACTAAATAAATAAGCTGCTGACCTTGCAAAAATCTTCTAAAACACCTTTTTAAGAACTGTAGACTTATACATTAGTTTGATAACAGAATGTAATTTTCACTCGTTAAGCAACATTCGTTATAGGTGGTCCTGGGACCACTTTATGGAATTAATATTTGCGAGCGTTTCCGTGCTTCGGAAGGCACGCTAAGCCGTTGATCGCGGTTGCCAATAAAATGGCAGTCGTTAAGCATGGTTGAAGGCCTTATGGGCGGCTTGAAAAATTTCAACAGCAGGTCGCCACTGCTCGCGCCTCAGTTTGCGCCTGTCCATTTCAACACGGCAATGGGCTCACCACCTGTTACGTGGGAGAAAAATGCATACGGTGAAATGTGGGCGTATAGTATACCCTTAGGGGATAAAGGCATGACAATATGTATGTATGTATGTATTTAAATTGTAATCAACATACAGTAGTTTTTTCAGGAATTCTATGACATGAACTGGGTCTCGGTGGAAGTGGTCTATGAGCGTTCGGCATGCGCTCGGGCACGTTCGGGTATCTTCGGCTCCAGTCGGTCGTCATCGTCGCTCGGCTGTCACACGAACTCGAAGATGGCGGACGCTTCTTATAGTCATATTGAAACATTTTCTGAAAGAAAGAATATGCACACTTTATGTATACAGAATAAAGAAAATTGAAGTGTCTGTTCATAATTCCAAATTAACAGCTTAAGACTAAATGCATATGAAATACACGGTACTTGAAAAAAAAAACCTATTAAATTTTTTAATACGGTTAAGCTCTCAAACGGTTACACCGATTTTAAAGAGATTTTCACTGGCAGATAGTTGACTTTATAAAGAGGAACTTAGGCTACATTTTATCTCTATACTCCCACAACTACGCGGGTAAAACCACAGGGCGCCTGTTAGTTTAAATATTTGTATGTTAGGTACTACAACCTGTGTTTGCTTATTTTATTATTTCAACACGGCAATGGACTTACCACCTATTACGTAGGACGAGTATACACACGGTGATAAGTGGGCGTATAATATGCCTTTGCCACCCCTTCGGGGATAAAGCGCGGTGGGGGTGTATTCGATTGCTACGCAAGAGGTCGTGGGTTTGATTCCCACCCAGGATAAAACTTTGTGTGTTACAGTAAATATTTAGAAATATATAATATGTTTATCAGTTATTTGGTAACCGTAGTACAAGCTCTGCTTAGTTTGGAATCAGATAGCGTAGTGTAAGTTGTCGTAACGATATTTTATTATTTATAATCATTTTATTACTATATTTTTTTCCGACATAGGCATTCTAATCGAACACATTTCGCCGTTGTACTTTGTCTCACGTAATAGATGGCGAGCCTATAGCACGTTTTACTCTATAGGTATAGAACCCAAAAAAAAAATCATTTAATAAATTTTAATGCTTAGGCAGGTGTCATCACAAATCGAATGATTATAGATGCAATTCTGTACATTCGTACCGTGCAACTTTGCTAAGTGCCGGTAGATGGCGCCTTACGTCGCCTTAAGACGTAAAGAATAGAATAGAATATTCTTTATTGTACACCAATCACAATATTATAGTAAAGGATTACACAGGTATATTGATATGTACAATCGGCGGCCACATCTCTAAAAGCAATTTTTTTTTTGGACACATATTCAAAAAAATAATGACGTAAAGAGGTGGATTAATTCGTCAGTTTCGAATAGGTCACGGTGGTGTAGTTGGTAAAGGCGTCTGAAGCGTTGAACCAGAAGACGCTGGTTCGAGTCCAGCTCGAGACTGAAAAAAATTTCCGCTTTATAATTTAAAGTAAGAAAAAATTTGCATATTAATTGCTTTTCAAAAATTTTCTTGTTAGAAAACTATTTGAACAAGAAGATACATTTCTTCTTCTTGATGTCTTCTTGTTCGAAAACTATTATCTTCTTGTTAGAACACTAATTATTGCATTTTTAAAATAATCCTTTACACTAAACGTAATAAGTATCAAAATTGTTTGAAATAAAGACTAAAACAGATTTTGTGAAAATAAGTTTTATTATAAAGGAACTAGTTGACCCCCACGGCTTTACCCGTGACTTACTTCGAACTTAATCCTGCCTTTTATAAATGTTACAATAATGTATAAAAATTTGCCCGATTTGTCGACATTTAAGATTACTGCTACGCACTCCAGCATAGTAGCGTGATGATATATAGCCTATAGCCTTCCTCGATAAATGGGCTATCCAACGAAAAAAAAATATTTTTTTCATATCCGACCTGTAGTGGATGGATATGGATAAGGATCAAAATCGTTTGAAAGAAAGACTAAAAAACCCAGATTTAGTGAAAACATGTGTCTTACATGTTATAGAAATAAGACTCAAATTCGTAATATACATCGGCTTAAGATAGCGTGATGCTTTCAATAAAAACATACTTACACTTATCAACCAGGGTTGCCAGGTGTTCGGTTTTCTACCGAACTGTTCGGTATTTCAGCCTTCGTACAGAAGTATGAGTTCGGTATTTTTGCTTTACTTTAAACGTTTCATTTACTGACTCGTTCTTTTAGAAATAACGAAAAGTTGCTACTAAATTGTACTAGTAATAATAAATATAATTTTTGAGGTTTACGTAGTGTTTTACGGTTTGGACACGTTCAACGAATGAGTGAGAAACGATTGACGAAGAATATATTTTGTGTGAAAGTAGAGGGCAGAAGGATTCAAGGTAGACCGAGACTTACATATGAAGACCACGTGAGCGGATTGCTCAAGAACGGAAGAGTCAAAAGTAATCGGATACCCAGACGTGCATGTATGAAGCGATTAATGAATCTACAGAAAGCGAAAGAAGTATGCATGGATCGCGATGCCTGGCGATCTGTTCTCTCTGACTACCCCGTCAGGGATACAGCGTGAAGATAGTTAAGTTAAGTTTTTACGTAGTGTTTTATTTTGTTCACCCTCAGATAATCCCAGATTGGTAATTTTCTGCATTTGTCAACAACTTCAAAAATTTAATAACAAAAAATTCTCCTTTCAATTTTTGAGAAAAATTACCTTAAAAAATCAAGGGTCCTCCTTTGATAGGAAATGTTCGTTTTTTTTCATCTGGACCATCTGGCAACCCTATTAGTAACTGATATTGTAACTGCATTTTCTTCGGAAAATGTTGCGTGGGAATTTTTGTTGTGATTTAAAATGCCTACGGCGTAAGTAGGCGCCATTTGTTTGAAGGAGAGAGCTTAGAAAACTGTTTTATTCCTGAGTAATGGGTATTGTTTACTTTTTAAAAATGTTTGAGATCTAATCTATTTCGAGGAATAGGTTTCATGACTTAAAAATGGACAATAATAAAATTAGTAATTAAGGCAATATGTGAACCACCTTCATTTAATATAATTAAACATAATATTAATAACAACATTTTTTCAACAGAAGTCAGGGTAGGCCGAGACTTACATATGAAGACCACTCAAAAACAAAAAGGTCGAAAAAAAGTACTCGGATACCCAGACGTGCGTGTCTCTTGAAATCTTGAAGAAGCGAAAGAAGTATGCATGGATCGCGAAGCCTGGCGATCTGTCCTCTCTGACTACCCCGTCAGGGATACAGCGTGAAGATAAATAGTAAACATTTTGAAACTGAAATATTATAACTAAACTGATTAAAAATTTAAAAAAAGCCCCTGACGTAAAATCCTAAGTACCTTTTAAAAAGTAAAAAATATAAAAGTAACTCAATCTTAAACTACTTAAGTATGTATTAATGTTTCTAAAAAAATACGTCGCGTAAAAAAAAAATGAAAATTCCCGTGACAAAGAGAAACATAATACTTATTCAAAAATTTTGCTTTGCCCGTGACATACTTTGAACTCCCATCGAACCTATTTAATCCCGTCGCTTATAAATTCTAACAATGATGCATTAATATTTGCCCGATTTGTCAACATTTATGACTACTGCTCCGCTCTCCAGAGTAGTAGCGTAATGATATATAGCCTATAGCCATCCTCGATAAATGGGCTATCTAACACAAAAAGAATTTTTCAAATCCGACCTGTAGTTCCTGTGATTAGCGCGTTCAACCAAACAAACAAAGAAACTCTTCAGCTTTATAATATTAGTATAGAAGTATAGAGTAAGGTAAAGATATTTTTTAATTTTTTTAAATTACTCTTACATTGTAACCCACTTGATTTAATAGACCGGTTGACCACTCTCCTAACAAATAATTCTCTAGTGTGTTACACAGATTTCTGCCCATCTCCCTGTGCAGATAGCGTGACGTTCATTGACCGTTCCTAATAGGACATCTCCTATGTCACAAACAGAGCGTAGACAGTTCTTAGTTAAATTACTTGTAGCAGATGTACCGTGAGACTAGTTTGCATACCTACCTTCCGTGACGAATAGTTATACCTACTTGTGCTCCGAGCTGATGACAAAACACGTAGGAAAATTATAAAGGTACACTAGTTGTGCCCTACGGCCTTGCTTGCATACTTCGAACCCCCCCTCCCACCCCCCCCGTGGCACCAGTTTAAACCATAAAATCTATTTTCATTTCATTTTCGTAAAATCAAAAAAAAATTTAACTATAAAATCTTTTTAAGCCATAAAATCTTTTTGTACCACAAAGTCTATCTTAGGGCCGTATTCCAGAACGTTTCTCAATACTCAATCGACGCTTGAGAGTAGATTTTATAAGGCAAAATCTAGCCTCAAGCGTTGATTGAGTATTGAGAAACGTTCTGGAATACGGACCTTAAATTACTGGTAGCAGATGTACCGTGAGACTAGTTTGCATACCTACCTTCCGTGACGGATAGTTATACCTACTTGTGCTCCGAGCTGATGAGAAAACACTCTGGAAAATTATATAGGTAGTACATCTTGAACTAAAACACTTGTACTGTTCCACTTATTTATTACTTAATCCTGACCGGCTTCGCCTTACGGCATTTTCAAAGGTTAACACACATATATACCTATATATCCGATTGTCGACAGATTTGTTGTCATTTATGACTACTGCTCTGCTCCCCAGTGTAGTAGCGTAATGATATATAGCCTATAGCCTTCCTATTCATTCTATTCGATCTTGGATTCGCTTAAGATAACTTCTGGGTATCTTTTTCGTCACACACTACATACCTCGATGAACGAAGGACCTGCGCGCATAATTGCGGTTGACAAAGGTCAAGGGCAAAGGAGCTATCACCTCCCCATCCTCATTCCCTGTGATTTTTAAGAGCTGCGTAATACTGTAGGTATAACAAAGCGAAATTTAAATAAAAAAAAAATCTAAAATGAAAAAATATTATAGCGAATTTTTTGATGTCAGCTAAAAATTCTTTTCCTAAAAAGAAAAAAAATATCATAGGACCTTTTTTATGATGTTAGCTACCTAGCCCTAGCAGGTTGGGGGGCGTCCATTAATTACGTGAGGTGTTCTAGGGGGAAGAGGATCAAGCTAAATCTTTCCAAATCTCACTTAGGGGGGAGGGGGGTGTCTTGGCAAATATCACGTAATTATTATTCTTGCAAAAAAGGTGTAAAATTGCGTGAAAAGTATTTCTAGAATAAAGTATGACCAAATCTGAGAAAATAGTATTTTCTCAAACATGCATGGAAATACTGTCATTATTTCGAAAAAATAATACGCGAAGCACAAATATTTTTTCCGACAAGGGAATCGAACCCGGGACCTCAATCGCGGCAGCAGCATACACTACCACTGCGCCACCGAGGCAGTCATATTCTGGGACACTTTTTCGCACAGCACAATCTAGCCCAAACTAAGCTATAAGTTTGTGCTATGGGATCTAGACAACTGTTAAAAAAACTTAAGTACTTCTAAATACATACAATACTATACATAGGAAACACCCAAACTCCGAAACAAACTTGTATGGATCACACAAAAATTTGATCTGACCCGGGAATCGAACCCTAGAGCTCAGCGCGGCAGTCACTTTTTTTTTGGATTTTCCATCTTACTGAGAATAATTAACACTAAACTAAAGGAAAATCAAAAATATTTTTGGTAATTGCCCAATATGGCTAATGTAACTTTTAATATAAATTTAATTAAATGTAATATTTTTGTTATATTTCCATGCATTCTTTTGAGAAAAGCACTACTATATGCCTCGGGCGGAATGGCAATTGCCTGTCTCGTATTAGTGAAGACCTCGCCTACTGCTCGGCTTTCACAGTCATACTAGACCTGCAATTGCCTATTTCCCGGCCTTTGCAATAATGTACGAGCGCTCGTGGCCCCGCGTTCTCAGTGTTCGGTAAACGATCACTGAGGTACGCAACTTTCACTATGGCTGGTCGTCGGATGGGTGACCACTTTGTGGCATTTACATTTGCGAGCGTTTCCGTGCTTCGGAAGGCACGTTAAGCCGTTGGTCCCGGTTGCCAGTAAAATGGCGGTCGTTAAGCCTGGTTGAAGGCCTTATAGGCGGCTTAAAAAATTTCAACAGCAGGTAGCCACAACCTGCGTCTGTCTATTTCAATACGGCAATGGGCTCACCACCTATTACGTGGGACAGGAATCCACACGGTGAAAAGTGGGCATATAATATGCCTCTGCCACCCCTTCGGGGATAAGGCGTGATGGATATTTATTTATTATTTTTTAATAATGTACTATTGTCGACCAACGTCGTGGCGTAAAGAGCCGAATAACAGCGACGCGCGGACTCTCTTTTTCTCAATATTCCAACACATTTACACTCCAAATGTAAATGAGTGAGGAACGATTGACGAAGAATATATATTGTGCGAAAGCAGAAGGTAGAAGAGGTCAGGGTGGGCCGAGACTACATATGAAGACCACGTGAGCAGATTGCTCAAAAACGGAAAGGTCAAAAGTACTCGGATACCCAGACGTGCGTGTATGAAGCGATTGATGAATCGCGAAGAAGCGAAAGAAGTATGCATGGATCGCGAAGCCTGGCGATCTGTCCTCTCTTACTACCCCGTCAGGGATACAGCGTAAAGATAGTTAAGTTTTTTGAAGTGAAAATTTCTTTAGCGGCGTTGGGTATAAAATCTTAAACTCGCGTCAGGACACGTGTCCTGATCGAAAAAGCGTAAGATTTTTTTATCATCATCATCTTTACGTCGATCCCGGTCAATTTTTGAAGGAAAAACTTCTTTTAGCGCGGTACGCAATTTTTTAGATGAGATAAATCTCTGGACTCGCTACACCCCGTTACGATACGCAGCTATAGTGTGTGCATATATGTATGTACCAACGCGTCTAGATAAATAAATTATTAATAAATTGAGTTTTCACTTCTGTCGGCACTCCCGGAGTGGTTAGGTTAGGTTTTTTTTGAATTTTACACTCCAAATAGAAGTTTTGAAGAATCTCGCGTGAGATTAGAGGAGGGGGGAGGGAGTTGAGGAAAATCTTACGATATGTATAGATACGATATGTTTAGATACCAACTAAAAATAGAACTACAGACGGCTAATAATGAAATAGATAACTTGAACATAGAAATTAATACCTTGAAACGTAAACTGCAAACCTGTCAAAATAAAATAAAATTATATAGATCAGTTGGAGTACAAAACAATGGTGGAAACATGGACCAAGAGTCTACGCCTATGAAGTTCTACTCACCTCAATATCAAAAATGTGTATCGAAAGCAAATATTTCTAAAACCTATGACGTTATAAAATCGGTACCTACAGACGATTATGTAGAATTAGTTGGACAATCGGTCTATGGCACTTCCGCACAAGTCACATATTCTGTTGAAAAGTCTCCTAAAACCCAGAATAAAGGTGAAGTCGAAACAAGAACATTTGATTTAGACTCAAGTATTGCGCCGCAAAAGAGCCGTCTTCAAGTTGGTCAATTTCAGAATCAATTTGTGTCACTCAACAAATGTATTCCTGATAGCAGAAAAGACTCTCAAGTAAATAAAACTTTGAACTATGTTGAATCCAAAAACACCTCCTCTCCATCGTATAACCAGAAGAAGGCGCCAGGTCTATATACTACAAAACATAAAATTACTATACTAGGAGACCAGTATGGTCGTGGTGTACGTAAAATTCTACAATACTACGTTGGGGACTCATATAGTATAACTTCAATTGTTAAACCAAATGCGCCGATGAAGGAAATTCTGGCATCATGTGCATCTATGTATAAAGATTTTAATAGAGATGATTTTATTGTAATAATGGCAGGCGCAAATGACAAAAATCCTCTGAATGTTGTGACTTATCTCTATGAAACTTTACAGCACGCTAACAAGACCAACGTCATAGTCTGCAACGTAAACAATAATAAATACCTAAATGTAGCTAAATTAAATAATACCTTAAAATTTATTTGTACAAATTGTAATAACTCATCCTTTCTTACTCTAGATAACCATTATAACCAAAATAACCGATTTAATTTGTTGCATGCCTGTCGGTTATTACATAGGCCAATATTACATTTAAGCTACAAATCTAAGCATTTTCAATATGTACTTGAAGCTAAAAAGCTTAACATGGTATCAACTTCCTCTAAGCATTTAAAAGATGCCAGTACGCAAACTGTGTACAGGAACGAATTGGATGACGAAAGTCTCATAACACAGCAAGATCCCATCTTACAATCACAGTTTTTTTTTTGAATAATGTTAGGGATACAGCATTGTTAATGCCTTGCCCTCCTATTTCAGTGTCACATCATACTAAGAGTTTTATCAACATTATCCATCAGAATGTATGTGGAATTAGTAATAAGAAGTTAGAATACGAGTTATATATACAGTCAATTAACAAAAAAGTTGACTACTTATGTATCACGGAACATTTCTTGAATAGTAAATCAGTTCAAGCATTTAGTTTCAGTGGTTTTAATTTAGCCACATATAACACAAGAAGCAAAAAGAAACGGGGAGGTAGCCTTATTTTATGCCACAAAGATAGGGAATTTGAAAAAATTGAAGTTGTTAATAAATTATATAAACCTGAATACTTTGAAATATGCTGTGTAAGGGATGTTGAGACAGGCCTATATATATGCTGCTGTTACCGGAATCCCTATAATACTAATTTTGAAAGTTTTGCGCAACAATTGGAAAAGCTATTGACATACATGTTCAATAAGAGGTGCATAATTTGTGGTGATTTTAATGTTGATGTCCTTAAGGAAAGTAAGACAGTATCTGAATTTATTTGCATTTTAAAGTGTTTCAACTTTGCGTACCTAATAAAAAGCATTACGTTTACTAGAAATGATATCCTTTCTTGTCTGGACAACTTTCTTACAAATTTACCCGATGAGTGCATAATACAATTCGCTGTGGATCATAATGGCCACTCGGACGAGCATGGTGCAATATTATGCGATATGATACTTGAAAAAAGCAATACAAAAAGCAATACTGCAAAACGCATAATTAAACGAAGTAAACGTATTTTTAACAAAAAAAGTAGGTTTTTATTCACAACAGCTGTGTCGGACAGAGAATGGAATGACCTGGGTATAAATGGTTTTTTAAAAGTTTTTACTAATGTTTTTCGTAAATGTCACAAGAGAAAAATAATTCAAATAAGGCCAGAAAATAGTATTTCAATTAAATGGATTACGAAGGGCATCAAAGTCTCAAGTAAAATGAAAAGAGTGCTTTCCGCGCATGGCCAAATTGAACCTTGTTTAAAAAAATACAAAACTAACTATAACCGTATATACAAAAGAGTTATTAAGCATGCGAAAAAGCTAGCTATTGAGGAACATTTAAATTCAGCAAAAAATATTATCAAGGAGACGTGGAGACTAGTCAATGAATACACCAATAGAAATAGACTACAATGTGACAGGAACATCATATTACACATCGATAATAAAATTATGGACACCCCACGAGATGCCGCAGATTTGTTTGCTGAACATTTTGCATCAACGTTACAGCCTAGTAGGAAGGACAGGACTACAGCAATAAATTATCTTAAAGAGTCAACGGCCAGGGTGGAATCGGTCTTGACCTTCAGTCGAACAAGTCCAATTGAAATCACCAAAATAGTAGCCCAAATGCGAAATTCAACTTCAAGTGGATACGACGAAATACCAATTACGATTATCAAGGAAAACATCGATGTACTCGCATGTCCGTTTTCATGTTTTTATAACAAATGTTTAGAGGAATCAGTATTTCCAGATCAAATGAAAATCGCTAAAGTCATTCCAATATTCAAAAAGGGTTCTAAGTCTGATCCTAAAAATTATAGACCCATCTCATTACTGCCTACGTTGTCAAAACTGTTCGAAAGGATCATAAAAAGTAGACTCATGACCCACCTTAATTTAAGTAGAGTAATTAACAACAGGCAATTCGGATACCAAAAGGGTGTTGGAACTACAGATGCCATTAATACTCTAATATATGATATTGTTGGTAAAATGAATAAAAAAATGAAAGTAGCAGGGCTATTTATCGACCTAAGTTCAGCTTTCGATGCAATTGATCATGATATACTTCTGGGAAAACTAGAATACTACGGTATAAGAGGAGATTCCTTAGAACTAATGCACTCTTGCCTTCATAACAGAAGAATGTATGTTGAATTGAGAAAGGTCGATGAGGAAAACAATGAAATAGTTTACACGTCTAAAATAAAAAGCATAAAACGAGGTGTGCCTCAAGGATCTATATTAGGGCCTATACTGTTTATCATATTTACAAATGACTTGATCAATTATATAAAAATTAAACAACCAGATGTGAAAATTACTGTTTTTGCAGATGACACTAATGTTGTTGTGGGTGCTAATAATTTAGATGACCTGACTACATATATAAACAATATTTTAGTAGTTTTAAATGAATGGTTTACAGTTAACAATTTAATTATTAACACAAATAAAACAAATATCTTACTTTTCAAATCCACATGTAGAAATAATGACGCAATTGATATTATATTTAACAATAACAAAATTGAAATAGTTAACACTACAAAATTTCTAGGTGTAAACATAGATTCTCAACTGAATTGGAAAGACGAACTGGAATCACTTAATTCATCAATTTCTTCTGCATGTTATGCGTTAAGAAGTCTTAGAGATGAAATTAGTACCGGACAACTAAAGGCAGTTTATTTCGCGCTAGTAGAATCTAAGATACGATATAGTATAATGTGTTGGGGAAATAGTTATGATTATAACATACAAAAGGCTTTTGTCCTTCAAAAACGTGCAATTAGAACCATTGTTCGAATTCCACAACGGGAGTCTTGCAAGGATCACTTTAAATTATTGGGCATATTAACAGTTCCCAGTTTATATATTTTGAGAGTGTTAAGTAACTTTGCCAAGTACATTCATAAATATGAAACACCAAATGAGAGGGAGGTTAGAGAAGGAACAAGACGAAAGGTTATATTAAATAGAATAGCACCTAAATTGGATATAGTCAAACATTGCGCTACATATCAGGGTGTAAAATTATTCAACAGATTGCCAGCTTATCTAAAGGACTTAGTATATAAAAAATACACGTTTAAGGCGCAACTGAGGACTTTCTTGTTGGACAAATGTTTTTACTCTGTTGATGAACTGAATGTTGGTTTATAGAGATAGATGTAGAAGATTAAACTGGTTTTATCAACTTATTCAATAATTAAAGTAATTACATTTAAAAAATTTAATAGTTTATTTCAGAATACGGATTGAAAAATTTTCTCTAATGACATTATTTTGTAATCTTTGTAATATTTTGACATCTATGTATTTTGGGACCTTTAAGTTGATATTTGTAATTTGATTTAATATAATGTATTTTATAAAATTATAGGCTAGGCTTATGTGAAATTTCAAACACAATATATATTGTAAATGAAATAAATAAATAAAAAAAAAAAATGTCACCAAGGGTAGAGAGGGGAGGGTCGAAACATTCTCAAAAGCGCCTCACGTAATTAATGGACGCCCCTTGCTGGGTTTTACAAATGACCCTGTATACAGCTCTTACATCTAACACGTCAATAAGCAAGTACTCATCTTATTCCCAGCCCCATCAAATAACAATGGTAGTACTGTATTTATTATTTTAATTCATTATGTTTGTAAACTTACTATGGTAATAATCGAATCAATAAAGTGGTTGTAGAGTACTTGAGCGAGAATCTAAGCGATTTCTTCAGAAACTTAATTTAGAGATTTAAAAAGATTATTTTAAAAAAAGCTATGTGAAAAACGTTATTACGCTGTTAAATACTATTTGCAGGAGCAGCTTTGTGAAAAAGGATTTTACTCCGTTACAGACTATTTGCAGGACAGGGACGCCTGGAGATGATCTGCTGGCAAAGTGAAATAATATTAAATTGTAAATAGGCCATCAAAAAAAACCTTTCCAATTTCTTGCCGGTTCTTCTCAGGTGGGCTGCGTTCCGAACCGGTGCCGGTGGTCACTTTAAAGATATTAAATTTATCTTTAGTTCTAGTGTATGACATTTTGTAAGCGCCGTTAAAAAGGTCTATGCAAAATAAAGACATTTTTATTTTATTTTTAAATATGTGTACATAAAATACTTACTTGGAAAGAAAAAATATATAGATCAATCAAATCGAAGACCTTTTGGAAAAAGGCCAGGGGGCCGAGTCTACATTGACGAGCCGTGGAATAGAACCAGAACCTCAAAAATAACAAAAATGTCACTGACTAGCGGCCACTGTCTCGGTACACGTTAGTAGAATTCTATCGGCTGACCGATAGAAATCTATTGGAGTACGATTGTACTCGTAATAGTACACTACGAAAAACTGTCGAAATTGTGCCGGTGACTTTCTATTGAGCGACGATTTCGATTCGCTCCCAGGCCAAGAGTACCCTTAGCCGGGATTTGGGTATATTTCTTTACAAATTCCCAGATTTGCTCTTCATTTCAAGACTACTACTTAAACATAACACAATATACATGTGTGTGTGTCTGCCTCTGTGGCGCGGTGGGAGTGCATCCGACTGCTACGCAAGAGGTCGTGGGTTCGATTCCCACCCAGGATAAAACTTTGTGTGATGAGCACGATGGTTTATTCTGTGTCTGGGTGTTATTTAGCTATGATATCTATGTATTTAGAAATATATAAGTATGTGTATCAGTTATCCGGTTACCATAGTACAAGCTCAGCTTAGTTTTGAGTCAGATGGCGTTGTGTGAGTTGTCCCAACAATATTTATTTATTTATATTTATGTGTCTATTGTAATTGTTTTATATTATTTGATAAATTGAGGTATATAAAATAAAATAAATAAATAAATATCCATCACGCCTTATCCCCGAAGGGGTGGCAGAGGCATATTATATGCCCACTTTTCACCGTGTGGAATCCTGTCCCACGTAATAGGTGGTGAGCCCATTGCCGTGTTGAAATAGACAGACGCAGGTTGTGGCTACCTGCTGTTGAAATTTTTTTAAGCCGCCTATAAGGCCTTCAACCAGGCTTAACGACTGCCATTTTACTGGCAACCGGGACCAACGGCTTAACGTGCCTTCCGAAGCACGGAAACGCTCGCAAATGTAAATGCCACAAAGTGGTCACCCATCCGACGACCAGCCATAGTGAAAGTTGCGTACCTCAGTGATCGTTTTACCGAACACTGAGACCGCGGGGCCACGAGCGCTTCTTATATAAAATATATATAAAATAATAAAAACGAAAGATGCATTCGTGGCTCCACGGTCTCAGGCCCGTAGTCCAGAACGTTTATCAACACTCAAGAAACACTTTAGAGTAGATTTTATATGGCAAAATCTAGTCTCAAGCGTTGATCGAGTATTGAGAAACGTTCTGGAATACGGACCTCAGTGTTCTTGAAACGATCACTGCGTTACGCAACTTTTACTATAGCTGGTCCTCGCATGGGTGACCATTACATTTGTTTGCGAGCGTTTTCGTGCTTCGGAAGGCACGTTAAGCCGTTGGTCCCGGTTGTCAGTAACATGGCAGTCGTTAAGTCAAGTTGAAGGCCTTATTTGCTTGGAAAGTTTCAACAGCAGGTAGCCACAACCTGCGTCTGTCTATATCAACACGGCAATGAGCTATTACGTGGGACAGGAATACACGTGGTGAAAAGTGGGCATATAATATGCCTCTGCCACCCCTTCGGGGATATGGCGTGATAGATAAATACTTAAACATAGGCACTATTTTTTATTTTGTGGTATACTGGCATGGCGTCTCAATGCACACATATATAAGTACTAGCTGAACCGCGCGGCTTCGCCCGCGACATACTTCCAACCCCGTGGCACCCATTTAATCCCGTCGCTTATTACTTTTCCAAAAATGTATAAAAGTTTTGCCGAATTGTTGATATTTATGATTACTGCTCCGCTCTCCTGTGTAGTGGCGTGATGATATATAGCTAAGAACCTTCCTTGATAAATGGGCTATACAATACAAAAATAATTTTTCAAATCGGTCCAGCCGTTTACTCGTGATGTCGTGACAATGGAAAACGGGTTTCATTTTTATATATATAGATAAATAAATATGTTAAACGGTTAATGACCTTTTCACCTAATCTCAAGGTAATTTGTAATTATAATAACACATTGTATGACTTATTTACACTAAAACTATATAATTACAAGTAAATACAGGTGTACCGGGCTTCAAAAACAATTCAGTACATACTTATTAGTCATGCTATTTATCCCTCAAGGGGTAGACATCAATACTTATTATAAAGCTGAAGAGTTTGTTTGTTTGGTTGAACGCGCTAATTTAAAGAACTACTGGATGGATTTGAAAAATTATTTTTGTGTTGGATAGCCCATTTATCGAGGAAGGCTATAGGCTATATATCATCACGCTACTACCCTGGAGAGAGGAGCAGTAGTCATAAATGTCGACAAATCGGGCAAATTTTAATGCATTCATCAAATCGGGAATTTGTTTAAGCATTATTGCAGAATTTATAGGCGACGGTATTAAATGGGTACCACGGAGTTCGTAGTATGTCACGGGCGAAGCCGGGCGGGTCAGCTAGTTAGGTATAACCGCGAAAATTTGTATATGGATGATTGTTACTCTTTCACGCAAAATCAACTGTATGGATTTTGATAAAACTTAACAATAATATAGCTTACACATCAGAATAAGACATGGGCTAGTTTTTATCCCGGGAACTAGTTCCTGTGGGAAACGGGAAAACTTCAGAACGCGTGCGGAACCGCGGGTCCACTAGTTTTTTTAATTAATATATAAATAATAAAATAAATATCGTTGGGACAACTTACACAACGCCATCTGATTCCAAACTAAGCAGGGCTTGTACTATGGTAACCAGATAACTGATAAACATACTTATATATTTCTAAATACATACATATTATAGATAAAAACAACCCAGACACAGAATAAACCATCGTGCTCATCACACAAAGTTTTATCCTGGGTGGGAATCGAACCCACGACCTCTTGCGTACACAGGCTGCACTAAAAGTATCGGGAATGGAACATTTCCACTGTTCCTGTAATATTAAAATCTTTTTAATTGAAACCTCCTTGGTTTTAAAAATCGAATATCATTTATTTATTTAAAAAAAAGTTTCTCGGTCTTGTCACAAGGTTTTGTCAAACTTGTTCAGTCGTTGAGAAAATGGAATTGACTCGAGAAAATTCAAGAGCAATAATTTATTATGACTTTCGAAGTGGTTTAACACAATAACAGTGTGTTGACCGGATGATTTCTGCATTTGGTGATGAAGCCCCATCCAAAACCACAATTTATCGCTGGTTTGCTGAATTTCAACGTGGACGTGTCAAGCACTGTGATGATCCCAGTCACCCAAGAAAACGTTAATGCTGTGCGTAAGCTGATTGAGAAAGATCGACATGTGACATTCCGCGAAATTCAGGCAACTTTAGACATTAGCATGAGTCAAATACAAATAATCTTGCATGAAGAATTAGGTGTAAAAAAGTTGTTTTCCCGATGGATACCGCATTCGCTCTGTGAAGAGCAAAAAGCGGCTCGCGTTACTTGGGCGTCAGAATTCTCGAAAGATTCCACGCAGGATCCTCAAATGCTGTATACAACATCGTATCAGGTGACGAATCCTGGATATACGCGTACGAACCCGAAACAAAAAACCAGTCACGAGTTTGGGTGTTCGAAAATGAGTTAAAGCCAACAAAAATTGTTCGTTCATGGAGTGTTGCAAAAAAATGGTGGCCACGTTTGTGTCCAAAACCGGCCATGTTGCAACTATTCCTCTTGAGGGACAAAGAACGGTTAATGCAGAATGGTATGCTAGCATTTGTTTGCCACAGGTCGTTTCTGAACTCCGTAAAGAAAACTGCAACCGCCGCATCATCCTCCATCACGACAATGCGAGTTCTCACACCGCGCACAGAACAAAAGAGTTTTTAGAGCAAGAAAACATAGAATTATTAGACCATCCGCCGTACAGCCCCGACCTAAGCCCTAATGATTTCTATACTTTCCCTAAAATAAAGAATAAATTGCGTGGTCAGAGATTTTCATCACCTGAAGAAGTTGTGGATGCCTACAAAACGGCCATTTTGGATACCCCAACTTCCGAATGGAATGGTTGCTTCAATGATTGGTTCCATCGTATGGAAAAATGAGTCAAATTTCGCGGAGAATACTTCGAAAAGCAATAAATACATTTTTAAATAGTAATGTTGTGTCACTTCCTTGATTCCCGAAATTTTCAGTGCCGCCCTCGCGAGCAGTCGGATGCA
The DNA here is from genome assembly GCA_948477245.1 of Thumatha senex. Taxonomy (NCBI): domain Eukaryota; kingdom Metazoa; phylum Arthropoda; class Insecta; order Lepidoptera; family Erebidae; genus Thumatha; species Thumatha senex. The sequence goes on from OX419751.1 coordinate 2,952,066, forward strand.
CTCCCACCGCGCCACAGAGGCAGTCAAAATATTTATATATAGAAACCACAATGACTCTTAAATACCGTACAGTTTTGTAATAGAAATATTGGGGTTATGGGCCCAGCTAACGGTTAAAGGTTAAAATATTAGCTCATCCACGTCTCTCTAACATACTCTATGTATTGAAATGTTTCTAGAACGCACCGAGCTTTGAGTATAGCGTTCTCTCTTTCTCTCACACTAGCTGACCCTACGGCTTCGACCGTGATGTAATTGATCCCCTGTGACTAGGGTTACCAACATTTTTTCTATTGAATACAGTATTTGGCCCCGCTAACTCAGTGTTCTGTAAACGATCACTGCGTTTTTTTCATTATTTTCTTCTATTCACATTCTATTTTTTGCGAATGAATGAGAAACGATTGCCGAAGAATATATATTGTGCGAAAGTAGAGGGTAGAAGGAGTCAGGGTAGGCCGAGACTTACATATGAAGACCACGTGAGCAGATTGCTCAAAAACGGAAAAGTCAAAAGTACTTGGACACCCAGATGTGCATGTATGAAGCGATGAATGAAAATGCAGGAAGCTAAAGAAGTATGCATACATCGCGAACTGTCCTCTCTGACTAAGGTAGTCAGAGAGGACAGTTCGTTCAGTCAGGGATACAGCGTGAAGTTAGTTAGTTTTAGTTTTCATGGACAGGTCTGTGTGCATTACTCTTCAAAACAGGGTTCAGGGCTAGCTACCGGTAGCACTGAATCAAAACGTTCCATCGAATGAATGATTAATTAATAGCAAGCTTTCTTTATTGCAATAATGTTATAATATATTTCAGTACCACCCGAGCTTTTTTAAGATTTCTCGTTCGCTTTTCTATATTGAAACCTTTTGGCCGAGTCTACTATTGACAAGCTGTAGAATAGAACCAGAATCGCTGTTTTTAAATAAAATAAAATAAATAAATATCCATCACGCCTTATCCCCGAAGGGGTGGCAGAGGCATATTATATGCCCACTTTTCACCGTGTGGATTCCTGTCCCACGTAATAGGTGGTGAGCCCATTGCCGTGTTGAAATAGACAGACGCAGGTTGTGGCTACCTGCTGTTGAAATTTTCAAGCCGCCCATAAGGCCTTCAACCAGGCTTAACGACTGCCATTTTACTGGCAACCGGGACCAACGGCTTAACGTGCCTTCCGAAGCACGGAAACGCTCGGAAATGTAAATGCCACAAAGTGGTCACCCATCCGAGGACCAGCCATAGTGAAAGTTGCGTAACTCAGTGATCGTTTACAGAACACTGAGACCGCGAGGCCACGAGCGCTTCAGCACTTCAGTTGGAGTACGATTGTAATAGAAGACTACGAAAAAAAGTCAAAATTGTACCGGTGGCTTTCTATTCTGACGCGATGGAAATAATAATATAATATTGTGGGACACTTTTCACTCTGCGCTATCTAGCCCAAAGTAAGCTAATATTAGCTTGTGTTATGGGATCTAGATAACTGATAAACATACTTATATATTTCTAAATACATACATATTATACATAGGAAACACCCAAACTCCGAAACACACATTTGTGGATCACACAAATATTTGTTCCGACCCGGGAATCGAACCCGGGACCTCTTGCGTAGCAGTCCGATACATTCCTACCGCGCCACAGAGGCAGTCAATAGTAGAATTGGCGCCCTGTTTATGTCATAAGATGCATGCTCCTGAACTCTCTTGTGATCAAGGATCTATAATGTTCTAGCAATGACCAAGACCAGTAAAGTTACACCGAGCTCGACCTCGGTAAAGTCCCGGAAGTTAAAATTGGAATCGGCTTGAAGATTAATCTTAAAACTATAGTTGAAGAGTTAGTTTGTTTGTTTGTATGTCAGTTTGTTTGTTTGGTTAAACGCGATAATCTCAGGAACTAAAAGTCCGATTAGAAAAAATATGTTTGTGCTGGATAGCCCATTTATCGAGAGGAGAGCGGAGCAGTAATCATAAAATTGTATATCCTGACCAGCTTTAATACGCCCAATATATAAATCTGGTAATGATCTAGAATTATAGACCAACTAGTTGACGCCCGCGGCTTCACCCGCGTAGAGAAATTTCCCGTTTCCGTTTCCCACAGGAACTTGTTCCCGGGATAAAAAGTAGCCTATATGTTATTCTGATGTATAAACTATATTATAATGAAACTTTAAAAAAATATAGTTATTTTAAAGTTTCATTAAAATCCATTCAGTAGTTTTTACGTGAAAGAGTAACAAACATCCATACAAACTTTCACATGTATAATATTGTTATAAAGATTGAGATAGCAATATTAGTAATTGAGACATTCGGCGATTTAAGAAATATGATATAAAAAATAAGATTGGGCTAAAAGGTCATAGAAACCAGGCCATTAAATAATTATTAAAAAAAAATTAGTAATTGACATATTGTTGCAAGAGTTGTAGAGGGACAATTCAGTACTTTTTTTGAAATCCTAAATTCCTAATTTCGTATGTGATACCCAAATCCATGTGTCACACAATATGGTTTTAGGATTACAAACAAACAGAAGGAGCACTACCACTGCAGTAGCTACCACAGGTCTCGTAAGTAGTTTTTGGACTTTTGGCGGGAAGAGTGACAAGTGCGGACGCTTGCAGTATATTATTTTCTTATACTAGCGCATTTATATTGTTTTATGTGCGGAGTGGTGGTTTCTTGGACATAAAAGTTGTATTAACGTGCTATAGTGAAAGACAATGATATATAGCCAGTCAGGTCATAAATTCTAAAATAATTGAAACAAGTTTATTCATTATGTAACCATTTATATACCAAAATGAACTTAACAAAACATAGATTCTTATGACAATAAAGTTTATTCAAAATGACCTCCGTGATTTTGAATACAGGCCTTCAATCTGCGCGGCCAGTCGTCAATCGCAGCACGAACGAAGTCCATGTCAATATCGGCGGCTGCCTTAATCAAGGATCTCTTGAGTGACTCCAAATTGGGATGAGGCTTTGAGCACGCCTTTTCCTCCAAGTGTTGCCATATCTTGTAATCTAACGGACTCAAATCTGGACTGGAGGAGGGCCAGTCTTCGTGCCGGATGAAGTCGATTTCACGCGCCGCCAGCCAGTCTTGTGTGCTCTTCGCTATATGAGCTGGCGCCGAGTCTTGTTGGAATACCCAGTGCCTGTTATTGAACATGGTATGAGAAACAGGTTCCACAAGGTTCGTCAGGACTGTATTTTGATACACAACTGCATTCGTTTTTACACCTTTCTCACAAAAATGTACCTCTGTTAAGCCCCAATAAGAAACTCCCAACCATACCATGAGGGAGGGTGGAAAATGACCTCGTTGGACACGCGGAATACGGTTGCTCGCTTCTTCACTACTGTGTGCGTACACCTTATCATTTTGTTTGCTGTAGCTCTCTTCTACGGTAAAAATTTTTCATCCGAAAAAAGAATTTCCCGATATTTTTTTCCCGCGTACCGCTTCATCAAAGCGCGGCATCTCTTCAGTCTCAGGTCTATTAGACGAGCATTTAAACGATATCCTGTTTTTCTTCGATATGACCGAAGCCCTAAGTCTTCATTTAACACCCTTTTCACCGTGGTTCTGCTTAACCCCATCTGAAGGGCCAACAGTTTCTGGGATTTCTTTGAATTCGCGCCTTCACAGCTTTTATCACTGCTGGAGTCCTAACAGACCGAGGGCGACCACTTCTTGACCTGTCATCTACACTAGAGTCTTCATTGTATCGTTTGATGGTACGATAAACGAATCTTTTGGTTATATTCAAATTTTTCAGTATGTCAAAAATTTGAATTGGCGCGTAACCGCAACGATGCAACGCAATAACTGCAACACGGCCTTCTTTAAGCGTCCACTCCATATTTAAAAATGAGTAAAATTCTAAAAAGTTTACATTTTTATTTTCATGAACAATTCGAAATTCGAATTCAATAAACTTTTTTGTGGCCAGCATTCTAAAAGAAAAGTTTTTACTGTGTGACAATACTTATGACCTGACTAGGTATGTAGTGAAATGCTATTTTCTCTCTTGCCGCGAAAAGTCCATTGAAAACCTCAGTATATGAATCACCATTATACTAGGTAAGGACCAGGACCTAGGACTGGGGACACGACATCGACAAAGACTGGACAGGACTAATTAGAAGATAAGATTGAAGAAATATGATATAAAAATAAGATTTGGCTAAAAGGTCTTTGTGACCAGGCCATAAAATAATTATAGGCCAGGCCATAAAAATAAGTTTTTTAATACGTAATAAATCGTAAACCGCAATTTACCTTTCATTTAATTACTTACTGCTACGGAACCCTTCATGGGCGAGTCCGACTCGCACTAGGCCACTTTTTATTTTTTTATTTTATTTTCTAACTAACTAACTAACTGTCTTCACGCTGTATCCCTGACGGGGTAGTCAGAGAGGACAGATCGCCAGGCTTCGCGATCCATGCATACTTCTAATTATTATTATTTATTATTATTATTATTTATTTTAATTTCCATTACGCCTTATCCCCAAAGGGTTGGCAGAGGCATATTATTTTATTATGATATAGATTATATAGTAGTATAATAGATATAGATTCCTGTCCCACGTAATAGGTCGTGAGCCCATTGCCGTGTTGATATATATAATAGACAGACACAGGCTGTGGCTACCTGCAGTAGAAATTTTTTTCAAAATAGTATATAGTAATTTCATGCGATGCATCGAATGTTTTTAATACATCTATGTATTTCGTACCCCACTAATATCCGCCCATCATGGGTAGACATTTTGTTCCCCATGTAGCCATAATAATGTGACCAATAGTGACGTTTTATTTCAACGAGTGTTTCCGATTTACGAAAGACACATTAAACCGTTGGTCTCGGTTACCAGTATAACCACGTCAAGTTGAAGGCCTGCGTAAAACATTTCAACAGCAGGAAGCTATAACTTGTCCCTGTTCATTGCAACATGACATGGCACTTTAATTACCACCTATTACGTTGTACAAATTATAACTTGTGAAATGTTTCGTTTAGAATGTCTCTGATTACCTCTCCGGGATAAAAGGCGTAACTCTCTTTTTAATCTTGGTGTATTCTCAATTGCTTACAAACCATACATTGATTTGAAGTTTGGGGTCACTTTTATTTATGCTCGCAGTGATTTAACCTCAGGCCTATCCTGCGGCTCGGTTTAAGGCGACGCGGTGGTTTAGTGGTTGGAAAGGGGGTCTTTCTGACACGGTGTCCCTTCACACCGTCCCCTACTACCCCCGCAGCAGGAATGACGGTGTATTACTGCATTCTATAAAAACTTTCATTTATGCTTACCTACAATATGGGTATCAAATGAAGGCATTAAATAGTAAAATCTCTACCCTCCCCACCTTAGAAAATACAGATAACACCCCCCACTGCCATGTGCAGGAATGTCTGGAATATTTTACCCGAGCCATTGAGTCTTGTGCGGAGGCTAGCTTCCCCATCAAAAACTCTGCCCAAGGTAAAATACCATCCCCACCATGGTGGGACCATGAGTACACTATTGTCATTAGGGAATATACATTGTCACGCCTTTATCCCCGAAGGGGTAGGCAGAGGCATACTATACGCCCACATTTCGCCTGCTTTTTTGTCCCACGTAACAGGTGGTGAGCCCATTGCCGAGTTGAAATGGACAGGCGCAGGCTGTGGCGACTGTTGAAATTTATCAAGCCAGGCCTTCAACTGGACATAACGACTGCCATTTTACTGGCAACCGGGACTAACGGCTTAACGTACCTTCCGAAGCACGGAAACGCTCGCAAATGTCAATTCCACACCCATCTAAGGATCACCTACAGCGCATCTTGCTGATCGTTTACAGAATACAAAGTCAGCGGGGCCACGAGCGCTTGTATATAACTTTTATTAATGCGTACCTACAATATGGGTATCAAATGAAGGGTCTTGCAGTGAGTTATTCTTTTTAGCGTATTAAAAAAAGCTTATCATTCACGCCTTAATCCCTTAATTGGATGGCAGAGGCACATTTCAAAGTTTGTAATTCTGTCCCACATAAAAGGTGAGCCCATTGCATTGTTGAGATAGATCGACGCAGGTTTTAGTTACCTGCTGTTGAAAAATTTCAAGCATTCAACTCGACTTAACGATTGCCATGTTGTGTGGGACGAACAGCTTAACGTGCCTTCCAAAGCACAAAAACGTTAGTAAAAGGAAGTACCACAAAGTCATCGTTTACAGAACATTGAGTCAGTGGAGACACGAGCGCTTCTTTATGCTTGCCTACAATATGGGTATCAAATGAAGAGACTTGCAGTGAGTTATTTTTTTAGCGTACTTTAAAAAAATATTTCTTTTAAAAAATTGTGGGACACTTTTCACTCAGCGCCATCTAGCCCAAAGTAAGCTAATATTAGCTTGTGTTATGGGATCTAAATAACTGATAAACATACCTATATATTTCTAAATACATACATATTATACATAGGCAACACCCAAACTCCGAAACACATATTTCTGGATCACACAAATATTTGTTCCGACCCGGGAATCGAACCCGGGACCTCTTGCGTAGCAGTCCGATACACACCCACCGCGCCACAGAGGCAGTCCAAATCGCTTTAAGCGAGTTAAAGCTCTATAAAAGTGAATCCCAAGCCCCAAATGTAAGTGGGGCTTAAAAACAACTGCGATACATTATTAATCATTTTAATCTTAAAGAAGTAAAAGACCAGAGACACCATTCCGCTTTTTTTTCCTTTTACGTGTGAAAATCCTCATATATATGCCATGACGAACTCCCATAGAATTTGTTTCCCTAACTTGTCTGTGGCCAACTGCATTACAAAGAAGAAAAAAAAAAGTAAGCTCATAACGAATAAACCCACACGGTGCCCTTAGTGCATATTGTGTGTCTACCAAAAACTGAAAAATGAACATTACTATAAAACAAAAGATCTGGCCCAAAGGCCTTAGTAACCAGGTCATATAATCCAAAAAAAACACGGTGCCCTTCTATCTTCAGGTCCTCAGCAGCCCGAGGAGAATAGCCCCAGGACTCCCACTGCCGACAGTTTCTGTCCCGTTAATACGCGATTTCCTGACATTTTGAGCTAAATATCTTAGCATAAAGAGTATAATATTATTAGGTGGGTACGTAATGTTGTTGATTCTTATATATTTCACCTGAAATACTATGCGAAGTTCAAAAACATAGCATCAAAGGTCCATATTAACATATAAACCGAATAAATTAACATACAATTGTAACCGATTCTTATAATTTAAAACATACATGCTAGTAATACTTACATTTACTTTTTAATCCACTAGCGCACTAACAAGCAAGAAAACAAATCGCTACACAAAGAATAACTAGTACTATACTAGAAATTAATACTTAAACGTTCATATAACACTGCATTTCACACATAAATTAGCATAAGAATTTAATTACAAAAAATAAATACACAATAGATTTACAAAATATTATTACGAAAATATAAAACTCGTTTAAAAATACACGCGTATCACCTCACTCGCGGTTAAAACTGTACTGAGTTGACAGTTGTACTGTTATTTGCAATCGCAAAAAGAAGCCCCAGGCGAAAGTATTCTTATTTTATATCTCGAATGGTTAGCGCATGCGTTTTATTTTTTCTAATAGACGTTGGCTGTAACAGCGTGCAGTCTATTTGTTATAATTAGGATTATAATCTCATATGGTATTGTTTAATATGGATAGGATTAGAATAATTACTATATCCTATCTCAGGCCTACTGGAAGAGATTTCTGTGTAAATAAGTAGGTCTTTGTACAATGTTATCTTCCTTGTTAATTTCTTTTAATTTCATTTGTCTATACTAATTATTATAAAGAGAAAAGATTTGTAAGATGATTTGTAATGAATAGGCTTAGAAACTACTGAGCTCATTTTAAAAACTCTTACACCATTAGTAAGCTAAAATTTTCGTGAGTAGCATAGGTTATATTGAAGTTTAAAAAACCTTAAGGCCGTAACAAATAATATAACCCAAGGTGTAAAAATTACTCATATAATTCCTTACATCGCGTATGCTGCGAAAATGATTGGCGTTGGCTATCCAACACAAAAATAATTATTAAAATCCGACAGTTAGTTGCAGAGACTAGCGCGTTCAACCAAACAAACAAATTCTTCAGCTTTATATGTATAATAGTATAATATAGATTAGATATTTAAAGCAAAACATAAAAACACATGGAAAAATATGGAGGAGGTCTTTACTCGTAGAGAGGTCCTTAATAGATCTTAGTAAATTTGATTATTTTAAATTGTTTATATGATTTTAATCTTAATTTTAATTTCGGCAATAATTCTATGCATGATAATAATTTACATACTTGATTATTTATTTATTTATTTTATATAATTAAATTAATTTGTGCATGATAATTATTTACCTACCTAATTATTATTCATTGATTTTATATAATTGCATTAATTTGTGAAATGTTTTTTTATTGAAATTATAAAAATTGCATAGAAATGCTAGGCAAGAGAAAAGAAAATGTTAAACTTTGTATTTATTACGGAATAAATTAGGCTATAATAATAATAATAAAGATTAGATACAATAGAACATTAAATTACAATTTGGTAGAATGGCATTTCTAGATATTGAATAAATTACGACAGTTCGACTTTTGTAACGAATTTCTTCTTGCTTCGCTGGCATTAAGGCATTATATGTATGTCAGCTATTGCATTTGGACGTTTTCTACGTATAATTATCATGTTTTTATATAGAAGTAGATGTGACCGCCGTAAAATTTCTTTCAACGTCGATAAAGAAGTTTCACTTCAATTAATAAAGACCAATTGAGAGTCACGGGTTTCGAAGCCCGTTACGGCAAGGGCAAAGCCACGGGGTCAGCTTGTATATTTATAAATAGGTTTACAATGTAAATAAATAAATATCCATCACGCCTTATCCCCGAAGGGGTGGCAGAGGCATATTATATGCCCACTTTTCACCGTGTGGATTCCTGTCCCACGTAATAGGTGGTGAGCCCATTGCCGTGTTGAAATAGACAGACGCAGGTTGTGGCTACCTGCTGTTGAAATTTTTTAAGCCGCCTATAAGGCCTTCAACCAGGCTTAACGACCGCCATTTTACTGGCAACCGGGACCAACGGCTTAACGTGCCTTCCGAAGCACGGAAACGCTCGCAAATGTAAATGCCACAAAGTGGTCACCCATCCGACGACCAGCCATAGTGAAACTTGCGTACCTCAGTGATCGTTTTACCGAACACTGAGACCGCGGGGCCACGAGCGCTTCGGTTTACAATGTAGTATTTATTTATTTCTCACGCCCTATCCCCGAAGATGCGGCAGAGGCATATTATATGCCCACTTTTCGAAGTTTCATTTCTTACCTGTGTACAAGAGTACACAGTATACACATTTTATTTTTACAATTGCTGCTGTATGAGAATTTTCCGAATTGTTGACATTTATGTTTAATACTCCGTTCGCCTCGGTAGTAGGGTGATCATTTTATAGCCTATTGCTTTCCTCGATAAATGGGCAATCTAACAAAAAAAAATCTATTCGAACTATAGTTCCTGAGATTAGCGCGTTCAACCAAACAAACAAACATACAAGCAAATAAACAAACTCTTCAGCTTTATATATTAGTAAAGATGTGTAATTATTTATATCGTATAAATAATATTATTATTTTTATCTTTTAAGTCCGAGACTACCAGGACTTTAATTGGTCGTGCTAATTAGTGTCTAGCACATAAGACCTTTTAGCCTTTTTGTTACCACCTCACTAAAAAGGCAACGGGTTCAAAATTTCTTCCAAATTTAACATCTAAAATAGACACATTTTATTAAATTTATTCGTTCCTTTAGACCCACACCAGTTCCGTGCTTCGGAAGGGACGTTGATGGTCCCGGTTGCCAATAAAATGGCAGTCGTTAAGCCAAGTTGAAGGCCTTATGGGCGGCTTGAAAAATTTCAACAGCAGGTCGCCACAGCCTGCGCCTATCCATTTCAACACGGCAATGGGCTCACCACCTGTTACGTGGGACAAAAATGCATAAGGTGGAATGTGGCCGTTTAATATGCCTCTGCCTACCCCTTCGAGGATAAAGGCGTGATATAATACATTCGTACCGTGCAACTTTGCTAAGTGCCGGTCGATGTCGCCTTACGTTGCCCTAATACGTAAAGAGGTGGATTTTCATCAGGTTCGAGTAAGTCTCAATGGTGTAGTTGCTAAAGGCGTCTGGTGCGTGGAACAAGAAGTCGCTGGTTCGAGACCAGCTCGAAACTGGAAAATTTTTCAACTTTAAAATTTAAATTTCTAAAAGTAAATGCCATTTTTAGAGTGTCAGCGGAAGTTGCTTAGAGTAACACTAAATTGCAGAATTAAAGCCCTGGACTAATGCTTGGATGATGATGTGTGATCTACTGATCTATATTTCAATGTAGAACATTTATTTTAGTACAACAAATAAACCGTTATGTGTAAATTGTCTCAGGAACATGTGAAATATTTAAAATGGCGGTAAATTTTAGAAAGTGTTTCGTGATAATTGATTTTGCTAACAATAACATGTTATGTATCACATTGACTTATTGTATTCTACTGCTAAGCGTAGGTGTGGCCTAGTTTTGGCCATAACAATAATCGTATATTACTTTTTTACTAACTGTGACCGCCTCCGTGACATACTTCAAACCTCAGTTTAATATTTATATTCTGTATCATCATCACTACATATTATAAAACAAATTCGCTTTTCGCTGTCTGTCCCTATGTATGCTTAGATCTTTAAAACTACGCAACGGATTACGATACGGTTTTTTTTAATAGTTAGAGTGATTCTCATAGAAGGTTTTTATGTATAATTTGTTAAGTTTTTGTATATATTGACCAAATTATAACGATTATTTTAGGGGCTGTCGGAAAAATTAGCCGTCTGGGAGCTTTCTAAAAAAACGCTGCATAAACCCTTTGAGATATAACAAAATAATGTATGGTGCAATTGTGTATCTAATAAAGGTCTACAAAAAAGTCCGCGACGACATATGTCTATCTCTTAAGAATAACATACTATATCCATTGATAAATTTTTAAAGCAATTATTTGCTAAATTTCTCATAAATTTTTAATAAAGTGGAAAAAGACAGTATAGCAGTAGGTCATACTCTGAAAATGACGATATAAATATGGTGGAGAATTTCAAATTGATTCGATACGGTTCGGGTAGTTCAGGTGGCTAGAACATTGCCCTGGTTAGGCAAAGGTCACAGGTTCAATCCCTGTCTCGAATCAAGTTGTCTTTTTCCACTTTATTAAAAATTTATACTATATCCATTTTAATACTTTAAAAAACAGTAATTATTAAGCGGTAATTTGAAGGCTATTTACACAAATATGCTATTAATCCTTATCATTTTTACTACGTTAGTTGGCTTCAGCGTTTCATGAAGATTATTTTGTCAAAAAATCACTAAAAAAAAAAGATCTATGATAGTCTTAAGTACTATTCTACTAGGACTATTCTCTCATAACTCCAAAAGAACTATGCAAGTTTATTATTGTAAGCATGCCATATTTTAAAAGAGCATCCATTGAGTTTCTTGCCAGATTCTTTCTTCATAAAGGGTAGGTAGGCTGCTTGTATAAACTCATTATTACTATATAATTTGTTACTAAAACTAATGTAATATCTGCCGGTTAGAAAAGAATGGCCATGAGTTTTATTGCCAGGTTCTCCCTCAGGCTCTACTAGTAGGTACCTATTGCTTTGCGAATCTGGCAGCAAATGTAGAAGCAATAATCTTGACGTTCATACGTATTATTTGATGACCTACATGAATACTACTCAGAAAGCAGGAAGTGAAAGAAGTATGTGCGGATCGCGAAGCCTGTCGATGTGTCCTTTCTGACTACCCCGTCTGGGATACAGCGTGCAGATTTATTTTATTTATTTCATGTCGTTTGTAAAAGGAAGTCACGCAAGTCATTTAGTCGCTGATGCGAACAACGTTGTAGTCGTTCAGTCAAGTTTAAAACCTTAAAGGCGGCTTAAACATCTTAACAGCAGTCATAACCTGCCTGTTTTATACTCGACAATAGGGTCAGTATTGTAAATGTAACATTTCTGGTATTACAAACGTGCATAGGCTTCGGTTATTATTTTCATTTAATGGTGTAGATTTACCCAAATTAGTTTTACATTTGTATAAAGTAGAAAGAATATTTCATTTCATTTCGTCAGTATTTTTTCATTTCTAAATTTTCATATATATATTTTATTTTTGGTTAAAATAGTAGGTACTCGAAGGAAGCGTGGTTTGCGCAAGCAAGAGAATCAATTTTCGGACGTGTTTTCAATTCTCTAGGAAACCCATAAATATTGAGACCTGTTTTTAGAAATTTCTTCCGCAAAATGCCAATATTTTTAATTTATTCCCAATACATTATTTTAGAGGTCGAATTTATGGGCCTGAGACACTCTGGACGGGCAATAAATAATGGACATCGCTAAGAGACACGCTTCTAGACTGAAATTTACCGATATATCTATCACAAATCTTCAATATATAGATATTAAACCCAGCCATCGGTTGTAAGGTTATTGAGTTCTAGTATATCGAAAGTCTTCGCCGAATAAATAAATAAATATCGTTGGTTACCATCTGATTCAAAACTAAGCAGAGCTTGTACTATGGTAACCAGATAACTGATAAAAGTATTTGAGATTTTTCAAATTTGAATTAATTCCATAAATATTTGACAACCAAGATTTTTAAATGTCTTAACAATAAAATCTGAACGAACATCAAAATTTCACAGGCAGGAACATTTTGTATTGAAAAAATTAATAGTCTTATTTAGTATTTTCCTTTATTTATTATGTATGTTTTAACCGTTCAAACCTACCCTGAACCTTTACAAACCTTTCAAAAGAGCATCCATTGAGTTTCTTGCCAGATTCTTTCTTCATAAAGGGTAGGTAGGCTGCTTGTATAAACTCATTATTACTATATAATTTGTTACTAAAACTAATGTAATATCTGCCGGTTAGAAAAGAATGGCCATGAGTTTTATTGCCAGGTTCTCCCTCAGGCTCTACTAGTAGGTACCTATTGCTTTGCGAATCTGGCAGCAAATGTAGAAGCAATAATCTTGACGTTCATACGTATTATTTGATGACCTACATGAATACTACTCAGAGAGCAGGAAGTGAAAGAAGTATGTGCGGATCGCGAAGCCTGTCGATGTGTCCTTTCTGACTACCCCGTCTGGGATACAGCGTGCAGATTTATTTTATTTATTTCATGTCGTTTGTAAAAGGAAGTCACGCAAGTCATTTAGTCGCTGATGCGAACAACGTTGTAGTCGTTCAGTCAAGTTTAAAACCTTAAAGGCGGCTTAAACATCTTAACAGCAGTCATAACCTGCCTGTTTTATACTCGACAATAGGGTCAGTATTGTAAATGTAACATTTCTGGTATTACAAACGTGCATAGGCTTCGGTTATTATTTTCATTTAATGGTGTAGATTTACCCAAATTAGTTTTACATTTGTATAAAGTAGAAAGAATATTTCATTTCATTTCGTCAGTATTTTTTCATTTCTAAATTTTCATATATATATTTTATTTTTGGTTAAAATAGTAGGTACTCGAAGGAAGCGTGGTTTGCGCAAGCAAGAGAATCAATTTTCGGACGTGTTTTCAATTCTCTAGGAAACCCATAAATATTGAGACCTGTTTTTAGAAATTTCTTCCGCAAAATGCCAATATTTTTAATTTATTCCCAATACATTATTTTAGAGGTCGAATTTATGGGCCTGAGACACTCTGGACGGGCAATAAATAATGAACATCGCTAAGAGACACGCTTCTAGACTGAAATTTACCGATATATCTATCACAAATCTTCAATATATAGATATTAAACCCAGCCATCGGTTGTAAGGTTATTGAGTTCTAATATATCGAAAGTCTTCGCCGAATAAATAAATAAATATCGTTGGTTACCATCTGATTCAAAACTAAGCAGAGCTTGTACTATGGTAACCAGATAACTGATAAAAGTATTTGAGATTTTTCAAATTTGAATTAATTCCATAAATATTTGACAACCAAGATTTTTAAATTTCTAAACAATAAAATCTGAACGAACATCAAAATTTCACAGGCAGCAACATTTTGTATTGAAAAAATTAATAGTCATATTTAGTATTTTCCTTTATTTATTATGTATGTTTTAACCGTTCAAACCTACCCTGAACCTTTACAAACCTTTCAATGTCAAAATAAGCTAAATCGGTCCGGCCATCGCTGAGTTTTAGCGAGACTAACGCACATCAATTCATTTTACCTATTTAATCCCGTCGCTTATAAATTCTACGATAATGCATAAAAATAGGCCCGATTTGTCGACATTTATGACTACTGCTCTGATTTCCAGTGTAGTAGCGTAATGATATATAGCCTATAGCCTTCCTCGATAAATGGAATATCTAACACAATAAGAATTTTTGAAATCCGATCAGTAGTTCCTGAGTTTAGCGCGTTCAACCAAACAAACAAACTCTTCATCTTTATAATATTATGTATAGATGTATGTTCCACCCGTTTAAACCTACCCTGAACCTTTACAAACCTTTCAATGTCAAAATTTGCCAAATCGGTCCAGCCACTTTCGAGTTTTAGCGAGACTAATGAACAGCAATTCATTGTTATATTTTTACTAGCTGACCCGCGCAACTTCGTTTGCGCCACATAAGAGAAACAGACAAAGAAAGAGACATAAGTTAAAGAGGGTGACGCGTAAGCTTTTCTTATGAAACCACTTCTGAAGTATTAAAAATAGAGTTACTTGGTTGTCAAATATTTATGGAATTCATTCAAATTTGAAAAATCTCAAATACTTTTATCAGTTTACCACAGTACAAGCTCTGCTTAGTTTTGAATGAGATGGTGTGTGAGTTGTCCCAACGATATTTATTTATTTATTCGGTGAAGACTTTCGATATATTAGAACTCAATAACCTTACAACCGATGGCTGGGTTTAATATCTATATATTGAAGATTTGTGATAGATATATCGGTAAATTTCAGTCTAGAAGCGTGTCTGTTAGAGATGTCCATTACTTATTGCCTGTCCAGAGTGTCTCAGGCCCATAAATTCGACCTCTAAAAAAATGTATTGGGAATAAATTAAAAATATTGGCATTTTGCGGAAGAAATTTCTAAAAACAGGTCTCAATATTTATGGGTTACGTAGAGAATTGAAAACACGTCCGAAAATTGATTCTCTTGCTTGCGCAAACCACGCTTCCTTCGAGTACCTACTATTTTAACCAAAAATAAAATATATATATGAAAATTTAGAAATGAAAAAATACTGACGAAATGAAATGAAATATTCTTTCTACTTTATACAAATGTAAAACTAATTTGGGTAAATCTACACCATTAAATGAAAATAATAACCGAAGCCTATGCACGTTTGTAATACCAGAAATATTACATTTACAATACTGACCCTATTGTCGAGTATAAAACAGGCAGGTTATGACTGCTGTTAAGATGTTTAAGCCGCCTTTAAGGTTTTAAACTTGACTGAACGACTACAACGTTGTTCGCATCAGCGACTAAATGACTTGCGTGACTTCCTTTTACAAACGACATGAAATAAATTGAAGCGCTCGTGGCCTCGCGGTCTCAGTGTTCTGTAAACGATCACTGAGTTACGCAACTTTCACTATGGCTGGTCCTCGGATGGGTGACCACTTTGTGGCATTTACATTTGCGAGCGTTTCCGTGCTTCGGAAGGCAAGTTAAGCCTTTGGTCCCGGTTGCCAGTAAAATGGCAGTCGTTAAGCCTGGTTGAAGGCCTTATGGGCGGCTTGAAAATTTCAACAGCCGGTAGCCACAACCTGCGTCTGTCTATTTCAACACGGCAATGGGCTCACCACCCATTACGTGGGACAGGAATCCACACGGTGAAAAGTGGGCATATAATATGCCTCTGCCACCCCTTCGGGGATAAGGCGTGATGGATATTTATTTATTTAAATAAATAAAATAAATCTGCACGCTGTATCCCAGACGGGGTAGTCAGAAAGGACACATCGACAGGCTTCGCGATCCGCACATACTTCTTTCACTTCCTGCTCTCTGAGTAGTATTCATGTAGGTCATCAAATAATACGTATGAACGTCAAGATTATTGCTTCTACATTTGCTGCCAGATCGCAAAGCAATAGGTACCTACTAGTAGAGCCTGAGGGAGAACCTGGCAATAAAACTCATGGCCATTCTTTTCTAACCGGCAGATATTACATTAGTTTTAGTAACAAATTATATATTTTTACAGGCAGCCTACCTACCCTTTATGAAGAAAGAATCTGGCAAGAAACTCAATGGATGCTCTTTTAAAATATGGCATGCTTACAATAATAAACTTGCATAGTTCTTTTGGAGTTATGAGAGAATAGTCCTAGTAGAATAGTACTTAAGACTATTAAGCGTATCATAAATCTTTTATTTTTAGTATTTTTTTATTTTTAAATTAAATTTTGCATTTTTTGCGAGAAAATGTTTTTTTTAAAAAGCAAAAGTTATGCACCCACGCACTTTTGTTTTACAAAAATAATTTTAACACGCTATTCCGAATCGAATGACATCTCAATCATAATTTCCGTAGCTGAGAAAAAAGTATGACCCAAAAAGCATTTGTTGTTTAAACACTATTTTGTGGAAATCTACGGAAAGTTTAAACGGTGAATAATTGTGCAAAATATATACGTAAATATAGTTACGCTTTCATCACCGGGGTAGTCAGATGCATAGTATGCCCAGATTTAACAATCTGTATTTTGTTTCGCGTAATAAGTTGATAGTGGGCCTATTGCCGTCTTGAAATGAACAGGGGCAGGTTGTGGCGACCTGCTGTTGAATTTTTTCAAGCCGCCCATAAGGCGTGATACGCAATTTGGCAGATTTGAATCAAAGTGTAAGCGTTTAGCTGGAAAAGGGCGTGCTCCGTTGGTTTGGACACGTCCATCGAATGAGTGAGGAACGATTGACGAAGAATATTTATATATTGTGCGAAAGTAGAGGGTAAAAGAAGTCAGGGTAGGCCGAGACTTACATTTGAAGACTACGTGAGCAGATTGGTCAAAAGTATTCGGATACCAAGACGTGCGTGTATGAAGCGATTGATGAATATTGAAGAAGCGAAAGAAGTATGCATGGATCGCGAAGCCTGGCGATCTGTCCTCTCTTACTACCCCGTCAGGGATATAGCGTGAAGATAGTTAGTTAGTTAGCCCATAAGACGGTAGGAGTATCTATACTTATATCTATGTAGGGGAATCTATACTTATATTATAAAGCTAAAGATTTTGTTTGTATGTTTGGTTGAACGCGCTAATCTCAGGAACTACTAGTCGGATTTGAAAAAATATTTTTGTGTTGTATAGTCCATTTATCGAGGTAGGCTATAGGCTATATAACATCACACTACTTCCCTGGAGAGTGGAGCAGTAGTCATAAATGTCGACAAATCGGGGAAATTTTTAAGCATTTTTATAAAATTTATAAGCGATTTGTCGACATTTATGACTAATGCTGTGCTCCCCAGTGTAGTAGCGTAATGATATATAGCCTATAGCCTTCATCGATAAATGGGCTATCTAACACAAAAATAATTTTTCAAATCCGACCCGTAGTTCCTGAGATTAGCGCGTTCAACCGAACAAACAAACAAACTCTTCAGCTTTATAATATTAGTATAGATTATCTGTTATATGACCGCTGTGCCAAACAAATGCTTGCGCCTCGGTATACAAAACTCATTGCGTCAGCAGTATAAGACCAGGGGGCCGAGTCTACTATTTTCCAATAGAAAGCCGTTCTAGTTCTATTCTATAGCGGTTCTATTCCAATTAGTCCAAACGTAGTCTACTAAAACTAAGTATTATATTTTTCACAATCAATTATATTTAAAAAAAAAACTAAAAAAAAAAACTAACTATCTTCACGCTGTATCCCTGACGAGGTAGTCAGAGAGGACAGATTGCCAGGCTTCGCGATCCATGCATACTTCTTTCGCTTCTTCGAGATTCATCAATCGCTTCATACACGCACGTCTGGGTATCCGAGTACTTTTGACCTTTCCGTTTTTGAGCAATCTGCTCACGTGGTCTTCATATGTAAGTCTCGGCCTACCCTGACTCCTTCTACCCTCTACTTTTGAACAATATATATTCTTAGTCAATCGTTCCTCACTTATTCGTTGGACGTGTCCAAACCAACGGAGCACGCCCTTTTCTAGCTTAAAGCTTACACTTTTTTTTTAATTTAAAAAAAAAAAACTAAAAAAAAAAATCAATTAAATTAATTATTTTAATTTTTTTTTTCTCAAGCTGCAGATAAGAGTCAAAATAACTGTTTTAGCTATTAAAATATTAATATAGACTATCAAAAATGCAGATTAAGAGCTACTTGTGTCAATATAATTCCATCGTCCGACCGGTAGAATTCTATTGGGGCGCAATTGTAATAGTAGACTACGAAATCTGTCAATTTTATCCGTCGCCTCTCTATTGAGCGACGATTTCTATTCTTTTCTGATGCGATTGAATTAGTAGACTTCGCCCCATGAAGGTCAACTCTTTGCTCAACGATTGCCTTATTACCAATGGCTTAGTGTGCTTTCCAAAGTACCGAAACGCTCGTAAATGGAAATACTACAAAACGGTCACCTATCCGAGAACCAGCCATATCGAAAATTGCTTAACGTAGTAATCGTATACAGAACACTGAGTTAGCGGGGCCACGTGCGCTTCCCTTTATTATTTGTCCCACATCACTCTATTACGTGTGATTAAAATTTACAACTGGTGAACTTTGGGCGTCTAATATCTCTGCTTACACCTTTGGATTAAAAGGCGTTACTATATGTACGCATCCACTGAATCCGCTGTCAACAACTAGTATATTTTATCCTAGAAATACATTTTTATAACCTTTGCTGTAATTGTCAATAAAAAAAAATTACTTTGTTTTTTAAATTTATTTTATTGTCAACTCGATTTGGAATCCAAACTTTTCATGGTTTATTTTATATTGACAGTATGTAAGTATTAACGTATTTCAAATGATATTTAATAAAAAATAAAACTAAAAAAAAAATTATGAAAATTATAAGTGTGAAATTACTTTGAACGAAAATGATGAGTGTAAAAGTTTTGACATTATTAAGACTTAAACCAATTTAACTGAAATTTGGTTCACAAAAATCCGACATCCAGTGTTAACATATTCAATACATTTTCCCGGAATAAATTTTCGTGCTTCGGAAGGCACGTTAAGCCGATGGTCTAGGTTGCCAGTAACATGGTAGTCGTTAAGCCAGTTGAAGGCCTTATGGGCGGCTTGAAAAATTACAACAGTAGGTCGCCACAACCTGCACCTGTCCATTTCAACACGGCAATGGGTTCTCCACCTGTTACGTGGGACAAAACGCAAAGCTTACGGTGAAACGTGGGCGTAAAGTACGCCTCTGCCTACCCCTTTGGGGATAAAGGCGCGACAGTATGTATGTATGTATGTATATATGTATTTATTATAAGTGAACCAATTTGACGGAAAATTGCACGAATGGGAAACGGAAACGGGAAAACTTCTTTACGCGGACGGAGCCGCGGGCTTTAACTGCTTTATGATAAATAAGAATATGTGTAAAGTCTTGCACCAATTCTATAATTGGAATAAAAAATCATAGACCCCCAAGTCTATGTTTTTGTAAATATAATAACTATTATACTTATTATAGTAATAATAATAAAAACTATTACTAAACACAATATATCTTTTTGGCAGGTTTAATATCACCAGCGAGTTCATTTAATTTTACGTTAGATGGTATCATTAAACTGGAACGCGACATAAAATATGCCAAAGATGTACGATCAGCCAGACATTCTTTCCAAGAGAATAGGGACATAGTACTGGAAAGTGAAGATGAAGTATGGAAGCCAACTAAAAGTTTTTCAAAGGAAACCGAATCTTTAGACGACCATAGGTTTGTAGACTTTTTAAGAGTGTAGAGTCGAATACCAAGTTATCTTTGTCCGAGAAACTGTTAAATATTAAATTTACTTTCTACGAACGAGTCATAATTATTGATTGGGTGTATGGGGCCTAACAAAATCTTTGGGAACCAAGCGACCTGACCTCTAAATGTACACCTGTTGAGTAACAGACGAGGCAACTAAGAAGGAAAACCCTTACGGAGTTTTTTTTCTTTTTTTTTTAATTCTGGCTACCCACGGTAACGCAGTAACGCTGTTGCCAACTACTAAATTTATTGATCTACCATTACATTTTTCTTTAAATTAAATATGAACCTTGTTCATTCAAAAGAAGGAAATTATTCTTGTAGATAAAATAAAAAAAATAAAATAAATATCCATCACGCCTTATCCCCGAAGGGGTGGCAGAGGCATATTATATGCCCACTTTTCACCGGATTCCTGTCCCACGTAATAGGTGGTGAGCCCATTGCCGTGTTCAAATAGACAGACGCAGGTTGTGGCGAAATTTTCAAGCCGCCCATAAGGCCTTCAACCAGGCTTAACGACTGCCATTTTACTGGCAACCGGGACCAACGGCTTAACGTGCCTTCCGAAGCACGGAAACGCTCGCAAATGTAAATGCCATAAAGTGGTCACCCATCCGAGGACCAGCCATGGTGAAAGTTGCGTAACTCAGTGATCGTTTACAAAACACTGAGGCCGCGGGGCCACGAGCGCTTCATTCTTCTAGATAGCAGCGTATTCATGTAGTTTGTACAAAGTTCCCATTAACGTGATAGAAGCATTAATGGGGGTTCAGTGGAATTTGCGCGGCAAGATGTAAAATAGCATTTCACTGCAATATATCACTGTCTTTCACTATAGCACGTTTACACAACTTTTATGTCTTGACTGAATGCCTCTGTGGCGCGGTGGGAGTGTATCCGACTGGTACGCGGTCCCGGGTTCGATTCCCGGGTCGGAACAAATATTTGTGTGATCCACAAATGTGTTTCGGAGTTTGGGTGTTTCCTATGTACAATATGTATTATTTAGAAATAGTATGTTTATCAGTTAACTAGATCCCATAACACAAGCTAATATTAGCTTACTATGGACTAGATGGAGCTGTGTGAAAAGTGTCCCACAATATTTATTTATTATATTATTTATTATGTCTAAGAAACTACCATTTTTACACTTAAAACAAGGTTAATGCACTAGTTTTGGAAAATAATATATAGCAATCGTCTGCCATTCGAGAAGTTCCCGCAAAAATCTCCTTACGAGGTTGGGATGTCAGACGGCTATTGCTCCCAACAACGCCGAAAATTAAAACATAAATGATAGCTGGTCCCAGCAACCAAATAAATGTGGACCTTGGAGCCAGGTAGGGTAAAGAAGCAACTACGAAAATACTTAATGTGTATAATAAGAGAACGAGTCATGTTTGGCGAGTTTAACCAGGACCTACAGAAGCTTATATTCTTCTAAACTTAGGGTCAGCGTAACCATTGCACTTCGTCCCTTAAAATACCTGTTCTCTTTAATCTTCGCTTTGAGTAATTTAAATGTAGAAAGAAACTGAACAATCGACGTAATTTGAGGTAATTTATGAAATATAACGGAAGGCTGGTCTAGGAAAGTTTGGTCACACAGTAAGGAGCAGTCCTTGCTGTGTGCCATTTTCTACATTTAAAATACTCAATCAAGTCAGTCTTTCACAGTCAACTCCTTAAAAACAACATACATGTGTGCTATTATTTAGAGAGGGCTATACTACGCTGACCTGACGGGTTGATACAGGATTTATGTTGAATTATCATTCTCATATATTATATTTATAATACCAATATGTATTATTACAGGACTAAAAAGAGGAAGCGACATTCAACAAAAGATCCTCCTGTGAGAAATCTAAAAGATAATGATGAGTTGAGACTTCGTGGTTCACATTTACATGAAACTAAATATAATTATTATGAGAATGATGACAGTGATCAATACAAAAAGTATAATTATAATGACCAAGATGATAACGTTAAAGAAGATGATTATGATGAAAACAGTGGTGGTGATGATGATGACAAAAATAATTATTCACTACGTTTTACTAGACCTCTCAAACAAATCCAAAGAGACCATGGTCGTTACACAAAGCATCACAAAAAGGGTAAAGATGATTTTGATTCAACAGAAAAGTGGCATCAAGAACATTATAAAGATTTAAGTGACAGTGAAGACAGAGATGCATTTGAAAATAAATACTTCTACAATGAGGCACAAACCACCAATAAAGTTCTATTAGAAGATACTACCAAAATGCAATCTTTTTTTCAAAATAAATCTGCAAATGATATAGCCGCTTTACTGAAGAACAAAACTTTGAGCGGGAAACAATTGATTCAGAATATTAAGAATGACAGTAAATATGGAGAAAAATTCAATAAGCTCCTGAATGAATCTAAACCAGCTGCAATGTTTGTGGAAAAGCTTGAAAATAACACATTTCTTCAAAGTATACTTATGCAGTATGCAAAAGATGAAAAAAGTATAGACAAGTTAATGCAAATGCTGAACCAGACAGCAACAAAAACAGACAGAGTGTCAAATAAAACAAATAGTTGGGTTGAAAAATTGAAAAACACAACTGTATTTGATAGTATAGATAATTGGAAACAAAAATTTAAGAACAAAACTCATGAAAGTTTAAATATTTGGAAGCAAAAAATTAAGAATGATACTCGTGATAGTATTAACAGCTTAAAACAAATAATTAAGAATAAAACTCTAAATGCAATATTAAATAAAAACGATTATTTCTCCACCACATCAAAGATAGAATCGATACAAAACCGAGGCGACGAAAACACTGACAAAATAATTCATAGTACAAAACATATGATAGTAGATTCACAAGAGAAGATCAGTTTGGCTACAGAAAAATTAAATTCTCTAAGAAACGAAATTTCTAAAATTTCTCAAAATTTACACAAAATGCATAACAAAACCCGAGTTGAATTTGCTAATCTATATAATGAATTAAATAAGGAACCCTTTAAAATACAAGATAACGATGTAATTAATGATTTTACAAAACACATTCTCACACGTACCTTAAAATTATTTGATGATGTGGAAAAGAGAAGTACAGAATATCGTTGGAAGAAAAAAATGAAATATTTAGCGCGAAGCTACGAAGATAAGTTTAATGAATTCCTTAGAGCATCAAAACAACATACAATCAGAACTAGAATGGGTACTCGAAAGGTAATTTTAAATGCGATCGATGTATCTAACCGCATTGTTAAGAGATTACTTGATTTCATGACAGACGATATGGAGA
The DNA here is from genome assembly GCA_948477245.1 of Thumatha senex. Lineage (NCBI taxonomy): Eukaryota > Metazoa > Arthropoda > Insecta > Lepidoptera > Erebidae > Thumatha > Thumatha senex. The sequence goes on from OX419751.1 coordinate 2,975,539, forward strand.
AGAGAGGATTAACTTATAATAATCTTACTCCACAAATTTTTCGATCCGAAATAAGTAAAGAAGAAGACTGGGAACTCAAGCGTGCTTGTAAAAAATTAAAAATTTGTAGGTCACAAAAGGGATTCCTAGATTTTATTATTGATGTTTTGACAACCATTTTACGTGTTTCTAATACTAGATTTAAACCTGCCTTTAGTTCAATTATTGATGCTGCTAAAATAGCAAATTTAGCTTTTGAGCCCAATATTAAAGAAGGCATGAAAAGAAGATTAGATTATTATAACAGACAGGATGTCCACGTTCAGAGAGGTATGCTTATGATTGTTAAAAATATCATAGTGAATAGAAATTCTCCGTTGATATTATATGCAGATACCAGTCCACGTGAAAGTAAAATCGTTCAATCTACATTAGCTTTTCTTGAAATTATTAACACATTGGATGAAAAAGTTTCTACCGACAAAAGGAACAGAAATGACTGGAATAATTTAAAACAGAAATTTAATGACTGGGCCAATGGAAAAACTGAAAATTTACAAAACACATCTATGAAATTTATGACAGTTATCAATAATGCTATAAATGATACTGATGAAGCATCGAAGCAGATTATTTCAAGAAATGCTAATACAATGTTCGCATGATTTTTATTAAGGTTTCATTGTCAACCCTGTGTTTTTGTTGTTAGAGCAGCAAAATGTTTGATTTGCGCGACTGATTAAATTTGCTTTTCTATATGTTTGTTTTCCTCAATAGGGGCCAAGTTGTCTAATTCAATCGCGTCAAAAGAGAATAGAAATCGTAGCTCAATAGAGAGCCGACCGAAAAAATTTACAGTTTTTTCGTATTTCTGTTACAATTGCGCTCCAATAGAATTCTATCGGCCGGCAAAAATAATTTTATTATCACGTACGCCTATAAGTACCTAGTCAGGTCATAAATTCTGTCACATGTTTAATATAAAATAATTGAAACAAGTTTATTCATTATGTAACCTTTTATATACCAAAATGAACTTAACAAAAGATAGATTCTTATGACTATAAAGTTTATTCAAAATGACCGCCGTGATTTTGAATACAGGCCTTCAATCTGCGCGGCCAGTCGTCTATCGCAGCACGAACCAGGTTCATGTCAATATCGGCGGCTGCCGAAGGATGTCTTCAGTGACTCCATATTGGGATGTGACTTTGAGCACGCCTTTTCCTCCAAGTGTTGCCATATCTTGTAATCTAACGGACTCAAATCTGGACTGGAGGAGGGCCAGTCTTCGTGCCGGATGAAGTCGATTTCACGCGCCGCCAGCCAGTCTTGTGTGCTCTTCGCTCTATGAGCTGGCGCCGAATCTTGTTGGAATACCCAGTGCCTGTTATTGAACATGGTATGAGAAACAGGTTCCACAAGGTTCGTCAGGACTGTATTTTGATACACAACTGCATTCGTTTTTACACCTTTCTCACAAAAATGTGCCTCTGTTAAGCCCCAATAAGAAACTCCCAACCTTACCTTGAGCGAGGGTGGAAAATGACCTCGTTGGACACGCGGAATACGGTTGCTCGCTTCTTCACTACTGTGTGCGTACACCTTATCATTTTGTTTGTCAGGTCAGGTCAGCTCAGGTCCATTAGACAAGCATTTAAACGATGTCCTGTTTTTCTTCGATATGACCGAAGCCCTAAGTCTTAATTTAACACCCTTTTCACCGTGGTTCTGCTTAACCCCATCTGAAGGGCCAACAGTTTCTGCTTACGTTTGGGATTTCTTTGAATTCGCGCCTTCACAGCTTTTATCACTGCTGGAGTCCTAACAGACCGAGGGCGACCACTTCTTGACCTGTCATCTACACTAAAGTCTTCATTGTAAATTTTGATGGTAAGATAAACGAATCTTTTGGTTATATTCAAATTTTTCAGTATGTAAAAAATTTGAATTGGCGCGTAACCGCAACGATGCAACGCAATAACTGCAACACGGTCTTCTTTAAGCGTCCACTCCATATTTAAAAATGAGTAAAATTCTAAAAAGTATACATTTTTATTTTCATGAACAATTCGAAATTCGAATTAAATAAACTTTTTTGTGGCCAGCATTCTAAAAGAAAAGTTTTTACTGTGTGACAATACTTATGACCTGACTAAGTATAAGTAGCTCTTAATTTGCATTTTTGGTAGTGTATATTAATATTTTGATAGCTAAAAACAGCTATTTTGTCTCTATACTGCAGCTTGAGAAGTGTGATTGTGAAATGTATAATAGTTTTAGTAGACTACCTAGTTTTGGAATAATCGCAATAGAACCGCTATAGAATAGAACTAGAACGGCTTTCTATTGGAAAATAGTAGACTCGGCCCCCAGGTCACAGTTAAAAAACTTTCACAGGTTTTCTGGATACTTGGTGTATCTATTTCTCGATATTTCGTGTGAATAGTACTAGTTAATTTGAAAGCAAACTTGGGTACTTTAGAGGTTTCGAGTTTGGTCCCGGTTGCCAGTAACATGGCGGTCGTAAAGCCAAGTTTAAGGCCTTTTGGGTTGCTTGAGAATTTTAACAGCACGTAGCCACAACCGGCGTCTGTTCACTATAACACGTCTTATTTATTTATCTATAGACACACCAACAGTATACTTATGCAACATTCTCATCTCACATTACAAGGTATAGTTCTGATATGTAGACCAACTACAGACATGTACAATATACACCATGATAGTGTTACGCCGGCGGACTAGTGAACAACTTTAAACGTCATTTTCTGGGCCTTGGTAACGTTTTCAGCAGGCTGAAAATCGGTTTCAGGCCGTTTCCAAGGAGGCTCTATCACATACCAAATTATCCGAATTTCACCCCAGTTGCCGTTGTTTTCAGGCGCCTGAAACATGTTTGCAGTTCGTTTCAGGCCACCCCCTATCACATGACATCATAACCTGAAAACTCTTTTTCAGGCGTTTTCAGGACCCCTTATGGGCCTTTGAAGCCCACTTCAGTATATAGCGTAATTTCATGAAAGTGTGACAAGGATAGCAGTGAATGAAATGAAATGAAATGAAAAATCTTAATTCATGTAGGTCACAAAGTAACACTTATGAACGTCAAGATTATTGCTTCTACATTTACATTTACTGCCAGATTCACACAGCAATAGGTAGAGCCTGAGGAAGAACCTGGCAATAAAACTCATGGCCACTCTTTTCTAACCGCCAGTAATTACATTAGTTTGAGTTACATGATGTTTGATCAATTATATAGTAATGAATTTATACAAAACAAAATCAATGTTGTGTGTAAAATGAATTTATACAAAACAAAAAAAAACAAAATCAATGTTGTGTTTAAAATCATATCAAAATTAGAGCTATTCTAGTTGCCAGTTCTAAGGGCAGCCTACACTTTAAGAAGAAGAATCTAGCAAGAAAGTCAATGGATGCTCTTTTCAAAAATGTAGGTATGGCTTACAACATTAAAATCACACTTACATTGTTCCTTTGGATTTATGTGAGAACGGGCGACTAAACTTAGTTAGCCTTAAATTTAAATAATTTTATTTGTAACAATTGCAATAACAGCTATGAGCTGACCAGTCCCAACAGACGGCACGCGTTCACGGGTATGACGTATATATCAGCCATCGCCCTACTCAACCGTATTATAGGGAATAAGGCGACCCGATACATACGCCACCACTGCCGGGACACTTAGTCGAGCATGACATACCCAAAAACTACACAGCAACTATCATGTCAATTTCATAATAATAAATAAGTCTACTTGGTGCTCACACAAACTCAAATTACATATTTTTATATTAGTTATTACTGGGACTAATCGCAGCCAATTTAGAAACCTTTAGTTGTCAGACGTTTCAAATTATTCAATATGCAGAAATGTAAAAATACAACATAAATATGCAGATTCAAGACAAGTACAAAATTACACAAAGTAGTTCGAGTGAAGAGCAAGCAACTCATTTCCATTTATTTTTATCATTCAAATAATCATTAATTGTGTAATAGGCCCTTTTCAAGAGGTGCGTCTTAATTTCCGCCTTAAATTTATGTAACGGCAGGTTCATAATGTCTAAAGCAATTTTAATATATATGCGTACACCACTTCCTGCAAAAGAGTCGTGAACCTTTTGTAAACGATGATGCGTTCCAATTAATTTATGCTTATTTCTAGTATTTATCGAATGTATGTCACTGTGTCTATTGTATAAATGTATGTTCTGTTTAACTAACATGATATTTGCAAATATATACTGTGATGCAACCGTTAAAAGGCCAATTTCTTTAAATTTCTCTTTAAGAGATACTCTAGCACTTAATTTATATATTGCACGTATAGCTCTCTTCTGGAGTACAAAAATTACTTGTATATTAGCTGCTTTGCCCCACAGCAAAATGTCGTATGACATGACACTATGAAAATAACTGAAGTATACCAGCCTAGCAGTTTCCACATCAGTGAGCTGCCTGACTTTACTAACGGCAAAGGCTGCCGAGCTGAGTTTACCTGCAAGACACGTTCATTGGGCGTTCCACTGTAGTTTGCTATCTAAAGTGATCCCCAAAAATACAGTTGATTCTACAAGATTTAGGGTATCACCGTTCAATGTTAATAAATTAACATACTACTTAATTAAACACTGTGAACCTTATACTGTAACGAAAACCAATTGTAAAACAGGAAATAAAGCTTATGATTATTATTATTATTAATGTTATATTTGTACCGCATTTCCTGACATTATGCATGCTGAATCTGATACACTTTGTCTTCTTAGCGTTTAGTAGCAAATTATTGGTCGTAAACCAATCTACAACTTGGGCAAGTGAACTATTTACGCCGTATTAGAAAGAGAGAGCTACATTCAGAATATTCCAGAGCTATTAGACAGGGATAGCACTATTAAAAAGAGTATTAAAAAGAGATAGCTACACTAAGAACATTTTAGAACTATGTGATAGAGATAGCACCAGAAGGGACAGCAATAGGTCGAGAACCTTCCGGCACATACCGAAGAGCAACTAGTATCGTGTGGAACATTCTAGAGATGTACCCGATTGTAGGTAACGAACGAATTCTCCCGAATATTCCAGAACATTACTAGGCGAGCTCCTTTGGCCGAGCTCGCGGCTAAAGGACAGTCTCCTTTGAGCAAGCGAACAGTGCGAATCGAAGTGATCGAAGCTAAATAGTGCGATACTGTTACAGTGCAATTATCTAAGCGAAGAATTTGTGTTTAGTGGCGATTATTAGTTTTGGTTTTATAATTTTTATTTAGAGTAATTAAAGTGTTTCTTTTAAATTTGTGGTATTAGTGCAACTTCTATTAGTACCCACCCAACGAACGTAACAATAGACTACATTTAAGTGCTAATTGAAATAATAAAAATTAAAATTAAAGCATAATTAAAGTAGGATGAACGTGTAAAAGAGCTAAAGCTAAAAATTGCGGAGACAATGCAAGCAATTCCGTCACCTTTTTTCTGAACCCGCAAAACGAGTCATGAAAAATATCAAGTTGATCGAGTTTACTGTTCAGCGTATTGTACTCACGGCAAGCGCGTATCAGGGGTGAATTAAGTCCTATATTCATTCTCACTAATGGCTGGTGGAATGTTTTAGTTAGAGGACGGCGTGGTGGATTCCGAGGAACAGTGAGCAGAAGGCGGTTCGACAGATTACTGAGATCGACATTATTGCTAATAATTTTAAACAAGAGGATCATGTCATGCAACTTTCTACGATTCGATAACGATGTCATTTTAAAGTGTTTTAGACGCTGATCGTAGACAGTTCTGTGTGATATACCCTGCGAAATGAACGCTAAATGTCGCATAAATGCACGCTGTATGGTTTCGATTCTCTGTGCATGTACGGCATAAAATGGATTCCAAAGCACGGACCCATATTCCAAGTGACTACGCACCAATGCATTGTAAAGTGTTATTCTGGTTTGAGTTTGTCTAAAGCCTCTTGCGTTCCGCTTCAAGAACCCCAGCATTTGAGCGGCCTTCCTTACAATCGCATCAATATGAGATGTAAATTGAAGCTTCCCGTCAATTGTTACTCCGAGGTCTCTAGTTTTGTTGACCTGCTGCAGTTCAGCTACACGAACACTTTATTTGGAATCAATTTTGTTTATTTTTCTTAAGAATCTAACGTGGCAACACTTGGCCACACTGAGTTGCATGGGGTTAAGGTTGCACCAGTCTCGTATTCTATCTAGGTACATTGAATAAGATCTACATCGTTTTGTGAGTTGACCACTTTGTAAATTTTTAAGTCATCGGCAAAGAGAAGACAACTACAATTTTGTATGACTGACGTTACGTCGTTTATGAAAATTGAAAACAAAACCGGAGCCAGAGGGCAGCCCTGAGGTACTCCAGAGACCGTGATCCTGAAGATTGTGAATTGTACCCGTTGACAGTAACTATTTGAAGTTTTTTGCTAAGTACGACTGAAACCAGTGTAGAAGGGAACCCGTTATGCCAAAATGGCTAAGTTTTTCAATGAGAATTTTATGATTCACTTTGTCAAACGCGCTGGCAAAGTCAGTGTATATCGCATCAACTTCCAATCCCTTATCCAATTGATCGGATAAATCGGACACGAAGGAGCACAGATTTGTCACAGTCGAACGGCCAGAGCGGATACAGTGTTGGTTGGGTGATAGTAACGCGTCTTTGATCAGTCAAGACGGGACAAACAATTGATTCGAATAGTTTTGAAAATCATGATAAAATTGCTATGGGACGATTATTTTTAGCGTCACTGGGGTCCCCCTTTTTGAATAGCTTTTTTCCACTCGTCTGGGAAACATCCTTCTCTTAAAGAGTGGTTAAATAATAAAGCAAGTGGCAAGTTCTACTGCAGCGTTTGACGAAAATAGGAGGAATACCATCTGGACCCTCACTCTTAAAAATATTAATCTTTTGTTAGTTTATTAACAATTTGTCGTTCTGTCACATTAACGATAGCAATACAACTCGCATCAGAAATTTGATCCAGTTTAAGATTAGTGACACTGAATGCGTAACTATCCTCGAGGCTGTAAACGGTGGAAAATTGGGATGACAGTGAATTTGCAATTGTAGGCCCAGTGTCAGACATGCCATTACCCCCATACATGCACGTATGTAATTGATAACGAGTTGCCCTTCCTCTCCTTTACGAATCTCCAGAATGCTCTTGGATATGTTTATTTCAACGTTTTGAATATATTTTGAGTGACAGACACGATATATTTTATTGCAGTATTCTCGCAATGTGTAAAAAGCAAGTCTGTCCAAGGATTATTGTACCTAGCTTTATCTTTTTCTTTTAACCTTTTTATTAGTGCATAACTGAACCACGAGGGGTATTTTGATTTGGTACTTTTTCGTTTGGGGACGTATTTTTCAACTATCGTCATAAGTATCTCATAAAGAAACTGAAACTGCTACATTCACATCGTCACATTTTTCGATTTTTTTATTCAAATCAATACTGCTTAGCTCCTTTGATAGAGCACCATATTTAGCCCTGAAATAATTAAATTGGTTGGTTTTTGCAGGGCTCAGAAACTGCTGACTCTGGTAGGACTGGCATGAGATAACCAGCACTAGTCCAGGATGTTTTTCTGTCTAATTTGCTCACAAGGCTTAAAGGTTTTTCCACTTTCGCGTAGGGTAGATTAGTTAAGATTAGATCTAAGATTCTCTCTTCGACATTGTGAAAGTGATTGTATTGACGAAGATTGTTAATAGACATAAAATAAATAAGTGAATAGCCTAATGAATCATTGTAGTCTATTGGCTCTGCGTATGAATAGTCATTGTTCTTAGCCCATTTGATGGAGGGTAAATTAAAATCTCTAAGTATGATTACGTCATCAACTGTGTCCAGCACCCCATCCACATTGTCTACTAATCTGTTGAGAGTCACAAAATTGTTAGCAGGCGGTAGATAGGCAACGCAAATGGCAATCTTTTTCAAACGGCCACCTATGCTCAACTGAATGGTGATTCATACGTTTTCGCAATTACACTCACAGTTTATCATTCGAGCCGAAGGAATGTCACGAGAAACAGCTATGACCACGCCTCCACCGTCCTTTTTAGTGGCATTTACATTTGCGAACGTTTCCGTGCTTCGGAAAGCACGTTAAGCTGTTGGTCCCGTAAGCCAGTAACATGGCAGTCGTTTAGTCAAGTTGAAGGCCTTATGGGCGGCTTGAAAAATTTCAACAGCAGGTCGCCACAACCTGTCTATTTTAACACGGCAATGGGCTCACCACCTATAACGTGGGACAGGAATACAAAAGGTGAAAAATGTGCATATAATATGCTAAAGTGGTCGACATAGCTCGCAGGGTAAGCACATTAAAGTATTGAAGACTGCTCTGTGGCGCGGTGGGAGTGTATCCGACGGTTACGCAAGAGGTCGCGGGTTCGATTCCCACCCAGGATAAAATTTGTGTGATGAGCACGATGGTTTATTCTGTGTCTGGGTGTTATTTATCTATAATATGTATGTATTTAGAAATATATAAGTATGTTTATCAGTTAAACTAAGCAGCAAACTAAGCAAACTAAGCAGCAAACTAAGTTAGCAAACTAAGCAGAGCTTGTACTATGTTAACCAGATATGGTTAACATAGTACAAGCTCTGCTTAGTTTGGAATCAGATGGCGTTGTGTGAGATGTCCCAATGATAAAAAAATGCCTCTGACATCCCTTCTTCGGGGATAAGGTGTAATAGAAAACAAAAAAACGGGGCCACTAGCAGTTCTTTTTTTTTAAATTATAATATTTCTAATGGACGTTTTAATCAGCAAGTAAGAAGTATTATGTAAACGCACTTCTAATATTTTTTATGGCCAATGTTTTTAGATAAATCCAAATAAATTTATTACTTCTTTAAAATAAAACTTATTTTTTCAACTCGATGCGATAAAGAAACATTTCATGGTTTATTTCATATTTGTGTTATGTAAGTAAACAACTTAAATATTGTGAGTAGTTTTTACTATTTAAAATGTTTTTCATGTCAATTCATGACTTCCACGCCCGGCGTACCCGGAACAAAGAATATCCATTGGTATCTAAAGAGGCATTGCCGCGAGTGTATTAGGCAAAATCAAAATCAAATTCAAAAATCTTTATTCATGTAGGTCACAAAGTAACACTTATGAACGTCAAGATTACTGCTTCTACATTTAAATTTACTGCCAGATTCGCAAAACAATAGGTAGAGCCTGAGGAAGAACCTGGCAATAAAACTCATGGCCACTCTTTTCTAACCGCCATTTGACACATTTTGATTAACATTATATTTGACCAATTATACAGTAATGAAATTATACAAAAAAAGAACAAAATAAATGTTGTGTTCATTAAAATTACACTTACATAGTTCCTTTGAATTTATGTGAGAACAGTCGACTAAACTTAGTTTGCCTTAAATTTAAATAATATTATTTTTTCAAACAATTGCTATAACAGCTATGAGCTGACCAGTCCCAAGAGACGGCACCCGTTCACGGGTATGACGCATATATCAGCCATCGCCTTACTCAACCGTATTGTAGGGAACAAGGCGACCCGATACATACGCCACCACTACCAGGACACTTAGGCGAGCATGACATACCCAAAAACTACACAGCAACTATCATGTCAATTTCAAAATTATAAATAAGTCTACATAGTGCTCACACAATAACAAAGTCAAATTACATATAATTATTGTATATTAGTTATTACCGGGACTAAACGCAGCCATACCTTTAGTAGCCTGGCGTTTCAAATTATTTATACTGGAGAATGTAAAAAAAAATATAATGTAAAAAAAATACAATATATAACTCAAGATTGATTCGAATCCTAACTAGCTCGAGCGAAGAGCAAGCAACTCATTTCCATTTATTTTTATCATTCAAATAACCATTAATTGTGTAATAAGCCCTTTTCAAGAGGTGCGTCTTAATTTCCACCTTAATTTTATGTAACGGCAGGTTCATAATTTTTAAAGGAATTTTATTATATAGGCGTACGCCAATTCCTGCAAAAGAGTCGTAAACCTTTTGTAAACGATGATGCGTTCCAATTAATTTATGCTTATTTATAGTACTTATCGAATGTATGTCACTGTGTCTATTGTATAAATGTATGTTCTGTTTAACTAACATGATATTTGCAAATATATACTGTAGAAAGCGAAAGAAGTATGCATGGATCGCGATGCCTGGCGATCTGTCCTCTCTGACTACCCCGTCAGGGATACAGCGTGAAGATACTGTGATGCTACCGTTAAATGCCAATTTCTTTAAATTTCTCTCTAAGAGACACTCTAGCACTCAATTTATATATTGCACGTATAGCTCTCTTCTGGAGTTAAAAAATTACTTGTAGATCAGCCCCACAGCAAAATGCCGTAAGACATGACACTATGAAAATAACTAAAGTATACTAGCCTGGCAGTTTCTACATCAGTGAGCTGCCTGACTTTACTAACGGCAAAGGCTGCCGAGCTGAGTTTACCTGCAAGACACGTTATTTGGGCGTTCCACTGCAGCTTGCTATCTAAAGTGATCCCCAAAAATACAGTTGATTCTAGAATATTAAGGGTATCACCGTTCAATGTTATATTTGTATCGCAACTCCTGACAATAGGCATGCTAAATCTGATACATTTTGTCTTCTTTGCGTTTAATAGCAAATTATTGGTCGTAAACCAATCTACAACTTGGGCAAGTGAACTATTTACGCCATTAAAATTAAAGTAAGTAAGTATAAGTATATAGTAATATCGTAAGTAAGCTTACGATCTACTTTAAAAATAAGTGACGTATAATCAGCAAATAGAACAATGTCGCACAATTTCCGTAAATAGAATGGCAGATCGTTAATATAAGTTTAAAATAGAAACGGACGTAGAATTGATCCCTGCGGTACGCCCATAGCTACAGATGCTCCAGAGGAGCGAATTTCATTAACATCAACATGTTGTATCCGATAATTTAAGTAGGAGGCAACAAGGTCCAGTGCAGAGTCTTTGATACCATAATAAAAGAGTTTTCGCAATAGTGTTTTATGTTCAACGCAATCAAATGCTTTGGAGAGATCGCAGAATACACCAATAGCATCTTGTCTATTCTCCCAGGCGTCATATATATGATTCAGAAGTGTCACACCTGTATAAATGGTAGAACGACCCCTTGTGAACCCATACTGCTCTTTATGTAGTAGCATATTTGAATTAAAATGAGCTTGTAGTTGTAGCAATATAGTTTTTTCAAAAATTTTGCTAATGGCAGGTAATATTGAAATAGTTCTGAAATTACCAGGGTCGGTTTTGGATCCCGACTCAAATAGAGGTATTAACTTGCTGAGTTTCATTAAATCCGGAAACACTCCTTTATCGATACATTTTTTAAATATTTCAGGTAGATGTGGAGATAAATTAACAATAATAGACTGTATCAATTTCACAGAAATACCTCACAAGTCAGCTATCTTTTTTGAGTTTAGCGACTTGAATACTTTAATGATATCGTTAGGGTTAACACATTTAAAGCTAAATAAGACATTGCACTGATCTACGCTGCCCCCAAGCATGCGTTGAGCTTTGATTGGACAAGAATTTAAGGAGCTAGTTGTTTTCGCGGGTATGTCTATAAAATAGTTGTTAAAGGTTTGTGCTACATCTAATTTATTATTAATCACCTTGTTATTTATAATTAACTCAAAGTTATTATAACGGGGTAGTAATCGACCGGTTTCAGTATTGATTACATTCCAAGTCATTTTTACCTTATTTTTTGAATCTTTAATCTTATTACTGATATGTAACGACTTGGCAGCAGCACAGGTCTTTTTGAAAGTCTTGGAATATTTTATTACATATTGAATAAAAGCTGGATCAAAATTAAATTGCTTCATACCATTTATAGTTCGTACAATTTAGCCCTACTTTTGTAAATACCTGTAGTTGCCCACTCACAAAATTGCAGGTTTTTGTTTTTATAAAATGTTTTTGATTTAAATATATTGTTGTACTCAGCTTTAATTGTATTAAATAAGGAGTTATATAAGCCGTTTAGATCTTCCTAATTAAAATCAATATTAGTGACATTTGCTGAAACATTAACATTAAATTGTTTAAGTCGATATGCACTCATTGGCCTACATACAATTTTATTTTCTTTGGCAGTGACATTAATAGGAAACGCTGCTTTCTGATTAAGATGATCTGATGGAAAGTTACTTAGTATCTCCCTTGTTGTTGTTGCACAGTTGCAGAATATATTATCTATACATTTTCCAGAATGTGCGGTAATTCTAGTTGGCTCATAAAATAAATTTTGTAAGCCAATAGACTTAAACAAATTTATAAATCTAATACATTTCGAAGACCGCACAAGTATGTCAACATTAAAATCCCCACACACCACAACATGTTTTCTACTAGTAAACAAACGCTTCAATACATTTCCATTACAGTTTCTAATAAATTATAATCCCTATCTGGAGGACTGTAGACACAGAGGACAATGAGTTGCTCAAGCTCAACACAGGAAAATTCTGCAGTACGCTCAATAGAAAGGGCCACAATATCTTTATGTTCTTTACATTGAATTTGAAGACGGTTAAAATTCTTTTTTTTTATAGATACCCCATTTATCAAGGAACGCTATGGGCTATATATCGTCACGCTACTACCAAGGACAACGGAGCCGTAAACATAAATGTCAACGAATCTGACAAATTTTTACACAGTAAATATTGTAAAATGTTCATAAAATAAAAACTACTGGGCCAAACTATATGAAATTTTAATGGAACCAAATGGCAACCATTTTGCATCAAATTAAAAAAGAATCACGTAAATCGGATTATAAATCTCAGCGTAATTAGCGTAATAAAAGTAAATAAAAAAAGCTTCTCGTTTTTGGAAGTCTGTTAAAAATATTGAAAAATGTTTCTTAGAAATTTCTGTATTTTTGAAATCTAAAATAAAGGTAAAAATAGCTACTGGTGATCTGTCTCAGTTAATAGAAAGGATAGTTAAAGAAGCACGTCTCACTATTCACAACGTGGTGCTAGTGCCAACGTTGCTTTTCGGTAGTGAAACCTGGATACGAGATCTAGAATTAGATGCATGATATTAAATTGAATGTTGTGGAGAAGCGAAATCTTTGAAAATTGTGTAGCGAAGCAGATTGATCGAAATTGGAAAGGTCAAAAATACTCGGAGACACAGATATGAATGTATGAAACGATTAATGAATCTGCAGGAAGCGATAGAAGTATGCATGAAACGAGAAGCCTTTCAATCTGTCCTCTCTGATTACTATGTCAGAGATACAGCGTGAAAATAATTAGCCAATATACTAAAATAATATTTATTTCCTGTAGATTTCATATCATCAGTGAGTTCATACAACTTTACACTAGATGGAATCGTCAATCTGGGACGTAAATTGGAATACAAATATAATATTGAAGTTCCATCAGACTTTGAAAATCAACCTTCAGAGAACGAAGAACATCTATCAAAGATTGAACAGCATCGTTCAGAGATTGAAGACCAACCGTCAAAAGTTGAGGAGCAAAGTTCCGAGACTGAAGAGCAACTGTCAAAGAATAAAGAGCAAGGTTCTGAAACTGAAGAACAACCGTCAAAGATTGAAAGGCAACCATCAATGATTGAAGAGAAAACGTCAAATTTTGCAGAGCAACCTTCAGCAAGACATGCTTTCCAGCAAAACCTAGAAATAATACTAGAAAGTGAAGATGAGATCTCGATGACAAAAAAAGACATTTCAGAGGAAACTGTAACGGCAACGATACTTTGGTTAGTAATTTTTTGTTTCTAAAAATCTTCGGAGCCTAAGCTAGTCTCGCCTGAAAGTGTTGCATCTACTGACTAATGGGCTAGGTAACAATAAAAATAAAAAATCCTTGCAACAAAATCCTGTACTAAACGATCTGACCAATGTAGCACAGAACGATAATCACTCTTCCAAAATGAAGTTGTATTTAGCCCATGTCCAGCCGTGGACTGTGATAGGCTGAATCGATAATTTAATAAAATATGTACTATTACAGGAATAATAAGAAAAGACACTTATCAACAGAACCTTCTGCAAAATTCGTAAATGAAGAAAACAATAGTGGAGTAAGAGCACATCCATTACATAAAACCAAACATGTTAATCATTATTATGAGAATGATCAGCACAATCATAATAAAAAATATGACCAAGATGAGTATGATGAAGAAGATGGTTACGATAACACCAGTAACAGTGCTACTGGCGATGATAAAAATTATCATCATTTACAACATTTTACTAAGCAAAACGAGCGTAAACTATACATGAAAGGGAGAGGAAAGGGAAAAAATGATGAATTAAAAAACAATAATTTCAATAAATTGTTGGAAATTGCCAATAACTACAAAAACTCATTAAATAAATATTCCCAAAAACCGTCAGGAACTTTTTTCAAAAATAAATCCGCTAGTGATGTGGCGAGTCTTCTCAAAAATAAAACGTTAACTGGAAAACAATTGATCCAAAACTTAAAGAATGATAGTAAATATGGAGATAGATTCAATAAGTTTATGAATGAATCTAAAGCCGCTCAAAAGTTTGTCCAACAACTTGAAAATGACACATTTCTGCAAAGTTTTTTATTTCAATTTGCAAAAGATCAAACAAGCATAGACAAGTTAATGCAAATGTTGAACAAGACAGAGCCAAAAACAAAGCTATTTTGGCATGAAAGTCCTAAAAAATATTCCCAAAAACCGTCAGGAACTTTTTTCAAAAATAAAACCGCAAGTGATGTGGCAATTCTTCTCAAAAATAAAACTTTGACCGGAAAACAATTGATCCAATACTTAAAGAATGACAGTAAATATGGAGATAGATTCAATAAGTTTATCAATGGATCTAAATCTGCTCAAAAATTTGTCCAACAACTTGAAAATGACGAATTTCTGCAAACTATTCTACTGCAATATGCAAAAGATGAAAAAAGTATAGACATGTTAATGCAAATGCTGAATAAGACAGAGCCAAAAACAAAGCTATTTTGGCATGAAAGTCCTAAAAAATATTCCCAAAAACCGTCAGGAACTTTTTTCAAAAATAAAACTGCAATTGATGTGGCAAGTCTTCTCAAAAATAAAACGTTGACCGGAAAACAATTGATCCAATACTTAAAGAATGACAGTAAATATGGAGATAGATTCAATAAGTTTATCAATGGATCTAAATCTGCTCAAAAGTTTGTTCAACAACTTGAAAATGACGCATTTCTGCAAACTATTCTACTGCAATATGCAAAAGATGAAAAAAGTATAGACATGTTAATGCAAATGCTGAATAAGATGGAACCCAAAACAATGCTAGTTTGGAAGAAACCAAATACTTGGATTGATAAACTGAGAAACACAACCGTACATGAAAGTGTACATAGTTGGAAGCAAAAAATGAAGAATAAATCTTTTGCATTAGAAAATAAACTGAGTTATTTCTCCACTCCTTCAAAAACCAGTACAGGTTCAGATAAATTAAATTCTATAAAAAAAGGAGTATCAAAAATTTCTCAAAGTATACAGAAAATGCATAATGAAACCCAAGTAGAATTTGCAAATCTTTATAAAGAATTAAATAATGAACCACACACAATACAAGATAACGATACAATTAATCGTTTTACACGACATATCCTCAGACGCACCTTAAAATTGTTTGATGATATGGAAAAGAGAAGCACCGAATATCGTTGGAAGAAAAAAATGAAACATTTAGCACGAAGCTACGACGATAAATTTAATGAATTCCTTAGAGCATCAAAACAACATAAAATTCAAACAAGATTGGGTACTCGTAAGGTAATTTTAAATGCTATCGATGTATCTAATCGCATTGTTAAGAGATTGCTTGATTTCATGACAAATTATATGGAACAGAGAGGATTAACATACAATAATCTAACTCCTCAAATATTTCGATCTGAAATAAGTAAAGAAGAAGATTGGGAACTCAACCGTGCATGTAAACAGTTCCGAATTTGTAGATCACAAAAAGGTTTCAGTGATTTCATTGTTGAGGTTTTGACGATAATTTTAAGTGTTCCAAATAATAGATTTAAAACGGCATTTAGTTCAATGATTGAAGCTGCTAAAATCACAAACTTTCATTTGGGTCTCGATACTCAGGAGGGTATGAAAAAGAAGTTCGATTATTTTGACAGACAAGATGTCCACGTTCAGAGAGGAATGCTTATGATTCTTAAAAATATCATAGCAAATAGAAATTCTCCATTGATATTATATGGCGACACCAGTCCAATGGAAATTAAAATACAAAAGACATTGGCATTTCTGGAAATTATAAATACGTTAGATGACGAAGTTCATAGTAATAAAAGGAATATAAATAATTGGAATAATTTGAAACAAGAAATAAATGACTGGTCCAATGGCCAAAAGGATGATTTGCAAAATTCTTCAATTAAATTTATGAACCATTTGAGTAATGCTATAAATAGTACCAATGTAGCGTCAAGGCCGATTATTTCACGGAATGCTAATATATTATTCGCATGATTTTAATTTAGTTTTCATTATCAACCAATTAGTTTATAAACAATATAGATCACATGGTTCAGGGCAGACCTTGGCTAAAGAATTCATAAATAATATTTATGATACGCGACTACAAATGAAGGTTCTAGTCATACTTGAATATTAATCATATTACGGCGACACGAGGAAATACCCCTTCAATTTTCCGATTTCTATGCATCACACAGACACGAGCGCCCGCGTTCAAGTATGTTTGATCAATCCCAAATTTGAATATCTTTCAAACATGAATTCATTTCAAATTCGGAATGCGGATTTTACATGATGAGGATCAAAAGAACGCTCTGTCCGACGCGCTGTTTGTTAATAATATTGGTGACCCACCTCTCCGTTTGCTAATAATCTTTGTGACCCACGAGCAGTGGCGGCTTAAGTGCGCTCGTGCGCTGAACCACGAAATCAAAAGATTAAAAAATTAAAAATTATTACTTGGTCGTTATTTAAAATACTTTTATTATAATAATTTTTAAACATTCATAAAAAATAGGTAATAAAATATCCAATTATTATAAATCAATTTACGCGCTATGCTATACTATTAAGACTTATTTTCCCTGTGATGTAAAATTCGCGCTCCGGCGAGTGCACGAGAACCGCTAATACAACTTGTATGAGAGGAGAGCAAATATGCCTGACGCGTGAAACAAAACATTGTTCATAGAAATGTACCGAGTAATGAGCCTGTTCTCGTGCGCCGCACGTGCGAACCGAAACCGAACCGAACCGAAGATTGCCGAGAGCACTCGAATACGAATACTCGTAGGTAAATGACGATTATTGACGAAATTTGCCTGTGATGCGTTCATTATTGTTTGCGTAGACTTACTATAGTAACTAATTAATTTTCTTTTTGGTTTTATTCTTTACTGTGTCTACAGTGTGTAGTGTGAGTGAAAATGAGCATAAACATTGATTTACACTGAAGATGTCAAAATAACAAATTTATACAAACATTACCCGAAAGGAATCCCGAAGGTTATATTTCGGTTCAGAAAAATGTCATCGCATTGATTTTTTGTATAAAAAATTATAAACAATGAACATATTTATGTAGGTAAATTTGTTTTGTTGCAATTTCCAATCATACTAAGTGAGCAAGTAAAGTGCACCACCAGTTCGATAACCCACCAGCCGCCACTGCCCACGAGCATTCCCGCAGGCCACTTCTTCTGTTTTTACGATGACTATGGTGTGGACTTTTGGCGCGAACATTAGCAATGACGCACGTTTGTCGTATATTATTTTCTTCTTCTTACTGGTGGAATATTGTACATAAAGAGTTCGGAAATGTGCATTAATAAAGGAAAGTATTATACTGCAATGAATAGTGGTATTGTTTTTGTTAGTGCCAAATTTCCAGAGAAAGCTGTAGTAAGGGAACAACTGTCTTATTGGTGCAAGGATCAGGATCTAGGACTGCGAACTTGACATCGACAAACGACTAGACATGACTAAAACTAAGAATAAGAAAATATTAATACTGAAGACAAGACTGTATGGACTAAGTTTCCTTTGCCTGTCCAAAATGGTCGAAGACAACTAAAAAAAATGACTATGGTGTGTTTGTTCTTGTCTCGAAAGTCAAATGACATTCATGAATATTGATATTTGTTTTAAGCTTCCAGCGCTTGATGCTTCCGCCTGCATCGGAGATAAGTTTACTACGAGTATTGTATATCCTCTTTTATTAAAGACTCTTTTATTAAATACTCTTTTATTAAAACTCTTTTATTACAGACTAGTTGACGGTTTTGCCCATGACATACTTCGTATTCAATCCCGTCGCTTATAATTCTACAATAATGCATAATAATTTGCACGATTTGTCGACATTTATGACTTTTGCTACGCTCTCCAGAGTAGCAGCGTGACGATATAATAGCCTATCCATAGCCTACCTTGATAAATGGGCTATCTAGCACAAAAAGATTTTTTTAAATTCGAACCATTGGTTCCTGAGATTAGCGTGGACAACTAAACAAACAAACATACAAACAAACAAACAACATCTTCAGCTTTATATATTACTTAGTATATATTTATTTCGCTGAAAAAGTAGTGGTCCTGAAGTGACTACCCTGAGGCAGATCTGATAAGATTAGTATTGAATAAGAATTATATTATATTATCTGTGGTATTGATAAAATAGGATTGAGATAGGTGCTTTGTGAAGGACATTTGGCGGGAAGAGTGACAAGTGCGGACGCTTGCTTTAGATTATTTTCTAAAACTAGTGCATTTATCTTGTTTTATGTGCGGGAGTGGTGATTTCTTGGACATAAAAGTTGTGTTAACGTGCTATAGTGAAAGACAATGATATATATGCAGTGAAATGCTATTTTCTCTCTTGCCGCGAAACGTCCACTGACAACCTTAGTGTAAGAATCACCATTATACTGAGGGCAAGGACCAGGACGGACAACGAGGACACGACATCGACTGGACAGGACTAATTAGAAGATAAAATTGAAGAAATATGATATAAAAAATAAGATTTGGCTAAAAGGTCTTAGAAACCAGGCCATTAAATAATTATTAAAAAAAAAATGCACATTTACATCTCCCTCTCTCTTTCTTTATCTCCCTCTTCCTCTCTCTCTCTCTCTCAATGATGTATCAAAGAAATAAAAAACTGATTAAAAGATTCAAATAGTGTTTTATTTTCCAATTTTGTATCCGTTATTTAAGTAAGTAATACGTTTTATTTCAGTAAATAATGAAAAGTTTTTGGTGACGTTTGGAAGTGACAAAAAAAACGCGTTTCACCGCGATATAATCATTTCTCAACACTTGTGCTCATTGTTGAAGATTTCATGATTAAAATTCCACCGAAAGAACTGCAATATAGTGCGTATGGTTTAAAAATGAATGAAATGCCTCCTATACGCCGATAATCAGTAATACTGGCATCATCGGCGGAGGAGTTGCAGTTGATGGTTAACATTTTGCATTATGCGCTAAAAAGCAAAGCAATGAAAGTGAATGTAAATAAGACAAAAGTAATGGTTTTTGAAAAAGAGGAAAGTATGACGGATTGCTCGATTTTTGTGGAAGGAAAACGAGTGGAACAGATGTAATAATTTGTATATTTAGGTTCAAAATTTGTGAGAGATGGAAAGTGTGATTGTGACATTGAACGAAGAGTTTTGGCTGGAAATCAAGTGAATGCACGCCTTTATGAGCAGTCAGAACGTGTCTGAGAAGGCAAGACTGGCTGTGCATAGAAGAGTACTTGTTCCTACACTCATGTATGGCAGTGAAAGTTGGGTGTGGCAGAAGAAGCATAGAAGTAAAATTAATGCATTGGAAATGAGAAGTCTGCGGAGTATGGCTGGAGTGAAATTGATGGACAAAGAAAGGAACAGTGTGATAAAGGAACATTGCGGTATGGTAGAAGAAGTAGTGACTAAGATAGAAAAGGGTATGCTTAGATGGTTCGGACACGTGGAGAAGTTGGATGAAAGTAGACTAACGAAACAGATTTATCAGAAAGGGTGAATGGGCAAACTGGTAAGGGGCGACCTCGACGTACATATTTCAATCAAATAGAAGACATTTTGGAAAAAGGTCAGATCAAGAGTACCCTTAACCGGCGTATGTGTTTGAAAACACTTATGAAAGTGGAAGAAGCGATAGTTGTATGCCAGGATCGTAGCAAGTGGAAAGCCATAGTCTCTGCCTACCCCGATGGGAGACAGGCATGACGATATGTGTGTATGTATGTATTTTTATACATTCAATTCAATTCTTATTATGGCTTTCTGATTTTTATACATAAAATATTAAGTATAAGTATAAGTAAGGTATATCAGTATTTTTAGGGTTTCGTATCTCAGAGGCATTAAGCTTAGAGTCAGAATTCTTCAATGTTATATCTAACTAACAAACTAACTATCTTCACGCTGTTTCCCTGACGGGGTAATCAGAGGGGACAGATCGCCAGGCTTCACGATCCATGCATACTTGTTTCGCTTCTTGCAGATTCATCAATTGCTTCATACATGCACGTCTGGGTATCCGAGTACTTTTGACTTTTTAATGTTATATCTGGCCAATAGTTTTCTATGGAAGTGAGGACCTGCAAAGAACAAATACGCCATAAACTGAAAGCTTTAGAAACGTGACTTTACCGTCGTATGCTTCGAATAGCAGGGTTCAAAAAGTCACGAACGAAGAAGTGCTACGACATGTCAAAAATATCGAGAACTTATGGCACTCGTTAAGAGAAGAAATGTAGCTTATCTGGGACATGTATTGAGATTCTAAAGACAATTATGATGGGTAAGATTGAAGGGAAAAGACGCGTCGGAAGAAGAAATAAATCCTGGCTCCGCAATATCAGGCAATGAACTGGTATCACCAACGTTGAGGAACTTTTTCGCCTCGCGAGAGACAAGAACGTGGCCACGTGGGTAGAATTAAATTCAATTATTTTTATTTACTGGGCTGCAATTTATGTATCCAGAATTGGTTAATTACAGAACAATCAGCTACACAAGCAGGAGCTGTGTGTCTCGGAATTGAAGATGCTGCGGTGGATGTGTGGAGTCACGCGGCTAGACCGCGTGAGGAACTCTCGCATCCGCGGCAGCCTTCAAGTCCGTGATATTGCAGATAAGCTGCAAGAGTGTTGCCTTCGCTGGTATGGTCACGTCTTACGACAACCGCCGGGCTACGTTGGAAACAAATGTCTGGCCATGACAGCCCCGCCGGGTCCCGGTAAGACCCAACAAGCGCTGGCTTGACGTCCTAAGGGATGACATGCGTGCCAATGGTCTCACTACAGGAGATGCCAACGACCGTGCGAAGTGGAGGAGAAAATGTAGGAAAGTGGACCCCGGGCGTCGCGAGACGCAACTGTGAACTGTGACGGACGCTCGTATGATGATGATGGGACAAGAAGCGATACGCAGAGCTGACGGCTAACCTCCAGTAGTGGAGAGGCACTACAAGAATAAGACCTCAGAGGGAAAAATCTAAACCTTCATTGGATCACTTTGTTGTTCATCGGTCTGTCTGTCAGTACCCGTTAACTGTATACTTAGCTCGATGGTCACTTGAAGCTCTGAAAAAAAATCAAACTTCTTAGTGTTACTTGGAAAAAATTGTAACTGTTCATGACATGTCGGTAATCCTGGGACATCCTTCCGAAGAGTTACCCGGGGTTCCCGGTGATAGACAGATAGGTAGGGACCGTGTGGTTTTAGTCGGTTCGAATCCGGCATGACATCCAAGGGGATTTCCACACGAATAAAAAAACCGTTCATGAGACAAAAACGATTTTTTTTAAAATTATGCACGTTGGGGATACATGATGAGAGTATGTTTTTTACGATGCGCGCGCACCCCGTTACAAAAATCGACACAATGAAGTTAGCTGATAAGTTTTACCATGATAACTTATAAACGAAGAAGTTAGCTGATAAGTGTTTCAATGACATCTTATAACTACATTTAAAATCGTTTTCTATCTTTTGATGGTTTTTTATAAATAAATAAAAATAAATAAATATCCATCACGCCTTATCCCCGAAGGGGTGGCAGAGGCATATTATATGCCCACTTTTCACCGTGTGGATTCCTGTCCCACGTAATAGGTGGTGAGCCCATTGCCGTGTTGAAATAGACAGACGCAGGCTGTGGCTACCTGCTGTTGAAATTTTTTAAGCCGCCTATAAGGCCTTCAACCAGGCTTAACGACTGCCATTTTACTGGCAACCGGGACCAACGGCTTAACGTGCCTTCCGAAGCACGGAAACGCTCGCAAATTTAAATGCCACAAAGTGGTCACCCATCCGAGGACCAGCCATAGTGAAAGTTGCGTACCTCAGTGATCGTTTACCGAACACTGAGACCGCGGGGCCACGAGCGCTTCTTTGGTTTTTTCTTACTAATTTACGTAACGTCTACAGTATGGGGTTCTTGAAAAGGGGTTTTAGAAGGTTTATAATGGGACAGCAGCGCGAGTGCTGCACCTCTTGTGTTGCAAACGCCCATGGGCTACGTTGAACACTTTCCATCAGGTGGGCCTACGCTTGTCTGCCACCTCAGTGGTATAATAAAAAGATGTTGCTGTGTAAAAAGTGTCCCACAATATTCATTCATTTTTTTTATTTTGTAAAATATTGTTAACTAAATATCTTCACGCTGTATCCCTGACGGGGTAGTCAGAGAGGACAGATCGCCAGGCTTCGCGATCCATGCATACTTCTTTCGCTTCTTGTAGATTCATCAATCGCTTCATACACGCACGTCTGGGTATCCGAGTACTTTTGACTTTTCCGTTTTTGAACAATCTGCTCTCGTAGAATTACTTAATGTTCCTAGGTACAATTTTTCACGGGGCCCTAGGTGACCAAATTCGACACGTACTTGTTAGGTTCTTTTTAGTTCGTCGAAGTTATCAAATTAACTAACAACTGAATCTAACTGCCAATTAAACACATAGTTAAAATAACAACGCGTAGCTTAGTTAGTTATTTTTAAATATTAGAAGGGGACAGTATGGTTAATAGATTATTTATTTTATTATTCTTTTTTAATTTTATCGAAATACAATGCGGATATCCCCCGGTAAGAATAGATTTATTTTCTTTTGTAAAACTACTAATATTATAAACTTAAAAGTTTGGAAGAATGGATGTTTGTTACTCTTTCACGCAAGGCAGAGACATACTATACGCCCACGTATGCATTTTTGCCCCACGTAACAGGCGGTGAGCCCATTGCCGTGTTAAAAATGGACAGGCGCAGGCTGTGGCGACCTGCAGTTGAAAATTTTCAAGCCGCCCATTAGTCCTTCAACCAAGCTTAACGACTGCCTTTTTACTGGCAACCGGGACTAACGGCTTGAGTTGCCTTCGGAAACGCTCGCAAATCTAAATCCCACAAAGTGGTCACCCATCCAAGGACCACCTATAGCGAATGTTGTTTAACGCATTGATATTTTACAGAACACTGAGTCGATTCGAAGGGAGATCTGTACTTTACTTTCATTTGGTAACACTTTGTCAAAGTATTTTTTTTAATTAAGGCGTTTTATGCTTTAGTATAATATGTATGATTTTTTTATTGGAACTATTCTCGCCCACATTCCCACCAACCAAACACCAGAAAAGTTACACCGAGCTCGATCTCGGTGATGTCCCAGGAGAAGTTAGCATGTCTTGGAACCCGCAACGAAATTAATCAGAAGATAATGTGAGGAAGTAAGAAAAGAACGTAATGCCTCTTCCCTCCTTTGCAAAGCGGGAGACCTGGAAAGCAACTAGGTGTAAATCCTGAAGAAATAGGGAAGCACCACGGTAATAGTATATTACGGGTCCTATGTGAGCTGAGCTATGTTTGATTCCAGTAATATATATGACAGAAACGTTTAAAAGCACGAATATTCACCCTCGATGTTCGGCGTAGTAAACTACTCCCGACGTTACTAGTATAATATGTATGTATATAATTTTGTGTGTCTAACAGATCGGTGACGAAGTACAGGCGGGTAGTGTCCTTCTCCCAGCGTCCCGGAGAGGGCGATACCTTGCCAATATTGTTAGAAGACAGGCTGTGGTAAGTATAGGTAGTAATGTATGCATATTTGTGCGCTTGTTCATGCCGTGCATGTGTTCATGCATATAGCGTGATTGTGTGCATATCTGGTATGTGTTCGTGCGTTTCTGCAGCGTAAATGGTTACATGTGCGAATTATGTTCATAGATCGTTATTTTAAAATGTCAACCAATTTAATATAGTCATGTCTTTGTCCCTCGTTGGTAGGCAGAGATATACAGTACGTGTACGCCTACATTTCATCACTTATATTTAGATTCATTTAAAAAGGAGGTAACTTAACTTAACTATCTTCACGCTGTAACCCTGACGGGGTAGTCAGAGAGGACAGATCTTCAGGCATCGCGATCCATGCATACTTCTTTCGCTTCCTGTAGATTCATTAATCGCTTCATATACGCACGTCTGTGTATCCGAGTACTTTTGACTTTTCCGTTTTTGAGCAATCTGCTCACGTGATCTTCATATGTCTCGGCCTACCCTGTTCCTTTTGCTCTCTAATTTCGCACAATATATATTCGTCAATCGTTCCTAAAAATGAGATGTGCCTATTAAAGTGTTAACACGGACAGATGCAGATCAATTACTATGCTATATTATTCAGTACTTGACAGGAAATTAGTAATTATTATTTTCCATGATCTATTTATAAACTGCGGGATTGTTAAAAAGAGGAAAAACATGTAAATAGTTTAACAATTACTAAAGAGAGTAGTGTAGGGAATTCTGGCAATGCATACTAAATTGCAGACAATGCAGAGAGCAGTATTCGGACTAGCAGTTTGAGAACTAAAATAATTTTTGTTAGTGTGGGAATTATTTAGAAGTTATGAAAAATACTAAGGTTATGATATTTCGGGTCTTATTTGCGACGTATTAGGTACAAAGCCTACCTTATACTTCCCGACATTTCGACGAATATTTAATAATCCGGACGAAACGACGGGAAGTATAAGGTAGGCTTTGTACCTAATAATATAAATCGCGAATAAGACACGAAATACTATAAATATGAGTGAAAATCGAGAAAGTTTAAAAACAATTATACTAAGCTTAATAACGTGCATCACTTCAAGAACATAACATGCGTTATAATTTATGCTATAACACATGCACGTACGTGAAGGCATGCACGTGGTATTATACTCGTATTATGTGTCCGTGAGTTGTGCATATATGCACGTGTGCTTGCTTTGTGTGAATATTATCGATAATATTTATCACATTTCGTTTTATACAGGACGGAACAGGAATTAAGTTCAACAAAGATGCTGACAGAGTAAGTATTTGTTGCATTTTATATTCAAATGTTTCAAAGAGGCTAAGGTTGTCAGTAATATGGATTCTCTGCTGATCGATCGACGAGAAATGTCACGTAATTTTTTGAAGTGAAACTTCTTTATCGTTTTTTTATCGACGTATGACGCGCCATGTTGATTTGAAGTGTCACTTCTTTATGGACGTAAGTTAAGCTTCTTTATCGACGTAGGGAAAGTAAGCCCAAAACAGGTATTCTAAAGCAAATTTAAAATTTGAGAATGTTACCCAGTACTTTATAATTGTGTAAATATCTACTGTGAATGTTTATTTGTATTTGTATTTACTAGTACCCCTATACAGTGTGTCATTGGATTTATATTTTAATTATTTAGATATGTAAACTATGGGTCTTCACTTGTGCCTACAATAAACGATTTTTATTTTTATTTATTTATTTTATTTATATATTTTATTTAAAAACATAATTTTTAATGAATATAAGTTGATTCATATGACGAAGTTTAGTATAGTTTGATCAATTTGGATCATATTACTTAAAATTACATCCGGAACATTGTTATGGCGAAATAACAAAAACCTTCCCAAAACTCATTTTGCCCGAAAGTGGGCCCAAAATGGGTACTGATCGCGGGCAAAACGAACGGTAGGCCTAAGATGGGTAGTACTTTTAATAAAGTTAGCAAACCAAATATGTATCTGTATGAAAATATGTACCTAAATAAAAGAATACAATAATGTCGATTTTTTTTGTTAAAGTAATTAAATATATAATATTAAACAATAACATAGCAACATAATATAATAAAGGATCTACATATGGGCCTTGGCAGAAGAGGCCACAGTACCACTTTTTTTTTTTGCTTTTATCTTAAAATAAATAAAAATTAATAAATATCCATCACGCCTTATCCCCGAAGGGGTGGCAGAGGCATATTATATGCCCACTTTTCACCGTGTGGATTCCTGTCCCACGTAATAGGTGGTGAGCCCATTGCCGTGTTGAAATAGACAGACGCAGGTTGTGGCTATCTGCTGTTGAAATTTTTTAAGCCGCCTATAAGGCCTTCAACCAGGCTTAACGACTGCCATTTTACTGGCAACCGGGACCAACGGCTTAACGTGCCTTCCGAAGCACGGAAACGCTCGCAAATGTAAATGCCACAAAGTGGTCACCCATCCGACGACCAGCCATAGTGAAGCGTACCTCAGTGATCGTTTACCGAACACTGAGACCGCGGGGCCACCAGCGCTTCTTCTTCTTGCTTTTATCTTAAATATTATGTTCTTTTATTTCTTGCTATTATGACGAGTTTTCTTTGTCTTGTGCAAAGTACCCTTTAAGTTTTTAGAAGCCTTCTGTTTTTCAATCTTAATATTTTTCTTCAAAAACTTTTCCCTTTGTTCTTCTTTATTTGGCGTTTTTGTCAGGATTTCTGCTCTCTGTGCTTTTGTTCGTCGTTCTGTTTTTTTCGGGCCCACTTTAAGAACTTGAGGGCTTTTATGCCTTACTAAATCCCTTTTGAATTAAATCGGTAAAACACTGCTATCTGCTTGAAGTATTCCGAAATTTTCTTGTATGGCGTTCGATAAGTCAGGTGACACGTCCATGTCTACCATAGTATAGTCACCGTCAGAGTCTCATCCATGTTGCACTACTTTTTTGGAGAAAGTCTCAGCATTTATCATCATAGTCCCCAAAGATGTTCCTGTCTATAATATATAGTACAGTCTTTACCAAAGGATGTAACAACGTTCACGTTTTGTGGCATGGAGTTTTCTAATTGATTTGTCTCATTTCAATCAATTATAGAAATTGATGGTGACGGTGTTTAGTCAGAGTCTCTCTCATTGCAAAACTCCTGAATTGTTGGTGGACAAGTTCTTGTTCTGAAAGTTGACGGGATTAGATCTTGATATGGAATTTCTGACGGTATTTCATTTAGGGCATCAGATTCTAATAGATTGTTCGTTACAGAAGCCGGCAAAAATTTTGGACTCATCACATATAACATCATCATCTGTTTGGTAGGCCACAGGCCGGTTTTGCTGAAGCCGCTCACAGTGTTTTGTGTTGAGGCGGTTTTCAAATAGGCAGTGCCAAATTTACTTCATATTGAAATATTATTCTGTTCGCATGCGACTTCTGAAATGTTTGAAATGAATAGCAGAAGTTAGTCTAGGGCCTAGGGCAAAACGGGTAGGTACTCGTGTTGCCCTACCCATTTTGCCTTTTTGCTAGTAGTTAACAGTATTCGAGAAATAACCTACAAATATAAACTCTAAATCCGTAAATTCAAGATTACAACGTACTTGAATAAATGTATTTATAAACTGTAGCTGTGTGTGTGTGTGTATTAATCAGTTAATCAAGTAAAAGCAAAAAACGATGTAAACATACCTTGCAGTTTATTTCCGAAACAGACAATAAAATATTTTTGTTTACTGGGTACGTGTTTCGACAAGCATCGTTCTCGGGCGACTGCCTGGAGAAGCTCGGGGCACAGAGCGTCTATTGCACTGCACGCGACATGTTCAGTGGCCAATCTGGCAATGTCGCATTGCCTACCCTTTTTAGGCTGTGTACCCGTTTCTGGCTTACTTCCCCTATGCATAAACCTTATCTCCCCTATTTTAATGAAGTTATAAATAGCAGAAAAATGATATGTCCTAAAGAAGTTTCACTTCTTACCTGTATACTCTGGTACACTCGCACTTTTTTTTTGTACGTGGTGTTTTACATTTAGGCAATACGCTACTCTGTTGTGGAACTACCAGTCCTAGAGAGAGGCCAGACTACGTATTAAATCCTCCCGGTATTCCGCCTTGCCAACCTTTTTTTTGCTTGCAACCGGGTTGTCAGATATGAAATTTAAAATTGCCGCAAAAAGTTATTTCCAATGCAAATAAAAAAATAAGTCAACGCAACCGATGTATATGGAGCCTCTTATTGCTTTTTAGAGGTTATTGAAGTGAAACTTCTATTTCAACGTAGAGATAAATTTCATAGCTGTAAAAAAAATTATCACGTTTTTCGGTTACGTGCCGTTGTTTTGAAGTGAAACTTCTTTATCATAAGTGAAACTTCTTTAGCTACGTATGAGAGAAAATTTATAGCTGTGAAAAAAATGTCGTTAAGAAGTTTCACTTCTTACCTGTAATCTGGTACAAACACATATTTTTTTATTAGCTGTCAGTTCCATCGAACTTCAATATATCTGTCTCGGTGGCGTCAGTAGTAATGTATGCGACGGCCACGTTGAGGTCTCGGGTTTGATTCCCGAGTCTGAATAAATATGTGTGTGATCCACAAATGTGTGTTTCGAAGTTTTCTATGTACAATATGTATGTTTATCAGTTGTCTAGTTTCTATACCTCAAGCTTATATAAGCTTTTTTTTTTGGGACTAATCCCACCCACATTCCCATTACTGTGACTCCTGTAATCCAGGATCTACAGCAATGACCAAAACACCAGAAAAGTTACACCGAGCTCGATCTCGGTGATGTCCCAGGAGAAGTTAGCATGTCTTGGAACCCGCAACGAAATTAATCAGAAGTTAATGTGAGGAAGTAAGAAAAGAACGTAATGCCTCTTCCCTCCTTTGCAAAGCGGGAGACCTGGAAAGCAACTAGGTGTAAATCCTATAGAAATAGGGAAGCACCACGGTAATAGTATATTACGGGTCCTATGTGTGCTAAAATATATATAATATAAGCTTATTGTAAAAAATATTCCACAATATTTATTTATCTTAGATGAACGCAGACGCAAAAAAGAAGGTGGACGTGCTTTCAGAAGAACTTCTACCCTACATCATAGCAGAACAAGAGAGAAGAACCACGTTATATAAGAGAGTCATGACTGCTATACAGAATGGAGAAAAGGGAGTCACGATTGCTGAGATCCGGAATAAACCACCTGCTATTATCAGAAAAGGTATTTTTCGGAATGAGTGAGCAACGATTGATTATTGATCGAAATAAATATTTATGTGATTTGGTTTCGGATGTTTTCTATGTATAATATGTGGATTTAGAAATATATCAGTTGTCTAGATCCTGGTTTACAGGAGTCACAGTAATGGGAATGCGGGTGGGATTAGTCCCAATTTAAAAAATACCGACGTCTGGGTATTATTAATTATTATTAGTCCCAATTTAAAAAATACCCATACGTGCATGTATGAAGCGTAAGAAGTATGCATGGATCGCGAAGCCTGAAAATAATTGCCTCGGTGGCGCAGTGGTAGTGTATGCGAAGTTGAAAAATATCCGACAATACTTTATATTCCAGGTCTAATGTACCGGTGTCCGACAAACCGAGCACCTAAAGAGCCCGACGGTTCAGGAGTGATCATGTGCGAAGACGGCATCGAACCTACACCCATCATGTACGATTCCTGCTTATCTGCCGAGGATAAGGAGCTCTATGTGGCTGAGAATAAGTACTTCTTTTGTAATCGTGAGTACTTCTGAGACAATTTTTAACATTATATTCTTTTTTTGAAGTGAAGCTTCTATATCAAAATTGAGAGAAATTTTTAAAGCTGTAAAACAAAATCGTTCCGTTTTTCGATGTCGCGCCATGTTGTTTTGAAGTGCAACTTCTTTATCAAAAGTAAATCTTCTCTATCAACGTATGAGAGAATTTTTTTAGCTCTAAAAAAAGTCGTAATGAAGTTTCACTTCTTACCTGTGTACTCTGGTACACACACATATTTTTTATCGACCAACTTCATTAAAGGAGTAGGTATGCAATTCGCCTGTATTTTTTAGCAAGATATTCACCATTCAATAACAAAACATTACGACTTTTCGGTTGAAGGGGATGAACCGCTATTTCTTTAACTCGTCCATCTAAAAGTTTTAGCCATTTTAGATATAGTTTTGAAGTCGGATTTTGTTTTGTTATTAGAAAAAATAAATAAAATAAATATCCATCACGCCTTATCCCCGAAGTGGTGGCAGAGGCATATTATATGCCCACTTTTCACCGTGTGGATTCCTGTCCCACGTAATAGGTGGTGGGCCCATTGCCGTGTTGAAATAGACAGACGCAGGTTGTGACTACCTACTGTTGAAATTTTTAAGCCGCCCATAAGGCCTTCAACCAGGCTTAACGACTGCTATTTTACTGGCAACCGGGACCAACGGCTTAACGTGCCTTCCGAAGCGCGGAAACGCTCGCAAATGTAAATGCCACAAAGTGGTCACCCATCTTAGAACCAGCCATAGTGAAAGTTGCGTAACTCAGTGATCGTTTACAGAACACTGAGATCGTGGAGCCACGAGCGCTTCTTTATTAGAAAATACGTGTTAACTTAATTTTAAGTGTACAGAAATGTAATTTAGGATAGGTCACGGGTTCCCTTTGCGTAAAGCGTATGGGA
Organism: Thumatha senex; assembly: GCA_948477245.1. Lineage (NCBI taxonomy): Eukaryota > Metazoa > Arthropoda > Insecta > Lepidoptera > Erebidae > Thumatha > Thumatha senex. The sequence continues at coordinate 3,006,420 of OX419751.1, forward strand.
AAACATTACCACACTTGCGAAGCTGCCGGCATAAAATATTGAAAAGATTTTCCACTGTTTGTGTAAAACAGTTCAGGCTAATGTATTCCTTAAATCAATTTTGGATCAGCTGTGTTTAAACAGACATTATAGAACAAAATGGATCTTTAATATATAAATGTAAACACATCTGTTTAAATACCAGTTTACAATAATAATGTCATATTACAATAATAACTTTCTCGAGCATTGCTCATATTTAGTACCTAAATAATTTGACCCACGTGTTAATTTGGGTATCGCCCGACTTATTTCGAACTTAACGGAGGTCCTTCTTTAAGAGACGATTCCATAGCAGCTTGACGTCTCTCTTGGAATACAACATCGACTTTCTTTTGTTTTTCTTTTTGTAGCTATACTTCTTTAGGCGCGTTGGGAAAAATTATAAGACTAATTTTTTACTATGCGCGCTCAGACCGTCACACAGAAGAATCGACACCATGAAGCTAGCTGATAAGTGTTTCCATGACTACTTATAAACACCCTGAAGTTATCTGATAAGTATTTCCATGACAACTTATGGCAAAGTAGCTTTCATTCTTTTGATGTTTTTTCTTATGATTACTGTTACAAACAAAGAGTTGTGGATATGGAATAAATCTTATTAGACTAAAGTAGTATAACTTCTAACGCGTGTACATAAGTACCCACACAATTTTTTTTTCAAATAAGTATGTGCTAAATTTAAAAAAAGGCGTCAGTGTTTTCATTTAAGATGAATATGGTGTGAGTATATTAATATTTGTACATACCTTTAGGTCATAAGATTGAAGGGCCCGATCTCCCTCGTAACGGGACAACTGTCATCGGTTGTGCACCCTGCGAGAGGACCTCACTGAACTACACCAGTTCAAAGTGTGCCTTGGAAGATACCGACGATGTTGTAGTCCATTACCGGTACTATCCGGATAGGGTACGTATAAATTTTTATACAATTTTCTTTTATTTTACCACTTAGGTGACAGACAAGCATACGACCCTGATGGAAAGTGGGCACCGTAGCCTATGGACGTTTGCAACATCAGAGGAGCAGAACTCGCGCTGCCGACCCTTATAAACCTTGTAAGACCCCTTTTGAAGAACCCAATACTGTAGACGTTCGGGAAAACCCAGGGAGGCCCATTCCACAATCTCGTACGCGGAATAAAGCCTCTATCGGACCTAACCGTATGATTGCGTATATTTACCTACTTATTTATTAAAATATCCATCACGCCTTATCCCCGAAGGGGTGGCAGAGGCATATTATATGCCCAATTTTCACCGTGTGGATTCCTGTCCCACGTAAAAGGTGGTGAGCCCATAACCGTGTTGAAATAGACAGACGCAGGTTGTGGCTACCTGCTGTTGAAATTTTTCAAGCCGCCCATAATGGCCTTCAACCAAGCCAACCAACTTATTTATTAATTTGGTTTTTATGTTATAGTTCTCTTGGCGCGTTAGGGAAAAATGATGATAGTAAATTTTACGATGCGCGCGCAGACATTTGCGAATAACCGACACCATGAAGTTAGGTGATAAGTGTTACCATGACAACTTATAACTACATTCAAAGTAGTTTTCATTCTTTTGCTTTTTTTTTTACTAATTTATCATTCCTGTTACAAACAAAGAGTTGTGGTACATGTGATGAAATCTTATTAGACTAAAGCTGTATAACTTCTAACACGTGTACATAAGTACACACAAGCTTTTTGTTTGTTGCTGATTTCTTAAGTTCCGATTTCGGGTAGACATAAATTTTCGATAGATAAAAAAATAGAAAGACGTCCTAGATAATGTCTCACGGAGGTTCTGGCTACGGAAGGCGTAGCTGACCATGTATAGTGGCGTTAGTGAATATTGTAGAACATTTATTTATGAAGTGAATGAGTGGGGAACGATTGACGAAGAATATATATTGTTCAAAAGTAGAGGGTAAAAGGAGTCAGGGTAGGCCGAGACTTACATATGAAGACCACGTGAGCAGATTGCTCAACAACGGAAAGGTCAAAAGTACTCGGATACCCAGACGTGCGTAGATGAAGCGATTGATGAATCTCGAAGAAGCGAAAGAAGTATGCATGGATCGCGAAGACTGGCAATCTGTCCTCTCTGACTACCCCGTCAGGGATACAGCGTGAAGAGAGTTAATTTTTTTTTATTTTTATTTATTACTCACCACCGTCTAGCCCAAAGTAAGCTAATATAAGCTTGTGTTTTGGGATCTAGACGACTGATAAACATACTTATATATTTCTAAATAAATACATATGTTATACATAGGAAACACCCAAACTCCGAAACAACCATTTGTGGATCACACAAAATAAAATTTCCGACCCGGGAATTTAATTTGAACTGAACACTTCGCAACCGGCAGTCAGTCCGTCCAGCAGTAGACTGCCTATCTATACATATCCCGTCTTGCCATATACTCTAAGAGGCTGCGCTCTCTGAATTGACAAACTATATTTTCGACTTCTTTTACTGTTGTATTTCAGACATATAAGTTTGTAACAGAACTGGATCCGGATAGAGAAGTCTGTGAACATTGGAACCCCTGTCAAATTGGATACATCTTCAGTCTACCTTCTCCTGACCAGGCTTCTCCAGCTAGCGAGCTTTGGCGTAAGTAATGTTGATTTTAGTAGTGAAATTTATACGGATGTCTTGAATATCCGGATATACGAATATATTTATTGTGTATGTCTAATTAGTGTGACATCAGCATTATAGTCCTTATGCATAGCTTCTATACTCAGGAACTTCTTTGATTTCCCGAACCTCTGTGAATATTATCACAGAAAACATATTGTAATTATTAATATTACACAGTTCTGTATAACCACTAAATTAATTGATTATATCCGGATATCCGTACGTTGTATTTTTTTCTTCTAACAGTAATTTTTTTTTCATTCTGCCCGTGATTACTCGTTTTTTTGAACTAAAAAAAAATAAGTTACATAATTACTTAATGAATAATCCTTTAGTTTAAATAAGGATAAATAATACTGTTATTTCCGTTACAGATGACTACAGTAAGTACGTTTTAAAAATGTCTTTAAGTAGTTTATGCTACAAACTCCGTTCAACCTTTAAGTGAAAAAAATTAATAATAGGTAATTAGTAATGGTTGTAACACTGTTCGTTGGTATCAGAGTTGTAAAGTAGGTCGATAGATGGCTCTGGTCATACATTTAAATGACGATTAAAATATAGTAAATAATTTCAACTTGAGTGGTTAGGCAAAGGTCACGGGTTCAATCCCCGTCTCGGACCAATTGTATTATTTTTTACATTTATAAAATTTATCAACATTATGCATTTATTGTTTGCTTACCTATGTATTGACCTTTTGGTCAGTTGTTGAGTACCAAAACTATCCGTATAATCGGAGGTGATACGGATAGTTCCTGGATCCCAGCCAGAACAAACCTCTTTGTGGGATGAGTTCGTTAATTTGTGCTATGTCTGCGTCTGAGTGTAATTTAATGAAAATATCTTTGTATTTTGAAATATTGAAAGATTTAAGTAACAAATACTTAACATTGGTTTCAGCAGTAAGTGCGTATAAAACATTTTAAATACTTTCATTGGAGTTATAGAATATACATACGAATATATTAAAGTATTACAACCACGGTTGATATAAAAAACGATTACATTTTTTTGTTGCCCGACATTACGACCGGTTGCAGTGGTTGTGACTACCTGGGGACGAGTCTGATATTTCAACCGTGTCGAAATCGTGGCTCAATAGAAAGGCACAGTTTTGACAGTTTTTCGTAGTCTACTACTACAATCGTACCCCAATAGACTTCTATCGGTTGGCCGATAGAATTCTACTAACACGTACCGTGCCACTGGCCGCTGGTCAGTTGCATTTTGAATTGTTTGACAGTCTACTAACAATTTGACAGCTAAAAACAGCGATTCTAGTTTTATTCTACGGCTTGTCAATAGTAGACGTGGTCCCCAGGTAGACTGTTGCGTAACTAACGCGACCTGGTCGAAACGTCGGGCAAAAAAGGAACGTTTCTTCAATCTAAAATTCAATAAAAGAACTTATTATATGGAAAATGATAGTTTAAATATTAGCTTGAATGATTGTAAGGTTTTCATTTTTAATTTAGTTTTTTTTTTAATATTTTAGTGGATGAGAGTAAGTATAAAATTCTCTGTTAAGGGCTAGATAGCTTCACAAGGGCTTAATGACGCTGTGTGAAATTGACCCACTGTATTTATTATTATGGAAAACTATTTTATTTATTTATTTATTGTACATACGAATGATTGAATGAAAATGAATGAAATCTAAGACTAACATTACAATTTTCAAACCAAATAGCTGCCGTATTTAATTTGCCTTCATTAATTAATGCAATTAATATATGAAATATAATTGTATATTATAATATATGAAATAAGAATGAAAATAATAATAAATAAATGAAATTACACCCGTGTGTGTACATTATAAATAGGAAATTGTGGTTATAACATTAGGTTCAAAGCTTGATAGGCAATTTTTTAAACCAAAAGGCATACTGATAAACTCTTATTTTATATTTTTTAGATTATGAAGGTAAGTTTGTATTGTCAAAATGTATGAGTATACGGATAGTGTTTATAAAGATTTGAAGTTTAATGTTAAATTATAGTTTAACATTAAAGTTTAGTTTAAATGTTTTAGAGTTGAAGAATGTTTTGTTTATTTTGTATTTGAAATACATTTGTTTATTGACTAATTTTTACAGGCGAAGGTAAGATTTTTTTAAAATTGTGCCTTACGTATCAAGCGTAGTATGATTATTGGATTATAGTTATAATTTTGTAACGTTAGACTAAAAACTAGAAGTACTTTTCCTGTTCCTTTTTCACTGTTTTTTGAATTATAACGATTAAAATAAATTGTGTCCTTTATAATACGAATGTAGATATTCAAAATGTTAAGTTCCTGTTCTCTTATACTATACAAGATATTAAAATCATCCTTTTTTCATAACATTTCAGAATTTGTTTCGCGTAAGTTCCTTTTAAACCATTATTCTTTATCGCTTCTCTTTATTCTTTTTAGCTTTTTTCCAAACCCTACCTTGGTTGAGAATCTGGGGTCTGCATTTGTTTGGCCGTTAGAGCAGTTATGATTTGTTTTGTTTTTTTACTTTTGGCGTTGTTATAATGTTTTCGGTTTCCACTTGGCATTCCAACCCCGTGACGTGGCCTCGACTGTTGCGAAGCAAGTCAAGTTACATGGGAGGAAGTCTTTAGTTTTTACTATTTTGAATATTTGTTTTTTTATTTTTTTTCTTACAACCTTTTTTTCTTATTATATTGTTTTTTATTTTAGCCGTACCAGGTAAACTTTATTTTATAACTACTAACTACATCAGAATGCTAAGTTTTAGTAACAGTTAACGTTTAATTAATTATTTAGTTTTTCTCTGTTACACATACACGAATACAACACATACTGATGACACCAACATGTTGATTCGATTGAACATAGTTCAATGTGCATTAAAAAAAAAAGACGTGTGGCACTCGGAGACTGCCCCTCACCCTCACCCTCACCCTCACCCTCACCCTCACCGTCACCCTCACCCTCACCCCTCAATCTCACCCCTCACTCTCACCCTCACCCCACCCTCACTCTCACAGTCACCCTCATCCTCACCCTCACTCTCACACTCACTATCATCACGTCTCGATCCGTGCGAGCTTCGTACAATCGTACCATATAATATATGTACATACACGTAAAGCCAACGCTCGGTCGTGCTCGGTGAACTTCGTGTGACCTCGTCTCGACCTTCTTCTTAGGTTTTTTCCTTACGGAATTTCTTGATTAAAGCCCACTCAAAGCCCGCGATAAAAACTATGCAATAGCTTAAAAGGTTACACCCCTGTTATAAGTATAGGCTTTTGTATTCATTGACTCGTAAAACAATACGCTTCTCCATTTTCTTAAATAACTTTTATTCAGATGTGTACTATACCACTAACTGTTGCAAGTTTTTTCTGTGACTAGGCTTGATTAATATTAAAATTAGTGCGTTAAAAATAGAAAATGGTTGTTATGATACAGGCTTAAAGCTTTATAGGTACTTTTTATACCTCAAGGCACACCTAATAAACTAAAATTTTAAAATCAAATAGAACTCTTAAATCCTCCAACAAATTAGACGTCCTGCCACGTCCTAACAAAGGTCGTGGCAACCTGTTGGATACTAATCACACAAAACAAAATGTTGTGAAGATCTTTTAAGAGAAGTAAATGCAAAGCAGGGGGTGTCAGAGAGGACAGATCGCCAGGCTTCGCGATCCAGGCATACTTCTTTCGCTTCTTAAAGATTCATCAAATGCTTCATACACGCACGTCTGGGTATCCGAGTACTTTTGACTTTTCCGTTTTTGAGCAATCTGCTCACGTGGTCTTCATATGTAAATAAGGTCTTCTATTGAATTATAGATTGAAGAAACATTGTGGTGTGGTGGAGTGAAATCCTGGTGTTGATAACCTCGCTTAACTCCAACTTCTTTTTAATGTTTTAATGTTCAGTGAGTAAACAATCAATCATCCCCTGTTATCCCACCTTTAGGGTTGGATTGTTATTTTCAAATTTATACGGGATCAATTTCGAGATATACTCATTCCAATAAAAAAAAAAAATTATCAAAATCGGACTACTCTGTAAAAAGTTATGCGTGGTCGTACATAAAAAAAATATACGCGTCGACTTCATAACCTCCTCCGTTTTTGTCGTCGGTTAAAAACTGTACTTAAATAGCAACAAAAAACACCACAAAGGTTTAATATCTGCTATCAAGAGTCTAATCAATGGCAGCAATAAATAACAAGTTTAAAATAAATAAGTACTAAAAACCAGATTAGAAGTGAAAATAAAAAAAAACAACACAACAATATAACCGACCAAAACAATCAACACATGTATAAAAGTTAAATTATATATAACTATTAAGTTATTATTAAAAAAAATGGTTTCAGTAGGTAGCCACAACCTGCGTCTGTCTATTTCAACACGGTAATGGGCTCACCACCTATTACGTGGGACAGGAATCCACACGGTGAAAAGTGGGCATATAATATGCCTCTGCCACCCCTTCGGGGATAAGGCGTGATGGATATTTATTTATATTTATTTATAGTTATTTTGCTACTTTCTCAACTGTAAATTTCCAGAGGATACAACCAAAGAATTCGTGAAGCCTCCCATGAATTACGAGACTAGCCTAATGAAGATTAAAATACCACAAGGAATGAAGTACACGGGCATAGGAAAATATATGACAGGTGCCGCTGGAGGTAGACGCAAGGTTAGTGAAGAAAGCCAAGCTCATTGTTTTGAAAATATCACTGTGTTAAGGATCTTATGATACGAGTAGTCTAAGGACCTGGGCTTATTGCTTTTATAACATTTAGGATACAAACATACTTATGTATGCTTATCTTGTACATATTACGTGAGAAACAAATGTCTGGCTATGTCGACCCCACCGGGTCCCGGTAAAAGAGGAACACCCAAGCCGGCTTGACGTCGTAAAGTATGACATGCGTGCCAATGGTCTCACTATAGGGGATGCCAACGACCGTTCGAAGTGGAGGAGAAAAAGTAAGAAAGCGGACCCCGGGCGTCACGAGACGCAACTGGGACAGACGCTCAGATGATGAGGAGATAAGTATACCTGATCGAAAGTGATCACTGTAGCCTATAGAAGCTTGCAACACAAGACACATACATACATACATACATATTCTCACGCCTCTATCCCCGAAGGGGTAGGCAGAGGCATATTAAACGCCCACATTTCACCGTATGTGATGAAGCCCATTGCCGTGTAACACAAAACACAGATCACAAAATTTTATAAGTGGCATAGAACAAGTGTTTACATTCAAGATGTGTAGCAAGTTTCACAAAGTGCCATCAATCAACAGTATAAACAGTATATACGATCCCTTTTGACGTTCGGGGAATTTCTGGCAGGGAGCTGATTCCACCACCATATCGGATGTGGCAGATAGACCTTTTGAAATTTACCGTGTGCAAGAGATTCGGACGCAAATTGTTAGGATGAACACCTAGTCTATGGCAATAGGGAGACAATTAGTATTTCTAACTGTTTACACTGTTGATTGATGGCACTTGGTGGAACTTGCTACACATCTTGAACTAAAACACTTGTACTGTTCCACTTATTTATTACTTAAATCTGACCGGTTTCGCCTTACGACATTTTCAAATGTTAGCACATATTGTATTTTGGATGTCATACTCCTATTACTACAACATACTACATTGATATTGACATCCGAAATATAGTCAAAAGTATATTATCTAGTGTTTAAGATAAATTATATATTTTAAGATCATTATTAATATTAGTATTTTTCAGGATAGAATTAGTACCCGAAAGGGCGTAGAACCTGTAAGTAATTAATGTCTCTCTACGGAAATATTTGAGAATGATCCAAATAATGTCTACTAAATAGTAAACTATATTTTTCTAGCATCACGCGGTAAGTTTAAAAATATCAAATGTTTGATGTTGTGCAACTTAATTTTGAATAGTCCGATGAAGAAATTACACAATAGAATGCGCGAGCGAGCACCTAACTGATTGCTTCAGAAACTTATTTAGAGTACTTCTAAGTAAAAAAACACTAAAAGTCCTGACGTCTAGGGGGCAAGCAAGAGGGAGGGTATGGAGGGAGACAAAAGTCTTGATTTTAAGTTTCTCGCAAATATTTGAAAAATGGTGCGCTATAGTAAAAAAAATTAGGTGTGTGTACCAGAGTATACAGGTATTTCTTTACGGCATTTTTTTACAGCTATGAAATTTCTTTCATACGTCTGATAAAGAAGATTCACTTCAAAACAACATGGCGCGTCACCAAAAAATTTATGTTTTTTTTTACAGCTATAAAAATATCTCCCATACATGCATATACATTATCACGTCTTTATTCCCGAAGGGGTAAGCAGAGGCATACTAAACGCCCACATTTCACCGTATGCATTTTTGTCCCGCGTAAATGGTAGTGAGCCCATTAGCGTGTTGAAATGGACAGGTGCAAGCTGTGGCGGCCCGCTGTTAAAATTTTTTATGCCACCCATAAGGCCTTAAACCAGGCTTAACGACTACTATTTTATTGGCAACCGGGACCAACGGGCTTAACATCACTTCCGAAGCACGGAAACGCTCGCAAATGTATATTCCACAAATTGGTTTCTTATCCGAGGACCACCTATAGCGAATGTTGCTTAACCCAGTTATCGTTTACAGAACACTGAGTCTGCGGGGCCACGAGCACTTCAAAATTGTCAATTTTCAAATCAATTACGGATTCAAATTATGCAGAAATCAAGCAGACTATAAATTAGTTGTGTTCGTGTGATGTTCTCTCATATCTTTAAAATGGGTTAACCTTTTTAGGATTACGGCACACATGTTAATACGATCGTTCTAGGGTTGAGGATTTTGTGGAACTTATTGAATGCGGACATCACAATTTTGAAAATTTGTGGCGATCTTTGAGAGTTTCCCATCGTCTGATATGATGATGACGATAAATTAGAGTTCATGAGAGCATTTCCCACTGTTGTTTAATAATTTTCCGACATTTTGCATGTTCCAGAATAATATAGAAGTCGAATATAAAGAACTAAAAGATTATGTTAAAATAAAAATTAAATTCAAGCCACTACGTGCAGATGATATAGCCACATATTTTGTAAGATTTGATGATAAGGATACTCCAAAGTTTATAGATTTAGTAGAATTCGGTAAGTGTTTTGTTTATTATGACATTGTTTCGAAAGCCGATAGACGTTTGCAACACCAGGGCCCATATTTATGATATTTTGGGTCTTATTCGCGATGTATATTATTAGGTTCAAAGCCTACCTTATACTTCCCGACGTTTTGATAGGAATTGAGTCAACCCGTGACTACGGCTGGTGCAATCCAGTCGAATCGTAGGGACGTAGGCTTTGTACCTAATAATATATGTCGCGAACAAGACCCGTAACATCATAAGTATGAGAGTATTAAAAACCAGGGGCCTAATTTTTTATCATACGACTTAAAAGCGTAGTCGGAAATTTGCTGGTGAAATGTCATTTGTTTCATATTTAGAAAAGCAAAACACGTGACAAAAGAGAGCCATAGGTGTCACAATCGCAACCCTATTATTGTGTTGCAAAGAATAGGATCAGGATGTAGCGACTGTTGTAATATTTTCAAGTCCGTATGTTTTACTAGGCTTACCGTTTATTAATGTTTCTGGCATCCGGGATCAACGGCTTATCGAGTCTTTCGAAGCACAAAAATGATTGTTAACAAATAATAAATAAATATCGTTGGGACAACTCACACAACGCCATCTGATTCCAAACTAAGTAGAGCTTGTATACTATGGTAACCAGATAACTGATAAAAGTACTTATATATTTCTAAATACATACATATTCACCCAGACACGGAATAAACCATCGTGCTCATCACACAAAGTTTTATCCTGTGTGGGAATCGAACCTACGACCTCTTGCGTAGCAGTCGGATACACTCCCACCGCGCCAAAGAGGTATTCTAATGGTAACCCATACCAAAAAATAAATAAAACATACATAAAAATCTTAAGACGGCGTAGTGTGTAAGATGCATAACGCAGTGATCTTGTACAGAACACTGAGCAAGTTGAACTACGAGCGATTCAAAAGTTTAAATTTCAATTATGAGTGCAAGAACATGTAGGACTAGGTACTAAAATTGTGAGGGATTTCAGAGGAGGCTATCACGGAAGTGGAACCATTGGTAATCGAAGCTGTTCCTGGACAAAAGTTGAACCAAACGCAGATCAACATAACCTGCGTGCGATGCAGCTGTAAATTGTTGATGATAAGAGGAGAAGACGGTTCTGTAAAGAATATCGAAACTTCTAAATTTAGGGTCCATAAAGTGTCTGACACGTAAGTGAATTTATATATGCACCTAATATAACATTTCCGGCACTATATACTCATAAACATTCTTGGGAATAAGTCGCTTACGTATTATAATAACAATTTTAATGAATATAATGCTGATATGTTTTTATGTAAACGGATTTTTTCTACTGACATTTATGGCATCTCTGAAAGTTGCCACGTCAAAACATTGACACTGCGAAAGAACAATGAAAACTCCGTGCAATTTTAATGTTCATTCCACGGAATAAATGAGATTTATATTTACTATTTATATCTCGGTGGCGAAGTGGTAGTGTATACGACTGCCGCAAATGAGGTCCAGGGTTCGATTTCCGGGTCAGAAAAATTATTTGTGTGATCCATAAATGTTTGTTTTGGAGTTTGGGCGTTTCCTATGTATAACATGTATGTATTTAGAAATATATAAGTATGTCTATCAGTCGTCTAGATCCCATAACACAAGCTAATATTTGCTTACTTTGGGCTAGACGGAGCTGTGTAAAAAAAAGTCCCACAATATATTTTTTTCTTTTTTATATTTTGATCTATGACTTGTTTGAAGTAATGATTATTGGTTAAGTTTTTTCCTTAACCTCTAATCCCACTCGATTTGACACCCACTGCTAGCTGTAGGCCATCCCCAAAGATAGCCACCACATTCGGTCTGCCACCGTTCGCATCCAACAGCACTTTTCAGCACTTATTAAGTCATCTGTCCACCTATCTAAGAAACATTAATAATTTTATACTTAACCAGATTCTAATGTAGTACTTTAGGCATTAAATATAATATAAGTATAGTGTATAAAAAAGTACTAATATATTTCTGAATACAGGCATCTATACACCGATTACATCCTATCGATAATTCTGTAGGAAGCTAAAGAAGTATCTCTCTCCTCCCTGACTACCCGTCGATGTGATAAAAGAAATACAACCTCTGTAAAAAACATTTTTGTAGATCACACAACGTATGTACTTGGGCTATTAATTTATTTCATCATATTTTTCTTAAAAATATAGTTTTATATACTGTATATCTAATAAACTATTCTTGTTTGTACAGGCGCGCAACTCTTGATGTTGATATAGAAGAACTGAACTTCCATGATTTTGGAGAATATTTTGCCCACATTACTCTAGCAGATGGGTCAGAAGAAAGGGTGAAAGTGTTAATAGTAAAAAGTAAGTTAAATATTGAACAAAGTCTTGTTGCATTGAAGTAATTTATATAACTTACCATGTCGCTTTTTCAATTTTTGTGAAAATTCTCTGCGTCATGTAAGCAAATCATATCCTGAAGTAAAATTAGTTTTTTTAAATTAAATATCAAAATAATTATAACAATTCGTAACCTTTATGTTTGCCTTTCCCAAAACGTTGGATAGTAGACCTTACATATCATTATGGGGCTAGTGTCACTCTCCTTTGATTCTTTTATCAGCTTTATTGGATTATGACAATCCTCTAATGTGAGGAATATAGGTTAGAAGCCAGAGCTCGATGCGTTAGTCATCAGTTGCACCTGTGGAATTTTAGGAGTCCATTTTACAACTGTCTGGAGAACGTTTTCTTATACCACGAGTCTTATAAATCCTGTAATAACCGGGCAATGGCAAATAGGGTTTCATGTGGACAATATATATTTTAAAATTATTTGGATTGAAAAGATTTAAGTTAAAAATATCAATAATGATGTATCAATCAAGCCTTTATCCCCAAAGGGGTGGCAGTGGCATATTATACGCTCACATTTCACTGTGTGCTAATTTTACCAATGATGGGGCTAAGCTAAACAAATGACGTTGCTAAGTTGCCTAATGTAGCGTATTGTCAGTTATAAACAATTAACGCTGTATTGAGATCGTTAAGAGATTTATATGAAAAAAGTTTATAATTTCCGCTTTCAGCTGAGTACAATGTGTATCTAAATACTTATTAATATTGATTTTCAAATTTTTACAGCGCCAGGTATGTCTATAACTTTTTCACAAAATGCATGAAGTGGTGGCACTGACTCATTCCACAAACAAAGCTTCCGTAGTATAATGTCTAGCAGTAGAATTTCGAATACAGTTCATGAAAATGTAGCTTTAAGAATAGAGATAATTTTACATTTCTTTGTTCTGTTCTTATAAATTGAAAGTAAGACGGTGCATTGCAAAACCAAAAGGCACCAGAAGAAAGTGGAAATAACCATATTTCACGATGGTGTTCTAAACTTGCTTAAAAGGAGATTATACAAACTTGGTTCCTTTAATACCTAAAATTGTGTGGTTTGTGTATTATATTTCATAATTAACCTTATTCTTTTCTATGAATTTTTAATGTACAATTATAACTATTTCAGAAAGAGGTAATTATTACTACCATATTATATTTAAAAAAAATCTAGGACAATTGCTTATGATGTAATAGCATTTAAAAAACAACAGCAAATATATTAGCTTGCCGAGAGAGGTTGCTGGTGTTTTACAAATGTCCTCTAAGATATATTTTATCCACTCGGATTTTTATTATGTCAGTACTTTACACACATTGACACGCATTGTGGTCTCGGATGATTTATGAGATCATAATGTTGTTGGCCCTAAGCCTCACTTCTCCAATGTTCCACAAACTTTTAGATTTGAAAATCACTTGTACTGCTAACAAATTCCAAACAAATCCCATTTTTCACGTAAAGTAACTACTTTTAAATGCGTATTCTTTTTTACTGTACCTTACTTGTAATGGTTCCTGCACAGTTCATTTGTAGTTACTGTGTGGCTTAAATGGTCCGATCGATGGAAATTCAGAAAATTGTTCTTCTTTTTACTTTTATGTATTTTTCTCACTTTATGTACTTCTTTTTATTTCAGATATTAGTAAGTTTTTAATGTTGATTTTTATAATAACTACAATATTATAAACTAACGCAGTGCTAGTGCCAACTTTGCTTTACGGTAGTGAAACCTGGGTATGTCAGCAGATGCATGAAAGTAAATTGAATGCTGTGGAGATGCGATCACTTCGAAAATTGTGCGGCGTTACCTTGGCCGACCGAATACGTAACGAAGTGATACGCAATATGGCAGGTTTGAATGAAAGTGTCAGCGTTAAGCTGGAAAAAGGCGTGCTCCGTTGGTTTGGACACGTCCAACGAATGAGTGAGGAACGATTGACGAAGAATATATATTGTTCAAAAGTAGAGGGTAGAAGGAGTCAGGGAAGGCCGAGACTTACATATGAAGACCACGTGAGCAGATTGCTCAAAAACGGAAAGGTCAAAAGTACTCGGATACCCAGACGTGCGTGTATGAAGCGATTGATGAATCGAAAGAAGTATGCATGGATCGCGAAGCCTGGCGATCTGTCCTCTCTGACTACCCCGTCAGGGATACAGCGTGAAGATAGTTAAGTTTTTTTTTTTAAATAACTAAACTGTTTTAATTTTTTTTTTAAACTTTAGGGGGTTAAAATTCTAAAATATAGAAAAGGAAATTCTATCGATGTAGATGTCGGATTTGCGATCACGTGGTCTGAGTTAAAAACTGACTATATTGCTACCGACTACGTGAATCCACTAGTAACACAAACAGGAGGCATGGAGGGGTTAGCAGGAATATTAGAGATTACGATTGTGGCATTCTTTTAAGAAAATAAAGCACAAAATTAAAATTTAAATGAGATGACTTCAAAAGTTTGAGAACCATGAGTTTCATTTTGGATAAAATGTTCTAATTTTTATTAAAAATTTCAGAAAATGGTAAGTTACGCAGGTTTAACTTTTTTATTTTTACTAGCTGACCCCCGCAGCTTTTCTCGTGACACACTACGAACTCCCGTCGCACCTTTTTAATCCCTTCTTTTATATTTTTTTATATTTTATATTAATAATACTTGCAAATTAGCCCGATTTGTTGACATTAATGCTTACTGCGCCGCTCTCCAGAGTAGTAGCGTGATGATATTACTCTACTAAGCCTATAGCCTATCTCGATAAATGGGCCGTCTAACACAAACAGAATTTTTCAATTCGATAGAGTAGTTTCTGAGAAAAGAGCATTCAACCAAAGTATTAGTTCTAGTGTATAACATTTTGTAAGTGGCGTTAAAATGGATTTTTTATTAAACAAACAAACTTTGCAGCTATATTAGACACTAACCCGTTAAGGCGACTAGGGCAGCCCCTTTTTTGTTGACACCCGTCCTTTAAAACCTTTTAAAAACTGTATTGTCTATGTATTGGTTAGTATAGATTTTCCAACTTCGTTGTCAATGGTATGGTATGCAACTATTCAGTAATATCAAGCCTTGTTATTTTAAACAAACTAACAGATTTGCCGGTTTGACATATTTTTTAAAAAGGAAGCTAATTATTGCTGACATGAAACTAGTGGGTTGTTTAAAGGCAGAACTCATATCGACGCAGAGTTAAAGCTACCCGACGCTTACTGTATCTTAACGACAACACCGGAATATGGCGGGGCGATTGGGCACTATGTTTATAGCTTGGCTACAACGTCCACAACTGCTTTACCACGCCCTAGGAACGCGAGACGAGGCGGGGGACGCGTAAAAAGTGCATTAGTTCACATGAGATTGATTTTGCCGAAATTTATATTATCTTTTTTATTTCTATTTTTTATTATAATGTCGATAATTACCTCGTGTGCATTCAACATACACAGTCAGGTACAAGCAACACTAAACACTAGCTAACGCCGCGAGCGTTGGCGGCGACTGAAACTGGTACTGATACTGCGGTAACGGTCCAGCTATAATAATGATTCGACTGGTGTGGTTGACGTCTGAAACGTCATTATAGGGACGTACACGACTCGGAAAACTCCCGTCTTTAACCTTTGCCACTGATGCGCGATTCTATATTTGCAATTTTGTAAGTATCGCTACCGTAATATAGAAAAATACCGATGAATGAACTCAAAATATCATGACGTCGTTTCGACTATGCGTCAAAGTGAGTTAAGGCTATAAGTAGAAGCTTAACCTAACTGTCATTTTTGACAGCTGTCAATTTTATTTTCAGTATTAGAAATGTCTCGCCTTGAAGTAGGGGCCACAGTGGGAAAGCCACTGAACGCAGAAATTGAGTGTGGCTGTACGGACTGTGAAATCACAAATGTCTTCTGTCACGGTGAAAATGTACTTAGAACAGGCCACGTGACTGTAGTCAAGAGAATCACTTCTTTAGTCAGTTTTAATTTTCCTAGGTACGGCTAAGTATAATTATATATTTCATTTGATGACTTATTCAGTTTTGCAACAGACGTTGGTTAGGACTCGGGTTCAAAAAAAATACGGGTTGCACCCAGGGGCAGAAGAGAAAACTTATTTTGGCGCGTTAAACATTTTTTAGATGTACTAAGGTGAAACCCAATTACTTTAAGAATAAAAGTACTAATCGGGTTAAAAAGCACTATATTTACTTATAATTTGACTTTAAACTTATATACAAAAATAGTTCCTTCGAGCCGGATTTGAACCAGCTACGTATAGATTCCAATGTATAACCATTTACAGTTCACTGCTCTACCAACTGAGCTATCAAAGGTTGATAACTGAGTTCGAAATTATCAATCTAATACTTCAAAACTTTTTATATGCACTCACTATAGCGTCTTGATAACGGTGGTGCGAGTTAAGAGATTTTGTCTCATCTAAACATATGCGTACCGCACTAAAGAAGATTCCACTTCAAAATTATTTTGGACGGGCTTGATGGCGTAAGTGGACTGGATACGACTGCCGCGCTGAAGCCCCGGGTTCGATACTCGGGTCGAAACAAATATTTGCGTGATCCACATATGTTTGTTACGGAGTTTGGGTATTTCCTATTTGTAATATGTATGTATATATTTAGACTTGAAAAATTTCAACAGCAAGTCGCCAGAGCCCGCGGCTGTCCATTTCAACACGGCAATGGGCTCACCACATGTTTCGATGGACAAAAAAATGCATGCGGCGAAATATGGGCGTATAGTATGTCTCTGCCGACCCCTTCGGGGATAAAGGCGTGACAATTGTGTATGTCTTGTGTAGTTGTATTATTTTGATTCATGCTTTGTTAAACCGGTTGTATCGTATGCCAGTTTATTCTATTTTTTGCTTCAATATATATGTAGCATATGGCAGCTACTACTACTACAGCAGCTTCGTTGGTATGGTCAGGTCTTGCGGCAACCGTAGGGCTACGTGGGGAAACAAATGTCAGCCCCGCCGGGTCCCGGTAATAGGGGAAGACCCAAGAAGTGCTGGCTTGACGTAGGAAGGGATGACATGCGCGCCAATGGTCTCACTAAAGGGGATGCCGACGAAGTAGAGGAGAAAAAGTAGGAAGACGGGCCCCGGGCGTCACGAGACGCAACTGGGACAAGCGTTCAGTTGATGATGATGGACGCTACAGTAGCCTCTTCCGATCACGTGGTCAGTAATCTGCCAATTCGGTAGTACTTATAAAAATACTTGTATTTTATTCAAAATCATTAACCTTTCAACAGTTTCGATGATACGGACGCGTGTGTCTACATGGTGACGTTCAAGAAAGGCGAAACGAACTACTACAATATACTGGCAGTTATTGAGAGTAAGTATCGAGGAACAGTTAAAATATACCATAAAGATTTCGAATGTTTGATTGTGGTTCGTAAAGCCCCAACAACTGTTGCCAGTCACTTTCAATTACTTTTTTTTTTCTTGCTTAATAAACTCAGATCATTCAAATAAAAAGAAGAATACCACTAAACTTCGGTCTTTGCGCGGGATCTTGGTCAATGGTGGACGCTTGCTGTATATTATTTTCCAAAACTAGTCCATTAAACCTTGTTTTATGTGTAAAAATGGTAGTTTCTTAGACATAAAAGCTACGTAAACGTGCTATAGTGAAAGACGATAGAGTGATATATTGCAGTAAAATGCAATTTTACATCTTGCCCCGCAAATTCCACTAAAAGTCTCAATAACGCTCTACCATGTTAATGGGGCAAGAACATATGACCTGGGAACTCAAACATAAGAATGAAGAAATATGATATAAATAAGATTTGGCTAAAAGGTCTTAGTAACCAGGCCATAAAATAATTAATAAATAATAATAATAATAAATATTGTGGGACACTTTTCACACAGCGTCATCTGTATGATGTGTGCTGTACGCTGATGATGCGGTGCTCATGGCCTCATCAGAAGCCGACCTACAGGCAATAGTCACTAATATGAAAGAGGGGTGTGAAAGTAAGGGTATCCGCTTGAATGCAAGTAAAACTAAGGTTCTAGTATTTGAAAGAGGTGACGTAAGAACTAAATGCGAGATTAGGGTAAACCAGGAACGTCTAGAGCAAGTGAATGAAATTGTGTATTTAGGAAGTATGTTTAGCGCGGATGGAAGATGTGATTCGGATGTAGAACGGCGAGTAGCTGCCGGAAACAAAGTTAACGGTGCTTTGTCCCAGTTAATAAAGCGACAAAGCATCGTAAAAGAAGCACGACTGGCGATTCATAACGCAGTGCTAGTGCCAACTTTGCTTTACGGTAGTGAAACCTGGGTATGTCAGCAGATGCATGAAAGTAAATTGAATGCTGTGGAGATGCGATCACTTCGAAAATTGTGCGGCGTTACCTTGGCCGACCGAAAACGTAACGAAGTGATACGCAATATGGCAGGTTTGAATGAAAGTGTCAGCGTTAAGCTGGAAAAGGGCGTGCCCCGTTGGTTTGGACACGTCCAACGAATGAGTGAGGAACGATTGACGAAGAATATATATTTTTCAAAAGTAGAGGGTAGAAGGAGTCAGGGAAGGCCGAGACTTACATATGAAGACCACGTGAGCAGATTGCTCAAAAACGGAAAGGTCAAAAGTACTCGAATACCCAGACGTGCGTGTATGAAGCGATTGATGAATCTCGAAGAAGCGAAAGAAGTACGCATGGATCGCGAAGCCTGGCGATCTGTCCTCTCTGACTACCCCGTCAGGGATACAGCGTGAAGATAGTTAGTTAGTTAGTCATCTAGCCCAAAGTAAGCTAATATTAGCTTGTGTTATGGGATCTAGATAACTGATAAACATACTTATATCTTTCTAAATACATACACATTTGCGGATCACACAAATATTTGTTCCGACCCGGGAATCGAACCCAGGACCTCTTGCGTAACAGTCGGATACACTCCCACCGCGCCACAGAGGCAGTCATAATATCATTAAATAAACCAATAAGCTTCTTTTGGATTTTGGCGGGAAACAGCGAATGACGCGGTCGCCACTCTGTTATAATTTTTTTGAAATTTAGTGTATTTTCGGGTGTTTATGTGTAAAAATTATAGTGTTTTAAACATAAAAGCTTCGACAACGTACACAAGTGTTGTGAAATTGGGTAACTTAGTGGAACGCGGTATTTTCTGTTACCTTCCAAAATCCACATATAACTGCAGTAAAATTTACCATCATTTTACTGCAGTAGAACTTTGCAAAAACCTGTACATGAATACGCTGCTATTAATAAGAATAATTTACCTTTGAATGGAGAAGATTCATTACCTACTTGAAAATTATCACTAGAAGAAAAAAATAAATACATACATAATGGAAGATCAATTAATTTTGTTGTTGGCAATCGCGTCACCGTGAAAGAGCCAGAATAAAAAAAAATCTTTTTTAATATTTACTGCTACTACCTAATTAGTTTTGAGTTTATTTTAATCAGTTTTTAATTGTATGTCTTTGTATTATTCCAGACGACTGTAAGTTTCTTTTTAAAAAAATTCGTAAATCAAGATATTTTTAAGTGAAGTGTTTGAAGTGAAGTGAAGGCATATATATTATATGCCCACTTTTCACCATGTGTATTCCTATCCCACGTATAAATAGTAGGTGTAATAGGTAGGTTTATAATAGGTGGTGAGCCCATTGCCGTGTTGAAATAGATCGACGCAGGTTGTTCCTACCGCTGATGAAATTTTTAAGCCGCCCATAAGGCTTTCAACTTGGCCCAACAACTGCCATTTTATTGGCAACCGGGACCAACTTCTTAGCGTGCCTTCCGAAGCACGGAACTGGGGTGGGTCTAAAGGGCCGAATAAATTTAATAAAATGTGTCTATTTTAGATGTTGAATTTGGAAGAAATTTGTAATACTTGGTTGAAAATAAAATCATTATGTAGTTAATAAAATATGTTTTTAAATACATGGTAAATTCGAGGAAAATGAATGTTTAGTTCGCACAGTCTTCGTAATTTGTTCGTTTTATAATGACTAACTCCGTCACCACGAAGCACAATCAGTCGTTTGGCTCCGGGAAATAGTAACCTAACCAATTTCAGAATAATGCCAATCTCCAAAACATTTGTTTCTTAGTTCATTTTTTGAATTCAATTGTTGTTTTGGAGTAGATAATACGCCCACATTTCACCGTGTGCATTGTTCCGCGTAATGGGGGAAGGCCCATTGCCGTGTTGAAATAGACAGATGCAGATTGACTATGTGCATTCAACTTGAACCGCTCATAAATGGAAATACCACAAAGCGGTCACCCATCCGTAACCAGCCATAGCAAAAATTACTTAACGCAGTGACTATTTACAGAACACTGAGTCAGCGGGGTTACAAGCGTTTTCTTAAATTGTAATGCCTATATCCCCAAAGATATACGAAGATCCCCATAAATTGTCATGCCCATTTTCACAAAGTCTTGCTATGAGGTCAATAAAATATACCCCTATTTATTCAGTTTTATGATAATGATGATTTGATCACATGTAACATAATCATGCCGTGTTGGATTACCATTCCGAGGGTTTTTGCGAGGCGCCCGACACTAGAAAACTAGAAAAGACACCGTGTTGGTCCGTGGGGATTTCCAAATCGTAACTACAAAATTGCCATGTTGAAAAACCCGTGGAGATTTCCAAACGGTAACAACAAAATTGCCATGTTGAAAAACGTTTGAGGATTTCCAAACGGCACCAGCGAAATTGCCATGTTGAAAAACGTGTGGGTATTGCCAAAGTGAAAACAAAATTGCCATATTAAAAAACGTGTTTATGAATAATTGCTTTTATAATAATTTACAGCCGATCGTGAGTTTTTTCTAATATAATAAGAATACACAATAATGTGAGTGGCTCTACTAAGATCTCTGGGGCCCAATGTTACAATGTAGTTTTTAGTCGATTCTTTGTCGACTGGAGAGGTCACTCCGTTCCCAACTCTATGGGATCAGTTGTCTCTTCACTAGTCGACAGGGAAGGAGCGTTTTTGCCCCACAACAACAGGTGATAACCCCATTGCCGTGTTGAAATGGACAGACGCATTTTGTGGCTACCTGCTGTTGAATTTTTATAAGCCGCCCATAAGGCCTTCAACTTGATTTAACGACTGCCATGTTATTGGCAACTGGAACCAACGGCTTAACGTGCCTTCCGAAGCACGGAAACTCTCACAAATGTAAATTCCACGAAGTCACCAATCCAAGGACCACCTATAGCGAATGTTGCTTAACGCGGTGATCGTTTACAGAACATTGAGCAAGCGGGACCTGCGCCTGCGCTTATATATTTTCTATAATCTCTTCTTTATAGGGTTTTAGCATTTTAGCATTAATTCATCCATTAAATAACGCCGTGTTTGAAAACAGTTGAAATCAACAAAATCTATTAATAGTGCAGCAAACTCGCTGTGTGTCGCTGGCTACCTACCTGCACTCCGTGTAGGGGTACAAAAGAAAAACTTACATTGTTGCACCAAGCGACCTCACCAGCTTGTGGTGCACCTAATGACTAACAGACGAGGCAATGACTCAGGCGGCCTATCGGGATTTGGAGGTCAGACGGCACTCGGTCCCATCAATTTAATTTAGCAGCTTAATGATTTTGCGCCCAAGATAAGTCTAGATCCATGTAAAGGTTAAAACTGAAAATAGAGAGGGAGAGAATAATCACAGAGAGCAACGTTGAAAAGAAATGTTTACCTTGTTAATTTTCTTGGATTATCAATTCACTAAAGCCATCTTGTAGTGAGTTATGGAAACAGATGATGATGTACTGGTATCAGTTTTTTGAAACAGATGGCGCTGTTCGAAATATATATTATATCTACAATGTTACATTAGGACCAACGTCATGACCGGGGTCCTGAGGACAACGAGTGAGCTGCTCGCCGCATGGAATTAAGTTGTAATTTTGCTAACTGCTGGTAGACGGCGCCTTAAGTCGCTGGTAGAAGTGGATAAGTTTCTTAGTTTCGAGTGTCCTCGGTAGCTTAGTTGGATAAGCGTCTCACTCGGCCAGTGAGAATACTCTGGTTCAAGTCCAGCTCGAAGCTGAAACTTTTCTACTATATAATTTATTATTATATACTTTTCCTAGTGTAATATCTCCTTAATTGGTAAACTAAGTTTAGTCGACTGTTCTCACATAACCAACCAACCTAGAACAATGTTGATAAATTTTTAAAGCAATTATTTGCTAAATTTCTCATAAATTTTTAATTAAATGGAAAAAGACAATTCGATTCGAGACAGGGATTGAACCTGTGACCTTTGCCTAACCAGGGCAATGTTCTAGCCACCTGAACTACCCGAACCGTATCGAATCAAGTTGAAATTCTCCACCATATTTATATCGTCATTTTAAGAGTATGACCAGAGCCATCTATCGAGCTAATGAACAACTCGATACCAATGAACAGTGTTACAACTATTTTTAAACATTGATGCAATGGACTCCACTCAGTATATTGATAAATTTTTAAAGCAATTATTTGCTAAATTTCTCATACATTTTTAATTAAATGGAAAAAGACAATTCGATTCGAGACAGGGATTGAACCTGTGACCTTTGCCTAACCAGGGCAATGTTCTAGCCACCTGAACTACCCGAACCGTATCGAATCAAGTTGAAATTCTCCACCATATTTATATCGTCATTTTAAGAGTATGACCAGAGCCATCTATCGAGCTAATGAACGACTCGATACCAATGAACAGTGTTACAACTATTTTTAAACATTGATGCAATGGACTCCACTCAGTATATTGATAAATTTTTAAAGCAATTATTTGCTAAATTTCTCATAAATATTTAATTAAATAGAAAAAGACAATTCGATTCGAGACAGGGATTGAACCCGTGACCTTTGCCTAACCAGGGCAATGTTCTAGCCACCTGAACTACCCGAACCGTATCGAATCAAGTTGAAATTCTCCACCATATTTCTATCGTCATTTTAAGAGTATCACCAGAGCCATCTATCGAGCTAATGAACAACTCGATACCAATGAACAGTGTTACAACTATTTTTAAACATTGATGCAATGGACTCCACTCAGTATATTGATAAATTTTTAAAGCAATTATTTGCTAAATTTCTCATAAATTTTTAATCCCTGTCTCGAATCGAATTGTCATTTTCCATTTAATTAAAAATTTATGAGAAATTTAGCAAATAATTGCTTTAAAAATTTATATGATAGATGGCTCTGGTCATACTCTTAAAATGACGATATAAATATGGTGGAGAATTTCAACTTGATTCGATACGGTTCGGGTAGTTCAGGTGGCTAGAACATTGCCCTGGTTAGGAAAAGGTCACAGGTTCAATCCCTGTCTCGAATCGAATTGTCTTTTTCCATTTAATTAAAAATGTATGAGAAATTTAGCAAATGATTGCTTTAAAAATTTATCAATATACTGAGTGGAGTCCATTGCATCAATGTTTAAAAATAGTTGTAACACTGTTCATTGGTATCGAGTTGTTCATTAGCTCGATAGATGGCTCTGGTCATACTCTTAAAATGACGATATAAATATGGTGGAGAATTTCAACTTGATTCGATACGGTTCGGGTAGTTCAGGTGGCTAGAACATTGCCCTGGTTAGGCAAAGGTCACAGGTTCAATCCCTGTCTCGAATCGAATTGTCTTTTTCCATTTAATTAAAAATTTATAGAACAATGTTAGTAAATTATGGTAAGCCATACCTACATTTTAAAAGAGCATCCATGGAGTTTCTTGTTACATTCTTCTCCATGAAGGGTAGCTGCCCTGGGAACAGGCAACTAGAATTACTCTCATTTGAATTATTGTCATGACGATTCGTGCCTGAACTGGTCTACATGAATAAATATATTTTTGATTTTGATTTAAATTAAAAGAATAACTATTCCCAGTTGTACACGTGACCATCCCCCCCCTAACGAAGCCACCACCAGAGGGACAACAGTTTGAAAAAGACGTTAAATACAAAAGCAGCGGTGGCGACTGTAGAGTCGAAACGGTGAGTGTCTTAAAAGAATAAATTTATTGAAGGGAAACTTCTTTATCGGTTTTGAGAGAAATATTAAAGCTGTAAAAAAATATTTTTCCCTTTAGACCCACCCCAGTTCCGTGCTTTGGAAGGCAAGTGAAGCCGTTGGTCCCGGTTGCCAATAAAATGGCAGTCGTTAAGCCAAGTTGAAGACATTATGGGCGGCTTAAAAAATTTCAACAGCAGGTCGTCGCAGCCTGCGCCGGTCCATTTCAACACGGCAATGGGCTCACCACCACCTGTTACGTGGGACAAAAATGCATACGGTGAAATGTGGGTATTAATATGCCTCTGCCTACTATAGAGGCGTGACTATGTATGTATGTAAAAGAAATTCGTCGCGTTTTTCGGTTAGGCGCTATGTTGTTTGAAGTGAATTTTATTAATCTTATGTGTAACTTCTTTAGCGAAATTATTTTTCTTAAACTTTATTTATTTTGAGAGAAATTTTATATCGAAGTAACTACTTCAGCTTTATATATTACTAGGTCACCCCCGATGACATACTTTGAACTCCCGTCGCACCTATTTAATGCCGTCGCTTATAAATTCTACAATAATGCATAAAAAAATCCCGATGTGTCGACATTTATGACTATTGCTCTAAATCTATCTATCTATCCAACACAAAAAGAATGTTTCAATTCGACCCGTTAGTTTCTGAGATTAGAGAGCTCAACCAAATAAACAAACATACAAACAAACTCTTCAGCTTTATCTATATTAATAAAATGACGTGTGACTCACTCATCTATCAACACCCAGCCGAAACCCTTGCACCTAGAAACTTGGAAGTTTTAGGGTAAACTACTCTTATAATGTAGGCTAATCTTCTTTATCGACATTGAGAGAAATTTTATAGCAGTAAAAAAAATCGTTTTTCGGTTAGGCGCTATGTTGTTGTTTTTTTTAATCCACACTTTAAAATGGCGTTGTTCGCCTGATGGTAAGCAAAGACGACGACCCGTGATTGTGGGCTGCTATCTCAACCCACAGGGCTCAGATAGCGATCCTCAACCTCAGAAATATGCCTTTTCACGCATTGAAGTGAAAATTTTGTGTGAAGTGAAACTTATTTTAAATCGTACTTATGGACGTATGAGAAAAAAATTATAAAAAAAAAAATATCCGTCACGCCTTATCCCCGAAGGGGTGGCCGAGGCATATTATATGCCCACTTTTCACCGTGTGGATTCCTGTCCCACGTGACAGGTGGTGAAGCCCATTGCCGTTAAAACCATTATAGCTGTAAAAAAATGTCGTAAATAAGTTTCACTTCTTACCTGTGTACTCTGGTACACACACATAATTTTTTCAATACAATAATAGGTACATACCTAGGTTACATAGCTTAATCTATAATTATGCGATGGTAGGTAACCCCCACGGCTTCCCTGCGACATCCTTTCGAGGAGTCCGGGCTGCCCGGCGATAGACTGAAAGGTAAGGGCCGTGTGGTTTTAGTCAGTTCGAAGCCGGCATGACATCCGAGGGCATATCCATACAAAAAAAAACCACACGGCTTTACCTGTGATATACTTTGAACTCCCGTCACACCTATTTAATCCCGTCGCTTATAAATTCTGCAATGCATAAAAATATACAATAACATAGCAACATTATCCTTATCATCACTACATATTATAAAACAAAGTCGTTTTTCGCTGTCAGTCCCTATGTAGGCTTAGATCTTTCAAACCACGCAACGAATTTCGGGGCAGTTTTTTTAAATAGATAGAGTGATTCTTATAGAAGGTTTTTATGTATAATTTGTTAAGTTTTTGTATACATTAACTTATGTATGTGTGTATACATAACTATATCTGTTGGCGGTGTCGGAAAAAATAAGCTGTCTTCAAGAGCTTTTAACGAAAACGCTGCCTAAACCCTTTAAGATATAACAGTATAATGTATTGTGGAATTATGTATCTAATATAGGTCTACAAAAACAATCCGCCCTGGTATATATCTATCTCTTAAGGATACCGTACTATATCCATTTTAATACTTAAAAAAAACAGCAATAATAAAGCGGTAATTTAAAGGCTATTTACACAAATACATTATTAATCCTTATCACTTTTAATATGTTAGCTGGTTTCAGCATTTTATGACAATTAAATGAATATCTTAGGCGATATGGCAATATCAAAAAAATGAGCAAAGAAATTAATTTTGTGTAACAAAAATTTGACCGGGCCGCGGGCGTAGTACTTGAGAGAGGAGAAGTAATCAAGTAAATTGGAAAATGTTTATACATTATCGTGAAATTAATAAACGACGGGGTTAAATGGGTGCCACGGGGTTCGAAGTATGTCACGGGCGAAGCCGGGCGGGTCAGCTAGTAAAATTATAAATGCGAAAGTTTGTATGGATGTTTGTTACTCTTTCACGTAAAAACTACTGAATAGATTTTAATGAAACTACAATAATATAGCTTATTCATCAGAATAACACTTACGCTACTTTTTATCCTGGAAACAAGTTCCTGTAAGAAACGGGAAAGGGAAGACTTCTCTACGCGGGCGTCAACTAGTATTTTATTAAAGACTAGCCGACCTGCCCGGCTTCGTCCGTGACATACTTCCAACCCCGTGGCACCCATTTAATCCCGTCGCTTATAACTTTTCCAAAAAAGTATGAAAGTTTCCCGATTCGTTGACATTTATGATTACTGCTCCGCTCTCCTGTTTAGTGGCGTGATGATATATAGCTAAGAACCTTCCTCAATAAATGGGCTATCCAATACAAAAAGAATTTTTCAAATCGGTCAAGCCGTTTTCATGCTATGTCGTGACAACGGAAAACGGGTTTCATTTATATATATATAGATTAAACGTGTATTTCAGGTTACGCTGAATGGAGTTCCTCTGTTTACAAACACAAGGCGAACAAGCGTTGGCGCTATACCTTTCTATGTGGTAAGTGCTTACACCTTACCTTTTAGCATTTAGCCGAATTAGGGTTGCGTACTCAATGGGTAAAAACCGGACCCTATTTCTAAAACCTAAATGCTTAGATGAGCGCTTACTCTTGAAATTGCTTACGTATTGAATACGAAGCGCTCGTGGCCCCGCGGTCGCAGTGTTCTGTAAACGATCACTGAGTTACGCAACTTTCACTATGGCTGGTCTTTGGATGGGTGACCACTTTGTGGCATTCACATTTGCGAGCGTTTCCGTGCTTCGGAAGGCACGTTAAGCCGTTGGTCTCGGTTGTCAGTAAAATGGCAGTCGTTTAGCCTGGTTGAAGGTTTAATGGGCGGCTTGAAAAATTTCAACAGCAGGTAGCCACAACCTGTTTCTGTCTATTTCAACACGGCAATGGGCTCACCACCTATTACGTGGGACAGGAATCCACATGGTGAAAAGTGGGCATATAATATGCCTCTGCCACCCCTTCGGACATAAGACGTGATGGATATTTATTATTGTTACGTATTGGTGAATAGTAGAACTGACTATTTGCACAAATAAACATACACACACCCACACACAGACATAATGGAGAAATTGTAAGAGCTACATAATATTTATTTTTTATGATTTTCTGATCCACTTCTTTCTTGTCAATAGTGTAAGTATATATAAGCGGCCACCATTACAAGCAGAACACTGATATTCAAGATACAGGTCTTCACCTAGTTTGGATAGCAGAGTTTTCAACATAATGTTTTAATAATGAGTAATTGTACTACCTTTGGTTACCAACACTTGTAAATAAATATTATTATTATTACTTCGCTGTCCGTCTGTCTGTCACCAGGATGTACTCGTAACCATAGTTAGACAGTTGAAATTTTCACAGATGTATTTCTGTTGCAGCTATAAACAATAAATTTTATTCATTTTTGAAGTGAAACTTCTTCTAGCGCGGTACGCATATTTTAAATGAGATGAAATCTCTGGACTCGCGACACCGTTACCGAGACGCAGCTATAATGTGTGCATATAAAACGTTTTGAAGTATTAGATTGATAATTACGCACTCAGTTATCAACCTTCGATAGTTAGTTATAAATTAAAATACATAGGTCGATGGTTCGAAACCGACTCGAAAGAACTCTTTTTGCGTATTTAAACACAGTCAAATTACCTAATTATAGTACTTTAATTCTTAAAGTAATTGATTGCTTTTTTGGTTAAGAAGCCAATGAATACAAAATATTAACAAATTATATACTAAAACATTCCTTGAGAACCATTCTTAACCATCGGTCAAAACAGCATGAAAATCTTTGACAGTTAGTACGGAACTATTCGTGCACGAGTCTGACACGCACTTAACCAGTTTTATTTTTGAAGATAAACTTCTTTTGGCGCTTTAGGGAAAAATAATCAGAGTAAATTTTTACGCGCCCAGACCGTCACGAAAAACCGACAGCATGAAGTTAGCTTTTAAGTGTTTCCATGACCACTTATAACTACATTCAAAGTAGTTTTCATTCTTTTGATGTTTATTTTTCTTACTAATTTATCATTCCTGTTACAAACAAATAGTTGTGGTATATGTGATGAAATCTTATTAGACTAAAGCAGTATAAATTCTAACGCGTGTTCATACGTACACACACACACTGTTTTTTATTTAGCTGTCCTGGCGGCTTCGCCCGTGACATACTTACAAAATGTATGAAAATTTGCCCGATTGTCGACATTAATCGGATTACTATTCCGCTCTCCAGGTTGCGTGCGTGCGTGATGGATAGCGTTCCTCGATAAATTGATTCCAAACCAAAAAAAAATTCTATTCGGACCTTTAGTTCCTGAGATTAGTGCGTTCAACCAACCTAACAAACAAACATCTAAACAAACGAACAAACTCTTCAGCTTTTATCATCATCCAAGCTTTTGTCTCAGTTGCGTCTCGCAACGCCCGGGGTCTGCTTTTCTACTTTATCTCCTCCACTTCGCACGATCGTCGGCATCCCCTGTAGTGAGACCATTGGCACGCATGTCATCCCTTACGACGACGTCAAGCCAGCACTTCTTGGGTCTTCCCCTCTTACCGGGACCCGGTGGGGCTGACATGGCCAGACATTTGTTTCCAAAAAACAAACACTTCAACTTTATATATTCGTTATTTAATTTCCTTTTTGCAGTCCAGTGATGAATCGGTAACTATACGAATTACGGAATACATACCATTGTTGATGGGCGTTAATCAAGTTACATTTGCAACTCAAGATGTTCTAGTTACTAAAAACCTCATGGAAATTGGGTAAATATAATAATATGGACTAAATTTAATATTTTTTTATTATTTATTACAGCCTAGCCAGCCTAGTTTCTACTTACGGTAAACTTATGACGGGAACAATTTTTTTTTAATAATTATTTTATGGCCAGGTAACTATAAGACCTTTTAGCCAAATCGTAATTCATATTTCTTTAATCTTCTTTCTTATTATCAAAAATGTCCCCGTCTCGTCTACGTCTTAGTCAAGTCTAGTCTTAGGTGGTGGTTGTTATACTGAGGTTTTCAGTGGATTTTGTGCAGCAAGATAGAAACTAGCACTTCACTGCAGTTATATCGTTGTCTTGCACTAAAGCACGTTAACACAACTTTTATGTCCAAGAAACCACCACTCCCGCACATAAAACAATATAAATGCACTAGTCTTAGAAAATAATATACAGCAAGCGTCTGCACTTGTCAATGTTCTCGCGTAAAGTCCGACGGGAACTAAATCTAAAGGTACCTACAGATAAAAAATAAATAAATGTGTTTCTAATTTCATATTAACAGCTTTTAATCAAATATAACTAAAAGTATATACGCAACTTATATAAAACAAAAACAAATTTTGAATTATATATATAAATATATATATATATATTTAAATAATTTTCTCTGTTTGTTCGGCTTACAACGCCATCTAGTTTCTACTTACAGTAAACTAAATTTATGCCTACAGATAAAACATTGAAATATTTTTTGTATATGCAAATTAACAGCTTGTCCTGAAATATACGAAAGTATATACGAAACTTTCATAAAAAAAAACGAATTTTGAATCATTTTTCCACTGTCTATTTTGTTGCGGCTAATCTTCGAAGCGGCTGGACCGATTTTACCAGATTTTACCGAAACATTCACTGGCAATTAGCACATGTTATAAAGAGTAACTTAAACCTAATTTTGTTTACCTGTAAATGAAAATACCGGTTAAATCTTAATCTTAATAATATTATAAATGCGAAATTTTGTATGAATATATGTCACTCTTTCACGTAAAAACTACTGAATGGATTTAAATGAAACTTTACAATAATATAGCTTATACATCAGAATAACAAATAGGCTACTTTTTATCCCGGAAACAAGTTCCTGTGAAAAAGGGAACGGGAAAACCGCTCTGAGTGGGCGAAGCCTAGTATAAAATATAAATCTTCTTGTTTTTAGGAGGATCCAGCCTAAAGCTACAGCGGAAACGACTTCGACGGCACCAGAGGACGCGGGTTCAAGTAAAGCTTTATTTTTACGTCTTGGGCAGGCAAAGGAAACTTAGTCCAAACAGCCTTGTCTTCAGTATTAATATTTTCTTATTCATTAGTTTTAGTCATGTCTAATCGTTTGTCGATGTCCAGTCCTCAGTCCTAGCTCCTGGTCTTTGTAAAAATAAGGCAGTGGATCCCATACTGCAGCTTTCTATGGAAATTTGGCACTAACACAAACAACACCACTATTCATTGAAATATATCACTTTCCATCACTAATGCCCATTTCTGAGCTCTATGTATATTTTTCCACAATTTTACACTAGTTTTGGAAAATAATATACGACAAACGTGCGTCATTGCTAATGTTGGCGCCAGAAGTCCCCTGAAACCAAAGATATGATCTTTTAGTTGTATTCACCCTTATCTTGAGCAGGCAACGGAAATTCAGACCATACAGCCCTATCTTATCTTAACAATATTATAAATGCGATAGTTTGTATGGATGTTTGTTACTCTTTCACGTAAAAACTACTGAATAGATTTTAATGAAAGTTTACAATAATATAGCATATACACATAGGCTACTTTTTATCCCGGGAACAAGTTCCTGTGGGAAACGGGAACGGGAAAACTTCTCTACGCAAGCGAAGTCGCGAGCGTCTACTAGTATTAAATAAAGGGTTACAAGTATAAGGTCTTTGCGCTGCATAAGTTCAACTTCTTTTTTTTAATTATTTTATGGTCTGGTTACGAAGATCTTATATTCTAATTTAGTCCTGTACAGTCTTTGTCGATGTCGAGAGTCGTCAGTCCTAGGTCCTGGTCCTTGATCTCAGGTTAATGATGGTTCTAATACTCTCCCGCACATAAAACAAGATAAATGCACTTGTTTTAGAAAATAATTTACAGCAAGCGTCCGCACTTGTCACTGTTCCCGCGAAAACTCCATAAGTTTAACTCGAGTTAAACCGGTTTTTCTTTTTATAGCTCAAACTGAGCCTGGTGTCACGATGTTATCTGGCGCTGTAGGCATTGCTTCAACCAGCGCAGAAGGAACTGGAGAGGTTACCACTGAGGGAGGAGCTGCCGCGGAAACTACCAGTGGAGAAGCACTTGCTTCGACAGCTGAAGGGGACGCTCCTGATACTCCTGCCCCAGCAGAGTAGAGGATTTATACGTATGTTTGTGTATATAATTTCGCATTAAAGCATTTTTTTTTATATCAGTTCGAGATTACCAGGACTTTAATTGGTCGTGCTAATTAGTGTCTAGCACATAAGACCTTTTAGCCTTTTTGTTACCACCTTACTAAAAAGGTAACGGGTTCGAAATTTCTTCCAAATTTAACATCTAAATAGACACATTTTTATTTTATGAATTTTTTTCGGCCATTTAGACCCACCCCAGTTCCATGCTTCGGAAGGCACGTTGAGCCGTTGGTCCCGGTTGCCAATAAAATGGCAGTCGCTAAGCCAAGTTGAAGGCCTTATCAGAAGGGCCATTGGCTTAAAAAAGAAATTAACAGCGGGTTGCCACAGCCTGCGCCTGTCCATTTCAACACGGCAATGGGCTCCCCACCTGTTACTGTGAAATGTGGGCGTTTAATATGTCTCTGCCTACGCCTTTGGGGATAAAGGCGTGACAATATGTATGTATGTATGTTTTTTTAATATTATTTTATAGCCTGGTTACTAAATCTTATTTATTTCTTATTTCTTCTTAGTTTTCTAAACTGCTTCGGTGGCGATGTGGTAGTTAGTGTATGCGACTGCCACACTGAGGTCCAGGTTTCGATTTTTGGGTCGGAATAAATATTTGTTTTATCCACAAATGTGTGTTTCGGAGTTTGGGTGTTTCATATGTTATTAAAGTCATACGAGGTGTGTTCAAAAAGTACCCGGAATTTTTTATTTTAATGGGTCTGGAGAGTCCGATTGTCAAAAATTTTTTTTTGTGTTGGTATGCATACCCTTAAAGTATGATAACATTTTCGGCTATAAGCACTGTTTACTTTGTCTGTGGTAGTCTCTAAGGTTCGACGTGTTTTTATGAGATCGGCGATTTTTGCTTGTTTAAACAATGGAAGAATTGAAGAGTCAAAGAATTTGTATTCAATTTTGCTTAGAAAATGAAAGTGTAATAAAGTGTGTGAAATGTTACAAAAAGCCTATGGTGAGTCTGCTATGAAAAAAACATGTGTTTACGAGTGGTATAAGCGTTTCCAAGATGGCCGCGAAGACGTTGAAGATGACGAACGCTCCGGTCGACCCAGCGTCAATAATCGATGAAAATGTGAAAAAAATGGAAAAAAATGGTTATGAATGATCGCCGAATCACAATTAGAGAAGTTGCTGATGAAGTTGGCATATCGATTGGTTCATGTCATAACATTTTTTCAAATGTTTTGGGCATGAAACGAGTGGCAGCAAAATTTATTCCAAAACTGCTGAATTTTGACCAAAAAAACAATCACATGAACATCGCTCAGGAGCTGCTAAATGACGTCAACGACGATCCAAGCTTACTTGAAAGGGTCATAACTGGTTAAGAAACATGGGTGTACGGTTATGATGTCGGAACCAAAGCACAATCGTCCACCTGGAAGCATTCAACATCACCAAGAGCGAAAAAAGCACGTCAAGTTCGATCAAATGTCAAGGTTTTGCTTACTGTTTTCTTCGATTATAATGGCATAGTGCATCAAGACTTCTTTCTTACCACAAGGTCGTACGGTTAATAAGGAGTATTACCTTGAAGTTATGCGACGTTTGCGTGAAGCAATCCGAAAAAAAAACGCCCCGATTTATGGAAAAACAATTCATGGCTTTTGCACCACGATAACGCACCTGCTCACTCGTCGTTGCTTGTTCGTAATTTTTTGACCAAAAAAAATACCGTAGTCATGCCCCAACCTCCATATTCACCAGATATGGCTCCGTGTGACTTTTTCCTCTTCCCAAAGTTGAAGAGACCCATGAAAGGACGGCGTTTTTCCTCGATTGAAGAAATAAAAGCCGAATCGCTGAGAGTGCTCAAGGACATGCCAAAAAGTGAATATCAAGAGTGCTTCGAAGATTGGAAAAAACGCTGGCATAAGTGTATTATATCTGGGAGGGACTACTTTGAAGGGGACCACATTGATGTAGACGAATAAATAAATATTTTTTTGAAAAAAAAACGAAAATTCCGGGTACTTTTTGAACACACCTCGTACTTCTTTTGGCGCGTTAGGGAAAAATGATGAGAGTTCATTTTTACTATGCACGCTCACACCGTTACGAAAAATGGACACCATAAAGTTAGCTGATAAGTGTTTCCATGACAACTTATAACTACATTTACAGTAGTTAACATTCTTTTGATGTTCTTTTTTCTTACTAATTTACCATTCCTGTTACAAACAAAGAGTTGTGGTATATGTGATGAAATCTTATTAGACTAAAGCTGTATAACTTCTAACGCGTGTACACAAGTACATACACACTTTTTTTAGAAATATTTACGTAGGTTTATCATTTGTCTAGATCGCATAGCACAAGTTTAAAAGCTTAGTTTTGGCTGCCTAACGTTTCTCGCCTTTAGTTATCCCCTTTATTATACGTTCAAATTTAACCGGATACGTTTTTGTCCCATAAAACAGAAGCGGTCGTGGCCCCGCGGACTCAGTGTTCTGTAAACGATCACAGAGTTACGCAACTTTCACTATGGCTGTCCTCGGATGGGTGACCACTTCGTGGCATTTACATTTGCGAACATTTCCGTGCTCCAGAAGGCACGTTAAGCCGTTGGTCCCGGTTGCCAGTAACATGGCAGTCGTTAAGTCCAGCTTAAAAAAAAATCAACAGCAGGTCGCCACAACCTGCGCCTGTCCATTTCAAGACTATGGTTTAAGTCGATAGGAGCCCGAAATAGCATCCATGAAAAAAAAACCGGGCCTTTCGAAGCACGGAAACGCTCGCAAATGGAAATACCACAATGTTTTTTCACACATCGCCATCTGATTCCAAACTAAGCAGAGCTTACTATGGTTACCAGAAAACTGATAAACATACTTATATATTTCTAAATACATACATTTCATAGATAAATAACACCCAGACACAGAATAAACCATCGTGCTCACCAGAGCACGATGTGATTTTGATGATGATTTGTGTGATCACAAAGTTATATCCTGGGTGGAAATCGAACCCACGACCTCTTGCATAGCAGTCGGATACACTCCCTCCGCGCCACAAGGGCAGTCATATTATAGATAAATTCATTGGAGCAAAACCTGCTGAAGCCTTCTAAATGTACATTTTTAATTTGACAGGATTGCTGCGTTCTCCTAAAAGACACAATGGCTCCTGAGTTAGATAGTATATTATATTGAGCATGCATTCCTTGTTTTATTTCCAACTAGCCAACCCGCGGTTTCTTCGTCGTCGCTTTTACTTTTACAAAAATGTATGAAAATTTGTAGACATTTATGATTATTGCTCAGCTCTTCTGGGTAGTAGCGTGATGATATATAGCCCTATTCAATAAAAGGGGTCATCCAAAACAAAAATAGTTTTTCGATTTGGTTGTGGAATGAGCTCCCCCTGCCTGGGTTTTTCCAAACGTCTACAGTATGGGGTTCTTCAAAAGGGGTCTTAGAAGGTTTATAAAGTGGTTGCTGAGAATAGCGCATTCAACCAAACAAACAAACAAACTCAGCTTTATAAATTAGTATAGATAGATTGGAACCCAACTTAACCTCAACAGCAGGTAAACAAATTCTATCACTGTCACAGAGCAAAGCAATCAGTTGCACACGCCGCCCTACCAAAGACACCTAAATCTATCTAGGTATACTTACTAATATTATAAAGTTGAAGAGTTTGTGTGTTTGGTTGAACGCGATAATCTCAGGACCTTAAGGTCGGTTTTGAAAAAAATCTTTTTGTATTAGATAGTCCATTTATCAAGGGACGCTATATGCTATATATGATCACGCTACTATCTTGAAGAGCGGAGCAGTAGCCATAAGTATCGACAAATCGGGCAAATTTTTATGCAATATTGTAGAATTTATAAGCGACGGGATTAAATAGGTGGTACGGGAGGTCGAAGTTAGTCACTGGCGAAGCGATTCTGGTTCTATTCTACAGCTTGTCAATTAGTAGAATCGGCCCCCAAGTCGCATGTACGTTGCCTACAGACAAGTGGACAAAGAAAGTAATAAAAAAGTTTGGCCAGTTTTCATGACACGAATTGTCCTTCACGGAGTAACAAAGCTATCATGGCGCTTGCAACAGTGCCGAAATATCGGATGCTCGCGTGTGAAAGTGTACATGGTAAATATCCCGAAAATAAATATGTTACTTATGTGAATGACCATGATAGTGTTAATTCTTATAAGGAGAAGGAAAGTTTCGATGTTATAATAAATTTAAAGTGGAAAAATAATTCTGCGTCTAGCTTCTCACTTGCCGATATATTCGTACCGTGTAACTTCACTCAGGCCCGTATTAATAAATCACTCTTACATACGTATTCCAGAAAGTTTTTCAATACTCAATCAACGCTTGAGGCAAGATTTTCCCTTATATATATATTACGGACCTCAGTCTTGAGTAAGCTCTTAAGTTCACATTTAAGATGCTGTACTAAACAATAAACAAAAATTAAGCTGTAACTTTAGTGCAAACTATCACTCAAGATGTCACTAATTAATAAACAATACTGAGATCTCAAAAGCGATCTTGGGATCTCCATTGAGATCGTATTTTGTGAGTGCAGACTATTCGTGACTTAAGTGAGTGTACTTCAGCGTCAGTAGATGACGCCTATGTCGCCTTAAGACAGAAGAGGTCAGTGGTGAAGGTTAAGAAAAAAGTCGTCAGGTTTTAGCATAATAATTGCTTTTAAAAATTTTATTGCTGCATCAAAGTTCTGCCACGTGGAATATTTCTGGTAGGATAATCCTATCAAAAATATGTTTGAGCTATAAATATGTGTCCAGGTATATTACCTACGATTACGTTTATTCTCTCCTCTATCTTTGACATGAACATGAAATTAAACCACATTATAGGTAGGAGGTATACCGAATTTCATAAATAAACACTGAAGATAATAATTATATGACTTTATTGTACGATATTATGAACGGTGGTATTGACTGTATTGACCAAGTTATTTAATGTTCCTTCACACAGAACTAATTATGGAAAAAATGCTGTCCTTACTCGATTACCTTCCTGCTTCAACACTAATTTTAACGACATTGACATCTTCTTCCACTCTAGAAATGTATTTAGGGGACTTATATGCAAAAAATTATTGTCTGGCCAGACAGCGGATAGAAATAATGAGTACCTAAATGCTGTTGTTCTCAAGTGTTTTCTGTATTTCGGTATGTATATTGTCACTTCATGCACAAATATAGTATGTTTAAGGTTTTACAACAAATTGCAAGGTATTTTGTAATTATTGTACTTTATAACTTACTAGCTGTCCCGCCCGGCTTCGCCCGTGACATACTTCGAACCCCGTGGCACCCATTTAATCCCGTTGTTTAATAATTTCACATTCACAATAATGTATGAACCTTAGATTATATAAACACCATAATCTACGGTATGAACATTTTCCAAATTCATTGATTACTTCTCCGCTCTCCAGTACCTAGGTACTTACCTACCTGCACGGCCCGATCAAATTAAATTAATTTCTTTGCGCCAGTTTTGTATTTGCGATAACTCGTAAGATATTCATTTAATTTGCAAGGTGTAAAGGGACAAAATAATCTTCATGAAATGCTGAAGCCAACTAACGTAGTAAAAATGATAGGGATTAATAGCATATTTGTGTAAATAGCCTTCAAATTACCGCTTAATAATTGCTGTTTTTTTAAAGTATTAAAATGAATATAGTATGTTATTCTTAAGAGATAGACATATGTCGTCGCGGACTTTTTTGTAGACCTTAATTAGATTTTAGACCTTACATTATTTTGTTATATCTCAAAGGGTTTAGGCAGTGTTTTGGTTGAAAGCTCCCAGACGGCTTATTTTTTCCGACATCCCCAACAAATATCGTTATAATTTGGTCAATATATACAAAAGCTTAACAAATTATACATAAAAACCTTCTATGAGAATCACTGTAACTATTAAAAAAAACCGTATCGTAATCCGTTGCGTAGTTTTAAAGATCTAAACATAATAGGGACAGACAGCGAAAAGCGACTTTGTTTTATAATATATGTAGTGATATAATTTTAGAGATGCATCACGTCGTGAAACTTTGTTATTGGCTGTTAAGTTTCCGAATAAATAAATAAATTATTAATCCAAATAAATATTCTATACATACATACATACATATTGTCACGCCTTTATCCCCGAAGGGGTAGGAAGAGGCATAATAAACGCCCACATTTTACCGTATGCATTTTTGTCCCACGTAACAGGTGGTGAGCCCATTGCCGTGTTGAAATATTCTGTAACTGTATATTAACGCGAATCTATATATCTATCACGCCTTATCCCCGAAGGGGTGGCAGAGGCATATTATATGCCACAATTCACCATGTGTATTACTGTCTCACGTAATAGATGGTGAACCCATTGCCGTGTTGAAATAGACAGACGCAGGTTATGGCTATCTGCCGTTGAAATTTTTCAAGCCCATATAGCCTTCAACGTGACTTAACGTCTGCCATGTTATTGGCAACCGGGCCCAACAGCTTAACGTGTCTTCCGAAGCACGGAAACGCTCGCAAATATAAATGCCACAAAGTGGTCACCCATCCGTCACCAGCCATAGCGAAAATTATTTAACGCAGTGATCGTTCTATAGAACACTGAGTTCGCGGGACCATGAGCGTATCAACCTGTAACTGTTAGCATCCGGAAATATGTTTTTAAACTTATAATTCTACGAAAGAAATAAATACCATTGTTATATTTCAAATTGACTCTCAAAATACCTTTTTATCTAATCATGGAGCTCTCTCGTTTGCTACCTTTGGTGTCATTTAAAACAATTTTAAGTATGCCATATTTTATTTTATTAAAACATCTATACTAGCGGCACGCTATGATGGCCGTTTTGACGTTTGCCCTTTCATGAAGTTTCGTATTAATTTAAATTACATTTTATTTGTAGAAATAAGTGAATAGTCAACCAAGGGTATTTATACTACGGTAGAAAACAGAGTACTTATGTAAAACAAGTAAAATATCATCACTATTGTAATATGTCGAAACGGCCATCAAGCGTGCCGCTAGTATAAAAGATCCTGCACAAATTGATTTGCAGCGTAACAAATACATTTTTTGGCGACCGTGACAGGTCTACTTCATACCTGTGGTTTACAGGAACAGTGACTTATATTATATTACCATAAACTAACAGAGTCTTATCTCTGATAATTATCATACGGCAAATATGCTCTCAGTTTGTTATGTGGAACCAAATATTTACCCTTTCTGACAAATTGGCACGATAGCAGGGTCATTTGAAAAACACCAGCAATCTGACAGGATTTAGTTAACTAACAAACAAATGCTTTACAAATTTGACTGCCTCTGTGGCGCAGTGGTAGTGCATGTGACTGCGGCGACTGAGATCCCGGGTTCGATCCCCGGGTCGGAAAAAAATATTTATGTATTGCGCAAATGTTTGTTTCGGAGTTTGGGTATTACTTATGTATTATATGTATGTATTTAAAAATATATAAGTATGTTTATCAGTCGTCTAGATCCCATACCACAAGCTTATATTAGCTTATTTGATAGATGGCGCTGTGAAAAAAAAATGTCCCACAATATTTATTTTTCTATTATTTTATTTTATTTATATTACGTAATGTCTTATTATAGGAGATTAGTTTTCTGATTAATTTCGATTCGGGTTTCAAGACAATCTAACTTCGCCTGGGATTACACCGAGATCGAGCTCGGTGTAACTTTTGCGGTGTTGGTCATTGCTGTAGATCCTGGTTTACAGGAGTCACAGTAATAGGAATACGGGTGAGATTAGTTCCAACGAGGAATGCAGCATAAAAATAAATCAGAGTGTGTGCTGAAGACCGCACGGCAGAAGGGAAAACTTCATTGGCAATCGCAATCAATTATTACGTAAGAATTGAATATACTAAACGACACAACAGCGAAGAGCAGCTGACTGTCTCTTTCTCGCTCGGGTACACTCGGCGTTCGCGAGTTCACCCGATCAAGCCTTTCTTAGTACCGATGAAAAAATCTGTGTACGGTGCGCCAACAGAAGTTTTTACTTCAAAAATGAATGATTTTGGAATAATTGTTGGTTATGACTATAGCTATCTACCCCTTGCAGGTTGCTGGTGTCTTACAAATGACCTTGTATGTAGAAAAAGTAATTTCTTTAATTAACGCAAGAACAAAATGAACAAGTTAAATCAAGGTGCCCCAGTTTTTAAAACAGGCTTGGCAGTTGATATTTTATTGTATCCGCTTCTTCTTCTGGCGATTGCAGCTGCAGTGGAGCTAAGGTAAGGTTTATTGGTTGATTTTTCTTCTGGAATACCCGAACCGGTTGATTCAGTAATCTTTATTGGTGCTTTAAAACAAAAGTAAAAATTATAATGTATTCGTTGACCTTACCGTTTTTTTATATATTGCTCGTCAAAATTGCGTCGCCGGCCTGATGGTAAGCAAAGATGACGATCCGTGAATAAGGGTAATGAGCAATTTGCTAATACGGTATTCATATTTAATAATTATTTATAAATATGAATACCGTAAAATATTCAGTTGTTTAATAATTTCACATTCACAATAATGTATGAACCTTAGATTATAACACCATAATCTACGGTATGAACATTTTCCAAAATCATTGATTACTTCTCCGCTCTCCAGTACCTAGGTACCTACCTACCCGCACGGCCCGGTCGAATTAAATTAATTTCTTTGCGCCTAATTTTGTATTTGCGATAACTCGTAAGATTTTCATTTAATTTGCAAGGTGTAAAGGGACAAAATAATCTTCATGAAATGCTGAAGCCAACTAACGTAGTAAAAATGATAAGGATTAATAGCATATTTGTGTAAATAGCCTTCAAATTACCGCTTAATAATTGCTGTTTTTTTAAAGTATTAAAATGAATATAGTATGTTATTCTTAAGAGATAGACATATGTCGTCGCGGACTTTTTTGTAGACCTTAATTAGATTTTAGACCTTACATTATTTTGTTATATCTCAAAGGGTTTAGGCAGCGTTTTGGTTGAAAGCTCCCAGACGGCTTATTTTTTGGGGATGTCGGCCCAACAAATATCGTTATAATTTGGTCAATATATACAAAAGCTTAACAAATTATACATAAAAACCTTCTATGAGAATCACTGTAACTATTAAAAAAAACCGTATCGTAATCCGTTGCGTAGTTTTAAAGATCTAAACATACATAGGGACAGACAGCGAAAAGCGACTTTGTTTTATAATATATAGTGATATGATTTTAGAGATTCATCACGTCGTGAAACTTTGTTATTGGCTGTTAAGTTTCCGAATAAATAAATAAATTATTAATCCAAATAAATATTCTATACATACATACATACATATTGTCACGCCTTTATCCCCGAAGGGGTAGGAAAAGGCATAATAAACGCCCACATTTTACCGTATGCATTTTTGTCCCACGTAACAGGTGGTGAGCCCATTGCCGTGTTGAAATATTCTGTAACGCGAATCTATATTTCTATAACACCTTATCCCCGAAGGGGTGGCAGAGGCATATTATATGCCCACTTTTCACCATGTGTATTACTGTCTCACATAATAGATGGTG
This sequence comes from Thumatha senex, assembly GCA_948477245.1. Classification (NCBI taxonomy): domain Eukaryota; kingdom Metazoa; phylum Arthropoda; class Insecta; order Lepidoptera; family Erebidae; genus Thumatha; species Thumatha senex. The sequence continues at coordinate 3,047,993 of OX419751.1, forward strand.
AACCCATTGCCGTGTTGAAATAGACAGACACAGGTTATGGCTACCTGCCGTTGAAATTTTTCAAGCTGCCCATATAGCCTTCAACGTGACTTAACGTCTGCCATGTTATTGGCAACCGGGACCAACAGCTTAACGTGTCTTCCGAAGCACGGAAACGCTCGCAAATATAAATGCCACAAAGTGGTCACCCATCCGTCACCAGCCATAGCGAAAATTATTTAACGCAGTGATCGTTCTATAGAACACTGAGTCCGCGGGACCATGAGCGTATCAACCTGTAACTGTTAGCATCCGGAAATATGTTTTTAAACTTATAATTCTACGAAAGAAATAAATACCATTGTTATATTTCAAATTGACTCTCAAAATACCTTTTTATCTAATCATGGAGCTCTCTCGTTTGCTACCTTTGGTGTCATTTAAAACAATTTTAAGTATGCCATATTTTATTTTATTAAAACATCTATACTAGCGGCACGCTATGATGGCCGTTTTGACGTTTGCCCTTTCATGAAGTTTCGTATTAATTTAAATTACATTTTATTTGTAGAAATAAGTGAATAGTCAACCAAGGGTATTTATACTACGGTAGAAAACAGAGTACTTATGTAAAACAAGTAAAATATCATCACTATTGTAATATGTCGAAACGGCCATCAAGCGTGCCGCTAGTATAAAAGATCCTGCACAAATTGATTTGCAGCGTAACAAATACATTTTTTGGCGACCGTGACAGGTCTACTTCATACCTGTGGTTTACAGGAACAGTGACTTATATTATATTACCATAAACTAACAGAGTCTTATCTCTGATAATTATCATACGGCAAATATGCTCTCAGTTTGTTATGTGGAACCAAATATTTACCCTTTCTGACAAATTGGCACGATAGCAGGGTCATTTGAAAAACACCAGCAATCTGACAGGATTTAGTTAACTAACAAACAAATGCTTTACAAATTTGACTGCCTCTGTGGCGCAGTGGTAGTGCATGTGACTGCGGCGACTGAGATCCCGGGTTCGATCCCCGGGTCGGAAAAAAATATTTATGTATTGCGCAAATGTTTGTTTCGGAGTTTGGGTATTACTTATGTATTATATGTATGTATTTAAAAATATATAAGTATGTTTATCAGTCGTCTAGATCCCATACCACAAGCTTATATTAGCTTATTTGATAGATGGCGCTGTGAAAAAAAAATGTCCCACAATATTTATTTTTCTATTATTTTATTTTATTTATATTACGTAATGTCTTATTATAGGAGATTAGTTTTCTGATTAATTTCGATTCGGGTTTCAAGACAATCTAACTTCGCCTGGGATTACACCGAGATCGAGCTCGGTGTAACTTTTGCGATGTTGGTCATTGCTGTAGATCCTGGTTTACAGGAGTCACAGTAATAGGAATACGGGTGAGATTAGTTCCAACGAGGAATGCAGCATAAAAATAAATCAGAATGTGTGCTGAAGACCGCACGGCAGAAGGGAAAACTTCATTGGCAATCGCAATCAATTATTACGTATGAATTGAATATACTAAACACAACGACACAACAGCGAAGAGCAGCTGACTGTCTCTTTCTCGCTCGGGTACACTTGGCGTTCCCGAGTTCACCCGATCAAGCCTTTCTTAGTACCGATGGAAAAATCTGTGTGCGGTGCGCGCCAACAGAAGTTTTCACTTCAAAAATGAATAATTTTGGAATAATTGTTGGTTATGACTATAGCTATCTACCCCTTGCAGGTTGCTGGTGTCTTACAAATGACCTTGTATGTAGAAAAAGTAATTTCTTTAATTAACGAAAGAACAAAATGAACAAGTTAAATCAAGGTGCCCCAGTTTTTAAAACAGGCTTGGCAGTTGATATTTTATTGTATCCGCTTCTTCTTCTGGCGATTGCAGCTGCAGTGGAGCTCAGGTAAGGTTTATTGGTTGATTTTTCTTCTGGAATACCCGAACCGGTTGATTCAGTAATCTTTATTGGTGCTGTAAAACAAAAGTAAAAATTATAATGTATTCGTTGACCTTACCGTTTTTTTATATATTGCTCGTCAAAATTGCGTCGCCGGCCTGATGGTAAGGAAAGATGACGATCCGTGAATGAGGGTAATGAGCAATTTGCTAATACGGTATTCATATTTAATAATTATTTATAAATATGAATACCGTAAAATATTAAGTTGTTTAATAATTTCACATTCACAATAATGTATGAACCTTAGATTATAACACCATAATCTACGGTATGAACATTTTCCAAAATCATTGATTACTTCTCCGCTCTCCAGTACCTAGGTACCTACCTACCCGCACGGCCCGGTCAAATTAAATTAATTTCTTTGCGCCTAATTTTGTATTTGCGATAACTCGTAAGATTTTCATTTAATTTGCAAGGTGTAAAGGGACAAAATAATCTTCATGAAATGCTGAAGCCAACTAACGTAGTAAAAATGATAGGGATTAATAGCATATTTGTGTAAATAGCCTTCAAATTACCGCTTAATAATTGCTGTTTTTTTAAAGTATTAAAATGAATATAGTATGTTATTCTTAAGAGATAGACATATGTCGTCGCGGACTTTTTTGTAGACCTTAATTAGATTTAAGACCTTACATTATTTTGTTATATCTCAAAGGGTTTAGGCAGCGTTTTGGTTGAAAGCTCCCAGACGGCTTATTTTTTCCGACATCCCCAACAAATATCGTTATAATTTGGTCAATATATACAAAAGCTTAACAAATTATACATAAAAACCTTCTATGAGAATCACTGTAACTATTAAAAAAAACCGTATCGTAATCTGTTGCGTAGTTTTAAAGATCTAAACATACATAGGGACAGACAGCGAAAAGCGACTTTGTTTTATAATATGTAGTGATATGATTTTAGAGATTCATCACGTCGTGAAACTTTGTTATTGGCTAAGTGTCTATACATGTGAATTTACCCATGAAAAATGTAAAATAGCTGTTAAGTTTCCGAATAAATAAATAAATTATTAATCCAAATAAATATTCCATACATACATACATATTGTCACGCCTTTATCACCGAAGGGGTAGGAAGAGGCATAATAAACGCCCACATTTTACCGTATGCATTTTTGTCCCACGTAACACGTGGTGAGCCTATTGCCGTGTTGAAATATTCTGTAACTGTTTATTAACGCGAATCTATATATCTATCACGCCTTATCCAGGAAGGGGTAGCAGAGGCATATTATATGGCCACTTTTCACCATGTGTATTACTGTCTCACGTAATAGATGGTGAACCCATTGCCGTGTTGAAATAGACAGACGCAGGTTATGGCTACCTGCCGTTGAAATTTTTCAAGCTGCCCATATAGCCTTCAACGTGACTTAACGTCAGCCATGTTATTGGCAACCGGGACCAACAGCTTAACGTGTCTTCCGAAGCACGGAAACGCTTGCAAATATAAATGCCACAAAGTGGTTACCCATCCGTCACCAGCCATAGCGAAAATTATTTAACGCAGTGATCGTTTTATAGAACACTGAGTCCGCGGGACCATGAGCGTATCAACCTGTAACTGTTAGCATCCGGAAATATGTTTTTAAACTTATAATTCAACGAAAGAAATAAATACCATTTTTATATTTCAAATTGACTCTCAAAATACCTTTTTATCTAATCATGGAGCTCTCTCGTTTGCTATCTTTGGTGTCATTTAAAACAATTTTAAGTATGCCATATTTTATTTAATTAAAACATCTATACCAGCGGCACGCCCTTTCATGAAGTTTCGTATTAATTTAAATTACATTTTATTTTAGAAATAAGTGAATAGTCAACCTACGGTATTTATACTACGGTAGAAAACAGAGTACTTATGTAAAACAAGTAAAATTTCATCACTACTGTAATATGTCGAAACGGCCATCAAGCGTGCCGCTAGTATTAAAGATCCTGCACAAATTGATTTGCAGCATAACAAATACATTTTTTGGCGACCGTGACAGGTCTACTTCATACCTGTGGTTTACAGGATTAGTGACTTATATTATATTACCATAAACTAACAGAAATAAGACTGATAATTATCATACGGCAAATATGCTCTCAGTTTGTTATGTGGAACCAAATATTTACCGTTTCTGACAAATTGGCACGATAGCAGGGTCATTTGAAAAACACCAGCAATCTGACAGGATTTACTTAACTAACAAACAAATGCTTTACAAATTTGACTGCCTCTGTGGCGCAGTGGTAGTGTATGTGACTGCGGCGACTGAGATCCCGGGTTCGATCCCTGGGTCGGAAAAAATATTTATGTAATTCTCAAATGCTTGTTTCGGAGTTTGGGTATTTCTTATGTATATTATGTATGTATTTAAAAATATATAAGTATGTTTATCAGTCGTCTAGATCCCATACCACAAGTTTATATTAGCTTACTTTGATAGACGGCGCTGTGGTGACGACGGTGCAAAAAAAATGTCTCACAATATTTATTTTTCTATTATTTTATTTTATTTATATTAAGTAATGTCTTATTATAGGAGATTAGTTTTTTGATTAATTTCGATTCGGGTTTCAAGACAATCTAACTTCTCCTGGGACTACACCGAGATCGCGCTCGGTGTAACTTTTGTGGTCTTGGTCATTGCTGTAGATCCTGGTTTATAGGAGTCACAGTAATAGGAATACGGGTAAGATTAGTTCCAACGAGGAATGCAGCATAAAAATAAATCAGAGTGTGTGCTGAAGACCGCACGGCAGAAGGGAAAACTTCATTGGCAATCGCAATCAATTATTACGTATGAATTGAATATACTAAACAAAACACAACGACACAACAGCGAAGAGCAGCTGACTGTCTCTTTCTCGCTCGGGTACACTCGGCGTTCCCGAGTTCACCCGATCAAGCCTTTCTTAGTACCGAAGGAAAAATCTGTGTGCGGTGCGGTGCGCCAATAGAAGATTCATTTCAAAAATGAATGATTTTGGAATAATTGTTGGTTATGACTATAGCTATCTACCCCTTGCAGGTTGCTGGTGTCTTACAAATGACCTTGTATATAGAAAAAATAATTTCTTTAATTAACGAAAGAACAAAATGAACAAGTTAAATCAAGGTGCCCCAGTTTTTAAAACAGGCTTGGCAGTTGATATTTTATTGTATCCGCTTCTTCTTCTGCCGATTGCAGCTGCAGTGGAGCTAAGGTAAGGTTTATTGGTTGATTTTTCTTCTGGAATACCCGAACCGGTTGATTCAGTAATCTTTATTGGTGCTGTAAAACAAAAGTAAAAGTTATAATGTATTCGTTGACCTTACCGTTTTTTTATATATGGCTCGTCAAAATTGCGTCGCCGGCCTGATGGTAAGCAAAGATGACGACCCGTGAACCCCTCTATTTTCGCACACTAAATATTATTAGCCACGCCTTTATCCCCGAAGGGTAGTGGGATGGTATAGGTATATTATAAGCCCGCATTTCATCGTAAGCATTTTTGTTTTGTCCCACGTTATAGGTATAGCCCACTGTCGTGTTGAAATCGACAGATGCAGGTTGTAGCGACCAGCTATTGCATCCGGTTAGTTTTTAAGTAATAAGACCTTCAACTTGGCTATACAATTGCTATGTTACTGGCCCCGGTTGCCAACGGTTTTAACGTGCGTGATTCTCAATTGAACAGGGGGCCGAGTCTACTATTAAGAATTATATTATTTTATCTGTGCTACTATTGACAAGCCGTAGAATAGAACCAGATTCGCTGTTTTTATCTGTCAAAATGTTAGTAGACTGTCAAAAATGCAACTGACTAGCGGCCACTGGCGCGGTACGTGTTAGGAGAATTCTATCGGCCGACGGATAGAAGTCTATTGGAGTACGATTGTAATAGTAAATAAAATAAATATCCATCACGCCTTATCCCCGAAGGGGTGGCAGAGGCATATTATATGCCCACTTTTCACCGTGTGGATTCCTGTCCCACGTAATAGGTGGTGAGCCCATTGCCGTGTTGAAATAGACAGACGCAGGCTGTGGCTACCTGGGCCTAGGCCCATAAGGCCTTCAACCAGGCTTAACGACTGCCATTTTACTGGCAACCGGGACCAACGGCTTAACGCGCCTTCTGAAGCACGGAAACGCTCGCAAATGTAAATGTAAATGCCACAAAGGACCAGCCATAGTTAAAGTTGCGACAGACGCAGGCTGTGGCTACCTGCTGTTGAAATTTTTTAAGCCGCCTATAAGGCCTTCAACCAGGCTTAACGACTGCCATTTTACTGGCAACCGGGACCAACGGCTTAACGTGCCTTCCGAAGCACGGAAACGCTCGCAAATGTAAATGCCACAAAGTGGTCACCCATCCGACGACCAGCCATAGTGAAAGTTGCGTACCTCAGTGATCGTTTACAGAACACTGAGACCACGTAGACCCTTCGGGGATAAGGCGTGACCCTTGTACTATAAATATACACTTGTCTTATTTTTTATATACTACTCGGGACTTCACGCGAAACAATTTTGTACTTACATTCACCGACGTTTCGAGCGCGTTGCAGCGCCCGTGGTCGCCAGTCCAGACGCGACCACGGGCACTGCAACGCGCTCGAAACGTCGGTGAATGTAAGTACAAAATTGTTTCGCGTGAAGTCCCGAGTAGTATATAAAATATGAGTATAAACCGCGAAAGTTTATAAATAACATTATACACTTGTCTTGATCCCCTCTAGTTTTATTTTACACTTCTTCTTGTTTCAATTATTTTGTCCCTTTCTCTTACCGCTCACAAGTCTGCTGAAATAATTTTATTTCAAAGATATGCACAGCCATTGTGATCTTTTCTACTAACTAAAATGTCTTTTTGTAATACATGACTGAGTGAGGAACGATTGACGAAGACTATATATTGTGCGACAGTAGAGGGTAGAAGGAGTCAGGGTAGGCCGAGACTTACATATGAAGACCACGTGAGCAGATTGCTAAAAATCGGACAAGTTAAAAGTGTTTGGATACCCAGACTTGCATGTATGAAGCGATTAATGAATCTGCAGGAAGCGAAAGAAGTACGCATGGGCTGCGAAGCCTGGCGATCTGTCCTCTCTGACTACCCCGTCAGGGATACAGCGTGAAGATAGTTTTGTAATATATATCTATACTAATATTATACAGCTGAAGAGTTTGTTTGTTTGGTTGAACGCACTAATGTCAGGAACCACTGGTCGGATTTGAAAAATTCTTTTTGTGTTAGATAGCCCATTTATCGAGTAAGGCTATAGTCTATATATTATTATTACACAACTGCACTGGGGAGCAGAGCAGTAGTCATAAATGTCGACAAATCGGCCAAATTTTATGCATTATTGCAGAATTTATAAGCGACGGGATGAAATAAGTGCGACGGGAGTTCGAAATATGTCACGGGCGAAGCCGGGGGGGTCACCTAGTGTGTACACAAACTGTAAAATATTATAAACCGATAATTTCTTGCCATTTTACCTTTTTCCTCATGATTTTTCCTGTAAACAAAATTATTTTGAAAATATAGGAAAATTTTTTTCATATTTAAACGGATTTTAGCCTTTAGCGGGAATCAAACCGACTTCTTATTTGCCGGTGGAGATGCTCTTTATCCAACTTAGCTCCCAAGGACACTTTAAAATGACTCTACCGACGATATCTACAGGCATTTAGGAAAGTTACACGGCACAAGTGTTTAAAATTACACCTATAATCTTTCGATGTTTAACCCCCGATGCAACAAGAGGGGTGTTATAAGTTTCACGTGTCTGTGACTTTGTGTCTGTGGCATTATAGCTCTCGAACGGATGAAGCGCTTCAATTTAGTTGTTTTTGTATTAATGATGGCTTACGTGCAAGTGTTCTTAGATATGTTTGATGAAAATTGGTTTAAAAGTTTTATTTTTAATTTTTTAATGGGTGGAAAATAGGGGATGAAAGTTTGAATGAAAATATTTGAAAACTTACTAGGGGTAAGGGTTAAATTTAGTATAATATTGGTGAAGTTTCGGGGGTCTCATCTATATTTTACCTTTAGGGGAGTAAAACAGGGGTTGTACTTTTATATGGAAAATTCTTCATTTTCTAGCTACACATGCACCTGCTTCTAATTATAAAACAAAAAACACGTGTTCTTGAATTTCTAAACTTCTACCCCAAGGGGGCGAAATAGCTAGTATATTAAACAAGCAGGCGTCAGCTAGTATATAATACTAGCCCGCCGCTTCGCCTGCCGGGTGAAGTTTTCCGTACCCGTTTTCCCCAGTGTTATAGTAACCTAGTATGTTATCCTTAAGAGATAGACTTGTGCCATCGCAGATTTTTCTGTAGACGTATATTAGAAACACAATTTCTCCATACATTATTTTGTTATATCTCAAAGGGTTTAATAAGCGTTTTGTTAAAGATCCCGGATAGCTTATTTTTTCCGACACCTTAAACAAATATAATTTTATTTTAGTCAATACATATGGATGAAAACTTAAAAAAAATACATTAACATTTTCCTAATAAAACAAGCTATTCATTAGTAAAAATTGCATGATAATCAGTGCAGTAGTGACGGAGGACTTTATTTTATAATTTGTAGTAATGTAGGTATTACCCGATCTCCAAAAGCGTTTTGGTAATTGACTTTCCATTGACCTGGAATACAGCTTGGTCTACTCCTTGCAGCATTGGGACGTACTCTGTTATTCGGACTATTATTTTGTGGTCACCTATCTGAAATAGAAACCAGATTTTAAAAAGTTAATATAAAAGTTTATCATTATAATACCCTTAAACGTTCAGTCTCAAAATTTGCGAGAGATGGAAAGTGTGATGATGACATTGAAAGAAGGGTTTTGGCTGGCAATCAAGAGAATGGAGCAATGTACACCTTTATGGGCACCCAGAACGTGTCTAAAAAGGCAAGACTGGCTGTGCATAGAGGAGTGCTTGTCCCTACACTAACATATGGCTGTGAAAGTTGGGTATGGCAGAAGAAGCATAGGAGTAAAATTAATGCAGTAGAAATGAGGAGTCTGAGAAGTATAGCTGGAGTGAAATTGATAGATAAAGAAAGGAACAGCGTGATAAAGGAACAGTGCGGTATGACAGAAGACGTAGTGACTAAGGTAGAAAAAGGGATGCTTAGATGGTTTGGACGGAGGATGGATGAAAATAGACTGAAGAAGAAAATGTATGCGGTGAGAGTAAATGGGCAAACTGGTAAGGGTCGACCTCGACGTACATATACCGATCAAATTGAAGATCTTTTGACAAAAGACCATTTCAAGAGTACCCTTAATCGGCGAGCGCGTATGAAAACAATTATGAAAGTTGACGAAGCGAAAGTTGTATGCCAGAATCGTAGCAAGTGGAAAGCCATAGTCTCTGCCTACCCCGATGGGAGACAGGCGTGATGATATGTATGTATGTAAACGTTCAGGCTAATAGAACAACCCAAAATGTCCTTGCAAAACTTTTTTAAACAGTGTTGTCTATGGTTTGAATGAATGAATTCCATAACAGTAGAATCGTCGATAATGCGACCGTGTGTCAGAGGCTAAATATCGACATGTGTCACTGTCAAAATTAAAAGTAAACTCGATATAAACATTGACGCCGGCCATTTTCCGCCATGTTGTTGTGATTTATTCTTTTGTTTATGAACAAATTACGAAGGTGATTAAAGTGTTCATTTGAGATCACACAAATATTTGTTCTGCCCCGAGGCAGTCGAGTATGGATTTTGTCCAATAACGTTCTCAATTGCGCTATTGATCAAAAACGCAGTAATCGTTTACAGAACACTGAGTTAGAATAGCTACGTGCGCTGCAAAATAAAGGAAAAAAACACTTACCACAAAGAATGGGATTGCCCCCATATCCGTTTTCCTCGTATTGGCGAACAAACGAATGCCGTTCAATAGTACCTGTAAACATTTTATGAAGTTACACTTCTTTTTTCGCGTTAGGGAAAAATGATGAGAGTCATGTAAATTTTTACGATGTGCGCGCAGACCGTCACGAAAAACCATGACCTGCTATGCAATTTACAAATCTCGGATCCAAATCCGCTACGGCGCAAATGTCATCGATATTCATAGAACTCGAATATCAATGACATTTGCGCCGTAGCGGATTTGGATCCGAGATTTGTGAATTACATAGCTGAGCCGATTTAAAAAATTCTTCCACTGTTGGAAAGCTGCATTCTTCATGAGTAACATATGCTATATAGTGATTTCGTACGGAACTCTAAACTTATTGAAAATCCAATATAGCCTATGTTACTCACGAAAAATGTAGCTTCGTAATGGTGAAAGAATTTTTAAAATCGGTTTAGTAGTTTCTCAGCCTATGAATTGAAAAAAAAAAAGTGTGCATAAAATCACACGGCAGGAGTGAAAACTTCATTGGCAATCGCAATCAATTATTACGTAATAGTTGACGCCCGCGTAGAGAAGCTTTCCCGTTCCTGTTTCCCACAGGAACTTGTTCCCGGGATAAAAAGTAGCCTATGTGTTATTCTGATGTATAAGCTATATTATTGTAAAGTTTCATTAAAATCCATTCAGTAGTTTTACGTGAAAGAGTAACATATATTCATACAAAATTTCGCATTTATAATATTATTAACATTAAGATATTTAAATAATAAATACAGCGACACAAATCAAAGAGCAGCTGACGTCTCTGTCTCGCTCGGGTACACTCGGCGTTCCGATCGAGCCTTTCACCTCAGAGAGTGATGGGTCAGCCTAACTTACTAGGTACCTACCTTCGGAAAAATCTGTGTTCGGTGCACCAAAAGAAGTTTACACTTAAAAAGCTTACAAATCTTTCCTCTTTATAATATTACTAGCTGACCCGCCAGGCTTCGCCTGTGACATACTTCGAACCCCGTGGCACCCATTTAATACCGTCGTTTAAAAATTTTACAATAATGTTTGGACATTTTCCAAATTAGTTGATTACTTCTACGCTCTCTAGTACGCTTGCGCCCGACCAGTCGAATTATGGTTACACGAAATTAATTTCTTTGCGCGTTATTTTCATTTTGCTATATCTCCTAAGATGTTCATTTAATTTGCAATGTTAAAATGGATAAAATAATCTTCATGAAATGCTGAAGCCAACTAACGTATTAAAAATTAGAAGGATCAATAACATATTTATTTGTGTAAATAGCCTTCAAATTACCGCTTAACAATTGCTGTTTTTTTAAAGTAATATAATAATTATAGTATGTTATCCTTAAGAGATAGACTTTGTAGACCTATATTAGAAACACCATTTCACCATACATTATTTTGTTATATCTCAAAGGGGAGCGTTTTCGTTGAAAGCTCCCAGACGGCTTATTTTTTCCGACACCGCCAACATATATCTTTATAATTAAGTTAATGTATACAGAAACTTAACAAAATATACATAAAAACCTTCTATAAGAATCACTCTATCAATTTAAAAAAACCGCATCAACATTTGTTGCTTACTTTTAAAGATCTAAGCATACATAGGGACAGACAGCGAAAAACTACTTTGTTTTATAATATGTAGTGATGATGACGAGATAGGAAGGTACCTTATCGACATAACATTCCCTGCAACGATATGGAACTATTTTTTCGAACTGCTTGCCTTCAGGTGGCGCCTCTACAGGTGCTGGGGGAACGTCCACCTCGACTTCTGTAAAAAAATACAGGTTACTTGTGTTTGCCTATGTTTTATTTTTGTACATATATTTAGGGACATTTTTTTTCATAGCGCCGTCTAGTCCAAAGTATACTAAATATAAGCTTGTGATAAATTTTTAAAGCAATTATTTTGCTAAATTTCTCATAAATTTTTAATAAAGTGGAAAAAGACAATTCGATTCAAGACAGGGATTGAACCTGTGACCGTTGCCTAACCAGGGCAATGTTCTAGCCACCTGAACTACCCGAACCGTATCGAATCAAGTTGAAATCTCCACCATATTTTAATCGTCATTTTATGAGTATGACCAGAGCCATCTATCGAGCCAATGAACAACTCGATACCAATGAACAGTGTTACAACCATTTTTAAACATTGATGCAATGGACTCAACTCAGTATATTGATAAATTTTTAAAGCTCAAAATAACTATTTTGCTAAATTTCTCATAAATAATGAATATCTCCTGTCTCGTATCTGTCTTTTACCACTTTATTAAAAATTTATTAGAACGTTTGTATGGATGTTTGTTACTCTTTCACGTAAAAACTACTGAATAGAATTTAATAAAACTTTACAATAATATAGCTTATATATCAGAATAACACATAGGCTACTTTTTATCCCGGGAACAAGTTCCTGTAGGAAACGCGAACGGGAAAACTTCTCTACGCGTACGTCGTAAGCCGACGTAAGCCGCGGTCGTCAACTAGTACTTATATATTTCTAAATACATACTTATTATACATAGGAAACACCCAAACACTTGTGGATTACACAAATATTTTTTTCCGACCAGGGAATTGAACCCGGGACCTCAGTCGCGGCAGTCGCATACACTACCACTGCGCCACTGAGGCAGTCAAATTTGGTAAAAGTAATTTAAAAACAAGTCACGCCCTCTTCACTATCGTAGCGAAGGAATCAGGCGACTTGTAAACCGAAACCAGTTTCAAAACTGCAAATGGCGGAAACTTCAACATGGCCTATGCACGTATTCATGGTGTCCTGAATCGAATACCGCAAACAGTTTGTCTCTATATCTTATGGTTCCTGAGATTTAGATGCGGACGGACGGTCGGACAAACTGAGCCGTTTTATAAGACTTTTCTAAACTTTAGGGTTTGAAAGTGTAAAAATAAATAAATATCTAAATAAAGATCGTTGGGACAACTCACACAACGCCATCTGATTCCAAATTAAGCAGAGCTTGTACTATGGTAACCAGATAACTGATAAACATATTTTACTAAATACACACATATTATAGATAAATAACCCATCGTGCTCATCACACAAAGTTTTGATCTTTGGTAAGAATCGAAAACAAGACCTCTTGCGTAGCAATCGGATACACTCGCACCGCGCCACAGAGGCAGTCAAACCTTGGGTTGAAATCAGTCGTGGATGGGAACTGTACCCAAAGCTTTTGTGTTTGATAGTTTGATACTCTCGTACACCATTAAACCATCAAATCAATGTATCTAATAAAAATGTAAAAAATTACTTACGGGGTGCTGTGGAATTATTGGAAAACTTTTTTTAAATTGATCATAGTATACTAAATACTACTATTTATCTGATCCTTCACACATATAGTCACGCCTATTTACTTTTGAGGTACAGTACTCTAAAAAGTACTATGTAGGTATAATAATAAATAATTTAGTAAGAGACTACCAGGACTTTAATTGGTCGTGCTAATTAGTGTCTAGCACATAAGTAAGACCCTTTAGCCTTTTTGTTACAACGCAACGGGTTCAAATTTTATTTCAAATTTAAAATTGACACATTTTATTAAATATATTCGTTACACTGAGTTTGCGAGGCACGAGCGCTTGATGAAGCGCTCGTGCCTCGCGAACTCAGTGTTCTGTAAACGATCACTGCGTTAAGGTTTTCGGTAGGTGACCACTTTGTGGAATTTACATTTGCGAGCGTTTCCGTGCTTTGGAAGGCGCGTTAAGGCGTTGGTCCCGGTTGCCAGTAACATGGCAGTTGTTAAGCCTAGTTGAAAGCCATATAGGCGGCTTGAAATATTTCAACAGCAGCGCGCCACAACCTGCGTCTGTCCATTTCAACACGGCAATGGGCTCACCACCTGTTACGTGGTACAAAAGTGCATACGGTGAAATGTGGGCGTATAGTATGCCTCTGCCTACCCCTTCGGGGAACAAGGCGTGACAATATGTATGTTTGTATGTTATGTATATAACATATAAAGCAAAAACTTAGTTGGTCATTATTTTATATCTAAGTTAAAATATGTATTTACTTACAATCGTCTGCAAATCAAAATATGACAAAATATTTAAAAAATTGGTGCATTTGATTGCTACTGTAAAGTGGAGTAACCTTCCCTAGCTGTACGCACTTAAGGTTCAAAACATTCTATTAAAAAAAGTGTGTGTATACTATATACACGTGTTAGAAGCGTTAGAAGTTATACCGCTTTAGTCTAATAAGATTTCATCACATATACCACAACCCTTTGTTTGTAACAGGAATGATATATTAGTAAGAAAAATGAACATCAAAAGAATGAAAACTACTTTGAATCTAGTTATAAATTGTCATGGAAACACTTATCAGCTAAAAAAACACTATAATTATTTTGTTTTTAAATGTCATTTTTGCAATATTCCGCTTTTTTAGAATGTCGTACGATGTCGACACGTGTTTCGCCTACACACGAGGCATTACCAAGACTGTTTGGCAGCCAAACAGTCTTGATAATTATAGTTATTTTTTAAATGGATTTCCGCCATGTAACGCCTGATTCAATTAGTTACTTATCATGAATTTAAACTGTCATGGTCATAAACACCCACAGGACAGGCTTGCCTAGTGTGGGGCCACAGGAAAACGCACAATATTGTATTTACTATTAGGCAATAAAATATTATTTTTTTTTTTTTTTATAACCATTACTAAAATATTGACTGTCGGGATATTTGCCATGTCTATTTTCACACGCGAGGATCCGATATTTCGGCACTGTTGCAAGCGCCATGATCGTGGTGTCGTTCCGTGTAAACGAACTAGAAGGAGGGTAGAACGATATATGTGCTAGTGACAACATTCCAACCGCAGTGTCTCCAGTTACTCCGTGATCATGGCGCTTGCAACAGTGCCGAAATATCGGATACTCGCGAATGAAAGTAGACATGGTAAATATCCCGACAATCAATATTTTAGTAATCTTATCAGCCAACTTCATGGTGTCGGTTTGTCCTAACGCGCCAAAAGAAGTACCTATGCCTTGGAGCGAGCAAGTTCCTTGCTCTATCAGGAGGGCTAATTGCTTTTCAATTTTATTCCTAACAAGGTGTTTACTTAAGCAGCTAGCGGTTATTGAAGTGTCTTCTTTAAGACGTATGAGAAAAAATTTATAGCTGTAAAAATAATGTCGTGAAGAAGTTTCACTTTTTACTGGTGTACTCTGGTACACACACTTTTTTTTTTAATATTACATTATCAACAATCATCATAGTCCAACATTCTGGTGTTCTGGTGACACAATTGCTACACTTATACTGTACTGCCACATTATAACAAAATTTGCTCAAAAACGGAAAAGTCAAAAGTACTCGGATTCCCAGACGTGCGTGTATGAAGCGATTGATGAATCTTGAAGAAGCGAAAGAAGTATGCATGGACCGCGAAGCCTGGCGATCTGTCCCCTCTGTCTACCCCGTCAGGGATACAGCGTCAAGATAGTTTAGTTTAGTTTAAATAATAAATAATTGAAATAAGTGTCACTGATATACTCGTAATTACGTAAATAAATTTTAAAAATAAAAAGCGCTTCCAAAACCTGTATTGGAAATGATATTAGTATTGGAAACACGGAGGGGGAGCGGATGGGCTCGGGATTCCAATTCCCCTCCTCTGAAACTAAAAACTGGTGACTCCAGAGTTTAATATTATTTAATACTAGTTGACGCTGCGGCTCTGCACTTGTGGTGAAGTTTTCCCGTTCCAGATTCCCACAGGAACTTGTTCCTGGGATGAAAAGTAGCCTATGTGTTATTCTGATGTGTAAGCTATATGATAGTAAAGTTTCATCAACATCCATCCAGTAGATTTTGCGTGAATGGGTAACAAACATTCATACTTACAAACTTTCGCGTTTATAATATTAGTAGGATAGTAGAACTTACTTTCTATAACAGCTATTGTAGTGTAATATTTAGTTTCATTTTTCGTGAACTTGGCCATATACACACAGGCGTTGGAGTCTTCGAAACTATGAAAGCAAAACAATAAGTTATTATTATCAAGTTTATAATTGAATGAAGGGGATGAAGAGTAGAAGAGTGCCCATCGCCATCCCTGCATCTGTTCTACTCCGACATGAGTGCCACAGGATCGAACCACGCTAGGGCGTGCCCCCGAGGCGACGCGCACCAGTTCGTCCCCGCTGGTGCGAAAAGTGTGTGCCAGAGCGGCGTAGGGGAACGCCACCCTACACGCGCGGCCCGACACACAGGGAAGTGGAGGACGGAGTGCAGTTTAGCTGCGTGGAATGTTAGGGGAGGAATGGCAGATAAGATGAATGAGTTAATGGATGTTATGAACGAGAGAAAGTTAGATGTAGTGTCAGTGGCGTAACTATAGGGTGGCAGGGCTGGCAAAATGCCATAATGCCCGACCCAAGAGGGCCCCGGCTCGTGAGGCTGCGATCTCAAAAATATTTTTTACATTGTATTTTATTTTACTTGTAAAGTATATTGTTATAAGTTCTGCTTAAAATCCAAAATGAGACAACTAAAGACGAAGACTATAATACAATTTCAAGTTAATCGTTAAGCATCGAAAAAGATAATAATGGGATCCCAAAGGCACTTGTCATTAAATAAACATTTTAAGGATTTCTTGAAGTCAAGGATCAAACTGACTTATAAATGACAAAAATATTCCTCTAAATAAGTGTCAAGGACAAGGATACGATGGTGCTAACACAATGAAAGGGACTTATGGTGGAGTTCAAAAACTCACAAAAGTTGTCGAGCCAAATGCCGTATATGTTCACTGTGCTGGCTCATAATTTAAATCTAGTACTCAATGATGCAGTAAGAGATGTTATTCATATGCAATCTTTTTTTGAAACAGTTTAACAAATTTTTACAATTTTTTAACTATCTTCACCCTGACGGGGTAGTCAGAAAGGACAGATCGCAAGGATCGCGATCCATGCATACTTCTTCCAATTTTTTGGGCATAGTATAAGAAGCGCTCGTGGCCCCGTGGACTTAGTGTTCAAACGATCACTGAGTTACGCAACTTTCACTGTGGCTGGTACTCGGATGGGTGACTTGTGGCATTTACATCTGCGAGCGTTTCCGTGCTTCGGAAGGCACGTTAAGCCGTTGGTCCCAGTTGCCAGTAACATGGAAGTCGTTAAGTCAAGTTGAAGACCTTATGGGCGGCTTAAAAAATTTCAACAGCAGATAGCCGCAACCTGCGTCTGTCTATTCCAACACGGCAATGGGCTCATCACCTATTACGTGGAACAGGACAGACACATGGTGAAAAGTGGGCATACAATATGTATGCCTCTGCCATCTCTTTGGGGAAAAGGCGTGATAGATAAATAAATAAATAAATAAATAAAATGATGGAATAACACTTCAAACCTGGAACAAGCAACAATACCAAAAAATTATCTAGAAGAATTGATGGCAAGGTATCAACAAGAATTAGAAAATTTAAATATGGAAGCAAACAGTGTAGCAGAAAAATGGTCCATCACCCCTGAATTTTCTAAAACTTGTCAGAGGATGGTAAAACGCCATTTTGATGAGCTTTGCGAAGATGAGCGTCTCCAAGATCCGGAAAGTTTGTTCAAAGTTCAAAGTGAATATATTTTATCGAGTATTGGACATCATTATAAGCCAACTGAAATCGCGTTTCCTTCCAATGAATGAAATTGTTTCCAATTGCAGTGTTTTGCAGCCTTCCACTTTAAAAGTTTTAAATGACACTGATCTAATAAAAAATGTTCTAGAATTTGTTGAGATATATAAAAAAGACATATCTGAATCATTTGCCAGAGAAATTATCAGTTTTCGAGCCACTTTCAGAGACGAAATAGAAATAAATCTTCGTGTACCTTACTTAAATAAAATAAATAAATAAATATCCATCACGCCTTATCCCCGAAGGGGTGGCAGAGGCATATTATATGCCCACTTTTCACCGTGTGGCTTCCTGTCCCACGTAATAGGTGGTGAGCCCATTGCCGTGTTGAAATAGACAGACGCAGGTTGTGGCTACCTGCTGTTGAAATTTTTTAGCCGCCCATAAGGCCTTCAACCAGGCTTAACGACTGCCATTTTACTGGCAACCGGGACCAACGGCTTAACGTGCCTTCCGAAGCACGGAAACGCTCGCAATGTAAATGCTACAAAGTGGTCACCCATCCGACGACCAGCCATAGTGAAAGTTGCGCACCTCAGTGATCGTTTACCGAACACTGAGACCACGGGGCCACGAGCGCTTCTACCTGTACCTTACTTCCTTTACCTTACTTTTTACTACCTTGCTGATTTATCTTAAATATAAAAATGAATTGATGGGCGCTAGTCTCGCTAAAACTCAAGTATGGCCGGACCGAATTGGCTAATTTTGGTCTTGAAATGTTGATAAAGGTTCAGGGTAGGTTTAAACGATTAGAAATAAACATAATGAATACAGCAAAAACTAAATATGACCATTAATTTTTTAAATATTGTTGGTTTGTTTTAAAATGTTCCTGCCTTTGAAATTTTGATGTTCGTTGAGTTTCTTTTGTTTTTTATTTAGAAAATTAAAAATAGAGTCGCAGTGTTCATAGCTATAGCAGGACGTCCCGAACTCTTTGGTCTATTTGGTTGGAATACAAAGTATGTAGTTCTGTTTCAGAAATAAAAAGTTTGAAGAAATAAAAAAATATTGTGTCAGTTGGTTGCCGAAAAAGGCCAAATGTGTTTGTTACCAATCTCCTATACGACAGAACCGATTTAAATGATGTTTTTTGTGTATATTTGAATAGGTTAGCTGGATTGTTTTAAAACACAATTGGATACGGTAGACGGCGCTGCTGTCTACAGTCTGTACTTTAATACCAACTGTAGATTCGTTACAAGGATTTTGTTATTTTTTGTAAACTAATGTTATGGCGAAAGTTGTCACAGTAGCCTATGGACGTTTGTAACATCGAAGAGGCTGCACTCGCGTTACTGACCAGACAAAAACCTTCTAAGATTCCTTTTGAAGAACTCATGTGAAGCTATTTATATACCACTGAGGTGGCAGACGCCGAAGCCTATGGAAGTTTGCAATACCAGAGGTGCGGCACTCGCCCTACCGACCCTGTAGAAACCTTCTAAGAACCCCTCTGAAGAAGCCCATACTGTAGATGTTCGGGGAAACCGGGAACTCATACAACAATCTAAAACGTATGTGAAAGTAACCCCCCTATCGGACTTAATCGTATACGAGCTAAGGGCACCACGGAGGGGTTGCTCCGTACCGGGTGCTACAGGCGAACCTCCAGAGGAGGAAACTGGCAACCGATAAGCTCATGCTTGAGGCCAAACGACGCAAGGCCGCAGTCGCCCTAGTTCAGGAGCCCTATGTGGGTGCGGTGAAAAGGATGAAGGCGTACCAGGGCGTCAGGGTCTTCCAGAGCACTGTACAAGGAGAAGGGACTGTGAAGGCGGCCATTGTTGTGTTTGACGCAGCATTGGACGTCATACAGTACCCGCAACTCACCACCGACAACATCATGGTGGTGGGAATCCGGTACAGAGCTTGAATCTTGCTATCAATAAAACAGGGATAGCTCCTTCCCTTCCCATAAGAATGATAGACCAATATGAAAGTGAGAGAGGCATAGGAGCGAGAGGAGTGGAAGATGATGATATATATAAGTTAAAGTTAAATCGAAATATAGACTGTAAGGTTGAAAATGGATGAAAGGAATAGTGGGAATGAAAGAACTTTAGCAACACAGGAATAAGTTAATAGATGTTAAGTAAGTACAAATAAGAAGTAGTAATTGATGTCGAAAAACTATAACAACATAAGAATGAGTGCATAGATTAATAAGTATATAAAAGTAGTAGTATTAGTAGAAGTTGCCTATCGAGGCCAATGCTGAGAATACAGTTGTTGTTAATATTATTATGTAAAAAGGCTTTGTCCATGACAGAGAAGTAAGAACATTAAAAAACCTAACCACTCCGGGAGTGCCGACAGAAGTGAAAACTCAATTTATTAATAATTTATTTATCTAGACGCGTTGGTACATGCATATATGCACACACTATAGCTGCGTATCGTAACGGGGTGTAGCGAGTCCAGAGATTTATCTCATCTAAAAAATTGCGTACCGCGCTAAAAGAAGTTTTTCCTTCAAAAATTGACCGGGATCGACGTTAATGATGATGATGATGAAAAATAAATCTACACTGAAAGACTCCTAATTGATTACACAGCATTATTTAATAAGACCTGTAGATGACCGGAATCAACGTTAGATGATGATGATGATAATGGTCGCGAGTCCAGAGATTTTATCTCATCTAAAAATAAAAGAATATTCACTTCAAAAATTGACCGGGATGGACGTTAATGATGATGATGAAAAAAAAATTCTACTCTGAAAGAGTCTTAATTGATTACACAATATTATTTAATAAGACCTGTAGATGACCGGGTTCAACATTAGATGATGATGATGATTATAGTCGCAAATCCAGAGATTTTATCTCCTCTAAAAATATGTGTACCACGCTAAGAGGCGTTTTCACTTAAAAACTCCATCCGTCTTACGCTTTTTCGATCAGGTCACGTGTCCTGACGCGAGTTTAAGATTTTATACCCATTACAGAAAAAGTGCTCAACGCCGCTAAAGAAGTTTTCACTTCAAAAAAAAAAAAATCGTATGCGAGCGGATGCAAAGCCTAAGGGTAAACACCCTAGGCGAGTGGTGCAATGATAAAAAGTAGCCATAGGCATCATATCAAACAATTCTCCGGGAGAGAAGCTTATTTTCCTGCTTTAAAACTCAGTAATAAATAAAAACAACATGTATTAAATTAATGGCGGTACGAAGTCCGCCGGGTCAGCTAGTTAATATTAAAAAAATATTTTATGTCCTGCAGCTTTCCTGAAGTATGCACTGCATTAATGTTATTTCTTATAATTCCTGTGACTACAGCTGTAATGAACGATCATTTGCAAAACTGAAATTGATAAAAACCTATTTAAGAAACTCTATAAGACAAGACAGGTTATGTAACTTGGCACTTCTGTCTATTGAAAATTTTATGGCCCGATCTTTATCAACTTTGATGATGCTATAGACACTTTTGCGAAACAGAAAGCTCGAAAAAAGATTATTCTTAATAATTATTTTATTGAAATTACATTATTATTTTATTTCATTGTAATTGTAGGTTTCCTCACTATTCCTTCACCGAAAAGCTAGCGAATAGATGATGCATGCATTGAGATATTATGTTCTATGGATGAATGTGAAGTCTCCAATACGCAATGGGCTAGCGTTAGGAATACAGACCATTCCCTCTCGCCTAAGAGAGGAGGCCTATGGCCATTAGTGGGACATATACAATGTGGTAATTGAGTACGCTGAAAATCTAGAAGTTTATTAAAATTAACGTGACGATTTTTACTGATAGGGCCCCATAAAAGAATTTGCCACGGGCCCCAGATGGTATAGTTACGCCACTGTGTAGTGTGCTTGACAGAGGCCAAGGGCAGCGAAGTCTTGAAGCTCCCGGGTGGGGTGCTCGCGCTATGGTCTGGAGTATCTGTGAGCGAGCATGGCAGTCGGGGGGTCGGGATTTTGTTGTCATCTCGATTGGTCTCCGGTATGTATGAGTGTCAACTGGTTGGTCTTAGAGTCCTCTGGATCCGTTTAAAGCTCGGTTTGACGAAGGTTTTCCTGGTGGCTGCTTACGCACCAGAGTCTTCATCGACTGCTATTGAGCTAGAGGACTTCTGGTTGAGTATGAGAGAAGCCTTAATGTGATAGAAGGAAATTAAAGACTTATAGTGTGTGGAGACTTAAATGGATGTGTTCTAAAAAATGATTCATCATTCATTGGTTCATGATCGATGTATTTTTTAGAACCCATTATAGTATTTAATTTATAGTATTTAAGTTGGTGCGGTCGATGTATATAATGTTCAACTTACCACTCTTGTATCATAATATACTACATCTTACCTTGGAAAGCTAAAAATGACAGTAGGTCTGGGTTTCTTCGTCACAACGACGTGTCCTGAACCCAACATGCTCTCTCCATTACATAAAATGTCGTTGATTTCACAATCGTCACAGGAGCTGTTCACGTTTTTGAGAAAAGGTTTCTCGACTGTCCCCCCTTCCACCAATTTAGTTATTTTCAGTTCTGGCCATTAGAAAATATTATAATTATTGTGTTGAGATATTGTATAGATTATATCAATCATGCATTTATCGCTAAAGGGATTGTAGAGGCATACCATACGTTCTTCAACCTAACCCCACACTGTTCTTTCCGATGCCGAACAACGCGTGCCGGGCAGAGGTGCCTCATACAGTGGAAATAATTTTGACCAGAACTGTGGGCCGAGTCTACTATTGACAAGCAGTAGAATAGAACCAGAATTGCTGTTATTAGCTGTCAAAATGTTAGTAGACAATCAAAAATGCAACTGACTAGCCGCCACTGGCGCGGTACTTCCAATGGACTTCTATCGGCCGTCCGATAGAAGTCTATTGGAGTACGATTGTAATAGTAGACTTCAAAAACCTCTCAAAATTGTACCGGTGGCTTTCTTTTGATCGACAATTTCGATTCTATTTCGACACGATTGAAATAGCAGACTCTGCCCCCAGAGCGGTTTAAAAGATCGCTTTTCTGTCGCCAATAGAAATTTGGAATGCTCTGCCAGCGCATGTGTTTGCCCCCTCTTATAATTCAGAGTTTTTCAAGCGGAGTGTGAAGAGGCACATCATTGAGCCACCAACTTGATAGCCCCTATTAATAGTCTTGTGGATTGTGACAGTGACTTTTAATTCGATAGATGTCGCCATGGATTTACACAATGCGGGCGAAAAAAAAAAGTAAAGAATTTTTGTCCAACACGTGGTGAAACCATTGCCGTGTTGAAATGGACAAACGCAGGCTGTGGAGAACTGCTGTTGAAAATTTTCAAGCCGTCCATAAGGCCATGAACTTGGCTTAACGACTGCCATGTTACTGGCAACCGGGACTAACAGTATCGTGCCTTTTCGAAGCACAGAAACGCTTGTAAATGTGAATGTCACAAAGTGGTCACATATCCCAGAACTAGCCATATAGTAGGGGAGGTAGCGTTAATCCTCACAAGGAATTTTATACCGGCTCATATTCATAATATTAATAGTACGCTACCAATACATAACAGATTTGACCGTCAGTCAGTCTGGTAGTGGAGGAACCAAAAGTTACATTTTGCCAATTAAGCTAGATCTCCAAATTGTATAAGCGCCCATACACGTCAAAGGTCAATGTTATTTGGAATTAATAGAGGCAGTGATCATTTACAGAACACTGAGTTGAGTGCTTCTTAGCCTTATAATTATTGAGTAAAGAGACGGTATAGATTTTTCTTAATCGATTTTTATTGTGGTTTATTAGACGTAATCGTTGTTAAAACTGGTACTTACCATTTTCTGAAACACAAATTGTCTGATTTAAGTAAATCTCTACAAAAAAGTATGTGTTGTACTTATGTAGGTACATGCGTTAGAAGTTATATACTTCTTTGGCGTAACAAGATAAAAATCTTTTTTAAATTATTATCTTTCGCCTTATCCTACGTTTGTAGAAAAAGCTTCAATGTTGAATATAGCTAACTTCAGGGTGTCTGAAAACTACTGTGAATGTATTTATAAGTTGTCATGGAAACACTTATGAGCTAACTTCGTGAAGGTCTGCGCGCATCGTAAAAATTTGCTCTCATAATTTTTTCCTAATGCGCCAAAAGAAGTATACCTGACTTCAATCCTCTATACTACTATTATAAAGCTGAAGAGTTTGTTTATTTGGTTGAACGCTGTTATCTAAGGAACTACGGTCGGATTTGAAAAAAATATTTTTGAGTTAGATAGCCCATTTATCGAGGAAGGCTATAGGCTATATATCATTACGCTACTACACTGGGGAGCACAGCAGTCATAAATGTCGACAAATCGGGCAAATTTTTATGCATCATTGTAGAATTTCTAAGAGACTGGATTAATTAAAATGGTGCGACGGCAGGTCAAAATATTCCACGGGCGAAGCTGTGGGGGTCATCTACTAATTTTATAAATGCGATAGTTTGTATGGATGTTTGTTACTCTTTCACGTAAAAACTACTGAATAGATTTTAATGAAACTTTACAATAATATTGCTTATACATCAGAATAACACATAGGCTACTTTTTATCTCGGGAACAAGTTCCTGTGGGAAACGGGAACGGGAAAACTTTTCTCCGCGGGAAAGCAGCGGGCGTCAACTACTGTGGTTTTAAGTTGTCATGGAAACATTTATCAGCTAAATTCGTGAACTTCTGCGCGCATCGTAAAAATTTGCTCTCATAATTTTTCCTAACGCGCCTAAAGAAGTATTCCTAACTTCAATATGTACTAATATTATAAAGCTGAAGAGTTTGTTTGTTTGGTTGTACGCGCTTATCTTAGGAACTACAGGTCGGATTCCAAAATTTTTTTTTGTGTTTGATTGCCCATTTATTGAGGAAGGCTATAGGCTACTAGCCTGGAGAGCGGAGCAGTAATCAGAAATGTCGACAAATCGGGCAAATTTTTGTACATTTTGGTAGAATTTATGAGCGACGGGAGTTTGAGGTATGTCACGGACAAAGCCGTGGGGGTCACCTAGTAAAATATAATTAAAGTATCTGTTTGTACCATAGAAATCGTAAAAAACTGTTGAAATGGAACGCGGGAACATTCGTGTGTCGCTGCGGCATGCTCAACCATCAACTACGTATAAAATACGATTAAAACCTTCACTAGTCCTGGAATCGCGACGTTATCCATGGCTCGTGAAGGTTTTTATTCAGCTTTTGAAGGGAAAACTTCTTTTAGATGAGTTAAAATCTCTGGACTCGCGACACCGTTACCGAGACGCTATAAAAAGTTTTGAAGTATTAGATTGATAATTTCGAACTCGGTTATCAACCTTTGATAGCTCAGTTGGCAGAGCGGTGAACTGTAGATGGTTATAAATTAGAATCTATAGGTCGATGGTTCAAATCCGGCTCGAAGGAACTCTTTTTGTTAGATTATAAATAACTATAATTTAGTTTTCACTTCTGTCGGCACTTTTGGAGTGCAACCCATAACTTTGTTTTTACGTGAAAACGCTGCATTTTAAGCGAACTTCGCGGTGGAGATCAAAAGAATACTCTTTGTATGACGTCATTTGCGAATAATCTCGAGTACGTTGAGCCTGTCACTGCGACACACAAATGTTCCCACATGCCATTTCTTTTGTTTTTACAATTTTTATAGCCAAATAATAGTTTTTAAAAAATAAAACAATCTCTTGTTGATTAGTCAGTCGTTGTTGTGAGTTATCTTTTGAACCACTAAACCGATTTTGACCGGACTTTCATGGATAGAGAGCTGACGGACGTTTCTGGTAGTAACGTATTGTTTATCAATCGATCACGCTTTATCTCCGAAGGGCGTGAGTATGTTCCAAAATATGTATTTCTTAATTTAAGACACAAACTAAATTTTAAATGTGAATGTGTACTTATGTTACGCACGCAAGAAGGTGATACTGCTTTAGTCAAATAAGATTTCTTCATATTTAGCACAACTGTTTGTTTGTAACAGAAATGATAAATTATTAAGAAAAAATGCATCAAAAGATTGAAAACTACTTTCATGGAAACACTTATCAGCTAACTTCATGGTGTCTATTTTTCGTGACGATGTGCGCGCTCATCGTAAAAAATTACTCTCATCATTTTTCCCTAACGCGCCAAAAGAAGTATTACTTCAAAAAGTAAAAAAATATAAAATAACAAACCTTCATCTGAAATGTAACAAATTCTTAACTTTAATTGCAGTATTACTAACTAATCACGTGTAAATTTCAGGATAGCCCGACTAGTTTTGGACCTAACGGAGGTCCATTTGGACTTCTAAACCCTTAAACATTACATTAGTGTATTTCCAAAATTACAACGACGAGAAGTATTAGCCCGAGTTTGAATTTCCGAGATTATGCGCGTCCATTATGACGTCACAGCCTCGTACAGACTGCGACAAGGCGCGGTGCGGCGTTCAGGTGCAAACGAGAGCGCGACTATCAAATGAGCAGGGTTGTGACGTCATCGACCAGTATGCGGTCGAACGCGTTTTTATAAAATTCGGCTGGAAATACGCACTTTGAACGTAAATACGAGTATTTAACCCTTTTTTTTTTAAATACAAAAAAGTAGAATCCCCGTTTTTCTCGGATTGTTTTTTGTAGATTTATTTGGCATTTAAAGTAAAAAACGTTTGTCAGACCCATTACACTGGTTATCTTTTTAATCCGAGAGTACAGATCGCCAGACTTCGCGATCCATGCATACTTCTTTCGCTTCCTGCAGATTCATTAATCGCTTTATACACGCACGTCTGGGTATCCGAGTACCGAGTACTTTTGATTTTTCCATTTATAAAATTCGATTACTTAAGTATATAAAATATTTGTAAAGATTAGGTACCTCTTTCTGAAACAGAAAAATAATCATTGCTAAAGAAAAATGTGTGAGTGTACGTATGTACACGCGTTAGAAGTTATACCGCTTTAATCTAATAAGATTTTATAACATATACCACAACTCTTTGTTTGTAACAGGAATGATATATTAGTAAGAAAAAAAGACATCAAAAGAATTAAAACTACTTTGAGTGTACCTAGTTATAAGTTGTTATATGGAAACACTTATTAGGTAACTTCAGGGTGTTTAAAAGTTGTCATGGAAACACTTATCAGCTAACTTCATGGTGTCAGTTCGTGACACCACGAACGTTCGTAAAAAATTGCTCTCATTTATCCCTAAAGCACCAAAAGAAGTCTATCTTAAAAAATATGGTCATGTATTTGATAAGCCCTGGGACATTCTTAGGAGGAGTTATCAGGAGCGTCAGTACATTACGACATTGTGGATTTATTCGGTTCATTAACACAATAATTAATTTTATACTAGTTGACGCCCGCGGCTTTGTACGGGTAGAGAAGTTTTCTCGTCCTCGTTTCCCACGGGAACTCGTTCCCAGGATAAAAAGTAGCCTATGTGTTATTCTGATGTGTAAGCTATAGGATTGTAATGTTTCATTCAAATCTATTCAGTAGTTTTTACGTGAAAGAGTATCAAACATCCATGCAAACTTTCGCATTTATAATAAAAAATGTGTTCAAGAAGTTTCACTAATTAAATACCTAAGTACACAGGACTTTGGGATTTATTTATTTATTTAGTTTTACAGTATAATAATATCCGCGAGGATTTCACATATAAATAAAAGAAGGTCATTTTAAAAAACTATAATTATCTTGCTTTTTAATTTTATTTTTGCAATATTCCGCTTTTTTAGAATGTCGTACGATGTCGACACGTGTTTCGCCTACACACGAGGCATTAACAAGACTGTTTGGCAGCCATTGATTGTGCCATTCTTGATAATGCCTCGTGTGTAGGCGAAACACGTGTCGACATCGTACGACATTCTAAAAAAGCGGAAAATTGCAAAAATAACATTTAAAAACAAAATAATTATAGTTTTTTAAAATGGATTTCCGCCATGTAACGCCTGATTCAATTAGTTATTTAAAAGAAGGTCATATTTTATATATATTTTGACAAATTAGTTGTAGTAAATATAGTTATACATTGATATAACATATAACGTATAAATTTTGAAAAAGGTAAAATGATATCTTACTAATGTTATGAACATGAAAGTTTGTAAGTATGGATGTTTGTTACTCTTTCACGCAAAATCTACTGAATAGATTTCAATGAAATTTTACAGTAATATAGCTTACACATCAGGATAACACATAGGCTACTTTTTATCCCGGGAACAACGGGAAAAAAAATTCCTGTGGGAAAACTTCACCAAGCGTGCGGAGGCGCAGGCGTCAACTAGTTGAATCAATAAATATACTGAAAAACTTACTCATTTCTGTAAAATTAATAAAAAATACATTTTAGTTTAAAATGAAATTGTAAAGTTTTTCCTTTCCCTATAGGCAAAATAAGTATATAACTAACTAACTAACTATCAGTCAGAGAGGACAGATCGCCAGGCTTCGCGATCCATGCATACTTCTTTCGCTTCTTCAAGATTCATCAATCGCTTCATACAAATACATCTGGGTATCCGAGTACTTTTGACCTCTCCGTTAAAATAAGTATATGGGGTGTTTATACTGTTAATTGATGGCACTTGATGGAAATACTACACATTTTGAATAAAAAATACACAGGGTAGGCCAGGATTGACTTTTTCAATAAAGTCTTGTACATTATAATTATTTATAATAATAAATAAAATAAATATCCATCACGCCTTATCCCCGAAGGGGTGGCAGAGGCATATTATATGCCCACTTTCCGCCGTATGGATTCCTGTCCCACGTAATAGATGGTGAGCCCATTGCCGTGTTGAAATAGACAGACGCAGGTTGTGGTTACCTGCTGTTGAAATTTTTCAAGCCGCCCATAAGGCCTTCAACCAGGCTTAACGACTGCCATTTTACTGGCAACCGGGACCAACGGCTTAACGTGCCTTCCGAAGCACGGAAACGCTCGCAAATGTAAATGCCACAAAGTGGTCACCCATCCGAGTACCAGCCATAGTGAAAGTTGCGTAACTCAGTGATCGTTTACAGAACACTGAGACCGCGGGGCCACGAGCGCTTCATTCTTCAACGAGAGCTAAGCAGTAATCATAAATATCGAGATATCTGGCAAATTTACATACCGAAGGTATTTTACAATTAATAAACGACGTGGTTAAATAAGTGCCACGTGCAAAGCCGCGGGGTTACGCTAGTCAGTAATATATAAAGGTTTCAGTCTACTCGTGGCCACTGCTATTACAATATAGCCGAAACGTCGAGAGGGGAGAAAAAGTCAATTTACATACAAACATACATATTGTCACGCCTTTATCCCTGAAGGGGTAGGCAGAAGCATGCTATGCGCCCACGTTTCAACGTATGCATTTTTGTCCCACGTTTAAAAATTTACAGACGCAGGATGTGGCGACTGCGAATAAGGCCTTAATCTGGACTTAATCACTGTCATGTTACTGGCAACCGGGATAAACGGCTTAACGTGCCTTCAGAGGCACGGAAACGCTCGCAAATGTAAATGCCACAAGTGGGCCCATCCGAGGACCAGCCATAGTGAAAGTTGCGTAACTCAGTCATCTTTAACAGAACACTAAGGGTCGTATTCCAGAACGTTTATCAAGAAGTTACTCAAGAAACAGTTGAGAGTAGTATTGATAGGGCTAAATCTAGCCTCAAGCGTTGATTGAGTATTGAGAAACGTTCTGGAATACGGACCTAAGTCCGCGAGGACACGAGAGCTTCCAAGTCAATTTATTACGCGAAAAAGACCCGAAAAACATAAAATGCTTAAACTTACTTTTGACTGTCACAACCTTAATCCTTTCTTCAGTGCCATCTACGAGGACGATGTCCACAAAGTACTCCCCGAAGTCATGGGGTTGGATGATGTCATAATCTATTTCAAGAGTTGCGTACCTGTTCGTGTAATATATTCAGATTAATCATATTACCTCTAAGTAAGTTAAGCCGTTGGTCCTGGGGGCCAAGTCTACTAATTCAATCGTTTCGAAATAGATACGAAATCGTCGCTCAATAGAAAGCCAGTTTTTCGTAGTCTACTATTAAAATCGTACTCCAATAGACTTCTATTGGTCGGCCGATAGAATTCTACTAACACGTAGATCGCTGGACCGCAGGTAGCTATGACGTCACAACTTTTCTAAACTTCAGGGTTTAGATGTCTAAAAGTGGGACTCTAAAGTCCCATTTTTATTTCGCCGCTAGTAGGTTAAGGTTTTCGGCATAGTTGGGTGCTATTGGCGTCTGATCTCAGTCCTACTGCGTCGTTGCCATGAGGTCACTTAGACCCCAGAAGTCTTAGTGGGGCGAAGAAGATTATATAGTAGTAAATTGTTTGAGATTACTTGAGCAGACTGCTCAAAAATAGAAAGGTCAAAAGTACTGGGATACCCAGACGTGCATGTATAAAACGATTATACTAGCGGCACGCTATGATGGCCGTTTGACATATAACAATAACGCAAAAAAAAAAGATTTTTATAAAATAAAATAGCTTACGTACTTACTTACTTTTAATTTTTTTTTGTTTTACGCATACTATATTTAGAGTATTTTTTATTAATATCAATCTGAAATATACTATTTTCCTAAGACGAAAATGTGAAATGAGTGGCCATCATAGCGTGTCGCTAGGTGCCGCTAGTGTAATGAATCTGCAGAAAGCAAAAGAAATATGCATGGATTACTTGTAGGACCAATACTTGATCCTAGGATTACTTACTGATTGACATTGGCGTCCTGAACTCACTGTCCTACGCATAAGGTCCTAAGAAAAGTACTCGATACTTTGAAGTATCGATCTTTAATGTTTTTTCGAGTACCGTTCCACGGAAGCTTAACTGACTTTACTGACTGACTGATATTGACGTCCTGACATATAAGCATAAGGCCGTAAGATGTATTCGTTACTTTGAATTATCGATTCTTTTTAAGCTATTGCATAGTTTTTATCGCGGGCATTGAGTGGGCTTTAATCAAGAAATTCTGTAAGGAAAAAATCTAAGACGAAGGTCGAGACGAGGTCACACGAAGTTCACCGAGCGCGGCCGAGCGTTGGCTTAACGTGTATGTACATATATTATATGGTACGATTGTACGAAGCTCGCACGGATCGAGACGTGATGATAGTGAGTGTGAGTGTGAGGATGAGGGTGACTGTGAGAGTGAGGGTGAGAGTGAGAGACAAGGTGAGGGTGAGGGTGTTTTTTTGTTTTGTTTTTTTTTGTGTAACTTGAAATAATATCAAAGAAAAACAAAGGTATGCTATGCAATAGCTTTACCGCGGCAGTCTCCGAGTGCCACACGTCTTTTTATTATTTTAGTCCACTGAGGTGGCAGACAAGCGTACGGCTCACCTGATGGAAGGTGACCACCGTAGCCTATGGACGTTTGCAACACCAGAGGTGCAGCACTCTCACTGCCGACCCTTTAAAAACCTTCTAAGACCCCTTTTGAAGAACTTTTGGTTCGATACTTTAATGAGTACGATACTTAATTTTCGATACTACTTATGAGTACAGTATCGACACTTTCGATTCGATACCGTGTCCCTACATCATGGAGCCTGGCGATCTGTCCTCTCTGGACTACCCCGTCAAGCATACAGCGTGTAGATAGTTAGTTACATGGTTTGTAATGCTTATTGGAGTATATTAAATCTATTGAAGCGCTCGTGTCCCCGCTGACACAGTGTTCTGTAAACGATCACTGCGGTAAGCAACTTTGGCTATGGCTGGTCCTTGGATGCGTGACTACTTTGTGGAATTTACATTTGCGAGCGTTTCCGTGCTTCGGAAGGCACGTTAATCCGTTGGTCCCGATTGCCAGTAAAATGGCAGTCGTTAAGCCCAGTTAAATGCCTTATGAGCGGCTTAAAAATTCAACAGCAGGTGACCACAGCTTGCGCCTGTCCATTTCAACACCGCAGGAGCCACCTGTTAATATGCATACGGTAAAATGTGGTCATATAGTATGCCTCTGCCTACTCCATCGGGGATAAAGGCGTGACAATACGTATGTATGTATGTATTAAATCTACTTACTCATCAGAAATCTTGTGAATTCTAAAATGATCGAAGTCCAAGTTCCTTAGAGACCCATCCTCGCCTCGTACCAACACCACTTTGACGGAGCAATCAGTACATGATATGTTCACCTGCGTCTGGTTCAGCTGCTCACCTGGCATTGCTTCTATTGTCTTTGGGATGAATTCTGTTACTGCTTCCTCTAAAAATATATTTATATATATTTCTATCACGCCTTATGTGATAGAAATTTATAAAAATATAAAGGGTGGCACAGGCACACATATTGTATGCCTACTTTTAACCATGTGTATTTCTGTCTCACGTAATAGGTGGTGAGCCCATTACCGTGTTGAAATGGACAGACGCAGGTTGTGGCTACCTGCTATTGAAATTTTTCAAGCCCATAAGGCCTTAACAACTGCCATGTTACTGGCAACTGGGACCAACGGCTTAACGTGCCTTCTGAATGCTAAGAATAGCTTCTAAAATATATAAGAAACTAGTTGAAACCAAAGATTCCACTCGCGCGATGAAGTTTTCCCGAATTTGTTTCCCAGTTATAAGAACTAATTCCCGGGATAAAAAGAAAGTTAATCGAGAGTGTCAGCTATCTGCACGCAAATATTCAATTTAGTCAAGCCATTTGAGAGTGTAGAAATTACAAATTTATTCACAAACTTTCGCCTTTATGGTAAAATTTTCCCATTTCCCATACAGGAAATAAACGGCTTCTTTCACTTCTTCATTACACCATGTATCACGTTTATTACTACTGCCTCTTTTCTTTTGTACACACACTTCCACAGCGGCATTTACCATACTATCCCTAAGGTTCTGCCATACACTTTACACATTCTCACTAATAACATTGACGTCACTAAGCTTTTCGGCTACCCTTTTTCGCTTCCAGCTTTTGATGCTATGGATCGGCTCAGTTTAGGACACTCGGTACGATGACGCCAACCCGCGAATAGACCCCTAATCCTGGTTATGACCAGGTAGTGGTCTGATCCCAGCTCAGCTCCTCGATAAACCCTTGTGTCCATCACGTGTTTACGGAGCCGACTATCCATTAAGGATCTATCATGCTTCTCTTTGACTTACATCTCCTCGTATACATATGAATTGGTTTGTGGTTGAATATTGTATTCGCCACAAACAATTCCTTTTTCTTACAAAATGCAGCACCGGCACCTTTTTGTCCTTTTGTCCCCATACTTCCCGAGTACCGACTCAAATCCATCGCGACACCGAAGTCTTCAGTCAGCCATGCCCGCTTTCTGGTACCCCAGACCATAGCACGAGCACCCCACTCGGGAGCTCTAAGACTTAGCTGCCCTTGCGCAACTGCATCTAATTTTTTCTCATTCATTACATCCATCAACTTTTTCATTTTCTCTTCCATTCCTCCTCTATAATTCCACGCAGCTACCCTGCACTCCGTCCTCCACTTCCATGTGTGCCGGGCCGCACGTGTACGGAGGCGGTCCCCAACGCCGCTCTGGCACACACTGTTCGCACCAGCGGGAACGAACTGGTGCGCGTTGCTTCGGGGGCACACCCTAACATAATTCGCTCTTGTGGTGCTCGTGTTGGAGTAGAATTGCAGCCTTAGCTGGCAGGGATGGCGACGGGCACGCCTTCATTCTTCATCCCCAAGAAAGTACTGGTCACCATCCCCGCCAGCTAAGGCTGCTATTCTACAAAAAATGTACAGAACCCTAAAAATGTCCTGTGAGTTTAAAAACATTATTTATTGAACTTACCAAACTCAACGAATTCGACTACTTTCGGTGACTGTTCAGGGTTGCTGACATTCATAAATTCGATGAAGTATGTGCCGATGTCGTCCGGTTCCATCGGACGAAAATTAATAACTATCTTGTCAAACTTATCAGTTTCTTCCACGTCGACGTCAATATTTTTCTGTTGGCATTTATTTTGTAAGATTAATTTATTAACTTCAAAACTATTCCTAATATTTTTGGTCAGTTAGAAATATATAAGGGTTTGTCAGTTTCGGGTAGGTTTCGATGGTTTAATTGGTAACGCGTCTGGTGGGTTAAACCTGAAGAAGCTGGTTCGAGACCAGCTCGGCACTAAAAAAAAATCCACTTTATATTTCAATTTAGGATAAAGTTAGAATATTAATAGGTTTTCAAAATTGTTTCTAATATTCCTAAAATATCCTAACGTCTAAATGGGGGAGTTAAAAGGCTGTAAGGGTTGTAAGGGCTGGCAGGTTGTAAAGCTTTTGGCTGGGCGTTGATTGAAGAGTGAGTATGAGTATAAAAGTGGTCATTATGGGAACGACCCTTCCCCATTGTGGGAAGTGGATGAAATGGGAAGCAGTCGATCTGTGAAAGTAGTCTTTACGGGAAGTGGCTTTTTTGGGTGTGATCGTTTTGGAAGTGGTCTGTTTGGGAGTAGTCGTTCTGGATGTAGTCCTTTTGTGAAGTGGACATTATGGTAAGTGGACTAAACGCTTCGTTATCGCTTTTAGAAATATATAGGAGTGTGTTTATTAATTGTACCAATCTTAGCAACAAACAGACGGACGGAGAAAATTTGTAATTTTTTTAAAGAAGTAAGTCTTTAAAAAATAAAATTTATTAATTTGGAATTACAAACAGACACAACAATATTATTGTCTTTTTTTTATACCACTGAGGTGGCAGACAAGCATACAATTATATAGATCTATGAAAGTTTACTTACAACGTGATGCTGAAACAAATAATAAATAAATATCCATCACGCCTTATCCCCGAAGTGGCAGAGGCATATTATATGCCCACTTTTCACCGTGTGGATTCCTGTCCCACGTAATAGGTGGTGAGCCCATTGCCGTGTTGAAATGGACAGACGCAGGTTGTGGCTACCAGCTGCTGTAATTTTTCAAGCCGCCCATAAGGCCTTCAACCAGGCTTAACGACTGCCATTTTACTGGCAACCGAGACCAACGGCTTAACGTGCCTTCCGAAGCACGGAAACGCTCGCAAATGTAAATGCCACAAAGTGGTCACCCATCCGAGGACCAGCCATAGTTAAAGTTGCGCATCTCAGTAATCGTTTACAGAACACTAAGACCGCGGGGCCACGAGCGCTTCTAAACAAAAATTATCAATATTAATAATCCTGTAATAGTGAAACGCGAAGAGAAATCGGTAAGAGGGGAATATCCAAGAAGTGCTGGCTTGACGTCGTAAGGGATGACATGCGTGCCAATGGTCTCACTACAGGGGATGCCGACGACCGTGCGAAGTGGAGGAGAAAATGTAGAAAAGCGGACCCCGGGCGTCGCAAGACGCAACTGACGCTCAGATGATGATGAGCAAACCGCTTATGGCCCCGTTGACTCAGTGCTCAGTAAACGATTACTACGTTAAGCAACTTTCGCTATGCCTGTTTATGGATGAGTGACCGCTTTCTGATGTTTAGTTAACGAGTGTTTCCGTGCTACGGTAGGCACGTTAAGCCGTTGGTCCCGGTTGACAGTATAATGGCAGTCGTTAAGACTTATTGCTTGAAAAAATTCAAAAGCATGTCGCCACAACCTGCGCCTGTCCATTTCAACACGTCAATGGGCCCACTACCACATACCATGTTATGTGGAACAAATATGCATACGGTGAAATGTGGGTGTATAGTATGCCTCTGCCTACCTCTTCGAGAAAAAATTAGGATGTGGCGACCTGCTGTTGTAATTGTTCAGACCACCCATAAGTACTTAACCTTGACTTAACGACTGCCATGTTACTAGCAACCGGGACCAACGGCTTACGTGCCTTCCGAAGCACGAAAACGCTCGCAAATGTAAATGCCACAAAGTGTTCACCCATCTGTGTAGATAACCAGGATCAACTGTATTGAATCTACCAATTAACTATCAAAAAAATATATCAATACGCGTTCGCAGTCTGCTATATGTACTTACATATATGCACACACTATAGCTGCGTCTCGTAACGGTGTAGCGAGTCCAGAGATTTTATCCCATCAAAAATATGCGTACCGCGCTAAAATTAATTTTCACTTCAACAAAAACATACTATTTAATTCAAACTTACTGGTTCAACGCTTACACGAGAGCTTACTGGATCCTGAAAAAAATATAGGAATAATTTTTTAAAATGGGGTTTGGCTTAAGTGCAGTGACGTCACGATGTTAAAGGGATAAAATAGGGATTCTAAGTTTATATATGAGATTCTTAATTTTCAAAGATAGCAACAAAAATTGGCATACCTACTATTGATTAAAAATAAATTATAGACTCCGACACTACCAGGACTTTAATTGGTCGTGCTAATTCGTAAAACATACGACCTTTTAGCCTTTTTGTTACCACCTCACTCAAAGGCAACGGGTTCAAAATAGACATTTTCATTATTGAATTTGTTCGGCCCTTTAGACCCAATCCAGTTCTGTGCTTCGGAAGGCACGTTAAGCCGCTGGTCCCGGTTGCCAAAGAAAAGCCAAGTTGAAGGCCATATGGGCGGCTTAAAAAATTTGAACGGCAGGTTACCACAGCCTGCGCCTGTCCATTTCAACACGGCAATGGGCTCACCAGTTGTTACGTAGGTCAAAAATACATACGGTGAAATGTGGGCGTTTAATATGCCTCTGCCTACCCCTTCGGGGATAAGGGCGTGACAATATGTGTGTATGTATGTATGATTAAAAATAAATAAACTAGTGTTTTAGACTTTTCTAATATTCTACTCTTAAGGGTGTAAAATAGAGAATGAAAGTTTGAATTAAAACATTTGAACAGTAATTAGGGGTATGGATTAGAGGTGTGGGAGAAGGGAAGGGGGTTGCAACAGGATTTCGAAGTAGCTATGTCACGGGCGAAGTAAGAGCAAATGTATATTTTTAAAATTACAGCTGACTCACTCAACTATCAAGCCCAGTCGAAATCTTTACACCTACGAACTTGAAATTTTAGCGTGACCTACTTTTATAATGATGGCACTCACTAGGAAAGGGGTTTTTAAAATTCCACCTCTAAGGGGGTAAAATAAAAGATAAGCAGTAAAAGGAAGGTGGCATCAGGACAGGGATGCCAGGACATGATCTGCTGGCAAATGAAATAATATAGTCATAAAATATATAATTAAAATATTAAATTGTAAATAGGCCATCAAAAAAAAGCCTTCCTAAGTTTCTTGCCGGTTCTTCTCAGGTGGGCCGCGTTCCGAACCGGTGAAGCGGTGGTCACATTAAATATATCTATATTTTTCTTTAGTTTTAGTGTATGACGTTTTGTAAGCGCCGTTGAAAGGGTCTATGCAAAATAAAGACATTTTTATTTTATTTATTTTATTCATCGTGCATGTTCAGCCTTACCTTATGTTTTCTACCGTCAGCCCCTTTCGAATACTTTCCAATCCCGACGTACGTCAGTCCGGATGGTATCGGCACTTTAATGCCAGTTTCAAACATCGTCGGTAGATTTACGTACACTTTATGTGTGTCCTCTGAAAATTAAACAATTAGATTTAGACATTTGGAAGAAAAGTATTTGTTACGACGAGACCGTTATTTTAATTACAGAGTACAACTGAAGGATTGGTTTAACATAACTAAACGGAGCATGGGATGTGATAAATGTGTGTTACCAGAGCACACATGTAAAAAGTGAAACTTCTTTACGACATTTTTAAGCTATTGTATAGTTTATATCGCGAGCTTTGAATGGGCTTTAATCAAGAAATTCCGTAAGGAAAAAAACGTAAGACGAAGGTCGAGACGAGGTCACACGAAGTTCACCGAGCACGGCCGAGCGTTGGCTTAACGTGTATGTACATATATTATATGGTACGATTGTACGAAGCTCGCACGGATCGAGACGTGATGATACTGAGTGTGAGTGTGAGGGTGAGGATGAGGGTGACTGTGAGAGTGAGTGTGAGGGTGAGGGGGTTAACTTGAATTAATATCAAAGAAAAACAAAGGTATGCTATGCAATAGCATTACCGCGGCAGTCTCCGAGTGCCACACGACATTTTTTTTTCTTATTACTAAGAAGGTTGCAACGTTTCAAAAAATTTAACATTCGAAATTCAAATAGTTCCGAAATAATAGTAGGAATAAATAATAATTATATTAGTTGTAGCTTGCGTTAAATTAGATAGCAGTAATATGAAGGCAAAATGGAGAAAAATGTAAAATTAAACTTACCTGGCACAGCTAAGGAACAAAACATGAGATTATTAATATTAAATTTAAATATATTTTTAACATTAATAATATTTTTAATTTTTAATTATTTTAGTCAAAAGTACTCGGATACCCAGACGTGCATGTATGAAGCGATAAAAAAATCCGCAAGAAGCTAAGGAGGATTCATGGATCGTGAAGCCTGGCGATCTGTCCTCTCTGACTACCTCGTCAGGGATACAGCGTGAAGATAATGACTTAGTTAAATGTAAATATTTTGGTCTTTTTTTTTACACAGCGCCTTCTAGCTCAAAGTAAAGCTTGTGGTATAGGGTCTAGACAACTGATAAACATACTTATATGTCTCTTTACTTAAATGTGTTGAGCCGTAGCCTTTTAGGCTTACTTTAAATATTGGAGTAAATAAATAAATATCCATCACGCCTTATCCCCGAAGGGGTGGCAGAGGCATATTATATGCCCACTTTTCACCGTGTGGATTCCTGTCCCACGTAATAGGTGGTGAGCCCATTGCCGTGTTGAAATAGACAGACGCAGGTTGTGGCTACCTGCTATTAAAATTTTCAAGCCCATAAGGCCTTCAACCAGGCTTAACGACTGCCATTTCACTGGCAACCGGGACCAACGGCTTAACGTGCCTTCCGAAGCACGGAAACGCTCGCAAATGTAAATGCCACAAAGTGGTCACCCATACGAGGACCAGCCATAGTGAAAGTTGCGTAACTCAGTGATCGTTTACAGAACACTGAGACCGCGGGGCCACGACTGCTTCAATATTGAAGTGTTTTTATGTATTTATGCAGAGTGCCTAATAAATGTGTTTTTATTCATTTCTTTCTTTCATTTTAAATACATACATATTATACATAGGAAACACCCAAACTCCGAAACAAACATTTGAGGATCTAATATTTGTTCCGATTTGGGAATCGAACCCTGGACTTCAGCGCAGCTGTCACATAAACTACTAATCACGCTTCCGAAGCAGGCATAATCCGGCAATGGCTTGCTAGAGTTGTACGTGCACAAATGAGAAATAATATATCGGAAAAGAAATGGGACTTACGATGGGTAAGTCTCGTAATTGAACGGGAATTCCCCAAACGGTTCCATATTTGAAATTAAAGAACCTATGTCTTGGGCGTAGGAGTAAAAAATTTGTAACTCATTCATAAATTTTGACAGTTATTCGTAAAATAAATTTATCGATACTCTTAAAAGTTGTTACAATTTGTCTTCGATTCACTTGGGAATTTAAAAAGTCAAAAGAACTCTAAAATGAATTGAATTGAAATGAATGAATGAATCCAAATGAATTATAAAAGGCCATCTTATCAAGACTATCGTAATTTGTTTTGCCATCTGATTCCAAACTAAGCAGAGCTTGTATTATGGTAACCAGATAACTGATAGACATACTTATATATTTCTAAATACATACATATTATAGATAAATAACACCCAGACACAGAATAAACCATCGTGCTCATCACACAAAGTTTTATCTTGGGTGGGAATCGAACCCACGACCTCTTGCGTAGCAGTCGGATGCACTCCCACCGCGCCACAGAGGCAGTCAAATATACAGGTTAGATGAATGCCTGCCAATTTTACTTAATAGGTACAGAAGTCCGATGCAATGTGGCAGCCCTCAATTCTGTCCCGAATAGATTAAAAGAAAATAAACTTACGTGGAACGATTTCTGAAATTTATTTTGGAAAAATTATTAATATCAAGACAAAACCAATCCTAACACAAAAAAAAAAATGGTTGTCTGTAAAGTCGGTTTACTGACGATAGTTGAACGTGACAACGTTGACACGTGATCAAAACATGTAAATGTACTATAGTATAGCAGCTGTCCACGCAGACGCATCGCTCACTCAAGTAGGAGAGAGACGGATGTCGAACGCTGCCGAACGCAAAGGCCGATTGTGCTTCTTTGTCGCTCGTTCCGCGTTCTCGCTTGCACTTCAAGCCTTACATGGAACGCCTCAGAGCGAGGTAACGCCGCATGAGTCATGTTTTCTCGTGCGTGCAGCCGGCTCTATCGAATTATAAGACGTTGTCACGTCAAAAAATAAGACAATGCAAGCATTGATCAACACGACGGGGGTGAACTATGAGGTGCCAGACGACACATGTCATGTAATATTTTGTTTAGATTCTGATTTCTATAGAGTTTTTCAATAAGAGTTGTTATTTTTAATAGCCCGCTATATCGGTAGCTGTCACTTTTGAAGCTGTCATTTTTTGACATTTGACAAGTATGAACTACGCGATTATTAAAAATGGAACGATACACGCTTTAACAACGGCGCTACGTGCCACACAAGCAACGAAACCATTGATCTTTTACGAGAAAAGTTTCCGGACCGTGTTATTTCTCGAAGAGGTGATCACAATCGGCCACCGAGATCTTGTGATTTAACACCTTGCGACTTCTTTATTTGGGGCCACGTGAAAGAGAAGGTCTACGACAACAGCCCAGCGTCGATTCAAGACCTCAAAGATGGAATTCGTGAGGCTATCGAGGACATAGGACGCCAGTTTACTTCGAATGAAGAAGAATGAAGCGCTCGTGGCCCCGCGGTCTCAGTGTTCTGTAAACGATCACTGAGTTACGCAACTTTCACTATGGCTGGTCCTCGGATGGGTGACCACTTTGTGGCATTAACATTTGCGAGCGTTTCCGTGCTTCAGAAGGCACGTTAAGCAGTTGGTCCCGGTTGCCAGTAAAATGGCAGCCGTTAAGCCTGGTTGAAGGCCTTATGGGCGGCTTGAAAAAGTTCAATAGCAGGTAGCCACAACCTGCGTCTGTCTATTTCAACACGGCAATGGGCTCACCACCTATTACGTGGGACAGGAATCCACACTGTGAAAAGTGGGCATATAATATGCCTCTGCCACCCTTTCGGGGATAAGGCGTGATGGATATTTATTTATATTCACTTTACGATTTGGTTATGTAAAATTTCATGAAAAGGATATTGTCCTGTAAGCGTGGTCGTGGTGGTCACTTGCCTGATGTTATTTTCCACTATTAACGGCATACCTTCCTCTTTATAATAAAATAAACATCCGATCATATGTATACAAAAATGGCATTTTTCTTTAAATATCAAAATAACACCTCTTATTGGAAAACCCGCTAGATCTCAATACATCACATCCAAACAATTACATTTTGAACTATCGTATAAATACTATCCAACAGTTACAGGACAGTTGAAAGGGTTGTAATTTCACCAATTACATCGCGGGGTCCGTCGTTGAATTTGCGAGATTAGGCGCGCCCATTATGACGTCACAGCCTCGCACAAACTGCGTCAAGGCGCAGCGGGGCGTTGAATGAGCACCAAACCCAAACAACATTTGCTCCCAGATGTCAATAAAATTGAACCATATAGTCCAAATCCAGATGTGGTTTTGGGTGCTGCACCGTAACCCCACCTGGATTATATGATTTGCGCTATCAGATCAATATATTGACGAGATTTTCATAAAATTTTGAAAAGTGTGGAAATTTAATTGTATACTATTTTCGAGTAAGTATTATTTCATTACCAAGTACTTTTAAAAAACTTACCTTCCACTAAACAAAATTTAAAATAGACAATTAATACAAAAATCCACGAATGGCCAAGTCAATTTAGTTCATAAAATACAGAAAAACATGCGTACAATTAGAGGATCTCGACATGTTATGATAGCTATGAACTAGACCCGGGTTTAATTTCTGCTATTTTATGTTATTGTAATTCCACTGTCATTAACACGCATTTGCTTTGACAAATACCAACAAATTCTCAAAATAAATATGTTTTGGAATGTTGGTACATTAGTAAAAAAAATGCCATTTATTTTAAGAATTTATTCCGATAAATTAACAAATTAAATAACTTGTCTTTTTAGAGTTACAGTTAAGTTATAGTAATATAAAATAGTTTTTTTTAAATTACTTTCATAATTTACCCATATAACAAAACAAAGATTACAGTCAGCTTTAAAATGTATAAAATCAATACGCCTGCCCACAGCTCAGACAGAAGTTTTAGTACTTACTTTCATAAACTAAATAAAAAGAAAACATATTATTAAATAACAGACAATTTATACCTATTACAAGTAGAGTAATTGCCGCCAAATAATCTTAAAACTAGTATTTTTAAAATCATTTAAGACGGGCAGCTCATTCAGCATTGCCATTTAAAATTGAACCAGAATTTATTTACATTTAAAGTTAAGTGGCTCAGTGTTCTGTAAACGATCACTGCGTTAAGCAACTTTCGCTATGACTGGTCCTCGGATAGGTGACCACTTTGTGGCATTTACATTTGTGAGCGTTTCCGTGTATCGGACACAAATTTTCGGATTTTCGAAAAAATCGGAAGGCACGTTAAGCCGTTGGTCCCGGTTGCCATTAACATGGCAGTCGTTATGCCCAATGTGGGCGTATGGTATGCCTCTGCCTACCCCTCCGGGGATAAAAGCGTGACAATATGTCAATGTATTTAAGACTAAATTCAGTTCAAATTTCAGTTTTTTAAATATACTTCGGTTTTCGTTTAGGTATGAAGTGTTTTTTTTCTTTCGTGTAAAAATGACATAATTCTATCATTCAAATGTGCCTGTATACCATGCGCGTTAGTTCAAAATAAATTAATTATTAAAAAAAAGGCTTATTCTTACGTACTTTGAAAGTCTTCGCCTACATCTGAAATGTTTTGAAAAGTAAATACACAAAAAAATATTAAAAACTTTTTAAAATTTAATATTTAAAAGATTTTGTATTAAATTCTTCTGTGGTAGATATTTTGGTTAGATTAGGCGTTAAGTTAGGGATTAAGTTAGGGGTAAGTTAGGTGTTAAGTTAAGGCATTAAGTTTGCATTACTTATGTAAATTAGGTACCGCCGCAGCTTCATCTCCCAACAAATTGATGATATGACTGAAAAGCTTTATTTAAGTGCAATTGTAAGTCTACTTTCTCGCGTAAGATAGTCCTCAAAGTATGAGATTAAATTTTTAGACGGGGATTGAACCCGTGACCTTTGCCTAACTAAATTTATCTCAAAGTTTAACGCTCAAACGCCTTTAGATACAAAACCTACCTTACACACACATATATTGTCTA
The DNA here is from genome assembly GCA_948477245.1 of Thumatha senex. NCBI lineage: Eukaryota > Metazoa > Arthropoda > Insecta > Lepidoptera > Erebidae > Thumatha > Thumatha senex. The sequence continues at coordinate 3,090,959 of OX419751.1, forward strand.
TAGGTTTCAGCGAGCCTTACTTACTTATTTTACATCTAACATGTTATCCTACTATGAAATTAACAGACACGTGAAGTAAATTAATTCGTCATTTTAATGGTCGAATATGTTCTAAGCTTTGCCACGTCGCGCGCTCATTGGTCAAATCAAATATTTATTCCTCAGTAAATAAATTCGTAATTTTAATGGTTGAATATATTCTAAGCTCCACTACGGCGCGCGCTCATTGGTGGAATTAAATATGTATTCGTCATACTATTGGCCGAATATTTTCTAAGCTATGCCACAGCGCGCGCTTATTGGTCAAATCAAATAACGTACGCTTCCCTGGTTTGCGGTAACACTTATGTCTCTTTTTTTAATTCACTCCCACAACAAATTTCTAACAACGACAAAGATAGATGTTAGTTATACAGCGAAAAATAATAACATAATAAAATATGGAGGAATACTTGTAGTACATACATACTTCAGCTGCAACGAAAAAGTAAAATTATGGTTAGAAACAGGAAATTGAGTCTTCAAATTATCACAGCTCTCTTATAAGTATAGAAGAACGATGGATTTTACACTATTTATCTGAAAGATAATAAAAAGATGGAGGAGCATCCTACCACTCACCCTTAATTCGTCAATCCTAACGCACAACGGTCAATGATAACCTCTACTAATAGTGGGATAGGTAAAAAAGGCCTCCAGGATGTCAAAAATTTGCAATATCATATATCATATTGACATAATAGATGTCAAAAATGTGCAATACTCCGCTATAGAACGTGACATTTAGTCGACACGTGTTTCGCCTACACATGAGGCATCCTCAAGACTGCTTACAGCAAATGATTAATCAATCGCTTCTTCTCCTGGGTAGTCAGCGAGAACAGGTCGCTAGGCTTCACGATCCATGCATACTTCTTTGGTTTTCTGCAGATTTATTAATAGTTCCATACATGCTCGTCTGGGTATCAGAGTATTTTTAACCTTTCGGCCTACCCTGACTCCTTCTACCCTCTACTTTCGCATAGTATTATTATTATTCTATGTTAATCTCTCCTCACTTATTCAAAATCTACTGCTTCTATAAATAAATTGATATTTACGCCAAAGTTCTGTCGCTGTTGTCGCCTGGTCGGGAGATGGTAAACTGAAGATGTACCCAATTTGACAAGGCGTCCACTGTTCGCAAACTTCTCTATCCGGATCAATTTCAGTTACAGATTTGTGGACCTGAAAAAGTTGCAAAAGAATTTTTTCTCAATAAATTCCTTTTTGTCAAGAATGTTTTATATCCGGTTATTTTAATGTGGGTAAGAAATGAATTGCAAACTATGGATAATGTTGAAACCCACAATGTTAAACATAAATTAAAAACTCATTTTTTAAACTTAACTTAACTATCTTCACGCTGTAGGTATTTTTTATCATATTAATAATTCTACAAATGTGCATAAAAATTTGCCTGATTTGTCGACATTTATGATTACAGCTCCGCTCTCCTCGCTGATTATATATAGCCTATAGCCTTCCTCGATAAATGGGCTATTCAATACAAAAAGAATTTTCACTCTGTATCCCTGACGGGGTATTCAGAGAGGACAGATCGCCAGGCTTCGTGATCCATGCATACTTCTTTCGCTTCTTTTTTCTTTTACTTTGTTTAGAATTAGAAATTTTAGGTTTAAAATAAGTTTGATGTAAATAATAGAAGAATAGAAGAATATAATGTTTCTTGGCTTGGTTGCTAATACTTTTAAGATTATTGTTAATTCTTCCAAGCCTTCAATATCAGTTTCGACCTCCATGTAGAAATGTTATTGAAATATTTGTGGAGTTTCAGTACTGACAAGAAATTGTATCTCGTTTGTGATATAATCTTAAAGTGCCTTCCGAAGCACAGACACGCTCGTAAATGTAAATTCCACAATGCGTCAGTCTGCTTTTGATTGGTGCAACCTAGTCGAAACGTCAAGCGATTTCATAGTACAAAAAGTGTGTGTGTGACTTAAGCAGTATAATTTCTAACGCGTGTACATAAGTAACACACACAGTGTTACTTATGTACACGCGTTAGAAATTATACTGCTTAAGTCTAATAAGATTTCATCACATATACCACAACTCTTTGTTTGTAACAGGAATGATTAATTAGTAAGAAAAAAAACATCAAAAGAATGAAAACTTCTTTGAATGTAGTTATAAGTTGTCATGGAAACACTTAGATATCAGCTAACTTTATGGTGTCGACTTTTCGTAAAAAATTTCCTTGCATCATTTTTTCCTAACGCGCCAAAAGAAGTATGACTTCAAAAGCATGATCGCCTTTATACATAAATTTATTTGTTAAAATTACTTACTTTTAAAGTAGTACGAGTATATCCGGCTTACTTACTTTATCCGGATAATACCGGTAATGTAGTACAACGTCATCACTGTCTTCTAAAGCACATTTTTTTCTGGTGTAAAGAAGTGGCGTTCTTTCACATGGAGGGCAGCCATAAACAGTAGTTTCACTTCGCGGAAGGTCAGGCCCTTTTACTCTGTGTCCTAAAAATATTTTTTTCTTAACAATCATTAAGTTTCAGTAACACACTTTATACACGAAGGGTGTGAATACTTGTCACGGTACGGTGGAGAGCCCATTGCCATTTGGAATTGCAAAAAAGGAAGGAAGTGGCACCCCGCTGTTGAAATTTTTAAAGTTGCCTATGCGGCCATCAATTTAGCTTAACGACTGCCATGTTACTGGCAACCGGGACCAACATCGTACGTGCCTTTCGAGGCACGAAAACGCATGTAAATGGAACTTACACAAAGTGAGGACCAGTCATTGCGAAAATGCTTAACGCCAATGATCGTTTACAGAACACTGAGTAGTTTCATATTTCATATTACATCACAAACGACGATTGATTTATGTGTCAAAATGTTTAGAGTAGCATCTGGCAGATACTTGAAGGAATAAACTGTTAATATACTTACAATGCGGTGTAAAGAGCCCATCAAGATATCCAGGGTCCAAGTAACTTCCCCTGTGATAGCCTAGCGGTGCACCTGGTGATTACTGAATGATGCATAAGCGTTTAAGGGGTTAGGAGATCAGAACCACAAAATGATGCTTACGTCATTACAGGGTTGGAAGCGCTTCCAGAGATGCCGTAAATCAAAAACTAAACAATAACTGCTCCTAGTAGTTTAATAAAAGTGAACCCTAGAGTGCCCAAAGTCCAAATCCAGGTCTGTATGGTTTAGTAGCAACTGGGAAAGAAGCTGATCAACGGGCGAGCTCATGATGGAAAGAAGGAGGACAAGGAACAAATGTTATACCAACCCATGTGGTCAGCGCGGTACAGTGAGGCAATCTCCTGCACAAAACGAAATTGAGAGATAGCAGCGTTTAGCAATGACCTGGGCTTTTTTTTTTATTAAAGAAAGAACTTTATCGCATAGCGATTACATTGTTCCGTGTGGTCACAATAACACTTAGTGACTTAGTTAATTAATTGTGTTGGTTCATGTGAGCTTGGATCATACAGCACACTGTTCACCCAGCAGACGCCGAGATTAGAATTTTCATCAAAACAAAGAGTTCTATTCTGCTCGTTCCGGACTCATTTCATCAGAATATGTAGTACATCTTCCAACACACCGCATTCCACGCAATTGAGGGATGGCACTTTGTTCATAAGAAAAGCGAACTTATTTGTTGAGATATTTCCTGAACGCAGTCTAAGCATGGTTTTCAATTCGTTTCTTTTAAGTGCAATAGTGTCTATCCAAGGAAAGGTTGAGATTTGTGGCTGGATGATATTGTACCATATAACCTGGGATTGATTAATTATTGATTGATTGATACTTACGATTACAAAGGTAGTAGTTTTCGTTAGTCACAAAGAGTTCCTCATCCTCTGCAGATAAACAGGAGTCAAACATTATGGGCGTCGGATCTATACCATCTTCACATTTGATTATCCCTGAACCGTCAGGTTCTAGCGGTTTTCGGTTTAAAGGGCACCGGAACATTTGACCTGGATTGGAGGGCATTATGTATTTTCTTATTCAGTTTTATTGTCTTCTTCTTGCTTGGTAACGTTCTTCTTTGTAGTATTACCCAAGATTTACAATGCTTTCGATAGTTTGCACCAAACCCTACAATGGAGTTGTAGAACTATTTGTCACAACAAATTTAATAGTTAATCTACAGTAAACGACGCAGAAAAAATATATATAAGCGCTCGTGGCCCCGCGGTCTCAGTGTTCTGTAAACGATCACTGAGTTACGCAACTTTCACTATGGCTGGTCCTCGGATGGGTGACCACTTTGTGGCATTTACATTTGCGAGCGTTTCCGTGCTTCGGAAGGCACGTTAAGCCGTTGGTCCCGGTTGCCAGTAAAATGGCAATCGTTAAGCCTGGTTGAATGCCTTACGGGCGGCATGAAAATTTTCATCAGCAGGTAGCCACAACCTGCGTCTGTCTATTTCAACACGGCAATGGGCTCACCACCTATTACGTGGGACAGAAATCCACACGGTGAAAAGTGGGCATATAATATGCCTGTGCCACCCCTTCGGGAATAAGGCGTGATGGATATTTATTTATAATATTGCACTAAAAAGCTTTAAAGTTATTTAACAAATCTACTATTCGTGGATAAAGAAACTGTATTTATTTATTTGTTTATTATACACTTAATTGTACGCCAAGACGTATTTATAAGTATTACATTAAGAAATTTGAACCAAAATAGCAGTACAATGGGCGGCCTTAACTGTATTCGTGTTCTAGAAGTAATGATTCCAATGTGCTCAGAAAAACGCTTGGTAGCGATGGTTAAATTGTATACAGCTTTCGACAATGTGTGCCTTTCCTTCTTGGAAACTAAACTGCTTCCACTAATTTTCTTTATCATGGATTTACATTTATATTTAATATTGTTGTTTTTAAGTTGCAATTTAATAACATTATGGTAATTGACATACTATAAAAAAATATTTTTTTTTTAAATTTTTACTTCCTTTGTGGCGCTGTGGGAGTGCATCCTACTGCTACGCAAGAGGTCGTGGGTTCGATTCCCACCCAGGATAAAAGTTTGTAGGATGAGCACGATGGTTTATTTTGTATCTGGGTGTTATTTATCTACATATAATATGTATGTATTTAGAAAATATATAAGTAAGTTATCTGGTTCCCATAGTACAAGCTCTGCTTAGTGTGGAATCAGATGGCGTTGTGTGAGTTTTCCCAACAATAGTTATTTATTTGTATTATTGGTCACATTTGTGTTTCATGGAACTTGCATTATTTCCAATATTTGCATGCCACTTTGGTGAAATGCGCTGGGCTACCATAAAATATGTCATTTTGTACCTTTACTGTACCTAAAAAAATTATCGTATTTCATGCAAATTAATTAATAAACAAATAAATGTTAGATGAATTTCGGCATTCTGGGAGCGAATGCCGTCTGACCTAAGAACCCCGAGAAATGCGCTTGATTCGCTGTCCCTTTCATTAGTCAGCAGATTTGCTTAAATTGCAGTTGAAGTTGCTTAGGTCTCGAAGAACTTAGTGTAACCTCTTACTCTGTCAAAAGCCGGTACACCTACACAATAATTAAAAAAAAATACGGGTTGCACTCTAGGAGTGCCGACAGAAGTGAAAACTACATTTATTAATAACTAGCTGAACTGCCCGGCTTCGTCCGGGACATACTTCCAACCCCGTGGCACCCGTTTAATCCCGTCGCTTATTACTTTTATAAAAATGTATGAGAGTTTCCCCGATTTGTTAATATTTATGATTACTGCTCCGCTCTCCTGTGTAGTAGCGTGATGATATATAGCTAAGAACCTTCCTCAATAAATGGGCTATCCAATACAAAAAGAATTTTTCAAATCGGTCTAGCCGTTTTCATGCTATGTCGTGACAACGGAAAACGGGTTTCATTTTTATATATATAGATAGATTAATTTATCTGGACGCGTTCGCGGTCTGCTATATGTACCTACATGCATAAATGCACACACTATAGCTGCGTCTCGTAACGGTGTCGCGAGTCCAGAGATTTTATCTCATCTAAAAATTAACGTACCGCAATAAAATAAGTTTTCACTTCTAAAATTGACCGGGATCGACATTAATGATGATGGTGAAAACAATTCTGCACTAAAAGAGTTTTAATTGATTACATAATATTATTTAATAGACCTGTAGATGACTGGAATCAACGTTAGATGATGATGATGATTATATTATTTAGTATTGAATCTACCAGTTAACTATCAAAAAAAAAATATCTAGACGCGTTCGAGGTCTGTTATATTATGTACATGCATATATGCACACACTATAGCTGCGTCTCGTAACGGTGTCGCAATTCCAGAGATTTTATCTCATCTAAAAATATGCGTATCGAGCCAAAATATTTTTTTATTTCATAAATACATACCTTTTCTAATTATAACAGGTGGCTTTTTTCTCATCTCAGCGATGGTGCATCCGTTTTCTCCATTTTGTATGGCGGACATGACTCTCTTGTGCAAAGTGATTCTTCTCTCTTGTTCTGCTATTATGTAAGGAAGAACTTCTTCAGAGTGGATTTTAGTTTTCTTCTTTGCCTCTGCATTTATCTATAAAATAAAAAAATAAATAAAAATCAATCACGCCTTATCCCCGAAGGTGTGGCAGAGGCATATTATATGCCCACTTTTCACCGTGTGGATTCCTGTCCCACGTAATAGGTGGTAAGCCCATTGCCATGTAGAAATGCACAAATTCAAGCATTCGGCATGTTTTAATTCAGTTAGTAGGTCGCCAAACGTGGCCTCTAATAATGTCAATGTACGGCGAGGCGCGCATAATGCGTCACTGTGCAGTTTCGGGTCAGCAGAATTTGACTCGCCTGACGCTCCGGTGACCGTGGCGTGTGCCTCGAACACGAGGCCGCGCCCCGCCTCTCCTGAGCCACGTGACTACGCCGCTGTAACGGCCAGCAACCCAGCAACAAAGGAGAAGAAGCAGAGCAGTGTCACTCACCGCAGCACTGCACCTGTTAAGGCTTCGCGGAAGGAGCCTTGTGACGCAGAGGGTTTCACGGTAGTGGTGAAGAAGAAGAGGAAACCCTCCTGCAAGAACCAATGTGGTACTGCTTCAAGACCTATCGAGCAGCACTTCCGCGCAGAGGTACCGACTACGTTGATCTACGTATCGCGAGTTCACTACAACGTCAAATAGACGTCGTGGACTACCTCCAGAAGAAAACCGGGTTGGATTTGAGGGTGGAGAAGCTGGACTCGCGTCACAAAGTGAGTTTTAACTCTTTTGTGGTGAGGGTTCCTACACAACGCATGGTTAGCTTCTTGAGTCTCGACTTTTGGCCGACAGGGGAGAAGTTCCGGTGCTTCAAAGGGCGCCTGCCAACACGCGACCCCTCGTCCCGCGATACGTCTACGTCGCGTGTGAAATAGGTTAAGTTTATATGTATTTTTAGTTTTTAAGGTATTTATCTATGGGCCGCAGAATAAGTTTATAACACCTGTAACTTTTCTCATGATGCCTGACAATAAAGATATATTATTATTATTAAATGTTATATTTATTTTTTTCCACTTATTCACATTTTACTCTCACTGGTCTGCTGGCAGATATTTCTTATAGAAATAAGCAGTACCGTTGTACCTTTGACTCCTTCTGTAATTTCTGTATTTTTGTGAATACATAAATAAATAAATAAAAAATTCTCCAAACTGCGACAGGTAGCGTTGTTGATGTTCAAATAGAACCAGAGCTTTATGATAGCTTTAATCTAGATTAACTATCTTCACGCTGTATCCCTGACGGGGTAGTCAGAGAGGACAGATCGCCAGGCTTCGTGATCCATGCATACTTCTTTCGCTTCTTCGAGATTCATCAATCGCTTCATACACGCACGTCTGGGTATCCGAGTACTTTGACCTTTCCGTTTTTGAGCAATCTGCTCACGTGGTCTTCATATGTAAGTCTCGGCCTACCCTGACTCCTTCTACCCTCTACTTTTGAACAATATATATTCTTCGTCAATCGTTCCTCACTCATTCGTTGGACGTGTCCAAACCAACGGAGCACGCCCTTTTCCAGCTTAACGCTGACACTTTCATTCAAACCTGCCATATTGCGTATCACTTCGTTACGTATTCGGTCGGCCAAGGTAACGCCGCACAATTTTCGAAGTGATCGCATCTCCACAGCATTCAATTTACTTTCATGCATCTGCTGACATACCCAGGTTTCACTACCGTAAAGCAAAGTTGGCACTAGCACTGCGTTATGAATCGCCATTCGTGCTTCTTTTACGATGCTTTGTCGCTGATCTAGATTAAGGTTGTGTATATGTGAAAGTGTTCTCTGGTCCTGATGTGAGACAATTCTGTCACGAGTGTAGTCCGTTAAACAGGGCCCTGGTATAAATGCGCGTAACTCGCGTAGTGACGGCATCCAACACGCAAGTACACACATTAAGAAGACATTGACCATTGATAAGTTTTGGATATAAGAATTTAGTTTTAGTATGTGAAGCACGTTTCTAGGCTCTGGGAGCAGACTGCGTGTTTTAAATTATGAAGACCTTTATATTACAATGCTATTTTTCTGTACTTACTTTGTCAGCCTCTTCATTAAATTCAATTTCAGTGCCATCCTGAAAAGTTTTTACGACATGTTTTATAACATCACTGTCAATAAGTAATTCATTTCTTTATATCTAATTTTTTTTATCTAAATTTAAACTGTCTAAGATTGAAATGCCTACTGATTAAAAATGTCGACAGTAGTATACTGAAGTTCAAAATGTCAACACTTATAAATAGAATACTAGTTGACGCTTGCGGCTTCGCCCGGGTAGAGAACTTTCCCGTTCCCGTTTCCCACAGGAACTTGTTCCCGGGATAAAAAGTGTCCTATGTGTTATTCTGATGTATAAGCTATATTATTGTATATCATTCAAATCTATTCAGTAGTTTTTACGTGAAAGAGTAACAAACATCCACACAAACTTTCGCGTTTATAATATTATTAAGATATAAATATAATACAATAAGAAGTAGTTAGATTAAATCTGGCGCATCGCCGGCCGCTGCTGCGGCACGCTCGCTTCGCTCGTCGTCGTACCTATTTACAACTTTGCTCAAGACTAGTCTAAAATTATAACACATATCATATGTTACAGCTTACAAACTTGACTATGAGTGAGATGATTATTTACAATAGTGTCATCATTTCTTAAATATTCTTAGTCAAATTTATTATTCAGTTATGATTTAAATGGTTATGCATACCTCCATTGTGCGTTTTGTATTTTATGATAAATTAACTTTATGCGTTTAATAATTATATCCTTTACATGTATGCTGATTAAAATTATGATAAAAAAATTAGAGTAAGTTAAAGTTATGCCAATAAAACCATTATGCATTCATAACACTCTGCTTATCATAATTTATGCGAGAAAACTTTATGCTGAAACTATTATGCCCAACTACATTATGCTGAAAAAGATTATGCGATCGAAAAGGCTCCCTTACAAGACAGGGATTGAAGATATTCTAAAGCGAGAAATGTCTTCTTAAACAAAATGGCGACCAACCACGAGATATATATAAATTTTTAGCTGATATCAACATGAATCATCAATATCAGTTCACAGTCAAATATCCTCTGGTTTATTCCGCAGCCCGGTTCAGACAAGACGAAATTAAATACCGCGGTGGTTTAATTGATAGTTCTTCTCTAGGACTGGGAATCCCATACTTAGTAGTGAAACGCCTTGTTGGATTTCACCACGTACAAAAATGCTCTCTAATACCACTGGGGGTTTTGTGAGTAGTCTAACCCTTTTCCAGGGTTAGAAGCTTTACATAAAGTCGCTCTGATGTCTCCAAAGCAGACCATCAAGCTCTTAAAAACATACAAACATTTTAAAAGATGTGTGTGTACCAGAGTACACAGGTAAAAAGTGAAACTTCTTTACGACATATAATTTTTCTACTATCTACAACTTCACAAAAATTCGATAGATAAGACTTACACATACGTCCATAAAGAAGTTTCACTTACAATAAAGAAGTTTCACTTCAAAACAACATGGCGCGTAACCGAAAAACGTTTCGATTCTCTTACTACCTCGTCAGGGATACAGCGTGAATATAGTTAATACTCAAACTGCTGGGGCCGACAAGTCATTAAAAAACCCATAAATTTGTAACCCCCGACGGAAAACGAAGGGAGTTATAAGTTTAACTTGAGTATGTAGTCTATCTGTGGCATCATAGCTCACGAACGGGTTAACCAATTTTGATGTGGATTTGTTTGTTCGAAAGCTGATGTGACCAAGATGGTTTTAGCCCAAATTTTGAAGATCATCAGGTCATTTTCTAGGTGATAAAGAGAGCTGACTTAAAACTAACAAGACCGCTTGATCAGAAATTCGGTATACAGTTACTTTGATGGTATTTCCACGACATGGTAACCTGGTTCTTGCTGCTGCATCAGGTAGTCTGCGGGGTACACAACTCCTCAGATGATTACAGCATTGTACCATTGAGCTTATTAGAACAGTCTTAAAGAGTAGTAACAGGTCATTACGTTTTTTTAAATTTTGAATCTTACCACAGCCTGTCTCCGGATAATTTCTGCCAAATATCGTCCTCTGGGCGTGGATGGCAGAAGAACGTTTCCTTCTTGTCTTTCATTGCCGATCTAAACATAACACGTTATTTATTTTTTTAATTAACACTTATATTTATCTATCACGCCCGAAAGGGTGGCAGAGACATATTATATGCCCACTTTTCATCATGTGTGTGTGTGTGTCCCACGAAATAGCGTCGGTAAATGATCACTGAGTTACGCAAATTTCACTATGTCCTCGGATGGGTGACCACTTTGTGGCATTTACATTTGCGAGCGTTTCCGTGCTTCGGAAGGCACGTTAAGCCTTTGGTCCCGGTTGCCAGTAACATGGCAGTCGTTAATCCAAGTTGAAGGCCTAACGGGCTTGAAAAATTTCAACAGCAGGGAACGAAAACCTGTGTTTGTCTATTTTAACACGGCAATAATCTAGCTCACCGCCTATTACGTGGGACATTTTGTAAGGCACTTTTCACACAGCGCCATCTAGCCCAAAGTAAGCTAATATTAGTTTGTGTTATGGGATCTAAATAACTGATAAACATACTTATATATTTCTAAATACGTACATATTATAGATAAATAACACCCAGACACAGAGCAAACCATCGTGCTCATCATACAAAGTTTTATTCTGGGTGGGAATCCACCCCTTGCGTAGCAGTCGGATGCACTCCCAACGCGCCACAGAGGCAGTCATGACATGAGTGCCGCAACTTTGGTATTTCAAACGTCCATAGGCTAAAGTGACCACTTTCCATCAGGTGGGTTGTATGGTTGCCTACCACTTCAGTTGTTTAAATAAAATAAGGCAGTGAGGAGGAGAGATATTTTTTCATATAATCAGAGTACAAGCGACCTGACCTGATTTTTATCCTATTTTTTTAAGGGACCCTCGGTACACGATGTTTTCAAAAATAGGTTAAGTTGATCCAGAGATTACTCCCTATAACCTCACAAACTCACAACCTCACAGACTTACTTCTTTATAAATTACTAGCTGACCTGCCCGGCTTCGTCCGTGACATACTTCCAACCCCGTGGCACCCATTTAATCCCGTCGCTTATAACTTTTCCAAAAAAATCCCGATTCGTTGACGTTTATGATTACTGCTCCGCTCTCCTGTGTAGTGGCGTGATGATATATAGCTAAGAACCTTCCTCAATAAATGGGCTATGTAATACAAAAAGATTTTTTCAAATCGGTCCAGCCGTTCACGCGTGATGGCGTGACCAAAGGAAATAGGGATTCATTTTTATATATATAGATTTTATATAGATCCTATCATCCTACTATCTACTAATCCTACTAATATAATAAAGTCGTATTTTTTTAAGAATATATGTTTGTTAGTCTTTCACGCAAATTACTGAACGGATTTTGATGAAACCTTACAATTACATATCTTACACGTCAGAATAACACATAGGCTTCTTTTTGTCCCAGGATCAAATTCCTGTGGAAAACGGGAACGAGAGAACTTCCCTACGCGTCCATACGCGTAGGGAAGTTCTCCGAAGTTCCATAACTTCGGGGTTCATTAAATAAATGATATATATTAGTTAAAAACGTCAATACCTATAGTAAACCACACTATCTCAACTTTTACATATAACTCCTTGAAATTCCAGAAGAGAATGACCAGAAGGGACTTACCGGAGAGTATCCACATCTCACTTCGAGAAAAATGTAAAAAGTAATTAGGTGAAATAGCCCTTTTCGCATACTGTTGGCGGCTGACACTAGAACGTAACTGACGTGTGTGCGTTACGTGTTTTATTGCACGTTTAATTGGCGCGATAAAAAATGTTAGTTGCTTTAATTTGATAAACTTTTGTCCACAAGCTTACCATTTGCCGGTATGGATCACAATTGTGGCGACCGCGGTCAATCTGCGGCAATCAATACGCTCGTGGCATCGCTAACTCAGTGCTCTTTAAACGATCCCTGCGTTACTCAACTTTCGCTATAGCTGGTCTGTGGATGGGTGACCACTTTGTGGCATTTACATTTGCGAGCGTTTCCGTGCTTTGGAAAGCATGTTAAGGCGTTGGTCTCGGTTGCCAGTAACATTGCAGTCGTTAAGTCAATTTGAAGGCCTTGAAAATTTTTAACAGCGGGTAGGCACAAGCTCCGTCTGTCTATTTCAACACGGCAATGGGCTAACCACCTGTTACGTGAGACAGGAATACACATGGTGAAAAATGGGCATATGTTATATGACTCTGACACCCTTACGGGGATAAGGCATGAAAGATAAATAAATAAATAAAATTTGCAAATATTTTATTTGTCACAGTCTTCGTCTATCGGCCCACATGTTCTCTTCGCAGTCGTCGATCTTGTATACCGTTTGGCTATAGATGTTCTTGTTGAACCTTAAAATATATAATCATAATTACTAAACAATTTATACACGATTATGAAAATGAACACTATTTTTACTGTACTCTCATTATGTGCTTATAAACGTTACCATACATATTACTGGAATCAAACATAGCTCACATATGACCCGTAATATACTATATCCGTGGTGCTTCCCTATGTCTATAGAATTTACACCTAGTTGCTCTCCAGGTCTCCCCTCCCGCTAATAAAGGAGTAAAGAGGCGTTACGTTCTTTTCCTACTTCCTCAAATTATTTTCTGATTAATTTCGTTGCGGGTTCCAAGAACTTCTCTTGGGACTTCACCGAGATCGAGCTCGGTGTAACTTTTCTAATGTTTTGGTCATTGCAGTAGATCCTGGTTTACAGGAGTTGCAGTAATGGGAATGCGGGTATGATTAGTCCCAATAAAAAAAAGTACTCTCATTACTGTGACTCCTGTAAACTACAGATCTACAGCAATATGATCAAGACCAGAAACGCTACAGCGAGCTCAAACTTCATAAAGTGTTAGGAGAAGTTAAAATGTCACTGAAATCCAGAAAGCATATTGAAATTAATCAGTAGATAAATTATTGAAGGTAGTTGGAAAGAATGAATCCACTTTTTTGCTAAGCGAGAGATCAGGAAAGTAACTAGTAAGTACAACTTACAGTAAAGGAATATAAAATGTTACGTAATATAGAATTTAATATAACTCACATAGGATACTATGTTAGTTATTGGTAAATTTTTAAAGCAATTGATAAATTTTAAAAGTTGAAATGACGATAAAAATATGGTGGAGAATTTCAACTTGATTCGATACGGTTCGGGTAGTTCAGGTGGCTAGAACATTGCCCTGGTTAGGCAAAGGTCACAAGTTCAATCCCTGTCTCGAATCGAATTGTCTTTTTCCACTTTATTAAAAATTTATGTGAGTTATGTTAAATTCCAATACTTGTGGTTGCGCCGGTATACGATTCAAAAGTGGCCGCGTTATTATTTCTATGTTGCATCGCCGATCTCCATTTGTTTTTAATTAATTAGTTGTCGACACTCCCACCCCGCTTCCCTTTATTCCATTTCTCTTTCGCACCTACCTTGTCTCGCATAAAAGAAGAGCGAGACAGCTGTGTTACGCGCCAGCTAAAACCCCACTCACAGGCAGCGACGATGGACTGAGGACGCTCTGTATAGTACTGCAATGGCCGCGCGCGCGTTCGCATCAACTTTTCGCAATAGTTGTGTTTTCCATGGATAAATAGTGATTTCGTGCAATGGAACCAGGGATCCAAGTCCAGGGACATCCCCGACAGCCTCCACCTCAGCATCTCGCAGCAGCAAGGTAGTGTGCCCATTCCTGTTTATATTTCTTTTTCGTCGACAACCGCGTGTAAATTTCATTTTTGTCTTTCCCCGCAAATACAGTCCACTTCGAATTTATTTATCTCGCCCGCTCAACCAACTTGTAAGTCTTATCAGTTTGACATAATTGCTGGCGATTACGAAAGAGTGACCATGAGTTTTATTGTCAGGTTCTTCCTCAGGCTCTACCTATTGCTTTGCGAATCTGGCAGTAAATGTAAATGTAGAAGCAATAATCTTGACGTTCATAAGGTTACTTTGTGACCTACTATGAATAAAGATATTTTCATTTTCATTTCATTTTCATTCAATCGCTCCCGAAAATGCCGATAATCAAAAGCCACACGATAGCAGCCAAATAAAGTGTTACCCAGGCTCCATATTCAAGTAGGTTGAAAGCTCTGCTGAAAACTCAGATGAAGAGAGAGATTTGAGGTCAGAATTTTTATTAAATTTATTAAAAATATATTTACCAGTTAACTCCGAGGTCTCAATACATGGCGGTCTAAAAATCTTGGTCGCTCGAAGCAAATTTGTGACATTACCAAACTCCAAATGCCATTTACTTAGTAATCTTTTAATTCCTTGCTTCAAATTTCGAAAGCTATGGACCTTATCTACAACAAGCAAATTATGATTTTTAATTATGCTAACATTTCATTACATTTTTCATTTATAAACACAAATTCGTGGCCTGTGGCTATCTGACTTCTTAAGCTACAACACCGTACTCTTAAAAGACGTAACTAATAAAAGACGAATAATATATAATTAAGAATATCTAGTGCTTTTGGTCTAAAAAATATAGAGGGTGTATATCATGGTCTACATACTCTATAGAAGTGGTCCTAATACAAAGCCCTGTGGAACACCTCACAACATTTCTCGCCTACCGAATCCTAGCCTACTTGGTTAGATGACGAGTCTCTCTCTAAAAGTTTTCGACAATGCGTAGGGGCTAGAAAGGTACTACAATGTGGTGAACGACTGCCTTCCAGATGTAAAATGCTTTGGCAATATCAAGAGACACAGCTAATATCATCCTACTTTGTGTAACTGTTTTCTTCACCAGAGCTCTTACCCATATGAAGGCGTCTTGTTTCTTTAATTGCCGGCTAGGTCCTTCCCTACTTCTATGTGCAGTTCAACGCCTTGTCTTGGTATGGGCATATGATGAGAAGGTATAAAAGTCATGTCACTAAAAGAACTATGAATATGAAAGTTGATGGTATGGAGAGTCAGAGGAAGGACAAAGAAAAAATGGATAGACTGTGTAAGAAGTGATATGAATATAAAAGAAGTGAATGATCAGATGACAAATAACAGGGATGAATGGAAGAGGATGACATACTGCGCCGACCCCAAGTAAATTGGGACAAGAGCAAGAGGATGATGAGACATCGTCAAGCACCAAATAAGCGACCGGAGAATAGAATCCACCTAACACCCCTCTTTCAAATAAGGACCAGTCTCCTACATCTTAGAAAAACGACTTTGCTCTAAAAATGCTTTAAAGGACCGGCTTATCTCTGAAATGGCTAGAACGATTAAAAAGCTAACTTTTATCCGAGTATTCCCACAGGAACGGGAGAGTTTGTTTGTTTGTTTGGTTGAACGCGCTAATCTCAGGAACTAATGGTCGGATTTGAAAAATTCTTGTTGTGTTTGACAGCCCATTTATTGAGATAAGTTAAAGTATCTATATCTAGTATACTATCATCACGCTACTACCCTGGAGAGCGAGGTAGTAGTCATAAATGTTGACGAATCGGGAAAATTTAATGCTTTGTAGAATTTATAAGCGACGGGATTAAATAGTTGCGATGGGAGTGCGAAGTATGTCACGGGCGAAACCGTTAGGGTCAACTACTCTTAATAAAAGTTTATGTACGTTTAATAGTTACCTTGTATTATTTGACTTACTAAAAGTCTTATAGCATTCATATCCCATTGGAAGAGTCTTATGCTGAGCTGACTAATTTGATAGAGAAGTGAGTAAAGTTCTTCTTTTGTACTGTCCTTCGTGTCCTGGGATATTAGGTACAGGAGTCTGAAAAGTACCAATTTTCGATAAAAATCAAGTGTCTCTAGTGCACGAGAGATATTGATTCCTTGCACTGTCATTCTTTAAAATACATACTGTTAAAAAAAGGTTGGATTTAATATGCAACTCACACACAAAATAGAAGTAAGAGTGTGTGAGTTTCTTGTCTGTAAGTGGCTCATAAAATGTTTGTCAAGTAAAAACATTATAAAAACAAACATTTCATGAGCCCACTCTTACACAAAAAAGAAATTAGGTGGCTCATTAAATGTTTGGTTTTTTTTGAACTATTAATGTTTGTTTTTTTAACGTAAAATTTTGTATATCATCACGCTAATGTCTCGAAGAACGGTGCAGTAATCATAAATGTCAACAAATAGGACAATTGTCTCAAATAATTCTAAAAGGCAAAGGAAAATAAGTTGATACAAAATGCAGCATATTATATGGACAAATTTTCATACATCTATATAAAAGGCAAAATCACTGACTGACTCATTGATCACGAAATCTCTGAAACTACCAAAGCTATGAAGCTCAAACTTCGTATAGAGATTCTTTTTAATACGTAGGTTTCCGCTAAGAAGGGATTTTGCGAAATTCTACCCCTAGGGAAGTAAAAAAGCGATAAACGGTTGTATGGAAGTTCGTCATTTTCAAAGTTAGAAACATGAATTTATGTACACATGTTTTTTGTTACAAATAAATTTTATCTATAAGGGGGTAAACAAAGGTTAAAAGTTTATATGAGAAATTCTTCATTTTCAAACATAGCAACACCAAATTTCTTATACCTGCTTCTGTATAAAAATAAAAAATTACGCGTTAATAAATTTTGATAAAATCTACCCTTAAGGGGGTATAACAGGAGTTTAAATAACTGACTCATTGATCACGAAACCTATAAAACTAACAAAGCTACGAAGTCCCAACTTCGCATTTTAACACGTAATGCTCTCTAAGAAAGGATTTTGCGAAATTTTACCTCCAAGAACGAAAACAAGCGATAAACGGTTGAATGGAAGTTTGTCATTTTCAAAGTTAGAAACATGAATATACGTACACCTGTGTCTGGTTACAAATAAATGGGCACGTGTATCGCGGTTTCGCAAAAGTTTAGGTACCTATAATAAGTACAAATAAGTATAAGTCAGTAAACCACGCACACCCTAAACATTGAACATGGAAACCTGAAATTTGGTGAATGTTTTGGTATATTAAGTCTTTGGATAAACAATAAAACGGGATTCCCTATATTTCAATAAAAATGGGAACTACGCGGATCAAGCCACACACAGTCTGAACTATCAAACATAGGAACATACCAGAAATTTGGTGAAAGTATTTATTAGGTAATCTACCTTGAATCAGCACTAAGCAAGGAATACCAAGTATTCCCACGGAAACGAGAACAACGTGAGTAAAACCATACACAACCTCCTAAAATTTTGTTTTCGTACCTACGTTAGATGAGCACCAAGAAATAATTCCCGGTATTCCCACGGAAATGTAATCTTACTAATATTATAAATGTGTAAGTTTGTAAAGATTTCTATATCATTTGGACATTATTTAATAACATTTTACGAAAATCGGCATATAGGTAGAACATTTCCGAAAGTTGATGCCCGCGGCTCCGCTCACGTGAAGTTAGTACACTAAACAGTTTTCTCGCGGAAAAATATGTTTTCCCGGGATATTTTTTTTTTGGGACTAATCCCACCCACATTCCCATTTCTGTGACTCCTGTAAACCAGGATCTACAGCAATGACCAAAACACCAGAAAAAGTTGTTTTCCCGGTATATAAAGTAGGTATGTCCTGGCAGTGGTGGCGTATGTATCGGGTCGCCTTTTTCCCTACAATACGGTTGAGTAAGGCGATGGCTGATATATGCGTCATACCCGTGAACGGGTGCTGTCTGTTGGGACTGGTGAGCTCATAGCTGTTAAAGCAATTGTTACAAATAATATTATTTAAATTTAAGGCAATCTAAGTTTAGTCGACTGTTCTCACATAAATTCAAAGGAACTATGTAAGTGTAATTTTAATGAACACAACATTTATTTTGTCCTTTTTTCAGTATAAATTCATTACTGTATAATTGGTCAAATATCATGTTAATCAAACTGTGTCAAATGGCGGTTAGAAAAGAGTGGCCATGAGTTTTATTGCCATTCTTCCTCTGGCTCTACCTATTGCTTTGCGAATCTGGCAGTAAATGTAAATGTGGAAGCAGTAATCTTGACGTTCATAAGTGTTACTTTGTGACCTACATGAATAAAGATTTCTGATTTTGATTTTGATTAAGTCAGGAAATGTCTAGCACAGGATATTCAGTTCAAGCAGTTTCACCCGCGTGTATATTATTCAGTTGTAAGTAACTCATCAACAAGAATTCCAATTTCATTTAGTTGTTTATTGTTAAAAAGCGAATACTTCTGAAGTTGTTTCATAAGAATGGTCTACGCGTCACCCTCTTTAACTAATGTCTCTTTCTTTGTCTGTTTCTCTTATGTGGCGCTAACGAAGTTGCGCGGGTCAGCTAGTTATTGTATATTTGGTATTAAATGAGTGCCACAGGGGCTTGAAGTATATCACGGGCGAAGCCGCGGGGCTCAGTTAATAGATATATAAAAGAAGAATATAATAATATAGTGATGTGTCTGTTCCAGTTGCGTCTCACGACGCTCGGGCTCCGCTTTCCTACATTTTCTCCTCCACTTCGCACGGTTGTCGGCATCTCCTGTAGTGAGACCATTGGCACGCATGTCATCCCTTAGGACGTCAAGCCAGAGCTTGTTGGGTCTTCCCCTCTTACCGGAACCCGGCGGGGCTGACATGGCCAGACATTTGTTCTCTACGTAGCCCGGCGGTTGCCGCAAGACGCGACCGTACCAGCGAAAGCGACACTCTTGCAACTTGTCGGCAATGTCACGGACGTAAAGACTGCCGCGTATGCGAGAGTTCCTCACGCGGTCCATCCGCGTGACTCTAAACATCCACCGCATCTTCATTTCCGTGACACACAGCTCCTGCTTGTGTCGCTCCAATATTGGCCAAGTCTCACTGCCATGCAAAAGGACAGGTCTAATGGTGATTTTATAGACCTGTATCTCACCTTAAAACTCTGTGGTGTTGATACGAATAAGACTTGAAGGTGCCATTATGTTTAATATCACCCATCAAGTACGGCGTAAGAAGGTCAAGACAATGAATCTCCTGTACTGGGTGGTTCAATGTTTGGTCCAAATCTCTTCTGTAGTAACTTCGTAAGGGTTTTCGAATTCCTTTCGGTGTTTCAGTTTTCGTTCTGGAAAATAAGACAAAAGTATAGGTATAGAGATCATATATAGATTTTAAGGAGATTGTAACAACTTCTTTAACCTACATACAATCCATACATATTGTCACGCCTTTATTCTCGAAGGAATAGGCAGAGGCATACTATACGCCCACATTTCACCGCATGCATTGTTGCCCCACGTAACAACGGTGAGACTATTGCCAATTGAAATGGACAGGCGGAGGCTCTGGCAACCTGTTGTTGAAAATAATGAAATGTCGTTAAGAAGTTTCACTTCTTACCTGTGTACTCTGGTACACACACATATAAAAAATACATTTGTTGTATGGGCCACTTAAATATTTATTTTAATCTGTTTTTTTAGTAGGTATTTGTTGTACAGAAATACATCATCTTAGACGGACGGACAGCGCAGTCTTAGTACCTAGGTCTGGAACCGTAGTGACGTGGCGTAGGTGGAGGGCTGTGGACTCCTTCTGCGAGACCATTTTGTTCCAGAATGAGGCCGCCAATGGGGGTCGAGAAAGAGCCGATCCTACTCGAAGGAGACCACAGCGTAGAGGCGGCGCCCGCAAATTTCTCAGCCGCCATTCTGGGGTCGCTACAAGTGACCCGAGCCGCTGTAATCAGTGGTGGTGTCTAGGAGGGACGCAGTTTTCGCCTTTTACATTATTAGATAGTGTGAGGCGAGGCTGCGTCCCGCCCGGGGTATAATCACCCCGTGACGTGCCCCAAACATGGGGCATGGCAGGGGGACTCCAGAAGCCGCTGATGCGTTCCTGGTGTTCCTTCTTTCTGCTGAGGTAGGCCGCGAGGTTTAGTAGGTATACCAGCACATCGGGAGTCCCACACACGCTCTCTGTTTTTGCACCAGAGGGTATGGTGCGTAAAAGCATTCCCCGCTTTTAAAAAAAAAGTATCTGACAATTTATTTTTTTATTTTTCATGTGGAAATCCTCATGAATGCTATGCCGGACTCTTACCGAATAAAACCACACGTATCCCTTCCATCCGTCTATAGCCGGGTCAGCCCTCGGAAGGATAGCCCCAGTGCTCCCGACAGACGGGGGGGGGGTTTGAGTGCTATCTCGTTTCTTTAGGGGGATCCGGTTTTATACGACATCCTTGACTTGGGTGAACGGCCGTTTGTCTACGACACATCACTATTGGCGTGTCACATCATTACGCGCCTCGCCGCCCGCGTCCCCGCCTCCAAAAGCGGCGACATGCAGCGCGGCGGCCGGCCTTCTCTCACAGACAGCGCGACCGACAACACATATCACCTAACCTACGATTCCATGTCGCGCCGCGTTCAGAAATTGTACAGTTTTGATTCAATCGGAATATACCTGTACGTAATCAGTTAACCAGTTTTACTTATTATATTATCCACTACTCTCCCTGAACTTCGCGCAGCTCTCACTCTGATCGGGGCTTGCTTCTGTAAGGACAGCCAGCAGACCACTTTCTGGAACCCTTACAACCAACTTACCTAAATGGTTTCAAACTAAACTCTTTACTTTTACTCGAGATCTTAGCATTAGTTGCAATGTCATCCTTCTTCGATACGCTTCGAGAACGTTTTTTAACTCGATTTTGCGTTAACGGAGTTATTGGTTTGTCTGGATCAACGAAATATTCATATTCGATATCAGGAGATTTGTTCTTCTTACGTTTTTCAATCGTTCCTAGAAATAAAATTATTTATTACTAGTTATAAATTTATTTGATCAACTTATAATATTACTAAGAAGATATATTGAAGGAAGAAGAAGTCAGGGTAGGCTAAGACTGACACATGAGGACCACGTGAGCAGATTGCTCAAAAATGGAAAGTCAAAAGTACTCAGATACCCAGACGTGCATGTATGAAGCGATTAATGAATATGCAAGAAGCAAAATAAGTATGCATGGATCGCGAAGCCTGGCAATCTGTCCTCTCTGAATACCTCGTAAGGGATATAGCGTAGCCAGATTTAAAAAATAAAGCCCGAACCTTACACTCTTTACCGTCTGTCAAAAATTTATTCCTTTTTTTTTAATACCACTAAGGTGGCAGCCAAGCATACGGCCCACCTGATGGAAAGTGGTCACCGTAGTCTATGGACGTTTGCAACACCAGAGGTGCAGCACTCGCGCTGCCTTTATAAACCTTCTAAAACCTCTTTTGAAGAACCCCATACTGTAAACGTTGGGAAAACCCAGGCAGCAAGCTTATTCCACAACCTAAGCGTACGTGGAATAAAGTCTATCAGACCTAACCGTATGTGAGCGCTCCGAACGCAAAGTGTGAGGGTGAACACCCTGTCTATGGCGAGCGGTGCGATGATAGAAGGTAGCCGTGGGCTTTATATCAAACAATTTCTCAGAGCAAAGACCGTTGTACAGGCGATAGAACACGCATAAGGAGGCGAAATCTCTCCTATCAGAAAAGCTTAATTATTAGCTTTATTATTAATATAAATTTATTAAAAATATAATTGAAGCGCTCGTGGACCCGCGGTCTCAGTGTTCGGTAAACGATCACAGAGGTACGCAACTTTCACTATGGCTGGTCGTCGGATGGGTGACCACTTTGTGGCATTTACATTTGCGAGCGTTTCCGTGCTTCGGAAGGCACGTTAAGCCGTTGGTCCCGGTTGCCAGTAAAATGGTAGTCGTTAAGCCTGGTTGAAGACCTTATAGGCGGCTTAAAAAAATTCAACAGCAGGTAGCCACAACCTGCGTCTGTCTATTTCAACACGGCAATGGGCTCACCACCTATTACGTGGGACAGGAATCCACACGGTGAAAAGTGGGCATATAATATGCCTCTGCCACCCCTTCGGGGATAAGGCGTAATGGATATTTATTTTTATTATTAATATCAAGCGCAGGTCTTTCTTATGTCGCACCATAAAAGCATGGAACTCTGCCAGCGCATATGTTTCCCTCCTCTTACAATCCTGGGTCCTTTAAGAGAAGCGTGAAATGTCATATTTCTGGGCCGTCAAGATGGGGGTCGCTATCAGGGCCCTACCGGCTAGGATAGCGGACCTTCAGTCACAAATCGTCGTCTCTACATTCAATCGGACGTCGGCGCCATTTTGACGTCTCAAACATAAAAAATAAAATACCTTCAGTGGAAGCTGCTTGTTCCTGTTTTATGTTAACTCCGACTTGTTTCTTCAATACTTCTGAAGGAACTGCGTCAGTGTGATCAGTTAAAACTGGTCTGGTGAAAGGAATCTGGTTACCTGAAAATATTGCCTGAAATTATGCACTATTACATAAATATTGAATATTGTTGTACGGTCGGTCAAGAAAGTGGTGTACCACTTTTGATTTAGTTTGCTAGTCATCGAAAATTACAACAAGGTTCATGGTCTTAGCTGAAAGAGATGCATAGCAATGGCGTAAACCTAATTGATAAATATTTATAATGTAGCTTTCCAACAGTGAAACAATTTTTTTGGGGATGAAGAGTAGAAGCGTGCACGTCGCCATCCCTGCCAGCGACGGCTGCAATTCTACTCAAACACGAGTGCCACCAGGACGAATTATGCTAGGGCGTGCCCCCGAGGCGACGCGCACCAATTCGTCCTCGCTGGTGCGAAAAATGTGAGCCAGAGCGCCGTAGGGGACCGCCACCCTACACGCGCGGCCCGACACGGCGGGAAGTGGAGGATGGAGTGCAGGGTAGCTGCGTGGAATGTTAGGGGAGGAATGGCAGATAAGATGAATGAGTTGATGGATGTTATGAATGAGAGAAAGTTAGATGTAGTGTGCTTGACAAAGACCAAGCGCAAGGGCAGCGAAGTCGTGGAGCTCCCGGGTGGGGTGCTCGCGCTATGGTCTGGAGTACCAGAGAGCGAGCATGGCAGTCGGGGGGTTGGAATTTTGTTGTCCTCGCGATTGGCCTCCGGTATGTATGAGTACAAACTGGTTGGTCCTAGAATCCTCTGGATCTAGTCTAAAACTTGGTTTGACGAAGATTTTCCTGGTAGCTGCTTACGCGCCAGTATCTTCGTCGAACGCGAGTGAGCTAGAGGACTTCTGGGAGAGTATGAGAGAAGCTCTAAATGTGATAGAAGGAAATGAAAAACTTATAGTATGTGGAGACTTGAATGGTTGGGTGGGTACCGCTCGCGATGGTTTTGAGTCGGTACTCGGGAAGTATGGGGATAAAAGGGTGAATGACGCTG
Source organism: Thumatha senex (assembly GCA_948477245.1). NCBI lineage: Eukaryota > Metazoa > Arthropoda > Insecta > Lepidoptera > Erebidae > Thumatha > Thumatha senex. Next base: position 3,114,893 of record OX419751.1, read on the forward strand.
GCAAGCTTATACTGGCATTTTGTAAGGAAAAGGATCTGTTTGTGGAGAACACAATGTTTAACCACAAACAAATTCATATGTATACGAGGAGATGTAAGTCAAAGAGAAGCATGATAGATCTATTCCTAATGGATAGTCGGCTCCGTAAACAGGTGATGGACACAAGGGTTTATTGAGGCGCTGAACTAGGATCAGACTACTACCTAGTAATAACTAGGATAAGGGGTCTGTTCGCGGGTTGGCGTCATCGCACCGAGTGTCCTGAACCTGAGCCGACTCATAGCATCAAAAGCTGGAAGCTGCAGGATGCATCCATTAGGGATAAATATAAAGAAAGGGTAGCCGAAAAGCTTGGCAACGTCAATGTTAGTAGTGAGAATGTGGAAAGTGTATGGCAGAACCTTAGGGATAGTATGGTAAATGCTGCTGTAGAAGTGTGTGGGGAAACGAGAAGAGGCAGTAGTAATAAGCGTGACGCATGGTGGAATGAGGAAGTGAAAGAAGCAGTTCGAATGAAGAAGAAAGCATGGTTAGACTACTTAGCCTCGCGGAATGATTTTAATATGAAAGAAAGATACAAGCTACAAAAAGTTAACACGGAGGCACTGATAGAAGAAGCTCGTGAAAGGTGCAGAATGAAAGCGGATGAAAGGTTTTCGTCCAATTTCCGGGATAATGCCAGGCTCTTCTGGAAAGAGGTAGGCAAGACCCGGAGTTGTTCGGCAATCTGCAGTATGAATAAAGTGCTTAGTGTTAACAATGACGTCCTAACAGACCAAACTGACGTCCTGCAGAGATGGAGTGAATATTAAGGAAAGATGTATGCAAGAAAAGACAGAGATACCACATCGGGAAGTGGAGCTCTCTTCGATGCTCCGGATCCCGATGTCATTGAAGTCATTAGTATGAAAGAAATTGAACAAGCGATAAGAAGTATGAAATGTGGTAAGGCTGAGGGAAAAGACAGAGTTACTGCTGAGATGATCAAGTACGGTGGGTTGCGCGTCTGGGACACTCTTTGTCTGTTATGCAACTTGTGCTGGCGGACGGGTGAAGTCCCAGATGACTGGCGAATAGCAGTTGTAGTACCTATCTACAAAGGGAAAGGTTCGCGCCTAAACTGCTCCAGCTACAGGGCGATCAGATTGGTCAGCTTAGCTAGTAAGGTGTATGCAAAGATTATAACGGCAAGAATGCAAGAAAAGTCTGAAAGGTATTTATGGGAGGCTCAATGCGGATTCCGACGTGGAAGAGGTTGCATGGATTAAGTGTTTTCTCTCCGCATGATCGCGGAGAAGTTTCTGGCTATTAGCCAGAGGGTTTTCTGCGCTTTTGTGGAGCTGGAGAAAGCATTTGATAACGTTGTAAGGGAAACTCTGTGGGATTTGCTGCCCGGATATGGTGTGGACGGCTCGCTGCTGCGGGCAATACAGCCGCTTTATAAGGACTGTAAGGCTTGCGTGCAAGTAGGGGGGGATGTAACACCTCTTTTTGATGTCTGTACAGGCGTCAAACAGGGATGTGTCATGTCCGCCTGGCTGTTCACAATGTATCTGGACAGTTTCCTGCAGAAGTTGAAAGATTGTGATATGGGTGTGAATTTGGGTGACTTTTCAGTAAACTGTCTGCTGTACGCTGATGATGCGGTGCTCTTGGCCTCATCAGAAGCCGACCTTCAGGCATTAGTCACTAATATGAAAGAGGAGTGTGAAAGTAAGGGTCTTCGCTTGAATGCAAGTAAGACTAAGGTTCTAGTATTTGAAAGAGATGACGTAAGAACTAAATGCGAGATTAGGGTAAACCAGGAACGTCTAGAGCAAGTGAATGAAATTGTGTATTTAGGGAGTATGTTTAGCGCGGATGGAAGATGTGATTCGGATGTAGAACGGCGAGTAGCTGCCGGAAACAGAATTAACGGTGCTTTGTCCCAATTAGTAAAGCGACAAAGCAACGTAAAAGAAGCACGACTGGCGATTCATAACGCAGTGCTAGTGCCAACTTTGCTTTACGGTAGCGAAACCTGGGTATGTCAGCAGATGCATGAAAGTAAATTGAATGCTGTAGAGATGCGATCACTTCGAAAATTGTGCGGCGTTACCTTGGCCGACCGAATACGTAACGAAGTGATACGCAATATGGCAGGTTTGAATGAAAGAAAATGTCAGCGTTAAGCTGGAAAAGGGCGTACTCCGTTGGTTTGGACACGTCCAACGAATGAGTGAGGAACGATTGACGAAGAATATATATTGTGCGAAAGCAGAGGGTAGAAGAGGTCAGGGTAGGCCGAGACTTATATATGAAGACCACGTGAGCAGATTGCTCAAAAAAGGAAAGGTCAAAAGTACTCGGATACCCAGACGTGCTTGTATGAAACGATTGATGAATCTCGAAGAAGCGAAAGAAGTATGCATGGATCGCGAAGCCTGGCCATCTGTCCTCTCTGACTACCCCGTCAGGGATACAGCGTGAAGATAGTTAAGTTAAGTTTTAAGTTAAATAATTTTTAAAATCAGTCCAGTAGTTTTTGAGCCTATTCATTACAAACAAAGAAACAAAGTTTTCCTCTTTATAATATCAGTGTAGATAAATTATTCATACGAAAGTTATTTATATAATCTTCAGAGTCCGACAGTTATATTAAATTTAATAAATTTAAATAGGCATATATATTTATAACACATGGACATCCACATTTTTGTTTTCCCTACATTTAATTCTAACATAATGGCGATACAAGCTTTTGTTTTTAAATCCATAATGTAATTGTAGGTAAACCTATTGTAAACACGTCTACACGGAATGGTGAACCAATGAATACTGACAAATTTGTTGTCAATATTTATTGAAAGTGTAATACGCTATGCGATTCAATATTTACTGAGACCGGTATCACGATATTGCATTGCGATATTTATTGACTGTGTCATCCTTGCCTATGAGATTCAATACTTACTGAGACCGGTAAATGTACCGGTATGGTGATTGGTGTGGCTCTAAAAAATGTACTACATATCTATGTTATATTTACCTCGCATTGTACCACCTTTCTAGCAAATAAATATGAATTGAATTGAATCACGATATTGGATTGCGATATTTATTGACTGTGTAATCCTTGCCTATGTATTTCGTACTTAGCAACAACAACAGACACAGAACGGACAAGATAGTCGCCGTCGTAAGACGCCGTAACTCGACTTTGCGTTCCGTGTCAATGACACGTTATCATATTAGTTTGTCAAGGAACTAGCTAAGTAATATATAATTTTCTTGGTTTGTGCGTGAATTATAAACAGTTGTCCTATCTACCTGCTTTATAATCTCCTGCTAAAAACTATTAAATCTCTAAGTAACAAACAGTTCTATCAAAATAAATAAATTGAAGATTAAGAATGTCAGTCTGGCTAATTATTCGTGATGGCTCCACAATAATAGCCTGGCATTTACCAGGGTTGACAGATAATCCAAATCTGTTAGACAATTCCACAATTGCTCTCAAATCTCGATTTACATCATCGATCGCTGTAGAAAGAAACTCTACTTTGGCTTGGGTGTACAGTTGCAAGTCAACGGTATACAGATGATACGCACATTGAAGTTCATGGGTTAAGAGATTGATAAATAAAGAAAAAAGTAAGGGAGACAATATACCGCCTTGAGGGACACCAGTAGCGAGATCGCACCAATTAGAAAAAGGCTCATCAATGCGAACAGCCTGTTGCCGCCCCTGAAGATAAGATGAAAACCATTTCAGTGCCTCTGAGGAGATCTGTAGATGAGATAGAATTGAAAGAAGAATATTGTGACGATAACGTTGAAGGCGTTCGAAAAGTCCACCAGGACAAGGACAGTGACCTTACCCTCCTTAACTCCAGCCCTAACGTCACCAGTTACTTTAAGCAAAGCAGATGTGGTACTTATGTCCAGGTCTAAAACCCGATTGAAGTGGATTTAATATTCCATTATGCTGAATAAATTTTAATAACTGTCGGTGGACATGCTTCTAGCACCTTGGACAGAAAAGGCAAGATAGAGATAGGTCGAAAATGATTAGGGAGGGAAGGGTTGGGAACTTTGGTCAGTGGACTTACAAAGGCCTTGCTCCATATGGAAGGAAATGTTCCTGAGTCCAGAGAGAAATTTATTATTACAGCAAAGAAAATTTCAATGTTTCTAATCAATAATAATACAAACCACTTATTATAATAGTAATAGTAAATAGTCAACTAAATTCTTTTTATAGAGAAATCTGACATTTGACATTTTGTCAAATATAGTTTAGTAATTTCTGTTATTTTCGTCTATAGCCTTTATTCATACATCCAACATAAAAAGAATTTTTCAAATCCGACCAGGGCCCGGATTCTCGATCATACGACTTGAAAGCGTAGACGAAAATTTGCTGGTGAAAGGTCATTTGTTTCATATTAAGAAACGGCCAAATAAGAGACAAAACACGTTTCACAATAGTTCCTGAGATTAGCGCGTTTTACCAAAGTAACAAACTCTTAAATAAATATCCATCACGCCTTATCCCCGAAGGGGTGGCAGAGGCATATTATATGCCCACTTTTCACCGTGTGGATTCCTGTCCCACGTAATAGGTGGTGAGCCCATTGCCGTGTTGAAATAGACAGACGCAGGATGTGACTACCTGCTGTTGAAATTTTTCAAGCCGCCTATAAGGTATTCAACCAGGCTTAACGACTGCCATTTTACTGGCAACCGGGACCAACGGCTTAACGTGCCTTCCGAAGCACGGAAACGCTCGCAAATGTAAATGCCACAAAGTGGTCACCCATCCGAGGACCAGCCATAGTGAAAGTTGCGTAACTTAGTGATCGTTTACAGAACACTGAGACCGCGGGGCCACGAGCGCTTCAGCTTTATAATATTAGTATAGATTATAACTACCTATATATTATAAAGACGCTTCCCGGTCTCTGTCCCTATGTATGCTTAGGTCTTTAAAACTACTCAACGAATTTCGAAAAAGATGCGGTTTTTTTAATAGATAGAGTGATTCACAAGGAAAGGTTTATATGTATAATTTGTTAAGTTTTTGCATACATTCAATAAAATACAATAAGAAGAAGATGGAGGTGTCGGAAAAAATACTGTCTAGGAGCTTTTAATGACGCTTTAGCATTTAATGAAGATTATTTTGTCCCTTGAAACCATGCAACATAAATGAATATCTTAGGAGATATACCAAAATCAAAATAATTCGCAAAGAAATTAATTTCGTGTGACCAAAATTCGACCGGGCCGTGCGGGTGATTGGAGAGCGGAGAAGGAATCAACTAATTTTGAAAATGTTCATACATTATTGTGAAATTAATGAACGACGGGATTAAATGAGTGCCACGGGGTTCGAAGTATGACACGGGCTAAGCTGGGCAGGTAAGCTAGTGATTTTATATTTAGCGTATTGATTTGACACTATACCTACTCGTACCTACCTACACAATAATAGGATTAGCGTTCAATACCTTAAAGTTGCTTGAACTTATATACGAAGACCACGTGAGCAGATTGTTCAAAAACGGAAAGGTCAAAAGTACTCGGATACCCAGACGTGCATGTATGACGCGATCAAAAAATCTGCGAGAAGTGAAAAAAGGAGGCATCGATCGCGAAGTCTGGTGATCTGTCCTCTCTGACTACCATATCAGGGACACAGCGTGAAGGTAGTTAGTTAGTTAGTTAACTTACATCCTAATATAACTATCACAGATACTAAAATACACTTCATACTGAATAAATACTAACTGCTTAAATAATAAAACATTGTTTTTCTTGCGCAATTCGATTAGAAACAAGATTAAAATTATTCAACCGTTTGTCAACTGAATAATTGCAATAAAAAAATTACGGGTTGCGCTCCGGGAAGGCCGACAGAAGTGAAAACTAAATTTATTAATAATATATTTATACGTCCAGAGATTTTAACTCATCTAAAAATATGCGTACACTGCTTTTTTTCTTGCTTAGTCCGAGTGGAAATCCTGGATGAATAGATGCTATAGACTAAACGACTCCTACCGAATAAAACCACACGTTTCACTTCCATCTGTCTATGGCCAGGAGTCCCGGTGAGCCCTCGGAAGGATAGCCCCTGGGCTCGTGACAGATGCGTACCGCACTAAAATAAGCTTTTACTTTAAAAATTGACCGGGGTCCACGTTAATGAAGATGATGATTATATTATTTAGTAGCAAGGTCTAAATCTCCTAATTAAGAAAAAAAAGGATAAATTATTTTGTTCAAAACCCACTCTTTTTACGATATTAGATACGTAATATCATAAAGTTTAAGTTCATTTTGTACATTTACGCCTTCTTTCGAGAAAAGGTGCAGACAGAAGTTTCCAACAAGTACTCTTAGTTTTTTACGGTTATATTTTTGTACCACGTGAAAGAATGGACGGGTCCATATTATGGTACTGCTTGCTTTTATCAGGTTATCTAAATTTAAAAAAAAAACTATAATTTATTGTTTTAAATGTTATTTTTGCAATATTCCGCTTTTTCAAAATGTCGTACGATGACGACACCTGTTTCGCCTACACACGAGGCATTATCTAGACTGTTTGGCAACCAAAATAAATATCCATCAAACCTTATCCCCGAAGGGGTGGCAGAGGCATATTATATGCCCACTTTTCACCGTGTGGATTCCTGTCCCACGTAATAGGTGGTGAGCCCATTGCCGTGTTGAAATAGACGGACGCAGCTTGTGGCTACCTGCTGTTGAAATTTTTTAAGCCCATAAGGCCTTCAACCAGGCTTAACGACTGCCATTTTACTGGCAACCGGGACCAACGGCCTAACGTGCCTTCCGAAGCACGGAAACGCTCGCAAATGTAAATGCCACAAAGTGGTCACCCATCCGAGGACCAGCCATAGTGAAAGTTGCGTACCCCAGTGATCGTTTACCGAACACTGAGACCGCGAGGCCACGAGCGCTTTATTTATTTTAATTATTTATTTTTTTATTTTATATTTGTCAGCCAAACAGCAAACGACATGCAAAAAAGCGGAATATTGCAAAAATAACATTTTAAACAAAATAATTATAGTTTTTTAAAATGGAATTCAGCTATGTAACGCCTGATTCAATTTCTTATTTGTCTATATTCAGTCACGCTTTTATCCCTGAAGGGATGGCAGAAGCATATATTTATTTACAAAATAATATTTCTTACCTTATATTAACTACCTTAATTTCTAAGGGCGCAGGTATTAAATAAAGATAATTATATAAATCTAAATGTTTGTAAAATCTAAATATTATAAAACGACTGCTTTTTACGCGCAGAAAATTTATTTCCGAATAATAATTTATTTCCGGCTTAGAGACAAATTGAATTCGCTCAACCATTGGTCAACATGGTGTTTGAAAATCCATTTTCATTTACTAAAAAATCCCTTGACTTAGAGGTTAGAATTACTGACTGTTGATATGTGAGTTCGAATTTTATGTTTATCAATCACACCTTCCTTCCCAAAGGGGTGACAGAGGTATATCTATTATACGCCCACATTTCACTGTAAGCATTTTTGTCAATAGGTTGTGAGCCGAGATGAGTTGAAATCGACAATGCACAAATAAGGTAATTACCTTATTTGTGCATCTATTTCACAAGTAAATTTTTAGACATAAATGTATTCGTGATATTGTTCATTAAAAAAATCCTTGAATGTTACAACTTTTAGAAAATCATGGCAAATTCTTAGTGTCCGGCCACTCTCCATTTTATCTTACAAGTTAATAAGTGTCGTGCTTAGTACCGCAATAGTTTTTTAAACATGATTTTTTTTATTTTTAAAACTTCCTTTTACAGTGTAGCTTGTGAACGTGTAGACTTGTAAGTCATGATAAATAAGTCACTGCTATTAATTTTTTTCAAGCAACCCATATGCCCTTCAATTTGGCTTAACGACTGCCATTTTAAAGATAATAAAATTTAAAAGATAATAAAATAATAATAATAATAATTAAAAAAAATAAATAAATAAAAATATCTAAATCAAAAAATAAATAAATAAATAAATAATAGGTGGTGAGCCCATTGCCGTGTTGAAATAGACAGACGCAGGTTGTGGCTACCTGCTGTTGAAATTTTTTAAGCCGCCTATAAGGCCTTCAACCAGGCTTAACGACCGCCATTTTACTGGCAACCGGGAACAACGGCTTAACGTGCCTTCCGAAGCACGGAAACGCTCGCAAATGTAAATGCCACAAAGTGGTCACCCATCCGACGACCAGCCATAGTGAAAGTTGCGTACCTCAGTGATCGTTTACCGAACACTGAGACCGCTGGGCCACGAGCGCTTCAAAAGTTTAAAAAATTGATAAACAAATGAAATATTTGGACCTTGCTCACGAGATTGTCGACATGTGGGATGTGGATTCAGCGATTATTGTTCCGATAGTTGTATCGGCACATGGTCTGATCGCCAAGAGCCTCGACCAACATCTCAAGAGGCTCGCGTTAGGCAGTTGGGTCAAGGGCTTGATGCAAAAGGCGGTTCTTCTGGGTACGGCACGTATTGTGCGGAAATTCCTGTCTCTGCAGCCCTGACCACCGGTAGCTTGGTCCCTGTACCCGATACCGGTGGGATACTATTTTTTATATTTTTAAATAGATTTCTTTTATATAATGTATTTAAAAATGTAATTTATATGTGTATTTATTTAATAAAGGAAATAATAATTTTATAAGTAAGATCATATTCTAACAGATTTGAATCAGATTTGTTATCGGTAGTAAAAATAATACCGCGTGCAAAGTTTACGTTGTATGCGAAATCGACCTATCAGTTGCTTGCCATTCCTCTGTTAGTGTAATAGTATAAGTAAAGGGTGACGCCTCCTGACACACTTTGTTACATACATACATACATATAATCACGCTTGTCTCCCATTGGGGTAGGCAGAGACTATATATACTTTCCACTTCCTACGATCCTGACATACAACTTTCATGAGTGTCTTCATACACGCTCGCCGATTATGGGTACTCTTGACCTGGCGTTTTTCCAAAAGGTCTTCGATTTAATTGACATACGTATGTCGAGGTCGACCCTTACCAGTTCACCCATTCATTCTTGCCGCATAAATCTGCTTCGTCAGTCTATTTTCATCCATCCTTTCCACGTGTCCGAACCATCTAAGCATCCCTATTTCTATCTAAGTCTGTCATCTACCACATACCACAATGTTCCCTTATCGCACTGTTCCTCTTTGTTGTATGAAATATATAAATTGAGGCGTCTGTAGTTGAACAAAAGCGACTCTGATACAGTGCTCTGTGATTATCCCAGAACTTTAAAAACCTAAATTTGCCAGTATCTTTTCATCGTGTCAATCAAGATCCTGAGTCAGGATCTTGATTTTTATACACATAGTAGGATATAGTAGGATATTGGATATAACTAATGCAGGATCACAGCAATGACCAAAATTCACCAGAAAAGTTACACTGAGTTCGATCTCGGTGAAGTCCCAGGAGAAGTTAGCATGTCTTGGAACCCGCAACGAAATTAATCAGATTATAATTTGAAGAAGTAGGAAAAGACGTTACGCATCTTTCCTCCTTATCAAAGCGGGAGACCTGGAAAGCAATTCGATGTAAATCCAATAGAATTAGGGAAGCACCACAGTAATAGTTATTAGGTATGTTAAGAAAACCCTGTCCGACCCGTGAAGGTATTGGTTGGTATCGAGAACTGATCTTATTCGTGTAATCCTTTTTAGAATATACCCAAAAAAACACCCCAAAAAATTTACCCCAAAAATTTACATACATACATATTGTCACGCCTTTATCCCCGAAGGGGTAGGCAGAGGCATATTAAACGCCCACGTTTCACCGTATGCACTTTAGTCCCACGTAACAGGTGGTGAGCCCATTGCCGTGTTGATATGGACAGGCGCAGGCTGCAACGACCTGCTGTTGAAATTTTTTTTTTTAAGCCGCCCATAAGGCCTTCAACTTGGCTTAACGACTGCCATTTATTAGCAACCGGGACCAACAGCTTAACGTGCCTTCCGAAGCACGGGACTGGGGTGGGTCTAAAGGGCCGAATAAATTTAATAAAATAAAAATAAAATAAAATGTACATGTAAAAAAAATTACCTCCATAAAATAACTTAAAAAATTAATATAATGTAGTAGCTTACATGGCAACACAGGAAAAGGGTTATACGGAAATGCAAGGTCAAAAGGTCAGCTTACATCTACCGGCGGTTTCTCACTCGTGGGGTGTAAGGGGCCCCACCAAGATCTTCGGGCCCAAGTCAACCTCCCGTGCTAGTGCGTGCACCTGCTGACTAACGGACGAGGCTCTGGCGCTGGCTTTCCCCTCTGGGGTTGGGAGGTCTGAGGGCGTCGCTCCCATAAAAGCCACCCGCCAAAACTAAATGGAAATGTACAATCGGAATGTAGCTAGGGATAGGGCGCCGCCGCAAAACGGCGCGCAGGAGCCCCGCCCGACTCCTGTGGCAAGTGGGCTAGGGCTGCCGTGTGTCGGGCCAGCACGGCTAAAGAAGTTAGCCCCAACCCGAATCCGCTTCGCATCTTGGAACATTGGCACGCTGACTGGGCTTGCGGTAGAGTTGGCCGAAGTACTCTCCAGGCGGAGGGTGGACGTGGCGTTCCTGCAGGAGACTCGGTGGAAGGGCAACAGAGCCCGGCCCTTGCAGAACGGCTACAAGCTGTATTACACGGGTGCGCCTGGTGGGGAGAACGGGTTGGCCGTTGTGCTCTCCGAGGGGCTGCAGAGTGGCATCTTGGAGGTGAAACGCTGTAGCGACCGGCTTATGATCGTGAGGGTGCTTATCGATGGGATTATTACCCACCTGATAAGTGCCTACGCGCCACAGGCCGGTTGTAGCGACGCCGATAAGATGTCGTTTTGGGGTCAACTCGAGGGAGTGCTTCGGAGCATTCCGTTGTCACAGGGAATCGTTTTGGGCGGCGACCTAAACGGTCATGTGGGTGAGAGGTGTGAGGAGTTTGAGCGTGTTCATGGTGGTTTTGGATACGGCACCCGTAACGCTGAAGGAGAAACTATCCTTAGAACGTGTGCGGCTGCCGATCTGGCCATTGTGAACACGTATTTCAAAAAGAAATCCGAACATCTCATCACCTACAAGAGCGGGAGGCGTACAACTCAGATCGATTTCCTACTCACTAGGCGACACAGCATCGGCAAGGTGGCCAACTGCAAGGTCATACCCGGTGAGAGTCTTACTGCACAACACCGTCTCCTTGTCATGGACCTCTGCGTGAAGCCCAAAGGCAAACACATCGAGCGGTGCCAGCGCCGCATCAGATGGTGGCTGCTTGATGAAACTAGGTCCCAGGAGTTCGTCTCAGCTGTCGGTGACAAGTGCACCGACACTGAAGGCGACCCAGTTCAAGATTACTGGGACAAAGTTCAGGCGGCCATCCTTGGAGCGGCGAAGGTGGTGCTCGGCGTGTCTAAGGGTGGACGCAAATGTGACAAGGAAACTTGGTGGTGGAACGACGCAGTCCAGAGGGAGACTAGGGAGAAGAAAGCCCTCTTTAAAAAGTGGCAAGCGACCGGATCTCCTGAAGACCGCGACGCGTACCGGGCTGCCAAGCGCGCCACAAAGAGAGCTGTAGCCAGAGCCAGACGTGTCCACTTACAACCTCTGTATGATAAGCTGGAATCGTCTGAGGGGCAGAAGCTCATCTATAAGCTGGCGCGCTCCAGGGTCAAAGCGGCACAGGATATATCCAAGTGTCGCTGTGTAAAAGACCCTGAGGGCAACCTGTTAAGCGAAGACCTCGCGGTAAAGGAGAGATGGCGCTCGTACTTCCACGAGCTGCTTAATAAACAGCACAAAGAGGTGCAGCCTCCGGACCTCCCTCCGAATCAGGGACTAGTGCCACCGGTAACGCCTGGAGAAGTCCTGACTGCGCTTCGCCGCATGAAGAATCGGAAAGCTGTCGGACCCGATGGAGTCCCCATCGAAGCCTGGAAGGCGATGGGTCCTCGCGGTGTGGGCATCTTAGTAAACCTTTTTAACCGCATACTCCTCAGCGGGCAGATCCCAAACCAATGGAGACTGAGTATAATTACTCCAGTCTTCAAAGGTAAGGTCAGTGCAGGAGTGCGGGAGCTACCGCGGTATTAAGGTGATGTCCCACACCATGAAGATCTTCGAGAGGATTATAGACTCTCGGATCCGGCAGGAGTGTACTCTCTCGGAGTGTCAATATGGGTTTCGCCCTGGTCATGGGACCACGGACCCTGTTTTTGCCCTGAGGGTTGTCGCAGAGAAATACAGGTCGAAGAACACGCCTCTGCACTGTTTGTTTCTAGACATGCAGAAGGCCTTCGACTGTGTTCCTCGTGCGATGATCACTGGGTGGGCACTGCGGTCCAAAGGGGTTCCAGAGGTCTATATTGACGCTATCCGGGACATGTACTGTGACTCCGATTCAATGGTTCGGACTGCTGTTGGCGACACGAAACCCTTCCCCATCACCGTCGGGGTACACCAGGGTTCGGTCCTTAGTCCGCTTCTGTTCAGTGTAATATTAGACGAATTGTCGGACAGCATCAGAAACCCACATGAGCAGCCTCCATGGTTGCTCATGTATGCTGACGATATTGCGCTGGCAGACGCGGACAGGGGCAGATTGGTGCGACGTGTAAAGGCGTGGAAGGAGACGCTTGAGAACGGCGGTCTGAAACTAAATGTGGCGAAGACCGAGTACTTGGCAATAAACTCGACAGATCCCACATCCGTCCGCATAGACGGTGATTTGGTCGAGCGCACGGACCAGGTTAAATACCTGGGATCTGTTTTTCACACGTCCAGTGACATCGATTGCGATGTCAAGTCACGCATTGCTGCCGCGTGGGCCAAACGGCGGGAGATGACCGGTGTCATTTGTGACCCTAAAATGCCGATCCGGTTGAAGGGACAGGTCTACAAAACCATTATTAGACCTGTCCTTTTACATGGCAGTGAGACGTGGCCGATATTGGAGCGACACAAGCAGGAGCCGCGTGTCACGGAAATGAAGATGCTGCGGTGGATGTGTGGGGTCACGCGGGTGGACCGCGTGAGAAACTCTCGCATCCGCGGCGGCCTTCACGTCCGTGACATTGCAGACAAGTTGCAAGAGTGTCGCCTTCGTTGGTATGGTCACGTCTTGCGGCAACCGCCGGGCTACGTAGGTAACAAATGTCTGGCCATGTCAGCCCCGCCGAGTCCCGGTAAGAGGGGAAGACCCAAGAAGTGCTGGCTTAACGTCGTAAGGGATGACATGCGTGCCAATGGTCTCACTACAGGGGATGCCGAAGACCGTGCGAAGTGGAGGAGAAAATGTAGGAAAGCGGACCCCGGGCGTCGCGAGACGCAACTGGGACAGACGCTCGGATGATGATGATGGAACCCGCAACGAAATTAATCAGATTATAATTTGAGGAAGTAGGAAAAGACGTTACGCATCTTTCCTCCTTTTCAAAGCGGGAGACCTGGAAAGCAATTCGATGTAAATCCAATAGAATTAGGGAAGCACCACAGTAATAGTTATTAGGTATGTTAAGAAAACCCTGTCCGACCCGTGAAGGTATTGGTTGGTATCGAGAACTGATCTTATTCGTGTAATCCTTTTTAGAATATACCCAAAAAAACACCCCAAAAAATTTACCCCAAAAATTTACATACATACATACATACATATTGTCACGCCTTTATCCCCGAAGGGGTAGGCAGAGGCATATTAAACGCCCACGTTTCACCGTATGCACTTTAGTCCCACGTAACAGGTGGTGAGCCCATTGCCGTGTTGATATGGACAGGCGCAGGCTGCAACGACCTGCTGTTGAAATTTTTTTTTTTAAGCCGCCCATAAGGCCTTCAACTTGGCTTAACGACTGCCATTTATTAGCAACCGGGACCAACAGCTTAACGTGCCTTCCGAAGCACGGGACTGGGGTGGGTCTAAAGGGCCGAATAAATTTAATAAAATAAAAATAAAATAAAATATACATGTAAAAAAAAATTACCTCCATAAAATAACTTAAAAATTAATATAATGTAGTAGCTTACATGGCAACACAGGAAAAGGGTTATACGGAAATGCAAGGTCAAAAGGTCAGCTTACATCTACCGGCGGTTTCTCACTCGTCGCTCCATGCCAACAAATGTGATGTCAGTTTTTGAAAATTTGCTATATTTTAAGGAAATTGAACTAATTCTGATACTTAAAACACGCATTTAAAAAAGCGCTCGTGGCCCCGCGGTCTCAGTGTTCTGTAAACGATCACTGAGTTACGCGACTTTCACTATGGCTGGTACTCGGATGGGTGACCGTGGCATTTACATTTGCGAGCGTTTCCGTGCTTCGGAAGGCACGTTAAGCTGTTGGTCCCAGATGCCAGTAAAATGGCAGTCGTTAAGCCTGGTTGAAGGCCTTATGGGCGGCTTAAAAATTTCAACAGCAGGTAGCCACAACCTGCGTCTGTCTATTTCAACACGGCAATGGGCTCACCACCTATTACGTGGGACAGGCATCCACACGGTGAAAAGTGGGCATATAATATGCCTCTGCCACCCCTTCGGGGATAAGGCGTGATGGATATTTATTTAAAAAAATGATAACTATTTCATACATACATACATACATACATATACATATTGTCATGCCTCTATCCCCGAAGGGTTAGGCAGAGGCATATTAAACGGCCACATTTCACGGCATGCATTTTTGTCCCACGTAACAAGTGGTGAGCCTATTGCCGTGTTAAAATGGACGGGCGCAGGCTGCGTCAACCTGCTGTTGAAATTTTTTAAGCCGCCCATAAGGCCTTCAACTTGGCTTAACGACTGCCATTTTAATGGCAAACGGGACCAACGGCTTAACGTGCCTTCCAAAGCACGGTACTGGGGTGGGTCAAAAGGGCCAAATAAATTTAAAATGTGTCTGTTTTAGATGTTAAATTTGTAAGAAATTCTGAACCCGTTGCCTTTTTAGTGAGATGGTAACAAAAAGGCTAAAAGGTCTTATGTGCTAGACACTAATTAGCACGACCAATTAAAGTCCTGGTAGTCTCGGACTGTACTATGAACTATTTCATTCTTATAAATAATATGTCATTAAATTTTTTTTTGTATGTTTTTGGTTAAATTATTGAAGTGCCTATGTGCCCCTTTCGGGTCGGACAGGGTTTTCTTAATACATTGTACAAGGGGTCCTAAGTGAGCTATGTTTGATTCCAGTAATATGTATGGCGGAAACGTTTAAAAGCACGAAAATTTACCCTCGATGCCACGAGATCCACATATCCTCCCGATGTTACTTGTAAACAATTAAGCATATTATATTGCTGGTATATATATAAATAGTAGGATATAGACTGTAGTGTCTGGTACTAGGTGCACTTGCCGACGAAACACCATAGTTAATTATAATTTGTCTGTGTTTAAATCCACAAAAAGAGTTCCTTCGAGCCGGATTTGTACCAGTGACTTGTAACCATCCACAGTCCACCGCTCAACCAACTGAGCTATTGAAGGTTGATAACTGAGTTCGAAATTATCAATTTAATACTTCAAAACTTTTTATAGCATCTCGGTAACGGTGTCACGAGTCCAGAGATTTTAACTCATCTAAAAATATGCGTACCGCGCTAAAAGAAGATTTCACTTCAATAAATTTTGGTCAATTCCCATTGAAGGTTCACATTATATTGTGTGACCATTTTTTTGTGTGACACGTACTTTTATAGGTCTGACAACCCTATATAATTATAATAGTTATACTAAAACTAACAATCTTCACGCTGAGGTCACAAAGTAACACTTACGAACGTCAAGATTACTGCTTCTACATTTACTGCCAGATTCGCAAAGCAATAGGTAGAGCCTGAGGAAGAACCTGGCAATAAAACTCATGACCGCTGTTTTTTAATCACCAATAATTACATTAGGTAGTTTTATTTACATGATATTTGAACAAATTCTATAGTAATGAGTTTATACAAAAGAAACAATTTTTAGAACCATCAATCGCATTTCCCAATTAGAAAGCTGTCGACCATACTTCAAGGAACTAAAAATTCTCACGGTGCCTAGTCTTTATATACTGGTGTTATTAATTCATTTTAAAAAACATGTTCATGAGTATGAGTCACATGATGACAGGTTAAGGCGGGAAAACACAAGAAGGATGGATTTCAGTAGTGTAACAATTCCACATTTAGATATTGTGAAACACAGTCCACATTATCAGGCGGTACGGGTTTTCAATAGGTTACCTAGCGAAATAAAGAATAAGTTATACACAGGATCCTTTAAGCCTGCAGTGAAAGCATATTTATTGGAAAATTGTTTTTATTGTTTAGATGACTTTTTTTTAATATGAGATTATTCAATTTTTGGGACATATGATAATAATTATATAAATTATTTTATTAATTGTTAATCTTAATGATTATTTTTAATTTCTTATAATGTTTTAATTTATATGATTTTGTTCTGAATATTATTTATTATGCTATGTTTTAATGAAATAGAAATTTCATTTTATTGTGTTTTAATTTATATAATTGATTTTGTTTTAAATATTATTACATGTGTGTGTGTACAATAGATAATGTTTCATGTAAGTTACATTCAGATACAATGTTAATTTTGTTTATGAATAAATTGAATTGAATTGAATTGAATTGAACAAAATCAAAATTAATTAAATCCAATATACCGAATCTATTCCTAGGGCAGCCTTTTATGAAGAAGCATCTAGCAAGAAACTCCACGAATGCTCGTTTAATATATAGGTATAGCCACAGAATAAGTAATAGTACTACGTATAAAAGTTTCACTCCCTAACAAAAGTCAGTTTTAGGTATGAAAACATACCAAGACTCGCCGCTTGCAAGCAAAATTAAAACTTATAGATGCGTTCAAACGTTGAGTTTTCTTTACGCGTCAAAATTTTATGACCGAGCTGCGAACTCCGCGCGGGGTTATCAGTTGAGAAGTTTATGTACTTAGTTGATTTATTTATTTAGAGCGCGAATGTCGTGCGAGCCGAGCGGCAGCGGCAGCCCACTGTCATTAGCCGCTCCGAGCGGTGCGCTGCCCGAATATACCTAAACTGCGGAGACCTGGCATGGCTTACAAAAATAAACTTGAATTAATGATTAATGTATGTTGCTATATATCATTTCTACTGTATTAACGATTTCTTTGGTACCTACAGTTGTGATTTGCTATCTTCTTTGAGAAGATTTAGCAAGGAAGAGTTAATAGTCGTATAAAGATGATTGTGAATCATTCTTGACAGTTGTTCTGTAACAAAAAGGGATAATGGTAAATATTGGTTATGATAAGTATTGGTATCTTGCTCTAGTTTTTATGGTACCTGACAACGAAACTGCGGGTAGCGGGTTCAATTTCACAAATCACTTTATAGGTATAGTGAGTACTGTCATTTCTATATATACATACATACATATTGTCACGCCTTTATCCTCGAAGGGGTAGGCAGAGGCATATTAAACGCCCACATTTCACCGCAAGCATTTTTGTCCCACGTAACAGATCGTGAGCCCATTGCCGTGTTGAAATGGACGGAAACGCTCGCAAATGTAAATGCAATGCCACAAAGTGGTCACCCATCCAAGGGCCAGCTATAGCGAAAGTTGCTTAATTCAGTGAGCGTTTACAGAACACTGCGTCTGCGGGGCTACAATCGCTTTCTATGAGTATGTATTTAGTATTAAAGTAGTTTAGCTGACCACTGCGACTTCGCCCGTGATGCTTGAAGTATGTGCACTTATTTATTTCCGTAGTATATAAATTTTTCAATAATGTATGAAAATTTGCTAGATTTGGTGATTTTCATTATTTCTGGTCTTCTCTCTTAGGTAATAGCGTAATGATATAGAGCTTGTAGCCTTCCACTGTAAACGGGCTATCCAACTCATAAAAACTTTTTAATTCAAAGCAGTATTTATGAGATTAACGCGTTCAACCAAACAACTCAAACGTACCTTCCGAAGCACGGAAACGCTCGCAAATGTAAATGCCACAAAGTAGTCACCTATCCGAGGACCAGCCATAGTGAAAGTTGCGTAACTCAGTAATCGTTTACAGAACACTCAGTCCGCGGGGCCACGAGCGCTTCAATTGTTAAAATAAAGAAAAATAATAATACTAACGTGAAATTTGTCGTAAAATTTGTGGCAGCCATTTTGTCTTTCGAATCAGTACCAGAATCGCGTTCTGAATCAAATTCTGATGAATCTATGTCTTCGCTTTCTAGAATAATGGCGCGTCTTCCGTTGAAATAGTTTTTAAAATCATCTTTGATATTTGCTTTGAAACGTTTGTTCTGTTTAGGTACTTTCTCAGCTACACCATTTATGATATTCAATGTGTTCATAATTACGATTGAGACTGCAAATAAAAATGAAAAGTTGTAGCAGTTTAAGGGAGCTTGTAACAATGAAAGGACTTTATATTTTTAATAATTATTTTGTGGGCTGGTTACTAAGACTTTAAAGCTAGAACAAGTTCCTGTGGGAAACAGGAACGGAAAACTTCACTACGCGTCTCCGCACGCGGGCGTCAACATACACGGTCAATCTACAATAATGCATAAAAATTTTGCCCAATTCGTCGACATTTATGTTTACTCCTCCGCTCTCCGGGGTAGTAACGTGATGATATATAAGCTATAGGTAGCATTCCTCGATAAATAGGTTATTTAACATAAAAATAATTATCTAGCACAGACACAGTGCGACGTGCCCTACCCTGGAGCCACTGCTGGGACAAGACAAGCCCAAACCTTTGCCCCAAGGCCCGAGCTCTTAAAGGTCGGAGATCCGTCTCGGATCTACAGCTCCCGGTGCGTCTTCTGCGGCCGGGAAAGATACTGGTTCTTTCCCTTACCTTTTGCCGCCGCCTCTTTCACACGCATCACCTCTTCACAAAAGGAGACGGTGGCGTTCCAGGCACTCTGAATTTTAACCATGGCCAAAACCAGGGTCATCAATGTGAGCTCCCCGTAGCGACTGCGGCCCCATCACTCCACACTGAACATTCGGCCATCGTGTAGAATGACGTGTCCACAGGAGAGCCATGGCAATGGCGGCACTCGGGTGATGGCTCCCGGACTATGCGATGCAGGTACTGACCGCAGCACCATCTTAACAAATTCTAAAACTTTACCTGCAATATAAGTCTGTGGTTCAATGTTATTGGTCTGCTAGGAGCAGCTATCATTTGTTTTTTAATTTTGCCTGTGTGTGTGCCTTCTGACCTTCCAACTCCGTGCACCGTTTGCTGTTGCACATAACTTCATTACACTTCTTATGTCGCACCATAAAAGCATGGAACTCTCTGCCAGCCCACGTGTTCCTCTTCCAATCCTGATTCCTTTAAGATAAGCGTGAAAAGACATATTTCTGGGCCGTCAAATTGAGGTTTGCTATCGGAGCCCTGTGGGTTGAGATAGCGGCCCTCAATCACGGGTCATCGTCTTTGCTTACCATCAGGCGGACGACGCCATTTAAACGTGCCAAATATATAAAAAAAACAAAGATAGTTTATTATATTATGTAAATGTAGATCTTACAAAATATAACTATTAAATAAACCATGAATCCTTGAATACACGCAGCAAAATATTATAAGTACCTAAATATTTTATTGAATAGTAAAAAAATATTTCGATTGAAATATAATATTACCTACCAGCCTTAAGCTCGTCACACACGTAGCTATAATTTATATTTAAAAGGCCGTGCTATAACATATATTATAGTAAGCTACCACACACGGAGACAATGCAAAAATATATTTTTGTCTTCATTCATTGATGGTAGGCCTAGGGTTTGTAGATATAATGCTATAGTATAAATTACGGTATATGGTGGTGACGGCATAGAATTATAGCTGCGTGTGCGGTCTTATTGAAAAGTTATTTAAAATATATCGTAATTTGTCTTGTTATATTTTACCCTAAGGTTGACTGGTAGAAAATGCCTAAGACATTAACTGTAATACTTTGTGCTAAAATTTGAAATATATAAATAACATAATTTTCCCACGATTGGGCCCGCGTGGAATGGTTTCTTTTTTTGACTCTAGGAATAAGTTTAGGTGTCTGATCGGGGGCCGTCCTAACCACCAAACCCCACGGTTTTCCGCCTTCTTTCCAACCAAGGGAGCAGGTAGGTAGGAATGCTTTTCTCGGGGGGCCAGATCTGCTGCCCCCCACGATCTCCTAAAGAAAATTAGCCTGTGCCCGCTTCGAACCTCAAACGTCCCTCTGAGAACAGAGGGGGGGGGGGGGAGCACTAAAGGGCACTCCGGATAGGGGGCCATCCGCCAGAAGGTCATTGCAAGCGTGGAATATTAAAAATTTTAAAGTAACAGGCTAAAGTTTTAGGGTTATTAAGGGTCCGCACCTCGAAAGGAAACAAGTGCGAGTAGAACTTGTGCGCGGAGGGATCCTAGGGTTTTTATTTATTTATTAATTTAACCATCACGCCTTATCCCCGAAGGGGTGGCAGAGGCATATTATATGCCCACTTTTCACCGTGTGTATTCCTGTCCCACGGGTTTTTATGAAGAGGGTTTTTATCGTGTTGACTAAGGATCTTGATTTTTATACACCTAATAGCGACGATAGACCTAAGTATATGGTAGAAATTTCAACTTGCACTTGCATCAGACGGGCGGCGTCATTTTGGAGAGCTAAACTATTTTGAGAGTCAGGGTAGGCCGAGACTTACATATGAAGACCAAGTGAGCAGATTGCTTAAAAACGAAAAAGTCAAAAGTACTCGGATACCCAGACGTGCGTGTACGAAGCGATTGATGAATCATGAAGAAGCGAAAGAAGTATGCATGGATCGCGAAACCTGGTGATCTGTCCTCTCTTACTACCCCGTCAGGGATACAGCGTGAAGATAGTTTTTTTTTATATAAAAATTACGTGTTGCACTCCGGGAGTGCGACAGAAGTGAAAACTAAAAAAATAAATAAATATCCATCACGCCTTATCTCCGAAGGGGTGGCAGAGGATATTTATTTTATTTTTTATCGTCGCTCAATAGAAAGCCACCGGTACAATTTCGACTTTTTTTTCTTCTACTAATACAATCGTACTCCAATAGACTACTGTCGGTCGGCAGATGAGTTCTACTAACACGTACCGCGCCAATGGGCGCTAGTCAGTTGCAATTTTGATAGTCTACTAACATTTTGAAAGCTAAAAACAGCGATTCTGGTTCTATTCTACGGCTTGTCAATAGTAGACTCGCCCCCAGCTATAGCGAAAGAGTTAGCGGGCTAAGAACGTATTGATTGCCGCGAATTGACCGCTGTCGCCACAATTGTGATCCATACCGGCAAATGGCAAGCTTGTGGACAAAAGTTTATCAAATTAAAGCAACTAGCAGTTTTTATCGCGCCAATTTAACTTGCAATAAAACACGTAACGCACACACGTCAGTTATGTTCTAGTGTCAGCCGCCAACAGTATGCGAAAAGGGCTATTTAACCTAATTCCTTTTTACATTTTTCTCGAAGTGAGATGTGGATACTCTCCGGTAAGTCCCTTCTGGTCATTCTCTTCTGGAATTATCTGGATACGTAAAAGTAGCATAGTTTGCTACAAAGAAAATTAATGCATAACTACATTTCTGATATAATTATGGGTAACTAGCTGATGCACGCAGCTTCGCCGGCGTGGTGAAGTTTTTCTATTCGAGATTTCTTACGGAACCCTAAACTTTTTGAATATCCAATATAGCCTTTGTTACTCACGGAGAAAGTAGCTTTCTAATAGTGAAAGAATTTTTGTTTCTGAGCCTATTCATTGCAAACAAATTCTTTTTTATATTATTAACTAACTAACAATCTCCACGCAGTATCCCTGACGGGGTAGTCAGAGAGGACAGATCGCCAGGCTTCGCGAGCCACGCATACTTCTTCCGCTTCTTGCAGATTCATCTATCGCTTCATACATGCACGTCTGGGTATCCGAGTACTTTTGATTTTTTCGTCTTTTAGCAATCTGCTCACGTGGTCCCCATACTCGTATGTAAGTCTCGGCCTACACTGACTCCTCCTACCCTCTAATTTCGCACAATATATATTCTTTGTCAATCGTTCTTCACTCATTCGTTGGACGTGTCCAAACCAACGGAGCATGCACTTTCCGGCTTAATGCTGACACTTTCATTCAAACCTGCCATATTGCGTATCACTAAGTTACGTAGCCGGTTAGCCAAGGTTACGGCGCACAATTCTCGAAGTGACCGCATCTCCACAGCATTCAACTTACTTTCATGCATCTTCTGGCATACCCAGGTTTCGTTACCGACAAGCAAAGTTGGCACTAGCACTGCGATAGTAATCGCTAGTCGTGCTTCTTTTACGATGTTTTGTCGCTTTACTAAATGAGACAAAGCACCGTTAACTTTGTTTCCGGCACCTACTCGGCGTTCTACATACAAATTGGGATTTTTCATAACTTGGCAATACTGTACAAGTGTCATTATCAATTTTGACAGATGTCATTCGATTTTGACAGTATTAATTACAACAAAACAACTTGAGGGTAAACTAAATTGATGTCAGTTGTCAATCCAGATTAATATTGATTTTATGGGTACAAAATTTAAATTTACTTTGGATAATTCCGGAGATATTTAAAGATAAATATAGTCAAAAACGATTACTTATACAGGTTTTTTAATTTTGTTTTTAATGGGGAGCGATTGACGAAGTATATATATTGTTTGAAATGAAAGGGGAAAAGAAGTGAGGGTATGCCGAGACTTACATATGAAGACGACGTGAGCCGATTGCTCAAAATCGGATAAGTACTTCGATACCCAAACGTGCGAGTATGAAGCGATTGATGAATCTACAGGAAGCGAAAGAAGTATGCATGGATCGCGATGCCTGGCGATCTGTCCTCTCTGACTACCCCGTCAGGGATACAGCGTGAAGATAGTTAGTTAGTTTTTAAAATATGTTACTTCACATTACAGGCTCACAGGAAATTATACTTTGCCGATTAATATAATATTTTTAAAACACAAATTGTTAATAGGACCGTACTGTACGCAAAGGTGGGGTTGCCATTCTTAATATTTTAGGATATTGTTCACAGATTTGTTTAGTCCAAATTAGAAAATTATTAGCTTACACTATGAATTTTAGATGACTGAGAAACCCTTAAAACCATACACCATTTTTTTTTCTGCTTTAGGGGTTAGATAACAAGTAACGCGCCCTTCACTATCATAGCGAAGGAATTAGACGACTTCTTAACCGAAATACTTTCAAAACTGCAAGTGGTAGAAACTTTTTTGTAATACAATAAGTAAGGGGTGATCCCACCTCCCAAGAAGTGGTTGCCAGGTAAAGCTGGCGGCCTAGCCTCTTAGAGCCCCTGGGGAAGTTCTCTCTAGAGCACACCCGGGCGCACTGAAATTAGGCATAGGTGCGCCGTGTGGTCGTAGTCGGTAAGAGTTCAACATGCTCACCCCGTCAAAAGTGAGGTGAAGTCAATGAGGATTTACACAAGGTGATCAAAAAAAAGTGGTAGAAACTTTTAAATCACCTATGCACGTGGGTATTTATAGGTCTGTATTCCAGAACGTTTATCAACACTCAAGAAACACTTGAGAGTAGATTTTATATGGCAATATCTAGTCTCAAGCCTCGATCGAGGATTGAGAAACGTTCTGGAATACGGGCCATAGTGTCCTGAGTCGCATGCCGCAAATTTTTATCTCTATATTTTTCTCTATATCTATGGTTCCTGATAAATAGATACGTATGCACGGACAGACTGAGCTGTTTTATAAGACTTTTCTCATCTTTAAGGTTTATAAGTCTAAAAACCAACTAATAAAAGATCATAAAATCGATGCTTGAGTTATTAATTAACACGACTTTGTATTGTTTATGCAGATTCAAAGACTGAATACAGAGTCATTTGAAAAACATCTGCAACATGCTAAGAATAGACAGCTAAGGTCATAACCAAAAATGTTTATTCTACGACTTTGATAATTCGTTGGGAATTAAGTACTAAACATATTGAACCGTCGACCTGCGTCATAGGTACTCGCTGTTAGATTCGCTTAAAAGAACTCCTGGCGTTGAGAGAATTGCCGCTGAGAGAAATTTTTCATTTACGCGACATGTTGTTGTGAAGAAACTTCTTTATCATAACTGAACTGAAACTTCTTTATTGACGTATGAGAGAAATTTTATAGCTGTAAAAAAACTTTAAGCCGTTTGTCTCGAAAATTTTCAACAGTAGACAGCCACATCCTTCGTCTATCTATTTCAACGGCAATGGGCTCACCACCTGTTACGTGGGACAAATATGTACAGTACACGGTGAAATGTGGGCGTATATTATGCCTCTGCCTACCCCTTGGGGATAAAGGCGTGACAATATGTATGTATGTAAAAAATGTCGTAAAGAAGTTTCACTTCTTACCTGTGTACTCTGGTACACACACATGTTTTTTTCGTCTTTATTATGCACGAGCGAAACGAATCGAGTAAGGTCCATTGCTCTGTGAACGTCAGGGATACAGCGTGGAGATAGTTAGTTAGTTTAGCTCTGTAGTCCTAGCAGGTTGCTGGTGAAACTGTAAATATAATATACTAACTAACTAACTAACTATCTTCACGCTGTATGCCTGACGGGATAGTCAGAGAGGACAGATGGCCAGGCTTCGCGATCCATGCATACTTCTTTCGCTTCTTCGAGATTCATCAATCGCTTCATACACGCACGTCTGGGTATCCGAGGACTTTTGACCTTTCCGTTTTTGAGCAATCTGCTCACGTGGTCTTCATATGTAAGTCACGGCCTACCCTGACTCCTTCTACCCTCTACTTTTGAATAATATATATTCTTCGTCAATCGTTACTCACTCATTCGTTGGACGTGTCCAAACCAACGGAGCACGCCCTTACAATTATAATATACAATTACAAATATACTAAATATATAATTGAAATATTTGTCCATAGATTGAGTGGAAGACTCCACTCAATCTATGGACAAATATTGAATTAAATTTAAACATTGATGCGATAGACATCGCATCAATGTTTAAAAATAGTAGTAACACTGTTCATTGGTATCGAGTTGTTTATTAGCTCGATAGATGGCTCTGGATGACGATTAAAATATAGTGAAGAATTTCAACTTGTTTCGGTACGGTTCGGGTAGTTTAGTGGCTAGAACATTGCCCTGATTAGGCAAAAGTCACGGGGTTCAATCTCCGTCTCGAACCAAATTTTTTTTTCACATTGTAAAAAAAAACTATAATAATATTCAAATATAAATATACAAATGATCTTGAACTAAAACACTTGTACTGTTCCACTTATTCCATTATTCACATAGACCGGTTTTGCCTAACGGCATTTTCAAAGGTTAGCTCATACTATATAGTAAAAAAAAATGTTTAATTAAAAAAATAAGTGGAACAGTACAAGTGTTTATGTTCAAAATGTGTAGCAAGTTCCACCAAGTGCCATCAATCCACTGTGTAAACAGAATATACAATAGACTCTGTAGATATAAATTATTTTCAGATCAGTGATGATAAACGAGATGGGAGCGTGCTGCTTCCAACTTCGAGCAGGGGACGATATCTAGCTGAAATTATTCGGAGACAGGCTGTGGTAAGACACAATGGGTCTGACAAACGTTTTTTTACTTTAAATGCCAAATAAAACTACAAAAAAAAATACAAAAGTAACGGATTTTTTACTTTTTTTATATTTCAAAAAATAGCTGTAATATATATAAATATATATTTTATTTTATTTAAGTGTAATTTTAATGAACACAATAAATAATTTTATTTCCACCATTTCACAAAAAGTATAATAGAACAAGGGTACAACAATTGTTTTGTAGTGGATTACTGGTGCCTGTGTTAGGTAATAAAAATACCTGTATTACTGGTCACCAGGATTCCACTCGGTATCGATTTTATTACAGTTCAATTAAATTACAACCTTGACGATATACATTTTGATGATACATATAATACGAGTACATAAATATATACGCACACAATAAATAAGTACATACACGAATTTATAATACTCGTACCATACACAAGCATACTGTGTCTGTGTGCTGTATGTATTACAGCACACAAACACATGTAGTAGTGAGAGGGGCAAAAGCATCTACCCGCGTACATAAGCATATACCTACCTAATATTTATAGTTTTGAGAGTCAGGAGAAGAGATAAATGTGTGACTTGTTCATTAATGTGTTTAGAATACCTACTTTGGTGAGTGAAGTTGTTTGGGGGAGAAGCCATATTAAAAGGAGTAAATATGTGAGTGTAACACCACGATTCACTGTCATCATACCTTTAAAATTTCCTCTGTTTTAGTGTACATTTGCTCCAGAAGCCATCTGCGCACAACCAATTTGAAGTCATGTGCATTTAGCTCATGAATTGACAACAGTTTGTGCAGTCTGTTGTAAAGAAACGGGCCCCGAAAAATGGAAAATCCGCCGCTAAACTCTGTCCTAACCAATGTTGATGGCGCCACAAGATGGTTACGGCCAATAGAAGCAGGGATGTATTGTGTCAGAGAGCGCTGCTTAAAAACAGTAGTCTCTATATAAAGTTGTCTAACAGTGAGGACTTGACAGTACTGATAGAGCTCTGTAGTGGGATACAGACGAGGCTTAAAACAACATACCTTTAACACAGCCCTCTGAGCACGTTCCACTAAGATAAGGTGTGTCTTTGCAACACCACCCCATGTCGTAATGCAGTAACACAAAATTGATTGGCACATTGCTATATAGACCATTTTCATTACATAGGGATCGGCTGACTGACGCAATTGTTTAAATACATAAATAAGTTTACGTACACGCCCCGCCAAAACATCAATATGTCCCTTGAATCTCAAATTATGGTCAAGTTCGATCCCAAGGTACCTTATGGATGTAACCTTCTCGATAATGTACTGAGTCTCACTAGAAGATGTACTAGCAGTTATTTGCAATGAGTTATTTGTCGGTGTCACGAAGTTACGAATAGTGAAATTTATAACCTTGGTTTTAGCTAGATTCAGGGTCAGAAGATTATCGTTTAGCCATTTACTTATCGTGTTAAACCCATTCTGGGCATATCTGTACGCTTCAATAAGATCATCAGAAGAGAAGACAAGGGCTGTGTCATCTGCGTAAGCAAAAATTTTACCTTTATCAAGCTTTAGATTACACAGGTCATTGATGTATATAAGAAACAGGCTTGGACCGAGGATACTGCCCTGTGGCACACCAATTTCGATGGGTGATTCCGAACTCTTGTAGGTATCGATTTTAACAAGCTGGGATCTGCCAGTCAGATAACTCTCGAATAATGACAGCTGTCTCCCTCGTATGCCCAACGATTCCAGCCGGGACAATAAGATGGAAATCGAAACCGTGTCGAACGCCTTGGTCAGGTCCAAAAAGAGCGCGACGCACTTCTGTTTGTGATCAAGCTTTGTAACTATATAGTTAGTCAAATTGTGAACGGCATCGGCTGTGGATATTTTTTTTCTGAATCCAAACTGATTCGCTGAGAGATGATTATTTGACTCAATGTATTGTGTAAGCCTATTATTAATAATTTTTTCAAGAACCTTTGACATTGCGGGTAATACTGATATTGGTCTATAGTTTTCAACACGGCTTCGATCTCCAGACTTAAAAATAGGGTTGATGATGGCTCGTTTAAAAGCGACAGGAAAGACTCCAGTGTCAATGCAAAGATTACATATATATGTGAGAGGAGGGACAATGATGGCTTTGTGTGTCTTTAAGAATTCCGACGAAATGCCATCCCATCCTGCAGCAGAGCCGCACTTTAAAGACGTAATTAAGGCCTCCACCTCATTTTCATCAGTGTTCAACAATACAAACGAATTTGCATGGAGATTTTGGTCGCTCTGGTGAAACGTTCCAGCGGGATCATTATGAATATTTTCTGCCAGCTGTCTTCCTATACTCAAGAAATACGAATTCACCTGGTTGACACAGTGCTGTCTGTCCCCATATGAATTCAAAAGATCAAGGGCAGTTGATTTTATCCTGCTAGCATTGGTAACAGATTTTATAACATTCCAAAGCCGTTTGGAGTCCTTACCAGCCCGTATAAATTCACGCCTCTCAAACTCGAATTGGGTTTTTCGCAAAAGGTTAACACAGTAATTACGGTAACGTTTATACGTTACCAGCAGTGAATTATTTGTGGGCTCCCGTTTCAATCGCCTATAAAGGTGGTCCCTGTGATGCATGCACCTGAGTAGCCCAGGGCTTATCCAAGGTTTAATAGGTCTGTGCCTACTAGACAAATTGACAATCTTGCTGTTCATAGAAATAGATTGCAAAATCGGATCAATAAGATGCTTAACTGCAACATTTGGATCAGTGGCAGTATAGACAAGGTGAAAGTTAATATTTTGCAAATCATAGGTCAGTTTGTTTTCATCAACCCGAGTTATCTTAGTGCGACAGTGTGATGTCTTCTTCAATGTTGATATAGCAATCAAACCCGCAAAATGATCCGTTACCGTCGATTCAATAACTACAACCTTGGTTGGGAGTGTGGTCCTCAAGTTCAGGTGGTCGAGGCATGTGTAGCCATGGGTTGGGAAGTTATGGCCAAGGCAAAGACCGTGATGTGCTAAAACATTCATATAATCGAATGAGGAAACCTCCGACTGGCCCTGGGTTATGTCTATGTTTATATCTCCTACAAGAGCTATGCTCCTATACGCTTTTAGACCATGCAAAAAACAGTCCAGTGATTGTGTAAACCTAGATGGGTCCTTGAAGGCGAAAGGCCTGTAAATGCCAATCACAGCTAACTCATTACCAAATGTGACCAACAAACAGCTACAGTCATCCAACTCCGGTTCTGAGACAGCCATTTGAAGTAAAGTTGATTTAACGTAGACTACTACGCCATCGTTTTGATTGTGTGTTTTTAAGGTTTTAAAGTGATTATATCCATCCAGTATAGGATTTACTGGATTATGCGCCAGGCAGCACTCCGATAAAACAATCATATCGCAGGGTTCAGAAATTCGTTCCAATAGCGTTAACAGACCCGTAAAATTGGCAGATAAACTACGAATATTTTGTGAGAGTATAATGAAATGAGATCTCGCAGGCAACAGTAGCTCAGAGCATGCCTCCACGTTACATTTAATAGTTTCAAAACAGGAAAAATTATCGATATCAACCATTAATTCATTAACAGCAGCGAATTTTTAAATTATAGATATTTCAGAGGCACAAACTCGAGACACTTGCCATCCGCGCGAAACCATTACATGCATTGGCATCACGTATAAAAATAGATCACTATTACCTGTCTGTTTTGTAGCGATAAATATGTAGAATCCATGCATGACCAAGACATCCTTCACATTCACAAAGCACGGTAAGAACTCACTAAAATAAGACATAATACTCAGGTATGTCGAAGTTTTCTCATATAAACCCTTATACTCGTAAGTATGGCAACGATGAGGTAAGGTTACGCATAGTTTATTTACTTGAGCGTAAAAAAGCATGCAAATAGATGCGCACCCGAACATTGTCGCAGTCTGTGCAAGTGACGTCATAATGGGCGCGCCTAATCGCTGAAATTCGTTAAACTTCGGAAATACTGCATGTATTGAAGTGATTTAAAAACTCATATAATGTACATGAGCTACGCTACAATTGTAATATTTTGACCCCTTTGTCTTCTCCATTGGGTGTCCTAACCAAGCCCCGCAAATATCTTCAGGGTCCAAACGACCCCACCAGCTAGCGGTGCACCTGCTGACCAAGCAGCGGCCAAGCATTTGGTTGGGGGTCAGAATGCAGTAAGTTTTCCACCTGAAGAATTTACCACTGTAGCATAAAGACGTATGCAACACCAGAGGTGCTACAATCGCTCTGCCGACCCCTTTGCATTAAACAAAAATAATATAAACGTATTTGGAAAAATACTTATCTGTTTAAAACCCCAAAGCACAAATCTATCTGAATTTGGGTCAAAAAGTAATAAATGTTTTTGCCAAAACATTTATTAAAACGCTAGTGGCCCCGCGGACTAAGTGTTCTGGAAACAATCACTGCCCTAAGCAACTTTCGCTTCGGAAGGCACGTTAAGACGGTCCCGGTTGCCAGTTAAATAGAATTTGTAAAGCCCAGTTGAAGGCCTGGTGGCTTGAAAATTTTCAACAGCAGGTAGCCACAACCTGCTTCTATCTATTTTAACACGGCAATGGGCTCACCCACCTACTAAGTGGGACAGGAAAACACATGGTGAGAAGTGGGCGTTTAATATGCCTCTGCGTACCCCTTCGAGGACAAAGGCGTGACAATATGTATATATATTATTTAAAAAAGTGATATATCTATCATTTTTCAGGATGGTACAGAAATTGAATTTAACGAAGACGCTGACAGAGTGAGTACCAAAAATTGTATCGTTTTAAAATATCAAAATGGTGCGATGCAGAGTGCTATGAGGCCGTTGTGACCCTAAGGACCCTGGCCAGCTTCTCCAACAAGTGCTGCATCTGCTGTCGAGGACCCTGTACCAACTTATCAGGCTAACGTGGGACAATAAGGACAATTAGTAATAACTACGTGACCCCCACGGCTTCATCCGATACATTCATCGAACTCTCGTCGCACAAATTTAATTATGTCGCTTACAAATTCTAACAAAATGTATAAAATTTGCCCGATTTGTCGACATTTATGATTCCTCCTCCGCTCTCCGGGGTAGTAGCGTGATAATATATAGCCTCGATACATCAAAACATTCGAGGTTTAACAGGAAAAGAGCTAGAATTGGAGTTGTTAATGAATTGTAGCAGTATTGATTTTGTATGTTTAAATGGGCACTGGCTAAGAAGCCATCAATTCACTCACAGCTTCAATAATCACCAGGTTGCAAGCTCGTTCAATAGAAAGAAATATAAACGAGGTGGCTCTTTAATATTATTTAGTAAATTGTTATAATTTAAAGAAATTTTGTATGTTGTGAGCCTCTCTGTTGAGCGAGTTGTGGAGATTTCTTGTGTTGAATTGGAGCGATTCATTGTGTTGAATCTGTACAAACCTCCATGCGCGACAGTTGTCTCTTTTTGAAAAATTGGAGGAAGCCTTAAGTAAAATATATTATAGCCATAAAACAATTGTTGGATGTGGAGATTTTAAAATAAATGTTTTAGAAAAGTCCTCAGAAAGTATAGATTTTCTGAGTTTAGCATAATCATTTAATTTATATCACAATTTTATGGAACCCACTAGAATAACGGCCACTACTGCGAGATGTATTGATAACATATTTAGTAGTGTGAAACCAATACATACATTTATAATTCATAAGGTTGACTCGGACCACATAGGGCAGTTGGTTTCCTTTTGTAATTATCAAAGTAATGTAAAAAGATAAATAAATGTGATACCATTCAGTGAGAACCGTATAGAAATTTTTAAAAGTAATGTTACAAACAAAAACCAATTGTTGCCCTATCAAGAAAATGTGGATCACTTATACAACTCATTAGTCAACTTGATTAATGGCGAGTTCAGCTCAATTTTTACTCCTAAACATTATCTAAGAGTAAAGGCCGAAGTTTCAGCGTCTGGGCAACTCAGGAAATCTATAAAAGTCGTAAGAAATTGTATAAACTATATGAAGAAAGGTCCTATAATCATAATCCAAATTTTCAAGAGTTTGTAAATAATACTCAAAAACATTTTGACAAACCTGCCTTAAAGCTAAATCAATTTATTTAAAAAATATAATCAAATATTCCAATAATGTTATTAAGGAAACTAGGAATGTTATAAATATTAAAACCGGGAAATCCAAAGAGCGCAGTATGATTTTCATTTAAAAATAAATAACGTAAATATTATAGAAGATTTTAAAGTTGCGACTGAATATGAAAAATATTTTTCTAACATTCCTATATTAATTACAAGAACTCTCTCGTCTTGCTCTAATGATGCTAAACAACTTTTAAAACATGGCGTGGAGGAATGTGGCACAGACTTTGAATTTTTAGCTGTTAGTTCTAGAGATATTTTAAAAACTTTTAAGGCAATTAATATGAAAATCACTAAAGATTTGTGGGGTCGATATGTTAAAACTGTCTCTCATATTATCACTGTAATAGTTCCACATCTGGCAGCCATGTTCAATTGCTGTGTCAAGTCTGGGGTATTTCCTGACTTTATGAAACATTGTAAAGTAATTCCTTTATTTAAAACCGGTGATAAAGCAGATCCCTCTAACTTTCGGCCTGTTTCCGTACTAGCAACACTAAGTAAAATATTTGAAAAGCTAATGCTTGGACAGTTGCTTATTCACTTAATCTACATAATTTACTACACAGGAAACAGTTCGGATTTACAAAACATTTTGTAAATCCGAACTGTTTCCTGCTCAACGGTGGATTGCTTTACTCAAAAGTATTTATGCGGCTTGGGAGGATTCGCAGGATGCATTAGGTGTTCTTTGTGATTTAGCTAAAGCCTTCGACTGCGTTCATCATAAAACTCTTGTAAAAAAATTGCGCCACTACGGTATCAGAAATAAAGCTCTCGACCTTATGACTTATTATTTAAGTAATAGAATTCAGAGGGTAAAGTAAACGGTAAACAATCAGCTGGATCTCCAGTTGTAATGGGTGTTCCACAGGGATCAATCCTTGGTCCATTTCTTTTTAGATATACATTAATGACTTACCTTACTATGTTGGGGATAAACATGAGATTGTACTGTTTACGGATGATACCTCTTTGACATTTAAAATTAATAGACAGTTAATTAATTATGACAATGTTACCAGCGCACTCTCTAAAGTTGTTCATTGGTTTAATGTTAATAAATAAAATAAAAATAAATATCCATCACGCCTTATCCCCGAAGGGGTGGCAGAGGCATATTATGTTTAATGTTAATAATCTTCTTTTAAATGATAAAAAATCTAAAGTAATTTAGTTTTCGACACCTAATGTGAGACAGGTGGCGACCAATGTGCAACTTAATGGATCAGGGTTGGATACTACTGTTGGGGCTTCTGTGTTTTTGGGTATTACAATTGTCTGCAAAGTTGCAGTGGGGATCACATATAGAAAAATTGTCAGGCAAATTAAGCTCTGCTGCATATGCAGTAAAAACAATAAGATGGCTCACTGATGTTGAAATGGCTAGAATAATGAAAATGGCTAGAATAAGTAGTTAATTTCAGTTATTTCCATAGTGTTATGTCATACGGAATTCTTCTCTGGGGAGACTTAGCGGACATTAATACGATATTATATATTGTGCGAAAGTAAAGGGTAGAAGGAGTCAGGGTAGGCCGAGACTTACATATGAAGACCACGTGAGCAGATTGCTGAAAAATGTAAAATTCAATAGTACTCGGGTACCCAGACGTGCGTGTATGAAGCGATTGATGAATCTGCAGGAAGCGAAAGAAGTATGCATGGATCGCAAAGCCTGGAAATCTGTCTGTTCTCTGACTACCACGTCAGCGGGAAGAATTGTAGCAGTATTGATATTATATGTTTAAAGAGCACTGGCTAAGAAGCCATCAATTCACTCACAGTTCCAATCTAGCGCTAGCAGGTCATGTCGTTTGATCCCTAGAGATGTTGATAGTGCCCACAAAGCACCATCTAACAATCTACAAAGGTAAAGGGTCGTAGACAAAACACACAATTAACAGTATTAACCCTTCTAGATTAATGCAGAGGCAAAGAAGAAAACTAAAATCCACTCTGAAGAAGTCCTTCCTTACGTAATAGCAGAACAAGAGAGAAGAATCACTTTGCACAAGAGA
Organism: Thumatha senex; assembly: GCA_948477245.1. Lineage (NCBI taxonomy): Eukaryota > Metazoa > Arthropoda > Insecta > Lepidoptera > Erebidae > Thumatha > Thumatha senex. Next base: position 3,148,830 of record OX419751.1, read on the forward strand.
GTCATGTCCGCCATACAAAATGGAGAATATGGATGCACCATCGCTGAGATGAGAAGAAAGCCACCTGTTATTATTAGAAAAGGTATAACATTTTCTTTAAAGATGTTATTAATTTTCTAAGTTCAATGATCCTTATTAATTCAACCTACTGTGGCTCTGGTACACTATTTTAATATATTTGACTTAACTATATTATACTACAACCTTTTTTGGGCTACCGCTACACCATTCACCGCGGATTACAAACCGGTCTAAACAATCGCAATATCACGGGGCTCAAATGCAGTCCCTGTGGTAGTCCTCTGTAATAATTATTATTAAAAATGACAAAGTACTGAGTTAAATTAAATAAAATAGACAGTGAATGATATGCTGTTTATTTGATATGCTGTTTATTTTTCATTCAATGAAAGTGAACATTATTAAACGCTACGTATAAATACAAAAGTAATGAAATACACACTATTCTTGAGAAATAAGCAATAAATATCAAGGATAACACAAATTTATCCACAAAAGATATAGCAGCTCTCCTTACTTACCTTTCTAATTTTTTTATACCACTGAGGTGGCAGACAAGCATACGGGGCCCACCTGATGAAAAGTGGTCACCGTAGCTTATGGACGATTGCAACACCAGAGGCGCAGCACCCGCGCTGCCGACCCTTTAAAAATCTTCTAAGACCCCTTTTGAAGAACCTCATACTGTAGACGTTCGGGAAAACTCAGGCAGGGAACTCATTTCACAACCTAAGCGTACGCGGAGTAAAGCCTCTATCGGACCTAACCATATGTGAGCGCTCCGGACGCAAAGTGTGATGGTGAACACCCTGTCTATGGCGAGCGGGGCGATGATAGAAGGTAGCTGTGGGCATCATATCAAACAATTCTATAGTGAATTACTCAATGGTTCATCAGTATTATAAGTCGAAGTCGTGAAGAAGAAAAGTGGAACCAGAAAGAATGTAAAGCGAGAGACTTGAAAGCAACTGGGAATAATGCACGAATAATATTGTTTTTGCAACCTTAACCGTAGTGACTATCTTTGTTTTTGTTACAAATCGTTCTACAAATACATTATAGGCATTGGTGCAAAATTTGGATAGCTGTAAACAAAAAAAAAGAATAATAAATTAATATCTTTGGGACAACTCACACAACGCTCTCTGATCCCAAACTAAGCCGAGCTTGTACTAAGGCAACCAGATAACTGATAAACATACTTATTTATTTCTAAATACATACATATTATAGATAAATAACACCCAGACACAGAATAAACCATCGTGCTCATCACACAAAGTTTTATCCTGGGTGGGAATCGAACCAACGACCTAGCGTAGCAGTCGGATACACTCACACCGCGCCACAGAGGCAGTCATAATGAAATCTTTGTACTAAGCGAGAAGACAATTAAAACTGAATAAGAAAATACATAACGCCCTTCAAACCAGGTCAAATGTTCCGGTGCCCAATCAACCGAGGACCGATGGAGCCTGATGGTTCAGGGATAATCAAATGTGAAGATGGTATAAATCCGACGTCTATTATGTTTGATTCCTGCTTGTCTGCCGAAGATGAGGAACTCTATGTGTCTGACGAAAACTACTACCTTTGTAACAGTAAGTATATAATTACATAAAAGTTGTGTTAACGAGCTATAGTGATAGACAACGATATATATGCAGTGAAATGCTATTTTCTCTCTTGACGCGAAAAGTCCACTAAAAACATCAGTATAAGAATCACCATTATACTGAGGGCAAGGACAAGGACCTAGGACTGAGGACTCGACATCGACAAAGACTGGACAGGATTATATACTAAGAAAATATAAATACCGAAGACTAGGCTGTGTGGACGGAGTTTCCTTTGCCTGCCCAATATGGGCTAAGACTACCAAAAAAAAGTAAGTATATAACGAAATAGCTGTCCTCGTCTTCCTCTATTTTGAATCCCGTTATATATAAAATGTATAATAATGTGTGACAATTTACCTGATTTGTAGACATTTATGATTACTGTTCTGGTATCCAGAATAGTACTAGCATGGTGATATATATTGCATTTCTCGATAAATGGACTATCAAACACAAACAGAGTTTTTCAATTCGAACCACTTTTTTTAACATGTGGTAATCCCCTGGGATCTCATGCCGGACTCAAAGCGGCTAAAACCACACGGTCCCTGCCTGTCTATTGCCGGACGCCCCGGGTAACTCCTCGGAAAGATGTCCCAGTGCTCCCGGAGCATTAATAGTGTGATTAGCACGTTCAAACAAAGAAACAAACTCGGTATTTTTAACATCAATCAACAACACGGGCGGCGTCGCGGTGGTGAGAAAGTTGCTCATAAAACATAAAGACATCTGAAATAAATAGGTTTATTTATGATATTATAAAATATTTCTAGGACACAGATTAAAGGGACCTGATCTCCCACGAAGTGGAGATACTGTCGTAGCCTGCCCACCTTGCGAAAGAACATCCCTTGAATATACCAGAAAAAAGTGTGCTTTAGATGACAGCAACGATGTTGTAGTACATTACCGGTACTATCCGGATAAGGTAGGCAATTTGGGCATCAATTCTGCTAATTTTTTCCTTCCTTTAAATTCCTAAGGGGTCCAACGGCTCATATTCTTTTTCAAGATATTGTAAAGCGTCTGATTGACACTACTCGTGACCAGAAGGCTGGTTTCTTTTTCGCAGAAAGGTTAAGCATTGCCATACAACGTGGCAATGCCGCCAGTCTTCTGAGAACGCTACCACATGAGGACTGCGATGTGGAGAAATTTTATGACACATGTTAAATTTTAGGTGTTTAGTTATTTTTACTTAGCTTAGTTTAGAATTAATAAATTTACGAACTTATGACATAATCATGTATTGAAATAAAATATATAATTAGAAAAAAAAATACCTAAGGGGGTAGTCAGAGAGGACAGATCGCCAGGCTTCGCGATCCATGCATACTTATGTCGCTTCTTGTATCAATTGCTTCATACATGCACGTCTGGGTATCAAAGTACTTTTGAGTTTCCGTTGTTGAGCAATCTGCTCACGTGGGCTTCATATGTAAGTCTCGGACTACCCTGACTCGTTCTACCCTCAACTATCTCTTTTTAAATTTATTGGAATACCGATAAATTCTCAAAGTCATAATTATAAATATTGTGGGACACTTAGCGCAAACCAAGCTATAAGTTATGGGATCTAGACAACGGATATACATCCTACTAATATTATAAATGCGAAAGTTTGTAAGTATGGATGTTTGTTTCTCTTTCACACAAAATCCACTGAATTGATTTTGATGAAACTTTACAATAATATAGCTTACACATCAGAATAACACATAGGGTACTTATTACCCCGAAAACAAGTTCCTGAAAATCTTCACCACGCGTGCGGAGCCGTGGGCGTCAACTAGTAAATAATAAATATTATGGAACACTTAGCTCAAACTTGCTGCAAAGCTATAAGCTATGAGATCTAGACAACTGATTACATAGTTATATATTTTTAAATACATACATATTATATAGGTAACACCCAAACTCCGATAACAACATTTGTGGATCACACGATTATTTGCTCTGACCCGAGAATCGAACCCGGGCCTCGGCGCGGCAGTCGCATACACTACCACTGCACCACTGAGGCAGTCATTAAAGAAGTACATCAAATAATTCATTTCCAGACACACAAATCTGTAACTGAAATTGATCCTGATGGAGAAATCTGTGAACACTGGACGCCTTGTCAAATTGGTTATATTTTTGGCTTACCAGTTCCTGAGCATGCGACACCAGCTAAAGAACTCTGGCGTAAGTACTTACTTGTGTGTTTATCAAAAGTGTCAAAAGTTAGAAAAACGGAACACTTTACAAGCTTACGTGTTTTCCTCTGAATACAACCCTGGTTTTTTCAAGTTTAGTCGACTGTTCTCACATAACTCCAAAGAACAATGTAAATTAATTATCGTAAGCCATACCTACATTTTAAAAGAGCATCCATGGAGTTTCTTGCCAGATTCTTCTCCATGAAGGGTAGGCTGCCCTTGGAACTGGCAACTAGAATCGCTCTCATTTTAATTATTGAAAAGACTATTTGTAAGTGCCTAAAATTTCTACAAATCTACATGAATAAGTTCCACTTCTTTAGGCCGCCTATTTGTGGGCCACTGTCAATAATCTTGATGACTGTAAAAGAGACCCTTCATTCACTAGAAATCGTCATGACATTCATCAGTTTGGCGATGGTTTTCTCGATAAATGTAAGAAAAAAATCTAAGATTTCTTTGACAAAACCGCTAGTAGCCCCGATAAGTCAGTGGTATCTTATGGTACGGTCTTGATACGAGTAACTTTATACCAACTTCCTTAAGAAACGCCCCATAGGAAAAATTATTAAATTACAAATTAAAATCTTATTTCTTGTTCAGTTTATAATAATAATAATAATAATATAATAATAATAATAATATTTTTGGGACAACCCACACAAGTTTATAAACACACTTGAAAAGAACATTGTCGAATTTGAACGATGTAACTAACACTAGTGGTTTTGTGAACCGTGACTTCGGAGTATTGTTTTTTTTTGTTAAATTTTTAAAGCAATTATTTGCTAAATTTCTCATAAATTTTTAATAAAGTAGAAAAAGACAATTTGATTCGAGACAGGGATTGAACCTGTGACCTTTGCCTAACCAGGGCAATGTTCTAGCCACCTGAACTACCCGAACCGTATCGAATCAAGTTGAAATTCTCCACCTTATTTATATCGTCATTTTAAGAGTATGACCAGAGCCATCTATCGAGCTAATGAACAACTAAAGAAATCCATCAAAAAAAATATTGTTTATTTTTAATTGAATTCTTTTTTTCTTTATGAGTTCTACTACGGGACCATTTCGCCTCCCCTGTCTCCATTTCCCCAGATCGAAAAACCCCCTCGCTAAAAGTTGTTGGCTACATCAAGGATTGTCCATGCCAAGTTACATGCAAATGCAAATCCGATGAAAAATGCGGCCTGTAGACTGAATGGACGGACGGTCGGACGGTCGGACATCAATAGCATTTTTCCCGTACCAGTGGAATTAAAACGGAGACTTTTGTTGGCTTAAAAATAACATTGAAAAGACAATAAATTGTAAGTTATCACGCACAAACCCGAGAGGTTTATGTGGTACTGTAACAGACTAACATGTGTGTTCTATTTTTTATGAATAAAAAAATAGTGACAGTTTTCTTCTTTCTGAAGGCACATTAAGCTGTTCGTACCGGTTGCCAGTAACATGATATAAACATTTTTTTTCGATATAGCTTCTTCTGGTTTAACGCACCAGACGCGTTGCTAACTACACCATCGAGACCTACTCGAAACTGGCGAACTAATCCACCTCTTTCTGTCTTAAGGCAACGAAAAATTATTCTATTTTTAAATTTAGGATATAATTAGCATTCTAATTGCTTTTTAAATTTTCGAATCCTGTCTATGTATCAAAGAATTCCTCCCCATAGAAGTCGATCAATTGCTGCAAGCGTTGCCACGTTTCGCTGTCTCCAAATGAGAAAGAGACCAGCCACGAAAAGCATCGATCAGTCGCTTTGCTTTCAGTTGTCTAGATCCTATAGCACAAACTTATGGTAGCTTTATTTGGGCTAGAAGTTAAAACTTATAGTATTTATTTATTTGTAAGAAAAATTACTAGATGCTTTTAGAAAAAACATGTGTGTGTTGTGTGTTAATAAAATGACTCCTAAGCAAAAATGTTTCATTTACTTTTTAATTGCAGCTGGGGAATGTAAGTACGTACCCTTTAAATATATTTACTAAGATAATCACTTCCTGGAATTTACTGTCATCTAGTGGCTAGTTAAACGATTCGTATTTGTAAAATTTAAAATAAGATTTGTTTGAACTGATTTTATCCACACCTAATATTATCCTTCTAGTCTCTTCCAATGTTTACTTATACTTAAAACTATTATACACGCTGCTAATATAAAATGATCTATATATTTAGTATACATACGTAGTTAACAGTCAAATTCCAATTACGCCAGTTAGGTTTCTATACTTATCCATTAGTTCATACTACAGATCCGTTTCAACGCCATCTATTGGGAATTTAATATAGTTTATTTGCTGCTTACGCTAGTACATAACCAGTCCACAGAAGGCGCTGTAATGAAAAAACTATCACACACTGTTCAATGTTCTATGTTAGCATACCATGGCTACCATACAATGTACTGCATGCCTTGATGAGCGATGAACGCACGCGTAATAGTACGACTGATATAGGTAGGTCAAAAAGTCAAGTTCTAAGGCCTGCCTACCCCCGTCCACATTTGCCATTTGTCATGTTGCTGGATTTAATAACAAATGACCCTGTAGACATAACTAGCAGAACCCTGCGTCTTCGCCCGTGACATACTTTGAATCACCGTGGCACCCATCTAATCTCGTCACTAATTAATTTTACAAAAATTTTTGTTAATATATATGATTACTGCTCCACTTTTATGGGTAGTAGCGTGATGTTATATAACTTATTGCCTTATCTGATAAATGGACTATCCGACACAAAAAGTTTTTTTCAATTCGGACCCACAGTTACTGAGATTACCGCGTTCAACCAAATAAACAAACTCTTCAGCTTTATTTATTAGTGTAGTGTTAAGATTAAATATTTCTCAAGTGCTGTTACTTACAAATTGGTGCGCTTTAGACGCATAACACCAGGGGCCGAGTCTGCTATTTCAATCGTCGCTCAATAGAAAGCCACCGGTACAATTTTGACAGATTTTCGTAGTCTACTATTACAATCGTACTCCAATTGACTTCTATCCGTTCGGCCGAATTCTACTAACATGTGACGCGCTAGTGGCTGCTCGTAAGTTGAATTATTGGTAGTCTACTAACATTTTGACAGCTAAACACAGCGATTTTGGTTCTATTCTACGGCTTATCAATAGTAGACTCGGCCTCAGATTCGGCAAATACAATGCAATAGGTTCTAATGATTTTGCCATCGGTTTTTAATTTATTTTATTTGTTTTTTTTTTACTAAGACCTTTTTTTTTTCCATTTACAGACGTACCTGATGATATTACAAGTACGTATCTATAACCATGAGTTGGGTTTTAGAAGTTATATTTAATTTAATTTGATTGCCTCTGTGGCGCGGTGGGAGTGTATCGGACGCTACGCAAGAGGTCGTGGGTTCGATTCCCACCCAGGATAAAACTGTGTGTGATAAACACGATGGTTTATACTGTGTCTGGGTGTTATTTATCTATAATATGTTTGTATTTAGAAATATATAAGTATGTTTATCAGTTATTTGGTTACCATAGTACAAGTTCTGCTTAGTTTGGAATCAGATGGCGTTGTGTGAGTTTTCCCAACGATATTTATATTTAATTTATATTTAATGTAGAATATTAATATTTAAATTCGGTTCCTTAGGTTATGAACGTAAGTATTCAATTAAATGAAAACAAAATTAACATTGAAACATTTGTATTTTATTAAAGTGAAAAAAGACAACTTGGTTCGAGATGGGGATTGAACCCGTCAAAAGTAGGCAAAGGTCACGGGTTCAATCCCCGTCTCGAACCAAGTTGCCTTTGTTCACTTTAATAAAATATTTATGTGAAAGCTATTATAAAAATTGCTTTAAATCTTTATCCATTGAAACATTAGTATTTTATTTTTCTGATAATGATAAGTAACAATTTTTTTTCAGGCGATGGTAAGTGATTTTTTATTTGTCATTATTTAACTTTGGATAAATATTTATTTTCTTCTTCTTATTCTTTTCGTGTAGCTAACAAACCTAAATTGTTTCGGCCCAAAGCTTAGCTACAAGAACTTGCTTTCATCAGGTTCTCATGTGTGCAATTGGAAGGGCACGCAGGAAATCAAGGGGGCACAACCCGTTTCTGTTGCCGTTTTAGTAAGAATAACGGTGCGTAAACGCATTCCCCGCATTCTCAAAAAGATATAGTACTGAGAGAACTTTAGTATCGTGATATAGAAAAAAAAGACGTGTGGCATTTAACGAAAAACAAAGGTATGCTATAGCATACCTTTTATTTTTATTTGATATTAATTCAAGTTACACTAAAAAAAAAAAGCACCCTCACCCTCACCCACACCATTACCCTCACCCTCACCCTCACCCTCACCCTCACCCTCACCCTCACCCTCACCCTCACCCTCACCCTCACCCTCACCCTCACCCTCACCCTCACCCTCACCCTCACCCTCACCCTCACCCTCACCCTCACCCTCACCCTCACCCTCACCCTCACCCTCACCCTCACCCTCACCCTCACCCTCACCCTCACCCTCACCCTCACCCTCACCCTCACCCTCACCCTCACCCTCACCCTCACCCTCACCCTCACCCTCACCCTCACCCTCACCCTCACCCTCACCCTCACCCTCACCCTCACCCTCACCCTCACCCTCACCCTCACCCTCACCCTCACCCTCACCCTCACCCTCACCCTCACCCTCACCCTCACCCTCACCCTCACCCTCACCCTCACCCTCACCCTCACCCTCACCCTCACCCTCACCCTCACCCTCACCCTCACCCTCACCCTCACCCTCACCCTCACCCTCACCCTCACCCTCACCCTCACCCTCACCCTCACCCTCACCCTCACCCTCACCCTCACCCTCACCCTCACCCTCACCCTCACTCCTCACCTTCACTCTCACCCTCACCCCACCCTCACTCTCACGGTCACCCTCATCCTCACCCTCACACTCACTATCATCACGTCTCGATCCGTGCGAGCTTCGTACAATCGTACCATATAATATAATGTACATACAAGTTAAGCCAACGCTCGGCCGTGCTCGGTGAACTTCGTGTGACCTAGGGTCTTAGGTTTTTTGTGTTACGGAATTTCTTGAATTTCAATAGCTTAAAATCTGAGTAGTTTTTTAAATTGTCTGATAGATGGAGTTGATAAGGATAGATATATAAATACTAGACTACTACTTACGGCCGGTCTCAATAGCCGATCTATCTTTTACTATCGTCTTAAATAATGTCAAAATAGTTACCATCGGTACCTATCGACGAAATTTTGGTTTCAAAGATACATAATAATGCGAGATTAGGGTAAACCAGGAACGTCTAGAGCAAGTGAATGAAATTGTGTATTTAGGAAGTATGTTTAGCGCGGATGGAAGATGTGATTCGGATGTAGAACGGCGAGTAGCTGCCGGAAACAAAGTTAACGGTGCTTTGTCCCAGTTAGTAAAGCGACAAAGCATCGTAAAAGAAGCACGAATGGCGATTCATAACGCAGTGCTAGTGCCAACTTTGCTTTACGGTAGTGAAACCTGGGTATGTCAGCAGATGCATGAAAGTAAATTGAATGCTGTGGAGATGCGATCACTTCGAAAATTGTGCGGCGTTACCTTGGCCGACCGAATACGTAACGAAGTGATACGCAATATGGCAGGTTTGAATGAAAGTGTCAGCGTTAAGCTGGAAAAGGGCGTGCTCCGTTGGTTTGGACACGTCCAACGAATGAGTGAGGAACGATTGACGAAGAATATATATTGTTCAAAAGTAGAGGGTAGAAGGAGTCAGGGAAGGCCGAGACTTACATATGAAGACCACGTGAGCAGATTGCTCAAAAACGGAAAGGTCAAAAGTACTCGGATACCCAGACGTGCGTGTATGAAGCGATTGATGAATCTCGAAGAAGCGAAAGAAGTATGCATGGATCGCGAAGCCTGGCGATCTGTCCTCTCTGACTACCCCGTCAGGGATACAGCGTGAAGATAGTTAGTTAAAGATACATAGAAATACTTACCTACAACCCTACAACATTGAACTATCTGTCACAAAAGTTAAAAATCAATTGTTTATCTGTGGTAGCGATCTATGTTTAACTGAAGATACAATATTGAAAACGGCCACTATAGAGTATGATACTGTTTGTTTCTTAATCACTTTTTAAAACATATTTTTACGGAAATTTTCAGAAATCGTTCCACGTAAGTTTTTTTTTTATATTTGACGTCAACGTTGACAAAATGACGTCGCCCACCTGATGGAAAGCCATGATGACATCTAGCTTTTGAAAGTCTCTCAGACAATCTACAAGACTATTGTAAGAGGCCCTCACTTTGACAGCCCAATGATATGTCTCTTCAGTTTTTTAACACTTAATTATACTTATAAATAAACTAGGTGACCCTCACGGCTTCGCCCGTTACATACTTTGAACTCCCGTCGCACCCGTTTAACCCCGTCGCATATAATATCTCCTATAATTCAAAAAAATCTTGCCCAATTTGTCGACATTTATTATTGCTGCTCCGCTCCTCAGTGTAGTACCTCAGTGTAGTACCGTGATGGTATATAGCCTTCCTCTATAAATGAGCTATCCAACACAAAAAGACTTTTTCAAATCCGTCCAGGAGTTCCTGAGATTAGCGCATTCAGCCGACGTAGTTCCTGAGATTAGCGTGTTCAGCTGAACAAACAAACAACCTCTGCAGCTTTATAATATTAGTAAAGATAAATAAAAACATAATCATCTTAGCGTAAAGTTGCTTACAAAATCTGCATTTTGGCTCATGGGACTGCTTTGATTGTTGTCAACTATACCTACATACCTATCTCAAATACAAAGTTATAGTAGTTTATGATACTGTTGCATAACGAGTGTTATAAGACCAAGTTATGTACAGTGTCATACACTACTTTATCTACTCTCATACGTAAAACAATATTGCAAATAAAATGATGAATATAACAACAGATTTATTTTTTAAATGTCAAATGTTGGCGCCAAGGCGCAAACATTGATTGCGCATGCGCGCTTGCGTCGCGGACTCGTTCATTGAAACCAATGATTGAAACCTTTTTTTTTAAGTAGAGGTTCTACCTCCTTGGTACAGCTGGAGGTTGTATAGGTGTATCGTTATGATTAAAAAGTTATATCATGATACAGGTGTCCATACAAGACCTGTATCGTAATTAAACTTTTTTTTATTATTTTTGGCCTGTACGTAATGTTTGTCATAAGAATTTTGTTATCAGTTTTATAATCTTTGTATTACATTATCAGAGTAGATAAAGTTATTTATGTTGTCAAAGTACTTTTAAGGGATTGTTGAAAGTAAATGCATGGCCCAACCCCTGAAAGCTCCTGAGCCTTAAGCATTCGTTTGACTCTAGATTTGTTAACTGGCGTTCTGAAAATCTCAGTGAGGAGCCATATAAGGATACTAGTTGACCCCCCCCCGGCTTCGCCCGTGACATACTTCGAACTCCCGTCACACCTATTTAATCCCGTCGCTTATAAATTCTACAATATTGCATAAAAATTTACCCAATTTATCGACATTTATGGCCACTGCTCCGCTCTCCAGAGTACTCGTAGTAGCATGATGATATTTAGCTTATAGCCTTCCTAGATAAATGCGCTATCTAACACAAATATAATTTATCAAATCCGACCAGTAGTTCCTGATATTAGCGCGTTCAACTAAACAAACAAACAAATTCTTCAGTTTTATATTATTAGTATAGATAATATTAACTTATACTTGTTACCATCTTAATCTTAATCATCACTACATATTATAAAACAAAGTCGCTTTTCGCTGTCTGTCCCTATGTATGCTTAGATCTTTAAAACTACGAAACAAATTACGATGCGGTTTTTTAATAGAAGGTTTTTATGTATAATTTGTTAAATTTATGTATACATTGACCAAACTATAACGATATTTGTTGGGGATGTCGGAAAAAATAGGCCGTCTGGGAGCTTTCAACAAAAACGCTGCCTAAACCCTTTGAGATAAAACAAAATAATGTATGTTGCAATTGTGTATCTAATATAGGTCTACCAAAAAGTCCGCGACGATATACGTCTATCTCATAAGATTAACATACTATATCCATTTTAATATTTAAACAAACCACCAATTATAAAGCGGTTTTTTGAAGTCTATAAATGAATATCTTACCAGTTATCGCGGATTCAAAATAAATCAATGAATTTGGAAAATGTTGATACATTATTGTGAATATGAAATTAATAAACAACGAGATTAAATGGGTGCCACGGGGTTCGAAGTATGTCACGGGCGAAGCCGGGCGGGACAGCCAGTAATATTATAAATGCGAAAGTTGGTTACTCTGTACTGTATGGATGTTTGTTACTCTTTCACGTAAAAAACTACTAAATAGATTTTAATGAAACTTTACAATAATATAGCTTATGCATCAGAATAACACATAGGCTACTTTTTATCACGGGAACAAGTCCCTGTCCCTCTACGCTGGCGAAAGCCGCGGGCGTCAACTAGTATTTAATAAAAACATATTCAATAAAAAATATAAATTAATTTCTAGCAATACCGGGTAAGTTCTACAATACATACAGACATACATATTGTCACGATTTTATCCTAAAGGGGTAGGCAGAGACATGCTATACGCCCACTTTTCATTGTATGCATTTTTAACCACCATACCAGGTGGTGAGCTTATCAACGTGTTGAAATGGACAAGCACAGAATTTTTTCAAGCCGCCTATGAGGCTTTCAACTTGGTTTAACGACTGACATGTTATTGACACCCAGAGCCATTATCGGCTTAACGTGCCTTCCAAAGCACGGGAACGCTAGTAAATAAAAATGCCACAAATGTATGTATTTATATATCACGCCTTATCCCCGAAGGGGGTGGCAGAGGCATATTATATGCCCACTTTTCACCATGTGTATTCCTCTCCCACGTAATAGGTGGTGAGCCCATTGCCGTGTGGAAATAGACAGACACAGGTTCTTTCTACCTATGGCTGTATTTTTTCAAGCCACCCATAAGGCCTTCAACTTGACTTAACGACTGCCACGTTACTGGCAACCGGGACCAACGGCTTAAAGTGCCTTCCGAAGCACGGAAACCCTCGCAAATATAAGTGCCACAAAGTGATCACCCATCAGTGACCAGCCATAGCGAATGTTGCTTAACGCAGTGATCGTTTACAGAAACGCAAATTTAAAAATTAATTTTTATATGCCGCGACTGCCGCGACTGATGCCCAGGGTTCAATTCCCGGGTCGGAAAAAATATTTGTGTGATCCACAAATGTTTGTTTCGGAGTTTAGGTGTTCCCTATGTATATTATGTATGTATTTAGAAATATATAAGTATGATTATCAGTCGTCTAGACAAGCTTATATTAGTTTACTTTGGGCTAGATGGCGCTGTGTAAAAAACCATGTCTCACAATATTTACTTATATACATTTCAGAGGACTCTCACAAGGAGTACGTGACGACCCACAATCCGTATGATATAGGACTGGTCAAAGTGTCAGTCCCCCCCGGTATGAGGTACAGTGCCATTGGGAAGTACTTTACCGGGACAGATGGAAGTAGACGTAAGGTATTTCTTTATCTTTTAAAATGAGGAGTGTTGCCATTAATAACAAAAAAAATGTGGGGTCGAGGAACCCTCTAATGAATTAATTAACCAGGGCAATGTTTGAGCCACTGAACTACCTACTACCTACTCCTCACTCATTCATTGGACGTGTCCAAACCAACGGAACACGCCCTTTTCCAGTTTAACGCTGAAACTTTCATTCAAACCTGCCATATTCTTCATGTTCTATTATATATAACACAATGCCTATACGTACCACACCTGTACTTTTTCTATGTACTTTCCAATTTTACATTGTTTTATTGGAACGAAGTTCCTTATCGCGCGTTGTGAAAGGGGGCTAGACGGAAAAAATTCTTACGAAAAGTTGTCACGACACTTTTTGTTATAGTAATCAAAAAGAAGTGAACACTAATTTGGAAATTGCAGTAATGTAGCTGTGTGGTTTGGGTGGTACGCTGCTCGGCTGAGACGCAAGAGGCCCGAGTTCGAATCCTAGTACAAACGGTGACTTTATGATTAATTGAATCGTGAACTTGTTAACTTCGTTCCTACCTGGTGTCCCACGACACCGCATCTTTTTATAATTACACTTATTATTATCAAACCTTCGCGTATTTAACAGTGCTTTATTATTATTTAGTAGTAAAAGTTTTCCATGATTATAACAGTCACCTTAGTCAAGTTGTAATGTTTAACTTAGTAACAATCTTGGCATCTACTATACGATGTTACCGAACAACTAAAACAATTATTTTGTAAGCGTATTAGGTACCCACAGGACAGGTTTGCCGTTAGCAATTGTAATATGTGTGTAATTGTATTATGGTAATAAATATATTTTATTTTTTATTTATTTATTATATTGCGTATTCGGTCCGCCAAAGTTACGCCGCAAAATTTTCGAAGTGTTCGCATCTCCACAGCATTCAACTTACTTTCATACATCTTCTAACATCCTCAGGTTTTACTACCGAAACGCTGGCACTAGTACTGCTTCTGTTACGATACTGAATTCATGAATTATTACCTTAAGAGATTACAGAATTTAATATAGTAATTTTTTTTTTACAGGATACGGTTAGCACCCGTTATCACGTTGCACCCGTAAGCCTTTTTCATATTTATTTATTTGTAACGAGTTTTCTTTCTGTTGTCCATGAGCTTGTCCGTTAGTCAACAGGTACACGATTCATAGATGGGACTCGCTTGGGAGTAGGGTTGCCAAATGGTCGGCATTCGTCGGCATTGTCTCGACATTTCATCGGCGTCCCGACAAAAGTGAAAAAATCCCAACATAGAAAAGCGCGTGATAACCCATATTTGAAAGTAAATGACATCGCGCGCTCTATACTCGTATAAATACTGTAAGTTTTGTATTTATATAAATACTGTAAGTTTTGTTTTTATATAAATACTGTAAGTTTTGTTTTTATATAAATACTGTAAGTTTTGTTTTTATATAAATACTGTAAGTTTTGTTTTTATATAAATACTGTAAGTTTTGTTTTTATATAAATACTGTAAGTTTTGTTTTTATATAAATACTGTAAGTTTTGTTTTTATATAAATACTGTAAGTTTTGTTTTTATATAAATACTGTAAGTTTTGTTTTTATATAAATACTGTAAGTTTTGTTTTTATATAAATACTGTAAGTTTTGTTTTATCAATCCTGACCACACGACGCGATCCTGACCAGACTGTCGGTCCTTCTAGAGGACGGCCTTCCTCTTGGTAGTTTTTTATTTCTCATAATTTTTTAATAAAGTGGAAATAGACAATTTGATTCGAGACAGGGATTGAACCTGTGACCTTTGCCTAACCAGGGCAATGTTCTAGCCACCTGAACTACCCGAACCGTATCGAATCAAGTTGAAATTATCCACCATATTTATATCGTCATTTTAAGAGTATGACCAGAGCCATCTATCGAGCTAATGAACAACTCGATACCAATGAACAGTGTCACAACTATTTTTTAAACATTGATGCTCCACTCAGTTTCATTAAAAAATAGTTGTATATTAGTCTCTATTTTGTACCTTTGCCCAGATATTGTAGATTTGTAATCTTTTTCAAATTCTTGGGATGATCTTGGATTGATAGTGTTCGATTGCATTCTGATTTTTGGCAGACGATATCAATCAAATCAGCCTATAGCATTCACGCCACAACACAAGGTCTTGCGCTTCGGCCCTTCGGCATCCAGTCCCTCCCTGTGACATTTTCCAGGTCATTGGTTCATCTGGCGGGAGGTCGTCCTACCGTACGCTTGCCGCGTCGCATTCACTACTTAAGAACTCGTTTGCTCCATCGGCCATCGGTTTTTCTACAGATGTGGCCAGCTCATTGCTACTTTAACGTGCTTACTCTGCGGACTATGTCGACCAAAGACTATATTTGTTATAGACAGAAAACTCGTTGGCTTTTTTGTTCCATCTGGTGGATAGTAAAAAAAAACGTTTTTGTAAAATATTCAATAATAAGATTTCTATGATCACATTATATTCACATGTATTTTACTAGAGTCTCTGACAGCGTATACTCGTATTTAGAACACATTCCACACCCAGTTTATGTTTAAAGAATAAAATATATTGTATTTTTTAGTTAATATACAAATTTCAATAACGCCAGCGGGGCTTCTATACTTCGGCATCAGTTTATACAGCAGGTCCTATGCAATGCCATCTATCGGAAATTGGATATAATTTATTGGCTGCTTACGCTAGCTTATAACGAGTCCACAGATGGCGCTGTAATAAAAAACTAAAATCCACTGTTCAATGTTCTTAATTACCATACCATGATGTCAACCACTTTGGTTGCTCACCTCTCAAGGATCGTTATCGTTATCTCACGGATAACGCGAATGATAATTTATCTTAAACTAAGAAAATTACGAAGTGACTTACTCACCTATCAACGTGCCGCCGAAACCCTTACACCTAGAAACTAGAATTTTTTGGGCAATCCATAAGTTGCTGGTTAATATCCGGCTCGAAGGACCAAATCGTTGTACGTGACAACTAAAAATAATAAGCACTGATAGGTGTTGTTTGTAATAATAAGTTTATTGATAGAAGCTATGGCTACTTAATATATTACAACTCATGATAGAATGAAATGCTAATGAGTACACGCGGCGCAGACCGAACGCGAACTGCAGTAAAAATGCTCACGCAGTGTAAAACTGCTTATTTTACCTAAAAGTTATAAATTGTACGGGTGGCCTGTACATTAACCTTTATAATGTGGACACCCACTAAGGAATCTGATAATAAAACCAGGCATTAATTATTGTAATTTACATTTCAGCATCACTCCGTAAGTAGGAATCTTATTTTAGACGACTTTTTATTTGTGGACATGTTCATGGGTGCAATTAATGAAAAAAAAAGTGTGTGTGTACCAAAGTACACAGGTAAGAAGTGAAACTTCTTTATGACATTTTTTTACAGCTATAAAATATCTCTCATACGTGCGTCGATGAGGAAGTTTCACTTATGATAAAGAAGTTTCGCTTCAAAACAACATGGCGCGTAAAACGTAACGATTTTTTTACAGGTATAAAATTTCTTTCAACGTCGATAAAGAAGATTCACTTCAATAAATAAATATTGTGTTGTGGGACGCTTCTTACGCAGCGTGTATATGCAGTTTTGTAATATTGCGGTAGTGGACTGTATTATATGGGGGCTCTATGAAGTAATCATAAGATATAAAATAGGGAAATAAACTGACTCACCATTCGCCTCAGCTATGCACGCGCTGAGCGCGTATCATTGCTACTTGCAAGGCTGTCCAGCACCTACCTTCTTTTTCTAAAAGTAGCTCCTTGATCCTTGGTAATAATAGGTCTTCTTGGAGACGCGGTACTTTGAAAAACACAAAAAAAATTGTACTTGAACCTTATCTAATATTTACCTAGATTTTTTACAACACTTCAATAAAAACCGCTGTGCATAAAAATTTATTTATATACCTAATTAAACAAGAAATATACATTAAACTACATTCTATAAATATAACCTTAAGAATAAGATACATAACTAAAATATATTATTAAAATGAGTCCCTTAAGGCAAGGTTCCGAAGATACTGGCAGCGTTCCCCCTTTGAATAGCTAGACTAATTCTTTATCCGAGGTAGCTGCCAGCCCTTCGATCTCCTGTGATGTCGACTAACCTTTTTACTACTTCCTTAAAAAGCCTTATACCAATAGGACCCCACGGACCAAGGGTCTCGACACCGAATGGGACAAAATCATTTTCGGAGCCTAGACCCCTGTATTTGCATGCTTTAGCTTTTTCAGCCGCTTCACAAGCCGCACCAGCTCTGTTGTTAACAAATAAAAAATAAATAACATAGCTCTTATTATCATTACAGAAGAATATCGAGGTCCACGTCCAAGAGTTGAAGAGCTTTGACAAGGTGACAATTCATTTCGACCCCATAGAGCCAGATGATATAGGGTCCTACTACATCGAGTTTGAAGACATAAAACACCCTGAACAACCCCATAAAATTGTCGAGTTGGTTGAGTTTGGTAAGTCGTTATGTACCTATATGTACTATAAGGGGTTATAAGTAAGCTTACATAGATTATCTTATTATTTTAACTAGCTGACCCTCGCGCCCGGGAAATATTTTGAAACCTCGTCGCATCGCTTTTAATTCCGCCACTTCTACTTTTACAAAAATGTACGAAAATTGCCCGATTCTTTGTCTTTTTTTTGCAGAAGCGTGATGATATAATAGCCTATATATAATAATATAATATGCCTTCTTATTAATTGCCTTCTTAATAATTTTTGAACCAAACAAACAAACTCTTTAGCTTTATATATTAGTATAGGGTACGGTGACCACTTTCCATCAGGTGGGAAGCTTGTCTGCCACCTCAGTGGCATAAAAAAGTAGATGTATTGATTTTTTACAATGAGAATGTTAAGATGGATGTGTGGTGTGACTAATAAAAAGCGAAATGAGTATATCAGTAACTGAAAAAACGATAGCGCCGTAAGCCGCCTTAAGACGTAAAGAGGTGGATTAATACGTCAGTTTCGAGTAGGTTACGATGGTGTAGTTGGTAATCGCGTCTGGTGCGTTGAACCAGAAGACGCTCGTTCAAGTCCAGCTCGTGACTGAAAAAAATTTCCACTTATTAAAAAACAAAAAAAAATGAAATGATAAGGTTAGCTTACATTATGGTGTTTGAGGCTCCATCAAAATCTCCTTCGGAGCGGTGCACCTGCTGAGTAACAAACGAGGCAATGACGCAGGCGCTTTTACGGGATTGGGAAATCAGACGGCACTCGCTTCTAATAAAGCCGATATTAAGTCAAATCCCATCGGCTTCAAACACTGGTAGTGTTTGAAAGCAACTGGGAAGACGTTAAGATAAAAAAGAAGGTAAGTATAAATATCAATACGAAGACCACGTGAGCAGATTGCTCAAAATTGGAAAGGTCAAAAGTACTCGGATACCCAGACGTGCGTGTATGAATCGATTAATGCATCTGCAGAAATCGTAAAATGTATACATGGATCGCGAATCCTAGTGATCTCTCTGACTACCGTTTCAGGGATACAGCGTGAAGATACTTTGTTAGTTATATTATTAATAGGTGACACGGGCGAAACCGGGGGCGGTTTCGCCCGTGTCATTCTTCGTACTTCCGTCGCACCTAATATTTAATCTGATTTAATTCCGAAGCACGGAACTGGGGTGGGTCTGAAGGGCCGAATAAATTTATATTTTAGTATAGATTATATTTCTTTAACAGAGGAAGGAACCACGGAAATTATTCCTACGGAATTAATAACTATGCCGGGACGCGAGCTGAACATCACCGAGATCAAAGTCAACTGTGTGGACTGCTCCTGTGGGCAGGTCACGGTCCGGGGAGAAGATGGCGTCACCAGACAGCTGGACCCTAAGACATACAATTTCCATAAAATAACGGATGAGTAAGTATTTTTAAGTATACATCTTACGGCGAGTAAATTTTTACGATGCGCGCGCAGACCGTAACGAAATCCGACACCATGAAGTTAGCTAAGTGTTCTTTAAACGATCACTGAGTTACGCAACTTTCACTTTCGTCTTCGGATGGATGACCACTTTGTGGCACTTACATTTGCGAGCGTTTCTGTGCTTCGGAAGGCACGTTAAGCCGTTGGTCCCGGATGCCAGTAACATGGCAGTCGTAAAGTCAAGTTGAAGGCCTAATGGGCGACGTGATAAATATCAACAGCAGTTAGCCACAACTGCGTCTGTCTATTACAACACGGCAATGGGCTCGCTACCTATTACCTGGGACAGGAATACACGTGGTGAAAAGTGGGCATATAATATGCCTCTGCCACCCCTTCGGGGATAAAGCGTGATAGCTAAATAAATAAATGAAGTTAGCTGAAGTGTTTCCATAACAACTTATAACTACATTCAAAGTAGTTTTGATTCTTTTAATGTTTTTTTTCTTACTAATTTATCATTCCGGTTACAAACAAAGAGTTGTGGTATATGTGATGAAATCTTATTAGACTAAAGCTGTATAACTTCTAACGCGTGTACATACGTACACACTCATTGTTTTTGTTCGTGTGGATATCCTCGTGGATGCTATGCCGGATTCCTACCGATTAAAACCACACGGTGCCCTTCCATCTGTCTATGGTCACGAGTCCCAGGTGAAACCTCGGAAGGGCTTCCAGGAGGCTTTGGCCGCTACCGCAGGCTTGTTCAAGGGGATTCGGGAAGTTCTTGGATAGCAGACGCTAGCTGTAATGTCTGTCTTTTTCAAAACTAGTGCATTAACCTTGTTTGTTTGTTTGTAACGTTAATGGGGCAAGGGCACTGGACCTAGGGCTTGACATTGACAAAGGATGTGACAGGACTAAATTAAAACACAATAATAAGATTGGAGACATTTGAAATAATTAAGATTTACCTAATTGAATCGCGCGTTACATGGCTTAAATCCATCGTAGAACGATAATAAAGGAGGGTAGGAGGACCACTCACGCCAATGTAAAGCGGAGTATTGCAAAAATTTCACATTTTGGATGGTAAGGTTTCCTTGTACCTATCCTACATCCCTTTCCTTGAGGAGTTCGGTTCATCATTCCTCCGTTACCATTAGTACAGGTTATCCTGGACCGTTGTGCGTTAGGATTAGCGAATCGAGGGTGTGTGTTGGGATCCTCCTCCCCTCCTTAATTAAGATTTGCTTAAAACGTCTAAGTAACCAGGCCATAAAATATTCACAAAAAAAACTAAATTATTCATTGAGTAGAAAATGGCATTTATTCACGGCACGTTTCTTTAAACAGGGAGGCAGAGTTTGGTTTATACACAGAAGAAGCGTCCTGCGAATACTTTGGCGAATATTTTGCCCACCTCACGACAGGAGATACTGAAGAAATTGTAAAGATATTTACTGTTAAAAGTAAGTCCTTCATAGACAATAGCAAAATATGAGTCGAAACTAAATGCCTCGGTGATATTTTGAAAAATCTTTTTGTAGTAAAACTTTTTTATCGACGTTGAAAGAAATTTGATAGCTGTAAAAAAAACATCGTCACGTTTTTCGGTTACGCGGCATGTTGTTTTGTATAGAAACTTCTTCATCATAAGTGAAACTTCTCTATCGACGTTTGAGAGAAATTTTATAGCTGTAAAAAAATGTCGTAAAGAAGTTTCACTTCTTACCTGTGTACTCTGGTACACACACATGTTTTTTCATTGGGTACCTACATTATTAGGGGTAGCAATCCTAAAACATTTTAGGTTTTTAGTCCCAAGAGTTTGACTGTGCGTAGATTAGAGGAATGAGTCATCCAGTAATTGTATAATAAAGAAAACCCCTATTTTACCCATCTATACTAATATTATAAAGGTGAAGAGTTTATTTGTGTTTGTTTGTTTGATTGAACGCGCTAATCTCAGGAACTACTGGTCGGATTTGAAAAATTCTTTTTGTGTTAGATAGCCCATTTATCGAGGAAAGCTATAGGCTATATATCATTATGCTACTACACTGGGGAGCAGAGCAGTAGTCATAAATGTCGACAAATCGAGCAAATTTTTATGCATCATTGTAGAATTTATAAGCGACGGGATTAAATATGTGCGACGGAAAGTCGAAATATTCCACGGGCGAAGCTGTGGGGGGTCATCTAGTTTTAAATAAAAACACTTGTACTTTTCCTCAAAATTTACTTTTTAACCTGACCAGTTACGCGAAAAATTTGCCCGATTCGTTGATATTTATGATTACTGCTATGGTCTCCAGGGTCGTAGCGTGATGATATATAGCTTATAGACTTCGTCGATAAATGGGCTGGCAAAGAAAAAAAAATTTTTTTTATCAAATCTGACCAATTTTTTTCTGAGATTAGCGCGTTTAACCAAACAAACTCTTCAGCTTTATATATCAGTATATATATATATATTTATAAATTTAAATTTAAATTGAAAAATTTTGCTGCCCATAGCGGAACGGGACTGAAGCCTGCGTGTGAAGTGAAGATGATAATGCATTTATTGAATTTTATGGTTTTTTACAGGACCAAGTAAGAAACCTGACTTATTTAAGAGCTTAATTCCAGTCTCATTCCTATTACTATGGCTCCTGTAAACCAGGATCTACAGCAATGACCAAGACCACAAAAGTTACACAGAGGTCCATCTTGGGGAAGTCCCAGGAGAAGTTAGGATGTCTTGGAACCCGCAACGAAATTAATCAGAAGAAAGTTTTAAGGGAGTAGAAAAAACCCATTTCATCCCGTCGTTTATAATTTTAGAATACCAACTGTATGAAGAAGATATATTGTGCGAATGTAGAGGGTAAACGGAGTCAGGGTAGGCCGAGACTTACATATGAAGACCACGTGAGCAGATTGCTCAAAAACGGAAATTCAAAAGTACTTGGATACCCAGACTTGCATGTATGAAGCGATTGATGAATCTGCAAAAAGCGAAAGAAGTATACATGGATCGCGAAGCCTGGCGACCTGTCCTCTCTGACTACCCTGTCTGAAATCTATATTTCAGACAGGGTAGTCAGAGAGGACAGATCGCCAGGCTCACACACGCTATCGTGAAGAGAGTTACTGTATGAAAATTTGTCCAATTTCCCGATATGTATAATTACTGCTCCGCTCAACTCGGTAGTAGCGTGGTGATAGCCTTCCTAGAACGAACCCGAGACCTCAGCGCGGAAGCTCTATAGAAGCTTCATCGAAAAACTTGGAATTTAAAAGTCTACCGTGTCATTCATTTCACCTCGGTGTTGGTAACCCAAGACTTGTGCACATTATCGAAGCTTTTATGTATAAGAAACCACCATTTATTACACACTCGAAAATACACTAGTTTTGAAAAATTATATAACGGACAACATCATCTTTCGTGGTTCCCGTCAAAATCCTTTCTTCGAATTTTGTCAAGTTAACTTAACTTAACTATCTTACCGCTGTATCCCTGACGGGGTAGTCAAAGAGGACAGATCGCCAGGCTTCGCGATCCATGCATACTTCTTTCGCTTCTTGCAGATTCATTAATCGCTTCATATATACACGTCTGGGTATCCGAGTACCTTAGACTTTTCCGTTTTTAAGCAATCCGCTTACGCGGTCTTCATATGTAAGTCTCGGCCTATCCTGACTCCTTCCGTCCTCTACTTTAGCACAATATATATACACTAGATGACCCCCCACAGCTTCGCCCGTAGAATATTTCGACCTCCCGTCGCACCTATTTAATCCCGTCGCTTATAAATTCTACAATGATGCATAAAAATTTGCCCGATTTGTCGACATTTATGACTACTGCTCTGCTCCCCACTGTAGTAGCGTAATGATATATAGCCTATAGCCTTCCTCGATAAATGGGCTATCTAACACAAAAAGAATTTTTCAAATCCGACCAATAGTTCCTGAGATTAGCGCGTTCAAACAAACTCTTCAGCTTTATAATATTAGTATAGATTATTTTGTCAAGTTGCATCACAATTTTTTTTGTAGGTATATTATTAAGTACCTAGGTATTGTCCCTTATAGGGCGCGAGCGTAAGGGAGTGAGCAATGTTCCTTGCTCTAGTTTGCAGTCTCTTGCCCTTGTCCCAATTTACTTGGGGTCGGCGCAGTATGTCTAAATTCCATACTGCAAAATGTTTGGCTTGATTTTATGGTCGGCCGCCAGCCTGACACCAACCCTCCTTGGGAATGCTATCGTTTGGTGGTTTGCACGCCACCTCACGGGTGCCTTTCCAAGCCTTTCAGTACTCCGAACCTTTACGAGGCTTGGTTTTTCTAGTTTGCAGTAAGGATATATTTTTATACTTTGACAAACCTCCTTATTAGCTCAGAAAAAAAGTTTAATGCAATTTTCATGTAAGTAATTTTTTTTTTCAATTATTTCAGTAAGAGGTTCGTAGTTAATATTCATCTTTATTTAATACTAGCTGACCCCCAGAGCTTCGCCTGTGACATACTTCGCGAACTTCCGTTGGAACTTATGTAATCCCGTCGTTTATAAAACCCTGAGAGATAAAATAAATTAATGTACGTGGTGGTATACATGTCTATGGTATAGATATATAAAGGAAGGATATTTTAAAGATAGGGAAATATCCCGTAGCCCATGCTATACTATATTTAACTGCCTCTGTGGCGCGGTGGGAGTGCATCCGACTGCTACGCAAGAGGTCGTGGGTACGATTCCCACCCAGGATAAAACTTTGTGTGATGAGCACGATGGTTTATTCTGTGTCTGGGTGTCTTTAATCTATAATATGTATGTATTTAGAAATATATAAGTATGTTTATCAGTTATCTAGATCCCATAACACAAGCTAATATTAGCTTACTTTGGGCTAGATGGCGCTGTGTGAAATGTGTCCCACAATAAGTGTCCCACAATATATCGTATGGGGTTCGGGAATCTTTCCATGCAGGCGAAGCTGCGGGCATCAGCAAGTTAATGTATGTAAAAAAGTGTGTGTGTGTGTGTGTGTGTACTTATGTGCGTTAGAAATTATTCTTCTTTGGCGTAACAAGATAAAAACTTTTTAAAACATTTTTATATTTAGCCTTAGCCCACATTTGTAGAAAAAACTAAAATGTTGACTATAGCTAACTTCGTAGTAAAAAAAACTTTACTTATTTTGTTTTAAATGTTATTTTTGCAATATTCCGCTTTTTTAGAATGTCGTACGATGTCGACGCGTGTTTCGCCTACACACGAGGCATTATCAAGACTGTTTGGCAGCTAACAAATATATAAAAACAAAATAATTATAGTTTTTTAAAATGGATTTCCGCCTTGTAACGCCTGATTCAATTAGTTATTTAACTTCGTATTGTTTGAAAACTACTTTAAATGTAGTTATAAGTTGTCATGGAAACACTTATCAGCTAACTTCATGCTGTCAGTTTTTCGTGACGGTAATGTACTCTCATCACTTTTCCCTAACTCACCAAAAGAAGTATATCATCAAAAACTTAACATTGGTATACATTTTCTGTACAATTTATCCTTTGTTTTGTTTCATTTCAGACCTTGGTTAGTATTCATTTAGAACAAGCATTTTTTTTTTTCATTTTTATATCTTCTTAATAACGCGCCCTTAACTCTCATGGCGAAGAAATCAGACGACTTCTAAATCGATTATGCTATAATAACAGAACTGCAAATGTTAAAATAAATAAATTAATATCCATCACGCCTTATCCCCGAAGGGGTGGCAGAGGCATATTATATGCCCACTTTTCACCGTGTGGATTCCTGTCCCACGTAATAGGTGGTGAGCCCATTGCCGTGTTGAAATAGACAGACGCAGGTTGTGGCTACCTGCTGTTGAACGTTTTCAAGCCGTCCATAAGGCCTTCAACCAGGCTTAACGACTGCCATTTTACTGGCAACCGGGACCAACGGCTTAACGTGCCTTCCGAAGCACGGAAACGCTCGCAAATATAAATGCCACAAAGTGGTCACCCATCCGAGGACCAGCCATAGTGAAAGTTGCGTAACTCTGTGATCGTTTACAGAACACTGAGACCGCGGGGCCACAAGCGCTTCAAATACAAATGTTAAAAACTTTTAAATCGCCTACGCCTATTCATAGTGTCCTAAGTTGGTAGTTAGTAAGTTATTCTTTATTGTAACACTAAAAATACATGTAACATATTTACAATGTGATACTAAAATGGTTTTACAATTGGCGGCCTTATCGCACAGAGGCAATATTAACTTAACTTAACTTAACTTAACTTTCTTCACGCTGTATCCCTGACGGGGTAGTCAGAGAGGACAGATCGCCAGGCTTCGCGATCCATGCATACTTCTTTCGCTTCTTCAAGATTCATCAATCGCTTCATACACGCACGTCTGGGTATCCGAGTACTTTTGACCTTTCCGTTTTTGAACAATCTGCTCACGTGGTCTTCATATGTAAGTCTCGGCCTATCCTGACTTCTTATTAGAATAAATTCTTTCTTTCTTCTTAGAGGCAATATTGCTAAATTGAATGCCGAAAACCGTTGGTCTCTATGACATATGAAGAAAAAAAGATCCGTACAGATCGACGGACCGACTGAGCAGTTTTATAAAACACTGGGCGTCGCCACTGCTTCGTGAGATATACCTATCTACTCTGAACTCCCGTCGCACCTATTTAATCCCGTCGTTTATAAATTATACAATAATATATAAAAAAATCACCTGATTTGTCGACATTTATGACTACTGCTCCGCTCACCAGAAAAGTAGCGTGATAATATATAGCCTATAGCCTTCCTCGATAAATTTGCAATCCAACACAAAGATAATTTTTCAAATCGGTCTAGTAGTTCCTGAGATTAGCGCGTTCAACCTAAATAAACAAACAAACTTTTCAGCCTTATATATTAGTACTAGGTGACCCACCCCCGGTTTCGCCCGTAACATACTTTGAACTCCCGTTAAAATACTAAAAATTTGCACGATTTGTAAACATTTATGATTACTGCTCCGCTCTCTAGGGTAGTAGCGTGATGATATATAGCCTATAGCCTTCCCCGATAAATGGGCTATCCAGCACAAAAAGAATTTTTCAAATCCGTCCAGTAGTTCCTGAGATTAGAGCGTTCAACCAAACAAACAAAAATACAATCAACCAAACTCTTCAACTTTTTATTAATTTAGATATAGATATCTAAACTTTAGGGTTTAGAAGTCTAAAAGTCTATCTATCTTCACGCCGTATCCCTTACGGGGTAGTCAGAAAGTGTAAAAGTGTTTGTATGTCCCACGGAGTAACATCACAAATCAACATCGGTCCTCCGTGGTATGAACCTTTGTAGGCACACAAGAAAAACAGTAAGCCGGGAAACTACTTTGAATGTATTAGCTATGAGTTGTCATGGAAACAGTTATCAGCTAACTTCAGGATGTCGATATTGGGTGTCGATGTGCGCGCACATCGTAAAATTCACTCAGTTTTTTTTTCATAACATGCCGAAAGATTTATAACGTCAAAAATTGTAAACAATTTTGAAAAGCCATTAGTATGCTAACATTCTCAAAATTTAAATTTTAAAGTAAATAAAGTAAGTAAATAAAATTTAAATACTGAAGCGCTCGTGGCCTCGCGGTATCAGTGTTCGGTAAACGATCACTGATACCGCGAGGCACAGGTACGCAACTTTCACTATGGCTGGTCGTCGGATGGGTGACCACTTTGTGGCATTTACATTTGCGAGCGTTTCCGTGCTTCGGAAGGCACGTTAAGCCGTTGGTCCCGGTTGCCAGTAAAATGGCAGTCGTTAAACCTGGTTGAAGGCCTTATAGGCGGCTTAAAAAAATTTCAACAGCAGGTAGCCACAGCCTGCATCTGTCTATTTCAACACGGCAATGGGCTCACCACCTATTACGTGGGACAGGAATCCACACGGTGAAAAGTGGGCATATAATATGCCTCTGCCACCCCTTCGGGGATAAGGCGTGATGGATATTTAAATTTTAAAGTCGAAAAAATAACAATTTTTTTACGTCGCCTTCAGACGTTAAGAGGTGGTTTAATTCGTCAATTTCGAGCAGGCTACGGTGGTGTAGTTGGTAAACGCGTTTGGTGCGTTGAACCAGAAGACGCTGGTTTGAGTCCAGCTCGTGACTGAATAATTTTTACACTTTAAAATTTTAATTAAAAAATTGTTGTATTTATGTAATCTAGAATCTTTATTTCTTCTTTCAGGAGAGAGTAAGTAATAAATAAAAAAAAGTTAATACCATTATTAACCAAACTGGCGAACGCCCCACGGTTTTACCGTCTGCGTAGTGCCCGTTCCCATGGAAATTCCCGGATAAAAAGTAGCTTAAATTACTCCTTATAACATTAGCTATCTGCCATTGACATTGACAGTCAGACGACAGTTGGCAGATTCTTACTTTTTTTTTTAATAATTATTTAATGGCCTGGTTCTTAAGACCTTTTAGCCAAATCTTATTTTTTATATCATATTTCTTCAATCTTATCTTCTAATTAGTCCTGTCCAGTCGATGTCGTGTCCTCATTGTCCGTCCTGGTCCTTGCCCTCAGTATAATGGTGATTCTTATACTAAGGTTGTCAGTGGACGTTTCGCGGCAAGAGAGAAAATAGCATTTCACTGCATATATATCATTGTCTTTCACTATAGCACGTTAACACAACTTTTATGTCCAAGAAACCACCACTCCCGCACATAAAACAAGATAAATGCACTAGTTTTAGAAAATAATTTATAGCAAGCGTCCGCACTTGTCACTCTTCCCGCCAAATGTCCCCGCAGATTCTTACTTTAATGGGAGGGATACCGACCCATTGATACAAATCCTACGCAACTAAAACCATTTTTAATAGTTTGTTTAGACCTTTTGGTTTTTGTTACCTGATTATATTGGTATTATTCTAAATATACTTATATATGTTAAAATCGGTCCAGCTGTGCCCGAGATTAGTCGAAACGACGCGACGATTTAATTATAGTAAAGAATTTCAGCTTGTACGGTTCGGGTAGTTCAATGGCTAGAACATTGCCCTGGTTAGGCAAAGGTCACGGGTTCGATCCCCGTCTCGAACCAAGTTGTTTTATATGACTTTAATAAAAATTCATATTTGATAAGTTGATTACCATCCTTGCTCATACGATTTCTAATTACTACAGACGAATGGCAGGCAACTGACAGACCGCATATGCTACTTTAGCCTACAGTTTGACGTAAACATGGCACGTGGTATTATTATTGCTTTTTTGTCTCTCTCTATTAAGGTACGAGCGGGGGAGTGAGCAACAGTTATTGCTTTAGGTATTTTAAGTATGTTTCTCAACTTGGCTTAACGACTGCCATGTTACTGACAACCTACCGGCAACTACTAACTGACAATCGAGACCAACGACTTAACGTGCCTTCCGAAGCACGGAAACGCTTGTAAATGTAAATTCTACAAAGTGACTACCTATCCGTGACCAGCCATAGCGAAAGTTGCTTAACGCATTGATTGTTTACAGAACACTGAGTCAGTGAGGCTACGAGCGTAAGATGAATAAGGTGTTGTAAAAAACCGTATTTTTTTTTTCAGTATTGCAAGTCTACGGAATTGCAGAGAGTGTCAATATTGGGGAACCTTTTCATGGAGTGGTACAATGCGACTGCAGAGACTGCACTATACTGGACATAATGTGCAATGGCATGTCCGTAATGAACTCGGAATTTATAAAAGTTGTGAAAATTGAAGGTTACATGGTGCATTTTGACTTTCCAAGGTACCTTTTTCAGTATAAGTATGAAGTCGAGTGGTGTGGAGTGAAGTAGAGTGAGGTAGATGGCGTATAGAGTCGTAGAGTAAGGCGGAGTGGATTAGATTGGGGTAAACTAGATAGAGTGGAGTATCACTATACTGTGATATACTTCACTAAGTAGAATGGATTAGAGTGAAATATTTTTTATTGCACAACCTTAAAATAATGTTATTATAGTTTTATAAGTGTGACGCTAAAAAGCAATCTTAAGCACAGGCAACCTTTATCGAAATCTCGATGTTTTTAAAAACAATGGTATCTTTTTCTTGAAATGTTTGCTAAAATCCACTAGCAGTTTTATTTATATTTCTACGACAAAAATTTGACCAAAGTTGTAGAGAATTTAATTTGCAACAAAATTGCTAACAATTTTTTTTTATCAAATAAAAGTTTAAGAGATATATCGTAAAAATAATTTCAACCCCTATTTTTAAGATGGCGGCCGAGGAACAAAGGTGGCGACCCCACAAACTTGATTTTAGCTTTACACTGACCCCCCTACATACATACATATTGTCACGCCTTTATCCCCGAAGGGGTAGGCAGAGGCATATTAAACGCCCACGTTTCACCGTATGCACTTTCGTCCCACGAAACAGGTGGTGAGCCCATTGCCGTGTTGATATGAACAGGCGCAGGCTGCATCGACCTGTTGTTGAAATTTTTTAAGCCGCCAATAAGGACTTCAACTTGGCTTAACGTGCCTTCCGAAGCACGGAGCTGGGGTGGGACTAAAGGGCCGAATAAATTTAATAAAATAAAATTGTGTCCTCTAAAAAACGCAACCCCAAATGTAACTTTTCGATAGACTAACGTCCATAGGACTTCTTCTGATAAAAGTAATGTAAAATCCGTATCGCATAGATTTTTTTATAGATTTATGAACATGTGTGTATATTTTAAGGTCAATATTAATACAATATTGTTTTCCTTTTCAGTTTTCAAAACGTACACGCTTGCGTTTACATGGTAGAGTTCAAGAAAACAGACAAATTATATTTCAGTGCTTTAGCAATCCTAGAAAGTAAGTAGATTTTTTTTTTATCGTATCGTAATCCTCATGGATGCTATGCCGGGCTCTTACCGACTAAAACCACACGCTGCACTTCCATTTGTCTATGGCCAGGATACCCGGGTAAGCCCTTCGGGAGGATAGCCCCAGGGCCCGATAGTAAGCCTATAATAAATTTACCTATCAATGAACAATGTCTAATAAGGTTGCAATTCAGAACGAATGAACTAAGTCTAAACTCGCATCCCTGAATGTAGAGAATATATAACCTGTCTTTATCACTCACGTACAAAATTATATATAGATAGGTAGTAAACTTGAGACCGACCGGAAAAGCGTACCATCACATAAAATAAATTGCAATATATCTTCCCTTTCATACAAAATGTATGAAAGTGTCGCGATGCAAAATATAGAAAAGTAAGGGCGTGAACACAACGCTTGCACGTCTACGCCATGGCTCAGTTTGTTTGGTTGGAAGCAAGCGCTAATTTTAGGAACTACTGCTTCGTATTGAAAAAATATAGTTGTGTTGGATAGCCCAATATCGAGAAAGGCTATAGGATATATATTTATCATCGTGAGCGAATCTGTAATCATAAATGTTAACCAATCGGGCAAATTTTCATACATTATTTTAAAATAAATAAACGACGGGTTATACATAGGTTATACAAAAGAATTGCCGCGTTCAGTCCTTGTCTTACGTCTGTTCTGTGTCCAGCTACTTACAGACTTTTAGGCTTGCTGAAAATCACTATATATTTAGTTATTTTCAGCAAGTAAAGTGACATTACCTTAAATCCAAAATGGCGGACCATTAAAATTTTTAATATAGACTAACCTTTTAAGTTTTTCCTACTGAAAGAAAGGGCTTGCTAAGAAATATTCTATTAAAGGCATTTAAAAAAGTTTGTTTCTAGAATACTTATATTTAAATATTAATTTACTTTATTTTTATTCCAGATAGTTGTAAGTAAACTCTTTAATTATGAAACCTTTTTTGACGAACAGCGCTGCGTAGCGATAAGATATTGAACTATATCGGTACAATAAGAATCTTGCATCGCGATATAAAAGTTAGAGTGGTATCCCACTAATCAAATATGTTTGTCTATAGTACATTTGATCAAAGAACTTGGACGTCTTCATCAAATGTTAATACATTTGATGAAGTTATGGTGTTATTTATCTATAATATGTATGTATTTAGAAAAATATAAGTATGTGTATCAGTTATCTGGTTACCATAGTACAAGCTCGGCTTAGTTTGGAATCAGATGGCGTTGTGTGAGTTGTCTCAACAATGTTATTATTATATTATTATTATTATTATACATAGGACACACCCAAACTCCGAAACCAACATTTGTGGATCACTCAAATATTTGTTTTCACCTTTTTCTGAAGTCCCAAGTACGATACGTGTACAGACATTCCACTACATGCCACACCACCGAGGTAATCAAAACACAGAATTATAGGTTCAACCTGTAATACTCGTTTTCCGTTGGGATTTAAAAAACGCCCTACCGATTTTTCCAAAATAGCGTCATTTGCTTTAAGTTTGACTGCCTCTGTGGCGCGGTGGGAGTGTATCCAACTGCTACGCAAGAATCGTGGGTTCAATTCCTACCCAGGATAAAACTTTGTGTGATGAGTATGATGGCTTATTCTGTATCTGGGTGTTATTTATCTATAATATGTATGTATTTAGAAATATATAAGTATGTTTATCAGTTATCTGGTTACCTTAGTACAAGCTCTGCTTAATTTGGAATCAGATGGCGTTGTGTGAGTTGTTCCAACGATATTTATTTATTTTAAACCACGTGAGCAGATTGCTTAAAAACGGAAAGGTCAAAAGTACTCGGATACCCAGACGTGCATGCATGAACCGATAATGGATCTGCAAGGAGCGAAAGAAGTATGAATGGGTCGCGAAGCCTGGCCATCTGTCCCCTCTGACTACCGCGTCACGTCAGGGATACAGCGTAAAGATAGTTATTAAATTTAGTTTAAAGAAAAGAATTATAACTCAATAAAATCCTTTTTATTTCAGCTAACCGTATGTATGTCTTCTTTATAATAATGAACATTTTAAATTCTGTGCGTTAAGCGTTAAAAATAACAGTCCTTAAGCCTGGTTGAAGGCCTTATAAGCGGTTTAAAAAATTTTAACCGCAGGTCGCGACAGCCTGCGCCTGTCCATTTCAACACAGCAATGGACTCACCACGTGTGTTACATGGGACAAAAATGCATATAGTGATATGTGGGCGTATAGTATGCCTCTACTTACCCCTTCGGGGACAAAGGCGTGACAATATGTTTGTATGTAAATTCTGTGATGGTCCCAAGAACGAAAGAAGAACGTAGAAGAAGTCAACTGAGTACACTGGTAAGAAGTGAAACTTCTTTACGACATATTTTGTACAGCTATAAAATTGGTCATACTCTTAAATGACGATTAAAATTTGGTGAAGAATTGTAACTTGTTTCGATATGGTTCGGGTAGTTCAGTGGCTAGAACATTGCCCTGGTTAGGCAAAGGTCACGGGTTCAATCCCCATATCGAATCAGATTGTCTTTTTTCACTTTATTTAAAACTATATGACCCCCACCGCTTAGCCCGTGGAATATTTCGACCTCCCGTCGCAACTATTTAATCCTGTCGCCTATAAATTCTACAATAATGCATAAAAATTTGCCCTATTTGTCGACATTTATGACTACTGCTCTGCTCCCCAATGTATTAGCGTAATGATTTATAGTCTATAGCCTTCTTCGATAAATGTGCTATATAACACAAAAAGAATTTTTCAATTCCGACCAGTAGTTCCTGAGATTAGCGCGTTCAACCAAACAAAAAACAAACAACTCTTCAGCTTTATAATATTAGTATAGATGTATGAGATATATAGCATAATAATTGCTTTACAAATTTATTCATTTTCTGTTCCCAGTTGTGTTAATCAACGCAGTATCGGTAACACCCCCACCAGAGGGCGAGAAGTTCGAACAGGAGGTTTCATACGAATGCGAAGGGGACTGTGAAGTTGAAACGGTTAGTAAGGCGTATACTTTTTGAGCGGGTATGTTCCCACTTGTTTCACCTCTGAATAGTTCTATGGTAGAAGCGCTCGTGGCCCCGCGGTCTCAGTGTTCGGTAAACGATCACTGAGGTACGCAACTTTCACTATGGCTGGTCGTCGGATGGGTGACCACTTTGTGGCATTTACATTTACGAGCGTTTCCGTGCTTCGGAAGGCACGTTAAGCCGTTGGTCCCGGTTGCCAGTAAAATGGCGGTCGTTAAGCCTGGTTGAAGGCCTTATAGGCGGCTTTAAAAATTTCAACAGCAGGTAGCCACATCCTGCGTCTGTCTATTTCAACACGGCAATGGGCTCACCACCTATTACGTGGGACAGGAATCCACACGGTGAAAAGTGGGCATATAATATGCCTCTGCCACCCCTTCGGGGATAAGGCGTGATGGATATTTATTTAATTTTATTCTTGCTACACATATTTATTACGCCATTTGTGCCATTCCACATGTACTTTGTAAACCTAACCGGTTTCGCCTCACTGCATACTCAAAGTCGAGGGTACATAAAGTGATCTATTTTGTGTACCTTTCAGAATACTTGTTTTACATATTCCATCGGGAAGTACTAATGAAAAATTTTGTTGTCATTAGTTCTACGATATATAATAGCAGAGTGTAGTCTAATGGGAGTCTCTATTCCTCCCTGTTCCATCGGTAGACTAATGGGGGATTAAGAGCCGTATTCCATAACGTTTATCTATACCCAAGAAACACTTGAGAGTAGTATTTATAAAGCAAAAACTAGCCTCAAACGTCGATTGAGTATTGAGAAACGTTCTGGAATACGGACCTAAATTTCCCATAAGTTCTATCCGATAAAGATGTAGAACCGACCCGGTTGGGAAGATGGCGGCACAACGCGGGGTTTAGTGGGTAGGACGACCCCGAAGGCCGGGAGTCCCACACACCGTTCCTGTTGCCCCTGCAACAGGAATGATGGCGCGTAAACGCATTCCCGCGTCAAAATAAAGAGAAAATTAAGGATCTCTTGCAGGTGACGTTGGTGGCTAGACTCGATGTATGTGTTTTGGTCATTTGTTATTTTTTTCCAGGTTATGTTGAATGGTATGCCTATAGGTACAAATACTAGAAGAACAGAATCCACGGGCTCGATACCTTACTTTGTGGTAAGCTCTTAAGTTATTTATATTTTTTTTCTAATATAAACTAGGGTCATTTAGTTTCGCCTGTGGAATATTTCGACCTCCAGACGCACCTATTTAATCCCGTCGCTTATAAATTCTACAATGATGCGTAAACATTTGCCCGATTTGTCGACATTTATGACTACTGCTCTGCTCCCCGGTGTAGTAGCGTAATGATATATAGCCTATAGCCTTCCTCGATAAAGGGGCTATCTAACACAAAAAGAATTTTTCAAATCCGACCAGTAGTTCCTGAGATTAGCGCGTTCAACCAAACAAACAAACAAACTCTTCAGCTTTATAATATTAAATAATTATAAAACATAAATTTATTATAACTCTCACAGAGATTTACATGTTTATTTACACTGCGCGATTAGGTAATCACTAATATTATTTAAGTCGAGTACCGCTCGTAGCCCCGTAAACTCTCGTGTTCTGTAAACGATCACTGCATTAAGCAACTTTTACTATGGCTGATCACGGATGGGTGACAGCCTTGTGGTTCGGAAGGCACGGTTAGTCACGGTTTCTAGAAACATGGCAGTCGCTAAGCCCAGTAGAAGGCCTTATGAAAAGCTTGATCAGCAGGTCGCCACATCCTGCACTTGTCCATTTCAACACGATAATGGGCTCATCACCTGTTACGTGGGAGAAAAGTGCATACGGTGAAAAGTGGGCGTATAATGTGTCTTTGCCTATCCCTTCGGGGAAAAAGGCGTGACAATATGTCAATGTCAATGTAGACTGTGGACGTTTGCAACGCCAAAGGTGTAACACTCGCTCTCATTTCCTTTTTCAGCTCGGTGATCACAAGATAATTCTGAGGATCGCGGAGTACGTGCCGATGCTGTCAGGGATCGAACAAGCGGTGTTTCTGGTTAAAGAGCAGCAAATAACCAAAAATCTTATGGAAATTCGGTAGGTTTTAATAACTGTCTTCATGCTGTATCCCTGACGGGGTTGCCAGAGAGGATAGATCGCTTCTTCGCGATCCATGCATACTTCGTTCGCTTCATACGGATTTCGCATCATTACAGTTCTTCGAAAACATTTTGCCGAAATACATTTCATCGACCCGATGGAAATGTCCCATGAAAATACTTCGTCGAAAAAAGTTCACCGTAACGACAGTTTATTTGGAAAGTGTTTTTCGAGAAAATGTATTTTTGCGAACTATTTTCAGTATGGCGTTTTTTGGGAAAGTGCTATTCGATGAAATGTTTTCGTCGAAGTGTTTTTCGACTAACTGTTTTTATCCAAATGTATTTTCGTGGAACTGTTTTCGAAGAAAGTTATGAACGCCAGATTCATAAATCGCTACTTTTGACCTTTCCGTTTTTGAGCTATCTGCTCACGTGATCTTCATATGTAAGATCATTTGACTGCTTCTGTGGCGCGGTGGGAGTGCATCCGACTGCTACGCATGAGGTCGTAGGTACGATTCCCACCCAGGATAAAACTTTGTGTGTTGAGCACGATGGTTTATTCTGTGTCTGGGTGTTATTTATCTATAATATGTATGTATTTAGAAATATATAAGTATGTTTATCAGTTATCTAGTTACCATAGTACAAGCTCTGCTTAGTGTGGAATCAGATGGCGTTGTGTGAGTTGTCCCAACAATATTTATTTAATATTTATATTTATGTCTCGGCCTATCCTGATTTCTTCTACCTTCTACTTGTATAAGATTTTAATGATTTTTTCTTTATATTCAGCTTGCCAAAATGATACGTTCGCCTGATGGAAAGCGACATCTAGCGAATTAAGAGTGTCTCTTACATCTCACAAGACTATGGACAGTGACCCTCAAGTTGGCGGCCCAATAATGTGCCTCTTCACGCTCCGCTTGAAGAATCCTGAATTGTATGACAGTTGGAAGATTGGAATTGCTTATTTCTAATGAAAATTCTCTCCCCTGTTTGAGAGTGGTACTTCTAGTGGTACTTGTTATTTTCTGTATATTATTATTTAAAACTAGTGCATATACTTTGTTTTATGTGCGGGAGTGGTGGTTTCTTGTACATAAAAGTAACGTGCTTTAGTGAGTGAGTTAAATGCGATTTTTCATCTTGTCGCGTAAAATCCACTGAAAACCTCAGAATAACAACCACTACTATACTGGGGTTAGACATCTTCACTTATGACTAGACTTGACTAAGACGTAGAGGACGGGGACGTTTTAGAAAGAAGATTAAAGACATATGAAATAAATAAGATGTGGATAAAAAGTCTTAATAATTAGGTTATAAAATCATTACAAAAAAATAAGCAACGAAAAGAAGAGGGATTAGTTCAAGTTAGAACACGTGTCGTTGCTTTACCCTTTACTCCCGCTAATCTACAATTTTATAATAATGTATGAAAATTTGCCGCTTTGTTGATATTTATGATTACAGCTCCGCTGTCCTGGGTGGCATGATGATATACCTATAGCCTACAGCCCTCCTCGATAAATGAGCTAGCTAACCGAAAGATTCCGTAGATCTTTCCTATGTCTATGGAGCCCTGCGGGTTGAGATAGCGGCCCCAATCACGCGTCGTCGTCTTTGCTTACCATCAGGCGAGGGACGCCATTTTGACTATTAAAAAAGATAACGAAATTTTCAATTCGTACCATTAGTTCCTGAAATTAGCGAGTTCAATGAAATAAACTCTTCAGTTTTATAATATTAAGCATATAGGTTTTACTTGCTATAGTTAAGTTTTTTTTGTTGCAGAGAAAGCATTTTACATATAGGTAAGATTAAATTCTATCTATTACGCCACTCATAATATGCCCACTTTTTACCATGTTTATTCCTATCCCACGTAATAGCCCATAGCCGGGTTAAAATAGACAGACGCAGGTTGTGGCTACCTGCTGTTGAATTATTTCAAGCCCCCATTAGGCATACAACTTGACTTAATGACTGCCTTCTTACTGGCAACCGGGATCAACGGCCGTACGTGCGTAAGCATGCAATGTAAATGTAAATCTCACAAACTGGACACGTATACGTAACCGGCCATAGCGAAAGTTGCTTAACGCAGTGATCGTTTACGGAACACTGAGTCGACAGGGCCACGAAAAGCTATTAATTTGGAATTACAAGCAGACACTTAAATTTTATTCATGTGTACTAGATTATAAATTCACCAGTATTTTAGTGGCTCACCGAACTATTTTATTTTATTTTTACACCAATAATTGCCATGCCCATTACTCACAATTTTGGAAATAATTTTCGTCCATTCAGAGGTTGCCTGTAAGAAATTGTCGTAGCGATATATACAATATACTTACATACATATTGCCACGCCTTTATCCCCGAAGGGATAGGCAGAGGCATACTATACGTCCACATTTCACCGTATGCATTTTTGTGCCACGTGACACGCCCGCCAGTACGGCCCTTATATTATAAGGCGCCGCGGAGGACGAAAGGTCGCAGGGGCAATGCCCCGCTCCTAGCTCGCGCGATGGGTCGCAGGTAGCCATGACGTCACAACATTTTATTTCTTTTTTAGTTTTACTTACTTACCGTCTTAATTTATCTTCTATCTGTGTTCTGTGGTTTGAGCAGTTCGTTATTTAGTCTAATACGATTTTCTTTTGATATTCCAGTCCAAAATAAAACCAGATCAAAAGTTGAAAAGAATACTGACCATGAAGTCACAAAGTCTCCGAAATCAAAGCCGTCTGCAAAGAATGTTGGATAGTAATAATAAAAATCATTTTGTATATTTATGCGTTTTACTGCCTACCTCTTTAAAGGAGTTTGTATGAATTTATACTAATACTAGTTGACCCC
Organism: Thumatha senex; assembly: GCA_948477245.1. Classification (NCBI taxonomy): domain Eukaryota; kingdom Metazoa; phylum Arthropoda; class Insecta; order Lepidoptera; family Erebidae; genus Thumatha; species Thumatha senex. The sequence goes on from OX419751.1 coordinate 3,187,171, forward strand.
CGCAATTTCGCCCGCGTAGAGAAGTTTTCCCGTTCCCGTTTCCCACAGGAACTTGTTCCCGGGATAAAAAGTAGCCTATGTGTTATTCTGATGTATAAGGCTACATTGTTGTAAAGTTTCATTAAAATCTGATTCATCATTAAGATTCCGTACGAAATCTTGAATAGGAAAACTTTATCACGCGGGCGAAGCTGCGGGCTATCAGCTAGTTGTAAATAAGTAGAAGACGCCCGCAGAACGACGTCTTGTTGAAAATTTCCCGCACCTTTTTCCCATAGGAAACTGATCACGGGATATAAAGTACCTAGCATATGTGTTAATTATTGTTAATGGGTCTGACAAGCTTTTTACTACCAATACAAAAAAAAATACGAGAAAAACTGTGTTTTTACTGTTTATATTTAAACTAACTATTACTACTGTTGTTTATTTTAAAACTTCAAAATCGCCTATTTCATGGTGTCCTAAATCCACAGACAGTAAGACAGTAAGCAGACCCAACGTTAGCTAAAAATAGCGTTGCTTATTACACACACACATAGACAGGTTAGCTTAGTTATTTCTGTTGATTTCTTGATAATGAAACTTCAACACTTTGGCTACTTTTGTAACACTTTACAGTAATTTGAATGTAATATATTTACTTCGACACATAAATCTTTGATTTAAAGATGACAGCGGCGTTTGTCATTACAACTTTGCAGCTTATTTGTAGTAGAAAAATTGACTACGCACTGTTCGCTGTCAAAGTGTGAGTTAGATGTAGCTACACAGGAATAACTAAGATAGCTTTATACAATAAATGACAAGAGTGAAAAGGATGAAGTATTGCTCCAATGGCAATGGAATATGTTTGGTCTGGTTACTCTTGTACATCTGTGCGTCTGAACTTCCCAACTTTGTAAGGACGCTTGCGTCATTTTCTCGTCAGTTAGTCAACAGGTGCACCGCTAGCTGAGGTCGTTGGGTCTCGAAGATCTTGATGGGGTTTGTAAACCTTATCTGACACTTGTTTGACACCTTAGCAATACAAGAAACTCAGTAGTTTCTATGCTGTTGATGATTTTCTAAGAAAAGGTGGTTATTACTATTATAGAAACGCAAAGTAAATTTTTACACAAGCAATGGTTTGATATTTTAAATGATATTTCTCTGAAATTACAAATTTATTTTAAGGCCCAAAGCCCACTTGCGCGATCTTGGTTTAACGTGTATAACTCGGAGGTATGGACTAACCCCGAGTTAAATCATTAATTTGTCTCGCATGACCCCGAGTTAAGGGTATACCTAGGGTTAAATCGCTAAAATTGTAACTCACCGATTTCTGAGGGTTAATTCGTTGTGTTAACAGCTGACAATGAAGTGGCATGTGACACATGCGTGACACGGACACCTCAAAATGACACGCCGCGCACACAATACGATAAAAATAAAATGCACTCGGCTGTCATGTTACATTCATTCGTGTAAGAAAAAGTCTTATGTAGCAAACTGTTGTGTAAAAGAGATAGACATACCTGTTTCATTCTTTATTCAATCATTAATGTTTGGTTGGATGACATAGAGTGACATCAAACACTGAGTGATATTTTTTTATGGTACAAGACATGATTAGTGTTAAAAAGTTATTTTCTTAATACCGAGTTAATAACTCTATAATTATTTATTTAACCCCAGCATTCATGCAAGTGATTTTTGATGCTTTTATACTATACTATACTGTACTATGCTATACTATCTTCACGGTGTATACCTTAGGGGGTATTTTATTGGGACTAATCCCCCCCACATTCCCATTACTGTGACTCCTGTAAACCAGGATCTACAGCAATGACCAAAACACCAGAAAAGTTACACCGAGCTCGATCTCGGTGATGTCCCAGGAGAAGTTAGCATGTCTTGGAACCCGCAACGAAATTAATCAGAAGATAATGTGAGGAAGTAAGAAAAGAACGTAATGCCTCATCCCTCCTTTGCAAAGCGGGAGACCTGGAAAGCAACTAGGTGTAAATCCTATAGAAATAGGGAAGCACCACGGTAATAGTATATTACGGGTCCTATGTGAGCTATGTTTGATTCCAGTAATATGTATGTCAGAAACGTTTAAAAGCACGAAAATTTACCCTCGATGCCACGAGATCCGCATAGTAAACTACTCCCGACGTTACTTGTAAACAATTAAGCATATTATATCGCTCATTTTGCCAAATGCTACACTCCCAAAGTTTATGATGTGCGGTCTGATCATATTTGGCGTCAGCAGTTGAACACTGACAGAACGGTGGCTCAACCAGCTTAAACGAATGTAATTTGCTCCTAAAGTTACCATGTCCCGACGACCTGACGGGGTAGTCAAAGAGGACAGTTCGCCAGGCTTCACGATCCATGCTTGCTTTGTAGTAATGCGAAATATGTATCTGGCTCAATTAATATTATACCATCATGTATGCAACTATACTTTTTTGAAATAAAGACAAATAAATAAATTTATTTATTTTATTTATTTATTTATGTACACACTAAGGATACAACAAAGACAAAATGAGGAGTCATAAGTACAATGGTACTGCTTATTTCTATGAGAAATATCTGCCAGCAGACCGGCGAGAGGAAAACGTGAATAAGCAGGGAAAGAACAAGTAAAAGTGTGTAAGTAAAAAAAAAGGCAGATAAGTACTAAATAAACACGCATACAAAATAGCTCAGAACAACTATATATACTAGCTATATATATAAATATATGTAAATACAGAAATATATAAAAATTTAGTAGTTTCCGTGCTTCGGAAGGCACGTTAAGCCGTTGGCCCCGGTTGCCAGTAAAATGGCAGTTGTTAAGCCTGGTTGAGGGCCTTATGGGCGGCTTGAAAACTTCAACAGCAGGTAGCCACAACTTGCGTCTGTCTATTTCAACACGGCAATGGGCTCACCACCTATTACGTGGGACAGGAATCCACACGGTGAAAAGTGGGCATATAATATGCCTCTGCCACCCCTTCGGGGATAAGGCGTGATGGATATTTATAAAAATTTAAATAAATGATATAAATATAAATACACATAAATAATTCGGTTTACAGAGTAGAGATATAGTATTCACGGACTTTTCTTTTGAAAGTAGTAATTGTTTTACTGTCTCTGATAACAGGGGGAAGTAAGTTCCACAATCTAACCGCATGCACTGTTAAGGAGTAAGAGTAGAAATCAGTTTTATGATTAGGGAATAAAAGATTTGAGCGTAAGCTTGACCTGCAAGAAGCGTCAGGAGAGCGAACAAAGGAGAACCGCTCCTTTAGATAAGAAGGAGAAGATGGATTATAAAGAATATTGAAAAGAAGGCTGAGAATTCGAGTGTTCCGGCGAAGGCGGATTGGGAGCCACTTGAGTTCTTTGCGAAAATGGGAAACATAAATAAGTGGAAGGAAGATTAAATGAGACCAAACAATACTTTAATAACCTTTATTTTATTAATACATCAAAAAAAGTCTACTTAAGTTACAATTAATTATATTTAACAATTATTTATTTAGAATAGGAAAAGAAATTAAATTAAGATTCAACTCTCAATCAGCACATAAAGCCTTGTTCACATGTAACCCGTAAATTTACTGTATTTTCATAATTTTCGTGACCTATGCCTAAGCAAAGGCAAAGGTCACGGGTTCAGTCCCCGTCTCGAACCAAGCTGTCTTTTTAAATAAAAATAAATATCCATCACGCCTTATCCCCGAAGGGGTGGCAGAGGCATATTATATGCCCACTTTTCACCGTGTGGATTCCTGTCCCACGTAATAGGTGGTGAGCCCATTGCCGTGTTGAAATAGACAGACGCAGGTTGTGGCTACCTGCTGTTGAAATTTTTTAAGCCGCCTATAAGGCCTTCAACCAGGCTTAACGACTGCCATTTTACTGGCAACCGGGACCAACGGCTTAACGTGCCTTCCGAAGCACGGAAACGCTCGCAAATGTAAATGCCACAAAGTGGTCACCCATCCGAGGACCAGCCATAGTGAAAGTTGCGTACCTCAGTGATCGTTTACCGAACACTGAGACCGCGGGGCCACGAGCGCTTCTGTCTTTATAATATTAGTATAGATTATAACTACCTATATATTATAAAGACGCTTCCCGGTCTTTTTCACTTTATAAAAAAATATGTTAAATATTAGCATACTGATTGCTATAAAAAGTTATCTAATGTATTTTCGTTTGTTTTTAAAACATGACTTTTTTATTAACTTTATAGCAAATCCCCGTGTGAAATTCAGCTTTCACACTTTACTTCTGCGGTGCAATTTTGATAAACAATTTCTTAGTGGGAGCCTACATTACAAGGGTAGCTTGGACTAAAAACAATCTAATCGTACAGATTTCGGCTGTGTTGATGATTTTGTGAGTAAGTCACTTTGTAATTTTATGAATAAAGATTTAAGCTTTTCGAAATAAACTCGTGCTTTAAACTCTCAAATCTTGAGCATGTTATAATCCTTTGATTAATTTCGTTGCGGGTTCCAAGACATTCTAACTTCTCCTGGTACTTCACCGAGATCGAGCTCGGTGTAACTTTTGTGGTATTGTTCATTGCTGTAGGTCCTGGTATACAGGAGTCACAGTAATGGAAATATCCCACATACTTTCCGGATAGTTACTGTCTTGACGCTATACTTGATACGTGTAAACAAGGCATTATATAGGCTGTTACATGCATTCCTTTACTTAACCAATTAAATACTATGAGGAGTGTTTCGTGTGTAAATACTGTCATGGGATGATTGTGAGAGTGAATTTTATCATTTTGAAATTTGCTTGCAAGCATACCTTAATCCCAGATGGGGTTCGCAGAGGTATATTACACGCTAACATTTTACCGTATACAAATTTGTCCCACATTGCCGTGTTGAAAAACTATTATGGAGACCTGCTGTTAACATTTTTCAACCAGCTCACAAGGCTATTTTTTTTTTTTTTATACCACTGAGGTGGCAGACAAGCGTAAGTCCCACCTGATGGAAAGTGGTCACCGTAGTCTATGCACGTTTGCAACACCAGAGGTTCAGCACTCGCGCTGCCGACCCTTTATAACCCTTCTAAGACCCCTTTTGAAGTATACTGTAGACGTTCGGGATTGTATCAAAAAAATACTATAATTTGTTGAGAATCACTGCTACTGTTTTACACATTAAATAACCGAATCTACTAACGAAATGACAAAATCTACAAACCCAACAACAGTATTCTTTTGTAGACTGTAGATTCTGTCATTTACACACTAAATGACAGAATCTACAGTCAAAATGACAAAATATAGAAACCAAATGACAGTATTCTACACACCAAATGACAGTTAATAAAAGTTTAAATGACACATTTTTTTAAACAAATTTACAATTCGAACGATAATATTTTTCTTCTTTTTAATCTCCAATACACTTTAAACGACACGTTTATTTATTTTTTCAAAATTAACATATTGTAACGATTATATTTATTCTTCTTTTATGATATTTCCTTCTTATGTGTTGTGTTCTTCTTTCAATTGGCGCAGAGTGTAGGCGGAGTGCTCGCTCTTTCTGCTAGCATTGTACTAATCTGAAAAAAAATGTTCATTTTTTTAATAATTAATAAATAAATAATAATAAATAATAAATAAATAAATAATAAATAAATATCGTTGGGACAACTCACACAACGCCATCTGATTCCAAACTAAGCAAAGCTTGTAGTATGGTAACCAGATAAAAATCCCCGTCTAGTGTATTCAACTCAACTTAGCCCACTTAGCCTGTAGGGATTGTATTTGTGTATAATGTGTATAATGTGTACCCGTATCAATCAAAATACGACTGCCTCTGTGGCGCGGTGGGAGTGTATCCAACTGCTACGCAAGAGGTCCCGGGTTCGATTCCCGGGTCGGAACAAATATTTGTGTGATCCGCAAATGTATGTTTCGGAGTTTGGGTGTTTCCTATGTATAATATGTATGTATTTAGAAATATATAAGTATGTTTATCAGTTATCTAGATCCCATAATACAAGCTAATATTAGCTTACTTTGGGCTAGATGGCGCTGAGTGAAAAGTGTCCCACATTATTTATTTATTTATCAATCACGCCTTATCCCCGAAAGGGTGGCAGAGGCATTTTTACGCCCACTTATCAGCGTGTGTATTCGTGTGTAGTCCCACGTAACAGGTGGTGAGCCTATTGCCGTGTTGAAATAGACAGACGCAGGTTGTGGCTACCTGCTTTGAAATTTTTCAAGCCTTCACTTTGGCTAAATGACTGCCATGTTACTGGCAACCGGGACAAACGGCTTAACATGCCTTCCGAATCACGAATGAGTGAGAAACGATTAACGAAGAATATATATTGTTCAAAAGTAGAGGGTAGAAGGAGTCAGGGAAGGCCGAGACTTACATATGAAGACCACGTGAGCAGATTGCTCAAAAACGGAAAGGTCAAAAGTACTCGGCTACCCAGACGTGCGTGTATGAAGCGATTGATGAATCTCGACGAAGCGAAAGAAGTATGCATGGATCGCGAAGCCTGGCGATCTGTCCTCTCTGACTACCCCGTCAGGGATACAGCGTGAAGATAGTTAGTTAGTTAGTTAGTTAGTTTAATCACGGAAACGGTCGCAAATGTAAATGCCACAAAGTGGTCACCTATAAGTTCCCAGCCACAGCAAGACTGCTTAACGCTGTGATGTGTCTATCCAACACTAAAATAATGTTTATAATTAATAAAATAAATAAATATTGTGGGACACTTTTCACACAGCGCCATCTAGCCCGAAGTAAGCTAATATTAGCTTGTGTTATGGGATCTAGATAACTGATAAACATACTTATATATTTCTAAATACATGCATATTATAGATAAATAACACCCAGACACAGAATAAACCATCGTGCTCATCACACAAAGTTTTATCCTGGGTGGGAATCGAACCCACGACCTCTTGCGTAGCAGTCGGATGCACTCCCACCGCGCCACAGAGGCAGTCAATTAAGCTTAAATTAGTTAGGTAAGCGCGTTCAACTACTACAACAAACAATCTTTAACTTTATTTATACTATCTTCTCGCTGTATCCCTGCAGGGGTAGTCAGAGAGGTCAGATCGCTATCCATACCAATATTATAAAATTGAAGAGTTCCTTTGTTTGGACGTGCTAATCTCAGAAAAAACAGGTTTTATTTGAATACATTATATTTGTGTTGAATACCTTTTTTTTTTATTCTTCAAAAGGGGTCTTAAAAGGTTTAATAAAGGGTCGGCAGCGCGAGTACTGCACCTCTGGTGTTGCAAACGTCCATAGGCTACTGTGATCACTTTCCATCAGGTGGGCCGTATGCTTGTCGGCCACCTCAGTGGTATAAAAAAAATATAAGTAAAGCTAAAAGCTAAGCTAGCTTTTTATATATATTGTGCGAAAGCACAGGGTAGAAGAGGTCAGGGTAGGCCGAGACTTACATATGAAGACCACTTGAGCAGATTGCTCAACAACGGAAAGGTCAAAAGTACTCGGACACCCAGACATGCGTGTATGAAGCGATTAATGAATCTTGAAGAAGCGAAAGAAGTATGCATGGAACGCGAAGCCTGGCGATCTGTCCTCTCTGACTCTCCCCGTCAGGGATACAGCGTGAATATAGTTAGTTAGTTAGTTAGCTAATATGTATGAAGCGATTAACGAATCTGCGAAAGAAGTATGCATGGATCGCGATGCCTGGCGATCCGTCCTTTCTTACTACTCCGTAAGGGATACACCGTGAAGATAGTTTAGATTAGTGTTTTTTTTTTATATTAAAATGGCAAACGCAGTTTTCATTCGTAGTTCAAGTCACCCAGTACATTTAACCTCCAACTCAATAGACCAATAGTAGTTAGCATATTGTACAATAGTTTAACTCCCACTGGAGGTGGTTCATTACCGTTCTTCTACATAAGGCGAGAATAGACTCTCTGCTGTATCCCATTTCCTATTAGATTAAAATTCTCAAAGGGCTTCCGCGTGTTGGACCAGTATGCCCCCATGTTAGCCTACCAAAACACCGTGTACCATCGTAAGAAAAAAAAATAAGATACCAAGAGAAGAAAAAATAAAACAAATAAATTACAACAACAACTCACACAACGCCATTTGATTCCAACCTAAGCAGAGCTTGTACTATAGTAACCAGATAATTGATAAACATACCTATATATTTCTAAATACATAAATATTATAGATAAATAACACCCAGACACAGAATAAACCATCGTGCTCATCACACAAAGTTTTATCCTGGGTGGGAATCAAACCCACGACCTCTTGCGTAGCAGTTGGATACACTCCCACCGCGCCACAGAGGCAGTAAGAAGCAACAAATAATACTATAGTGGTATAGCTACCTTGTAATGAGCATGCGGCGTCGTATCGGGCGGCAAGCGTAACGTTCGGAGTAAGGCCGCTGTATGTGCAGGGGGTTCCCCGGCCGATAGCGATAATTGTACTAGGCGAGCTCCCATCTCTGTACGGGCGGCCATTGCTCGACCGCTCCTAGGAATAATAATCAAAACGTTAACTAATTGAATCGGGCGTTACATGGCGGAATCCATCGTAGAACGATAATAAAGGAGGATCCCACCACACACCCTCGATTCGTCAATCCTAACGCACAACGGGCAAGAATAACCTCTACTAATGGAGAACTCAAAAGGGTTAAAATATCACTGTCAAATCACAGATGTACAAGAGTAAGCAGACCAAACATATTCCTTTGCTTATGGAGCAATACTTCATCCTTTTCACTCTGGCATTTGTTGTATAAAGCTATCTTTGTTATTCCTGTCTCACACTTTGACAGCGAATAGCGCGTAGCCAATTTTTCTACCACAATAAATATCCATCACGCCTTATCCCCGAAGGGGTGTCAGAGGCATATTATACGCCCACTTTTCATTGTATGGATTCCTGTCCCACGTAATAGGTGGTGAGCCCATTACCGTGTTGAAAATGGACAGACGCAGCTTGTGGCTATCTGCTGTTGAAATTTTTCAAGCCGCCCATAAGGCCTTCAACCAGGCTTAACGACTGCCATTTTACTGGCAACCAGGACCAACGGCTTAACGTGCCTTCCGAAGCACGGAAACGCTCGCAAATGTAAATACCACAAAGTGGTCACCCATCCGAGGACCAGCCATAGTGAAAGCTGCGTAACTCAGTGATCGTTTACAGAATACTGAGACCGCGGGGCCACGAGCGCTTCTACTACAACATAGCTACAAACATGTGTATTGTAATAACAACCGCCGCTGTCATCTTTAAATCAAAGATTTATGTGTCAAAGTGAAAATATTACATAAAATTATTGTAAAATGTTACAAAAGTAGACAAAAATATACAAAAAGGTGTTTTGCATAGATTGATGTAGTTTCATTATCAAGAAATAACTAAGCTAAGCTACCTGTCTATGTGTATGTAATAATCTACGCTATTTTCCGCTAACGGTGGGTCTGGTCGCTTTTTTGTCTGTGTGTACATTACATTAGTTTTTATTTCACTTCAATACATGCAGTATTTCCGAAGTTATAACGCGAATTTCGGAGATTAGGCGCGTTCAATATGACGTCACAGCCTCGCACAGACTGCGACAATGTTCGGGTGCGAACAAAAGCGCGACTGTCGAAAGAGCAGGGTTGTGACGTATGCGGCCACCCGCGCATCCACGCACTTTGATCGTAAATATATCAGACTTTTTTGAAATATCAAAAAAGTAAAAACTGTGTTTTATTTCTTAAAGTTTGTATATTTATTCGGAATTTAAGTAAAAAACGTTTGTGACACCTATTGTAACTGAGGAATGACGAACTGAACTCCTCAAGGAAAGGGTGTAGGACAGGTTAAAGTAAACCTTACCCAAACTTACCAAAAAAACTTACCAAACCTTGTCAAAATTTTGCAATATTCCGCTTTACAACGTGACATTTAGTCGACACGTGTTTCGCCTACACACAATGCGTCGCAATAAATTTTAATGAAATTCAAATCAAATCGTTGTAAGATATTAAACAAAAAATCAAGCCGCTATACCCGAAGGGGTGGCAGAGATATAAAATAACTCCATATTTTTTGACTGCCTCGGTTAGTGTATGCGATTGATTTTTAAAATTTATCATGTAAATTAAACTAATGTAAGTACTGGCGGTTGAAAAAGAGTGGCCATGAGTTTTATTGGCAGGTTCTTCCTCATTCTCTACCTATTGCTTTGCGAATCTGGCAGTAAATGTAAATGTAGAATCAATAATCTTAACGTTCATAAGTGTTACTTTGTGACCTACAAATGTGTGTGAATAAAGATTTTTCATTTTACTCATTATTTATTTATTATTAAAAGAAAAAACATACAGAGTATATAAAATGAAATCCAGCAAAACTGTTCTAACAGTTTGACTGCGGGTAAGAGTCTCTATAATAGTTACATGTACGTTTTAATACTTGGTTCTTAGTTTTATATTACTATACATATTTTTTTACATTTATAAATTTATAATTACTATAGCTAGTTAACACTTGTCTAACACTTGTATCCATCATATAATATTATTATAGCCTACGAATGACTTAATACGACGTGTATGTTTGTGTGTTACTCACTTTGGATGCAATCCGCTAAGAGCTCGGCAAGCAGCGGCTACTTTGGGTCTTAGAGCCTCCAATCTTGTCTGAACGCTGGCCCGGTCGGGTCCCGTCTCAGCCTCTTTGACTAGGTCTCGAATCTAAAATGGGCATATTTCACTTTTATAAAATCTTAACCTTAATAATATTATAAACGCGAAAGTTTGTATGGATGTTTGTTACTCTTTCACGTAAATACTACTTAATGGATTTTAATGAAACTTTACAGAAATATAGTTTATACATCAGAATAACACATAGGCTAATTTTTATCCCGGGAACAAACACTAGTTGACGCCCGCAGCTTCGCCCGCGTAGTAAAGTTTTCCCGTTGCCGTTACCTACAGGAACTTGTTCCCAGGATAAAAATTAGCCTATGAGTTATTCTGATGTGTAAGCTTCAAAAGTTTCATCAAAATCCATCCAGTAGATTTTGCATGAAAGAGTAACAAACATCTATACTTACAAACTTTCGCTTTTATAATATTAGTAGGATAACGTCATCGTTGGCAAAGCCTTTGCCTAGGAACGAAAATAAAACACAAAAAATACTATTATGTTATGAGTATTATTTAGGCAAAGGCCCAAAACGATATCATGCCAGTGATGACGTCATTGTGAATGAACTATTATAAATCTGTTCTAATACAGGGTGGTCCAATTAGTGACGTAATAATTTATTTTTAGATTCCTCACACCTTAGGGGATCCAAAAACACCTCATGTTATGTTTCCGCGGTTTATTGTACTTATCGAGTTATTTTCTTTTGTGTTTTTTTTATCAATTTGTATAATACATTAAAAAAAAACAAAGAGGTTTTAAAAATTCATATTTCTTTATGTAGAAGATTATTTGCAGTTTTTTTTTTGGGACATGAGTGTCTTGATTGTTGCTTTAATAAAAAAAAAATAACTGCTAAGCTTCCTGAAAATACTTGAAGTTACCCAAAAAGGCTTGAAACTTAGAACTTTATTTTTCAGTAGGATTTACTCAAACATTCAATTTCAAGAAGCGAAAGAGTTTGCATGGATCGCGAAGCCTGGCGATCTGTCCCCTCTGACTACCCCGTCAGGGATATAGCGTGAAGATAGTTAGTTACTTCAATTTCAATTTAAAAATATAAAAAGGAGTTTTCATAGTTTCAGGCTAAGTTTAAAAACTTTGCAAGGTCCAATAAAATGGCAGTCGTTAAGCCAAGTTGAAGGCCTTAAAAAATTTCAACAGCGGGTCGCCGCAGCCTGTGCCTGTCCATTTCAACACGGCAATGGGCTCACCACCTGTTACGTGGGACAAAAATGCTAACTGTGAAATGTGGGCGTTTAATATGCCTCTGCCTACCCCTTCGGGGATAAAGGCGTGATAATATGTATGTATGTATGTATGACAAAGAATATATTATACTAGATGACGCCCACAGCTTCGCCTGTGGAATATTTCGACCTCCCGTCGCACCTATTTAATCCCGTCGCTTAAAAATTCTACAACGATGCATAAATATTTGCCCGATTTGTCGACATTTATGACTACTGCTCTGCTCCCCAGTATAGTAGCGTAATGATATATAGCCTACAGCCTTCCTCGATAAATGGGCTATCTAACACAAAAAGAATTTTTCAAATCCGACCTGTAGTTCCTGAGATTAGCGCGTTCAACTAAACAAACAGACAAACTGTTCAGCTTTATAATATTATGTGCGAAAGTAGAAGGTAGAAGGAGTCAGGGTAGGAAGAAGCTTACATATGAAGACCACGTGAGCAGATAGACCTTACCTCATCACACACGTGTAGATATAGATGCAACGCTTGACCCCCACTCTCCCATCCGCTGATCTCGTGTCGGCACGCGGCTTCGTTCATACGCTCGAGCAAGGGGGCTATGCTTTGTAGATCGTCTGAAGAGAAAACATAATATAACTAGTGGTTCTGTGAATCGTAGACAACGGAGTTATTTTTTTTTTTAACTATTTAAGAAAAAAATCTTTTTTCGTTTTGAGCGCTCTTGACAACCACTACGGGACCATTTCCCCTCCCCTGCCTCCATTTCACCCCGATCGAAAAACCCCCTCGCTAAAAGTCAAGGATTGTCCATGCCAAGTTGCATGAAAATCCGATGAAAACTGCGACCTGTAGACTGAATGGACGGACGGACATCAATAGCATTTTCCCGTATCAGTGGACTTAAAAAGGGAGACTTTTGTCGGCTCGCTTCGCTCGCCTCCTCTGCTCAATGAAGCTTTATCGGTAAGGTTTGTGTAGGTCAGTGGCTAGCACATTGCCAAAGGTTAGGTAAACTAGCGCACGTGGCCCCGCGGACTCAATGTTCTGTAAACGATCACTGCGTTAAGCAACTTTTGCTATAGCTGGTCCTAGTAGGATGACCACTTTGTGGCATTTACATTTACGAGCATTTCCGTGCTTCGGAAGACACGTTAAGCCGTTGGTCCTGGTTGCCAGTAACATGGCTGTCGTTAAGCCTGGATGAAGGCCTTATGGGCGGCTTGAAAATTTTTAACAGCTGGTCGGCACAACCTGCTCCTGTCTATTTCAACACGGCAATGGGCTCACTACCTGTTAGGAGGGGCAAAAGTGCATACGGTGAAATGTGGGCGTGTAGAATTCCTCCGCCTACCCCTTCGGGGATAAAGGCATGACAACAGTCTATGTCATGTCTTACACTAGGTCCTCTTTTTTCACTTAAATAAAAAAAATATATTAAACTCAGTTGTTGCTTTAAATTTGCTTTTATTGAAACTTCAACATCGCCTATGCACTTATTCATGGTGTCCTGAATCGAATGCCGCAAACAATTTGTCTGTTTCTCTTATGGTTCCTGAGAAATAGACGAGTACAGACTGACGGATGGCCAAAGTAAGCCGTTTTATAAGACTTTTGTATACTTTAGGGTTTAGAAGTCTAAAATGTTATCACAAATACCTGATAGTACAGCGTCTGGTAGCAAATCTTCGAGTAATACTTTATGGGCCGCGTTCCATTGTCCTGCTCCCACGAGATGTTCAGCTTCTAATGCCGGCAAATGCTACAAGTATACAAAAATGTTGTTAGTAAAACTATCGTTACGCTTTATCCCTGATGAGGTAGTCAGGGAGGACAGATCGCCAGGCTTCTCGATGCATGCATACTTCTTTCGCTTCCTGCAGATTCATTAATCGTTTCATACACGCACGTCTGGATATCCGAGTACTTTTGACCTTTCCGTTGTTGAGCAATCTGCTCACGTAGGTTTCGTACGTAAGTTTCTGTCCACCCTAACTCCTTCTATCTTCCACCTTCTGCCTGTCCTACTTTAGAACTTGCTACCACCTTCTGCTTTCTTTAATTCTGGGATCGGATTAGGCGACCGTGACAGGACATACTCAAGGTAATTTGTCAGTAATAGACAGGGATTTCGCATACTGACAACTATCAAAGTCGATCCTTGTGCCCGGTAGTGACGGGAGAACGTGCCATTTTGCGACCTCGACAGAACACACAACTGTCTCACATCTTACCGCATACTTTAGAACTTGCTGCCACCTTTCTTTCATTCATGAATCGGATTAGGCGAACGTGACAGGACATACTCAAGCCAATTTGTCAGTAGTAGACAGGGATGTGGCACACTGATAATTCACATGAGCTCGATACCTGTGCCCAGTATTGACGACAGAACGTGTTATTTGGCGACCGTGACAGAACACATATTTAGCTATTTTACATCATACTTTACTGCCACCTGTCTTTCATTCATGAATCGGATTTGGCGACCGTGACAGGACATACCCAAGCCAATTTGTCAGTAGTAGACAGGGATATGGCACACTGATAATTCACATGAGCTCGATCCCTGTGCCCAGTATTGACGGCAGAACGTGCTATTTGGCGACCGTGACAGAACACATATTTAGCTATCTTACATCATACTTTACTGCCACCTTTCTTTCATTCATGAATCGGATTTGGCGACCGTGACAGGATATATTCAAGGCAGTTTTTCAGGTAGTAGACAGGGATGAACTAGTTCAAATCTTACCTCATACTTGGCTCGATGGGCCTGCGCCAGTAATAACCAGGAACGAGGAACTCCGACAGCTCGAAGCAAATCGACTGCAGGACCCGATAGCCAAGATGGCGCGTGACGGGACAACATGCCACGGATTAGGTGACCCCGACTGGAAACAAACAATATATTATTATTTTTTTCCGGAAATAATCTTTACCAGTGAAGATGTATTATAGGCCCACTTAAATTAGAAGCGCTCGCGGCCCCGCGGTCTCAGTGTTCTCTAAACGATCACTGAGTTACGCAACTTTCACTATGGCTGGTCCTCGGATGGGTGACCACTTTGTGGCATTTACATTTGCGAACGTTTCCGTGCTTCGGAAGCACCTTAAGTCGTTGGTCCCGGTTGCCAGTAAAATGGCAGTCGTTAACGGCATATAATATGCCTCTGCCACCCCTTCGGGGATAAGGCGTGATGGATATTTACTTAAATGCCACTACTAATAGTCTAGGCCTCAATGCTAGGGCGAACTTTGCTCTAAAAATGCTATTTTCTTCACAGTAAAGGGATTTTAATCTTTAAAAATTTGCACACAAAAACAAAATAATTATCAAAATCGGTCAACTCTGTAAAATGTTATGCGTGGTCATTTAAACCCGTCGTTTAAACAATTTAACAACATAGTTGAATAATTTGTCCGATTTTTCGACACTTATAATTACAGCTCAGCTCTCTTGGCTAGTAGCGTGATAATATTTCCCCTCGCCTGCCTCCATTTCACCCCGAGCGAAAAACCCCTTCGCTAAAAGTCAAGGATTGTCCATGCCAAGTTGCATGCAAATCCGATGAAAACTGCGACCTGTAGACTGAATGGACGGACGGACATCAATAGCATTGTCCCGTATCAGTGGACTTAAAAAGGGAGACTTTACATTTTATTTACTATTAATATATTATATATTATTTTACTATACTTTCATTACTTTACTTTACACTTACAGCCTTCCTCGATAAATTGGTTATCCAACACAAAAAGAATTTTCCAATTCGGACCAGCAGTTCCTAAGCCCAGCGTATTTAACCCAAAAAACAAACAAACATACAAATCCAAGAAAAGTATATACTCACGCTTTCTCGTTAGGGTGGTAGGCAAGAGCTTGCACAGCCAAATGCCAGGCCCCAGTCGCTTCAAGTTGATCCGAGACCCCGACAATGCTTTCTATGGATGGGGCCCCGAACCAGGCTCCGAGGAGAAAGCATAAACTGTAGTCCAGGGGGTCGGGAGTGTATGAAGCCGGTCTCAACTTGGGACGGTCGTTGAAGGCTTTCGCGCGAATTAATTCGTAGCGTAGGTCTAGTACACGACGTTTGATACCGTCCTGTCACAAAAAAAAAAGGAAATATAATTACTACACATTATAAAACAAAGTCCACCGCCGCGTCTGTCTGTTCGCGATAAACTCAATATTATGGGACATTTTTTTTTCTTTTTTTTTACATAGCGCCATCTAGCCCAAAGTAGCCTCATATAAGCTTGTGTTATGGGATTTAGACAACTGATATACATACTTATATATTTCTATATCTATACTAGTATTATAAAGCTGAAGAGTTTGTTTGTTTGTTTGTTCGGTTGAACGCGCTAATCTCAGGAACTACTGGTCGGATTTGAAAAAATATTTTTATGTTAGATAGCCCTTTTATCGAGGAAGGTTATAGGCTATATATCATCACGCTACTACCCTGGCGAGCGGAGCACTAGTCATAAATGTCGACAAATCGGGCAAATTTTAATGCATTGTAGAATTTAAAAGCGACGGTATTATATAGGTGCGATGGGAGTTCAAAGTATGTCACGTGCGAAGCCGGGGGGTCACCTAGTAGGAATTAATTTTGAACCTCAGTGTTCTATAAACGATCACTGCGTTATGCAACTTTCGCTGTGGCTGGTCACGGATGGGTGGCGTTTCCATGCTACGGAAGGCACGTTAAGCCGTTGGTCCCGGTTGCCAGTCGTAAAGTCAAGTTGAGGGCCTTATGGGCGGCTTGAAAAATTTCAACAGCAGGTCGCCTGGGCTCACCACCTGTTACGTGGGACAAAATGCATACGGTGAAATGTGGGCGTTTAATATGCCTCTGCCTACCCCTTCGGGGATAAAGGCGTGACAATATGTATGTATGTATGTAAGTGATGGATAAAATTTTTATGCTTAACGACTGCCGTTTTATTGGCAACCGGGACCAACGGCTTAACGTGCCTTCCGAAGCACGGAACTGGGGTGGGTCTAAAGGGCCGAATAAATTTAATAAAATAAAATCCATCCATCCATCACTTAACAAGTCAAAATACTCACACGATCAATAGTAACATCATATTCAGTGTTATAAGGGGGTAACGGCAGCTTCATATCCAATTCACTGTTCTCCACCACCGCTAGGTCGATCTCATCACCGTTCTCATCACCGGTGATGAAGAAATTCTCGTATTTTCTCATCACCTGTTCTAGAGACGGTGTGTGGGGACAGAGGTATCTGGAAAAGAACAAATAACAAATTATGTTAGTAACTAGTTGATGCCTGCGTCTTCGCCCGAGTAGAGGTATTCCCGTTTCCGTTTTCCTTTAGAACTTGTTCCCGGGTTCCCACAATAGAAAGTAGGCAATGTCCTATTCAGACGTATAATCTATATTATTGTAAAGTTTATTGAAATTCATCTTTTAGATTTTAAATGATATAAATGATTTTATGACAAATACCTATACAAATTTTAACATTAAAATAGTTAATGACGTCATAGCATGAAGTGTAAAAAAATATTTAAAAACTATGTTTTTTTTTATTAATTTCTTTTAAAGCAATGGCGTTACTGCCATAATGCCAACGAAGACGTCATATGAAGGTTAAATAAAGGTTGTTCACATTTTGCTTCAACCTTCGTTCGTTATTTTTCCATTTGTAGGTTAATTTTACAAAATACTATCTTATATCTAACTAGGTGACCCGCCCGGCTTCGCCCGTGACGTACTTCAAACCCCGTGGCACCCATTTAATCCCGTCATTTTTTTATTTCACAATAATATATGAACATTTTCCAAATTAGTTGATTGCTTCTTCGCTCTCCAGTACCTACCTACGCCCGCACGGCCCGGTCGAATTATGGTTACACGAAATTATGTTCCTTGCACATTATTTAAATTTTGCTATATCTCCTATGATATTTATTTAATTTTCAAGGTGTAAGGGCACATAATAATATGGAGGTAAGGCTGAACCCAACTCGTTAGTTGGGTTCAGCCTTCTTTTTCGTGTAACCATAATTTGACCGGGCCGTGCGGGCGTAGGTAAGTACTGGAGAGCGAAGAAGCAATCAACGAATTTAGAAAATGTTTATATATTATTGTGAAATTAATAAATGACGGGATTAAATGGGTGCCACGGGGTTTGAAGCCTTATCATTTTTATACGTTTATAAAAAATGATAAGGCTTAACAACGTATTTGTGTAAATGGCCTTCGAATTACCGCTTTATAATTGCTGTTTTTTTAATGTATTAAAATGGATACAGTATGACATTCTTAAGAGATAGACATATTTCGTCAGGAACTACAGGGCCCCAATTCTCGGTCATACGACTCGAAAGCGTAGACGTAAATTTACTGGTGAAATGTCTTTTGTCTCTTATTACACCGTTTATAGATATGAAACAAATGACATTTCATCCGCAAATTTCCGTCTACGCTTTCAAGTCGTATGGTCGAGAATTGGGGCCCAGGTCGGATTTGAAAAATTATTTTTGTGTTAGATAACCCATTTATCGTGAAAGGCTATAGGCTATATATCATCACGCTACTACCCTGGAGAGGAAGCAGTAGTAATAAATATCGACAAATCGGGCAAATTTCATTGTAGAATTTATAAGCCACGGGATTAAATAGGTGCGACGGGAGTTTAAAATATGTCGCGGAGGAAACCGGGGGGTAACTTAGTGTTTTATAAAATTTAAAATAAATGTTTTATTTTCAATTTTCAAAATGGGTCTTAGTAACCAGGCCACAAAGTAAAAAAATCTAAAGTAAACTATCTTCACGCTGTATCCCTGACGGGGTAGTCGGAGGGAACAGATCGCCAGGCTTCTCGATCCATGCACACTACTTTCGCTTCCTGCAGATTCATCAATCGCTTCATACATACACGCCTGGTAATCCGAGTACTTTTGACTATTACGTTTTTGAGCAATCTGCTCACGTGGTCTTCATATGTAAGTCTCGACCTATCCTGACTCCTTCTGCCCTCTACTTTCGCACAATATATATTCTTCGTCAATCGTTCCTCATTTATTCGTTGGACGTGTCCAAACCAACGGAGCACGCCCTTTTCCAGCTAAACGCTGACACTTTCATTTAAACCTAACATATTTCGTATCACTTCTAAATAAATTAGAAAATATCTAGTCTAGAAATGAATTGATATAGGTTCTATTTGATTAGAAATTAATGACCAATGAAATTAAAATACCAAAAAAAAAACACTTGTTTAAAACCAATTTGAACTGTTTGGTTAGTAATACCAAAAAAAAAAATTTTTTCGACACTGTGTGCCTTAGTAATCGGGCCATAAAATAACTACAAAAAAATAAAATTCATTTCACTCACCTAGCAGTAGCATGTAAAGCTCTTAACCAGTCGATGTCCACGAGCTTGTCTCTGGGAGTACTCTGTCCCGCAATCAGCTGCAGCGTGGCCCAGCGATGGGAAGAGATCAGGCCATCGGCTCCGCATTCCCGCCACAGGGACAACTGGCGAGCGATCAGGGAACGGAAAGTAGGTTCGCCTGGGAACAATACCATACATCTATCTATACTGTTATAAATAACATGAAGTTTGCACTAGCAACACTGAAGACGGCGTATATAAAGAGAGCCGAGAGTCTCTTCTGCCCCTATCACCCTCTCCAGAGGGAGTGACCGCTCCGATGGATCTCAAAAGCCCACGGGCTAGAGACCGAGGCAGAGTTTTAGTCAGTAGGAGCCTGACATAGCCAAACGGCCGGTGGTTTGGTACGCATGTAGCCTCCACCCCTCGTCTACTCCGGGTGGTGCCATATGGCGAAAAAAATCTCTTCTGCCTATTTATTATAGCTTTGCTCGTGTTATTGTTACTATAATTTGCATTGTAATTTTCAAATAGAAGTCTTAAAACTAGCAATCTGAGTTATTATTTATAACAATACTAATATTATAAAGCTGAACAATATATTTTTTCACCATGTGTATTCCTGTCCCACGTAATAGGTGGTGACCCCATTGCCGTGTTGAAATACACAGACGCAGGTTGTGGCTACCTGCTGTTGAAACTTTTCAAGCCGCCTTTAAGGCCTTCAACTTGGCGTAACGACTGCCATTTTACTGGCGACCGGGACCAACGGCTTAACGTGCCTTGGAGCATAGACCTGTCATAAAATTCCTCACAAAGTATACAAAATACCGACAGAAATATTTGAAGAGGTATGCAGTTTATGGAGAGTCAGCACCTTCATTTGCCACCCCAAAACGTTTCAGCCGTAAATTCAAACACGGCAGAGGAGTCGCTTGTAAGGTCACAGTAAGGACAACTGGATCCCTGACGGAGTACTCATAGAGGACAGATCGCCAGGTTTCGCAATCCATGCATATTTCTTTGGCTTCCTGCAGATTCATCAATCGCTTCATACATGCACGTCTGGGTATCCGAGTACCTTTGACCTTTCCGTGTTTGAGCAATCTGGATGGTGAAAAGTGGGCATATAATATGCCTCTGCCACCCCTTCGGGGATAAGGCGTGATAGATAAATAATAATAATAACAATATATTTTATTTAGTTTGTTTGAATGCGCTAATCTCAGGAACTACTGGTCAGATTTGAAATAAATCTTTATGTGTTTGATAGCCGGAAAGAAGCTGCGGGGGTCAGGTAGTTTTACACTGTTCACACAGCGTTACCTAGCTTAAACTAAACTTTAGGCTTGTGCTATAGGATCTTCTTAATACATAAGTATTATATATACGGTTAGGTCCGATACGGTTTTGTCCGCTAACGCTTAGGTTTTGGAATGAGCTTCCTGTCTGGGTTTTCTGAGTTTTTTAAAAGGTGTCTTAAAAGGTTTATAAAGGGTCGGCAGCGCGAGTGCTGCACTTCTGGTGTTGCAAACGTCTATAGGCTACGGTGACTGCTTTCCATCAGGTGGGCCGTACGCTTGACTGCCACCTCAGTGGTATAAACAAAATTACATACATCTATCTATACTAATACTACAAAGAGCAAAGATTTGTAATTTTGTTTGTAATCAATAGGCTCAGAAACAACTGGGTTGATTTTAAAAATTCCTTCCCCATTACAAAGCTTCATTGTTCGTGAGTATTTATCTGTCACGCCTTATCCCCGAAGGGGTGGCAGAGACATATTACTATTAACGCCTACTCGCTAAATGTAAATGCCACAAAGTGGTCCACCCATCCGTAGCGAAAGTTGCTTAACGAACTGATCTTTTACAGAACACTGAGTCCGCGGTACCACAAACTCTTTAGATATATTATAAAAGGTGAATACTCACCACCCGCCTGCGCTAATAAGGCCGCCATATTTAAATCGCCATGCTTCACCGCCAATCGGCACGCTTCTAAAACTCTGCCGCCGACCATCAGAGTCCATACTTGAGCGCTGTGGCCGTCTGATTCTGTAAAAAAAAAACAATATTTACAATCTCTATACATATATATATTAAAGAAAGTCTTGTTAGTTATAGGGTGCCGTCTGTTGGGACTGGTCAGCTCAGCAATTATTACAAATAATATTATTTATATTTAAGGCAAACTAAGTTTAGTCGACTGTTCTCACATAAATCCAAAGGAACAAATTTTAATGTTGTAAGCCATTCCTACATTTTCAAATGGCATCCATTGACTTTTTGCCAGATTCTTCTTAAAGTGTATGATGCCCTTAGAACTGGCAAATAGAATAGCTCTAATTTTGATATGATTTTAAACTCAACATTGATTTTGTTTTTGTTTTGTATTAATTCATTACTATATAATTAGTCAAACATCATGTCATCATCAAACTAATGTAAGTACTGGCGGTTGGAAAAGAGTCGCCATGAGTTTTATTGCCAGGTTCTTCCTCAGGCTCTACCTATTGCTTTGCGAATCTGGCAGTAAATGTAAATGTAGAAGCAATAATTTTGACGTTCATAAGTGTTACTTTGTGACCTACATGAATAAAGATATTTCTTTCTTTCTTTCTATACTATTTATTACTCAACAACGGCTGTACCGATTTGGCTGAAAATTGGTGGGGAGGTAGCTTAGAGCTAGGAGACGGACATAGGCTATTTTTATCCTGGGAACATGTTTCTGTGGGAAACGGGAACGGGAAAACTTCTCTAAGCGGTTGAAGCCGCGGGCGTCAACTAGTTCCTAATAAACAGTTTTTCACTAAATGCGTATGAAAAAAAAACGGAAACGTCAAAAAGACTGCGATACATTTACCTGATTGCTCCTAGCATCCAAGTTTAAGTGTATCCCAGGCTAAAAAAGTTTATAAGCAACTTGGTATACACTCAGATGACGAAGAGATGACGAAGAAGAGAAGGTACCCTTACCCTTCTTATGCGACGAATAAGTGAGGAAGGATTGATGACCAAGAATATATATTGTGCGAAAGTAGAGGGCAGAAGGAGTCAGGGTAGGCCGAGACTTACATATGAAGACCACGTGAGCAGATTGCTCAACAACGGAAAGGTCAAAAGTACTGGAATACCCAGACGTGCGTGTATAAAACGATTAATGATTCTACAGGAAGCGAAAGAAGTATGCATGGATCGCGAAGCCTGGCAATCTGTCTTCTCTGACTACCCCGTTAGGGATACAGTGTGAAAATACTTAGCGTATTCAAAGTCATGTACGAATGTAAAAAATATTGTTTGTATGTATGTCTGTTTCGGCTTATCTCTGAAGAGATTGTTAGAAATTTCAAAATAAGGTTAAAGATAAGAGATTACGTACACCTGTTTCTGGTTACAAACAAATGAACACGTATATCACGGTTTTGCAAAATTTTACTGATACGGGGTAAATCAGGGGTTTTAAGTTTATAAAATCTAATTTTTTTAAAAATAGCAACTATCAATTTCTTATTCGGATTTTCCAAAAGTCTACCCTCAAAGGTGTAACATATTTGAAAACTAATTAGAGACGTGGGTTAAAGATGTAAGGCAAAATATGTCACGGGAACCAAAGACAGCACCACAAAATTTTGCAGACCTGCTTCTGATTAAAAAATATAAACACATGTTTCAGGATTTTTCAAAATTCTAATCTTATAGGTGTAAAATAGGGGTTGAAAGTTTGTATGTAAATATTTGAAAACTGAATATGGGGCATCGATTAGAGGTGTGGGGTGTAACGGGACTTCCAAGTCACGGGCGAAGCCGAGGTAAACAGCTAGTCCTACTAATATTATAAACGCGAAAGTTTGGATGGATGTTTGTTTCTCTTTCACACGCCAAATCTACTGAATGAATTTTGATGAAACTTTACAGTAATATAGCTGACACACCAGAATAACATATAGGCTACTTTTTATCCCGGGAACAAGTTCCTGTGGGAAACGGGAACGGGAAAACTTTACCACGCGGGCATCAACTAGTAGTCTATATTTCTTACCATCGATGTCTTCACCGGGCTGTGGTTTGGATAATTCCTGGTCAGTGACATCAGCGACTGCAGTCTTCAACCATTCTAGAAACTTCTTATGTCTATTCACTACGGATAGAAGATCTGTCCCTGGTACTCCTGTGAAAGAAGAAACATAATACTCTACTTATACTACTTCTAGACAAGTCACGCGCCCTTCACTATCGTAGCGAAGGAATGAGACGACTTCTAAGGGGCGTATTTTAGAACATTAATCAATGAGCTCCCTGCCTGGGTTTTCCCGAACGTCTACAGTATGGGGTTCTTCAGAAGGGCTTTTAGAAGGGTCGGCAGCGCGAGTGCTGCACCTCTGGTGTTGCAAACGTGCATAGGCTACGGTGACCACTTTCCATCAGGTGGGCCGTACGCTTGTCTGCCACTTCAGTGGTATAAAAAAAAACTCAAGAAACACTTGAGAGTAGTATTTTAAGGCGAAAACTAGCCTTAAGAGTTTCTTCAGTATTGAGAAACGTTCATTAATACGGCCCTAAACCTCTCCCGCTCAAGATATTTCCTGGTGCAAAGGTTGGCTATAGCTATTCAACGTAAAACACGGCTAGTGTTATGGGTACCTTTGGACCGGGAGCGGTCAGGGGTGGGTTATTTGAAATAGACATGGGAATATTTATTGAATTGACATTTAGTTTATAATGTAAATACCTATATTATATAAACTTGTCATTTATGATCGAGGCAAAATGATAAATATTCTTACAGATTTACTAAATACACACATTATATCAAAAATGATAATATGATATCGTAAGGACAACTCACTGAATGCCATCTGATTCCAGATTAAGCAGAGCTTGTACTGTGGTAACCAGATAACTGATAAACATACTTATATATTTTTAAATACATACATAATATAGATAAATAACACCCCGACACAGAATAAACCATCGTGCTCATCTCACAAAATTTTATCCTGGGTGGGAGTCGAACCCACGACTTGCGTCTTGCGACTTGCGTAGCAGTCGGATACACTCCCGTCGCGCCACAAAGCAAAGAGAGAAGCAACTGCAAATACGCTAAGACGAAGAAACTAAAAGAAAAAGATCTTCTTGGCTTTTTTAACGCTTCATGGGGCGTGATCCATAAGAGTAACTCTCACATCACGCCCGCCATCTTTTGCCTTTTTTTTAAGTGTTACAATCCCTTCGGATGTCATGCCGGACTCGAACCGGCTAAAACCACGCAGACCCTGCCTAATTGTCTATTGCAGTACGCCCCGGGTAACGATTCTGTAACAAGGGCCCAACAGACAGCAAGATGCTAGGATGAATATCATGTTTGCTCACCATCATTTTCCAAGTCCTGTCCCCATAACGCATCACATAAGCGCCAAACCTCGTGACAGTACGCTGCTGTCACTCCAAACTGTAGACAAAATACAGATAATTTATAAAAAAGTTTGGAAAATCCAAAAGTGCACGCCTCTCGCGCTTTTATTTTATTATAAAAATTATGGTTTCGTTTTAATTTAAATTTCGACACAACGCCATCTAACCAAAAAAAAAATTAAGGGTTAGTTAGCTTAAATTGTGCTACATGGCGTTGTGCTAAAATTGTTTATTTTTAATAAACATATATTATTAATAACAATTAAACCACATCGAATCAGACCGTGAAAATTGAAAGGGTTATATTCCTAATTATACTGAAGCGTAAGAGAAAAAAAAGACTCGATTAGTAAAGTATTTCAGTCGTTATCGTGTTAACAAGAAAATATCCGTAACATACAGACACACGGAGTCCATGACGGAACTTTTTTAAACAGTTTTTTAACTAGTTTAAATAGCAAAAATTGCATCAAAAATATCATGAGTGTTAAGGGCCGGTAGGCCAAGATAGATCGACGATGTATTTTCTACTGGTACGCTACAGTAAAATAATTGGCAGTAGCAATCGAAATGGAACATCTCTGTTATTGTGTTGGATTTCATTTTAGGTTTATGATATACTAGGTGACGCCCGCGGCTCCGCCCGCGTGATGAAGTTTCCCGTTCCCGTTTTCTAAAGGAACTTGTTCCCGGGATAAAAAGTAGCCTATGTGTTATTCTGATAGATAAGCTATTATATGTATAATATACAGTTAAGGTAAAGTTTATTTAAATTCCATTCAGTAGTTTTACGTGCAAGTAACAAACATCCATACTTACAAACTTTCGCGTTTATAATTTTAGTAGGAGTTAATGATGATATATTTAATAACAAATTTAGGCTTTATGTACAAGTACCAAATAAAATGTCGCGTACTCATTTTACAATTTTTTTTAAATAATAATATAATTCAAAAAATCATAATGTTATGTTCCTGTCTTCGGCAGTTAGTCACCGTTGTACTTCAGAACATATCTTCCGTCTACGCTAAACATTCTCCCTAAGTACACAATTTCATTCAATTGCTCTAAACGTTGCTGGTTTACCCAAATCTTGCTTTTAGTTCTTACTTTTTCTTTAACAAATACCCGATTCTTAGTTTAACATGCAGCGAAGACCTTTCTTTTTATATTAGTGACTAATGCCTAAAGGTCGGCTTCTAATGAGACCATCACTACCGCATCATCAGCGTACAACAGACAATGTACTGTAAAAATTCCAATTTTACAATACATCAAAATCTTTTAACTTTTGTAGCCAAACTATCCAGATACACTATGAAAAGCCAGGCGGACATAACACAACCCCGTTTGACGCCCGAACAGAAGTCAAAAAGAGGCGCCAGGTGAACTCCCCCTTGGTCGCACGCAAGCTTTACAGTCCGTATAAAGAGATTGTATCGCCCGTAGCAGCCGTCCACACCATATCCTGCCCGGATATGGTGTGGACGGCCAGCCAGGCCACACGGACGAGTACCACAGAGTTTCTCTCACAACGTTATCAAATGCTTTCTCCAGATCCACTAAAGCGCAAAAAACCTTCTCGTTAAAATGTTGGGAATATTAATTATTAGTTACATAAAATGTTATACATTGTTTAAGGCTACTGACATAAAGTAAAAACGAAAGCGCTCGTAGCCGTTCTAACTCGGTTTCTGTAAAAGATCACTGATTTAAGAAACTCTCTCGGATTTTGGATGGATGACCGCTTTGTAGCATTTTCATTTACCAGCGTTTTCGTGTTTAGAAGGACACATTAAGCTGTTTGTCCCGGTTGATAGTAACGTTGCAATCGACACTCGTTAAGTCAAATGAATACCCTTTGAGCGACTTAAAAATTACAACAGCGAGTCGCTACAATCTGAGCCTGTCCATTTGAACACAGGCATTGGGCTCACCAAATATGCCTCTGCCACACCTGCGGGGACAAAATCGTGGCTAATAAATTTATAAATATAATTAATACTGAAAGCATAAAACAAAGGCCTTGGATACAATTTTAATAATTTAAGCTAAGCGTAGCAAAGCTTCAATATAACAACTGCACTGATTACTTCAGCCAGTGGCAGTCGGTATGTTTAAGCTTCAGAATAAACTGATCAAATTTGTTTAGAACCTAATTGAAAATATTATCTACAAAATATTTTTTTTGAAATTATAAAATTATAAAAATAGGTAAACATACATTGAACGGCCCACTGGCTCAGTTGGTTATATAACTGCCTTCTAACCTGTGGGTACCGGGTTCGATTTTATACTACTCACATGGATAATTCTAACGCTAGTGTAGGTACTTTTATTATATTAAAACTCTCATATATTTATATATATTTTATTTATCTATCACGCTTTATCCCCGAAAGGGTGGCAGAGGCATATTAGTATATGCCCACTTTTCACCATGTGTATTCCTGTCCCACGTTATGGGTGGGTGAGTCCATTGATGTATATAACTCTCATACATATACACTATATAAAGCTAACTCCGGGCGTCGCGAGATGCAACTGGGACAGACGCTCGGATGATGATAGAATGCTTACTGCTCTCATAAACATACTGTGCCTTTGCGAAAAAATAGCAAGGGGAACGCAACAAAAAAACCTAACACAGAGCCTACCTCAGTAAGCGCCAGCGCGCGACTGATCAGGCCTCAGCGTCGCGAATCTGATTTAATTTAAACATTTGTACTATAAAAATCACTGTATATAGTCAAAGTCAGCGATTATGTCTATAAATATTTAGTAGCTATAGTTGTGTATAAAAATTTCATGAAAATTATCTGTGGTTTGGATTTGGCATAAAAAAAACCATTTCGAAAGGGGGCAACTTTGGGATGTTTTTCTATCAAGTGAAGTTTATTAGATTTTGTAACAGAAAGCCATTTTGACTAGCTTAAATCCTTAACTAACATACCTAAATTAAATAAATTCTAACATAAATAAATTCTGTCACATGTTTAATATAAAATAATTGAAACAAACTTATTCATTATGTAAACATTTATATACCAAAATGAACTTAACAAAACATAGATTCTTATGACAATAAAGTTTATTCAAAATTTGAATTGGCGCGTAACCGCAGCGATGCAACGCAATAACTCAACACGGTCTTCTTTAAGCGTCCACTCCATATTTAAAAATGAGTAAAATTCTAAAAAGTATACTTTTTTTTTTTCATGAACAATTTGAAATTCGAATTCAAGAAACATTTTTGTAGCCAGCATTCTAAAAGAAAAGTTTTTACTGTGTGACAATACTTATGACCTGACTAGGTATATCTCTTTTTCAGAATTAAAAACTCTTCTACGATTCGCATTGTTTTAAAAAACTCAAAAGCGTGGCCTCGGCCGGAATACAAAGCCTTAAAAATAGTGTTTTTTCTTGATATGTGTGTGTATATATTATTTTACAAGTGCAATATATGATAAAATAGAGAAATTTTAAGTTTGAAAAATCTGATGTTTTGCGCGAAGTGACCGTAGAACCCACCTCAACGCTTCGCTTATGAGACGTGCAATAAATATTTAGGTACATTTTTTTAGATAGCTAAGATAATAATAAGCTTGTGCAATGGCATCTAGACAACTGATAAATATTACGCCTTAAGACGTGGATTCGTCAGTTTTAAGTAGGTCTTGGTGCTGTAGTTGGTAACGCGTCTGGTGTTTTGAACCAGAAGACGCTGGTTCGAGTCCAGCTCGAGATTGCAAAATTTTTCACCTTCAAATTTATATTGTTAGACAATTTTTTACACAGCGCTATCTAGCCCACAGTAAGCTAATATAAGCTTGTGTTATGGGATCTAGATGACTGATGAACAAACTTATATATTTTTAAATACATACGTAACAAAAACACCCAAACTAAGAAACAAACATTTGCGAATCACACTAATATATCGACTGCCTCTGTGGCGCGGTGGGAGTGTATCCGATTGCACCGCAAGAGGTCGTGGGTTCAATACCCACCCAGGATAAAACTTTGTGTGATGAGCACGAATGGTTTATTCTGTGTCTGGGTGTTATTTATCTATAATATGTATGTATTTAGAAATATATAAGTATGTTTATCAATTATTTGGTTGCCATAGTACAAGCTCTGCTTAGTCTGTAGTGCGATATTATATTTATTTAAATACATCACGCAGTGGTATTGTTATCCCGGGTTTGATTCCACAAATGTTTGTTTCGGAGTTTGAGTGTTTTCTTTGTAAATCTGTATGTATTTAGAAATATATAAGTATGTTTATCAGTTGTCTAGATCACTTAGTACAAGCTTAAAGCTCAGTTTAGGTTAAATGGCGCTGTGTGAAAAGTGTCCTACAATATTTATTTAATTATATTTGTTCCAATCCGGGAATCGATTCCTAGACAATCGCATACACTACCAAATTACTCCATCGAGGCAGTCAAAAATGTTGGCGTATGAGGCCTCTGATTACCCCTTGAGGGATTAAAGTCGTGACTTCTTACCTTGTTATTACTTTTTTTTTAAGTTTTACTTTGAAAGGTACAAAGTAACGCGATTTTATACGTCCGACAATGTACCTTCAATGGTTTTGGGTTGTGTTATTGTGGGTAGATGATGTGTGCTTATATATATCTGTGCGTGTGTATGGGTGGTATGAGACATAATATGAAATATTGCATCCTAGACTATGGAGACTTCATGAAGATTTATAATATCGTACAGAGCTGTTGTGGCTTGTGAAGCGGCTGAAAAAGCTAAAGCATTCAAATCGAGGTGTCGAGACTCTTGGTCCGTGGGGTCTTAGCGCTATAAGGCTTTTTAAGGAAATTGCGAAAAGGTTAGTCGACATCACAGGAGACCGAAGAGCTGGCAGCTACCTCGGACAAAGAATTAGTCTAGCTATTCAAAGGGGGAACGCTGCCAGTATCTTCGGACCCTTGCCTAAAGGGACCTCTTTTAATTATATATTTTAGAAGGAGTCAGAGTAGGCCGAGACTTACATATGAAGACCACGTGAGCAGATTGCTCAACAACGGAAAGGTTAAAGTACTCAGATACCCAGACGTGCGTGTATGAAGCGATTGATGAATCTCGAAGCAGCGAAAGAAGTATGCATGGATCGCGAAGCCTGGCGATCTGTCCTCTCTGACTACCCCGTCAGGGATACAGCGTGAAGATAGTATGTATCATATTTTTAAGGTTATATTTAATGTTAATATTAAGTTAAGTTGATATTTATTAATATTGTATAACATAGTACATATGTGATAGTAGATTATGTACAAGTGTGTGAAGTAGGCGATTACCGCTAAGGCGCTATGGAAGACGGTAATCAACAATACACACGTGTTTCATACGACGTTTTTCAATACACTTATGAATAATATAATACTAAATAAAACAAATGGATATTTTACCTCGGAGTTTTCAGGTAGTAAAATTTCTATATCTTGTACATCTTATGTCGTGCGTTGTAGGTACTACATAAATCGTTTTGTTCATAACTAGTACTTGTAGACATTTTAATTAATATATAACTGTAATTTCAAAAGGGAAAACCACAGTTTGATAATAGGTATCACTATGTGCCTAATTGCGGTGAGATTAGAGCCATATTATGAGTAAGTGTATTAAAAATATATATAGATATATAAAATATACTCATGCACACCACAAGTATACTGCGATAGACCACCTTATTATTACTGCTGGCTTTCTTCGAGTGCTCCAAGTACTCATGCAGGATGGAGAGCCTCTGTCGAGGGTCTCGAGACACCACGAGCTGGGGACA
The DNA here is from genome assembly GCA_948477245.1 of Thumatha senex. Taxonomy (NCBI): domain Eukaryota; kingdom Metazoa; phylum Arthropoda; class Insecta; order Lepidoptera; family Erebidae; genus Thumatha; species Thumatha senex. Next base: position 3,217,710 of record OX419751.1, read on the forward strand.
CGCGTCTTCGCCCACTTCTGATAGCGTGGAGTGGTCCAGAAGAGTTTCTAAATGGAGTCTCAGCATTTCCTGGTAAAGATTTAATCATTATAATTCTACACCATACAGGAGTAGTTCAGTTCGCATACATACACACTGTACGTGTGTATGTCTTGGAACTAATCTCCTCCTAAACGGCTGGACCGATATGAAGTTTACAGTAATTTTAATATCTGAGTCTTTTAGTATCTTTACTGCTCTAATATGTTTATGTGTATTGCCTCAATAAAGACATTGACTAAAATATCCATTTCATTCTAGACAACCACTTTAAAGCAACCCATACTAAATTTAAAGTAGAATATATAAGTCCCAAGCTAGACTCAAACTAGCGTCTTCTGGTTTAACGCACCAGACGCGTTACCAATTACACCATCGAGACCTATTCGAAACTGACGAATAAATCCACCTCATTCCGTCTTAAGGCGACGTGTAACTTTGCTAAAGTGCCAGTAGAGTACGTCGCCTTAAGAAGAGGTGGATTAATTCGTCAGTTTCGAGTAGGTCTCGATGGTATAATTGGTAACGCGTCTGGTAAAGACAATAATTCGAGTATATTTCAAGCCTGAAAAAAAATTTCCTCTTTAAATTTATATTTAGGATATAGTTAACATATAATAGTAGCGGCAATCTATGATGGCCGTTTGACAATTACAATATTGGAAAAAATAAAAGAACTATTTTTTATGAAATAAAATACCTTACGTAGTTACTTTTTTAAAAACTTGTTTAAAAATTTGTTATAAGCATACTATATTTAAGGTATTTTTATTATTAAAAATGAATGGATGTTTGTTACTCTTTTACGTAAAAACTACTGAACAGATTTTAATGAAACTTTACAATAATGTAGCTTATACATCAGAATAACACATAGGCTACTTTTTATCCCGGGAACATGTTCCTGTGGAAAAACGGTAACGGAAAAACCTATCTACGCAGGCGAAGCCGCGGGCGTCAACTAGTCTGAAATATATTATTTTCTAACTAACTAACTATCTTTACACTGTATCCCTGACGGGGTATATTATTTTCCTGAGACGAAAATGTGAAATGAACGGCCATCATAGAGTGCCGCTAGTGTAATTGCTTAAAATTGTTTATAACCCCATACTGTAGTGTAGTAGGACCCCTCACACTTCTATCTCGGTACTCACTTGCATGAAATCGTTGCTATCTGCCTGTCCCAAAGCCATTGTGACCACAACTGGCTCTGACCAGTCGTTGGACGAACGACCCTGCACGTACTTGCCAAGATCGCATAGCTCCGAATCTGTAAACAAAAAAACATGTTTATTTTTTTATATATACGTATTGTCACGATTTTTTTTTAAGTGTCAGCTTTTAGCTGGATAAGGTCCTGCTCCGTTGGTTTGGACACGTCCAACGAATGAGTGAGGAACGATTGACGAAGAATATATATTGTACGAAAGTAGAGGGCAGAAGGAGTCAGGGTAGGCCGAGACTTACACATGAAGACCACGTGAGCAGATTGCTCAACAACGGAAAGTCAAAAGTACTCGGATACCCAGACGTACGTGTATGAAGCGATTAATGAATGTTGAAGAAGCGAAAGAAGTATGCATGGATCGCGAAGCCTGGCGATCTGTCCTCCCTGACTACCCCGTCAGGGATACAGCGTGAAGATGTGTGAAAGTGAAACTCCCTTACGACATTTTTTACAGGTTATAATATTTCTCTTATACGACAATTTTTCTACCGCAGTGTCTCCAGTTACTCCGTGATCATGGCGCTTGCAACAGTGCCGAAATATCGGATACTCGCGAATGAAAGTAGACATGGTAAATATCAAGACAGTCAATATTTTAGTAACTTATCAGTGAACTTCATGGTATCGGTTTTTCTAGACTTTCTAACGTATAACGTCAAAAATTAAACTTACATGTAGGCAAATCGTTAACAGCATCATACGTAGTGGTGTACGCCATGGCCGAGGCCGGACCGAAGCCGACGCGACTGTGTCTCGCGCGACACACGGACATGTCGGCGATGCACGCCGCGTTCAACCGACCTACAATTAAAGAGGAGTCATGTTATTTATACGGTGGTACGACCAAAAGGTGATAAAATTGGCTGCGAGAACGATACATTTTTAAAGAAATTATTTTGCTATATTTCTCATAAAAGTTTAATAAAGTGGAAAAAGACAATTCGATTCGAGACGGGGATTAAACCAGTGACCTTTGCCTAACCAGGGCATCATCTGGTCATACTCTTAAAATGACGATTAAAATATGGTGGAGAATTTCAACTTGATTCGATACGGTTCAGGTTGTTCAGGTGGCTAGAAAATTGCCCTGGTTAGGCAAAGGTCACTGGTTCAATCCCCGTCTCGAATCGAGTTGTCTTTTTCCACTTTATTAAACTTTTATGCGAGATCGATGTCACCGGCATGGATCTTGATAAAAAGGGTGATTTTTTTTTAAATCTTTGTAAGTATCTATTATATCCTGGGTTAACAGCAGGATGCCACAGCCTGCACCTTTCCATTTCAACACGGCAATGGGCTCACCACCTGTTACGTGGGACAAAAATGCATACGTTGAAATGTAGGCGTTTAATATGCCTCTGCGTACCCTAACTAACTAACTATCTTCACGCTGTATCCCTGACGGGGTAGTCAGAGAGGACAGATCGCCAGGCTTCGCGATCCATGCATACTTCTTTCGCTTCTTCGAGATTCATCAATCGCTTCATACACGCACGTCTGGGTATCCGTAACATAACAGGCCCATTGCCGTGTTGAAATGGACAAGCGCAACAATACAATTTATTGAATATATTGTCGACAGATTGATGAATCTGCTGGAAGCGTAAGAAGTATGCATGGATCGCGAACACTGACGATCTGTACTCTCTGACTATCCCGTCAGGGATATAGCGTGAAGATAGCTAGGATATTCGACGGAAATGAAAGGAAAAATTAAATAGGAAAAGGATAGAGACAAAGAGAGAAAGACTAGAAAGAGAATGGGCATAGAGAATAAAGAGAAAAAATAAAGAGAGAGAAAGAGAAAAAATAAAGAGAGAAAGAGAAAAAATAAAGAGAGAAAGAGAAAAATAAAGAGAGAAAGAGAAAAACTAAAGAGAGAGAAAGAGAAAAAATAAAGAGAGAGAAAGAGAAAAAATAACGAGAGAAAGAGAAAATAAAGAGAGAGAAAGAGAAAAAATATAGAGAGAAAGAGAAAAAATAAAGAGAGGAAGAGAAAAATAAAGAGAGAAAGAGAAAAACTAAAGAGAGAGAAAGAGAAAAAATAAAGAGAGAAAGAGATAATAAAGAGAGAGAAAGAGAAAACTAAAGAGAGAAAGAGAAAAATAAAGAGGGAGAAAGAGAAAAACTAAAGTGAGCGAAAGAGAGAGAAAGAGGAAATATAAAGAGAGAGAAAGAGAAAATATAAAGAGAGAGAAAGAGAAAAAATAAAGAGAGAGAAAGAGAAAAATAAAGAGAGGAAGAGAAAAAATAAAGAGAGTGAAAGAGAAAAATAAAGAGAAAGAGAAAAAATTAAAGAGCGAAAGAGAAAAATAAAGAGAGAGAAAGAGAAAAAATAAAGAGAGAGAAAGAGAAAAACTAAAGAGAGAGAAAGAGAAAAAATAAAGAGAGAAAGAGAAAAACTTAATATAAATATTAAGAGAAAAATAAAGAGAGAGAAAGAGAAAAAATAAAGAGAGAGAAAGAGAAAAAATAAAGAGAGAGAAAGAGAAAAACTAAAGAGAGCGAAAGAGAGAGAAAGAGAAAAAGTAAAGAGAGATAGAGAAAAAATAAAGAGAGCGAAAGAGAGAAAATAAAGAGAGAGAAAGAGAAAAAATAAAGAGAGAGGAAGAGAGAAAACAAAGAGAGAGAAAGAGAAAAAATAAAGAGAGAGAAAGAGAGAAACAAAATAGAGAGTGAGATAAAGGGAATAAAAAGAAGGGGTAAAGAGAGTGGAAACAGAGAGAGAGTTATGTTAAAGTAGGATACTTGCGCACTTACATATTCGTATGCTCATTTGCTTGTAGTAGGCTCTATACACATCTTACACGTACACACAGCATACGGCATTTCGTCACCTGACAATTTCTACCAATGGCCGGTTTCAATTTTCAGTTAAACATACCTAGTCAGGTCATAAGTATTGTCACACAGTAAAAACTTTTCTTTTAGAATGCTGGCTACAAAAATGTTTCTTGAATTCGAATTTCAAATTGTTCATGAAAAAAAAAAAGTATACTTTTTAGAATTTTACTCATTTTTAAATATGGAGTGGACGCTTAAAGAAGACCGTGTTGCAGTTATTGCGTTGCATCGTTGCGGTTACGCGCCAATTCAAATTTTTGACACACTGAAAAATTTGAATATAACCAAAACATTCGTTTATCGTACCATCAAACGATACAATGAAGACTCTAGTGCAGATGACAGGTCAAGAAGTGGTCGCCCTCGGTCTGTTAGGACTTCAGCAGTGATAAAAGCTGTGAAGGCGCGAATTCAAAAAAAACCCCAAACGTAAGCAGAAACTGTTGGCCCTTCAGATGGGGTTAAGCAGAACCACGGTGAAAAGGGTGTTAAATGAAGACTTAGGACTTCGACTTCGAAGAAACACAGGACATCATTTAAATGCTCGTCTAATGGACCTGAGACTGAAGAAATGCCGCGCATTGTTGAAGCGGTACGCGGGAAAAAAATATCGGGAATTTCTTTTTTCGGATGAAAAAAATTTTACCGTAGAAGAGAGCTACAACAAACAAAATGATAAGGTGTACGCACACAGTAGTGAAGAAGCGAGCAACCGTATTCCGCGTGTCCAACGAGATCATTTTCCGCCCTCGCTTATGTTATGTTTGGGAGTTTCTTATTGGGGCTTAACAGAGGTACATTTTTGTGAGAAAGGTGTAAAAACTAATGCAGTTGTGTATCAAAATACAGTCCTGACGAACCTTGTGGAACCTGTTTCTCATACCATGTTCAATAACAGGCACTGGGTATTCCAACAAGACACAGAGCACACAAGACTGGCTGGCGGCGCGGAAATCGACTTCATCCGGCACGAAGACTGGCCCTCCTCCAGTCCAGATTTGAGTCCGTTAGATTACAAGATATGGCAACTCTTGGAGGAAAAGGCGTGCTCAAAGCCTCATCCCAATTTGGAGTCACTCAAGACATCTTTGATTAAGGCAGCCGCCGATATTGACATGGACCTCGTTCGTGCTGCGATAGACGACTGGCCGCGCAGATTGAAGGCCTGTATTCAAAATCACGGAGGTCATTTTGAATAAACTTTATTGTCATAAGAATCTATGTTTTGTTAAGTTCATTTTGGTATATAAATGGTTACATAATAACTTATTTCAATTATTATATATTAAACATGTGGCAGAATTTATGACCTGACTAGGTAGATCGCTACCACAGATAAACAGTTGATTTTTTAACTTTTGTGACAGATAGTTCCATGTCGTAGGTAAATATTTCTATCAATCTTTGGTTATTGAACCTAAATTTTCGTTGATATAAATATTTTGACAATATTATAGTAAAAGATAGATAGGTTATTGAGAACAGCCCTAAATCGACCTACCCGTAAGCACAAGGCTTACGGGTAGGTCGATATAGACCTTTGTTCCAATAAATAATGACAATAAACTTACCAGCAGTGGTTTTCTGGAATGGTGGCACTCTCCGATGATAATTTAACACAATAGTGTGTGGTCTGACGATGAGAGGTTTCAGCGGTGCTTCTGTAGAGCAAAATTATCAAAATTTAACACAATAGTGTGTGGTCTGACGATGAGAGGTTTCAGCGGTGCTTCTGTAGAGCAAAATTATCAAAATGTAACACAATAGTGTGTGGTCTGACGATGAAAGGTTGCAGTGGTGCTTCTGTAGAGCAAAATGATCAAAATTTACTGAATATGAGAGGTTTCAGCGGTGCTTCTGTAGAGCAATATGATCAAAATTTTCCCACAATATTTATTTATTTATTTATTATTTCTAAATACATACATATTATACATAGGCTACACCCAAACTTCGAAACGAATATTGTGGATCACACAAATATTTTTTCCGACCCAGGAATCGAACCCGGGACCTCAGCCGCGGCAGTCAAATGAGATAATTTAACACAATGTTATGGGATGATATAATTTAACACAATATTATGATAAGATAATATAACACAATATGTTGAGATAATTTAACACAATAGTGTGTTGTCAAACAATGAGACTTTATCGCTGCTTCTGTTGATCAAAATTATGAAAATTAATTTGACCGCCTCGGTTGGGCAGTTGTAGTGAATGATGAATGACAGTTTTGGGTTTTTGGGTTTGAATCCCAGGTCAAAATAAGGTTTTCTTAAACGTCTACAGTATGGGGTTCTTCAAAAGGGATCTAAGGAGGGTTTTATAGGGTCGTCAGCGCGATCGTCACCTCTCCAACGTTGCAAACGTCTATAGGCTAAGGTGAACAGAACACTTACCATCGGGTAGGCCGTATGCTTGTCTGCCAATTTAGTGGTATACAAAAAATTTATTCATAGTTTGGTTTACAGAGTAAGGAATCAATATCAGTCGCGCATATTACTAGAGACGCGAGGGTTTTAGGGTGTGATAGAGGGAGCTAGCAATATTTCATTCTTTACTCACCTTCTCTTTCCGCGGGCACATCAGTCATCATACTCTCCTCCTGCACCAGAGAAGGAGGCTGTGTCACCAGAGACAGTACTGGCGCCGATACTGGCACTAACTGGTCTCCTGTCGACACTGAGACCTCGTCTTCGACATCTGGTGATTTAAAAAAAATATTGTAATAAATACATACATACATATTGTCACGCCTTTATCACCGAAGAGGTAGGCAGAGGCATACTATACGCCCACATTTCACCGCATTCATTTTTGTACCAAGTAACAATGGTGGTGAGCCCATTGCCGTGTTGAAATGGACAGGCGCAGGCAGTGGCGAACTTCTGTTGAAATTTTTCAAGCCGCCCATCAGGCCTTAAATTAGGTTTAACGACTGTCATTTTACTGGCAACCGGGACCAAAGGCTTAACGTGCATTTCGAGGCATGGAAACGGTCGCAAATGTACAAAGTGGTCACCCAACCAGTGACCAGCCATAGTGAAAGTTGCTTATCGCAGTGATGGTTTACAGAGCACTAAGTCAGCGAGGCCCTGAGCGATCATCGTTCTAGTCTCAGCAATTTCAGCTGTACGTTGATCAATCGGTCAGTCAGTTTTTGCTTTTGTGTATGTATTTATATAGATCAAATCTTACGTACCGACGTCTGCATACAGAGAAGCCTTCATCAGCTGTACATTGTGACTTTGACGGTGTTCTAGACGAGCCAGTTCACTCGTTGGACTTTTCACTCCAGATGCTGAAATCAATATTGAAAAGCAATAAATTAGTATACTAATCTTTTCTAATTTTAAATTTTAACTTAATCTTAACTATCTTCACGCTGTATCCCTGATGGGGTAGTCAGAGAGGAAAGATCGCCAGACATCGCAATCCATGCCTACGTCTTTCGCTTCCTGTAGATTCAATAATCGCTTCATACATGCACGTCTGGGTATCCGATTACTAAATTTTAAAGTGGAATTTTTTCTCAGTCTCAAGCTGGACTCAAACCAGCGTCTTCTGGTTCAACGCACCAGACGCGTTTACTAACTACACCACTACGTCGCCTTAAGACGTAGAGGTGGATAAATTCGCCAGTTTCGAGCAGGTCATGGTGGTGTTGTTGGTAAACGCGTCTGGTGCGTTGAACCAGAAGACGCAGCTTGAAATTTAAAAAAAAATTAAAATTTACGGTTTAAATCAATATTTTATTATAACAAGTACGCGCTCTTCACTATAGTAGCGAAGAAATAAGACGACTTCTAAACCGAAACTAATTTCAAAACCGCAAATGGTAGAAACTTCAACATCGCCTATGCACGTGTTCATGGTGTCCTGAATCGAATGCCGCAAACAGATTTTCTCCATCTCTTATGAAATTTTTAATAAAGTGGAAAAAAGACAATTCGATTCGAGACGGGGATTGAACCCGTGACCTTTGCCTAACCAGGTCAATGTTCTAGCCACCTGGTTAGGCGAAGGTCACGGGTTCAATCCCCGTCTCGAATCGAATTGTCACTATCCACTTTATTAAAAAGTTATGAGAAATTTAGCAAATTGCTTTAAAAAAATATTTATCTCTTTTGGTTCTTGAGAAATAGATGCGTAGAGACGAAGGGACGGACAGATTGATCCGTTTTATAAGACTTTTATTATACTTTAGGGTTTAGAAGTCTAAAATCTTTATTGAAAACAAGCTTTAACAACATACATACATATCATTACGCCTGTCTCTCATCGGGGTAGGCGGAGACTATAGCTTGCCACTTAACTCGCTACGATCCTGGCATACAACTTAAGTTTCTTCTACTTTCATAAGTATTTTCATACACGGTCTTCGGTTAAAGGTACTCTTAAAAATACAATTCGATTCGAGACGGATATTGAACCCGTGATTTTAACCTAACCAGGGCAATGTTCTAGCCACTGAACTACCCGAACCGTATCGTATCAAGTTGAAATTCTTCACTATATTTTAATCGTTATTTCAGAGTATAACTTTGTTTACTTTATTAAAAGTTTATGAGAAATTTAGAATAAAAATTGTATTAAAAATTGATCCAAGGATACTCTTGACTTTGTCATTTTCCAAAAGGTCTTCGATTTGATTGACATACGTATGCCGAGGTAAACCCATACCAGTTTTTCTGTTCTCTCTCGCCACATAAACTTGCTTCGTCAGATTATTCATCCTCTCCACGTGTCCGAACCATCTAAACATCCCTTTTCTATCGTAGTCACTACATCTTCTGTCATACTGCAATGTTCCCGTATCACGCAGTTCCTTTCTTTTTCCATCAACTTTTAGTTAAATGCACCAAAAAGAATAAATTTGAGTATCTTTAATAGTACCTCATTAAAGGATTACGATTATATTTACGTCAGCGACGTCACTTTATTTTTAGAGTTATATAATGCAAGCACTCGCGATTGATAACGCAGTACTAGTGCCAACGTTGCATTTCGGCAGCAAACATGTATGTTAGAAGATGCTTAAAAGTAAGTTGAATGCTGTGGAGATGCAATCACTTTGAAAATTGTGCGGCGTAACCTTAGCCAACCGAATACGTAACGAAATGATACGCAATATGGCAGGTTTGAATGAAAGTGTCAGCGTTAAGCTGGAAAAGGGCGTGCTCCGTTGGTTTGGACACGTTCAACGAATGAGTGAGGAACGATTGACAGAAAGGTAGGGCGAGACTTGCATATGAAGACCACGTGAGCAGATTGCTCAAAAGCGGAAAAGTCAAAAGTACTCGGATACCCAGACGTGTATGTATAATAATAATAATAAAAATAAAACCCTCGAGGACAGTCGTTATCTTTTATAGGATTAACGCAACCCTATGAGGGCATAGTAGATTCGCTTTTTGAGTCATCCACTATTTGATATCAACAAAAAAATGTATCAGAAAGTTATTGAAAAGCTCACATCCGCAGGGCAGCTTGTGGCGAGCTGAATGTGTGTGGCTACACATCGGTCCCGATTCCTCAGAGTTTTGTTGCCCTTCTGCACCGGTTAGGATTTAATGGCCTAACGGGAGAGCAGGCAGAGTGCTACTCCCGGGAGTGCAGCAAATCTCAACTCTGGCTTGCCCTAATTGGCCGGTCAGAGGGAGGGAGCCAGAGCTATATGCTCGGGGGTGGAAGTGTCATTTTCAAGGGCATAACTACGGGGAAGCCCGCTCCGGGCCTGTCCCGCGATGGTGAAACCGGCGCCGCACCGCTCGACACCCCAAGCCGCTCACACCGGTGTTGCCCTCTGTCGCCTTACAGGCTTGTTTTGCCTATGGCGATTGTATAGGGGGCCCATCTAGTGAGTTGGCAAGTCACCGTCTGCCAATATTTTGATGATATTATATTAAAATGGCAGACGCAGTTTTCATCCATAGTTCAAGTCACCCAGTACATTTAACCTCCAACTCAATAGCCCAATAGTAGTTAGCATATTGTACAATAGTTTAACTCCCATTGGAGATGGTCCATTACCGTTCTTCTACATAAGGCGGACGTGGATTGTCTGCAGTGGGGGTCCCATTCCCTGTTACATTAAAATTCTCAAAGGGCCTCTGCGTGTTGGACCACTATGTCCCCATGTAAGCCTACCAAAAGACCGGGTATCTTCGTAAGAAAAAAAAAAGGAGATACCCGAGAAGAAGAGACATAATAATAATAAACCCCTCGAGGACAGTCGTTATCTTTTATAGGATTAACGCAACCCTATGAGGGCATAGTAGATTCGCTTTTTGAGTCATCCACTTTCTGATATCAACAAAAAGTGTATCAGAAAGTTATTGAAAAGCTCACATCCGCAGGGCAGCTTGTGGCGAGCTGAATGTGCGTGGCTACACATCGGTCCCGATTCCTCAGAGTTTTGTTGCCCTTCTGCACCGGTTAGGATTTAATGGCCTAACGGGAGAGCAGTGAGAGTGCTTCTCCCGGGAGTGCAGCAAATCTCAACTCTGGCTTGCCTTGATTGGCCGGTCTGAGGGAGGGAGCCAGAGCTATATACTCGGGGGTGGAAGTGTCATTTTCAAGGGCATAACTACGGGGAAGCCCGCTCCGGGCCTGTCCCGCGAAGGTGAAACCGGCGCCGCACCGCTCGACACCCCAAGCCGCTCACACCGGTGTTGCCCTCTGTCGCCTTACAGGCTTATCATGCCTATGGTGATTGTATAGGGGGCCCATCTAGTGAGTTGGCGAGTCACCGTCTGCCAATAGTTTAATAATAATATATTAAAAAGGCAGATGCCGTTTTCATCAATAGCTTAAATCACCCAATCCATTTAACACCCAACCCAATAGCCCATTTCATAGTTAGCACATTTCACAATAGTTTAACTCCCATTGGAGGTGATCCATTACCGTTCTTCTACATAAGGCGGGCGTGGACTATCTGCAGTGAGGGTCCCATTCCCTATTAGATTAAAATTCTCAAAGGGCCTCTGCGTGTTGGACCTATGTCTCCATGTAAGCCTACCAAAAGCCCGGGTATCTTCAAGAAAAAAAAAAGAAGATGCCCGAGAAAAGAAGAGACATAATAATAATAATTCTCAAAGGGCCTCTACGTGTTGGACCACTATGTCCCCATGTAAGCCTACCAAAAGACCGGGTATCTTCGTAAGAAAAAAAAAAGGAGATACCCGAGAAGAAGAGACAAATAATAATAATATAATACCCCTCGAGGACAGTCGTTATCTTTTATAGGATTAACGCAACCCTATGAGGGCATAGTAGATTCGCTTTTTGAGTCATCCACTTTCTGATATCAACAAAAAATGTATCAGTAAGTTATTGAAAAGCTCACACCCGCAGGGCAGCTTGTGGCGAGCTGAATGTGCGTGGCTACACATCGGTCCCGATTCCTCAGAGTTTTGTTGCCCTTCTGCACCGGTTAGGATTTAGTGGCCTAACGGGAGAGCAGTGAGAGTGCTACTCCCGGGAGTGCAGCAAATCTCAACTCTGGCTTGCCTTAATTGGCCGGTCAGAGGGAGGGAGCCAGAGCTATATGCTCGGGGGTGGAAGTGTCATTTTCAAGGGCATAACTACGGGGAAGCCCGCTCCGGGCCTGTCCCGCGAAGGTGAAACCGGCGCCGCACCGCTCGACACCCCAAGCTGCTCACACCGGTGTTGCCTCCTGTCGCCTTACAGGCTTATCTTGCCTATGGCGATTGTATAGGGGGCCCATCTAGTGAGTTGGCGAGTCACCGTCTGCCAATATTTTGATGATATTATATTAAAATGGCAGACGCAGTTTTCATCCATAGTTCAAGTCACCCAGTACATTTAACCTTCAACTCAATAGCCCAATAGTAGTTAGCATATTGTACAATAGTTTAACTCCCATTGGAGATGGTCCATTACCGTTCTTCTACATAAGGCGGACGTGGATTGTCTGCAGTGGGGGTCTCATTCCCTGTTACATTAAAATTCTCAAAGGGCCTCTGCGTGCTGGACCACTATGTCCCCATGTAAGCCTACCAAAAGACCGGGTATCTTCGTACGAAAAAAAAAAGGAGATACCTGACAAGAAGAGACAAATAATAATAATAATAAATAAGGGCTTGATGCAGAAGGCGGTTATTCTGGGCACGGCACGTATTGTGCGGAAGTTCTTGTCTCTGCAGCCCTGACCACCGGTAGCTTGGTCCCTGTACCCGATGCCGGCGGGATACTATTTTTTATATTTTTAAATAGATTTTTAATATGTATAATTTATTTAAAAATGTAATTTTTATGTGTATATAAAAAATAAAGGAAATAATAATAAATCATTTGCATTTTGCATATTTCAAGCAAATAATGAAATTACAGGAAGCTAAAGAAGTTTGCATGGATCGCGGTGCTTGGCGCTTGACTGACTACCCCGTCAGGGATACAACGTGAAGATAGTTAAGTTATTTTAAGCAAGCATTCATTTGACACCCATATTCAATCAAAACAGCATATACCAGTCCACTGCTGGACGGAGGCATCTCCCAATCGACGCCAACACACGGTCCTGCGCCTTTCGCATCCAGTCCCTCCCTGCGACCTTTTCCAGGTCCATCTGCCAGGGGGTCGTCTTACCGTAGGTTTGCCGAGTCGCGGTCTCCAATCCAGGGGGCCAAGTCTACTATTGACAAGCCGTATAATATTTTTAGTTGTCAATATGTTAGTAGACTATCCAAAATGCAACTGACTAGCGGCCACTGGCGCGGTACGTGTTAGTAGAATTCTATCGGCCGACCGATAGAAGTCTATTGGAGTACGATTGTAATAGTAGACTACGAAAAACTGTCGAAATTGTACCCGTGGGTTTCTATTGAGCGACGATTTCGATTCTATTTTAACACAATTGAAATCGGCTCCCATAACTCGTTTACTCCATCGGTTCTTCTACAGATGTGGCCAGCCTATTGCATTGCACTTTAACTTGCTTACTCTACGACTATGTCGACCACTCTGGTTCTCTAGGCAGCCTCAATTCGGAGTTTATGCCTCAAAGATACTCCAAGCATACCACGCTCCATAGCTCGACGCAGTTTCCTGAATGCTGTCCAGCCCAAGCGGATACTTCTTGCGATTTCCTTTGTCCAGGCTCTTTTTGCCGAGTTGAATAATCATTCTTTATTTTTTTATGCGAGGAATGCTTCTTATGCACTATATCCGCCGTTTAATTACGATATATAATATTATATGATTATATATATTATTATTATTTACTTAGTTTTCTTTTCATCTCGATGTATTTAGGACACATCGGTAAATATGAGACCACGGGCCTAAGCCCTAGTGAGTTTCATTGTCTGCTTCGTGTTGGATGTTTAAGTCTTCTTGGAGAAACTTTCGGACTATGCGGCAAGAATTCAAAATTACGGCTTTTTGCATTGTCATATATGTGTTTTCAGTTATGTCTATTCTTTTAAGAGATTGCAATAGATGTTTAGGTATTACTCCTGTACTAGATAGTACTATGTAAACTTTGTTCATTTTCCATATTCTAGTTATTTCTTCTTTAAGTTCTGTGTATTTGTTTATTTAATCAGTAATGGTTTTATGGATGTTATGAGTGTTTGGTACTGCGATGTCAATTAGAAATACTGTTTTTATTATTATTATTTTGATTACGATTCAGATCTGCACCATGTGATTTCATATTGTGTATTGTAATAGTTGTAATCTGTATTGTGTTTAATAAAATAAAATAAATCCTCTTTTATTCCTATACCTCTCTTTTCCCCCGCGCATGTTAAGCAGTGGGCATTTGATACTATTTATTAATACGCGTTAAAAGTTATGCAGTATCCCGCTCAACTGTTCAAGCGTTCCCTACCAAAACGATGTCTTCAGCGAACCGAAGGTGTGAGATCCATAAACCGTTCATGTTCAGGCCTCATCCCTCCCAGTCCAGCGTCATTAAAACACCCTCAAGTGCGTTGGTGAAGAACTTGGGGGTTATTACATCGCCATGTCTTAACCCTCTATGCAGTACAACGGGGTTGGTCTTCTGGTCTTGGAGCCGGACTGTCATAGTAGCGGTGTCGTATAAACTTCCCAACACCTCGATATATCGCCAATCAATACGAAATCTCTGCAGAGCATCCAGGACGGCCCAGGTTTCGACGGAGACTTCTTCCTAGTCCACAAAGTTGTTGCTTTGGTTGAACACGCAAATCTTAGGAATTACTGCTTTGAATTTTTTTTTGTGTTGGTTAGCCTATTCGTGAAGGAAGGCTATATGATCATCCAGCTACTACCCAGGAGAGAGGAGTAGTAATCATAAATGTCACAAAATCGGGCTAATTTTCATACATTATTGTAAAATTTATAAACGAAGGGATTAAATTGGTGTCAGCGGGTGCGAAGTATGTCACGGGCGAAGCCGCGGGGCTCAGCTAGTGTTAGTAATATAATTAACTGTCTTCACGCTGTATCCCTGACGGGGTAGTCAGAGAGGACAAATTATCAGGTTTCCTAATCGTGATCAATGCATCCTTCTTTCGCTTCTTACAGATTCATAAATAAATAAATAAATACCCATCACGCCTTATCCCCGAAGGGGTGGCAAAGGCATATTATATGCCCACTTTTCACCGTGTGGATTCCTATCCCACGTAATAAGTGGTGAGCCCATTGCCGTGTTGAAAATAGACAGACGCAGGTTGTGGCTACCTGCTGTTGACATTTTTAAGCCGCCCATAAGGCCTTCAACCAGGCTTAAAGACTGCCATTTTACTGGCAACCGGGACCAACGGTTTAACGTGCCTTCCGAAGCACGGAAACGCTCGCAAATGTAAATGCCACAAAGAGGTCACTCATCCTAGTACCAGCCATAGTGAAAGTTGCGTAACTCAGTGATCGTTTACCGAACACTGAGACCGCGGGGCCACAAGCGCACAGATTCATAAATCTTTCATACATGCATACTTTTGACCTTTCCGTTGTTGAGCAATCTGCTCACGTGGTCTTCATATGTAAGTCTCGGCCTACCCTGACTCCTCCTACCCTCAACTTTCGCACAATATATATTCTTCGTCAATCGTTACTCACTCATTCGTTGGACGTGTCCAAACCAAAGGAGCACGCCCTTTTACAGTTTAACGCTGACACTCCTAATATAATACAAATTATATTTCAGGATCGCGGCAAGTAGATTGCTTACCCCGATGAGAGACAGGCGTGATGAAATGTATGTATGTTAAAATGGTCTATGCAAAATAAAGACATTTTTACACATTTTTTTTTATAATTTATTTTATTTATTTATCTATCACGCCTTATCCCCGAAGGGGTGGCCGAGGCATACATATTGTATGCCCACTTTTTACCATGTGTATGCTTGTCCCACGTAATAGGTGGTGAGCTCATTGCCGTGTTGAAATGAACAGGCGCAGGCTGCGGTGACCTGCTGTTGAAAGTTTTTAAGCCGCCCATAAGGCCTTCAACATGGCTTAACGACTGCCATTTTATTGGCAACCGGGACCAACGGCTTAACGTGCCTTCCGAAGCACGGAACTGAGGTGGGTCTTAAGGTCCGAATAAAATTAATAAAATGGGTCTATTTAAGATGTTAAATTTGGAAGATATTTAAGCCTTTTTTAATGAGATGGTAACAAAAAGGTCTTATTTGCTAGACACTAATTAGCACGACCAATTAAAGACCTGGTAGTCTTTTTTTATTATAAAAGATATATATAAATAAAATACTAAAACATTTTAATCGTAATCAATTTTTATTATAAAAACCATACATATTTTTTGGGGTGGGTAGGTAGGTGTACAACGGCTTCTACTCACCCCTATTGTCCATATAAAGGCTGTGGATATCGTTATTGTGATCCTCTGTGGTATCCATCTCGAAAGCTGTCGACAATAAGAAATATAATATTATGAACAAGTTATAAATAAATAAAAAGTATCGCACGAGCTCGGAACAGCCTTCTTGTTCCGGCAACCAAACAGTGAGCATCACATATTGTGATAGAAATAGACTGATATAAATAGATAAATAAATAAATATTGTGGGACTTTTTTTTTACTCATACATACATATTGTCACGCCTTTATCCCCGAAGGGGTAGGCAGAGGCATATTTAACGCCCACGTTTCACCGTATGCATTTCTGTCCCACGTAACAGGTGGTGAGCCCATTGCCGTGTTGAAATGGACAGGCGCAGGCTGCATCGAAATGCATTTTTTTACTCAGTGGGACTTTTTTTTTACTCAGTGCCGTCTAGCCCAAAGTAAGCTATTTTTTTCTATTGGGACTAATCCCACCCACATTCCCATTACTGTGACTTCTGTAAACCAGGATCTACAGCAATGACCAAAACACCAGAAAAGTTACACCGAGCTCGATCTCGGTGATGTTCCAGGAGAAGTTAGCATGTCTTGGAACCCGCAACGAAATTAATCAGAAGATAATGTGAGGAAGTAAGAAAAGAACGTAACGCCTCTTCCCTCCTTTGCAAAGCGGGAGACCTGGAAAGCAACTAGGTGTAAATCCTATAGAAATAGGGAAGCACCACGGTAATAGTATATTACGGGTCCTATGTGAGCTATGTTTGATTCCAGTAATATGTATGGCAGAAACGTTTAAAAGCACGAAAATTTACCCTCGATGCCACGAGATCCGCTTAGTAAACTACTCCCGACGTTACTTGTAAACAATTAAGCATATTATATCGCTTATTTTGCCAAATGCTACACTCCCAAAGTATATGATGGGCGGTCTGATCATATTTGGCGTCAGCAGTTGAACACTGACCCAAAGTAAGCTAATATAAGCTTGTGTTATGGAATCTAGACAAATGATAAACATACTTATATATATCTAAATACATACATATTATTTATAGGAAACACCCAAACTCTGAAAGAAACATTTCAAATAACACATATAGTCGCATACACTACAACTCCGCCTCAAAAAAAAGTATAATATAAACCGGGTAAAAAGTAGCCTATGAGTTTTTATGATGTGTAAGCATAAAGTCAAGCTTAGCCTAGGATCAAAACGCCCATAAGGCCTTTTATTAATAACTGGGACCAACGTCTTAACGTGCCTTTCGAAGCACGGAAACGATCTTTAATCTAAATACCACAAAGTGGTCACCGATCCAAGGACCAGCCATAGCGAAAGTTGCTTATCGCGGAGATCGTTTACAGAACACTGAGTCAGCTTGGCCACGAGCCTTTTCTTCGTTATGTGTATAGATCGTAAAATAATCTGTCTGATACAAACCTTTAGAACCATTGAGGTTCAAACTGACTGAAGTCGCGAATATATTATCTTCGGGAACCATTCCCAAACCTCCTAAACCTCCCAGTCCACCAAGACCAGGACCAGATACCAACTGTGGTTTTAGCGCTGTTGAAAAAAGTAAAACAATTATTAACTCAACTGTCTTAACGCTGTAGTCAGAGATGCCCATATTTTTTAAGCTATTGCATAGTTTTTATTGCGGGCTTTGAGTGGGCTTTAATCAAGAAATTCCGTAAGGAAAAAAACCTAAGATCCGAGGTCACACGAAGTTCACCGAGCACGGGCGAGCGTTGGCTTAACGTGTATGTACATATATTATATGGTACGATTGTACGAAGCTCGCACGGATCGAGACGTGATGATAGTGAGTGTGAGGGTGAGGATGAGGGTGACTGTGAGAGTGAGGGTGAGAGTGAGGGGTGAGGGTTTTTTTTTTGTTTTTTTTTAGTGTAATTTAAATTAATATCAAAGAAAAACAATGTTATGCTATGCAATAGCTTTACCGCGGCAGTCTCCCCGAGTGCCACACGTCTTTTTTTTGTTATCATTTTACGGCCTCATTACTAAGACCTTTTAGCTAAATCTAATTCTTTAATCTTTAATCATCCTTTAATCTTCTTTCTTATTTTCTAAAATTTCTTCATCCTCTACGTTTTAGTCAAGTCTAGTCTTAAGTCAAGGTCAGTCTCACCCCAGTATAATGGTAGTTGTTATACTGAGGTTTTCAGTGGATTTTACGCTGTACATAGTCTTTCACTATAGCACGTTAACACAACTTTTATGTCCAAGGACCCACCACTACCGCACATAAAACAAGATAAATGCACTAGTTTTAGAATATAATATACAACAAGCTTCCGCTCTTGTCGTTTTCCCGCGTAATCTCCGATCCATAAATACTTCTTTCGCTTCCTGCAGATTCATTAATCGCTTCATACATGCTCGTCTGGCTATCCGAGTACTTATAACTTTTCTAACATTAATTTTTAATTCTGGCTACATACGGTAAGGGATCGCCAACAACAAAAGTATTAAATTTTCTCTCATCCATATGTATTAAATTTTTCTCTAATCTTTATTTAAAAGAAGTAAATTATTCTTGCAGATAGCAGCGTATTCATGTATAGGTTTATTCAAAATTCTACTGGAATAAAATGATGGTAAATTGTACAATTTCAAAATCCACATATAACTGCAGTACTGCAGTTATATGTGGATTTTGGAAGGTAACAGAAAATGCCGCGTTCCAATGAGTTATCCAATTTACCAACTCACCTGCAGCCTGTCCCTGCAGAGCCTGGTTGACGATCTGCCTCTTTACTTACTGGTGAGACCGCATGGACCTGGACCTCTCACACCTAGACCTCTCACGCCTAGATGCTTACTCAGTATATCCTGGAGACTAACCTGCAGCCCGTCCCTGCAGAGCCTGGTTGACGATCTGCCTCTTTACTTACTGGTGAGACTGCTTGGACCTGGACCTCTCACACCTAGATGCTTACACAGTAAATCCTGGAGACTAACCTGCAGCCCGTCCCTGCAGAGCCTGGTTGACGATCTGCCTCTTTACTTACTTGTGAGACTGCTTGGACCTGGACCTCTCACACCTAGATGCTTACACATTATACCCTGGAGACACTCACCTGCAGCCTGTCCCTGCAGAGCCTGGTTGACGATCTGTCTCTTCAGCACAGTGGGCACGTCGTCTTCCTCGTCACTATCACTGAGCCCGTACTTGCTGAAGTGCTCCACGCGGAAGACCCAACTGCCAGTAGCTGGGCGATACTCCACGAACTTGGTGTCGTGCTTGTCGCAGACCCGACGGAGTTTACCCTCGTATTCTATCTTCAGGAGCCTGGAGAAGGTATACATATAATCTTAATAATATTATAAATGCGAATGTTTGTATTGTTTGTTACTCTTTCACGTAAAAACTACTGAATACATTTTAATGAAACTTAACAATAAAATAGCTTATACATCAGAATAACACATAGGCTACTTTTTATCCCGGGAACAAGTTCCCGTGGGTTACGGTCACCACGCGTGCGGATCCGCGTAACTAGTAGGTAAATAAGTTCAATGATATTTACCTCTCCGGCTCAGTGATGGGTCGTTTCTCGGTTTTGTCACGCGGCCAGACCCTATCCAGGGTCACAATCGCTCTTCTATTCAGACCAGACCCCAGGGGAGGCTTATCGGCCTCCTCCGGGTACACGATGACTTCCTTGTTCAAAAAGTGGACTGAAAAATAAAAGCAGTCATTTAATTTAGGATGAACCATATAGCAAGGGGGTGCAATGGGACCCTACCGAAATTTATCTGCTTTATTGTACACATACGAAGGGCGGCTGAAAAGTTTTAAGTCTAAGGTCCGTATTCCAGAACGTTACTCAATGCTCAATCGACGCTTGAGGTTAGATTTTGCCTTATAAAAGCTACTCTCAAGCGTCGATTGAGTACTGAGAAACGATCTGGAATACGGACCTAAGTACCTTTGATCATCACTAATGAGTCGCGCTGCACACCTGCCTTGAAACGCCAGGCAACTAAAGGTATGGCTACGTTTAGTCCCTGTAATAACTAATATACATAATTATACGTATATTATAAAAAAAAAGAAATAAACCTGGGTATGTCAGCAGATGCATGAAAGTAAATTGAATGCTGTGTAGATGCAATCTCTTCGAACGATTCTCTTCACGCTGTATCCCTGACGGGGTAGTCAGAGAGGACAGATCGCCATGCATACTTCTTTCGCTTCTTCAAGATTCATTAATCGCTTCATACACGCACGTCTGGGTATCCGAGTACTTTTGACCTTTCCGTGTTTGAGCAATCTGGTCATGTGGTCTTCATATGTAAATCTCGGTCTACCTTGACTTCTTCTATCCTCTACTTTCGCACAATATTCTTTGTGCGAAATTTTTTTTTCTCACTCATACGTTGGACGTGTCCAAATTAACGGAGCATGCCCTTTTCCAGCTTAACGCTGACACTTACATTCGTACCTGCCATATTGCGTATCACTTCGTTTCTTATTCGGTCGGCCAAGGTTACGCCGCACAATTTTCGAAGTGATCGCATTTCCACAGCATTCAACTTACTTTCAAGCATCTGTCAGAAGATGGTTTCACACGAGGATGGATTCACAACCAAAAAACAACGTTGGCACTAGTACTACGTTATGAATCGCGAGTCGTTCATCTTTTAAGATGCTTTGTTGCTTTACCGAAGTAAATAAGTAGTAAGGAAAAACACCCCCCAAAACTATTGAGTGTGTACGAGTCACTTGCAGCCGGGATGATCAGCTTAACGTGCCTTCTGAAGCACTCAAACACAATAATTGGAAATGCGACAAGGCAGTATAGAAAAAATGTTTAACGTGATATCTAACAGAACATTGAGGTTTACGAGCGCTATAACCTAACCATTAAATACTAAATTTTAAAAGATCTACAGCAATGGCCAAAACACCAGAAAAGTTACACCGCGCTCGATCTCGGTGAAGTCCCAGGAAAAGTTAGCATGTCTTGGAACCCGCTACGAAATTAATCAGAAGATAGTTTGAGGAAGTAAGCAAAGAACGTAACGCCTCTTCCCTCCTTTGCAAAGCGGGAGACCTGGGAAGTAACTAGGTGTATATTCTATAGAAATAGGGAAGCACCACGTATAGTATACTACGGATACTATGAGAGCTATGTTTGATTCTAGTAATATGTGTGAAATGTGAAAAAGGTTATTACGCTGTTAAAGAATATTTGCAGGACAGGGACGCCTGGAAATGATCTGCTGGCAAAGTGATATATTATTAAATTGTAAATAGGCCATCAACAAAAGCCATTCTAAGTTTCTTGCCGGTTCTTCTCAGGTGGGCCGTGGTCACTTTAAATATATTAAATTAGTTCTAGTGTATGACATTTTGTAAACGCCGCCGTTAAAATGGTCTATGCAAAATAAAGATCATTATAACTCACCCAATTTATCAAGATCCATGCCGGTGACATCGATTTCGCATCCAAAGAAAATGTTGCCATAGTTCTTGCGACCGATAGTCAAGTATGGCACCACACAGGATCCGTCGGGACGAATGTACGCTGTCGATGAAAATATCTATTTTAATTAAACTACTTGGTTACTCACTCACCTATCAACACTCAACCGAAACCCGTACAGTTAGAAACTTGATATTTTTTAGATTTTTTTTTGGCTATACTCATTGTATTTAAAATTTTATGATTAACAATCTGAAATAGTTCATTCACAATATCGTGTTGGCCTTAGCCTTATAATATACTAGCTGTCCCGCCCGGCCCGTGACATACTTCGAACCCCGAGGCACACATTCAATCCCGTCAATTATTAATTTCACAATAAAGTTTGAACATTTTCCAAATTACTTGATTACTTCTCCACTCTCAAGTACCTACGCCCGCATGGCCCGGTCGAATTATGGTTGTACGAAATTATTTTCTTTGCGTATCTTTTTGATATTGCCATATCTTCTAAGATATTCATTTGATTTGCAAAATGTAAAGGGACAAAATAATCTTTATGAAATGCTGAAGCCAACTAACATATCAAAAATGATAAGGATTATTAATGTATTTGTGTAAATAGCTTTTTTTTCTAAGTATTAAAATGGATATAGTATGTTATCCTTAGGAGATAGACATATACCGTCGCGGACTTTTTTGTAGACCTATAATAGATACACAATTCCATAATACATTATTTTATTATATCTCAAAGAGTTTAGGCAGCGTTTTTGTTAAAAGCTCCCAAAAGGCTCATGTTTTCCGACGCCCCCAACATATATCGTTATAATTAGGTTAATGTATACAAAAACTTAACAAATCACACAGAAAACCCTTTTCTGTAAATCACTCTAACTATTAAAATAAACTGCATCAAAATTTGTTGCGTAATTTTAAAGATCTAAGCATACATAGGGACAGACAGCGAAAAACGACTTTGTTTTATAATATGTAGTAATGTTTATCACTGTATAGTATTAGTTTTAGTCTATGTTTCTCTTTTATAATAATAAATTTTCTTCTACTATATTAAATGTTTTAAGTAAACTGTACTCACCTATCATCTCATCTAAGCTCGGTATGGTGTAATACCCAGGCCGGGTCAGTTTGACCCCGGTGGGATGAGGTGGCGCGTCACGAGGCGCTACGTTTTCATCTTCAGACACTGAAAGAGTAGAATATATTTGTTAGTAAAATTGTCTCTAATGGGGGATAAAGTGAGCTTAATTTAACAAAAATACTTTTTTAAATATGGCAACTGTAAGGAATCCACTAATGATTATTTTATTCTACTTAGACCTTATATGAATAGAACCAAAATCCTTGATTCATATAAACTTGGACAGAAAGCTAAGAAATGATAGTACATTTAAAAAGTACTATTTAAACAGTATAAAATGAGTATAGCGAATCTTCACTATGCAATACTGAAGATATTTGATTGTCGCCATATTGGCGCTGATTGCTACAGTGAGCGTCTAAGGAACTATACTAGCGGCACGCTATGATGGCCGTTTTTACGTTTGTACTTTCATGAAGTTTCGTATTAATTTTAATAATATTTTGTTCGTAGAAGTATGTGAATAGTCGTCCACATTAGAGGGTATTTATACTACAGTAGAAAACAGGGTACTTATGTAAAACAAGTAAAATATTATCACTATTGTAATATGTCAAAACGGCCATCATAGCGTGCCGCTAGTATTATTACAGATTGTTACTCCACTACAAAATGGTTGAAAACAACTGGATTGAGTTTAACATCGACGGTTTCATCCAAAACTAGAGTTCAATGGATAGGATTACAGAAGAAGGAATCAATGTCAATCGCGCCCTAAAAGAGACGCCTTGATTTATATGTCGCCGTCATCTGGTTGAATCTTCTATTTGATTGAATGACTCGCGCGTTCTTTGTATGACGGCATTCAATTAAATAACTACGCCGAACGTTGATTGAACATGCGTCACTACTTCCAGCTAGTTAGCGGATTGTAACATAGCCCTTTAAACAGAGCGGGTGTAAAATCAGTTAGGTGATTGAAATTCCCCAAAATGAATCAAATCGAAATGATGTATATAATGATATATGTATATAATGATGTATGGAGCTGGGCGGCACCTCGCTCCCATCCAACGACTATGCATTTAGAATTTTTCAAATCCGACCAGTAGTTTCTGAGGTTAGCGCGTTCAACCAAACAAACAAACATACGTATTCGTCTCTATTAGGGTGCGAGAGAGGGAGAGAGCGAGAGGATAGGATATAGAATAACCGTATAGGCCCCCAATCTGATGTGCAATCTTCTCGCAACGCGAACAATTCGCTTGCTCGCCCCAACGGTGTCGGCAGAACTGTAGGCGATCTAGGGAGAGGAAATTACTAGTTTTATGGATAGGAATGTTAGAGTCAGGTTTTTTTTCTGTTGAAGTTCTCATGGATTTTTTTTGTATTTATTTTATGGCCTGGTTACTATTTAATTATTTCTTCAATCTTATCTTCTAATTTAGTCCTGTCCTGTGGCGCGTCGTGAGTTTGATTCCCACACAGGATAAAACTTTGTGTGATGAGCACGATGGTTTATTCCGTGTCTAGGTGGTATTTATCTATAATATGTATGTATTTAGAAATTGATAGATGAAGAAAGGAACAGCGCGATAAGGGAACATTGCGGTATGACAGAAGATGTAGTCACTAAGATAGAAAAAGGGATGCTTAGATGGTTCGGACACGTGGAGAGGATGGATGAAAGTAGACTGACGAAGCAGATTTATGTGGCGAGAGTGAATCAAACTGGTAGGGGTAGACGTATATACCAATATATACCAATCAAATTGAAGATCTTTTGACAAAAGGCCAAGTCAAGTACCCTTAATCGGCGATCGTGTTTGAAAACAATTATGAAAGTTGAAGAAGCGAAAGTTGTATGCCAGAATCGTAGCAAGTGGAAAGCAATAGTCTCTGCCTACCCCGATGGGAGACAGGCGTGATGATATGTATGTATGTGTGTATTTAGAAATATATAAGCATGTTTATCAGTTATCTGGTTACCATAGTACAAGCCCTGCTTAGT